>CM024676.1:7531448-8821448 GCA_014182725.1 Eucalyptus brandiana
CCCAAGGGAAGGCTCGGACCCAACCATCGAGACCTAGACCCTAGGGTCGAGGCTTGGGACCCTGGGTCAGACATGGAACCCTAGCACTTGCACCAAGGATCTAGGAGCCTGAATAGAGACCCAGCCCCTAGATTCCATCCCAAGTCAAGACCCTAGGGACTAGTGTCTAGGTGCTATGGTCCCATTTTCAACCCCTAAGGGATCGAACCTCTCCACTAGAGTCCTAAGACCTCTAGGCAAATTCTTGATTTTGGGTGAGAGATCAATTGGTCGGGATAAGTCGGTCCATTCAAGATCCTTATTTAGCCCCTTGGGTCTTGAGTTCAATCTTCTCATGTATGATGTTTGCAATCTCGAGACTGAACATCAGGTTCAAGGGTTTGCCCTCAAGATCCTAGATTAGGGTGCTTGAATCCCGAGTCTAGGTTCATGAAACACAATACTCAATTTGGACATTAGAGTCCCAAGTCCAATCTAAATGGACTGTTGCGGCAATTGTCAAGATAGACACATTTTCTTATTTTGTATATGAGTACTTCACTTAATTTGGTCTACAATATTAGGCTTTAGCAGTATTTTATCATGTGCTTTTGGGCCGTGAGACTCCTAAAGAATCTTTTCCATTCTTTGGTTATGTATGGAAAGATAGAAATAAAATGACCACAATTTTGGGTATTCACTCAATCTTGTTAAGTATAGGTGCTCAGGCTTTGTTGCCAAACTTGTTATTTACATGCAGTCACCTTAATATATGTTCTATTTACAAAGAGGTGTGATTTGTCTTGTTGAATAAGACGTCGAATAATTGTTCCTAAAAATTCCATGAGTGGATTTGTCCAATGAAACAATCTCTCTTGTGTTTGATTGTCGAAAGACTTTTTCAAAATTAACATACAGTGATATAGGATAAGAATAGGATGAAATGTTTTATATGATGTGCATTCTTAGGTTAAAAAGAAAAAAAGATGATAGTATTGGATATAGATCATAGGATAAAAATACATCCCTAGCAAAGCGGATTCTTTAAACGAGAAAATCTTTTATGTATATTCTCTGCTCACGTTAACTAACATCACGAGTCGTAGAGTCATGAAGATCCCATAAGGAGAGTTTTTTTAAAAAAAGAAAAGAAAAAGAAAATTGCATTTATTTATCATAATCAAACATTAGAGGAACATAGAAAGCTTTCAAGCAAAACAAATCCTAAACAGGTTGCAAAACAAAACAAAACCCAAAAAACAAAGAGCATGGCTTGTAGCTTTAAACACATTCTCATCCCAAAATATCAGATCTATTATAGCATCTCTTTTGTCGAGTTTGATCCCACTATGAAATATCTTTCAATGAGTGTTATTCTCGGCTTTTATTTAAAAGGACGGAGGTTCCGTGCTAATTCTGGAATGAGGATATCAAATGCAATGTAAAGATTGAATTTTCAATTTCAAACAGCACTATACAACCTTGATAATTGACTTACGAACTCTGAGACCCAATTTGAACTATGCTGGAATCTAATTAATGACATGGATAATTTGACACAATGCTCGAATTTAATCAACGGTCATTCACTTGAATAGAAAACACAATGTCGGAATCTAATTGATAATGCTGGACTATAGATACAATGTTAGAATTTAATCAACTATGTCATAGCAGAATATAGACACTTGCTAAAATCTAATCAACAATGGGACTTTGAAAGCTACAGCTAGGAAAAACTAAAATACTATAAGGAAAAAACATTTGATGTGTTATTCGGGGGTCTCCTTGTTGGACAACTTATGGTATTTATAGGGAAATTTGGTAACCGTTGAGCAGTTATTCATCTTATGGTAACTGCTTCTAATCCTACACACATTCTTTTCTCTTCGTAACTAACCTGCCCATTTCCTTCATGACAGTCTTAATTGTGCCCTAATGTTTCCTATTTTATCGACACCAATTTCATAACTGGGTGCTTGGATGTTAATCGCTCTTTAACCGCACACTCTTTTGGTGTTTCTCTAAATATTTCAAATGCTTTCATCCAAAACTTGCCGCCAGCATTATTCGGGTAAATCATTTGGTATTTGTCGTTATATTTCAACAATTGATCACATGGAAGCTTCTTGCCTCGCTATCAATCATTGAGTCATTGTCCTTTGGCTCGTCGATAGCTAATCATATACTAATATCCCAATGATGCACATATGTGATTTCGCTTGACTTCTATCAATCCTCATGATCGACACATGATAATTGGGCTATGCGAAAGAGTCAGGAATCACTCAAACCACTCGGAGTCAAATCAGAATTGGCTGTTCTTAAGAGAACCGGTCCAGTTCTTGATTCCAATTTATTGGAAATAGTAGGTACTAGTTCAGTTCTCAATTCTAGGGCCACCCACTAGCATGGATTGGATCAGTAATATATATAATTTCCAAGAAAAAAAATTAAGAAAAATTAAAACCCTAAAATCTCTAATATGAAGCTCAACACCATTAATTGAGTGTTCATCTTATCTCATTTTCACCTCGTTTAAGTCATTTTTCTATCTCTCACTCACAATCTTAACTCTTAAAAGCGACGCTCATCAACTCACGGCGTCAACTCTCAATTTTCAATATGAGTTCAATCTTTTAACTAATCTTGCAATTAATAAAGGGGGAGTTCTTTGTTTTTTATTTTCCTTTGGCTTGTTAGAAAATGTTGCACTAATTGTGTGAAGCTTGATGGGACTGGTTCCATGATCCACTTGGGAATCGGACTGGACCGGCAGTTCGGTTCTTGTGTGGATCCATAAAACCAATGGACGATTCCTAATTCCATTTTTTCTAAAACTAATCCTTAGTGGGTTGTTCCAATTCTAAGGTGGGAATTCCACTCGGATCATGCTTATCCCTACAACCCAAGTCCTGCTCACCCCTACATGATAATATGGTCAAATTTGAGGCTCAACTAAAAAAAAGGGTGGCCGATCACCAGTACCATAGTAATGGGCATACACCAAGATCTTTTCTTCTACAAACTATAGCTTGTAGTGTCATCATACAGAGATGACAACAATAATAACATGTTGAACCACCACAGATTGAATAATTATAAAAAAAAAAAAAAACTCCCAAATCTAGATTTAGATCAAGAGAAAAAAGCTTCCAAATTTAGATTTACACTACATCGGGAGAGGAGAGCTTCTGCCAAATTTTGAAGAAGTTATAGAACCACATCTTGGGCATCTTCCTGGTTGGACTGATGACGGCATTCTAAAAAATTTGCAGTTGCAAATAGACTTATTTATTCACTATGACGAGCGAAGAAAAGTAACAATGAGTGAAAGAAGACACCAAACGAGGTGAAAGAAGACTCCCAGATTAGATCGGAAGAGAAAGAAAGAAAAAGAAAATCAAGGCCAAAAAAAGAAAATCAAAGCAAAGCAGGTTCTCAACTTCAATTTCTAAAGTTGAGAATCTACACGAGAAGTTTTCCCATAAAGAGAGATTACTTAGGGCCTGTTTGGTAACCATCCAAACAGTCTTTTGATTCTCGATTTTTTGTTCCTAAAATTAATTTAAGACGAGAGTCGCGTTTGGTAAAATTTTTGTTGCCGGGACCAAATTTGTTCCCGGGAGCAGTTGGGAAGAAAATCAAGAATAAATAAAAAAGTTGATTCTTGTTTCGGGAACAAAATTGAGAATCAAAACTCTTCTTCTTCTCTTTTCTTCTTCTTTATCGACCGCCATCCCGACCGCCACTGGCTTTGTCATTTGCCGCCGTCGTCGCCGCAAGCAATTGGTCCAACGAGCTCGCCGAAGGCTCTTGTCCGCCCGGAAAAAGAATAAAAAAAAGAATAAAAAGAATAAAAAATAATAATAATAATTAAAAAGGAAAAAAATAAAAGAAAAGGAAAAATAAAAAAATAAAAAAAAAAAAAAAAAAAAAAAAAAAGAAACACAAAAGAAAAAATAAAAAATAAAAAAAATAAAAGAAAAAAAGGAAAAATTATAAAAATTATTTAAAAATTAAAATAAATTAATTTAGAACAAAATCAATGAACACGGTACCAAACGCAATTCTATTCCAAAATAAAAAAATTTTATACGATTCTAAACACGTTCGTTTTACTTTTACTTAGAATCGGTTCCCGATAGCATAATAAAAAATAATCATTTTTATCGAATTTGTTATCGGGAACAGAAATCGTTACCAAACACACTCTTATTGACCTTTCTATAACGATTCCCTTGGTTTACAGGGACTGGCTTTACTTGCTTCCTCGTCCAATATGCTTTTTCCATCTTACTCTATCCTTAATGGTAAGCAAACCTGATTAAATGTAACTACCGATTATAAATTTTGTAGGATTGAATAGAAGTAAAATAAAGGTTAAACTAGTGGTTTTTTCTTGTGCTTTTGCGCAAAAATTAAAACCCCCTTTTATTTTGTTTTGGTGAAAGCATTCCTCTAGTTTTTAAAATATTTCGCATTAAGGACTTGTTCGGTAACGTGTTAAATAGTGTTTGATTCTATTCTTTTGTTCCTCAAAACAATAAAAAAATAAAAAGAAATAAAAAAATAAAAATTCAATTGATAATTTTTTGTTCCCGAGAAAAAATTTATGCTTGGAAATAGATTTGGAATAGACTTAAGAGAAAAAAAAAAAGTGTTTTTTTGTTCTCAAAAACAATTTCAAAATCAAGCCAAACATCTTTCTTTTTTTTTTTCCTCTTTTCTTTTCTTCTTTTCCTTATCTTTCATTTTCTCTTCTTTCTCCTCCTAGTTGGTCGCCGACTAAGTGAGGTCGATTCTCACCGGTGGCCAGGTGAGCCTTGCTCAGCCACTGGGGATGCTTGACCTTGCCTAAATCTGATGAGGCCAAGTCTTGCCTAGCTAGTCATTGGCCATCATGGCCAACGACTGGTTGGGAGGAAGAAGAAGAGAGAAGAAAAAGAAAAAGAAAAATGAGAAAAAATAAAAACAATAAAAGTATTAAAAATTTTAAACAAATTTAATTCACAAAAAAATTAAGGGTTATACTAAACACGTTTTTATTTTGGAAATATAAATTTTGGACAATTACCAAACACCTTCAAATGCTCAAAAATTCGTCCAGGAAACAAAATGAAAAAAGAATCATTTCTGAATAGAAATCATTCTTCGGAACAAAATAGTTACCAAGCACATCCTAAACTTCTTGTTGTACTTTTTTTTTTTCCGGTTGGTTTTTGCTAATATGGACCATCAAAACGCTGAGGTTGATAGCCAAGATATTGAAATGGACAACGGCTCTTTTAAAATGATTGTTTGTCAGATGGAAAAACAAATATACAAATGTGAATAAGTAACAAAAAATGCTAATTATGTTAATTATGAGATATTTATCAAAAACATTTTTTGTGACATCAAAGGTCCAAAATTTATAATTATGTGATACGTTTAGTCTAAAAATTTTTGTGACATCGAAAATTCACAATTCATACTGATGCTAATGTCATTGAAAATCTTATGTGGCATCCATTGGGCAAAAATATGTCAATTCATTGTATTTTTTTCCTCGCTTTCTTTCTCCTTTTTTTTTTTTTTTTTTAATTTTAACTTCATTTTCTTCCTTGGTTTGGCAATCGTAAGAGGAGTGGCAATGGAGACTGTAAGAGCGATGGCGGTGGTGAAGACGAAGGAGGAAGGAAAAAAAGAAAAGTAATTTTGATGGTAAGTGAATATGTCGCACGGGTCTAAGTTTGGAATTTTTTTATGGCATAAAAAAGAAATTTGAGATAAATGTGTCATATGAATACAAACTTTTAGAACTTTTGTGTTTTAAAAAAGTGTGAATAAATGTGTTATGTTGATACAAGTTTAGAGTAAATGTGTCACACAAAATGTGTCACACGAATATAAGTTTGATGCTATTGGAGTCACAAAAAAAAAGTTTAGGATAAATGTGTCTAGATTTTTTTAATGACTTTTACCTATAAAAATAAAGAAATTGAAAATATTTAAAACAAAGAGATTTGGGTTTCTCCAAACAAGCAAAAAAAAAAGAAAAAAGAAGGGAAAAAACATTTAGGGTTTTTAGAGGCGGGGCTAAGGTTGCATGGGATGAAGTGTGACTTCCTAAAAATGAAGGAGGATTGGGTATTCGTAAGTTGAAAGACTGTAACAAATCAGCGATGCTTAAATACATTTGGATTCTTTTCACAGACAAAGAATCCTTATGGTGTCGTTGGATTCACTCCACTTTCTTAAAAAGGGACAACTTTTGGATCTCTTCCTCACCTACCGTTTGCTCTTGGGCCTGGAAAAAAATCTTACTTCTAAGAGCGGAGTTTCGGCCATCATTTCTCTGGAAAATTGGAAATGGCCTTTCGGCTTCCTTATGGTTCGATCGCTGGCTTTCGGAGGGCCCTCTTGATCAGCTTATTCCTCTTCCTCTTATTGAAACATCTGGTCTTCCAAAGAATGCAGTAGTCGCGATCTTCTCTCTCCTATGGGCGATTCCTTCAGGCTTTTCCTTCAAAGCTTGGGATTCTCCATTCCGATTTCATCCTCTACTCCGGATCGTTTATTTTGGACTCGGGATCCCTCCGGATCCTTCTCGGTGGCTTCTGCTTGGGATTGTATTAGAACAGTAAAAAACCGGGTGCCTTGGGCTTCTCTTATCTGGAACTCTGATATTGCTCCTAGATTCCAGTTTAATTTGTGGCTGATTACGAGGAACGGATTGCCTACCCAGGAGCTCCTTCTCTCTCATGGAAGAATCGACTTTTGCACTTGTGCGTTATGCAATGAAGTTCCGGATTCCATCAATCACTTATTTTTTGATTGCCATGTCTCGGCTTCTCTTGCTTTCTTTTGGGCGACAAGGTGTAACTTACCTTGGCGAGCGAGACTGTGGGTGGATAACCTATCTTGGGCTATTAAATTCTTATCCGGTAAAGGGTTCTTCTACTGTATTGCTAGATTTTCTTTTGCTGCCTTATGTTACTTGATTTGGAAAAAAAGGAATGATATTATATTCCGTGGGGAAGCCTTGGTTGTCTCTGCATTGAAAAATCACCTGATCAAAGTTGTAAAGGAGAAAGCGCTTACCTTCTCAAATGTTCCGAATATCCCGAGAAACAGGCGGCTTCAGAGGAACTAGGGCTTTCATCCCTCCATTTTCTCAAGCAGTACTTCAACTCTATAGGTTGCTGGGATCGCGTTCCTGCTTCAAGTTACTTCAGCCTTTCGTTCTTGGTCTCTTCGTTTTTTGAATTGCCAAGGTTTCGTGTTGGCTGTCGTGACTTCTGTTTTAGTGACCGTGTTGGTCGCTTTCTTTTTTTCTTGTTTTTGTTTCTCTTTGCCTTTCGCTCTTTCTTCGGCTCCCTTCCACTCTTTCTACTTACTGTAGTTAGAGTGTAAGTCTTTGGTGCCGCTTTTGTATTTTGTCCTTAGCTATATATCCATTACCTTTACCACAAAGAAAAAAAACATTTAGGGTTTTCAAATTTGCGCAACTCCAAGGTGAAAATTCCTATGGAAATTGGTAGCATTTTCTTCTATAAACGTTATATGGGGTTTCGACCAATCTTCTCCTCCAACAAGACCGTAGTTGCGGTGGCCATGGCCTGGTGCTCAAGCTCGAGTGGCTTCGCAGCCATGGATGCGAAGCTTGAGCTCCTGCAGTCATGAATGTCGCAAGCTCAAGCTTTTCATGGCCATGGATACAGTAAACTTGAGCTTGAGGAGTCAGATGTTTTATTTATTTATTTATTTATAAAAATGTTGACATGGATAAATGTTTGATGGCGTCATATCAATGTCAACAATTTTCATATTCAGAATAATTTAGGAATGACTGATGACACTATTAAAATAAAGAGAGATTTTTTTGAATAAAATAAATTTAGAGAGATGATTTTGACTCTCACGCAAAAGCATAAAAACTCTTGGTAGCATCCACGCTAAAATTAAAATGGCCCACGTCAATGAACTTGTGACTCTATTCGATAGAGTTGCACGGACACTTGCGATACATTTTTTAGTGTAATTCTAAGTCACGCTCATTGTAATTTGGATGATCCTCTTCATAAAGATTATCTTATATTTATGGAACTTGCTATTGATGTAAACTTACTTCAAAATGCTTTTTATATTTTATCACTGTTAAATTAATTGTATGATTATGCCATCTTACATCCCTAATTAACACATAAGTATTTCATGAACCTAATATATATTTATATTAAACTCAATATGAACCGTCGAATTTGATGGAATTCACATGAGACCTATCAAATACAATAATTTAGATTTTGTTTAGTGCTCGGCCATTTGTCAACTCTACTCTCTTTGCTCCAACTTTTTTGCTATGTCATCCAAGGGATCTCAACATTTCTAATTGTCATAGATACAATAAACGAGGAGAGACCTTAGATTGCACAGAATCGAGAGACCTTGGGTCTTCACTATACAAAAGTCAAGTAGGAGGATGATATTGAAAATGAGGCAACGACCAAAAGTGAAAAATGTAATTTTCGCAAAGTTTTGGGCCTAAATTATAAATAACCAAAAGTCGAGTAGTAGGATGAAATTGAAAATGGGGCAAGGAAGTAAAGAGGAAAATGTAATTGTCGCAAAGTTCGGGACCTAGTGTACAAATAAGCAAAAGAGCGAAAACGGGAACCGAGCCTTATCTTCAATCCATTCCCACGCTCAGAATCCAAAAGCCCAAGCAAAGCTAAACGACCTCGCCGGAAACCGAAGATGCTGAGCCTCGCCGTCGCCTCGCCGGCCGCCTCCGCCGCCGCCGCCGTCATCCCCGCGAAATCTTCTCCCTCCGCGGCGCCGAGGTGGTCGTGGTCGTCGTCGTCCTTCAGCGGCATTAAAATTCAACACAAGGGCCCTCCTTTGGGCGTCCCTCTTGCGGCGGCGCCGTCGTCGTCGTCCTCCGCCGCTCGGAGCCGAGCTCCGAGCGTCGTGATGATGGCGAAGAGGCAGGAGGAGCTGACGGAGATAAGGGCCAAGACCATCGAGGAGATCAACGACGAGGTCGTCGACTTGAAGGGGGAGCTCTTGATGCTCAGGCTGCAGAAATCGGCCCGGAACGAGTTCAAGTCCAGCGATTTCCGCCGCATGCGCAAGAGGGTACTCTCGCTTTTGCCGGAATTTGCATTATCTGATGTTCTTTAGAAGGTTTTTCACGTTGATGAGATCATCCTCACTCTGATTCGCTGTATTTATGTCGCTCTGTTCGGTGAAGTTTTAATTCTTTCATCTTGTAATGTTGTAGCTGTGCAGTTTTTTTAATTTTTATTTTGCTTTTACTGGATGGAAATGGTACGTGGGAGGTTATGTTGGTAGGGAGAGCACACCTTTTCTATGGCAAAGTGCAGTATAATTTGAATGGGATTTTGATTTGATAGGGTAGAGAACTTAATGGGCCTACTCTTCCGTGCTTTTGGAATGTTCTGCTAGAAGAGGACCTTGTGCTCAGTTGTTTTTGTTAGACTCGCAAGCTGAACAGAACAGTTTCCAAGTTAAAGTTGCTGGTTTCTTGTCAAAAACAAAACTTCTCTGAAAGAAGACGTTTGTTTACTGTGCTGAGTCCATGCGCAGGATTTTGTCTTCTAATTTAAGTAGAGAGGTTCTTGGAGTCCTGGTTTTGACAACATGAGTTGCTAAAGGGATTAAAGAGCCTTTCGTTTCCCTTCTTTGCTAGAAAATAAGAGAGTGAGACCTTGCATTGATGATTAGTTAAGTATTACCTTGAACTTTAACCCTGAGTACGGTTTGGACTAGTGAGCTGTTGTAGCTCATTTTTTTTTTGGATTGAGCATTTGGACAAGGTGGGATTATGATGGAAGATGATCACGTGGAAGTTAGGCATTTCTGGGGCCATTTTAGATGGGATTTAAGGATTGTAATCAGTTTGACTGACCTAAGTTGATTGGAACAGGATGAATAGCCTAGATTAGTCGGTGTTCCTTCTCTTAAGTCCTCTGCGAAGTCTTTTCTTTTTCAACCTTTTCTGTTTATTTTTTTTTTTTTTTCTTTCCTTTGGGGGGGTAAATAAAGGATTTCTGCAAGCATGCTTTAAGCGTATTCTGACATATGTTTGATGCTCATAAAGACATCCATATAAATAGTTAACTATATTTGTTTGTTCCTTTTTTAAATAAAGTAAATAAAAATTCTGTTTTGGCACTTTTATCACTTTGCTTATGAGATATTTTCTGACTCACTTGAATTACTTCACCTTGCTTAATGAGTTTTGGTCTTTTATTATTGCATTATGTAGCTGTGTGGGTAATTTGTGGCAGAAGATTTGAGTATCATATTATATTGAAAAAACCACATGGACTGGCATATTGGTAAAGTGCAATTTATTTAAGTTTATCCATGGTGAGAATGTCAATGTAAGGGGTGAATCATTTCTTTTCGAGTCTAGTGTAATTTGAAATGGATTTGACATCTCCCCCAGAACCCAATGAGATTTTTTGCTTTTGAGAAGAAATGCTTTTCATCGTATTTTGTGGTGAAAGGCTTGGACTTATGTGATGGATTGGACTAATTGCGTATTATGTGGAATGGAGGCTGTCCTTGAGTGAGAAAGGAATTAGTCAGCTTCACTTTCCTTTTAACATTTAGATGCTGTATCAGCTTCTCCTTTTCAATTTATTATGCTTGACTAGTGAAAAGGCCCTTTGAACTCAAGATGGGTCCAAACTGAAAATGGTTTTTCTCTTTGGTACCTTGAGATCTTCCTTTTTTGGCTTCCTTTTTCTCCCTCTTTGAATCTTTTGTGAAGCGCTTCTTGATGTGTCTTCATATACAGTTTTCAAGGTAGTTATGACAGTTCCGTCTGTTGTAGCAGAAGGGCAGTCCTGGACTGTTGGGAATTCATTTCCAATCTCATCTTATTAAGGCTGCTTCTTTCTTCACTATCCCCAAGAGCAAATTTTCTGTGGATCTTAGCAGCATTGCCTGTTCCTCTAACCTCTTCTTCATTGTTGTCTTCTTAAATAGCAGTCGTTACAGTTATACTTTAATAACTTGAAGATGTCATGTAATTTGGAGCTTTGGGTTTAAAGAAATACAAAAGAGTATTAGCTGTAGGTGATTTCTTCATCCAGAGGCTTGGTATCTGCAAAATCAGTTGATGTACCTGAGCTATTCTTGCTTTGAAGAACAATAGGTTTCAACCCTTGTTTTGGTGACTGCATCAGTAAGCATGAATATGTAATGTCTAGTGAAATGGTAAAGTGGGCTATAGAGGCATTTCTTTTCAGCAGTGGAGGATATTTGCTGGTATACAGACATTATAATCATAAAAAGTATCAATTAGATCGATCAAGTACATTATATACAATAGAACTATTTATGCGTTTCTCACCTGTTGGCTACTGGGAACTCCACTTTTCATTGGTTGTTGGAATAGATTCGTAAGCCAGAAGGGATAAATAGAGAGGTTTATATTGGCAATGCAGGAGGTGATGTTTATGTTTTCTTAAGAACTACTTAATGATGTGATAGTTTCCACTAGTTGTAAAACCTTTTACTAAATCTTTTTTAGAAGAGCTTTCTCCTCCCCCTTCTGCACCACCTAGGGAAGAGGGCATGTGCTGTGGAATTAAAGGTTCGTTCTTGTGTAAAGTACTTTTAATTGTGCTCAAACGCACCTACAATGGAACCCTGGGCTTGCCCGATATAGCTATTTGGAGGACCGAGAAGTCACTCGAGTTCGAAGCCGGAGGGTTTGTGCTTAGTCTCAAAATCTGGTTTAGCACAGTGGAACCAGTGACACTACCTTAGGGAGCTTCTTTGGCTGGCCATGCTTGGCCAACATCCTTATCCCATCAACTGTCCTTCATCTATCTGCTTTAGTCAAGCAGTCACATGCCTCTTTCTTAATTCCCCCAGGATCCTGTTACTCGAATTGCTGAGGCCAGGTCCTGCAGATTTAGTTTTTGCAGCTCTTCCTGTGCCCACTCCTGCAGACCAATCTCAAACCTAAACACCTGGTCTTTGCCATGTTCTTGATCTCCAGCATCAATTACTGCAACTGCCTAATAGGCAAACACTACCCTTGTTCCTGTTCACTTCCTTACTGTTCAAAGCATCAATAAAGAAAATGTCGTAACAATAGTTATCTCCTCAATCCAAAGCAGCTTTTCCACTCATCTCATAGGCAAGAAAATCTCTTCCTTGCAAGGAGACAGATGCCTTATCATTCTTCATACCCTATATTCACCAGAGAATTAGGGCTATGTCTTCACTGTCAGCCTGAAGAGTGATAGACATATCTTAAAAGGGGTAATTTCCACTATCAATGGAAAATCAATTGACTTCTGAGCGCACTCTACACTCTAGCTTTCTTTAATTTCCGTTGGATTGCTTTCGATGCTTCTTGCTTTCATTGAATTTATCTTGTGATTTAGATCAGAAGGATTTAGGGATGCACACACAGTTAAGTTGGTCTTTACATTGTTTTATTTGTATATGGTTGTAATTTGCCTTACCTGTTCTCTGCTAATTCATTCATCAATATCGGAGAGAGCATACAGTTTCAAACCCTTGTCCTGTATGACTTGCATTTGCAACTGTTGAGATTCAATAAATTGAACAGCAAACATCTCTTACTGAATAGCGTCAGCTAGTATCAATGGGGACCACGATCCAGTTATATGCCTTCATATATTGCAAACAACCTGAGTCTTTAGTGTCGCTAGGTTACACAAAATGTCCTTTGGATGAATTGAATTTTAGGGTGCCCTTCGACGTCCTGCTGGTATAGAGACATTGCCCTATGTCCTGATTCCAGGGTTCAGGGACTTGCTGCTCTAATCCTCGACACGACCTGCCTTTGCCTCTTATGACGTTTCTCACTCTCTCACATGTTGAAAGAAAGCCTTCTCCTCTCATGTTATACATTGTCCGACTGTCCAAACCATTAATCGGACCTGAAGAAGTGGAAAATGCTGAGAATTACTAATCTCTTTTTGACTTTATAGGAAGATTTTTGGAATGGGAGTGACCTGGTATAAGTCATTATCCTGGCACCGCAAATTATTTATTCATTCGCAGAAGAACTGTTAGTTGGGTTCCCTAGTTTCTGTGTAGGGCCTCCTCGGAGGTAGTTAAGCTGTTTTAATGTACTAGGTGTGTCTGTTTACATGTGATGTCTAATGATATGTTTCTTTTTGCTTTTATATTACATGCTACCTCGGACAGTGATAGATATAAGTTCTTACAGCTTGTCCTCTTTATATGTTCCATATTCCTTGTGCAATTTGATTCTAAAACTTCATCTGGGTTTACCTTTTGATGTAAAACTTCCCCAAACAGATTCCTGCATGCATGAAAATGACATTTGTGGTTACTGAACAGTTATATTCCACTCCTTCCAGAACCAAGTTTAATTGCTATAGAAAACTACAATTTGGGCTTTTTAGCATTCTGATGATGATTATCTTGTAAATGGCAGATTGCTCGGTTGTTAACCGTGAAACGAGAAAGAGAAATTGAGGAAGGAATTAAGAAGAGGTTATCGAGAAAGCTTGACCGTCAATGGAAAAGAAGCATTGTTGTCAGACCACCTCCGTCTCTAAAGAAGTTGCAGGAGGAAGAGGCAGCTGCAGAAGCAGCAGAGAAGTCTGCTTGAGCCAATCTAGATATTTTTTTCTCCATCAATGTATGAATTTGTGTTCAAGAGAAGGTTATTCATCTGATGCTTAATTTATTATTCTGAATAATTTTGTCCACATATTCTCTCTGTAAATGCTGGTTATTTCTTAAATCGACAGGGGAAACCTTGACTCATCGCAGAACTTGAAATGTGTTTAACAACGTTGACATTCCCGTGTTGAGTTGTGATGCATTAAAGTCAGAGGAATGAGTTGATATGTTGATCAATATGCCTGCATTTTGCTATAATGTCAGTCTAAATGGGCTTCTAAAAGTTTCCCACAAAGTCTTTCAACCGGGTGTACTGGGTTGACAAGTTGGTTGAAAGACTTTGTGCGAAAGCACATTTCAATCCAGCAGGAACCCATGCGAGTTTGTCCTCTTGCCCCAGGTGTGTGGGTGGCTAGTCCTTTTTCGAAGAAAAGAACAGGGAGTCTACCTCCCCCCCTAAGGATTTCCGTGTTTCCTATATGTACATTTTTCTTCTCCTCCTAGGAGGGAATACCTCCTATGTTTTACGTCCCAATTTTCAAAAAACGTAGTTTAAGTATTTACTTAGGTCCATAATGTCAGTCTAAGAGGACTTGTAAAAGTTCGCTCTGCCTATGGGAATGTTTTGTTCACCCGCCTGCCTCTCACGGAGCACTTTCAGACCTTACAATTGAAGTATGATATATTTCACTTGCATCTTCTCCTCAGCTTGTTACGGAATCCACGTTTTCCTCATTTTCATGGTATATCCTTTACCAGATTGCATCTTGTGGTAACACCCATACAAGAGACAGGATTTTGATGCTATGAGTTTACTAATTTACTTATCATCCATGATGCATTTCATAGTTGGAATAGTATGTTCTCTTCTTCATTACGAGTTCAATATAGTTCATAAAAATTGCACTAATTTACCCAGATAATATTCTGGTTTCTTATTTTTGCTATGTGAGGAGGATACTTCTGTGAGTTATTGAGAACCTCAAGTCTTTAGCATGAATTCTATTAAAAAAACGGGTGGTTCGTCATAACCGAGAATTGATGGACTCTTTTTACCTTCCACAGGAAAATCGATTCCTAATGGGTGTCTGACTATTGATAATGGCTATGACTATGTTGTTTATGACGTTTAGTCTTGTGCTTGGTGGGTGAGAATCTTGCCAACTTCACCATGATTATGAACTTCAAACACCTTAATATGCGCTGGAACTAAGCTGTTTAAGAATGGTAAAATCAAAGATTCTGTTCATCTGATGAGTGATATGTTGTGTGAATGCATACTTCACTTTCAACCTTCATAGCGGGCATGTGCTGTATGAATACATTCGTGATTTGATCCTGAAAGGAGGTCTCCAGCTCATAGAAAGGAGCTACAATGTTCAACTTCTTAAACCTATGTCTCTTCAATCTCATTCAGTATGTGGGGATGGGATGGCTAATACGCCCTCAAAAGACTTTTCCTTACTTGCGAACTTGTGTAGTCAATAAATTGCAAATGTAATTTGAATTTCAACTAATACATTGACTCGTAGAATGCATGAGGTGAGACTTTAATTATCAGCTTTAACCTATTGATTATAAATTGATCAACCAGTTAGCCAGGAGTCTGAATCATGTGGAAATAACTTGAGATTGCTGGTGGCTTATTGCCATGTTCCCTAAGACTTCATTGGGTTAGTAATGTTCTTGTTTCACCATGTATATCTCTTTTCTTCTGTCGAATCATTTGACTAAAGATCCTTGGACTGATCAATAATCATTAGAGCATCTTTCCCCTGAGCAATCAGAGTCGATCAGGCGTACATCTGTCAACTAGCATTTGAAGCTCTTTTCCGATTGGTCGCTTCTCCTTCCATACCCTCTCTAGTCTAATTCAGTACCGGGTTCTTCTAGATCAATTAGAAAACCTAACGCTAACCTTCGACGAAGACCGAGACCTGCATATTTCTCGGTTATGGTGTCAATCGTTACCTAGGAAAATACAGCCTTAATCATATGATTAGTTGAGATGCAACAACTTATTTGGCATTATTACGGGCTAATTCCTCCATATGGAACGGTGTGTTACCATAAAGGTACATACAAGGACTGGGTAAGATACTGCAACATGCACGTGGAAGTTGGACTGATTGCCTACTCTCGGGGTGGGGCTAGCAAGTGGAAAAGAGGGTTCTCTTCATGGCAATGCTCGTTCACACACTTGGTCAATCATGGGATTCTGGTTTCGGTATTAGTTATGGATTATATTAATCAGGGGTTGATCTCCTTTGGTCAGTCCCTCACCAACTAACGCCATGTGAAACGGAGGCTGGATGCTGTCGATTTTCTGAGGTTTCTTGGTCCACGTGGGGCCGGTTTCTTTGAACAGAAGGAAAGACTGAATAGGTTGGCGATTCCTTCGTTCTCTTTTCTCTCCATGTGAATTCCTACATCTTGGTCCTTCTCTTTCTATATGAGCCAGATCTGAAGAGCAACCAGGGTCTCTCTCTCTCTCTCTCTCTCTCTCTCTCTCTCTCTCTCTCTCTCTCTCTCTCTCTCATCCTTAACCTCCTCTCCGTCGTGAGGTTTTATGTTTCCCAATCTGCAGCATGTGCGATACATGCAAGTGCAGTCATACCTCCATCAGCATTACCAAGAGGTACGGATTGTTCCCTCCTCCATTCCTTTCTCGATGAATAATCTTCCACATTGCTCTCTTTCTCTCTCTCTCTCCCACTTCATGTCATATGTTCCGGAAATTCCAAATGAAGACTTCACCGGCTATGTCCTGTTAACACACAACATCGACGATACAAGAAAACTTTACGCGACAGTTTTTGAGTGGTAGATGCATTTAAGGTGGATGATAGAGACAACATCACATTCACATAGCTCTTTGTGCTCGATAGAAGACTTTCCGAGCGTCTCTAGTCAACGTTCACAGCCCTGGAGCACAATTAGCTATGGTACATACTCACCGCTTAGCTCAGACAGATTAGACACTTCATTAGCTGTGATTCTTTTGAGTGACTTGATTTATAACCGCAAATAAAAAATGTCAAGTGAAAACCATGTTAATTTCCTTAATGCATCTTTCTGTCCGAAGCTCCTAATGTCACCCTAAGAACCGCCAAGGGAGAATATACCAACCGTACTTCGATAACCATCGTGTTACCTTGATCGTCCACCAATTAACTAGGAACCCTAGTACTATAATGCATTGATTGAATGTGCACTGATGCCTCAAATCTAGCCGTAGGCGAACACCAACTACCTTTTAAATAACTTTAGAAACTTTAGCTGATTGATAAAGACCCCGAGTTGAGCACTAATCTTTGAGGGCCAGCTGTTGGGCCAGTTCAAAAATAGGGGGCGGGCCTTGACTGGTTTGGGAACCAGGATTTAGCTTCTTTTTTTTTTCTTTTTTTTTTTTCCCTTGGACCTTCTTTAAGATTAGATAAATATGTTGGAGATAGGCTTCCAATTTAGAATGTCTAGAAAATTAATTTATGTTTTTTTTTATTTACAAAATAATAGTTATGTCATTTAAAGTTATGCCTAGCTCTTGGGTCAGAATCAACTTGTTGGATTCCAGGTTGGTTCCCAAGGGACTCGACTATGATAGGACATGTTCAAAATTCTTGGTTTGAAAGCTACTCACCCTAAAATTAATCACCTTGACTAGTCTTTAGGAAAATTTCTCTAACTAATGCCCCAAGGGATGCCAATCAAAGCACGCAATCAAGTAGGAATCCTACATATAAAAAGGAGGCCTTGACCAAGTTTTAGATCTGAATCAACTCTCTAATGCCAAGTTAGCCTAGAGGTTGGTGGTAGCAAAGCGGAAGCGTAAGGGTGCATTTGTTTCACGGAAATAGAGTGATTTGGAGAATATTTTCCTAAAAAATTATTATATCATTTAGAAAATTTGTTAATGAAAAAAGTTTTTATTATCAATAACAATCTATGCCTAACTCTCTTTGTGGGAGATGAATTTTTTTTACATTAATTTATTTTTTTAAGCAATATAAGAAATTATTTAAAAATATATTTTTTAATTTATTCATTTTTCACGAAATAAATGCATCATGAAAGACATCATCTTAGACAAAACATAAGTTGGGGGTATAAGCTACAAATAGGAAGGCAAATAAGACAAGTCCAATCCCTACATCGCAGTATGCGGGCTTGGGCTTGTTTCAAGTCAGTTTTCAAGATGAAACCCTCTCTGCTTTGTGGGCCTGACTTCTTGTACCTGGCCCTGGACTTTTGTGCTTTTGCTGAATCCAGTCAATCTGGACCTATAATGGGCTACATTCCACAATTGATGGTTTCGATTGGGATTTATTTTTGTGTAAAAAGAAAAAAAAAAAAAAAGCCTTTTTTTCTCTGAAGTTTTAGGCAAATTACAGTTTTGATTTTTATTCGTTTTTATTTTACTCGCTTTCCTTAGTGATCGAACCCGAGACCCAGACCTACATGGATCGAACCCCTGAGACACTATGGAATTTCTGACCTGGACTTACAACCGTTAATTTTGTGGGACTAGACAAGAATTTGCCCAATATCAATGCCGCAAGGCCAGACTGAAAGAGAATATACATTTGGGAGAGCTGAAAATCGGGACCTATATGAATCGTCCTTCAAGTATCGCCCTACCAAATCACATCCATGATTAAGGAGGAAGAGAAGCTGAATGTACCTCAAAATTTGATAGTATCCAAATTACAGTACTTAGATATATGTATTTATTGAAATTGTTCTTAAGATTATTTATAATTTGTAGATGCATGCTTTGTGGTTGGGTTAACCCGCATTTGATAATTTCGTTTAAGTGAAATTTGTCACTTATCCATAGAAATACATCAGTAACAAATTGAAAATATAGTCTTGTCATAGAATTCTCCGTGAAAACAAATTCTGCAAACCGTCATTCGAATCAGATATAAACTTTCCTTTTGAATTTCCTTTTCTCGATGAAAAAGAAACCATTTTAGGTAACTTAACTTGAACCCGTGAAGTTACCTCTCTTACTTCGCGGGTCAGGTGATAGACAAGCCAAAATTCATGGTGTGTGGAAATCAAGCCCGCATTATGCACCTAAGGCACAGCTATTTTACAGAATGACCAGCTTACTTTTCTATTTCATAGTTTCGCTTAACCGATTTCTTCCATGCAACCTAAGTAAAAACCAAATTGCCTCCTCCTTTCAAGATCCCACCTTCCTTTGTTAAGTTCAAATTCCCATTAAACCAAAAGATCTGTTGGCTTCTCAATTTAGCTCTCATTCTCAGTCTACTTGGACTAGACCCATTACCCCACATTTTCCTCAAGCCCCAAAAGCAATAGGCCCATTAATCTCAAATTCTCAAATGTCTACAGTCCCATGTTTCATGAAACTGCTCGTGATGATGTGCATCTCAACTATCAATTCATATTGAAACCTTTAGAATGATACTAGTAGGTAACATAGTAGATAATCACCACTATAATTAACACAGCTACATGTTCCGACCTTAATCTTGACATCTATCGCATGTGTTTGATCATATAGTAGCCCAAGTTTTGGTGGCTAATCGTAGTTTCATTTCTATCATAGGGAAAAGGTTTGTGTCCATGAAGGAGGACTTGAAGACAATATTGTGAGAAGATACAGAGTGCAGATTGTGCTTAATTCAAGGTTCTCTAGCTAAAATACATGAGGTATGTTGACTATTTCACTCAAGAAATGTGTTCTATTTAATTGAAAGGATCTTCTGATCAATCCAGCTATCTTTTTGATTTCATAGTTTTCAGGGATTCAAAATATCACAAATCTTTATTTTTTCTATAGAAAAGATTGACAAAAAATGGCAATAAATTAATAAAATTAAAGGATAGTTTTAATTTACTAGAGACATTGACATTCAAGAAAATGCTAAACATAATAACAAGTCCATTAAATTGTTGTTACTTTATGAGATGACAATTATTACATTGGGTAGTTTTCCTATGCTTACATGGATTAAATAGAGATGAAACTTCATGGAAACTTCCACAATATGTATTGTCATGTTCTGTGCTATTAATTTACACGAATATTTAATTTAACACATGTGGCATCCTTCACTTAACATATATTTAATTGCGTGATTTGGAATCCTGTCACCCACGGTCAAAGTAGTTCTGTTGACCAAAGTATTCTCTCGCGTTTGTAATATTTTTAGAATAATTTACAAACATGTACTATAATTGAAGCTCATTGTGCTATAATTAATAAGCAAGGGTAGCATTAAGATAAAGAATAGGTGAAGTACAATCACGTCTAAATAAATATCTTGATTCAACTCAAGAAACGTTAACAACTGGCCTGATAGTGTCCAATGATTTATTAGGGTTTCATTGATATATTCGTGGTCAATGTACCTCCTTGAGACACCCACTAGACGCGATATGCTTGTTAAATAATCAGAAAAAAAAAAGTCCGTATCACAATCCCAATTGGTGTATCAATTAAAAAGGACAATCGACCTACTTCTATGGATAACTATAGGATTAGTGCACGAGTATACTATAAGGTACGTATGAAAGATTCATCTAGCATTTAGTTGTAATGGGTGGCAGTCTTCCGTGACTAACTACAATAATTGTGGCTTCTTGTAATTATATTATAGTGTGAGACCTTAACATATTCTTGGCACGTTAATCACCAAGTCGATGATTGGACCCTCTAGGGTTTTACCAAATATCGGTCACTTAGTAAGTTTATTAATTTCGTGGAAACTTCGTTACCGAAACTCTCGAGATGCTTATTAAGTATTAATGAATTTATATAGATATTTATGAATAAACTTGAGTTTCCTTATCTATTCTGGTAGTCTTCTAAACGTTTTTCCACGCCAATATTTTTTTTCTAAATAACAAAAAAAAAAAAAAAGCTCTAATAAAATTAGATGTTTATCTCAAACAAAAATTTGAATTTTACCGAATTGAAAATGAAAATTAATAATTCACCTCTAGAATTAACTAAAAGGTTTTAAAAAGCTATATGGTTCAGGGAGAAAGGTATATGTTTCCATCTGATAAGTTTTTAAAATTTAATAGAAATGAGAAAGACAACAATCACTTATATGACCACCGGCCGCGGTGGCTCAACTGGATAAGACTCTGCTGATCCTCAACGAAGAGGTGAATGGTTCAAAACCCAGGGGAGGCGTAGGTGTATTAAGTGTGACTCGGGGTGGTGGGTCCTCCCGCTTAAGTGTCACTTGGGGGGTTTACGGCGTGGCCGGCCATGGCCATCTGGTGCTCCTCCAATATCAAAAAAAAAAAAAAAAAAAAAAAAATCACTTATATGTTCTAAATTAATCATTTCAAATTTGGATCTTCTCTTTATAAATTTGTAATGAGTTGAATACATAAACACCAACCTGTGCTTCCGCATATGGGCATGTGAGTTGAGTAAAAGAGAGATCGAGTGTGTTTGAGCCTCTTCGTCGATCTCTAATCTGCCTCTCCAATCATGACTAACTTTCACGTTCTTAGTCTTGGACAAAATCTCAGACATCCTACGTATATATAGGAGCCATTGAGTGACACTTTCATTTAGCCACTTTAATTCTTTAAGATAAATTTCAGAGTGATTTCCGACTTCTACACGATATGAAGGTGGAGATCTCAACTTTGTTTGCTAACACTTCCCTTTAACCAAATTTATATCCGCCTTCTTTATGCGGATTCAATCCTTCTTTCATTCGAACCATACTTACATGTCTCCTTTTTTTTTTTTTTTTTTTTTTGGGTTGGAACATGTCTCTAGTTTAATGAGCCAAATTGTACAACTATCCCTACATGACGTGGGGGTAACGTTGGTCCCATCTCATCCAGTGAGGCATGTGAGCTAGGCTCACATATGAATCCAGAGCAGACAAGTTATTTTCTGTTCATTCATATGTACTGAGATCTAAAATATCTTATAACCCCATGTACCCCCTGCTCCCCCCCCTCTTCCCCAACCCACGGCCCCTTTATATATCGGGGGTCAACGACGGCAATTAACCCCTAAAAGGTCAACAATAGTTGATGTCGACCTCGAATTGAGATTGATTCAAGACCTAGACCTTGAATCAACCTTTTTATGAGGTCGAATCAACCCGATCCTTGGATCTTGGATTGTTGTCGCCTCATCCTCGTCGATAGTAGTGACGTTAAGGCAGGTGCGCGACTCGGAATGGAGGTGCAAGCATGGAGAGAGAGAGAGAGAGAGAGAGAGTGGGGGTAACATTAGCGGCTTAGACCGGAGGGGGGAACAGCAACAACGAATGAAGGCCGGCAACATGGCTTGCATGAACGACTGTGCTATGTGCAATGGGGCTGTGGATGCCGCAGTTATACAATTTGATGTATGGACAACGATTAAATAAGTTGACAGTTGTTAAAATGTGTATGGATGAACAATATAAACTTGGAGGGACAATATCACCAAAAAACTCAAAGTGGTATACTTGTGATACATTTATCGCAATTCAATATCATGTCACAACTAATCCCAAATTGGTAGACTGCTTAATTTTTATATCACAAAAATCTTAAATTAGTACACCATGAATATACTTATCCTCCGTTAGTTTCTATCCAATATCTTTCATAAATTACTGACATGGAAACACATGTTGCAAGTAATTCGTATGAGAGAATCCAACGTGAAAATTCAGCATAAATGATTCTTGAAAACAATGTCATCTCAGAAACTCAAGCTCATTTGATGGATCCCAATTTTTCAAGAATAGTAGATCTTAGAAAGAGTCGTGAAACTTCAGCCATCTTAGGGCCAGCATTTGCATTGATGGCGAAGTATCTTTTTGCAAGCCTTGCCATGGAAAGTGCCAACTTCAGTGGATACTCAATTTTCGAGCAAAGAATCAAAGAATCTATGTAGTCTCGTAGATTTTCCCTGATCTTATCTCCGTCAAACACCCTTTTGATGGTCGTGGATAACAACCGCTCTCCATTCTTGCCATCTTGAGTAGCTTTGTCCCAAGCAAGAGCTCCCACATGTTTTAGAAATCTGCTGAAATTCCTAATTTTTCTCTAGTTTAATGGAGATATTGGGTGGAAGTTTACAACGGTAGATTTGTCATCTTATTAGTTTAAGATTTTCTAGTAAAATGAAAAAAAAATGTTGGAAAAAATGTGTCATAAACGTATCAATTTTAGATTTTTAGTAATATCATCCCTAAACTTGGATGATCCTAGCGTCACCTAACTTGTCCAAAACTGCAAATTAGAAGACTAAAAAATTTGTACGTAGTGCTCAATTAATGCCACAGGACAATTTGGGGAAACGATCTAAAAGCCAATGAGTGGTAAACAGAGTCGTGATTTGACAAGGTTAGTTAGGAGGCACAAGAAATGGTGCAGAGGCATTTGGCCTGGTGGGGGCATGGATGACAGTCGAGAGTGAGTAGATCCCCACTTTTTGCAGGTGGTTTAAACATGTGCCAGTTACTGTTCAGAAAAATCTGATGATGAGGATTGCATTCTGTTGTTGATACATCTAGAAGGGAAGGAACAGTATGGTCTTCAATGGGATGAAGCCTGCGCAATTTAGGTGTTGATGCAGATAAAGACTGCCTTCACTTCGCGAGCTTGTCGGGCACGGAAGGGAATAGGGAAACAAAATGTGATTGGGAATTTGTGATATAGTGAATTGGTAGTAGGGAGAAGAGTGCAAGTTAGCGCACAATCCTCAACGGTGGTGGAAGATTTGGCAGTGTGGAATGCTGCGCAACTAGCAAAAGAGAGAGCACGGAGCAAGCTCTGCACGGAAATGGACTCATTGATCTTATACCAAGACCTCGTCAGGGTGATGAGGGAAGCCTGAACTGGAACGCTGCTTCGGTTTTTGAGAGCATAAAGCAGCAGACCACTTCTTTTGGAAGGGTTGATTTATCCCTTGCTTCCGGCGAATGTTAACAAGCGTGCCCATTGGATAGCAACTTTTTCACAGACAGAAGATGTGTCCTATAGACTGGGATCTAAATCCCCATCTTCTTTCGAACTACATAACCCCCCTTGAGATGTGGGGTTATATGTTTTGAACTTCTGAGTCAATAAAATTTCCAACTTTGAATTTGGCAAAAGACAAGCGCATGTGTGAAGTCTTGACAAAAATAACCATATCCTCTTCGAGTACAAGTGAAGAAATGATCATACACCGTCAATGTAGAGAAAGTTTTATACAAGCGATTTTATCCGTTCTTGATTTGAGGGTTATATCTACTCCTTTGCTCAAGTCAATGACGTGTAAGGCCGCCTACGCAAAACTCTGTTTACACGAGCGGCGTATTCTTCCGTAACTCATGTATAACACGGACACTTTTGCATAGCTACGTGTCCGTGTCTGGATATGTAGTGTTCTCGAACGGTATGGTGGTGGCCTACTAAGATTTTGTCCTGGCTTCGAAGGCAAAAGCCAAGGGATCCGGAGCTGTTCTTGCGACTAGACGAGACAGACCAGATAAAATAATCTGCTTAAATTAGCAGAGAAAAAAAAGCATAGAATAATCAACTGTCCATATCGCCACCTTTCAATGTCTCTTAGCTGTTACTCTGATGTCACCCTCCTTTAGAATAGTGAAAAACGGGACAAACCAGACGTAGTAGTTGATCTTAAAAGAAATGATTTCGAAGAGGACGATTTGATAGCATATAAAAGAAATCTAAGTACGTAGGTTTGGAAGCAAATAGGCACGGAATCACCCAATATAATATCACGAGCTTGCATGGAATTCAATCCCCACTTCATATTCTTATCCGCTCGCGCGGTCATAACGGTTGAGAAAAACGCAGACCTGCCCTAAGAATTGCGAACGGGGATTCATGATGAAGATTCGCCTGTCCCTTTGATTAATGTTTTTATTCTCACGACATCGTTCATGGTCTCGTCTAAGAAGAAACCCTTAATCTAAAAATTTAAACTATTGAAATAAAGCCTTCCCTAATTTAGTTCTTGACTGCGTGCATCCTCTGTTAGGATTCGACGCATGAACATAACGAAATAGAAATACAAGGTTTATCTTGATTCACTTTTAAATTAGAGTTACATCCAGTAGAGAATTCTATTATAATTGGCATCTCCCACAACCATAATAAGTAAAATCTCCGTGCCTTCTTGTTGATGGAGAGTATGGATCACGTCTCAGAATCCTCGAGTGATGCCACGAGAGGAAGTGAACCTTTCCATACGTGTCTTTCATTTTGAAACCGGTAAAGATATGATGAAATTAGCATTGATTTTCAAGACCTCACTTTTTTTTTATTATTTTTTTTTATGAAATATCCTCGTTTAATTATTATTATCATTTTTTTATATAGAGGGCATTCAATTAGGGTTGTTAGGGCAGTGACCAGTTGAATAAGGAGAAGTAGGTGTTTGATGGGTGTTCACAAATACTATTCACGTGTAATGGACGTAATACAAGCTTTCTGACTTGTCTTTTCTTTTCTATAGCTTCTCTCCGTTTGTTTAATCCATCGGCCTAACGATGTTCAGGGCGACAGTCACTGTCCTTGATGCAGAAAGACAAACTCGCCACTCCATGGCAACGCCACGATCTAATTTGTTTATCAGTACATGCACGTCCAACGGATACAGAAGACGATCGTGGGAATACTCCAATTTTTATCATTTCTTCTTTTCCCAATAATAAATATAAGAAGATTTGTGTGGAAGCTTAGTTCGATTGGACTCATTCCCCAATCAGCGGGGCCCCTGTTCGAAGGTGACCGACGTTTGATTATTGAACGTGTTTACATCATTTAAATGTGAAAGGCTAATTCATGTAATAATTTGAGTTTTTAGGATAATGGGTAGTCGTTTGGCGAAACTTCACCAGCGTTAAGTTTCTTTTTCAGTTGATTTTTTTCAAGGAGTATCATAGAAGTCTACTAAATTAGCCAAAATACAAGTAACAAGGAGGTCGGGACAAAATTCGTGCAACAGTCAGCCCTTGTTTGGTTATCGAATTACATGGAGTGAACAAGAAGAAAATAACTAAACGATTTGAAAAAGAGGGAAGAAGCGTTTCTCAAGCAACGCGCTCACTCCCCTTCCCTTGATCTCGATCTTTCCAAGAGTCAATATATATTCATCACGCACCAGCATATAATAAGGGTTATGATCAAATAGTAAAAAAGCAATCATTTATGTAATGAGTACGAAGGGCTCGGGGAGTTTTCTATTTGCATGGGGGAAGGGAAGGGACAAAAACATCGTAAACGTGGCACGGGGAAGCACGCAAAGTCCGAGTTTAGATGTGTGTTGGGTAATTACTTGATGCAGCAAGCAAATCAATTAAACAATCATTAATATATTTCTTTAATTTGCTAAGAGTTTCAAGGTGACATCACTTGACCCCCTTGATTATTTTTTGATTGAATCCTTCTAGTTTTGATGTGAACATGTGGTCCATCCGACAAGGAACCTAAGGAGAAGAAGCTAGCTATGGACCCATCACTCTCTCACTCTCTCTCTCTCTCTCTCTCTCTCTGGGTTCTTGTCTGTAAAACTTTCAATGGGGATTTCGTAATGAAGGTACTTAAGATATTCATTTAACCCTAACCCTTAACCTAAAGCATGAGAGGAGCAATGTAGGGTTTGCTTTTGGTTGCAAAATTCATGCCGACAGGAAAAGAAGAACAAGGTTATTAATTATGCAGAAATGGTGGGGTTTCCATTTGAGTTTTCTTCGCTAGGTTGACTCTATGGTGGGCCTTTGTTGTGATGCTTTCGTTTGGAGTTTAGGTTAGAAAAAAAGAAGCAAGCTTGCTTATGAATCCTTCTTTCCGCAAAATTGGCCATGATGATGACAATGAAGCGCGCACTAAACGACTCAAGAAACTCGCGCAAGCGCAATAATATCTAGACTCATTTTTATTAAAGTTGGCCAATTATGCAGCAAAAAATAGTATAAAGATATTGCATTTTGCACCCTAAAAATGGATGTATCCATCTGAATACAATAGTTCTACACAATTTAAATTTTCGAAAGTACCCTTCTTGTATGTTTTTGGGAAAAAAAAGGAATATTTGATAAGTGAGCTCAATCCATATCACACTTATGACAGTTATATTATAAACATTCTGCATTTAACATTTGTTGATATTATAAGCGCTTAATGAACCTAATTAAACTAAATCCAATTCAAAAAAGAGAAGATTATACATACGCATGTCTCAAAGTATATTGTGTACTGATTGTGATTTTGTCTACCACATCATGCTTTTACAGCATGAGTCTGTATGATGTTTTGTCTTGGGATATTTACGCAACGTTGATAATAACTTTGCACTAAAGAGAGCTGTTCACACAAACGAAGCCATTAGGGTCGGGAAGTATCTGTACTTTAAGCTTCTGTACCTTATCAGCTGGTGGATGTTTTGGAAGAGCTCGGTGTCTTTGCGTGTACTCCCTTTTGGTTGAGCTGCTCTAACGGTGTTCTCTTTTTTCAATTTCTAATGACCTGATCATTACTGCAAAGAAGGCCCTCGTGTCTTCCATGCAGATTTTTAGTGGACATGGTGATATGTAAGCCTAGCTTTGTCTGGTTCTTGGTTTCTAGGTTTTGATGTTTGGCAGAGAACCTTTTCTTGATTTTTTTGGCTCGTGCTTCATTGCAAGACAAAAAAGAAGAAACAAGTTTAGACACAATCGTTCACAGAGTTTATGGATGCCACCTTCAACCTGCGCATTGCTTGTAAATTATTTCTCTTGCAGGTGAATTTTCTGAGAAACCCCTCTCTCTCTCTCTCTGTCTCTCTCTTGCTCTCAACCCACGCACTCAACGCGTCTGTCCTGTTGGTTTTCATCGTCCTTTTCCTCTTGTCCTCGGATAAGCATGAGAGAGAGAGAGAGAGAGAGAGAGAGAGAGAGATTGCGTTTCCAAGGAGGAAGGGAGGGGAGGGTGATCAGAGAGACTTGCCCTGCACCAACTTTTGCCCTAACAATCTCCCTCCATGGTCAAACGAGTCACGTCCTCACGGGTCCCCATCGTTGATTATCGAAGCAATCTTTTCTTGTCGAATGGGATGCTGCTCTCCACGTTATTAAAAGTCCTCTCACCACTTGATCTTTGATCTTTCACGTATGCGATCAGATTTTTCAGGGGCTTATTGACTGTAGGATTCAATGGAGGTAAGACTTTCACAGGCTTAATGTATCTTCCAACAAAGAGCAAAAGTCAAGATTTTTTTTGTTTATGATTTCCCTTTTTCTTAGAAAACTCGCCTTAGCTATGTAAAATCCGGATCATAAAATACTCCACTAACATCATGGACCATATAAGACACAAGCTAAAACCCGAATAGGTGACTCAAATAATTTTTTTTTTACAATGACAGAGTGAGAAATTCAACCCGTGTCATGCGTCTAATTCATATAGGTAAGTCTGCTCTTCGACCATTGAACCAACTCCATTTATTATTTGATGAATTTCATCTGCTAAACTGATATTGAGAGCACTAGGGCTCTTGCAAAGGAAAACAAAGGCCTACGGAAGGTCAGGTAGGAGGACGGCCACCGATAAAGTTCTGTTGGAATTCAATACACGTGGAAAGAGACTCTACTCTTGTCTACGCTTACAAAGGGACCAAACGTGTAGGCGGCCACAAAAATATATTAGGCCATGCAAAAGGAAGAACCTCCATTATTATAAATAGCTAGTGAACTAACAAATATTCCAATAAACAAGTAAAAGAAAAAATGAATTAAATAGTTTAGGAGAAACCTATTATCACCTTAGATAAAGAGGAAATCATCATTGGTACAAGATAATTCACAAAGAGCACATGCAATACGCGTTTATCTTTATATAGAAGCTTGAATTGGATTGGACCTTTGTAAATTGTTGGTCCGTAGCGGTGGTAGCGCCCTCCTTTCAGCTGTCTTAGAAAGCACAATCGCTTACTTAGCGCAAAAAAGAAAAGAAAAACTCATATGTTCTTATACATAATTGGGATGTAATCATGCTTCTCGCCTCCCGAATTCTTGATATATAGAAGGAACTAAATATGGTGAACATCAACACAAATTCTCAAATTTCTATGCACATATAAGCAATTCTCATATCATTGTCATGTAAATTGTTATCCGTACGTATCTTACAAAGGCCAACTTTGATTGTATGCACGATTAATAACGAGCTTAATTTACTTTTCTTTCACAATAACTATATCTTTCATTTATATTTACCCACTACATCGTTTCAAATTTTAGGTCAATTTTCTTTATGGATCAAATTTAGATTTTCATTTCATTATTATATTCATGATGGAGTGCCATTACTTTCTTATGGCGCTCACATAAATATCATAATTTTACAATCAATCACTTGAGTATTGTGCTTTTAAATAACGTTCACACGAGTATAATGACTTCAATTAATCACTTTAGTATCACAGTTTTAAAAGTACATCGCCACAAGTACCATGTTACATCGGACTTCTGGCATTTCTGGTGAACGTTTCTAAGATATAATGAAACTAAAGCAATCGATTACAAAATTATTGCACTGAATTGAAAGCTATACGAGAAATACAACTCTTGTGGAGTTCTTTTTCCTTTGTCCATGCATGCACCTTAATTAATTAGTTCTCTAATAAATTGGCCTAGCATTTTCTTCACGAAGACGTGGAGAATCTTACACGTCCATTAGTTTTTTTTTTTAATTGTCGATGCAAAAATAAATTTCGCATAAACCTATTTCCCAACTTGCTAAGTGGATCAAAAGCTGGTAATCATTTAATAAAAGGAGGCATTAAATAACAACAATAATATTAATATCATTACTAATAATAATAATAATCATGATAATAATAACAACAACAACGTGAGCCTATAAAGTCCATGCAGTGAATGACGAAAGAAAAACTTTTATGTTGCGTGCATGGCGGGCGGTCCTCTGACCATGGAGGACGTGACATCTGTTTCATGGATGTTGACCTTTTAGTCTCATTTCTCTCTCTCTCGGCAGATAATTTATCTAACTGCACATGCATCACATCCCTCTTTTGCCCTTCCTCTGCCCATTTGCTACGTATTGGAGTCATAGAACTTCATTTGACTATTATACTCCATTTGTTTCGTCAAAATGAACGATTTGAAAAATATTTTCTTAAAAAAGTTGCTTACTTGAAATTATGTGAATGATGAAAGTAATTTTTGTTCATTTTTATTTTGTAAGTGATACAAGTGGTTATTTTAAAAATATATATATATTTTAAATCGTTCATCTTTTGTGAAGTAAATAGAGCCTTAAACTTGATTATTGCATATATAAGCTAAGATTTTTTTCCCCATAGTCTTTATGGATGTGCGTAAACATATATAATTCATAGGCATTGCATAAGATTTCGAATATAGGTCTGAAATATATATCCGTAGATGACATTTGGCCATATGACCAACCTATCAGGGATTAGAGCATTTTTAGGCTAAGATTGGATCAGAGTTCTAAAATATAGTGTTATTTTTTTCTCTTCGAAATATATACGGTTTTGAACAATGCAAACTAATGATCAACCGATCTAAATCTTAAGCAATCATAATTTAGACATTTGAATGTATCACAATCCAGCGATGTCCTTTGTTTTCTTTGTTCTGGGGATTTTTCATGTATGCTATGTAACTATATGACTAATTAGACAATTTGGGGCATATTGTTCTTTAGCCATGGTTGGAGAAAATTTCCTCTAATAAATCTTTGGTAGGTTGTGAACATGGACATCATCTATATTTACCAGTTAATAGCTTGTACAGGGGTGATGTTTTATGTTCATAATTCACCAATCAAAAGCTTGATTTGAAAGAAAATTGAAGATCTAATATCACACTTTTCTGCTTTGTAATCGGTTTGTTAAATAATCTTAGGTCTATCTTAGGAATTTCCACTCGTGCATTAGTCACATAAATGACATTAACTACTGTTAGAGAATTTAACTATTGATTAAATAATGTGAATTTATTAGCCATTCGATCTTGGCATTTTTAAAGTTTCCCTTCGTTATGTCATCATCTTTTTGGTAGGTTTGGGGTGAGACAACCCCCAAACGTGTACCTATATTATATATAGCAATAGGGAACTATGATATTTATATTGCCTTATCTAATTTCATTGCAAAGGTTCATTGATTACCCTCATTAGTTTCGGAAATTTCGTTTGTGTTATTCAATAAATTCTCAGAGGATCATAATTGCCATCTCCTTCCTCACGCTTCTTTGGTTCATTTTCAATCAAAGGACAATAATGTCTACTCTTACACTAAGAAGACATCAATTTGAAGTTGTCATCTTATGACAAAGATTCAATCAAGATTTGTATGGTTTAAGTACACAAAAGGAAAGACATTGTTAGTTATGCAGAACTCTTTTTTAAAGCATCGAGAACCAACTGATAGATACCGTATATTTTTTCTTCAATAATATGGCATAAACTCAATTAATTTTTATTTTTAAAACAAATGGGTCCCACCAAATTTAACGTAGGATTGATTATAATCAACGGTGCAGATGTATTTAGTTCAGAATAAATCAATTGAGCTCATAATATAATTACAAAATAAAACCTAACTAATAACATATGGACCATGTAGTCATAGAAACAATAAATTTGGCTGGGGTACAATTGACTAGTGAAGAAATATTTTTATATTTTATATTTTTTTAATGGGCAACCATTGAAGAAATGAGGAAGGGGCTTGAAGCCATCCATGGGGCAGGACATGTTCAACGCAACCAATGAGGGGACGCCAAGGTGGCTGCCGTCTTCTACTTTGGTCGAGGGTGACACTGCTAATTGGTCTGGTTTTGTATATAAATAGGGAAGCTGCAGTTAAGGTTAGATTGCAGGGGGACCAAATCCTTGTAGAGAGAGACACAAGAGCACAAAATCCATACAAGGAAGAAGAAACAGCAAAGAGAAATAGAGCAGAAAGTGATGGGGAGGTCTCCTTGCTGTGATGAGAGTGGCCTTAAGAAAGGTCCCTGGACTCCTGAGGAAGATCAGAAGCTCATCAAGCACATCCAGAAGCATGGCCATGGCAGCTGGAGAGCTCTCCCCAAGCTTGCTGGTACTTTCTCTCTCTCTCTCTCTCTCTCTCTCTCAATGGAAGTTCGGTTCTGAAAGCTACAAGAAAGTATTCTGTGTATTGGCCGGACAGCATGCTGTGGTGACGTGCAGACTGATCACTTGTCAGTAGAGCGATCATACGGATCTTGTATAATTGATGCATCTGATATATGAGATGCTTTCTTGGAGATTAAAATAAGAGAATGGAAGAGTCTCTATTAGTCTGTCCCTTCGATTTTGTGAAGTTTCAAGCCATCACAATTCATATTGAAGGGTCTGTGGTTTATATTTTTCTTGGCAGGTCTCAACAGATGTGGGAAGAGTTGCAGACTGAGATGGACAAACTATCTGAGGCCTGACATCAAGAGAGGCAAATTTTCGCCTGAAGAAGAGCAAACCATCCTCAATCTCCACTCTATCCTCGGCAACAAGTAATAATCTACTGATTCCCATAACACTTTTGTGTTTTTTTTTTTTTTTAGGTTATTTCTCCTCTCTCATTTTACAGTTCAATTTGGATAAATTCCTAATTCTGTTTCTTTTTTCAACTTGAGAAGGTGGTCAGCTATTGCGGGTCACCTACCAGGTCGGACGGATAACGAGATAAAGAACTTCTGGAACACCCATCTCAAAAAGAAGCTGATCCAGATGGGCTTCGACCCAATGACCCACCGGCCCCGGACCGACATATTCTCGAGCCTCCCTCACCTCCTTGCCCTGGTCAACTTGAAGGAGCTCATCGACCACCACTCACTCGAGGAGCAGGCGAGGCTCCAAGCCGAGGCCATCTCCAAGTTCCAGTACCTGCAATACCTTCTTCAGCCACCCACACCACCGGTCTCTCTCACTCCCACCACCTCAAACAATGTCGTCACAGATGACGTGGAGACCATGAAGCTCTTGAATGCTTTTGCCTCAATCAAAGAGAACCAAATGATGACCTTGTCATCATCACCATCACCTTCTCAGTTAGAAGCAACCGCTCACTCACTATTTGGGAATGCCCCAGTTAGTCCTGTCCATGATAGTTACCCTTTTGCCCACTTGCCTGAGCTACAAAACCCATGCAGCTTCCAGACAAACTTGAGCAAGGATCATGATAACAACAACAATAACACTATGGTCCAAGCTAGCGAGTTCGCAATATTCAGCCAAGGAGAGAACTCACCAAATTCTCCTTGGCTTCCTTCTTCTTCAACGCCGTCTCCTCCTGCCGAGACTTCTTTCACCAACACTTTCAACGGCGATGGCGGCGCTGTCTCCTCCATCTGGCCGGACCACCTCCTCGACGATTTCAATTTTTCGTGAGATTGCTTAGTTAGCTCTTTAGAGACATGTTACGTGTTTGTATGATAAATGTCTTAGTACAGTGTTTCACATCCTGATTAAGTATACTACAGCGTATATTACTAAGAAAAAACGCGTTTCCATGAGCCGTGCTGATGCAACGCAAATTGATGGCGACTTTTCGAATTTTCTTTAAACGGACGGAGCGACCTTGGATCAGAAATTAACTAGTCGTTGACGTTTTGCAGCAGTGTAATATGTTTTATGCCATCTTGACACAGTTTAATGAAATTGCCCCTCGTATGCGGGTTTTTTGATCTTGAATCGCCGGACTGAGAAACTAATTTCGGGATTATCGTGAAACCAAGGTGAAAATATCAATTGTAAACGTGAAATTAATATGATATCACTTGGTGCCTATTCTCATTCTTCATTGTATGGCAAATAATTGCGATATCTATATTCCCTCATTAGAACCCCGTACACACGTAGTAAATAGAACAGATCGTGACATACACTACGTGTAGGTTGCAGCTCGATAGATAAGAGAAGATTAGAAGAATCCAAGAAGAAGATGAATCCAATTCATGTGTTCACACATAGGAAACCGGGTTTTCCTATCACATCTCTGCTTTTTTCAAATTTCTGACCTATTTTATGTGGAATTATTATCACTAATTAAGCTTTTATTATCTGTTATATAAGTTAAGATCAAGGTTCCACCGAATCTTCCACCTGCAACACATCTAACCACTCTGTTTCTCTGGACGAAGTGTCTATGTGTGCGGCTCCTCCCAAAACTCCATTTTCATGTGATAGTGATCTTTACTTGACATTGCCCTTTAGCAGAGAAAACGATAATCTTTCTTTGTGTGTTCTAGACTTATAGAGCCCTAAAAACTCAAGAGGCGCGCGCGCGAGAGAGAGAGAGAGAGAGAGAGAGAGAGTTGACCGATTTATAGATGTCAAAAGCAATGACGTAGAAAGGATTCTCAAATTTCTCAATGATAAGAGGGACCCCATAAGTAGGTAGGAATCAAGAAAGGGTGACAAAGTTTTCTGAACAGCTCAAAGACATTGGTCATCTTCCTACCACTTTTGTTTTTTAGTCCTAGTTTAGATCGAAGAAAAAGTACTTTTGATTTCTTTTATTTAAATGATCACATCCAGAGTCGAATTCGTCCGTTTTGGGTAAATATATAAATAATTTACACAGCTTGTAAGCAAGAAATTAGGAGGGAAATGTTATATCATTTATTGCCCCGAAAATTTATGATTGACCCAAAAATAAATGGTGTAGAATAACATAGAACTCTGTATTTGTGTTTGTGTAATTTCTTGACATTTATATAACGCTGTAAGGGTTATATGTAAAACATAAACTACATGTTATCATACTATGATTCACCAAATCTATTGAGGAGCGACAAAGCATGAATAAGTCAGAGCATCTTTTTTAAGTACGAAAGTTCATTGTTCAACATTACATAGGGACCGGGCTATGCCTAAATGGAAGACCCTCTTGTGCTCTGGCCCCCTAAGAAATTTTGTCAATTGAGTGGGATTAGATATGGGACCGAGCAAGTTTTTTGAGGCACAAAGAGAAGCTACATTATAGAGATGTCAAGTTGAGTGCTTCTATGAGAGTTTGAGCAGTTTTGTGAAAGAGAATCTGCGAGAGTTCAGATTCTAAGAGATTAATGTGTGCAATTTAGGGCTGAAACACTCAAACAATTAACAACTCAAATTGCGCTTACCCGATTGATTCTAGATTGGTTTACATGGGGACCAGTTTTGGGAGAAAAATTTGGAAACCAGTTTTGACCCGTTCAGCTCCCTATTTTATACCTAGAACCATCAATTCTAATCGAGACCTGGTTTTAGCTTCTTCTTCTTCTTTTCTTTTTTCAAAAAGCAAATATATATGTTGGAGATGGGTTTTGAACATAAGAAGCTTAGACAATCTATCAATGCCTTAATCATTATGCCACATATTTTTCATATTATTCTCCTATAATTATAGTTATATTACTTAAAATCAAGCCTTTTTAGTCCCAAGCTTTTCGTAAGGAAAGTGGTTCACATCTTGAGTTCCAAATATTGGAAATTGACTATGATAGGGTAGATTTCTAGTTCTTTTGGAGTCTACTCACCTTGAACCGATAACATATCTCAAGATTAGGAAATCTCCTCTTTCCTTATGTTTCTCAAATTTAGTTTGAACTCAACACACAAAACCTAATAGAGATATTTTCTTAAAAAAACATGAAGGTTTCTTTTACAGAAGATTAATAACTTTCTTTTTAGAAGATTAAAAACAAAAACACATCATAGGATGAAATTACGCTCTGTTCCCTCTCGATTGACTATCACACAACAAGAACAACAAGAAGTAAAACATCAGGAAAAGGTAAAGAAGAAAGGGGACAGTCTCCTCAATCACTTGATTCGATGTATCTTCTTGACAGTATAAACAACACAACCGGGGAAGTAAATCTCTGGACTTTCTAATTCAACATGGATTAGGAATGTGTCGTCTTCTCAAAGAGTAAATTGAGCTAACAGTAACTTCCTCATTAACTAAGATCTCAGCTCTCTAAGGTCTCTGACATTGCCTTTATTCCATGTGAGGCTCAAGCTCCAAGAAGAAAAAGTGAGCACTGACGGGTCAACCTTGATATATATACATATATGATATATCTATGGTCTCTAATTCCAAGGATTTAACGAGGAAAGAAGCGAGCAGTGACGGGTCAACTTGGTTTATGTACAGATGGCTAAGGAGCCACCACTCCCGAGGATTTACCAAACTCTTAGCCTCCAGAAATAAAAGAATTATTGCATTGATTTGACACGTGGCCTCCCCATGTTAGACTCGACGGACTGTAAAGGACAAAAGATTTAATGGAGCTGATGGTCCCGATGTATTTGGATAAAAGCACAGGATGCATCCACGTTGTTTCCTAAATATGAAGGAAAATGATACCAGCGCGGATATCACTCGACTAACATTAACATTAATACGTACATATGAGAGAAAATTATCCAAAAGATCTTAAAGTAATTTTACAACATTTAATTCAGTCATACATATTTTAATTTTGACATTCAAAAAGTTTAAAACTAAATTGACACAACTAAAATATTTAGACTTATTTGACAAATTGTCAAAAGATTTAGAACTAAGTTGACATAATTAAAAAGTTGAAGAAGGTTAAATTGGTTGCCATATAATTGGTTTAGGACTTTTTGGATAATTTACCCAATATTAAAGATCACGTTTAATAGATCAATAGATACACCGTAGCATTCTACTTTTTCGCTAAATTTAGTAGTTTGTACATGTAGTTTCCCTTTCATTTTTCAAAGCACTAGGAAAATGTCATGCGCTTGCTTAGACATGGTTTCCATGCTATTAGATAAACTATATTTACTTAATTTAGAAGAGAACCACATAAAAGAAGAAAAGATGAGATCTTCATGAAATCAATGGTCTTTTTCTAGGTATAAGAGAAATGCTCATTGAAGAAGAGAGAAGATTAACCAAAAGTTAGGTCATCAAGAAGAGATAGCACTTGCGTGAACTTGTCTGGACATGACTTCTTTGATTTTAACACATGCAATTGACTTTGCAGTTCTTTTGTTTTTAATTGTCATGGACATACACATCAGACATGTCCATGTTGGTGGAGACAATAGTTCCTATGGTAAGTCAGAAAAGTAAACACATTTGGCACACCTTATTGTATTAAATTGAATTTCACCAAATAATTGGTTTTGGTTTTGGCTATTAAAACCCACTTAGTCACAAAAGTCAACCTCTAATAGGTGTTGCCCTTCTCTTAGTCTTGCCGTCCTTTCACTCAAGAGACGGCGGATCCGATGACTTTGAGAGATTCATGTCATTGACATTAGTACTCTAATAAACTAGAGAAACCCGTTAATTAAATCAAACATGTTTTGCCCAAGGGGAGAAAAGTATGCAGAATTGAATTCTTATTTGATGTCTATTATGAAGAACTTAAGTAATTTCATAAACAATGTGCAAGAGGGTAAACATTGTTGGTGGGAGAGAGTGATATTGAGCAAACGTGGATGCACACAATAACACATGCTATGCGATGAAAGGGAAGGATGAAAAGAACTCCAAGGATGGTGCCACTATTTTCTAGGTCATTCACTAATTAGGTGGGATTTCATTGCTTGCTTTTCTAGCAAGGGATTGACCGTGAAGATATTGCAATTAAGAAAAAGCAAGACCCGGATAATCTTATTGCGGACGGCCAATATTTGATTAAAAAAGGGTGGGCTATATACAATTCCAACATGGCTCAATCTGCCCATTTTCAACAAAGGGACAAAATTGTCCTTAATTATTTAAATGAAATTTAAAATGGTGGACCCCAAATTTATCTACTTTCCATTTTTTTTTTCTATTTTTCGTTTTGCATGTAGGGTCTAGTTTTCATCATTAGGAATATCCAATTTTTCTTTTTGTTCATTTGTTAAGTGGGCATTGGGTAAGTGAAGGCATTTTTCACGTTGTTAAGCAAATTTATGGGTTAATTGTCATATAAAATTTATAAAAAAAATTAATATAAGCATTTTTTAATGCGATCTCATATTTATAAAATTTTGTATTTGTTGTGCCTATTGTTAAAATATCTCATATCACTTTTCTACAGGACTTATATACTTCTTATATACATATGATCTCCCTCTACTTATTAATTTAAATTTTTAGGTTATACATTCTAATATTTATCACCATCAAAATTTTTATTACCGGTTGTCTTTTATATATGTTTATTGGGATGATTGGATGAAAAAAAAATTACCTTCTTCAAATATTTGCCACAAAAAAATCACAAGTATATTTTTAAATGGTAAAATCTAAAAGATGAGATTTAATTAAATCAAAACTTCGCACAGAGTAAAAAATAAACAAAATGACACCTACATTTAATTTATTATGGACTGACAAACACTAACATCATTGATGGTGTGTTTAGCTAAAAAACATCGAGATGCTTTAATGTGCATAACTTTTTTTCGTCGTATTTTTTTTTTTTTTTTGGGTGTTATTCTACATAAACCTATGATGTCTTGGATGGTTCTGTGTAATCGTGTCTCGCCGGTGTTAGGAAAAAACACCAATTCTTTGATGCGGTAAACAAAAAGATTTGATATTAATTTCAGACTAATCAAATAAAAGATAACAACTTTACCACAAAAATAAGTTTTGAGGGTAGGAGTGACATTTGTTATAATAGCAATGATAAAGAGGAGACTAGTTTTAATTTTCTAAATAGCAATAAACTTAAATTCGAAGGACAACCATAATAAGAAAATACTATATTGAAGATAACTATACAAATATGAAAATCTTTAGGGGCAACTTTATCTATATTGTGAAAAAGAGTAGATTTAATCATGAACGGTAAATAGCCGTATAATGAGCTCATGGATGCATTCATGAAGCCTGGGAGGGGCAAAAAGGCCAACTATTGAAGCTTTATTAGAGCTAGAAATACGGCACAGTCCTCCAAGTTTCTTGCCTATTTCTTACATTTCACATTGACATGCTGCCGTTTACGTTTTTATTTTTCAACTAATTGTATTTTATTGTTTCCTACAAGTATATACATATATCATGTATATGTTCAATAGAAAATCCATCAATTTGCTTTTTCTGTTAATGAGAAGTGCAAATTGCTTGTTTTGTCAACATAATCATCTCTAATGTACACTACTAAAAAACTCACGATCTGTGATAAAATTCAGTTTTTTAACTTAATTAAAATACTCAGGCTTGGTATTTGCGATAGATGACTCCACTGAATAAATTTGAAGTACTCTACTTATAAATTTTCTTCAAAACAAGACCTTTTATTACTTTCATCTCAATAAAAAAATTTAGAAAAAAAATGTCAATAGAACTATCTGTTATGCAAATGTTCTTTGATACATGTAGTAAAACCAAGTATCAGTTAAGCCTTTAAGGTGAGTACATATAGATTTTCACCAAATATATACATGTATCACCCCCTAAACTTGGTCTAATTAATAGCTTTTTCCTCCTATAAAAGAATTAGATTTTGTTTTGTCAAAAGCATATGCCGTGTGTATCTTGGATTCGATTCCTTTTCCTGAAATGATGCTCCTCTTTATCTCAAATGTGAATGACTAAGAAAAAAGATTTTTCTCCTTTCTTGTATAATCTATTTAGACTAAGAGATTCCGTGTCCCATAATTGAACTCGAAAGGCTCATGACTGGTTATCTTAGTCAACTTTTAGCAGATCTATATGTCGACGTGTTGCGGAAAAGAGTTAAAAAAAGGAGGTGGAAAACTTGTTCAAAAGTCAATATGGTCAATCTTGTCAAGGCAATAAGATAAAAGTACAACAGTAACAATATCTCAGCATTCACATATTCAGCCACTCAAAATTCATACGCATTAAGATTCTTACTATAAAGGCTAAACGTAGAACCAACCCTTCATGTTGAACGACAACCATAGCCACAGAAATTAACTCCCGATCTGTCAACACCCACAAGTCACCAACATTTAATGAACCTGCAGTGAGCTCGATTGATGAGAGCGAAATTTGATACGAGCAGAACATCATCGGTGAATAAGACAATCGACAAACTACAAGCTTGTCAACAGCGAAGGATATTGACAACACAGAGAGCAAAAGTCATGATGAGAGCCTTCCCCATCCATTATTGGAGTCTAGAGAGTCGAGAGTATATTTTGGGTCAAGCTTCCAATGGTAGACCAATTGACATAGCAAGACCCACCCATTATTTGATGGATCTTCATGACTTGGTACCTCTATAAAAGATAAGAGAGGATTTTCCTTTTTGTGGGTCACAAAAGATAAAAGGGAGATTGACCAAGCACATATGATTTGATCATTATGGCATTCTCTAATCAAAAGCTGACCAGAAGTTTTAAAGTCATTCGTTTGAATACAAAAATGATTTGATTGGTGTGGGCTCCCAAGGCTTTCGTCTTTGCTGTAGAAAGGATGAAGTTTTTTGGTGGAAGTTCCATGAGAAAGAAGTAGCCAGAAAAGAACAAAAAACCGGTTCACAAAAGTTAGGCTACGCTTTGACCATAGGCTTAGACATAGGCAAAGCAACGACGAATTTTGATCAGTGATGGTGATATGATGAGGTCCAGCTGGAAGTCCCGCTCAGAAGAGTCAAAAAGATTCCATTTTTGGGAGGAAAAGTTTGATTTGAATCGAGCCAGCTAGAGATATGGAGGACGAAGCAACGTGGGCTTTATACGAGGTGAATAGAGAAGGTATCAAAGAACTTGAAAAAGCATCCTTGTAGAAAAGGAGAAAATGCCATTTACTTGAGATGCACTAGCTCCTCAAGATCAATCGTTGAGCTCAAACACCATTCAATTTCTCCAATCTTGTAATGGTGATAAGTGGACCAGCAGCCCACACGATGTGCTGTCATACTACTACGGTTAAAAGAAAGCAATATAAACACGAGAAATGGAGTCCAATTTCGAGTACTGAAAAGTCCAATTTCGAGTACTGAAAAGTTTCAGGGCTGTCTTCGTTGCAACATTTAGGACAGAGAGAGCCATGGGAAGTCAATAACCTGAAGTAGCTGATACCGCTCCAAAAATAGGTGCTGTGGTAGACAGCGGAACTCCCTTGTAACAAGACCACAGCAACTTGGCAAGTTCTGTGGAAACACCAAATCAGCTCTGATCATTAACAACAGGAATAGAAGAGAAAAGAGGGGACAAAGTGCACTACTTGCAAGCAACAGAACAGAACTGGATTAATCTGACACATCAGTCAAATGCAATGCAGTAAATGAACCTTGAATGATTTCTTCTTGTGTGTAAACGAGATTAGGGCGAGACATAGAATGCGGAAAATACAAGTTGGCATTAGGGCAAGACAGACGCATCTTTGATAACGGAATCCAATGTATTATTTAATCAAAAGAAGCCCTTTCATCATGTATTATATATATAACCGGGCTAGAGAAGACGACACAGAAACGATATGAATATCCAGAGTAACATTATATTGAGTTATTGACTAGAGATGCGGAAACAAAGTATATTGCACAAGACTGCAGATTCTTAACTTTTTTCTTGCGCCTGCTTCACAGTTGTACCCTCATTTTTAGTGTTGCCAATTCATAATCATAAATTGCTTGAATCATTCCTATTTAGTATGGTTGCAAGAGCCACAGAATTGCTTATAATCTATTCATCACCAACCAAGAAAGTTGTTTTATCATTAATTGATTCATGCTCATTGAATGAAATGGAAAAGAAGGCCCCAAAGGCCGTAATGAGTAAAGAAACTCATCAAAGACTACATTTGTTCAAGCTGAAGGGCATAATACATGAAGTTCAGTAACATAAGCAGTCATAACTCTGGGAGCTGAACCATTTCGCTAATGGAAAGATGCAACAGAAAGTATGATCAACTGTCCTCAATTTTCATTAATGCCACAATTTGAAAGTAAAGAGGACCATAGGAGAAAAGAAGAGCGCTGACAATGCCTAAAGGACCCTCACTGACCTAAGAAACATATTGTACAACCTTTTGCGCCACGGTCAGGACTGACAATTGAAACTTAAAATAACAAAAACAAGCAAAAGCTTTTGAGGTTGGAACTTAATAATTTGACAATTGAACAACTAGAAAATGATTTTAGCATTATACCTACCACAATGCTGCATTCAAGGAAAGAATAAACACTACACATAGCTGTAGACATGTATGCCCACTTAATAATACCTGATATGCTTGTACATAACCACAAATAGATGTCTTGCATATTTGAGACATGCAGATAAGCACAGGCCTCACCTGAGATTCTAGAATTTGATTGCTTGAACTGACATAGAGGCCCAGATTGTACATCATCAGCAAGAAGCTACTCCAGATGAATCTAGACCATATATGATAGGGCAACGGAATTGAATGGAGTTTATCAGGCCAAATCCAGAAATGCGCAAATATCTTAATCTCTGAAACTTAATGTGGACAAAACCACCTCTTAGACAACCCTCATCGGCTGGCCATTTTTCCATAGTTCATAGATTGTCTTATTTACCTTTCTATCTTTCTAAACTTAACACCAGGAAAACAAAAGGATGAGAGAGGCAGCTCATCCTTGGAGAGGATCTATCAAAAGTACAGCAAAACTTGTGTTTCTTTAGTCTCATCCTTTTCCTCGAAACTCATCCACTTTGCTCTGATCAGCATCCCTTATCATTGGACTACTAGAAAAAAATGCATGATGTCCCAGAAGAACTAAATTAAGGAGCTTTCTCCTTGCCTCATAAACAGGATTGGGGTCATCCTCATAAGCTTCTCTGAGGAACACGGTGTGTGTTTTCGCCTTGGTTGAGAGATAAAATATCCCAGGATGATCCAAGAACAAGTCCCTGATATTCATATCTATTTCGAACCAATTTCTAAAATGACTAATCTTCTCCACTTCAACCATCTTTTCCATGGTGAGACTCAAGAATTCATGAACAATAGCAACTGCTCATTTTTCCTATGCCATGATTGCAGCCTTAGACTTTCTCTTTTCCCTTATCCCTTCAATATGGCCCCACATAGGGCAATCTCTGCCATTCCTGAACCTTAGCTTTCAAGTCCTTGCTCAATCTCATTGCCGGAGGAAAACCATGCTTGAAACTGAACCTAATTTCTGTTCTATCAACATGACTGTCTTCCCTACAACACTCAGTAACCCTCCAATTCTCAACTGCTGCTGTGAGATGACTTTTTTCCAGAACAACATCAGCCAACTTCAAGATATGAGTATTTGGTTCATGACCATCACAACGTATAAAGAGATTGGAATTTCGAGAAATAACAGAATCCTCGAAGTCATCTGGGAGACAAAGCTCCCTCCAGACCTTGAAAGCAGCACGGAGTGGCAAAGACTTTTTAGAGGTCATTAATAAAAGGCGAAGTAATCAGTCTACAACAAGGGGCATTGATGCTTTGATTGCCTGACTCGCTTCCAAGGATGGCAGCGTTGGTTAATTTGCAAAAGGATTGAGACTTATTAGTATCATAACATATTTGGAAGATGTGGGGGTATTTGCGGAGGAAGGAGGCAGCACCACGATTCAAGCGGAGCTTCTGGGAGAGCCTATTGAGGAAGTCCAATGAAATTGATGATGAAGGGTTGCTTGAAGCAAGGAAGAGGTCTTGAATTGCAACCACTTTAAGAAGGTTTTTGTACTTCTCCATGAGTTTTTCGAATGTTGGGTCTCTAGCCCTGGAGGCTACATACCGTGCAGAGGTTGTCTTGGTTCTAGCAGTTATTACCACAGAAGAGCAGCATCTGGAGGGTTTAAAAATGAATCTCCAATTCATCCCGACAAGGAAAGTTCAAGGTTTGTTGGACATACTGATTCATCCCATTAAGCATGCCAGTCCTTTATTTTGAAAAGCTCATGAAGAAAGCTTTGAGCTTTACACCAGCAATTGCACCCCAGAAACACAAATCCACAAGGACATGAAGAGCTGACTAAGAGTTTTCCCCAATAATTTCAGATGATAATATGGTGATTGCTGAGTCCTAGAGAAACCCCCGTTCTTCTTCTCTTTATCTCTAGAAGCCTGCACTCAGAAACAATCTTGAAAATATTAGTGCAAGTAAACGTTTGGACACAGAGCTGCTTATCAGCTACATCATTGGGCACTCAAAGCTAACCACAAAAAAAGATGTAGATCAACCAGATATAAGCTAATTATAGACCACATAGAAGTGAACAGAAAGACAAAACAAAAAACTAAACCGCTCAAATACTAAAGCAAAAGACTTACCCAATGTATCCACAAGACAACCAATTTTCCAAGTGATTGATGACTACATGAAAACATTTATTCATGGCTGAGCACTTGCGTCAGGAACATTGGTATCTACAAATAATTTAAACTTGAGAATCTTATTGATGCAGGCAACTGGTTTTACTTGCTTGCTGGGACACTGATTTGGATCCATATTAGATTTGCCAGAGGATTTGTTCGCTTCAGATGGTCCTGTCTCTTCAGGAACAATGGAGGAAGTACCTGCATTGAACATACATGTCCTTTCGTAGATGCTTCATAGGAAGATACGGATGACTGCTATTCCTTATAAAGAAAATCTAGAGCAATATAACATTGGCACAAACAGTCAACAGCCTTCTTTTATCTTTAGAGCGGAATCAATTAAACTCAAGGATAAGACGAGAAGCTTGTCTAAGGTGTTTCTGAGCCAAACAAGAAGATGTAACTTTGTGATGATAATATAATGTAGATCAAGAGGCTAGGGAAAGTCAAGGCCTATAGAGAATGAAAGAAAAGTTCAAGATAAACCTTAGGAAATAGTCCTTGTCAAGTACTTTATAAGAAACAGAGAGCACATGTACATTGTCCCACTTACTGCAAAAGAGGCTTTATCGTCCTGGATTCCTAAATTTTTTCAGTAATAGCTAAGCAGGTGTTATAGAGGTGCAAGAAACGAAGATATGAAAATGAAAAGTATAAAGCATGACAATTAAATTGGAAAGACGATTGTTTGACATATAGGTAATGGAGACTGGAGAGAAAGGTAGTTATTGACATACGAGCCACACAAAGCCTACAGAAAATGAGTTCAATTTCTTTAAAATGAAGCACAATGGCAGAAAGTAAACTCATTTTCCTTTTCCCATGATAAGAAAGTAAATTTCCTTGATCATACGTTATCGCTAAAATTCGGAGCATGTCTGGGTTAACTTTTCCTTTTTAATTTAATCTAAATCTCATTGGGCACGTTGTCTTTTTTAAACCTAAACACCTAAAACTTTCGCAGCATATAAATATTGACACATAGATTTGAATATATATATTTTTTTGTAACTTTTAAGATTTACATAATATTTTATATTTTGGATAGAAAGCAAAAGAGGTACTTTTTCACTTATGCAGAATGCAAGACAAACAAGCTCTCATTCCTCTTAATTGCCTAAAAGTTCATAACTCTTGATCGGACAATGATGGATAGGCAGCCCATGATGCAAGAATTAAATATAGAATCACAATAAACAAATCTTTTGACATTCTGTTCTAGTTTGCAATGGACACTACTTTAATAAATTAGCAACAGAACAGTAATTCCCCAACTCCCCTTGCCTCTAAAAAGACAGTAAATTGCTTTCACAGCTCCTTTTATACCATAATTGGCTTTTAAAATATGGAAAAAGATGTCTTTTTTCTTTGGTAAGTAATATGGAAAAAGATGTCTGTATACCAAACTTCCTGAAAGCCAGGAAACTAAAGTGAATGGAACCCCGGAACCCTCATAGACATAAGATTTTTTAATCAAATTAAAGGCCGTTCAATGCTGCTATGATCCACGGATATGTGAACAATTTAAATCAAAGGAGACTCACCCTCTTCGGTAAGAGCAATACATGTTCCTATCGTTTCCTCGTAATGCCCAATCTGCACCAAAGGAAAGCATAAGTTAAGAGCGACTAAATCCAAGTCCACGTGAAATCTCACAATTACATATATTCATGGAAATACTTATGGAAGTAAAGTCACATAAATTTTGCATTTCACACAGTACTCCACACACAGTGGATTTTAGAGCAAAAGCAATGTAAAAATTCACTCAGCAATAGAGCAAAAGAAGACTTCAAGAGAGAGGGGCAAATAAAAACAAAGTAGTGAAATCAATGAAGCTGAATGTTTCTCAATAAGACTTTCAATTGCGAATCTTCAATATATTTATGGCCGTGAGACCAAGGTAATACTGACACTAACTCCAACTCTTCACTGAGGTCATATAACCATGTAATAAGGATACGCCAGGACATGGGTGTGGTTGCAAACAAGAGTCTCTTCATCTCAAGAAGAAACATGCCACATGTGTGCCTTAAAACAAAACTGATGTAAACTGTCATTGGTAAAATCTAGAAGAAAAGGTAACAATTTAAGTACAACTGAACACCATAGAAAATAAAAGATATTTTAAGCAAACATTGCATTCTACAAAGTGAGAATGTACTTTCACATCTGCAAGTTCCACTAAAGAAATATATGCATGTATAAACTTTACATTGCACACATTTACATAGATGAAGAGACTGGCACATCCACATCCACATCCAAATTCCATCAACATAATACTAGCATGGTATATGAAAAGAGAAAACCCATGCACTACAATCATACAAAAGACAACATGACATCCTCATAATTCACAACTCTAGGTCTCTCTCTTGGCTTCTGACACACTTCAGCACAAAATTGGACACATAAATTGCTAAACAAAAAGAGTCAGTGCTTAGATTCTTTTTTTTTAAATTTTTTTCTTAATTAAAAGTAATTGCTAGTTTTTAGATTATTGGTAAACTATGATGATGATGTCTGGTTACACCAATTAATACATGTTTGCATAGGATCGTTCCAACTTACAATTTTCAAATGCTAACTGGGTTTTTTTTTCATTTCCATGGTAAACTATCTAACCAAGTTATATCAGCTACAATTAAGGAAAAGTTATTCACCTGTTTCAGGATAACATCACAAGATGATTACTTATGCTTTCTAAATGGAAGCATGCTGAAATTAGAAAAGATTATTGAAATGAAAGCAAAATATTATCTATGGGAACAGTGTTTTTACACCTGGACCAGTCAAAGAACCAGCATGGGTTCCAGTTCGCCTTTCAACCAATTGGACCCCTGGGTCAATGAAGTTCAAGAATTTACGAATACATTTATACAAACACAAATAATTGAGAAGAACATTTGAACTAGGTAAACACTGGGTTTGACCAGTCGAACTGGTGGCCAGTGCAGGGGTTCGAACGTTTGAACCAGGTAAACACCAGGCTTGACCAGTACAACTAATTGAGAAGAACAAGACGGGATCATGGTCTGGCTCCCGATCCAACCAGTTGAACCTGCTGGTCCGGCCCTGGTTTGAAATCATTACTTTGAAGACATATGTTCTCCCTTTTCCCTCTGTGATTTGAGAATTCATCACAAATAATCTCTTGATTCTAAAAAGTGAAAGTCTCTGCTTTCAATAATGAACCATTTTAGGTTTTTATTCGTGAAACAAACAAATTTATCCAAGGTCATGCTAACGTTGTTTTCATGTAAATGCTAATCTTATAAAATTATTTACAAGACATAATCGTCTCCTCCAGATGAAACCAAACAGGCCCTTAACTTTCCTGGAGCTTTTCAATAGTTCCATTATCAACTCATTTTCAATCATATTCAGGGTCAATCATCAATATGCCAGCAATGGCCATTAAAATGTCAAATCAAGCGATTATTAATTTATAACAAACCTCATAGAGACAAAGTTTTCGATAATAATGCCAGCTTATGGCACAAGGCAATATAGCATGCAAGCATTATGTCCGACTTTGTAACCACTTCACCCAAAATATACATGTTTTGAATTATTAACATCTGATCGATCGACCTTAATTGTCTACATACATAACTGAGTCTGCTGTTAAAAAATCTATCGATAGGAAAAGGTATAGAACTAAACCAATTTGACTACTACAATCCATACAACTATGATCCGCACCTGCCACATGATAATAAATTACTGACAAAAGCATGAATTTTGGAGTATACAGACAGATTCTGAATGATTAATCACATTTAACCATGTTATTCTGCTTTTAATAGATTGAGGTGTTTTAACTTACCACACCTAATATGAAGGAATGACAAATGAAACATATGTTGAACAATGTATTAAGTTTCTTGACACAGTTAGCTACTGTCAGATGTTTACATCAGGTTCAGGTCTATTTGATAAACCAAACAGACAAGCACTATTGCTCATGGGATGATGCTACAGATTCAGGGCCTCATATTATAGTGCTGCAAAAAATTTAACGTTAATACCATGAAAAACCCAAAACTGGTACACTTATGACAAATTTACGTCTCATTAGTTTACGTTAAATCTTATTGTCAAATTGTTGTGTTAGATGACACGTGGCAATTGATAGGTAAATCGGTTCAGGATTTTACTTTCTGACTGTCACACGTGCACTAATTTGTAGTTTTTTGTGGTATTAATCCAATTTAAAAGAAAGTAACAAAGGATAATAAATTTATCACAAATGTATCAGTTTTGAATTCTTAATGGTTAGTTTGGGGTAAATTTGTCCCATACATACCAATACGGGCTTTTTGGTGGTAAAAGAATTAGTTTGGGGTAAATTCGTTAGAGGTGTACTGATTTGGCATTTTTCATGGTATTAACCCAAAAATTTGACGTATCAATGATTACATCATTATTTATTGTTGCATATATGGTCATGCTGGATAAATTTAAGGAAGAGATGGAAGAATGGAGGAGGAGGCGGCATGTTATGCAATGGTTATGACAAGTACAAAACCCGACCTTATGCCAAGACACTCAAATACTAGAAAGAAAAAACTCTCAGAAGAAACTATACAATACAAAATTTCCTATCTCAATCCTTCCCCGCCAAAAAAAACATGTAAATTAGATAAAGAGCTTACCAGCTTCAATTTGTTATCAATGACCAATATGGGATTCAACGTATCCAAACCCTGCAGTACAGAAAATATTCGCTGATAAACAATTTGACTCGATGAATGGCAATGTACATAAGTTTCCATTGAGGAACTAAAAAGGACGCAGATGGTCAAAGGAAAAAATTTTCTCACTCAAAAGGAGACAGCCAATCTATGACTACGAGACAGTGTTTAAAGACAGCTGAACCTGCTAGTGTGCTTGGTGGTTGGATAGTGTTTTAAGTCTTAATCAAATGATTTTTAAGATAGTAGAACATCAACAGTGGAAACGACATACGGATGCCAAGTAATAGCATGTTCCATCTATTGCAGGTTCAAGCACATTGACTATCCAATGATTATTGTACCATAGACCACGGGCCTCGCAGTATTTTGGTTAAGCACTCAATAAAGCTGTAGGTGAAAACCAAATACCCGATCACTATGAGATGATTACAAACAACAGATACAAGACCAGAGAATTGCTAAAACAACATAGGTTTGCAAGCCTGAACACATACAGACAAGACATAAGGCGCATTGGGTGGGATGTCGAACTGCTCAGGGACGGAGTCGAGATCAAGCAGGACGTATTCTTCTTCAATCTCTACATCATCATCATGCGCCGCATTTGCCTCCATGCTTTCATCACCTGCAAAGATTACAGAAATCAATGCTTTTGAGATGTGTGAAAAGGCACGCTTATTAAAAATTGAGACCATTACAGGAAAGGAATGGAAAAAACAAGAGTGGATATCCATATACAATGCCAATCCAACAGAGCTTAGGAAACTATACGATTGAGGCGATCGCGATCTTCGCCATTTACATTGATCCTTTCTCGCCAAATACCTATCGATAATTACGCGAGGGAGAAAGAAACATCGAAAGGAGCGTAGCGAGAAAAGTTCTCCCGGAGCAGCCAAGTGAGCTGCCGGAGAAAGCAAAACCTCATGGAGATTCGTGACGGACCTGGTCGCTGCGAGGAATCGAGCGAGTTCGGCGCCGAGCGCTCCGCGAGTCGGGACAGAGGCGCCGTTCGTCGGCGCGGGAGGCCGCGACGGGATCAGTCTATCGGCCGTGACGCGTGTGGGGAGCGAGCGAGCGGGAGACCTCAATGCCGGCGGCGACTCGCCGGGCCTCCTGCTCGCGCGGCGGCCGGCGGCGAGGCGGACGGAGGCGCGGCGGCGGGGCGGCGGCGGCGGTCGCGGTATGCAGGGAGGAAGAAGCTGCGCAACGACAGTCGAGGTCGCAAGATCGCAAAAAAAATTGTTTTTCTAAATTGGCAAAAAGAGGAATCAGGGGCTTCGCAGGACTAGAGCGAAATTCCCAATATAACCCGCCAATTTTTGGGGCATCGCAAAATTGTTCCCTTGTAGTTTAAGGGCATGTTTGTCCATACAACAACAAATTATTTTAGGGTGTATTTGATAATCTGAATTTCTAATAGGGAATCAAATTTAGGATTTTGCTATATCTTTTCTAATATTTGTTTGGTGAATCGCAATAATAAAATTAAGTATTTTCATATCGTATCATTCCGTTATTTGGTGTTGATGATAAATTAGTATAACTGAAGTTGATAATTGCATGAATGGAAATAGTAAAAATCTTTCACGATGTTTTTTACCTCCTTTATTTTTATTTGCTTTTTTCTACTTATTTTTCCATCTTGTTTTTTATTTCTTCTTTCCATTCCATTGTTCTCTAATAAAATGTTATTAAATAGATTGTACTTTATTAATTGGACACGAATTAGAAATGTTTATATACACAAGTCAAAACATCATCTTCTTTCGCTTTTAGATTTCCTATTGCCCCACCTTTCCTTCTCTCATACCCACCCATTTAATAAAGTACGATCTACTTTTTTAATAAAGTACCTTGAGTAAGGCTTGATCTCGTGTGGATCTGTCAAGGTCGAGCCTCATTCAAGATTATTGAGGCTCAAGTTCTCCGAGATTTGGCAAGGTGAAGCCTCGCCAACCTTAAGCGAAACTCACCCTTACCGGATCTGACAATGCCAGCCATGGTGGTCGGCAAAGGAAGAAGAAAAAGGAAACATGTATTAAGAATATCATTTTTTTACATAGCAAAAATTATCCATGTCAATAATGACTGAACCACGTAAAGCATCAACCATTCACATTAGTAATTTTTGGTTAAAATTAGCTAGATGGACTTAATCGACAAAATGTAAAAAAGTTTTAGGACTCAATTGGTATAATTAAAAGGTTTTTGACTAAATTAGCACAAATGCAATAAGTTTATGATTTTTTGGGTATATTTCCTAAAAAAGATCGTCCACTAAAATCTTTTGACCCAACTTGTCCCATTAGTATTTTAGGTGAGTTAACGCAATTTTTCTTATTGATACTCTTGGATTGACATCTCTACCGTTCTCGACGAATCCTCTTGGACCATTTACAAATATTAAGGAACATGACTAGATAGTAAGTGCAGGAATTCCATTATCTTTCGCATCTTGCAGAAAAAAGCATAAAACCACTATTGAGATCATTAGACATAAAGTGACGTCGTACTTAATATATTCATGCTTAATGATCTCATAAAAATTACATTTATTTAATAATTGAAAATTTGTAGATTTAAAGATTTTTTTTTTTTCACATGTTAATTTTACCCACTAAAAGAGGTTTTATAAGTTAAGACTCCTCCTCCTCCTCAATACTGGCCTACTATGCATGCCGGCCCCGCTTGCCACTTCTCATCCCTACGGCCGGCCCTTGCCGACAACCACATCGTTGCCATTGTCACCATCATTGTGGCCCCTCTTGCTTTTTCATCTCTCTCTTTACATATATAAGTGAGAAGTGTCTCCAACCTTACAGGTCGTTGCAACAAAATCATGTGTTTATAAACCCTTATTGAATTAGCTCTCAAGGTCATCAGTTCGAGTGATTGTGTATTGGGTGTGATTGTCAAGGACTAGGAATCAGCGACATGTATAGCTAATGAGGATCGGGGCCCGTCATGGGGGAACGATCGAGCTCGACCATGGGGCCTGGCCCAAGTAATATTTGGATACTTTAGCCTCGCCAACGGTGACAATTGAGGCGAACCTAACCGCACTTCTTGCTATCAAAGAGCACAGGTTGAAAAAAAGTGGTTGGCTTTTGATGGTGACTTTTCCCGTCCACCGGCTTTAGAGTGTGGTAAACTAGATATTTCTCTCGGTCCAAACCAAAGCTTGGACACTTTCCTAATGATACAAAATTAGATTTACACCAGCATCACACTTTAGTCTAATTTCATTATCCTTGGAGTTTATTATTATTTAATTTAGATTTTAGGAGATTGCGTTCACTTTTTAAAATTTATTTGATTAGGCATAATTATGAATACCGATGGCTTTACTTTTTCATAATTCAGAGGCAAAAGAGCAGAGGCTAGTTATTCAGAGGCCCATGCTATGCCTTGCAGCCCTAAAAGTTGTAATTGTCCGCAATTCGGCCCATTCTCCATGTTTCCAGTTAGCCTATGAATATAATTGATGCTGAGATTGTTGGTTTGTTGCTAAGATTTGGAGTCCCCTCTTCCTTTCCTCTTATCATTTTTCATGATTCTCTTCCCCTTCATCATCTTGATTCTTCCTCTTTTAGGATTCCCAACTATTTTTGCTGTGTGCTTTTTGTTCTACTTAAGTCTGGTATCGAAGCTAAATCCGTGCCATATCATTTCATCTCGCCAAATACTACTTTCAAATCACAATTTAATTGGATTAGGTCTCTCATAAGATAACCTTCTATGGTTATACTACACAAAGGGACATAAAACCTATAGCCTACTTTATACTAGCTAAGTTCTTAATCTTCCTCTAGAAAAAAAATGTGCTTAAAGTAATGAAAAAATTGAAGATTGTGACACCAAATGCAACATTATGAGTGATATTAAGATGCAGATTAGAAATATCTATATAGACAAGTCAAAACATCATTTTCTCTCACTTTTAGGTATCTTAAATTACCTTGCCTTTCGGTCTCTCATACCCACCCATTTAGTAAAGTATGCCTACTTTCTTTTTTCCCTCTCTTCTCACATTTAAACTTCTAAAATCACCATTACTTTCTTTATCTCTATTTCATGCATAATTACTCCTTTTTTCCCATGAAGAATTACCTGATTATGCATGCACGCATAGTGTGTGCCTTAAACCTATTTTTGTATATGAAAGATTTTGTAAAACCCCTATTTTCTGCAAGTTAAATCAAGACTAATAGATTTAACAATAAGGTTTTAAACTTAATCTATATCTACCATTTAAATTTGTTACATACAAGTAATACTTGTCAGCAGACCATGCCCAGAATATAGTGATTGATCCCATTATTAATGAAACAAGTCATTCAATTCTACTTACATGATAACCATTTTGCTTTCGAAGTTCAGTTATATGAACACAATCTAACTACACCAGGCAAATTTAAGAAAAGGATAAAGATGGCGATTCCAACATAAGCCTTAAAAGAAAAAGCTTAAGCCTTCAAAAGCATAGGACTAAATGTCCAACACGGTAGTATTACATGGCGATACGAACCCGTGAAGAAACCCTCCGAAATAATCTAAAGAGGGACAAAAAATCTTTATCTAACCCGACCCTCTTTCCTTTTGAGCTCGAATGCATCTTCATGCATGGAAGCGACATGTTTGGCCCATCCGAGCATCTTCAATTTCATCCGCCTATCTTCATCGATCCCAAAACTCCTCCTCTGGCGATTATCCCGGGCGTCGACGGCGGAGCTCGATGCATCGTCTTCATCCAGCAGATGTGGAGGAGGCGGCTCCGGTTTCGTCCCGAAATCCTGCCATTTGATGCCGCATTTTGCGGGGTCGACGCCCGCCATCGCCAGTGCTTCGATCGACATATGGCTTCTTCGAGATCCCTGGACCTGCAAAGCGTTTTCCTTTCCTTTGGGTGATGTTGAGCAAGAGACTGAATCGCCAATGGTGTAGAGATATTTGATGGGGGAATGCACTTTATATGCGAAGTGGCTGATCGACTTTTTGGGCGTTTGAGTTCGTGAGGGAGTGGGGGAGGTCACGGCCTCACGGGTGTTGCATTTTCAGGCGTTCAATTAACGTCACTACGAACGTCACTTCCCCTATGGTACATCTCCCAATTGCAGAGAACTAGAGATGGACGATTTGGAATAAGCTTCTTAGCAAATTGATTCTTGGAAAAGTGTTTCAGCCAATTTAGTTGCAACAATGTAATGAGGCTGTAATTCAATAACTATTACTCGGTTTGGTTTTAGGAACGTAATGCTATTACATTATCTGGTTTCATGGATGACATACGTGATGAGCGGGGAAAGTATCAAAAAATTCTCAAAATACTCCTAATATTCAAATTAGATGGACTACAACAATTAATACCTGAAAAAAGAAAGACGAGTGGAGTGAGCAATCATAGCTCGGTGAGTAGTATATATCTTCTAAGTAGATCAAACAACTACTATGCATGTATACAAAGCAATACCAAACCTTCATAACTCAAACTCAAAGTATAAAATACATATCGAATCATATATGAATTGTTTCTTATCAATAAGACTTCATAGTAATCAGAAAACCCATTTAAACCATCACCACAACTCAAACATCAATGGTAAAGTCTATTGATGAATCTTTATCAATAAGCGCGCATCAATGGTCCATCAATAGTTTATCAATTGATCAATCTATTAATCAATATCCTACTATGATTACGACATAACGTTTGGTAACAAGGTGATCAAGATTCCCCACTTGGCAATATCTCCACCTACAAAGCCTATGACTTTGCCTAGAAGGATATTCTAAAACGGTATGCATACCTACAAATCCCTCACTGGGTTCACATTTATATTGAGCATAAACAACCATCCTCCAATACTAGAAATCTAATCCAAAAATCAATCTAATTAACCAAGAAAATAATGTTTCACACTATAACCATCCACCATTTCTTAACTATTTCTCAAATCATTCATAAACCCTTTCACAAAGTAATATGTATACGTAAACTATCACGACACATTTCATAATATGTTTCTCAAATTGCTCTCAAATAATCGAAAGGTAGTGAATACGCGATTCCATTTTATGCAACAACAATGCTCTTTTCAGTTCAATATATATACTTCAAGACATGGTTTTACAAAATCAAAGAAGATATAGAATCACTCACTTTGTTGCTTACAACCAAACAATAAATATTACTTGTATTATCGAACTCGCAATCCTATCAAACAAATGAGAAATAGCGTTAAAATTGAGTAACAGACTACTGTAACTATGACGCAACTAAACTACACATTATGCTAACAAAATGACTTCCACTTGCTAATAAAATCACTCACCCGAAGCGATTACTCAAACCTCAAGGCAATGTGAAACTCGGCCTCAAAACCCTACAATTTCACTCTAACCAAACTATTGTGTCAAAATGACTCCCGTCAAAACCTATAGCACTACAATGCCATAAACCTCAATTTCCATGAAATCCCAAAGCTTCACAACTCAAAAATCAGATTACGTGGCTTAAATTTCCCAAAATTATGAATTTAAGCTCTAAATCCAAAAACTACTCCGATTAAATGAATGATGGACACGAGCACTTATTGAGCATTACATTACAAAGTTGAATCGGCTCGGTGAGGCGTCCGCAGAGAGCACACACGAAACCACATGTGAAACCCCACTTTTCTTCTTCCTCTTCCTTTTCTTCGTCTTCCTTCTTTTTATTTCCTCTCTCTTCTTTTACGGTCCTTTAAATTAGCAAGTTGTGTTTACTTCTTTTTGCCTTTTGTTTTGACTTTTCAACGCTTTTTATTTTTATTTTTGAAAAGAAAAATGGACAATGATATTTTAGGGATAGCTACAATAATAATTATTACACAGTAATAGCCCATGTAATAACTGTTACAGCCTCGACTTTTGCACTATAATAGCTATTACTGTAAGCAAACACTTTAATAGGTAATGAACCTGTAATAGAACTCTAAATTTGTAGCAATTACTTCAAAGGCGCAATTATATTTATTTCCCCTAACAAAAACAATTCTAGTGAACATCTTAGGCCCTGTTTCGCAACATGCCAAACAGTGACTGATTCTGATTTTTTGTTCCCAGAATCAATTTGGGATGAGAATCGCGTTTGGTAAAATTTTTGTTTCCGGGAACAATTTTGTTCCCAGAATCAGTTTGGGAGAAGATTTGAGAATAAAAAAAAAAGTTGATTCTCGCGTCGAGAATCAAAAAAGAATCAACACAATAAAACTCTTCTTCTTTCCTTCCGCCATCCTGCGACCGTCGCCCACCGCCGCCCGCCGCCGTCCGCCGCCGCCCACCATAGACCGCCACCAGTCGCCAGCCACCAGTCGCCAGCCACCGGTTCGGCGAGCGCGCCGGAGGCTCGCCTGGCCAGGGCGAGGTTCGGCAAGCTCGCCGGATGCTCGCCCAGCCATCGGCAAGCTCGTCGGAGGCTCGCCCAGCCACCGGCGAGCCTCGCCGGGCCGGGCGAGGCCCACCCGGCCACCGGTCGGGCTCGCCTAACCCGACCGGTGGCCGGGCGGGCCTCACCCAACCCCGGCGAGGCTCGCCGTCCACCGGCGAGGCCCGCCCGGCCATCGGCCGGGCTCACCTAGCGACTAGTGGCCGGGCGGGCCTCGCCCGCCCCGGCGAGGCTTGCCCGTCCACCGGCGAGGCTCGGCCGACGAGGGCCGCCCTTGCCGAGGGTTGGCGACGCTCCGGTGAGGTCGCCGGCCCTTGTCGGCGGTCGCCGGTCCGGTGACCACCATAAGAAGAAGAAGAAAAATAGGAGAAAAAGGAAAAAAAGAAAAGAAAAAATGAAAAAGAAAAAGGAAAAAAAAGGAAAAAGGAAAAAAAAAGAAAAGAAAAAAAGTAAAAAAGTAGAAAAATTATTTAAAAATTAAAAAAAATAATTTGGAACAGAATAAATGAACACATTATCAAACGCAATTCTATTCCGAATCGAAATTTTAGACATTACCAAACACGTTCTTTTACTCGGAATCGCCCCTAAGAACAGTAATCAAAAATAATTATTTCTTGTCGAATTAGTTCCCCTAACAGAATCATTACCAAACGCGCCCTTAGTATTTGTGGTTGATTTCCAAGAGCCAATGTTTTTATAGCCATATCCATCAATGTTTGGGGAAATTTTTCGTCCAATTAATCTTCTCGTTGGCTATCATCCCCATCTATGTTTAGTTAAGTATGCATATGAGTTACTGTATCCATAACTTGCATGTGAGTTACTGTATCCATAACTTGTAATCATCAATCTAAAACATAAATAAAGAAAAACTTAAATCCATTTCATCATCATGATTTAATGGGAAAGTTTCGGCTATAATTACATGTGAGATCATTCTTTCCTTTTCTTTCTTCCTTGTGATAATGATGGGGAAACCATCTTAGTAGGTATACCATGAGGTTTTGAAATGTTTGCTTACCCCACGAAACAAATGAGATGTTATGCAAATTGGGATATTGATGTGTTTGATGGAAGTTATCTCCATTCGTGCAATTGTGATTTCTTTAACAATGAATCATAGAAATTCTTATTATTTCCATTTGTACATTTTCAGATTCATTTACCTCGATATGCCATTCGTACCAAATAATTAATAAAATTCAATATGAAAATATATGGCTTTATCACAACGATTTACCAAATAGTGGTTAGAATATAAAAAAATCTCTAGATTCCATATCCAATCTAATCCTATTCTAACTAGAAATCTAGACAACCAAATGCAGCCTAAGTTCCATGTTAAGTAAGAGAGAACATATGAAGTAATTTATAAGTTGACAACTTGACACCCACGAAATATCACCACTTGATTTTTACTTTTAGGGAGCGCTGAATTGTCAGCAACAGAGTCAAAGTTTGAACCATTTTAGTTGAAACAACCCGTAAGGGCCATTCTTTGAATTCTTCCATAAGAGGTTTGCCTTCTCCCCGAGTTCACGTTTGCCCACACCGCATTTGTCCACTTTTATAGTTGCTGTTGCCATTGTCACCATCTTCACCATCGATGTCCATATCGGTCACTTGCCATTACTATCACAACCACTCCAACCTCCTCAGCTGTCAGCGCCAATCCATCGAAGGAGGTTAGGAGAGAAGTATAGAGCATATGGACCATTTTAGCTGTCCAACATTTTTATGCTGATGTGGATATCAAGGGGCCACGTCAGATATCAATATGAACAATTAACACAATTACTAAACGGCGCTTGTGCCCATAATAGAATCTTCTGTCCGTGACTTTAAGGGAATCTTGCATTGGTCCGCATTCTAAAATTCAAGGAATTTGATTGAAAAAACAAATTAGCCTAATTAGGTACTTGATTGAACAAAGGATAAAACATAAACAATGGCTGCAATACATGGTAATAATCTGTGGCTATTGGTAATTTCTCTTATATTCACCTATATATGCTTGGCTTTCTGTAAACAGGAGATGATGATAGGGTCGTCTATATTTGTAGTATACACTTAATTATATTTTCCTTTCTTAGGTGAGAATTCAATATTAATGTGCAAGTAGAACTTTGTAGTCGAACATGATCCATAAAATAAACGTGCTATAGAGGTGGTTGACAAGCAACCTGACGGCATGAGGATTTTAATCAGGTGGTAATGATCGCGTGCATGGAGAACAAAAGAGAGACTTGAGGTAGATGCGTATGTCACGAAGAGCATGTCATCAAATGAATCTACAGTACAATGAGTACTGTTTTCTTTTAAGGATCCGGACATTCTCGTGATACAGCTGAAAAGTGAATTAGCCAAACAAAGAAGCACAAGAAAAGTACCATTCAACCTTCGAACTAAAAGCAAAAAAGTACCATTTAACCAAAAAGCGAAAAAGGAAAGTGATAAGAGCACGGTACCAATTGTCTCACGGGAAAATCACCAAAAAAATCATAATATATTACATTTATGTCAATTTAGTCCTTAACATGTTAACTATTCACCAATTTACTTCTATATCTTTTGATGATCGCAGCTAGCATTGATGTAGATAATTTTTATATTTTTGAATAAAATTATTATTTTTTTTATTTTTTTTTTTTTATTTTAGGCTTTTTCTTTTTTTCCCAACCATGGGTGAGTGCTCCTTGCTTGGTTTGAGTGAGGGTGTCACGACCCTTGCCTAGGCAAGGGTGTGGAGGCCTTCGTTGTGCCTAGCAAAGGCTGCAACACCCTCACCCCGATTAAGCAAGGGTTAATGGCCCAAGGTTGGAAAAAAGAAAAAGAAAAGAAAAGAAGAGAAGTAAAAAGTTAAAAAATAGAATATTTTAAAAATTGCAAAAATTGTTTATGTCAATTGCCTGTGTCACGTAAAATAGCCAACATTGACTAGATCGCAATGTCAACGATTTTCAACCAAAATTGGCTGGAATGATTAAATTGGAAAATTGTGAAAATGTTTAGAATTAAATTGAAAAAATCATCAAAATTGCAAAACAATATTTGTAACTAATTTGGCACGAGTATAATAAGTTTAGGACTTTTTTGATAATTTTCCCCATCTTATATTCACCAATTTCATACGTTAATGGTGTGTTTGGTAAAATTTATGTTAAAAAATTATTCAAGGGAACAGGAATAGAAAAAACTACTTCTGTTCCGGGGAACAATTTTTGAACAGAAGAATACGTTTGGTAACTGCACAAAATTTCTGTTCTTGGAATAGAAAAAAAAAACAAAACACGTTTGGTGAACTTGTATAATTTTTTTGTTTCTTTTAATTTTTAATATTTTTATTTTATTTTTCCTTTTTCCTTTTTTTCTTCCTTTTGGCCAGTTGCCAGCCTTAGCCATGGTTGGCGACCTCACCTTGGCTGGGCGAGCTTGGCCTCGCCAGTGGCTGGGCGAGTTCGGCCTTGCCAGATCTGGGTGAGCTTGAGTTGGCTCAACCAAGGCGAGGCCGAGCCTCACCGAGGGCCGGTGACACTCCGGCGAGGTCGCTGGCCCTTGACAGCCAATCGTCAGCCATGGCCGAGGCCGGTGACTGGCCAAAGAAAAAAGAAGAAGAAAAGAATAAGAAAAGAAAGAGAAGAAAAAAATAGGAGAGAAAAAATGATTTTTCGAAAGTGTTTCCGGGAACAAGACACAAGTTTTTTCTACTTCTTGTTTTTGTTCTAAATCTGCTTCTTAACAAAAAAATAGATTTTTTGCTCCAGGAAATAAAAGTGTAAATAAATGCATTTCTATTCTTCTTTTGTTCCCGGGAACAAAAGAACAAAAATTGTGTTACGGGGAACAAAAAAAGAACACAAACAAATAGGCCCTAACTAGTCATTCTTTTTCCATGGATGATATTACTAATTTATGCGCATAGGCATAGCGAGTGCCTTAACCTTTTCTTTTTTTTTTTTTTAATTTTCTGTCGAAGCCTTAACCCTAGTTTAGTACATCAAAGAGTTTGTAAACTTTGGGTTTGGATGATAACTTAATAATAATATAAATATATGAACTTTTGGTATATCAATAATTTACCTTGCGGTTGACCACCCCCATTTTTTGCAAGTTAAAAGAAAGACTAATAGATCTAACAATAAGATTTCAAACTTAATATATATCTACAATTTGTCTCATACAAGTACTTTGTGTCATGTTACCTATATTACAATCATTTCGCTTTCAAATTGCAGTTATATCAGCACAATCTAACGCCAAGCAAATTAAAAAACATATTGATGGCGATTACAACATGAGCCTTCAAAAGCTTAGGACTAAAAGTCAAACACAGAGGTATTATACATAGCGATACGAGTCCGTGAGGAAACCCTCCAAAATTGTCTAAAGAGAGAGCACATTTTATCTAGATCGACCCCCTTTCCTCTTGGGTTCGAGTGCAATTCCATACACGAAAGCAACATATTTGGCCCATCCGAGCATCTTCAACTTCATCCGCCGATCTTCATCAATCCCCAAACTTCTTTGTCGATTTCCTTGTGCATCGGCGATGGAGTTTGATGCATCATTCTCTTCATCCAGCAGATGCAGAGGAGGCGGGTCAGCATCTGCATCTAAATCCTGCCATTCGATGCCGCATTTCGCGTGGTCGACACCCGCCATTGCCAGCGCTTCAATCGACATTGCTGTCCCCCGACCTACAAAGTGTTTCTTTTCCTTTAGGTGATGTTGAGCAAGAGACAGAATCACCAATGTGTAGAGAGTTATGTCGTGTAGCGAGAGATATTTTGATGTGGGGAATGCGCTCTTTATATGCGAAATGGCTCATCGACTTTTTGGGTGTGAGTTCGTGAGGAAGTGGGGAAAGGTCACGGCCTCACGAGTGTTGCATTTTCGGGTGTTCAATGCACGTCACCTCCCCTAACGTCACTAAAGACGTCATCAAGAGCTAGAGATGGACCATTTTGAATAAGCTTCATGGCAAATTGACTCTCGTGACCTATTTCGGCGCGTTTCATGCAGTAATATAATGAGGCCGTAATTTCATAGCTATTATGTCGTTTGGTTTAAGTAAGAGGATTTGCTTATACTGTTTCATTTAATGAATGACATACTTAATGAGCGGGGATAGTATCAAAATTCTCCTAAAATTTGAATTAGATGGAAGATGAATTTTATCACTTTGATAGTCAATTATGATTCATGAGCCTAGACCCCATTTAAGTTACAATATATATAATTTTTGCTGCATCAGTTATTCATTGCTAGTTTAGAAGTTCACATATATTTTAAATAGAATTTAAGCACGTAACATGTGATATATTAGAGAAAATATCATGTTCTGGTAAGTATTACTTCAACGACCAATCATGAGGGTAGAATCGTGATATATTATCAACATATTACAATGTGATATATAGATAATTATCTGTTATTTAAAAGTCAAGTTATGATTGAAATTTGAGTTCAATTGATACAACAATTGAAATAATAATTTAGAACAATTTGAGCATTAATCAATTTATCTAGTAATCGAGATAATCATTGTATTATGAATATACGAAAACTTATATTATTGTACCTAATAGCGAGAAAATTATATTATGCTAGTATATCATGATAGTTTCCTTAATAAAATAAGTAAATATGTATTATCAAGATAACATACTTATTATTACACCTAACTTTGACCTATTATTTTTTTTCTTGTATATTGTTACTCATTTTATACGTGTAATAATTGCTATTATATAAGTAATATGAATAAATTTAGTTACAATTAATATAAATTATACTTAAGTTAATAATCAAACATTGGTAGAGTGTGTGGAAAAAAAGTGACTAGGGTGTATTGGGAAACTATGACACCAATCACATGGGAGTCCCTATAATAACTATTACGGCTTTGACTCTAATAACGATTACGCTAGAGTAGCTATAATTGCAAGCAAGTACTATGAGAACAATTCTATCAATGTAATAGAACTGTAATGTCATAGTTGTTGCGACATCCAAACGATGTTTTTATAGTTATGTCTCTTATAAGAACAATTCTAGCGGAAATCTTATTATTTCGGATTCTTGTGATGGAATTTTACAAGCTAGTGTCTCTAGTCATGTACATCCATGTTTGAGGATAATTTTCCTCCAACCATTCTTCTCGTTGATTGTTATGAACATAGACATTAACTCTATCTATATTCATAACTTGTAGTCCATCAATCAAAATCATTATTAAAGGAAAATGTAGCAATCTTTCACTGTCATATTTTAATGGGTAAATTTTAGCTATAGTCATGTATGAGCACATTTGTTTCTTTCTTTCTTTCTTCCTTCCTTTCTTTCTTATCTTTTCTTCTTCTCACGTGAAAACGATAAGGAGACCTTGGGATTTTGAAATCTTTTGGTAACCTCACGAAACAGATGAGATATGCGATGACGATGAGGAGGGTAGTTGATTATTTCTACGGGGACACTGATGGGACATGAGTACAACAAGGCTATATGGACGCACTGTAGGGGGAATGAACCAATTGATTTAAGATTCCACATCGGGCATCAGTATGAACAATGCATACAGCTCCTAAACGGGGCTAGTGTTCACCTCAGAATTTTTCGTGGGTGATTTTAAGAGAGCTCTTCTCGTATTGATCGGCATTTGAAAATTTAAGACATTTAATTATACAAAAAAAAAGATTTTAAATATTCAATTGAATGAAGGATATAAGATAAACGGCGGTTACAATTTTTTAACATATAGTAATAATCTATGTTTCTAATTTCTATTATATTCAGGAAAAAATTATCAAAAAAATTCTAAAATTATTGTTTTTATGTCAATTCAGTTATATATCTTTCAATTGTCTATTGAGATTTAAACATTTTGACAATTTATTAATTTAGTCTTTTCAATTAACTTTGGCTATAAATTATTGACTGAGACGTCAATCACCTTACGTAGTATGACTGATGTTAATGTAAACTCTTTGTTTTTAAAAAGAATTTCGAATTTATAATTTTTTAACATTTTTTCTTCTCTCTCTCTCTTTTGTTTTATCTTTTCTTTCTTTTTTTCTTTTCCCATCTTCCTCTACTAGTCATCGAGCCTCGACAATGGCTAATGACTGGCCACAACAGAGGGCTGGTGGGCCAGCCCTAGGTGAGGCTCAAGCTTGTTAGATCCCAACGAGGCTTGAGCTTGCTTTAGGCTGGCAAGGTCAAGCTCGCCTGAAGCTAGTAACATTGGCAAGGTCATCATTGAGTTCCAACAACCAACATGAGGAAGAAGGAAAAAGAAAGAAACGAATAAAATAAAATAAAATAAAATATTAAAAAATTAGAAATTTTTAAAAAATTGTAAAAATTAATCATGTCAGCATCGATTACGTCACGTTTAGCAATTTCCAGCTAAATTCAGTTGGAATGACTAAATTGAGGAATTGTCAAAATGTTTAGATTTAATTGGAACAATTAAAATATTTAGAATTGAATTGATACGGATATAATAAGTTTTGAGCTTTTTTGATAATTTTACCGTTATATTCATCTATCTATTCTTGGGTTTCCAATAACCTATAGCATTTCCCTATATTTTTTGTTCTTTTCTAGTTAAAATCCAATTGAGAAAAGTCTGGCTGCTTTTGAATTAAAATTTTCACGTTGACCATGATCCATATGATTTTTTTTTAATGGTCGAAACCATGATCCATATGATAAAACGTGCAATAAATGTGCTCGACTAGAGGTCCAACGGCACGAGGATTTGAACTGAAAAGTCTAAGGATCGTATGCATGGATCACAAAAGAAAGATTAGGACGTGGGTGCGTATGTCATGAAGAACAACATCATCAAATGAATTGACAATACAACGAGCACTTTTCTCCTTCACGGATCTCGACATTCTCGTGATACAATTGAAAAGTGCCAAAGCCCAAAAAGGCCAAAAAAAAAAAAAAGATTAAAGAAAAGTACCATTCCACCAAAAAGTAAAAAACCCTAATGACTTGGGTTGGATGACAACGGATCGGGTGAAATCGATTGCCGGTGTCTGAATTCCAGAGGACTCTGAATGGATTAGGTCTTTCCGGCCTATTATGGGCCGGTCGACACGGCCCACAAGTCCACACATCGTGTATTTTCGAATTAAGTGCAAAAGAGAGGAATACATGCAAGTGTCACGGTCCGTGAATCCTCCCGTACTCATGACACTTGTGAGTGGCGCTTGGGGTTATCTCGGTGAAGAGTGTGAGGCGAAAGGGTAGAACACAACCGGGTCCGTGGGAGTGGCGTCGGGACGGTTGGTGCTAGGAGTTCTAGGATAGAAGGATTACATCACTTAGGAGCTCAAGACGGGGTAGGCCTCCCGTGCACAAACCGGTCGGGAGCCGATGCCGCTCTCCCGACGAGGCCATGGCAGGCCGAAACCGCTTGTCGTCCCTAAAGAGAACCGCCGCCTTACTCGATGGACCGGACGCCCGAGCGAAGCCGGGCGTGGTAGAGTCTCGTACGAAGAATCATTCACCGTATCGTTCGTGGAACAACTAAAGAAAGGGCGGCTCGGCGAATTCCGCTCGCTAGGCGCCCGCGGGTCGTTTCCGAGGCCAAGGGAACTCTCGGCCCGTGACAAGTGGTATCAGAGCAGGAATCCCTCCAGTAAGCAAGTGAGCAAGTCAGAGAATCGGACTCCTCGCTCAAGTGCGGGTCAAGCAGATAAGTCCTAGTGGATGGGTGCTAGGACGAGTCGGCTTCTCGTCGAGCGGAATGCGAGTTAGAGAAGAACCGAACCTTTGCTGAATGTGGATAACGTTCCTGGATCGATTGGTGAATACGAAGAAGAGGTCTACTGCCGCGTTTTCAACAAGAAAAGAACCTCCATTGGTCTGCTGGGGTCAAGATGCTGATTAGGCTAAAAGGGTGCTGCCAAAAGATGCGGTTGGCGAAAAATGCCACACCTACCAAAAGCGCAGGTGACTGAATGGCCGAGCGGCTGAGACCAAAAAAGGCCACCAATGGAGCAAAACCTGTTTTGTTGGGCGAGCGTGACTATTCGATGTGAATTCCCAAAAGTGGCACATCAATGGTTAATTTACGCAAGGAAGCGACAGAGCAGAGATCGCAACGAGGGCGTTGCGAATTGAGTGGGGGAGAATGTCACGGTCCGTGAATCCTCCCGTACTCGTGACACTTGTGAGTGGCGCTTGGGGTTATCTCGGTGAAGAGTGTGAGGCGAAGGGTAGAACACAACCGGTCCGTGGGAGTGGCGTCGGGACGGTTGGTGCTAGGAGTTCTAGGATAGAAGGATTACATCACTTAGGAGCTCAAGACGGGGTAGGCCTCCCGTGCACAAACCGGTCGGGAGCCGATGCCGCTCTCCCGACGAGGCCATGGCAGCCGAAACCGCTTGTCGTCCCTAAAGAGAACTGCTGCCTTACTCGATGGACCGACGCCCGAGCGAAGCCGGGCGTGGTAGAGTCTCGTACGAAGAATCATTCACCGTATCGTTCGTGGAACACTAAAGAAAGGGCTGGCCTGGCGAATTCCGCTCGCTAGGCGCCCGCGGGTCGTTTCCGAGGCCAAGGGAACTCTCGGCCCGTGACACAAGCATGGTTTGATTCCCTATATTACATCAAGTGCAGACAATTTCATTTCGCGATACATACATGACTATATTTTAACTATATTTTACTTAATTAATGAAATTAGTAAAGATTTCTCATGGGTCTCCACTTCACCTATTATGAGTTAACCTCATCGTAAAAATGGATTTTAGTTGACTCATATATTCTAAACTTCCAATTTGGTAGTTCTAAATACGAATTATCAAATCATAGCATCACTTAGGTTGTGGAAATAATAATAATGTGGACGATTTAGCTGTCCAGCAATTTTCTTTGGATATGGCATCAACAACAAACACAGCTACTAAACGACAGTTCCTACCCGCAATAGCATCTTCTGTTCGTGATTGAGGGGAAAAAAAAAGGAAAAGTGTAGTGAAAGTGTTGGAAAAGTTCTAAACCTATTACATTGATGCTAATTTAATCATAACTTTTTTATTGTGTCAATTTAGTCCTAAATCATTTGACTTAGTGCCAATTCAGTTATTTTGCCCAATTTTGGTTAATAACGACTGAACCACGTAAAGCAACCACTGTCCACATTAGTAATTTTCAGTTAGAATTATCTGAATGAACTCAACTGACAAAATGTAAAAAAGTTTAAGAATTCAATTGACATAATTAAAGTGTTTATGACTAAATTAACACAAATACAATAAGTTTATGATTTTTTTGGTAACTTTTAGAAATGATGGTCCACTAAAATCTTTTGACCCATCTTGTCCGACTAGTATTTTAGGTGAGTTCACATAATTTTTCTTATTGATACTCTCGCATCGACATCTCTACAGTTTGCGATTAATCGTCGTGGACCATTTACAAAAATTAAGGAACATGACTAGATGGTAAGTGCACGAATTCCATTACCTTTCGCATCTTGAAGAAAAAGCATAACTCACTATTGAGATCATTAGACATAAAATGACATCATACTCAATATATTCATGCTTAAGGATCTCATAAAAGTTGCATTTATTTATAATTGAAAATTTCTAGATTTAAAGATTTTTTCACATGTTACTTTTACCCACTAAAAGAGGTTTTATAAGTTAAAGACTCCTCCTCCTCCTCAATACCAGCCTAATATGCATGCCAGCCCCGCTTGCCACTTCTCATCCCTACGGCCGGCCCTCGCCGATGACCACATTGTTGTCATTGTCACCATCATTGTGGCCCCTCTCACTTTTGCATCTCTCTCTCTCTACCTATATAAGTGAGAAGTGTCTCCAATCTTACAGGTCATCGCAACAAAATCACGTGTTTATAAACCCTTATTAAATTAGCTCTCAAGGTCACCAGTTCGAGTGATTGTGTGTTGGGTGTGATTGTCAAGGACTAGGAGTCGGCGACATGTATAGCTAATGAGGATCGGGGCCCGTCATGGGGGAGCCACCGAGCTTGACCGCCGGGCCTGGCCTAGGTAATATTTGGATACTTTGGCCTCGCCAACGGTGGTGATTAAGGCGAACCTAACTGCACCTCTTGCTATCAAGGAGCACAGGATGAAAAAAATTGGTTGGCTTTTGGTAGTGACTTTTCCCGTCCTCCAGCTTTAGAGTGTGGTAAACTAGATAGCCAAAGCTGGGATAGTTTCCTAATGATACAAATTTAGATTTACACCAGCATTACACTTTAATCTAATTTCATTATCCTTGGAGTTTATTCTTATTTAAAAGTTAGATTTTAGGAGAATGCGTTCACTTTTTTAAATTTATTTGATTAGGGAAGTATTTACTGAGTACCTCATAATTATGAATATCGATGGTGTTGTTTTATTCTTTACTTTTTCATAATTCAGAGGCAAAAGCGCAGAGGCTAGTTATCTAGAGGCCCATGCTATGCCTTGCAGCCCTAAAAGTTGTAATTGTCCGCAATTAGGCCCATTCTCCATGTTTCCAGTTAGCCTATGAATATAATTGATGCTGAGATTATTGGTTTGTTGCTAAGAGTTGGGGTCCCCTCTTCCTTTCCTCTTATCATTTTTCATGATTCTCTTCCCCTTCGTCATCTCGATTCTTCCTCTTCTAGGATTCCCAACTATTTTTGCTGTGTGCTTTTTGTTCTACTTAAGTCTTGTACCAAAGCAAAATCCATGCCATATCATTTCATCTCGCCAAATACTACTTTCAAATCACAATCTAATCGAATTAGGTCTCTCATAAGATAACCTTCCATGGTTATACTACACAAAGGAACATAAAACCTATAGCCTACTTTATACTAGCTAAGTTCATAATCTTCCTCTAGAAAAAAAATGTGCTTAAAGTAGTGAAAAAATTGAAGATCGTGACACCAAATGCAACATTATGAGTCTGATATTAAAATACGGATTAGAAATATCTATTTAGACAAGTCAAAACATCATTATCTCTCACTTTTAGGTATCTTAAATTACCTTGCCTTTCGGTCTCTCATACCCACCCATTTAGTAAAGTATGCCTACTTTTTTTTTCCCTCTCTTCTCACATTTAAACTTCTAAAATCACCATTACTTTCTTTATCTCTATTTCATGCATAATTACTCCTTTTTTCCCATGAATAATTACCTGATTATGCATGCACGCATAGTGTGTGCTTAAAACTATTTCTGTATATGAAAGATTTTGTAAAACCCCGATTTTTTGCAAGTTAAATCAAGACTAATAGATTTAACTATAAGGTTTTAAACTTAATCTATATCTGTCATTTAAATTTGTTACATACAAGTAATACTTGTCAGCAGACCATGCCCAGAATATAGTGATTGATCCCATTATTAATGAAACAAGTCATTCAATTCTACCTACATAATAACCATTTTGCTTTCAAAGTTCAGTTATATGAACACAATCTAATAACACCAGGCAAATTTAAGAAAAGGATAAAGATGGCGATTCCAACATAAGCCTTAAAAAAAAAGCTTAAGCCTTCAAAAGCGTAGGACTAAATGTCCAGCACGGTAGTATTACATGGCGATACGAACCCGTGAAGAAACCCTCCGAAATAATCTAAAGAGGGACAAAAAATCTTTATCTAACCCGACCCTCTTTCCTTTTGAGCTCGAGTGCATTTTCATGCATGGAAGCGACATGTTTGGCCCATCCGAGCATCTTCAATTTCATCCGCCTATCTTCATCGATCTCAAAACTCCTCCTCCGGCGATAATCCTGTGCGTCGACGGCGGAGTTCGATGCATCCTCTTCGTCCAGCAGATGCGGAGGAGGCGGCTCAGGTTTCGTCCCGAAATCCTGCCATTTGATGCCGCATTTTGCGGGGTCGACGCCCGCCATCGCCAGTGCTTCGATCGACATAGGGCTTCTTCGATATCTCTGGACCTGCAAAGCGTTTCCTTTCCTTTGGGTGGTGTTGAGCAAGAGACTGAATCACCAATGGTGTAGAGATATTTGATGGGGGAATGCACTTTATATGCGAAATGGCTGATCGACTTTTTGGGCGTTTGAGTTCGTGAGGGAGTGGGGGAGGTCACGGCCTCACGGGTGTTGCATTTTCAGGCGTTCAATTAACGTCACTATGAACGTCACTTCCCCTATGGTACATCTCCCAATTGCAGAGAACTAGAGAGGGACAATTTGGAATAAGCTTCTTAGCAAATTGATTCTTGGAAAAGTGTTTCAGCCAATTTGGTTGCAACAACGTGATAAGGCTGTAATTCGATAGCTATTACTCGGTTTGGTTTTAGGAACGTAATGCTATTACATTATCTGGTTTCATGGATGACATACGTAATGAGCAGGGAAAGTATCAAAATTCTCAAAATACTCCTAATATTCAAATTAGATGGAATACAACAATTAATACCTGAAAAAAGAAAGACGAGTGGAGTGAGCAATCATTGCTTGGTGAGTAGTACATATCTTCTAAGCAAATTGAGTAACCACTATGCATGTATATAAAGCAATACCAAAATTTCATAATTCAAACTCAAAGTATAAAATACATATCGGATCATATATGAATTGTTTCTTATCAATAAGACTTCATACTAATCAGAAAACCCAATTAAACCATCACCACAACTCAAACATCAGTGCTCAAGTCCATTAATTAATCTTTATCAATAACCACGCATCAATGGTCCATCAATAGTTTATCAATTGATCAATCTATCGCTCAATATCCTACTATGATTACGACATAATGTGTGGTAACAAGGTGATCAAAATTCCCCACTTGGCAATATCTCCACCTACAAAGCCTATGACTTTGCCTAGAAGGATATTCTAAAACGGTATGCATACCTACAAATCCCTCACCGGGTTCACAGTTATATTGAGCATAAACAACCATCCTCCAACACTAGAAATCTAATTCAAAAATCAATCTAATTAACCAAGAAAATAACGTTTCACAATATAACCATCCACCATTTCTTAACTATTTCTCAAATCATTCATAAACTCTTTCGCAAAGTAATACGTATACGTAAACTATCACGACACATTTCATAATATGTTTCTCAAATTGCTCTCAAATAATCAAAAGGTAGTAATACGCGATTCCGTTTTATGCAACAACAATGCTCTTTTCAGTTCAATATATATACTTCAAGACATGGTTTTACAAAATCAAAGAAGACATAGTATCACTCACTTTGTTGCTTAGGACCAAACAATAAATATTAATTGTATTATCGAACTTGCAATCCTATCGAACAAATGAGAAATAGCGTTAAAATTGAGTAATAGGCTACCATAACTATGATGCAACTAAACTACACATTATGCTAACAAAATGACTTCCACTTGCTAATAAATCACTCACCCAAAGCGATTACTCAAACCTCAACGCAATGCTAAACTCAGCCTCAAAACCCTACAATATCACTCTAACCAAACTATTGTGTCAAAATGACTTCCGTCAAAACCTATAGCACTACAATGCCATAAACCTCAATTTCCACGAAATCCCAAAGCTCCACAACTCAAAAATCAGATTACGTGGATTAAATTTCCCAAAATTATGAATTTAAGCTCTAAATCCAAAAACTATTCCGATTGAATGAATGATGGACACGAGCACTTAATGGGCATTGCATTACAAAGTTGAATCGGTTCGGTGAGGCATCCGCGGAGAGCACACACGAAACCACATGTGAAACCCCACTTTTCTTCTTCCTCTTCCTTTTCTTCGTCTTCCTTCTTTTTATTTCCTCTCTCTTCTTTTACGGTCCTTTAAATTAGCAAGTTGTGTTTACTTCTTTTTCCCCTTTATTTTGACCTTTCAACGCTTTTTATTTTTATTTTTCAAAAGAAAAATGGACAATGATATTTTAGGGAAAGTTACAGTAATAATTATTACACAGTAATAGCCCATGTAATAACTGTTACAGCCTCGACTTTTGCACTATAATAGCTATTACTGTAAGCAAACACTTTAATAGGTAATGAACCTGTAATAGATCTCTAAATTTGTAGCAATTACTTCAAAGGTGCAGTTATATTTATTTCCCCTATCAAAAACAATTCTAGTGAACATCTTAGTATTTGCGGTTGATTTCCAAAAGCCAATGTTTCTATAGCCATATCCATCAATGTTTGGGGAAGTTTTTCATCCAATAAATCTTCTCGTTGGCTATCATCCCCATCTATGTTTAGTTAAGTATGCATATGAGTTACTGTATCCATAACTTGCATGAGTTACTGTATCCATAACTTGCATGTGAGTTACTGTATCCATAACTTGTAATCATCAATCTAAAACATAAATAGAGAAAAACTTAAACCTATTTCATTATCATGATTTAATGGGTAAGTTTCGGCTATAATTACATGTGGGATCATTCTTTCCTTTTCTTTCTTCCTTGTGATAATGATGAGGAAACCCTCTTAGTAGGTATACCATGAGGTTTTCAAATGTTTGCTTACCCCACGAAACAAATGAGATGTTATGCAAATTGGGATATTGATGTGTTTGATGGAAGTTATCCCCATTCGTGCAATTGTGATTTCTTTAGCAATGAATCATAGAAATTCTTATTATCTCCATTTGTACATTTTCAGATTCATTTACCTCGATATGCCGTTCGTACCAAATAATTAATAAAATTCGATATGAAAATATATGGCTTTATTACTACGGTTTACCAAATAGTGGTTAGAATATAATAAAATCTCTAGATTCCATATCCAATCTAATCCTATTCTAACTAGAAATCTAGACAACCAAATGCAGCCTAAGTTCCATGTTAAGTAAGAGAGAACATATGAAGTCATTTATAAGTTGTCACCCACGAAATATCACCACTTGATTTTTACTTTTAGGGAGCACTGAATTGTCAACAACAAAATCAAAGTTTGAACCATTTTAGTTGAAACAACCCGTAAGGGCCATTCTTTGAATTCTTCCATAAGAGGTTTGCCTTCTCCTCGAGTTCACGTTTGCCCACACCGCATTTGTCCACTTTTATAGTTGCTGTTGCCATTGTCACCATCTTCACCATCGATGTCCATATCGGTCACTTGCCATTACTATCACAACCACTCCAACCTCCTCAGCTGTCAGCGCCAATCCATCGAAGGAGGTTAGGAGAGAAGTATAGAGCATATGGACCATTTTAGCTGTCCAACATTTTTATGCTGATGTGGATATCAAGGGGCCACGTCAGATATCAATATGAACAATTAACACAATTACTAAACGGCGCTTGTGCCCATAATAGAATCTTCTGTCCGTGACTTTAAGGGAATCTTGCATTGGTCCGCATTCTAAAATTCAAGGAATTTGATGGAAAAAACAAATTAGCATAATTAGGTACTTGATTGAACAAAGGATAAAACATAAACAATGGCTGCAATACATGGTAATAATCTGTGGCTATTGGTAATTTCTCTTATATTCACCTATATATTCTTGGCTTTCTGTAAACAGGAGATGATTATAGGGTCGTCTATATTTGTAGTATACACTTAATTATATTTTCCTTTCCGAGGTGAGAATTCAATATTAATGTGCAAGTAGAACTTTGTAGTCGAACATGATCCATAAAATAAACGTGCAATAGAGGTGGTTGACAAGCAACCCGACGGCATGAGGATTTGAATCAGGTGGTAATGATCGCGTGCATGGAGAACAAAAGGGAGACTCAAGGTAGATGCGTATGTCACGAAGAGCATGTCATCAAATGAATCTACAGTACAACGAGTACTGTTTTCTTTTAAGGATCCGGACATTCTCGTGATACAGCTGAAAAGTGAATTAGCCAAACAAAGAAGCACAAGAAAAGTGCCATTCAACCTTCGAACTAAAAGCAAAAAAGAACCATTTAACCAAAAAGCGAAAAAGGAAAGTGATAAGAGCACGGTACCGATTATGTCACGGGAAAAATCATCAATAATATCATAATATATTACATTTATGTCAATTTAGTCCTTAACATTTTAACTATTCACCAATTTACTTTTCTATCTTTTGATGATCGCGGCTAGCATTAATGTAGATAATTTTTGCATTTTTGAATAAAATTATTATTTTATTTTATTTTATTTTATTTCAGGCTTTTTTCTTTTTCCCAATCTTGGGTCAGTGCTCCTTGCTTGGTCTGAGTGAGGGCGTCATGACCCTTGCCTAGGCAAGGGTGTGGAGGCCTTTGTTGTGCCTAGCAAAGGCTGCAACACCCTCACCCGATTAAGCAAGGGTTGATGGCCCAAGGTTGGAAAAAAAAGAAAAGAAAAGAAAAGAAGAGAAGTAAAAAATTAAAAAATAGAATATTTTAAAAATTGCAAAAATTGTCTATGTCAATTGCCTGTGTCACGTAAAATAGCCAACATTGACTAGATCGCAATGTCAACGATTTTCAACCAAAATTGGCTGGAATGATTAAACTGGAAAATTGTGAAAATGTTTAGAATTAAATTGACAAATTGTCAAAATTGCAGAACAATATTTATGACTAATTTGGCATGAGTATAATAAGTTTAGGACTTTTTTGGTAATTTTCCCTATCTCATACTCACCAATTTCATACGTTAAAGGTGCGTTTGGTAAAGTTTCTGTTAAAAAATTGTTCTAGGGAATAGAAATAGAAAAAAACTATTTCTGTTTCGGAGAACAATTTTTAAACTAAAGAACGCGTTTGGTAATCGTACAAAATTTCTATTCCTATAATAGAAAAAGAATAGAAACTTGTTTGGTAGACTTGCATAATTTTTTTAATATTTTAATATTTTATTTTATTTTATTTTTCCTTTTTCCTTTTTTATTTTTCTTCCTTTTGGCCGGTCGCCGACCTCGGCCATGGCCGGCGACGGTCGGCGAGGGCCGGCAGCCTCGCCTTGGTTAGGTGAGCTCAGCCTTGTTGGTGGTTGGGCAAGTTCGGCCTCGTTGGATCTGGGGGAGCTCGAGCTCGCCCAGCCAAGGCGAGGCCGAGCCTTGCCGGGGGCCAACGACGCTCCGGTGAGGTTGCCAGCCCTCGACGGTCGGTCGTCGGCCATGGCCAAGGCCAGTGACCAGCCAAAGAAAAAAGAAGAAGAAAAGAAAGAGAAGAAAACGGGGAGAGAAAAATTGTTTCTCGGAAGTGTTCCCAGGAACAATAAACGCGTTTTTTCTACTTCTTGTTTCTGTTCCAAATCTGTTCCCGATAACAAAAAAATGGATATTTTGTTCTCGAGAACAAAAGTGTAAACAAAGCGTTTCTATTCTTTTTTTGTTCTTTGGAACAAAAGAATAGAAATTGTGTTCTAGGGAATAAAAAAAGAACACAAACAAACAAGCCCTAACTAGTCATTCTTTTTCCATGGATAATATTACTAATCTATGCACATAGGCATAGCGAGTGCCTTAACCTTTTTTTTTTTTTTTTTTAAATTTTCGGTCTAAGCCTTAACCCTAGTTTAGTACATCAAAGAGTTTGTAAACTTTGGGTTTGGATGATAACTTAATAATAATATAAATATATGAACTTTTGGTATATCAATAATTTACCTTGCGGTTGACCACCCCTATTTTTTGCAAGTTAAAAGAAAGACTAATAGATCTAACAATAAGATTTCAAACTTAATATATATCTACAATTTGTCTCATACAAGTAATTTGTGTCATGTTACCTATATTACAACCATTTCGCTTTCAAATTGCAGTTATATCAGCACAATCTAACGCCAAGCAAATTTAAAAACATATTGATGGCGATTACAACATGAGCCTTCAAAAACTTAGGACTAAAAGTCAAACACAGAGGTATTACATAGCGATACGAGCCCGTGAGGAAACCCTCCAAAATTGTCTAAAGAGAGAACACATTTTATCTAGGTCGACCTTCTTTCCTCTTGGGTTCGAGTGCAATTCCATACATAAAAGCAACATATTTGGCCCATCCGAGCATCTTCAACTTCATCCGCCGATCTTCATCAATCCCCAAACTTCTTCGTCGATTTCCTTGTGCATCGGCGATGGAGTTTGATGCATCATTCTCTTCATCCAGCAGATGCAGAGGGGGCGGGTCAGCATCTGCATCGAAATCCTGCCATTGGATGCCGCTTTTCGCGTGGTCGACACCCGCCATTGCCAGCGCTTCAATCGACATTGCTGTCCCCCGACCTACAAAGTGTGTTTCTTTTCCTTTGGGTGATGTTGAGCAAGAGACAGAATCACCAATGTGTAGAGAGTTATGTCGTGTGGCGAGAGATATTTTGATGTGGGGAATGCGCTCTTTATATGCGAAATGGCTCATCGACTTTTTGGGTGTGAGTTCGTGAGGAAGTGGGGAAAGGTCACGGCCTCACGGGTGTTGCATTTTCGGGTGTTCAATGCACGTCACCTCCCCTAACGTCACTAAGGACGTCGTCAAGAGCTAGAGACGGACCATTTTGAATAAGCTTCATGGCAAATCGACTCTCGTGACCTATTTCGGCGCGTTTCATGCAGTAATATAATAAGGCCGTAATTTCATGGCTATTATGTCGTTTGGCTTAAGTAAGGCGATTTGCTTATACTGTTTTATTTCATGAATGACATACTTAATGAGCGGGGATAGTATCAAAATTCTCAAAATACTCCTAAAATTTGAATTAGATGGAAGATGAATTTTATCACTTTGATAGTCAATTATGATTCATGAGCCTAGACCCCATTTGACTTACAAGATATATAATTTTTGCTGCATCAAATGCTCATTGCTAGTTTAGAAGTTCACATATATTTTAAATAGAATTTAAGCACGTAACATGTGATATATTAGAGAAAATATCATGTTCTGGTAAGTATTACTTCAACAACCAATCATGAGGGTAGAATCGTGATATATTGTCAACATATTGCAATGTGATATATAGATAATTATCTGTTATTTAAAAGTCAAGTTATAATTGAAATTTGAGTTCAATTGATCCAACAATTGAAATAATAATTTAGAACAATTTGATAATTAACCAATATATCTATAATCGAGATAATCATTGTATTATGAATATGTGAAAACTTATATTATTGTACCTAATAAAACTTATATTATTGTACCTAATAGTGAGAAAATTGTATTATGCTAGTATATCATGAATGTTTTCTTAATAAAATAAATAAATATGTATTATCAAGATAACATACTTATTATTACACCAAATTTTTACCTATTATTTTTTCTTGTATATTGTTACTCATTTTATACGTGTAATAATTGCTATTATATATAGTAATATGAATAAATTTAGTTACAATTAATATAAATTATACATAAATTAATAATCAAACATTGGTAGAGTGTGTGGAGAAAAAGCAACAAGTGTGTATTGGGAAACTATAACACCAATCACATGGGAGTCCCTATAATAACTATTACGGCTTTGACTCTAATAACGATTACGCTAGAGTAGCTATAATTGCAAGCAAGTACTATGAAAGGCGATCAATGTAATAGAACTGTAATGTCATAGTTGCTGCGACATCCAAACAATGTTTTTATAGTTATGTCTCTTATAAGAACAATTCTAGCGGAAATCTTATTATTTCGGATTCTTGTGATGGAATTTTACAAGCTAGTGTCTCTAGTCATGTACATCCATGTTTGAGGATAATTTTCCTCCAACCATTCTTCTCGTTGATTGTTATGAACATAGACATTAACTCTATCTATATTCATAACTTGTAGTCCATCAATCAAAATCATTATTAAAGGAAAATGTAGCAATCTTTCACTGTCATATTTTAATGGGTAAATTTTAGCTATAGTCATGTATGAGCCCATTTCTTTCTTTCTTTTTTCTTATCTTTTCTTTTTCTCACGTGATAACGATGAGGAGACCTTGGGATTTTGAAATCTTTTGGTAACCTCACGAAACAGATGAGATATGCGATGACGATGAGGAGGGTAGTTGATTATTTCTACGGGGACACTGATGGGACATGAGTACAACAAGGCTATATGGACGCACTGTAGGGGGAATGAACCAATTGATTTAAGATTCCACATCAGGCATCAGTATGAACAATGCATACAGCTACTAAACGGGGCGAGTGTTCACGTCAGAATTTTTCGTGCGTGATTTTGAGAGAGCTCTCGTATTGATCGGCATTTGAAAATTTAAGACATTTAATTATACAAAAAAAAATATTTTAAATATTCAATTGAATGAAGGATATAAGATAAACAGCGGTTGTAATTTTTTAACATATAGTAATAATCTATGTTTCTAATTTCTATTATATTCGGCAAATATTATAAAAAAGTTATAAAATTCTTGTTCTTATGTCAATTCATTTATATATCTTTTAATTGTCTATTGAGATTTAAATATTTTGATAATTTGTTAATTTAATCTTTTCAATTAACTTTGGCTATAAATTATTGACTCGTACGTCGCCATCTTACGTAGTACAACTGATGTTAATATAAACTCTTTTTATTTAAAAAAAATTCAAATTTATAATTTTTTAACATTTTTTCTTCTCTCTCTCTTTTGTTTTGTCTTTTCTTTCCTTTTTCTTTTCCCATCTTCCTCTACCAGTCGTCGAGCCTCGACAATGGCTAACGACTAGCCACAACAGAGGGCTAGTGGGCCAGCCCTAGGTGAGGCTCAAGCTTCTTAGATCCCAACAAGGCTTGAGCTTGCTTGAGGTTGGCGAGGTAGGGCTCGCCCGAAGTTGGCAACGTTGGCATTGGCCATCGTTGAGTTCCAATGACCAACATGAGGAAGAAGGAAAAAGAAAGAAACGAATAAAATAAAATAAAATAAAATATTAAAAAATTAGAATTTTTAAAAAAATTGTAAAAATTAATCAAGTCGGCATCGATTACGTCACGTTGGACGGCCGGCATCCATGTTAGCAATTTCCCGCTAAATTCAGCTAGAATGACTAAATTGACAAATTGTCAAAATATTTAGATTTAATTGGAACAATTAAAATATTTAGAATTGAATTGATACTGATATAATAAGTTTTGAACTTTTTTGATAATTTTACCCTTATATTCATCTATCTATTCTTGGGTTTCCTATAACCTATAGCATTTCCCTATATTTTTTGTTCTTTTCTAGTTAAAATCCAATTGAGAAAAGTCTGGCTGCTTTTGAATTAAAATTTTCACGTTGACCATGATCCATATGATTTTTTTTTAATGGTCGAAACCATGATCCATATGATAAAACGTGCAATGAATGTGCTCGACTAGAGGTCCGACCGCACGTGGATTTGAACTGAAAAGTCTAAGGATCGTATGCATGGATCACAAAAGAAAGATTAGGACGTGGATGCGTATGTCATGAAGAAGAACATCATCAAATGAATCGACAATACAACGAGCACTTTTCTCCTTCACGGATCTCGACATTCTCGTGATACAATTGAAAAGTGCCAAAGCCCAAAAAGGCCAAAAAAAAAAAAAGATTAAAGAAAAGTACCATTCCACCAAAAAGTAAAAAACCCCTAATGACTTGGGTTGGATGACAACGGATCGGGTTAAATCGATTGCCCGTGTCTGAATTCCAGAGGACTCTGAATGGATTAGGTCTTTCCGGCCTATTATGGGCCGGTCGACACGGCCCACAAGTCCACACATCGTGTATTTTCGAATTAAGTGCAAAGAGAGGAATACATGCAAGCACGGTTTGATTCCCTATATTACATCAAGTGCAGACAATTTCATTTTCGCGATACATACATGACTATATTTTAACTATATTTTACTTAATTAATGAAATTAGTAAAGATTTCTCAGGGTCTCCAATTCACCTATTATGAGTTAACCTCATCGTAAAAATAGATTTTAGTCGACTCATATATTCTAAACTTCCAATTTAGTAGTTCTAAATACGAATTATCAAATCATAGCATCACTTAGGTTGTGGAAATAATAATAATGTGGACGATTTAGCAGTCCAGCAATTTTCATTGGATATGGCACGAACAACAAACACAGATACTAAACGACAGTTCCTACCCGTAATAGCATCTTCCTTTCGTGATTTTAAGAGAGCCCGCAATAGCATCTTCCGTTCGTGATTGAGGGGAAAAAGAAGAAGGAAAAATGTAGTGAAAGTGTTGGAAAAGTTCTAAACCTATTACATTGATGCTAATTTAATTATAACTTTTTTATTGTGTCAATTTAGTCCTAAATCATTTGAGTTAGTGCCAATTCAGTCATTCTGCCCAATTTTGGTCATATAATACTAATGTGAACACTGGTAAGCCTATGTGACACCGTCGACATTGACGTGGATAATTTTTAATAATATTTTAATATTTTTTCTGACTTTTTCTTTCTTTTTTTCTTCTTTTTCCTCCCTTTAGGCAGTGACCAACCACCAGCCATGGCTGGGCGAGGGAAGCCATGGTCGGGGCTTGCCCTTGCCCAGGGGAGGCTCCGCAATGGTCGACCTTGTAGAGGCTAGAATGGCCGAGGGCCGACCCTCGCCCAAGGTAAGGCAACCTTGCCGGTGTCACCTTTGCTTAGGCGATGACTGATGAGGCTGCTCTAGCCTAAGCAAGAATCGACTTTGCCAAATTTGGCAAGGGGATCCTTCACTAAGGCCTGCCCTTGCCAGGTTGGGGCCTCACTTGTGGCGGGCAATGACAAATCTTGCCCAAGTGAGGCCAACCTAGACATGGCTAGTGGCCAATGGCCGGCCATCACTTGTGGTCGGTGGCCAGTCACTGGCTCAAGGAAGGAAGAAGAAGAAGGAAAAACTAAAAGAAAGAAGAAAGAAGAAAGCGAAAAAAAATAGAAAAAATAATAAAAAATCGAAAAAATATTAACATATTATTTAAAAATTATCCATGTCCATGCTGGCGGTGCCATGCAAGCCGGCCACTACTGTCTAGCATCCATGTTAATAATATTCAGTTAAAATTAACCGGAATGATTGAATTAGTATTAGGTTAAAATGTTTATGACTAAATTGGCACTAATAAAAGGTTTATAATTATTTTGGCACAAATGCAATAGATTTAGGGCTTTTCCGACACTTCACTAGAAAAAAAGGTTAGGTACTCAAGGATAAAAGATAAACAGTAGTAGCAATTTTTAAAATATATGGCTATTAGTAATTTCTCTTAAATTCATTTGGTTATCCTTGTCTCTCTGGTAACATGAGAAGATGGTAATGTCGTATTTTCAAGAATCCGTAGTATTTCCCATTTTTTTTCTTTTATAATAAAAATCCAATTGAATGAGCAAGTATAACTTGGCCTGTGGAAGCCTCATATGTGCTATGGAGAAACGATGTAGTGTGATGGACATTTTAATCGCCAACTAATGACTAAGTAGGATCATGGAAGATTGATAGAAGCTATTGCTTTTATAGTAAGCTGAGAAGATCGTTTTTGACCACGTGGCATAATAAACGGAGACTCAAATATTCCTTCGACTTTTATACGCATTTAAAGGAATTTGACAGTGAATTATAAGTCTGGAATTGCAGATTTATCCGCTCTAAGAAGAATTCAATCTATTGCCAATTATATTGATGAACAAGGATTATCTCCTAATATGGAGACTCCATTTTTCAAAGCAGTAAGATTATTGGGAGATTTGTTTATATGGGTGAACGGATTTACTACAACTAAATTGATTATGTCGAAGATCATTCAACAGTCAACTCGAAGATTGACCACTAGAGATGAGTTGCAAGAATTACAAGAATGCTTTACATATTTTGTGATCAATCGAGTCACTTAATATGAGTTATACACTAATTGTAAATCTTTTGAGAAGTCTACAAGTGATGTAGCGCGTGTAACTTGGTGGTGTGATCTACCAACTTTGGGTAAAAGCAGCGTAAGCTGCAAATGTAATGATTCCAAGAGCTACTAGTGAAAATCTAGTCTTGTTGGTGGTTGTTAATTTAGGGGAGTGGATGTAGGTTTGATTTAAGCTAAATCACCATAAATCTATGTGCATTTATGTCTGTCCCTCTATATATTGTTTAATCAGGCTCCTTAGACCTTCAACTATCAAGTCCTAAATGAACTAGAAACATTGAACTGAGCGTTAGTTGGAAATAGAGATGGACTAGACTGACTAGGAGAGCAAACATAGTGGACTGGTTGGGCTTGATTGAGCTGTTCAGCAGATTTCGAGGGGAAGTGGAGTGCAAGGACAGGGACGCGAGCGACTAGACTTGAGTGATGGGGACTAAATTTAACACAATTAAAGTGACAAAAGTGAGAGGAAAATGATCTCTCACCAGCTAGGAAATCTTGAGAAAAACTCACTCATAGATAGGTTGGTGGCGCGAGTTTGACGGGACTTCTTGGCCATTTCTCTATATCAAAAGTGTGGGGCGCTTCGGTGGGAATTTGAGAGTACGATAACTATTTTATTTTTTTATTTTATTTTTTATTTTTTTCTAGAACATGTTTAGAATAAAAATCCATTTAGTAACGTAATTTTATTTTTCCACTTCCAGCATAAAATTTAAGCCTAGAAATAGTTTTAAAATAAAAATGAGAAGTAGAAATTATTTACCTTTTTATTTCTGGAATTAAAATAAAAATAAAAACTCTTCTTATTGTTCGCTCTTGCCACTTGTGGCCATCACCCGCCCGCAAGTTGACCACCACCCAATGGCCATAGATGTACACTTTCTACATCGATGCTTTCAATTCAATTGATTTGATTCTATCAGTTCACTTAGCTCGATCGGACATTCGAGCGCGTGGTATAGTTCTCAAACTATGGTTTAGTTCTTGAGAGTAAGGTCTTCCTATTTTATCGCTCAAGGAAAATTTGGTGCTCTTTGGTTGATCTAAGGGTCACCTTCTTGACAGTCATTCGAGTTTATTTTAGAGTTTTACTAATGTGTCTTATATTAAAATATGTCTCGAATTTGATCCGTGAATAAAACCTAACTCAAAATAAATTATTATTATTTTGTGGATGCTCAAATATATGTCACTAAAATTCAAATTCTTTATTTCGGGTGTTAAAGAACCGACGCTGGACAAGGGTTCCAAGACAAAACAAAGAAAGGAAATATACGGACGTCAATATTACCAATAAGCGTTGGAGATGTTGGGCTGAATTGGAAAGTCAATCTGGGATGTTGAATCCAACAATGACTCGGTCAATGTCAGAGAAAGGGATAAGAAGAAATTAAAGATAAGGAAATCTTTCCCTGCAGAAGTCGGTTTGGGAGATTTGTTTTTATATCTTTATATATTCTTGGATTTTAGTTTAAGCCGTTGTTGATCAAAGTGCGGATCTTTGTGCCGTATGTGTCCAGAAAACAAAGAAGGGCGTTATTCAAGCGGATGCTTGGCCTTGGTTTTGTTTATGAATTGCATCCAAAACGATTTAGTGTTAGCCGATTAAATTTTGTGAGTTCAAGATTTGTTAATTTTTTTCGTAAAATTGAGAGATTATTTTGCGAGAAATTGCAAGGCTAAACATTACGTGAGTTATTTGGTGTGATTAGGGCTTAGAAAATATTGAGATTATTTGAATGACTCGAGTATGGTTGTAAGCTCCATGTGTCACTTGATTTATAGTGAAATTCGTTACTGTTATCCTATAGATGTAGAGAACCACGTAAATTTGGTATTCGATATATTTTCTTGTTATGTTTATTTTATTATTCGATCGCTCGTTTTCCACATCTTAAGTTGAATCCGTTCGCATCACCTAGCCATAACTAGAGTTAGCAAAATGGGTCATAAACCGATATTATGACCCATTTTTAGTTAAATAGGTCATATATGGATCAAGTAAAAGTTATATATGGGTCAGAAATGGGTTTGAGAAAGTAAAACACAAAAAGAAATGGGTCTAAATAGGTTATTAGGAAACCCACTTTGAACCCATGACCTTCTTTAACTTTATCAAATTTTTTTAATAAAAATTGAAATTATAATTATTTTTCATATTTCAATTTTCTTTCTTTTTTTCTTTCTTTTTCTTCCTTCCTTAGCCGACGGCCGGTGACAGGCCAGACGAGGCTCGAGCCTTGCCTGATCTGGCGAGACTCAAGCTTGCTCAACTCTGGCAAGCTCGATCTCGCTCGACGCTGATGAGCTCGATCTCGCCTGTGGCCGGTCGCTAGCTGTCGTCGTGGCCGACAGCAAAGAGCCAGCAAATTGGTTGGTAGCAATTCCTAATTAAAAATAACTTACAAGTTAAAAATTCAAATTATAAGTTGTGAATTTGTAAGTTTGGGAGAGCCCAGACTAAGGCTAGACTTAATAAGCCATCAACCTCCGCGCACGCCCGCGAGAGGGCCCCAAAGAGGTCGCGACAGTGTAGTGTTGCTACTAGTATAAGTCATCTCGTAGTTACACGGTGGCTTTTTTGCTTGACTTGTATTGGGTTACTTTCTGCATTTTTATTCTTTCTTACCCTTTTTGATGGGTGACTCTGATTTATTTCAACATAGATATATCACATGGACACTTAATGGACAATAACTTTAGGACTCATATTTGGATAAAATACCCACATGTGACACTTATTAACAATCAATCAAGTTATACCGAAATGACATTAGTTAGATAACTAGTATAATCAAGTTCTTGGATTTAGATCTCTAGTTGCATAAGAAGTGAGATACCATCTCATATTTTACTTGGTTTCTAACTAGTTAGGGGTAAGCATGGTCAGGGTTGGGTTAGTCTAGCACCTAATTGAGGGATCAACTTGCACAGCGTTAGTCCTCAGTTTTTGGGACTGAGGACTGAACTTATTAATCTTGGGATTGAGGATATAGGTGAACCAACCGATTATTTTTTTGTTTCACTTTTTATATTCCTTAATAAGACAAACATTCTATTTCAACAACGTGATACTATGCAACCAAATTATGAACATTAATACATATCAAATATAAACAAGATAAGGTAACAATAAAAATATTTACACTTGCTAAAAGTAACAAACCGTAAAAACGAACATTCGAGGTGAGGAAAAAAAGGCGAGCAACAAGGTAAGTGAACAAAGGTGACCGGCCATGCAAGTAGGCGAGCAAGGCCAAGGCGGGCAAGTGAGGCTCACTCAAGAGGGTTCCTTTTTTTTTTTTGGTTGAATTAGCACTAGGTTTCTTTATGTTTTCTAATTATATGATAAATTGAATTGCAAAGAGAACATAGGAGGAAGCATTAGAATTTAAAGTAGACAAAAGCATAATATATATATATATATATATATAATATTATTAAGTATAGGGTTGCTTTGGATTAGACCAATCCTAAAATCTAAGATCGAGAACCAACCCACACGGTGCAGAATCCAGGGATCCTAGGACCCCAGTCCCCTTGGGAACTGGTTTGGAATCAGTTGGGTTGAGCTGATCTATGGTTGATCTAGGGTTGACCTTGAATCGATGCTCACCCTAACAACTAGCCCCACAAGTTAGTGGCGACTCCCCCACAAGTTAGAAGTCTCATAGATTAATACTTTAAAATGAACCTCCCGACATAATGTAAGATAAGAGTTTGTAAGAAACTGCATCATATGAGAACCATTGGTCCCAATTCAACATTACCTTTAACCCTAGATCCTACTTCGGGAAGATCACGACAAATATAAAAACCCAAACCAAATTGTTCTAAAAATAGCTTACCCCAAAAAAGATAAGATGACATTAGTGTCATAATTATTGTAAAATGCTTACTTTGTTGTCAAGACTCTTAAAAAAATCGTTCAAGTGCCACAACAATCACTTAAGCAATTCTAGAGACGAAAAAGTTCGCGCAACAGACCAAATAGTTTGGGCACTAAATTGTTTTTTTTTTTTTGGTAAAAATTTGGGCACTAAATTGTTCATATAAAGTTTTGGCATTAAAATGATCGTTTTTGAAATTTTCACACAAAATATTTGAAAATAGTGTGGTGCATAATTTATTTACTGAACAACGTCATGGAATCTATTGAATTTTCATTGACGAACTTGGAGTTAAATTGGCTCCCAAATGTTCCCTTGCATTAATCCTCATAGTTGATCAAAGAGAAGCAGTCCATTTTCCCAAGTCCTTAACTCTATTGTTCAATCTCAAAACAAAGCAAGGTCAGAGAAGATACAAATGCGAATTACGACAGGTGGAGAAAATTTCACTTCTCAGGTTTTTGAGGAAAATAAATAGATTTTTGTGATTTTAATGAGACTATTTGGAGAGAATGCTTTCTCCACAATTTTGCTCCCCAGATCCGCCAACATATATATATATATAATTAATTAATGGCAGAGTTAGAATATTTCGAGGTTCATCTGTGATGAGGAGGTAGCTATGCCATAGATGCTAATTATTTATTTGGTCGTGTGTCCCTGAATTCTAATTATGTATTGATGTCAAATTTCCAAGTCATTCATCACCATCTGTTGCAGCTCGTTAAATGACCTTTTCTTTTATCAAATTCTCAGATGACTTGATTATCCATTACAGAACTGCGAAAACCATAAAAAACCAGGATTTCAATAATTGTGTTGTTGGTATCTCATCAATAATTTTCACCATAGGCACAATCCAGTGCACTGTCTCTGGAAGCGAGGGAAGCAGCTGCTCAAATCGAGCGCCAGCTGCAGTTAGGATCCAAGCTCAGCGATGTTATCAACCACAAGGAGGACGTCGTTGCACTATTTGTTCTATTCAGAAACGAAGGCTACATTCTGACTGAGTATTTAGGCAAATTTTGTGTAAGTGAATTCGTATGTTACTGCTCGGTCTTGACGATTTTACTCTTCCCTTCCCTATATCATATCTAGCCCTATATCTAGCTCCATCCAGCACATCCTTTAGATTCCTGATTTCCATCCATTGCTTATAGATGGAGTCGTTCCGTGTAGTTAGGTTGACCAATCTAAAGGACTCTGTGAAAGTACAAAAGTTACCACAATAAGGTGTCATGAGATCGTGGCGCCTGTCCAACTTATTTTTTGCTAAAATGAAGCTCATCCCTACCCTCTCTTCCTCTCTCAACGCAACCCCATAGGCAGCTGACCTCCACACGAACGACGACCATGGCGAGCACCACCACCAAGCCGGCTCCAATGATGACGGCATACATACCTCACTCTTCACTCTCTAATAGTGTGTTTGTCCTCTCTCTGCTCTCACGTCACCCCTGATCTCTCTCCATCACAGGCCGAGCTCAACAAAGCGAAGCTCGTCGCCTGTGTGGAGCTTGGTGTAGCACGTCAAGCCTTTCCCTCGTCGCCGTCAACGAACTACTCCTCGAGAGAGAGGATCGAGATCTCGATTCTTCGGATCTAGAGAGGCTGGTGTTATTGCTAAATATATAATCTAAAGGGGTCAATAAGTTAGATTCACGAAACTCGAAAGATTTTTGCGGAATAAAAAGAATCAAGTTAATATATGCACAAACAATTAAATGAGCAAGATTAAACTGACGATATCAGTTGCGATAGTTTTATCAAATCGATAATGTACTTCGGTAGAGAGAGAGAGAGAGAATTGCATGTAAATTATTGTAGTAGTTCAACTTAGGTCAAGCTTACGTTTACTCTTTTAGACTAATAACAGGTTGGATTCCACTAGCAGTACTTTGAGAAGTTACAATAGTAGCCTTTTAACGCAGCACTGCACAATCGTACACTTCTCAAAAGAGATTATGAATAGTTTATCACTCTCAATGATTAATCTTCTCGCTCAACAAGTGTATATAGAAATAAAGTTTTTTTTTTTTTTTAAACGGTTGTCGTAATTCATAGTCACCTTGGCATGCGTTGATCTTCTCACATAGTCTAGGCTTCAAGAAAATCAATTTAACCATTTTAGATAAGCAACAAAATCACCGAAAATCTAGTCACTCATGCAATCAAATCTTCCAATAATCTTGTTGCTTCCGCGAATAGGATCGCCTATATTAGAAAATGGTTTGTCATATTGATATAATGAATGATTGACTGGATTTCCTTTCGAGCATATAAATTTGGAATTCTAGATATGTGCCTTCGATCGATCATTATAACTATCCATTTATTGATACCTCCAAGTCACCACGAACTTCCTATTCCAATTGATTTGTTCTACTAGGTCTTCTTCTCTCCCTTTTTGTCAGCAACCAAAGAGAATATTGGGCAAACCATAATATTATAATGCATCCATAGTACGCAAGTCAATCCCAAAATGCAAATATTACAAACCACACTAAAATTCAAGTAAAAATCAATCCATACTTAGATAAAATAACACACGCATAGAAAGTTATTTGGAAGAAGCTGGTTGATTTGGGTCTAGAATTGGAGAGGGTGGTTTGGCTTCAGGAGGTAGTTGGACCATGATATAATACTGCATGTTTTCCACAATACGCTTAATTCTTTTCAGCCTTCTATCCATTTCTTCTCTCTGATGTCCAAACAGCAACTAGAGATTTCTTAGATCTTTAGCCATAGTAGCATGTTCTTCTTTGATGCTAAGCAATGATTCGAGGAATATCTTGTCTTCAGTGTTATCAATCACATGCATATCAATAGCATTTAACTCAACTTCAAGATCCCTCAGCATTCTAGCATCCTCTCTTCTTTGCTCCTCAAAACCAAGCTCCTCCTGAACAATTGTAGCTTCCTGTGAAAAAAACAGTTTCTGGATCTTCAATGCTTTTCATTGTTTCCATATAGCTCCCCCGAGCAAGATCATGAAAGATCTTCAAAATCTTCATGCTACATTTAGCGTTTTGCTTTTCCCTGCATTTCTATCCCTTTCGTACGATGCATTAGGGCCTTGCTCAATAAATTGCGATAATTTTGGCAAAGAGGAGAATTTACAAGCCTCCAAAAATAGTAGAAAATCTCCACAGTTTTCGGATATAGCTTTCCAATCTTCATATGAAAGATTCTTTTGTCACTTGCAATTTCTTGTAAAAGAGAGGATAATCTTTGAAAAATATAGAGATTATCATGGACATACCTTCCTTTGATTTGTGGATTAAACTTGCTAATTATAATACATACTACTAAAATATAGCAAGTGTATCCAAATATACAAAAGTATGTAATCATATTTTTCAAGATTAAAAGGATTCTTCTTTCAGCATAAATCTCAAATGCATATAAACAATATAACTTTAACGTATTTCGTAAAACGAATGTAGATGATATAGGCATTAAATCCATGCGATATCTTATGAAAATGGCAACAAATATCACCAATTCTCCCAATATGCATGTGCTGAATATACCTTCCCTTTAAAAAATTCTCACTAGAGATCCTTCTCCGATTGCATCATGATTTACCTAGATTCGTAGCTTCCTTTGTGTAATTGCCTACAGTAAACTTACTTCTTTTTGGTATCCACGTATGTCGATCATTTCCTTTTGTTTGACGCAAAATAGAAAAACTTCATAAAATATCCAAGGATTCTTTCCATAATCTAAACCCCTCCTTATATTATTTGTCTTTCTCTCGTCACCCAATTCTTATTACCAAACCCCTCCTTATATATTTGTCCCAGTTTTGAAGTCTAAAAGCAAGATCTCAGCTTTCAAACGTAAGCATCACAACCAAACCTTTCTTGGGCTTCACCAGCATCGTTCCTGAATCCGTTCCTGTTGCAGAAACTCTCATGAGAGGACAGATGGGTAGTGAAAACAATCAGCTTCACATTTTCTTCTTCCCTGTCATGGCTCCAGGCCACACGATCCCAATGATCGACATGGCCAAACTCTTTGCCATTAGAGGTTGCAAGTCCACCCTCATCACCACCCCCCATGACGAGCCCACCTTCTTGAAATCCATTGCGAAAACCAAGGATTCGGGCTTCGACATCAATGTTGTCACAGTGACATTGCCCTTGAAAGAGGTCGGCTTGCCAGAAGACTCTGACAATCTGGACAAGGTCACTACAGTGGAAATGCGCAAGCAATTCTGGAGAGCTATCATGATGTTGGACCGACAGCTCGAGCTGCTAATAGAGAAACTTGCCCCTGATTGTCTAATCTCAGACACGTTCCTCCCCTGGACAACCGAGATAGCGGCCAAGTACGAAATCCCTAGGCTCGCTTTCCATGGGACAAGTGCCTTTTCCATTGCGGGCACAGAATGTGTGAGGCTCTATGAGCCTCACAAGGAGGTGTCATGCGATTCAGAGCCCTTCATCATCCCCAACTTCCCCGGAGAAATCACAATGTCCAGGATGCAGTTGCCGGATTTATTCAGGGAAGAGACTGACTTCACCAAGTTCTACAACGAGATGAAGGAATCGGAGAAGAGGAGCTTTGGAGTCGTCATGAACAGCTTCTACGAGCTTGAGCCCGCTTATGCTGACCATTACAGCACATTCCTAGGGAGACGATCCTGGTTCGTCGGCCCGCTCTCATTGTGCAATAAGGAGATTGAGGACAAGGCACACAGGGGCAACCAAGCATCCATTGACCAGCACGATTGCCTCGAGTGGCTCGACTCCAAGCAACCCAACTCAGTGATCTACATTTGCTTCGGAAGCATGGCAAATTTCAATGCTGCTCAGCTCCACGAGATCGCAGTCGGACTAGAAGCCTCAGGTCAACAATTCATTTGGGTGGTGAAGAAGGACCCGAATGTGGAAGAAGGCAAAGAAGAGTGGTTGCCTGATGGGTACGAATCAAGAATCCGAAACAAGGGCCTCATCATCAGGGGCTGGGCTCCTCAGGTGCTGATTCTCGATCATGAGGCGATTGGGGGTTTCGTGACACATTGCGGGTGGAACTCCACACTGGAGGCGATCACGGCCGGCGTGCCAATGGTGACTTGGCCGGTAGCGGCAGAGCAATTCTTCAACGAGAAGTTCGTGACCCAGGTGCTCAAGGTCGGGGTCAGCATAGGGGTGAAGCAGTGGGTGAGGTTGTTCGGCGACAGCGTGAAGAGCGAGAGAGTGGAGGATGCAGTGAAGAGAGTCCTGGTGAGTGAGGAAGCAGAGGAAATGAGGAGGAGGGCGAAAGCACTTGCAGAGATGGGAAAAGGGGCTGTGGAAGAAGGTGGGTCGTCTTGGTCGGATTTGGGAGCTTTGCTTCAAGAGCTCAGACTGCAGAGATCGGCTCACTACAAGATCTGATTGATGACCTGACTAAAAGCGATTAGCGGTGACCATTGAATAAGTTTCTTCAGCTTGAGTTGGGTTAAAAGCATGGAATGTATTTGCACCATCACCATCTTCAAATAAAGTATTTTCTATGATAGCACCATGAATAGCGCATAGGAGAGCAGCGCCCAATTTCTCGAACGAGCAATCGAAAAGATTCTGGAGCATCTTTAGGTTTAGGTATTGTTCCCCCAATGATTGTAGTACCAAGTACTTCTTGATGAGCTCTAATATGATCCGATTTATAAGTAAGCATCTCTTGTAAAATATGAGCAAACACCAAACCCCTCGAGAGCCCAAACCTCCATTCTCAGATTATAAGTAAGCATCTCTTGTAAAATATGAGCAAACACCAAACCCCTCAAGAGCCCAAACCTCCATTCTCAGATTCTGTTGTGGTTTATCCTTAGAAAAAAATACTGGAATCGCTGTTTCTTTTCATGGAATTTATTCTAGGAGTTGTGATCATTCCATGTGGAGGATGTCAGTTCATTTCTTTTGAGGTAATAGGAAAAGTAAACATGATCTTGAGTTCTTTTGTGCCGAAGAAATTAAAGTTAGTCTAGTAGTTGCAATTCAACAGTAAGATGCCCTGCGTACTTTCCCTTTCCTGAATTTTCTGTCCTCGAGACTTAAAAGGTGGAGAGATCTTTGCAACTTCATATTCAATAGATTGTATTTTCACATTACAGACGAAAAACATAAAGGAAAGACAAGCAAAAGTGAAAAGACAAGAAGAGGACGACAAACTCAACCTATGTCAGTCGTCACATGTTAATGACATATTTGGCTGTTGCACCACCGATCTTGTGATATGTATGCAACTTGGCAACAATTCTAGAGGAGAAGATAGAGAGGTACCAATTCTCTTGGTCCTCAAGGTTATTTTCCTTATACATTGTTGGGTTTGAAGGTTTTTAAACCCAAACCAAATCGACAACATCGATTTGTCATCGGCTAAATTCAACAATTGTTGACATAGCTTAAGGCATGCTATACTCATAGATTAGGTACCCTTAGTATGTTGGAGAAATTTCTGGTGCTTCCTCGCAGATTTGTACCTGAGGATATGTGATTCCAAAATTTCTTACTGCCCTTTTCGTGATAGAAGTTGGAACAAGTTAGCTTATCCCTTCGAGGACTTGTCTTCTCCTGTATTTTGTGGTGCGTACGTCAATATTTGGTCTTAGACATATTTCCAAATTAGTACGTTAGGTAGCTTCGTAAAACTCCGCAATCTGCATAGACGAAGCAAAGCATAGACATAACCGATTTCACATTATCTTTCTGCAAATAATGGCCCAAGGCCACGTGATCCCCATGGTGGACATGGCCAAGACCTTCGTGACTCGAGGCGCAGAAATCACCACCATCACCACCGCTGTCTGGGAGACCCTTTTTTCGAAACAAACCGAACGAATCAATCAATCGGGTTTGGAGTCTGACATCCAACTGAGCTAGGGTTACCAGAAGGTTTGGACAATACAGATGCAGTCATATCGAGCCAAAATTAGGTGGAATTGGTGGGTAAATTCTGGGAGGCCTTGTGCTTGCTCCAAGAACCGATCTTGCAGGTTGCATATCCTAAAAGAACATGGATCGAATTCTCTAGTAGCAGATGTATTTGTTCGGTGGGCTACCAATGTTGTTGCTCGGTTGAAAATTCCCATGCTAGTCTTTGGAGGGACACGTTTCTTTGATATGTGCACTGGGGAGGTGATGGCACTATATCAACCACACGAGGGTGTTATCTCACATTCAGAAACCTTCTATGCGTGACTCAGGAAAATTGTCCAACAAGTCTGAAACCTATTGCACGTTTGTTAATTCAGTTATAAACCTTTCAATTTTATCAGCTGAGTTTATCTGGTTAATTTTGGCCATAAATCGCTAATGTGGATGCCGGACATCTTATGTAACACAGTCGGTATTGATTTGAACAATTTTTCATAATATTTTAATATTTTTTCGAATTTCTATATTATTATTTTTTTCCTTTTCCTTTTCCTTTCCTTCCCTTCGTTCTCCTCTAGCCGATTGTCAGGAATTGTGAGGTTCGAATCTTGCCTAGTCACGGCAAGGCCCGAATTCACCAAGTGACAGTGGGGTTGGGTTCACTAGCATTAGGTGAGCCTTGCCAATGACCTATAGGGGCAAGCTTCACCAAAGGCAGATGATGTCGAGCTCGTTGACCCTCGCCTCTGCCTAGGCGTTGAACATGGTCGAGGCCCAACGACCTACTAGAGGAAGAAGAAGAAGTGAACCAAAAAAAGAAAGATAATAAATAAATAAATAATTACTTGTTTTAATTATTAAAAAGTGTTCATGTCAACATTGGCCCGTACCATACCGAATCATCGGTGTCCACGTAAGCAAATTTAGGCTAAAATTGGTCAAAAAAGTAATTAGGACTTAATTGGCAAAATTGAAAAGTATTTTTCTTTGGCGAGAGTAAAATTGAAAAGTTTAAAAGCGCAAAATATTTAAAAGATTTTCTGTATAATATTTTTCGGGCAACACAACCCGCAGCCCATTAATCCAATTCACGTTAGCTTCATGGGGCTCGACCTATGAATTAATTTACGTGGCGCCCATCCAATTTCAAGTAAAGTAGCAAGATGGGTCCAAAGGCTTAAACATCGAAGGCCCAACATTGCTAATCGCCATCGTAAGCCGTCTCTCACGGCCGCGCGACAGGTCCTCTGTCCTGCTGGCTTCCGACCCAAAGAGCTCGCAGCGGTTGTTCATGCTTCACCACTCCATGAAAGCAATTTGCAACAGCCATAAATGGAGTTCGATTGAGCACAGGATTTATTGCTTCAAGCTCTATATCACTTGACCATGACAACGAGAATGAAAGCTAAGTCTTCTCTCTCCATGTTTGATTTGGCTAGTGGTACTGATTCTCGGTTTTTCCCGAATTTCCAGTGGCTTCTTCATGTCTCCTGATCCCCTTCGGTCCGCCAGCTATCGCTGCCAGTGGCTGGCTTGCCACTTCCACAACCGATTCTAAAGCTTTCTCTGTTCGAAGTGCTCTATACCAGTTCATTTCTCATTCGCTGGCTCAGATCCTCAGCATCCTTGTGCTTGATTTGTTTGCGATTATCACTTTGCTCCTTTTGTTTTGTTAAAAATGTGTCATTTCTGGAAAATATTTTTCATGAAGTTATTTTTTTGGGAAAATGGCAATATTTTTTCAGTATTTGGTTGAAATCTGAAAATGAAATGAAAAATATTTTCCATTATTTATTATGGAAAATCTAATTTGATTTTCCTATATAGACATACATTATTTTTGCACTAGTAACCACAACAATATTATTCCAATATTTGGTTGAAATCCAAACATAAGCTGGAAAATATTTTCTGTTATTTATTATGGAAAATCTAATTTGATTTTCCTATCTATTTATGTGCTAGTAACAGCGGGTAGTTGAGAGACTGGGCATGGGCACTAATGTCCTGGGTCTGGTCGTGACCCCAACTCGACACTAGGATCAAGGCACGAGCATCCTAGTTCCAAGCTCGGCCTCGATAGACCTAAGTGTAGGCACTAGGGTCCCGAGCCTGGCCTTGATGGCTTGGGCCCAACCTTTGTGGACGTGGGCATGGCCTTTGTGTACCTTGGCTTGAGTGTTAAGGATCCGAGCTCATGTACCAAATCTTGTGTTTGGCCTTTATGGACCAAGGCTTGGTCTCAATGGACTTAGGTCCAGGCACTGGATCCCAGGCTCTGCCTCGATGGACCTGTACAAGGGTGTCGAGATTTGAGCATGTGCGCCGAGTTGCTAGGCATGGGCATTGAGTTTAGGGGCTCACCCTTGATGACTCAGGTTTGGGCACCAGAGACCTGGCCCAGAACGCCAGGGACCTAGGAACTAGTATTGGGTTTTTGTGCCCAATGTAGAATTTTGAATTCAAGTGTTGATATCTTATCATATTCTGAAAAATAATTTTCAACTTTTTAAGGAGTCCTGAAATTAAGCATAGGTTTTTCAGTGACTAGGAAAACATTTTCTATTGACTAATTTTCCTAAGCGAAACAAATGCCAAACAATGAGTAAAATGTTTTCCCAAAAAATAGACAGAGCATTTTTTATGCTCTAGATGCACCTATTGTGCATGCTCATTCTCAATCTCGTTAGATGTGTAGTTGTTATGGAAGATGCGGAAACTAAAACAAAATTGAAACTAAGAAGAATAAAAGAACACCAGATTTACATGGAAACCTTTGCGGAAAAATTACTGTGGGGAAGCAAAATCCACTATAGAATTTCAAGGATTAAAAATGGTGGAAAAACTAAGACTTTTTTTGTCTCAATTTCTTAACCTAATAATTTGAGAAAAAAATATTTATATTGTCCCCAAGCCCTAACGTTGGCCCAAGCACATAAAAAAAAATTCAAGACATACTCAACAAATCTCCACCTTGGCTTGAATTTTGCATAAGTAACAAACAATCTTCTCATCCCATTAGAGTAAAACTCAGTTGCAACAAACATTAAACAAATCCAAGTAATGCTTGATTTGGAAATAGGCAAAGGCTTCGTCAACATATTAGTTGGATTATTTTTTGTACCAATCTTGAAGACCTTAATATAGCCATTAGCAGGAATATCTTGAATAAACTAATACTCTATATCAATGTGTTTTGTCCTTTCATGACATATTTGATCTTTAGTTAGATTTATAGTACTTTCACTATCACAGTGGACAACAGTCACGCCATGATCCACACTGAGCTCTTCAAATAAGCTTGTTAACCATGTGGCCTTTTTAACTACTTGTGCAATAGTCATATACTTTGCTTCTGTTGTAGACAAAGCTATTGTATATTACAAAGTAGCTTGCCAACTAACTACACAACCTCCAATAATAAAGATATACCTAGTCAAAGACCTCTTATCCAGGTCACTAGCATAATCAAAATCAACATATCTTGTCAAAATGTCACTAGCTTTCCCAAACTCTAAACCAAAATCAGAAGTGCCCTTCAAATATTTCAAAATCCACTTCATAGCTTGGTAATGAACTTTACATAGGCATGATAAATATCTACTTACCACACTAATAGCATGTGAAATGTCGGGTCGAGTATAAACCATGGCATATATAAGACTACCACTAGTTTGGCATCTTTCATGCCAAAATGATCTCACACCTTCTTGACGTAGCTTTTTTGGAATTTTCCCCTATTTCGATCTCGCTGAATTTCCTGCCTAGGATCTTCTTCACTACACCTAAATCATTTATCTTAAATTCAGCGCCCAACTGTGCTTTCAAATTCTATATATCATATTTATCTTTTGTTGCAACCAACGTATCATCAATATATAATGACTGATAAATAAAAGAGTCACTTGAAAGTTTGTACAAATATATATAGCTATCACATTTGCTCCTACAATAGCCAATTTGCACCATAAATGAATCAAACCTTTTACATCATTGTCTAGGCAATTGTTTGAAGCCATGTATAGACTTTTTCAACAGACAAACATGAACTTCCTTACCTCAAATTGAAAACCCTTTGATTGAGCCATATAAATTTTCTCTTCAAGTTCACTAAGCAAGAAAACTATTTTTAGATCGAGTTGTTCCAATTCTAAGTCATGCATAGCAACTAACACAAGAAAAATTCGATTAGAGCTGTATTTAATGACAGGTTAGAACACATCATTGAAATCAACTTTCTCAATCTGACTATAGCCTTTAACAACTAGACGAGTATTGAACCTAATGTCTTCAACTCCAAGAATACATTCCTTTCTTTTGAAAACCCAATTACAACCCGCAATTTTCTTTTCTTTTTGTAGCTTGATAAACTCCCAATTTTGATTCTTTTTCAAGAGATTCCATCTCTTCGTTCATTAATAACTAACCACTTTGTTGAATCTTTTGAAGAAATGGCTTTTTTTGTAGGTTTTAGGCTCACTACTTTATTAACTCTGCAATTGAAACAACATGAGCAACAAATCTGAGGACCAATATTTCTATGGAGGCTTCACCGTCCTTGTTTGTCTATCTCTGGCAATGGAATACTATTACTCTTCGGGTTCTTCAGACTCAATATTATCAATAGATGATTGAATTAATTCCGAAGAAATTACTTCAAGCTCCACTTTCTCTGCAACACTTTCCAGATTTTCATCACAAGAAATAGATGATTCTTTCTTAGGATGAAACATAAGAAACTCAATAAGATCGGCAGGTTTTATATGAAAAGTAGTAGATGGTGGTCATGGCTTGGCCATGATTTGCCAAAAGCAGGAATTAAACTTGGTCATTTTATAGGATGGATTGCCACCAATGTTTAAGGCTTCTAGTAAACCTTGTAACGAATTTGAGGACTCATACTTTTCATGATTTGTGAGATTTTGAGTGCTTAGCCAAGAGTGAAATTCTTCCAATCTTTCTAGCCATTTTAAATGAGGAATATTATCAACAATAAAAAACTGTTTGAAAGAAGAAGTTGGATTCTGAGATGGGTTATTTGGTTGGATAACCTTTGGCTCAGAAGGATTTGAATCCACCTCTTGATCTGGAGGATTAGTCATGAATATTGAAGAGGTGGCTGGTATAATAGGAAATGATTCAATAGCAGTGATTGAAAAAGAGGATGAGGATGAAAAAGATATCGAACTTAGTTCTGAATCTAAATTGATCGGAAGAATCGGTGTTGGAGGAGATCGAATCTCGTCTTTCAAGACAGTAGGATCAAGCCCTTTTTCCTCCTGATTGCTCAGATCTTTTCGAAATGATTCTAACATGTTGGATAGTATCATTTGGTCTAGCTTCTCCTTTGTGGAAGTCAAAGATTCTTCAAGAATCTTTTCTTTCCCCTTTTCTTTTCTTAGTTGGTTCATTTCTCTAAGTTGGTTTCGCAATTCTACCACATTGGTTTTGTCTCTTCTAGTAGAGGTTTCTGTAAGAGCAACAAAGATTGAAGTACTCCGTGATTGTGGAAGAGAATACTCTATTCGTGACAAGGTTGGGAATGGATTAGAAGGTTTGAATTTCCCTTCTCCAAGAAGTTGGTCTACCTTTTGAGTTTCTTTATTTCAGCTTTTGGTCTTTCAAGAAAAGGATATCCCAAATGTTGTCCCTGATTACAAGGCATGAAGCCGTTTTTGGAAGTCCATAAGCATCTTTTTGGTAGTATTATCATATCTTTTGAGCTTCTTTTTACTTCAACTATTTTGAAGTCAACTGTTTTGAAGGCATTGTTGCGTGCCAAAAGAGTCTCTAATTGCCAATTTAGTATAGTTTCCGTAATAGTAGTTTTCTTTTGCCTTCCATGTTTGTTCACATCAGTTGGTGCAAGCATTTTTGGGAAGTGACAATACCTTCCTTGTGGATCAACAAATTCTTTGGCAACAGGAAAAGAAAGCTTTAAGCCTTTTCGATTAAGAGAGGGAAAGTCTACATCATGGAACATGGAGATAGAATGATTATCTTTCGTTTGCTCTTCTTGGTTGAGTGATGTTTCATTTGAGAGTTCTAGTTGGTATGAATGCTTTTTTGCCCACTTTACAATTGGCTTGTAGAACGCGAAAATGGTCGATTTTTTACAAGGGGTAGAAGGAGGAGGCGAATGTGGCAAAGTCGGTGATGATGAAGCATATGAATTTGGTGGAGATAGAGCATAAGAAATCATGAACTGAAATTTATCGCTTTCTCCAAGGGTGTCAACTGAGAGATCTCCATTTAAATGCCTTTTGGCACGCCCCAATCCTCGAGCACACACACATCCTTCTCACTCGGTCAATTTTATAATGCGATATTCTAGGACTATGTATCGCCGACCCTTTCATTTATTAAGCACATGCGGAAGCAGTTATAAATCCCCAGACAGTAAATCGATGGGATAGAAAAATAAGGCCATATTTTTCATATTGAAACTTATAACCAAACTTTTATACAAAACACAAACCAGAGTACTTCACAACTTTTTACTCTAACTCTATTCACACCAAAATGGAGTTCTCAAAAGAAGATATAATCTCAGTCCATCCAGGTCGTACTCAAGACCTCTCTTGGTATTATCTTCTTCTTCCAAAAATGTCACGCCCCTATCCTCAGGCATGCACACATCCCTTACTTTTGGTCGATTTTAAAATGCGATATCCCAGGACTATGTATCGCCGACCCTTTCATTTATATATGCACATGCGGAAGCAATTATAAATCCCCAGACAATAAAATAATATGATAGAAAAGTAGGCCATATTTTTCATACTGAAATTCTCAACTGTTCCTTTTTATACACATCTCATAGTATTCCACAATACTATATATACATAAGTTTGATCTAACATTTATTCACATGCAGACAAGGTCTAACAAGACAGGATGGGATCTCAGTCCTCATCCAGGTCGTACTCAGGGTCATCCTCGGGGTCCTCCTCCACGTACTCCTCTTCGGGTTCCTCAACAGGGATCTCCTCGTCAGATTTCTCCTCCTTAGGCTCCTCATCCGGGTCTTGAAATGGTTATTCAATAACCATTGAGACCACGTCTCAGCAAGTTCTACCCCCTAAGACCCGATTAGTAAACTAATATACCTTAGGGCTGCCTATGCACAACATGAGTCAAATGACTTACCTTGGCCTTAGATTCCACTTGCATATTAGCACAAATCAAATAGGCACCCAAGCAATCCCATCATAGATCGAAGTATCGATCAAATCGACCTAGTCGATTACACGCCAACAAGACCACTCACGGTCATTCCCATTCAATCAACCAATTCACAACATCAGATCAAAATAATGATCAATCAACCTAGTCGATTACATGTCTTCGGACCATCTCTCGATCACATCAACACCATACTTTATAATCTCCATTTGGGTACTCAGTCACAAAGCTAGATGAATGCTCTCGGGCGTCTTTTTCGCCAAGGTGACATACCAATTACTGATCACGATAACCTTCAGCAATACACTTAGTCACAGAGGCTCATTAATGCTCTCAGGCGCTGCTTCCACCAAGGTGACGTGTATAATGGACAGTACTCGTGCGTTCTTTAAGGCAACCTTTTCACCAGTGATATCCTCCATCGTCGAACCACGTATGTCCATACTGCTGCATGTAATAGACAGCACTCGTGCGTTCTTTAAGGCGCCGTTTTCACTAGTGATATCCTTTAATCACCGAACCACGTATGTCTCATTACATCGTTCCAGATTGGTTTCAGTCGAGAATTTCCCCAATTCACTTTCACAGTTCCCTCTACTTTATAGTTCATTACAGCATTATCGATGCTAAATAATAACACTTGGCCATTAACCAATCAATCATTTAATTTCATTCAATTTGGGATAAATCACTAAAATTGCACAATCAAATCAATTACATGCAATGTAGAGCTCAAATAAATAAACGGATTGCACCACGACAATCAGCATGAAATTCCAGTCACCGGTCATCTCGGTTGAATTTCCGGAAAATAAATACTTAAATAATTAATTTCAAAAAATAAATAAATAAATACAATAAAATCAATTTAGCACAATATAAAGCTCAATTAAAACGGACTGCGCCACGATCATCAGCATAAAATCCCGGTCACTTTGGCCATCCCAGTTGAATTTTCGGAAAATAAATAATTAAATAAATAATTTCGAAAATTAATATTTAATTCCTATAAATTCCACCTAGGCCCAATTTGCTTAATTAACATCCGATAAGGGATGGGAAAAATCCCAAGAAACATCCAATAAATACTATAGGCAATTCTCTATCTAATTACACTAATCACACAACTAATATGCAAAGCAATTAACTAATAATCACTAGTCAATTCTAATCTAACCACCTAATTACAATTAATTAACACTAATCAACCTTTAAGTATAATTAGCACACTAAGAAGGCATTAGTGAGTAAAATTCACTCAAAACGACGGGCTCAACGCGAGGATCGACTTTCCTCAAAGCGGGCCGAGCATCCGGGCTCAGGAAGGCGGCCAAAACGGGCCAAAACCCCACTGCGATACCCATTTTCTGCCTTCTCTGATCGCTGCTGGAAGGGGCGGTTCCAGGGTTGATTCAAGCCAGACAAGGCCGGTGGTGGTGTACGGTAGCGAAGGGAGCTTCGGCGGGTCGAGGTGGCGGTGCATGGTGGCCGGAGGTGGCCGAATCGTGGCATGTGCTAGCCAAAACGGAGCTGAACAGAGGCGGTACAAGAGCTGGATGGCAGCTCGATCAAACAGGCGGCAGACGGTGCACGGCAAGCGAGCGTGAGGCGAACAGTGGCAAGGCAATGCTCTGGCCCGATGGCACGACGGCGACGGCAACTTCGGCGTGGCTGTAGCTCCTTCGAGCATCGCCAGTCGCTGCTTCTGCTTCTGCTGTTCGGGCTTGCTCGGACCAAAGGAAGGAAGGAGAGAGAGAGAGAGAGAGTGGAGGGTGCGCGGGCGGCCACAGAGCAGCGGCGGCGACTCCGGCTTCAGTGCGCGATGACGGCGGCAAGAGGCGGTGACAACGAGCTGATTTGATCTTCTTCTTCTCTCGGTGCTGCTGTTCTGCTTCTGTTTCTGTCTTCGTTCGAACGGTGAGGGGGAGAGAGAGTTTACCAAGAGAGAGAGAAGAAGAAGAGATAAGAGAGAGAGAGGATAAGTTTGAAAAGTCAAAAAGGTGGGAAAGCAAAGTTGGAACCGGCAAAGGGAGTCGGTGGGGGGTTTTCGCACGAGGGGAAAGAAAAAGAGAGGGGGAGAGTGAGAAAAAGAAAAAGAAAGAAGGAAAGAGAAAGAGGGAAAAGAAAAATGAGTGTTTGGCTAAAAAGGGAAAAGAAATGGGAATATCACAAAAATAAAAGGATTTCTCAAATAGAAAATCCTAATCCCAATTTCTTTTAAATAAGCTCATAGACTCTCAAAAGGATTTTCCAACTTAGAGTTCTTGATCCCCACTTGCATTTCTGCATCCAATTTCTCTCTTAATTTCTCTCAAATAACTCTCACAAGAATCAATTGATATCTCCATTATCAAATTGATTATTTTCTTCATCCAAGAATCCCTCATGCTTCTCAATTTCACAATCCCCGGCTTCAACTGAACGAAAACGGCCCTATTTATCCAGTCAAAATTAAAATCCAAAAATCTGGATGTCACAAAAAATCCTCCTCCTCAGGTTTCACCTCAAAGTTCTTCTTCTCAGATTCCTCCTCCTCAGCTCTTCATCGGGATCCTGAAATGTTTTCCCCAAACCGGGATGAGACTACGTCTTAGCGAGTTCTACCCCACTAAGGCTCAATTAGGGAACCAAAATACTAACCGGGCTGCCTATGCACACACGGGTCAGAGGACTTACCTTGGCCTCATATTCCACCTGCATATTAGCAGAGTTCAATAGGCACCCAAGCAATCACATCACAGATCGATATCTCGATCAATCGACCCAGTCGATCACACGACAACAAGACTACTCACGGTCATTTCCATTCAATCAATCATTTCACAACATCAGATCAAAGCAATGATCAATCGACCTAGTTGATTACATATCAGTTGGACCATTTCTAGGTCATCCCATTCCACACTATAACATCCCCAATAGTACACTCAGTCACAGAGCTACAATAATGCTCTCGGGCGTCTATTCGTCAAGGTGATGTACAATAAACACTTTATGTGCATGCTCTTAGGCATTCTAATTACCTTCAACCAACACGGGCACGATACACGACACACATAATTACGGCCACATAGGCACAATCTACGCCACACAGGCATATTCTACGCCACACATGCATGATCAATTATCGTCACACAGACATGATCAACTATCGCCACACATGCCTGATATATTATCGCCACACAGGCTTGATATATATTCAGCAATTTACATGCATCCTCTAAGGCATCCCACATGCCAAAACGATGTAATAATCGCCGAGCCACGTCACACAGCATTTTTTTCTCATCTTTTATCATTATTGATAAAATATCGTGCATGGGCACACGATTGGCGTTAGCCAAAATATAATAATTTCGTTTTCACAAATCCCACCATTATTTGCATCCATCAAAACACTTTTGGTGCTGTCAGCCGACACCCGATTATTTTCCAATTAATTATCCAAATTAATTAATCCAGGAAAATAATCTTATAATCACAATTAATTCATTTCAGCAACAAAATAAAGCTCGATTAAATAAATGGATTGCACCACGATGATCATCACGAAATTTCGGTCACTGGCCATCCCAGTTGAATTTTCGGAAAATAAATAATTAATTAATTTAATTCCGAAAAATAATAATTAATTACAATAAATCCAATTTAGCTCAAAATAAAGCCCATTTAAATAAACGGGCTGCACCACGATCATCAGCATAAAATTTTGGTCACCGGCCATCTCAACCTTAATTTCCGAAAAATAAATAAATAATTAATTTAATTTTCAAAATTAAATAATTAGTATTAAAAATTCAATTTAGCTCAAAATAAAGCCCGATTAAATAAATGGATTTCACCACGGTCATCAGCATAATTTTTCGGTCACTGGCCATCCCAGTTGAATTTTTGGAAAATAAATAATTAATTAATTTAATTCCGAAAAATAATATTTAAATACCAAAAATTCCACGTAGGCCCGAATTGTGAAATTGAAGCCCGATTAGGGTCGGGAAAAATCCTGGGCTACCCTCAATAAATAGTAGACCACGTCTACTTGCTAAATACACATTAAATTTGTCTAATCCGCATCACAATTGACTAATAAACACTAATCCATACTAATCTAACCACCTAAACCTAATTAATTAAAACTAAGCAACCTTTAAGTGTAAATAGCCCACTAAGTAAGGATTAGTGAGATTACTCATCGGATTTTAGCGCAAAATGGACCAATCCGACGGGGACGACACGAGGTTCGTTTCTTCCCAAAGCAACTCACGGATTTGGGGCTTGGAAACTGCCCAAAACGGCCCACGAACGGGCTGGATACCCACTTTGTGGGTTGCGGATTTGGCCTGGCCGAGGCTGGTCCGGCTGCTAGGGCAGCGAGGGGAGGCCGACAGAGGGTGAGGGGAGCTCTGGCGGGTCCGAAAGGTGGTCGGACGGAGCTAAGTAGCGGCCGGAGGTGGCTGGATGAGCTGGGCAGAGGTGGAGCAAGGGTTGGAGACGCACGGGGGAGGGACGACAGCAAACGGCAAACGCGAGGACGCGTGGACGGCGGAACGGCGGCGAGCGATGGGTGCGTGGGCGCAGGCGTGGGCGGCGAGACGAGTGGCGAGCGGCCTTCGACAAGCTGCGGTTGCTCGGCTTCTTCCGCTTCTGGTTCGCTAGGTGTCGAGCGAACAAGGGAAGGAGAGAGAGAGAGAGACAGAGAGAGAGAGAGAGAGAGAGAGAGAGAGAGATAAGATTTGACTAGTTAAAATGAAAAAGAAGAGAGAGAGAGAGAGAGAAGAGAAAAGTGAGTCGGTGGGGGGGGATTCGCACGAGGGGGAGGGGAGAGGAGAGAGAAAAAGAGAGAAAAGGGAGAGAGACAGAGAGAAAAAGAAAATAAATAATACTATTATTCCTATTTTCCTTTTCTCTTTCCCTTTCCCTTTCTATTTTCTTTTGGTCTTCGATTTTTCCTCCGATAATTTCTTTCTTGAAATTTTGGACTCGGCAATAAATTGATAGACGATGAGACGGTCCTAAAAATGAATTGTGACACGCTCGAATATTTGATTCCCGAAACCAATTTAAATTTCATGGTTAGAATCGATTAAATGCGATTTTAGTCCAATCCAACTAATTAAGTAGCTTTTAGGGATTTTACTGCAAATACATCCCTTAATGGCTTCACCCAATAAGTTAGTTAACTCGTGAGTGATCATCTCAGAGAAAAAGGACCACAAGCACGTTGACGACATGCTCATTTGACTTTTTCGAAACGGGGTCGAATTTCAGGATGTCACAACTTTTCCTCTCTTATAAAAATTTTGTCTTCGAAATTTAAACCATTACACACTTTGATCAAAAATGCGGAGGTACAACTGTCTCATCGATTTTTCAGTCTCCCAAGTTGCTCTTTTAGTGTCGTGGTGTTGTCAGACCACTTTAACTAACGGAATGGTCTTGGTACGCATAACTTGTTCTTTGCAATCGACAATCTGAACCGGGCTTTTAACGAATGACACACGGTCATCCACGTCCAATTTCTCGAAACTGAGCACATGAGTCGGGTCAGGCTCGTACTTCCTTAACATCGACACGTGAAAGATGTCATGCACTTGCGCCAATCTTGACGGCAACACACGACGATATGCTAGGTTTCCTATTCTTTCAAGAATCTCAAACAGACCTACGTACCTCGGACTCAGCTTGCCTTTCTTACCAAAGCGCGAAGTTCCCCTCATTGGTGACACTTTTAGAAAAATGTGATCACCAACTTGGAATTCCAAAGACTTTCGACGCTTATCTGCATAACTTTTCTGCCTGCTCTACACAGTCTTTATTCTGCCTCTAATCACTGTCACGGTATTTATTGATTGCTAAACCAACTCTTGGCCTGTTATCTTCCTTTCTCCAACTTCATCGCAACATACTGGAGTTCTGCATGCTTTGCCATACAACGCTTCAAAAGGAGCCATCTTGATGCTCTGCTGATAACTGTTGTTGTAGGCGAATTCCACCAGATGAAGCTGATCTTTCCAACTTCTTTTGAAGTCTATTGCACATGCTCTCCGCATGTCTTCAAGAGTCTGAATTGTCCTTTCAGACTGGCCATTCGTCTGATGATGATATTCTGTACTGTACTGAAGCTTTGTACCTAAAGCACTCTACAAGCTCTTCCAAAAAGCAACAGTAAACCTTGAGTCTTTATCGGATGTTATTGTAACCGGCACTCCATGCATACGAACCACCTGACGCACATACAGGTCTGCATGTCTATCTAGACTTAGGTCCTTTTGAACTACAATGAAGTAAGCCGACTTTGTCAGCCTGTCGACCACTACCCAAATTGAATCATTTCCTCTTTGACTCCTTGGTAGTCCAGTCACGAAATCTATCGTGATTACTCCCATTTCCATTCCAGGATTGTGAGAGGTTGCAGAAGTCCTTCGGTTTGCAATGCTGGCCTTTTGCTTACTGACACGTCAAACACTTGGCGACATGCTTAGCAATGTCCACCTTCATACCTGACCACCAATAGTGTTGACGCAAATTCTGATACATCTTAATACTTTCAAGATGAACGCTGTAACTACTATGATGCAATTCAGATAAAACATCATCTCTAAGTTCTACATCGTTAGGTACAACTAAACGTCCATGGAACCTTAGTGTCCCATCATTAGAAATCTGAAAGTCAACTTTTCCTTAAGCCCTTGGAAATTACACTTGCACTGATCTGTCCACACGAACTTTTCTTCCTCTTTCAGGAGTCGAGTTGCTAACACTGAGAACCCTTCCATAAACCGTCTGTAATAACCTGCTAACCCCAAAAAACTTCTGATCTCTGTCACTGATGTCGGTCTTGGCCACTTAATCATGGCTTCTATCTTATTTAGGTCCACGAAAATCCCTTTTCCTAAATTCATGTGACCTAAGAACGCAACAAGAGTCAACCAAACTCGCATTTGCTAAACTTAGCATACAATTGATGGGTTCTTAAGGTCTGGAACCTTAATCTTAGATGGTTCTCATGCTCTTCATCACTTCTCGAATACACCAGAATATCGTCAATGAACACGATGACAAATTGATCTAGATATTCATTGAACGCACAATTCATTGCAACAAAACATTCCTTAAGCCAAACCTTTTTATATAGAACATCAAGTTATACATAAATAAAATATTTAGATACCACTCTAGTCAGTGATTCTCCTCTTTACAACTTCATTTTCACAAACTGAAATTCTATAAACCTAACCAAAATTTCATTGTGCTACTTCAATAAAGTCACTCCAAAAACGTTCTTCCTCTGATCGGTGCATAATCGGTTCATTCCTGTTCCCTTCACCATTCTAGTGGTGCTCTATCTGTGGTGCTTTCCCTTTGTCCTGTCCATTAATGATGGCATATGTCCGTCCTTGAGCTGGAGGTTCGAATAATCTACCTTGCTATGCAATTGATGGCGAGAGTTCTCGGTTTTGACCCATCTATGGTGGTGGTGGCGGCAGCTGTTGTTGTCCCATCTTTCTGAGGGGACAATCTTTGGCTAGGTGACCGTGCTGGTGACACTCGTAGCAAACTCTTATTCTAAGAATGCATGGGGCCAATCCATGTTGTCTTCTGTAGAAACGACATACACCAATCCGATTGGGTTCCGACTTTCCAATTCCACCCTCCTTACTGGCTGGAACATGAGATCTACCTCCAATCATCGGTCTTTTCCCAAACCGATTTCTATCTTGGTTCGAAGGAAACCGCGATCCAGATGCGGCGGCTCATTCATTCTGATTCTTCTCAATCTTCTGAGCTCTCCGATATAGATCATTATAAGTCTTTAGATCCAGAAGGATTAAGGCACTCCTCATGTACGGTCTGAATCCATCTCTGAACCTCCTCGCTCGATTCACAGGGTTCTCGATTAACTCGGGGGCATATCGCGAAAGTTCAGTGAACTTTGCCTCATATTCATCAATAGATAGGGAACCTTGGCGAAAACGTTGAAATTCTGCCATCTTCACCTCTCTGGCAGTCTCAGAGAAAAACTTATCATTGAAGGCTTCACGAAAAGTGTTCCAGTCCTGAGCAGTGCCTTCTGAAAAGATTGTTTCACAAGTTGTCATCCACCAAGTGTTCGCAACTCCATCTAGCTGGTAAGTTGCTAACATTACCTTCTCAGTCTTGTTGCACATCAGCAGTTGAAATGCCTTCTCGAGCTTTTGAACCCATGAAGAAGCAGCTTCGGGATCTCCAGACTTGGTGAACAATGGCGAATTTAACCTTAGGAAATGCTCCACCAGCTTATGGATTGGTCTTGCGGCGAACACTATCTCCGGTGGACCTTCAACATTCACAACGGCTGGAGCAACAGCAGGTGCGACTGCAGGTGCGACTGCAAGCGCTGCAGTAGGGGCAACTCCGGTGGCGATGGGAGCGGCGGCATTTGCAGTGGCCTGTGCAGTGGCTTCAACAGTAGCAGCTTGCTGATCCATTCTAGTACTATTGCTTCCAGAACATGCAAGATCCCATCCACCCTAGTATCATCAAGCGCTGCTGCCCCGACATCTACGACAGGTGGAATCATTCCACTCGTGCTAGCCTGTGCTAGCGCTCGACCACATCCGCCTCGAGTTCCGACACGAGTCGGAGCTCTATCCCGAATAATGGCCCTACTGGTCCTCTTTGCAGGAGTTCTCGGCTCTTGATCGCTCATGGTGTAGCTTTACTCAACTAACACCTGTTTCCAATTCAACGTCGAATTAGAAACAGAGCGATCCAAACAACAAACAATTTTAGCACTAAGCTAACATAGACATGCACCAGCATGAATTTAAAGTCCTTTCCTACTAACTATCCCATGGTCATCGCTCCTTATCACTCCAATCTTGAACTTCGCTCTGATACCACAAAAATTGGGATGTCACGCCCCGATCCTTGGGCACGCACACATCCTTCTCACTTGGTCGATTTTATAACGCGAAATCTCAGGACTATGTATCGCCGACCCTTTCATTTATTAAGCACATGCGGAAACAGTTATAAATCCCTAGACAGTAAATCGATAGGATAGAAAAGCAAGCCATATTTTTCATATCGAAACTTATAACCAAACTTTTATACAAAACACAAATCAGAGTACTTCATAACTTTTTACTCTAACTCTATTCACACCAAAATGGAGTTCTCAAAAGAAGATAGAATCCCAGTCCATCCAGGTCGTACTCAAGACCTCTCTTGGTATTATCTTCTTCTTCCAAAAATCTTCCTCCTCAGGTTTCACCTCAAAGTTCTCATTCTCAGATTCCTCATTCTCAGCTCCTCATTGGGATCTCAGCTCCTCATCGGGATCCTGAAATGTTTTTCCCAAACCGGGATGAGACTACGTCTCAGCGAGTTTTATCCCACTAAGACTCAATTAGGGAACGAATGCACTAACCGGGCTACCTATGCACACACGGGTCAGAGGATTTACCTTGACCTCAGATTCCACCTGCATATTAGCACAGTTCAATAGGCACCCAAGCAATCACATCACAGATCGATATATCGATTAATCGACCCAGTCGATCACACGCCAACAAGACCACTTACGGTCATTTCCATTCAATCAATCATTTTACAACATCATATCAAAGCAATGATCAATCAACCTAGTCGATTACATATCAGTTGGACCATTTCTAGGTCATCTCATTCCACACTATATCATCCCCAATAGTACACTTAGTCACAGAGCTACAGTAATGCTCTCGGGCGTCTATTTACCAAGGTGATGTACAATAAACACTTTATGTGCATGCTCTTAGGCATTCCAATTACCTTCAGCCACACGGGCACGATACACGACACACAGAAATACGGCCATGTAGGCACAATATACGCCACACAGGCATATTCTACACCACACACGCATGATCAATTATCGGCACACGGGCATGATCAATTATTGCCACACAGGCTTGATATATTATCGCCACACAGGCTTGATATATATTCAGCAATTTACGTGCATCCTCTAAGGCATCCTACATGCCAAAGCGATGTAATAATCGCCGAGCCACGTCACACAGCATTTCTTCTCATCTTTTATCATCATTGATAAAATATCGTGCATGGGCACACGATTGGCCTTAGCTAAAATATAATAATTTTGTTTCCACAAATCCCACCATTATTTGTGTCCATCAAAACACTTTTGGTGCTGTCAACCGATACCCGATTATTTTCCAATTAATTATCCAAATTAATTAATCCAGGAAAATAATCTTATAATCACAATTAATTCATTTCAGCACAAAATAAAGCTCAATTAAATAAATGGACTACACCACGATGATCATCACAAAATTTCAGTCGTTGGCCATCCCAGTTGAATTTTTGGAAAATAAATAATTAACTAATTTACTTTCGAATAATAATAATTAATTACAATAAATCTAATTTAGCTCAAAATAAAGCCCATTTAAATAAACGGGCTACACCACGATCATCAGCATAAAATTTTGGTCATCAGCCATCTCAACCTTAATTTCCGAAAAATAAATAAATAAATAATTTAATTTTCAAAATTAAATAATTAATATTAAAAATTCAATTTAGCTCAAAATAAAGCCCGATTAAATAAACGGACTTCACCACGGTCATCAGCATAATATTCCGGTCACTGGCTATCCCAGTTGAATTTTTGTAAAATAAATAAATAATTAATTTACTTCCGAAAAATAATATTTAAATACCGAAAATTCCACTTAGGTCCGAATTGTCAAATTGAAGCTCGATTAGGGTCGGGAAAAATCCTGGGCTACCCTTAATAAATAGTAGACCACGTCTACTTGCTAAATACACATTAATTTTTTCTAATTCGCATCACAATTGACTAATAAACACTAATCCATACTAATCTAACCACCTAAACCTAATTAATTAAAACTAAAGAACCCTTAAGTGTAATTAGCCCACTAAGTAAGGACTAGTGAGATTACTCACCAGATTTTAGCGCAAAACGGATCAATCCGACGGGAACGACACGAGGGTCGTTTCTTCCTAAAGCAACTCACGGATTCGGGGCCCGGAAACGGCCCAAAACGGCCCACGAACGGGCTGGATACCCACTCCATGGGTTGCGGATTTGGCTTAGCCGAGGTTGGTCCAGCGGCTAGGGTGGCGAGGGGAGGCCAGTGGAGGGTGAGGGGAGCTCCGGCGAGTCCAAATGATGGTCGGATGGAGCTAGGAGGCGGCCAAAGGTGGCTGGACGAGCTGGGCATAGGCAGAGCAGGGGTTGGAGACGCACGGGGGAGGGATGACAGCAAACAGCGGATGCGGGGATGCGCAGATGGTGGAACGGCGGCGAGCGGTGGGCACGCGGGCGCGGGCGCGGGCGGTGGGATGAGTGGCAAGCGGCCTTCGGCAAGCTGCGGTTGCTCGGCTTCTTCCGCTTCTGGTTCGTTGGGTGTTGAGCGAACAAGGGAAGGAGAGAGAGAGAGAGAGAGAGAGAGAGAGAGAGATAAGATTTGACTGGTCAAAATGAAAAAGAAGAGAGAGAGAGAAGAGAAAAGTGAGTCGGTGGGGGGGGATTTGCACGAGGAGGAGGGGAGAGGAGAGAGAAAAGAGAGAAAAAGAGAAAAAGGGAGAGAGAGAAAAAGAAAATAAATAATACTATTATTCCTATTTTCCTTTTCTCTTTCCCTTTCCCTTTCTATTTTCTTTTGGCCTTCGATTTTTCCTCCGATAATTTTTTTCTTGAAATTTCATCCTGGCAATAAATTGATAGACGATGAGACGGTCCTAAAAATGAATTGTAACACGCTTGAATATTCGATTCCCGAAACCATTTTAAATTTCATGGTTAGAATCGATCAGACGCAATTTTAGTCCCATCCAACCAATTGAGTAGCTTTTAGGGATTTTACTGCAGATACATCCCTTAACGGCTTCACCCAATAGGTTAGTTAAAAGGACCATAGGCACGTCGACGACATGCGCATTTGACTTTATTGAAACGGGGTCAAATTTCAGGATGTCACATCTTTGGTATATACCGTCTTTTGGTTTTCAGGGTTTTCACCTGGGCTTTTAGTTGGGTCCACTTCATCAAGGGAGTTTGCACAGTATGAACACTAATAGAAAGGATCTCAAAAGCAATGATCATAACGGTCTTTGTAGTAATGGACAAGATTTCCATTACTTTGGAAGTTTTTTTTTTTTTTTTCTTTTGGATCTCTCTTAGAGATTGATTCTGGATCACAAGAGTCAATCATAAACAGAGTTTAGAAGATATAAGAGCTTTCTTCATTTTCTTTGCCGAATTTGATGGCAACTATGCCATTCCTCATAAATTCAAAATCTGAGGACTAAAGAGGGTTCTTGTTTTGGTATAGCTTTTCATAGTTGGTAATCCAAGTCTCCGGAAGGAGTTTGGCCAACTTCTCTTTGGGAATTTGCCTAGGGACATGGATGTAGGGTGCCTAGTCATTTTGCATGGAGATGAACCGGGCGTCGTCATTTCCATTTTGGAAATTTAGATCAAGGACGTGATGCTGTACTCAATAGATCATATGGTAGTGTAGAGTCACTGCAATGGAATCAATAGTCTAGGGTGCTCTAGTACATTGGATTTGAACCTTCAAGAAGGAAAGTAGCTAAGGATATGAAAAAGCAACATTGAAATTTGGATATAGGGTTTGTCGCGACCCAATTTTTTCGGGATGTGAGCCACCTAGGGTTTGGCTAATGGATTGTTAAGCCTAGACTTAACGCGGGCTCTCCCAAGCCCATACCAATTCGCGACTTAGATTCAAGTTTTTAACATGCAATTGATTTTCAATTAGGAGTCGCCACTAATCAATTTATGGTAGGTCGATTAGACACCTAAGTAAAATAATGGGAGAATTATTTTACTTCTACGAACCAGAGATTATGGGTACGGGGACTTGGTTACACTAGATTTCTCTAATGCCCTTTCGGTACCATTCTTTTAATTTTGAAAAATGTTTGGCAAGGAGTTTGGATTGATTTTAAACTAATTCCCTAACATGTGAGGTGTTCATGCAGGTGCGCAAACCACCAATTTAACACTCAAGTAAAGCAGAAAATATATTGCAGGACTTACCTCAAAGCAACGAAAGCATCTGCAATGTTGAATTAAAATCCACATCAACAACCCTAGATATGGTTTCTAATTAACACGCAATTTTTATTTTGTTTTCACTTAATTAATGAGAATCATGCTTTATGCAATGCATGCCACTAATTTAACATGAAATGATATGACATGGCAACATGACTTAGCTATATGACTTAAGCGATATGACATAAATAAGCATGTAGTCTATTCTAAGCATGAGATGATTTATTCTAAATAATTTTTTTGTATTTTCTATGGGATTCGAAATTAAAGAAATGCAACATTTAAATATGCAATCTAAATTAATCTAATGACTGAAAATTTCTAATTAAATGGACCTAACAAAAATCACTAAGTGACGTGCATTGTATGAGCATAATTCTATATGACGCGCACATGGTTTTTATTCTAAATAAGCATGCAATTTGTTCTAATATGCAATGACGTGCAAAAGATGCATTAATTTTACATGACATATGCATAATGACTTTTTTTTTTTGTTTTTCCTTTTTTTTTTTTTTTTTTAATTTCGAAATTTATAATCGCCAAATAATTAAACATGCAATCCAAAAAAAAAAAACTCAACCTAAATTAATTGATTTGATTTTTTTTATTTTTTGAAAATTCGAAATAAAATACCTATTATGAGCATGCAAACCCTAAAACTACATTTTTTGATTTTTTTTTTTAAAGAAAACTAATTTAAGTAACACCACAGCAAATCAAGCCATATTGATACCCAAATCGACGAACCATATCTCGAGCATGAGATCGGGTTGGCCTAATTTCACATAAATCACGAATCGGATCTCGAGCGGGAGATCAGATTGGCAATTTTTTTAAGTAATTGTAAGTCGGATTTTGAGCTTGAAAATCGGACTAACAATCCTATGCACGTTGTGAAATTAGGAATATTTCCTAATTCATGGGGATTCAAAAGATTTTTTTTGGGTACGGCAGTAACACACAAATATTCAAACAGGGTTGCAATCTCATGAATTAAGCAATAAAATGTGAGAAAATTGACTCAAGAATCTTACCTAGCTCTCGATATTGGATAAGGTTTTCCAAATCGGAATCCGCAAACAACGAGCTCGGATGATGATGGGGATGACCAATGATCGCGGCAGCATTCACGGTGGCTCAGTACCAGCAGTAGTTCAGCATGGCGGGTTATTGCATCGAAGGGACGTTGATTTTGTGGGCGTCTCTGGTCACACAAGTCAAAACCCACGGAGAAGTGCTCCCAAGTTTGACTTCTCTTCTACCAACGAGTGCTCCCCTCACTCCAATGTGGGACGTCCTCTATTGGGTACTCCGAGAAGACCATTGACTCAAGAAAACGTTGCGGTGGAGAGACCAAGGCAGCTCCGAAATCGGCGTCGATTGGAACTTGAGCGCATGACCAGAGGATGGAATTCTCAACTGGGGTTATTAGTGTACCCTGCAGCTGCTTGATGAGGCACGACTAAGGCTAGTCGTGGCGGGAATTTTGCTGAAAACCTGCCAAGGACACCTTGGAGCTGGTTCGCTGGATGTTCACCTGGAGGTTGCTGGACTATCTTCGGGAAACCCGTATGACTGCTGGAACTCCAATGCTGGCTCGAAGGCTTGTTTAATGTGGACAAGATTTGCTAAAGATTGCGCCGAGATGTTGCGGGAAGCTTCAATGAGCCATTGCAGAGAGAAAGCCAACCCCTTCCCCTCACGTTCCCTCTCCACTCTCTAGATTGCCATCGGTGGGTTTTAAATGTCGCTGACCCTCTCTTTTCTCATGAACCAGCATCCTCTCCCAATGGTGGCCGTGTATGGAATTGTGTGACCCTCTGTGTTTTTTATTGATTTCTCAAAAGAACGAACGGAAAGCACCCAAAATCCGAAGAGAAGCCCCACTCACGTTTTTCTCTCGACGGCCGTATATTCAATGTGTGGCCCTGTCTTCAATTGAGCGGCCTCTTTTTATACACCGAAAAATTGTATCTCCGTGGTATATTTCATTGCCAACTTTACTCGTGCAAAATACTATTGAATATATCATCCCACCACGTGCAATATTTTGTGTGTTTTTTTCCAATATTTCATTCGAGAATTTCCTTTCCATCAAAAATACATCACTCGGTGTATATTGCCTAAATATATGAAAATCCCAATGGAATATGTGAAAAATTTTGCACTCGCCGTCGGTCCAATAAAATAAACAAAAAATGTTCCTAAACTATATGCCATGTGATTTTATTTTTTCAAGAATAAAATTAACCCCTAATTTTTAATACGATAAATGTCTAAATGGGTCGTCAAAATTTAGGTGTCAACAGCCCCCCTCTTAGAAGGTGAGCTCGTAGAGGTTGCCTTCAAAGACAAATTGAGACCTAAATTTTGACCATGCACATGCAGTGAATGATTTTTTTTGTCGGAACATGAATTCCATTTTTTTAATGCAATTTGTATGATGCATGGAAATGCTAATGCAAATAATAGATGAACCTACTTGGAGTAACTTACCTTCGAGGATGATAGAGTAATTCGAGGTAGTGGGTGTTACCTGTCCAGGACCCGTACCATTCTACGGTCGCCTAGAATAGTAACATGACTTTGTGAAGGAACTGCTTTCCCAGGACCCGTACCATTCTACGGTCGCCTAGTATGGCAGAAAGGAGCTGCTTTCTCGGGACTCGTACCATTCTACGGTCGCCTAGTACGGCAGAAATGTTTTGTAAGGAACTGCTTTCTCAGGACCCGTACCATTCTACGGTCGCCTAGCACGGCAGAAAGGTTTTGTCTAGGACCCGTACCATTCTACGGTCGCCTAAACGGGGATTCATTTTCCAGGACCCGTACCATTCTACAGTCGCCTGAATAAGGAATAGGTGTTGTCAAGGACCCGTACCATTCTACGGTCGCCTCGACGAAGAAAATTATTTTTCCAGGACCCGTACCATTCTACGGTCGCCGCTGAATGAGGAAATTGCTTTTCCAGACCCGTACCATTCTACGGTCGCCCTGTTAGAGCAATAAATGTTGTCTAGGACCCGTACCATTTTACGGTCGCCTAGGCGAGGTTTTGCTTGGCTAGGACCCGAACCATTCTTCGGTCGCCCAACCTTGCGACAGAAATCATCCGACTAGGACCCGAACCATTCTTCGGTCGCCTTAATCAGATTGAATCTGGAGGAAAAATCTTTGGGGGACAACTCCATTGAGTGTCGGTGTAAAGGACTCTGGGCTATGAAAGCACGCCAAGTCGATAAAAGAAATCCGGGCTACGAAAGCACGCCGGTTCGATGAAATGGACTTTGGGCTACGAAAGCACGCCAGGTCGATATAAAGGACACCGGGCTACAAAAGCACACTGGGTCTATTAAAAAGGACATCAGGCTACGGAAGCATACCGAGTCGATGAAAATGGCTCTGGGCTACGAAAGCACGCCAGGTCGATATAACTGGATAGCTTGACCAAGCCAAGTGTCGATGCACTTGAGAGAGAATACCTGCACAATGACAAGTATTTTAGAGTATGGTAGAGATATACTTACCTGGTGATATCTCTGATTCTTAGGGATATGTCTTTTGGAATTTAGATATCATGTGGAGGTCTTTCACCTCATGATGGAGGTTTCTCATCCCCTAATATCATGAAACATTCTGAAAGGAACTTGAATTACCTATCAGACATAATTTAGAGCAAAAACTGATATACATTCATCAAAGAGATAGATAATCTGAGCTATTCTAGAATGCACATTTCAAAATTCAATGAGGTTTTCATCAACTTAATCGGGGTTCATGCATAATGACCTTTGCATCACCCAAATTTCCGCTGGAGAAAATTATCATTCAAGACAATCTTCACTCATAACATGGATTTCCTAAGAATACCAAATGAGAGACCTTCAGTTAGAAAAGACTTTCACTCACTCTCATTTAGAGGCTATTTTATGAGAATCACTCAATCACATCATCATATCGACAAGGGTCCAAGTATTCTCGCAAGCGGTACGATCTTACCAATCTGAGAGGTCTTTAATAGGGACCATAATGTGGGCTTGGTCAATGGCTTAACAAAGGGACTCTTCGAGTCAAGGCTATTGAAAGAACAATTCTTTAATCATCTCCGGGTTTACAAGTCAAGAACCCTGCAAAATGAGAAAGAAATAATCTTGCTCGTACTTCTTCGAGCGATGCTTATAAACATATGAACTCCTATGTTAATTCAAGTGCCATAATCTGAAGAGACTTTGTTAATGATGTAACGTAGGCTAGGTTCATGGGTTGAGAAATGAAAGGATCATTAGGCTCAAAATGTGTGTGAATGGTGAGAGTTGGTGATTATCTTGGCATTGCCATCAGTTTTCTTTTTCATCATCGGGGATTGCCTTCATGAAATGCCCCATTGATTCTAAAAACTCAGCATTTGAGTTCTTTGAGTATTGCTCCATCGGGATTCAATTCTTACAATTGATAGTCACCTTATCTTGACTCTCTTTTTTCATCTATGGGCATTGACCTTGCTTTTACCAATCACACTGCTTTTTCATGCCCCTAGTTCTTATTCATTTTTTTTTCACCTTTTTTTTTTTTTCATGGGCCTTGGCCTTGCTTTTACCAGGCACACTACTTTTTCATGCCCCTTAGTTCTATTTTGAATTCTATGCATGCATCAAGCAATTACACTTTGAATGACACTCGAACATTTCAAGAGTCTTCATCTGCCTTTTGCCTTGCCCTAGTGTGGGGGATGATCACCAACTGGGTTTAAAGAAATGAAATTGCAGGCTCAAGTGGGCTATGCAAAGGTTATAAGTGTATAGGATAGTGAAGGAAATGCTCTTCGTCATCCTAAGGCACTTAAATTACCATATGAATTCAATGTAATAGCACGACTTGAAAATTGATGCAAGTGAAAGCAAGAAAATTTCAATCCATTTTCTTCACTTTATGGTGCTGCCTTACCCTCCAATTTGCCCCAATGTGGGGTGGTTCTTGATAGGGATAACTTTAAAAAAATCTTCACAAGTGTATAAGGCTCAAAAGGGTTAAGCACTGGATTACTTGTAGTGTTTGGGATAGAGAAATAAACTGCCCCTCATCATTTCGGTCATCGTACTTTTTGCGAGAGAACTCTTTACCTTGTAGATATGGAACTTTCTACACTCATCTCACAAATGTATAAGTAGGGGACTGTGTATAAGATAAGGCTTGCCTTTCATCATACTGACACGTCTCATTCAGCATTCTTAAGCATTGATGTCACTCCCTTGAGTTGTCTATCTTGATAAATCTCCACATGAAATTGGTGAACTAAATAGGTAAAATCACTATGAAAATTCTCTTTTTAAAAGAGTTCAACAACTTTAAGCATGAAAAGCTTTTGTGGCTTCAAACAAACAGTTTACCATACTCAAAAATTCTCTTATAAGTATGAAAACATGATTGCAAGCATTTATTCAATGAAATGTCCCACGAAGGGACTGTCTCAGCAATGGGTGTCCTTGGATTGCCCCTATCAAAAGGGAACAAACATACAAATTGATCAATCAAGGATGAAAAATCCGATCTTTGATTCAATGAAATCTGGCTTTTGCCCCTGCACAGAACAACGTGCATGAATAGGATATTATGCATCATCAAAGTAAATTCAAATTGCATAACCATTTTGGCTCGGATCGAGATTTTGTCTCAGTCATGCCACTACTAGAATCCATAGTGTGCCAATTCGTCATCTGCAAGGAAAAGAACGGAGTGTCAATTCCAAAATTGATTATGTTCATGAACACAATGTATCCATTTCATCCAAGATGGATGATTCTCTTTTGACTTGTTCCAACATTTTCTCATGGAAATGGCATCACACACAAATTGTAAAGAGATGTGCCACATATCACACTTTGGAATCTAGATGATCTTCTTCTGACTTGTCCTCAATTTCCTATTGATGTGCAAGGAAATTGCTCAGGACAAGTAAAATGATAAGTAGTGTTTAAAGTTCTCTTCACTCTTGGGAGATGTCATCACAATCAGCTAGGAAATGATCCTTTGCCCCCCACATCTACTTTTCCTTTGGAGGTATGTTCCCAAATCAATGGGCCCACTATGACTGGAAATTGATGCGTTATTTTCAAACGCCTCTCTGTTATGCTCTGAGACATGAAGTAAATAAGTTAGAAAAACAAACAAGGGTAACCTAATGCATGCTTTTTGAAATGGTTTCAAAAATAATTTTTTTTTCTTATGAGGAAGCATGAAGAAGCCCAGTCCTCAGATTTTCTTCATGGATGATATTTTCTTTTCATTGTTGGATATCGTCATTGGACTGGTTTGGCATACCCCATCATGTCCTCAAAACAAAACTTGTAATTTTATTGATATTCATCAATCAAATTACATTTATTGGAATGTGATGCTCAAGCACTAAAGCAAAACAGAAGAAATTTTTACCAATCCCTAAAAAGCAATAAGAATTCCCACACGGGGAAGGTGCAATTGAACATGCCCCTAATTAAATAAGGAAAGCAAACTACTTAGGATCATGAATCATGTGTGCTTGAGTTCTTCACCCTCGATCTTGTGATGCAAATCCTCTAGGTCAGAGATTATTCCTTCTAGATATATCACTAGTCTCTTCATAGTGGCATCAAATTCAGCTACCTCAGGAAAATAGGACGGTTCGAAAGTCCTCTTGGCTCTCTTCTTTGAGTCATAGTTTCCTACTGAAGATAGAGTACCTATATCATTATGGCCCTTTTGCCTGACGAAACAAGCTACAGTAGCAGACAATTTATCGACTTGACTTTGGAGGTACGCAATTCGTTTGTTTATATTGACGATGATATGGTCCAGCACCTCATTTTGATCCGCCATTTTAGCTCTCGGTCGTGCACGGATGGGCGAGCGAGATCGCTCCATAATCACCTAAAGGAAATAAACGGGAACATGTAAGCATGAGGTGTAAATGGAGAGTCAATCCATGACAATGGTCTAATCGATTTTTCTGTTTTTTTTTTTCATTTTTTTTTCATTTATTCATGAAAAGTCTATGCAAGAAGGGAATTTCCTAAAAATGGATATCCTAGTAAAACCAAATTTTCTAGACATGATGTAAAAACAAATTCTCCAAAGTTTTTTTTTTTTTTTTTTTTTTTTGAAAAATGCATCATTCCCTAGCAATTTCTCATTTCATTTCCAATTGACAAATGAATCAAATCAATGATTGACCTAGACTGTCATGGACCGACCCAAGAATATGACAAAATAAATTGCATGGTATAGGGAAAGAACACTTACTTCACCAAGGAGAATCAATGGCAATCACATAGACATGCGCATGGTAAGTGGCTCGATTTCTACTCTATAAGGCTTATCAAAGTGGAGCCACAAGGATGATCGGACTAGCCACGAGCTTGTGGACTATGTCGGGTCCTCATGACTCCGGCTTGGTCAAAGAGTCGACCTAGGTCGCGAGCATGCGGACCGAGGTGGGTACTCTTGACAACATGAAAGAAACTTCGGGATTGAGATGGGCGACTCATACCGCGAGCATGCGGTCGGAGTGGCAAACATCTCAATACCATCCTAGATGATCCTAATGCGGCCCAGGTCCGGCAGCAGGTTGTGTGTGCAAAGTGTAGTGCCAAATGCAAGGCATGCACGACTGTTTATATCAAGCAACACTTCGTTCATGAAAATAAACCATACATTCCTACACCTCCCTGCAAAACAAAGGTTAACAAACACTTCCCCTTATACCTCCCATCCTGCAAAAACATTTAACACCTTAAATGTTAGGGACGTACCTGGAATCCTCGCTGCCAAACAAAAACTCTTTCAAAAGAAAAGAAAAATTGGCCTAAATCCACTAAGAGTTTTAACTCAAGTCCCCAGCGGAGTCGCCAAGCTGTCGCGACCCAATTTTTTCGGGATGTGAGCCACCTAGGGTTTGGCTAATGGATTGTTAAGCCTAGACTTAACGCGGGCTCTCCCAAGCCCATACCAATTCGCGACTTAGATTCAAGTTTTTAACATGCAATTGATTTTCAATTAGGAGTCGCCACTAATCAATTTATGGTAGGTCGATTAGACACCTAAGTAAAATAATGGGAGAATTATTTTACTTCTACGAACCCGAGAGATTATGGGTACGGGGACTTGGTTACACTAGATTTCTCTAATGCCCTTTCGGTACCATTCTTTTAATTTTGAAAAATGTTTGGCAAGGAGTTTGGATTGATTTTAAACTAATTCCCTAACATGTGAGGTGTTCATGCAGGTGCGCAAACCACCAATTTAACACTCAAGTAAAGCAGAAAATAAATTGCAGGACTTACCTCAAAGCAACAAAAGCATCTGCAATGTTGAATTAAAATCCACATCAACAACCCTAGATATGGTTTCTAATTAACACGCAATTTTTATTTTGTTTTCACTTAATTAATGAGAATCATGCTTTATGCAATGCATGCCACTAATTTAACATGAAATGATATGACATGGCAACATGACTTAGCTATATGACTTAAGCGATATGACATAAATAAGCATGTAGTCTATTCTAAGCATGAGATGATTTATTCTAAATAATTTTTTTGTATTTTCTATGGGATTCGAAATTAAAGAAATGCAACATTTAAATATGCAATCTAAATTAATCTAATGACTGAAAATTTCTAATTAAATGGACCTAACAAAAATCACTAAGTGACGTGCATTGTATGAGCATAATTCTATATGACGCGCACATGGTTTTTATTCTAAATAAGCATGCAATTTGTTCTAATATGCAATGACGTGCAAAAGATGCATTAATTTTACATGACATATGCATAATGACTTTTTTTTTTTTTTGTGTTTTTCCTTTTTTCCTTTTTTTTAATTTCGAAATTTATAATCGCCAAATAATTAAACATGCAATCCAAAAAAAAAAAAAAAAAACTCAACCTAAATTAATTGATTTGATTTTTTTATTTTTGAAAATTCGAAATAAAATACCTATTATGAGCATGCAAACCCTAAAACTACATTTTTTGATTTTTTTTTAAAGAAAACTAATTTAAGTAACACCACAGCAAATCAAGCCATATTGATACCCAAATCGACGAACCATATCTCGAGGATGAGATCGGGTTGGCCTAATTTCACATAAATCACGAATCGGATCTCGAGCGGGAGATCAGATTGGCAATTTTTTTAAGTAATTGCAAGTCGGATTTTGAGCTTGAAAATTGGACTTACAATCCTATGCACGTTGTGAAATTAGGAATATTTCCTAATTCATGGGGATTCAAAAGATTTTTTTTGGGTACGGCAGTAACACACAAATATTCAAACAGGGTTGCAATCTCATGAATTAAGCAATAAAATGTGAGAAAATTGACTCAAGAATCTTACCTAGCTCTCGATATTGGATAAGGTTTTCCAAATCGGAATCCGCAAACAACGAGCTCGGATGATGATGGGGATGACCAATGATCGCGGCAGCATTCACGGTGGCTCAGTACCAGCAGTAGTTCAGCATGGCGGGTTATTGCATCGAAGGGACGTTGATTTTGTGGGCGTCTCTGGTCACACAAGTCAAAACCCACGGAGAAGTGCTCCCAAGTTTGACTTCTCTTCTACCAACGAGTGCTCCCCTCACTCCAATGTGGGACGTCCTCTATTGGGTACTCCGAGAAGACCATTGACTCAAGAAAACATTGCGGTGGAGAGACCAAGGCAGCTCCGAAATCGGCGTCGATTGGAACTTGAGCGCATGACCAGAGGATGGAATTCTCAACTGGGGTTATTAGTGTACCCTGCAGCTGCTTGATGAGGCACGACTAAGGCTAGTCGTGGCGGGAATTTTGCTGAAAACCTGCCAAGGACACCTTGGAGCTGGTTCGCTGGATGTTCACCTGGAGGTTGCTGGACTATCTTCGGGAAACCCGTATGACTGCTGGAACTCCAATGCTGGCTCGAAGGCTTGTTTAATGTGGACAAGATTTGCTAAAGATTGCGCCGAGATGTTGCGGGGAAGCTTCAATGAGCCATTGCAGAGAGAAAGCCAACCCCCTTCCCCTCACGTTCCCTCTCCACTCTCTAGATTGCCATCGGTGGGTTTTAAATGTCGCTGACCCTCTCTTTTCTCATGAACCAGCATCCTCTCCCAATGGTGGCCGTGTATGGAATTGTGTGACCCTCTGTGTTTTTTATTGATTTCTCAAAAGAACGAACGGAAAGCACCCAAAATCCGAAGAGAAGCCCCACTCACGTTTTTCTCTCGACGGCCGTATATTCAATGTGTGGCCCTGTCTTCAATTGAGCGGCCTCTTTTTATACACCGAAAAATTGTATCTCCGTGGTATATTTCATTGCCAACTTTGCTCGTGCAAAATACTATTGAATATATCATCCCACCACGTGCAATATTTTGTGTGTTTTTTTCCAATATTTCATTCGAGAATTTCCTTTCCATCAAAAATACATCACTCGGTGTATATTGCCTAAATATATGAAAATCCCAATGGAATATGTGAAAAATTTTGCACTCGCCGTCGGTCCAATAAAATAAACAAAAAATGTTCCTAAACTATATGCCATGTGATTTTATTTTTTCAAGAATAAAATTAACCCCTAATTTTTAATACGATAAATGTCTAAATGGGTCGTCAAAATTTAGGTGTCAACAGGGTTACAAAGATTGTCTAAGCTTTCAAAGTAGTTTGGATGATGCCAAAACAAGCATGCTAGTATTCTAGGAACTGAGTGTCCAATAGGGTCATCTTAGCCACAATTGGCAAGCCTTTTCGTCCATTGAAAGTGAGTGCAAGACAGACAGCTCCATAGTGGATATGAGAGTATTGCTATTGGGTCCACTATTTGGGAGATTCTAGAGGGATTTGGAGAGTAAACATGTACTCCTTTTTAGTGGCTAGAATATGATGCTAATCAAACTTGGAAGACTGCACGTATTCTTTCACTTCTTTGGGAGTTTGACAAATAAGATATCGGATAGAATGGATGGGGGAAAATGATGAAATGGGATTAGCAAAAGCAGAATATGGGTTCATAAGAGGAAATTGAGTTTCAAATATCTTTGTGTCATCACTAAAAGAGATCTCATAAAAATAGTCAATCTTAGAAGCATTTGACATACAAAAGTCAGAAAGAGAAGAGGAAGATGGAGATGAAGTAAGAGTAACAGGTGCATTGAGAGTTTCAGGGTCGGTCATGATGATGAGAAGACCTTTTCAGCATTGGATTCATAATTTGAGCGCAAGGAACTAACCAAGTTGCAAATGAAACCATGGTTCTAATACTAATGAGGGGATCTATGTTTTGAACCAGGGAAGATCAGTTCAGTTGTAATAGGTATGCTATCCCATAATAGGTGAACCTTTGTTCAAGCCTTCCAGAGACTACCTTTTAGCTGTGAACTACTCAGAAATTTGAATCATACCATAAAGATGCTAAAAAATGCCATGATAGTAACATCTCTAATTTAGCCTAGTTGCATTTCTCAAAAGATCCTATCAGGCTAGAGAAAAAGAAGTGTTTAGAAAGACATTGAGAGAATTTGCTTAAGCATGCACTTTACTTTAAGGGACTCTAAAGGACTCTGACCAAAACATTACATCCTCTTTGCCTTTTATGGGCATTAAGAGGTCACAAAAAATAAAGATCAAGCTCACGAGTCTTAAAACAGATAAAGGCTCTAGGATTCCCTGTCGGGAATTTCCCTAACCTATTGTTCAATCGCTTGCATTTCGTAATAATTGGTATCAAAGCTAGGGTTGGCTAAGTTGAAGCAAATCAATGATAACCGAAGAAGGGAAAGTAAGAATTGATAGATTTGATTGGAATAATTTGGTTTTTGGAAGATACGGATTAAAGATTATCTCTATCAAATGAAACTGCACTTACCCATGTCTGGGAAGAAGCCAGAGATGGTGAAACAAACTAACTGGGAATTGATAGATAGACTAGCCATGGGTGTTACTCAGTGATATTAGCTTGTAATGTCGCGTTTAAAATGGTGAAGGAGAAGACTACTGCTGTTTGATGAAGGCCCTATTGGATATGTATGAGAAGCCATAGGTGATCAATAAGATCTATTTGATGCAATGTCTATTTAACTTGAAGATGAGCATAGGTGCGTCAGTTACAGATCATATTAATGAATTCAATGTGATTGTCAATTAATTGAGTTTAGTTGATGTTGACTTTGAAGATGAGATGTGTGTTTTGATTCTAAATCCCTATTGCTTGATAGTTGAAATACTACTGTTATTGCTGTTAGTAATTCTTTTAGGTCAACAAGCTTGATGTTTGATGGGGTTTGAGATTTAATTCTGATTGAGGGCATCCATAGAAGAGAATTTGGCCACCTTATTTTGGCTACTTTAGTAGGTGAAATTAGAGGAAGAACTAGTGCACATGTTAGCAGTAGCAGTATATGATGTAGTTAGTCTAGGACAAGTGGTGCTGTTTGTTGGAGCTATGGCAAGATGGGGCATCTTAGAAGGAATTGCCTAAGTTGAAGAATAATAAAGGTAAATAAGGGCCTGTTTGTTAATATTCTTTTTTTTTTGTTTATAAACAAAATTTCTGTTTTTTTTGTTCCAGGGGAACAAAAAAAGAACAGAAACGCATTTGTTTGTGTTTTTGTTCCAAATTTATTTTTTTTGTTCCCAAGAACACATTTGGAACAGAAACAAGAAACAAGAAAAACGCGTTTCTTGTTTCTGAAACAAATTTTAAGAACAAATTTTCTCTCTCCTCTCTTTTTCTTCTCTTTTTTTTTTCTTCTTTTCTTTTTCCTTTTTGTTTGGCCGGTCGCCGGCCTCGGCCGAGCATCGCCAGCCATCGGTGAGGTCGAGCTCGCCCAGCCAAGGCGAGGTCGAGCCTCGCCGGTGCTAGGCGAGGCTCGGCGAGCTCGAGCTCACCCGATCCGGCGAGCCCAAGCTCGCCTAGCCACCAGCGAGGCCGAGGCCGGGCAAGGCCACTGGCCCTCGTCGGCTGGTCATCGGCCATGGCCGAGGCTGGCGACCGGCCAAAAAAAGAAAAAGAAAATAAAAAAGAAAGAAAAAAAGGAAAAAAAAATTAAAAAATTAAAAGAAACAAAAAAAAAACATAAATTTACCAAATGTGTTTATGTTCATTTTTTATTCTCAAAACAAGTTTACTAAACGCGGTTTTTTGTTCAAAAATTGTTCCCCGGAACAAAATACTTTTTTCTATTTCTGTTCTCTGGAACAATTTTTAAATAGAAACGTTACCAAACACACCCTAAATTACAGTTGATTTTATAGATTATGTTGTAGTTGCGATTGAAGGTAATTCTGATGGTGCCAATTTTGTCTTGTCTATCACTAATGATTTATCATTTGATGGATGGTTGTTCTTTTCATGCTACGCCAAATAAAAATTGGTTTACTACTTTTTAATGTATGGAAAGTAGTAAAGTGTAGCCGTGGAACAACATTAAATGCGATGTTGTTAGTGTTGACAATATTAGAATTAGAATACATGATGGTATTGTAAGGACATTGACTGGAATGAGGCATGTTCTAGAATTGAAGAAAAACTTGATTTTAATTTCCTTGAGTGCTCTAAATTTAGGTGGGTCTCGATATATATAATGAAATGAATCAAGCACAGTGGTCTATATGAATTTCAATGTGAGATGGTGATAGATTTCACATCGAAGACATCGGGTGCATTTGTTCAAGAGTCTGAATTATGACATATGTCTTTGGGATACGTTGGCGAGAGAAGCTTGAAGATTTTAAGTGAAAGAAATATGTTATGTGGTTATATTACTAATGAACTGATTATATACAGGTGTTATAATTTAGATCAACGAGAGAAAGTGCAATTTAGTATAACTGTCAGATAAACCATGGAAACATTTGTAGGCTGTTGTGGTTTCCTTCAAAAAAGAGTGTTAGATTTATGCTAATAATTGTTGATGACTACTTAATGAAAACATGGGTGTTTGTGGTTAAGCACGAGTTTGATGCTATTGTTAGAATCATGTAGTTGAGAGCTTTGATTGAAAAGGAGATTGATAAAATGATCTAGCAAGTGCGGATATACAGTAGCATGGAGTTTTGCTCAAAACTGTTAAAATGAATTATGCATGAAGGAAAGCATAGTGAAACATGATACTATTGTTAATGAACCACAGCATGTTACAAAATTGATAAGCAAAACACTACTAAAGATGGCCATAAAATACATTTTAATACTGGTATGACTAAGATATTCCTTGCGAATGCGCTTAGTATGGCGAGTTATTTGATAAATAGGTCCTTATTGACTGCAATTGGATGTTGGACTCCTGAAGAAGTGTGGTCATGTAACATTATCGATTATTCTATTTTTAGAATGTTTGGTTACTCATGTTATGCTCAAGCAAGTTATGGTAAGCTCGATGAAATGATAAGAAAGTGTATGGTGTTAGGTTATGCACAAGGTGAGTGGGGCTATCATTTGTGGTACCCGGAAATAAATTCACCTGTTATCAATAGAGAAGTTACATTTGACGAGTTTCAAGTACTTCTGCCGAAGAATAATTTGAGCAATGTTCATACAGATTTGAACAGTGTTTAGCTAGAGATGGGGTTATAATTAGAAACTCCTGAGGTGGCGAGTACTGGCATGGCAATCGACATAGATGATGCTTATAAAGAGGTGGAGCATATAGAACCAACAATTGCTGTAATTACTAATATTAACAAAATACGTGTTCGATCTCCTGATATGTATGCATGCAACAATTGTTTTACTTTATCTACGGTCGAGGAGGTTGTGTCAGAAAATATTTGTGGAGTAGTTAAAGCTACATGTGAAGTTGGTGTTCTGATAAGGTTTTCGGTTATGGTGAAGTTCAAGTAAGGTTTGGACTTGGATAAAATCTGTGACGGTTGAGCCCATGGGGTGTTATGGAAGAGTAGCAATAGAGTTCGAATTTTTGGCAAAATGATTGTGACTTGACTAAAATATCAAGTCAATGTAGAAATTATTAAAATATGTCTCGAATTTAACTCCATGAATGAAACCTAACTCAAGATAAATTATTATTATTTTGTGAATGCTCAAATATGTCACTAAAATTCTAATTTAACTCCACGTTGGACAAGGATTCCGAGATAAACTAGAGAAAGGAAATATACGGACATCAATATTATCAGTAAGCGTTGGAGCTGTTGGGCTGAATTAGAAAGTCAATCTGCGATGTTGAATTCGACTGTGACTCGGTCAATGTCAGAGAAAGGGATAAGAAGATATTAAAGATAAGCAAATCTTTCCCCGCAGAAGTCGGTTTGGGAGATTTGTTTTTATATCTTTATATATTCTTGGATTTTAGTTTAAGCCGTTGTTGATCAAAGTGCGGATCTTTGTGCCGTACGTGTCCAGGAAAACAAAGAAGGGCGTTATTCAAGCGGATGCTTGGTGTTGGTTTTGTTTATGAATTACATCAAAAAAGATTTAGTATTCAAGCCGATTAAATTTTGTGAGTTCAAGATTTGTTAATTTTTTTCGTAAAATTATGAGATTATTTTGCGAGAAATTGTGAAGCTAAACATTACGTGAGTTATTTGGTGTAATTAAGGCTTACAAAGTATTGAGAGTATTTGAGTAACTCAAGTATGGTTGTAAGCTCCATGTGTTACTTGATTTATAGTGAACTTCATTAGTGTTATCCCAGTGGACATAGGGAACCATGTAAATTTGGTATTTTATATATTTTCTTGTTATGTTTATTTTATAATTCGATCGCTTCTCTTTTCACAATATCTTAAGTTGAATCCGTTCGCATCACCTAGCCACAACCTTTGTGCTTCATTTAGATGTTTCTCTCATCGCCTTGTTTATGTTATGCTAAGGTGGAGTCACCCATCTCAATACGCTCAACACGTTCAATTTTCTTACAGAGTAATGACCGGAAGAGGGATTAACAAAAGCTAAAAAGGAAAACTGTGGACAGCACTTGACCGAGTCTCCTCTTCACTGACCACGCACTTTCCACTGTAGAACAGTCACCAAAATCTCATGGTAAACTCAATTCGGTATCCTGCATTTAGGAAAATTTGCATTATTCAGTTTAGAGTAGTCACGTGTTTAGTTTTGGGTCAAGCTCAAGAGGGATCATGTCTCGGGGCTCATGACATGGTGGTGAATGTTTTTTGCTTGCCTCGTATCGGGTTTCTTTCTGCATTTTTATTCTTTCACACCCTTTTTGATGCGTGACTCTATCTATTCATATAGTCTTTGTGTTGTGATTCATTTCCCTAGAGAGATGGGTCGGTCACACGTTCTAGGATCATATTCAACATAAAAATATCACATGGACACTTAATGGACAATAACTTTAGGACACATAATTGGATAAAATACCCACATGTGACACTTATTAACAATCAATCAGGTTATACCGAAATGGCATTAGTTAGATAACTAGTATAATCAAGTTCCCGGATTTAGATCTCAAGTTGCATAAGAAGTGAGATACCATCTCATATTTTACTTGGTTTCCAACTAGCTAGGGGTAAGCGTAGTCAGGGTTGGGTTAGTCCAGCACCTAATCGACAGATCAACTTGCATAGTATTGGTCCTCAGTTTTTGGGACTAAAAACTGACCTCATTGATCTTGGGATTGAGGATATAGGTGAACCAACCAATCATTTTTTTTATTTCACTTTTTATATTCCTTAAAAAGACAAACATACTATTCAACAATGCGATACTAAGCAACCAAATTATGAACATTAATACATATCATATATCAACAAGATAAGGTAACAATAGAAATTTACACTTGTTAGAAGTAACAAACTGTAAAAACGAACATTCGAGGTGAGGAAAAAAAGGCAAGCAACAAGGTAAGTGAACAAAGGTGATTAGCCATGCGAGTAGGCGAGTGAGGTCAAGGCTGGCAAGTGAGGCTCACTCAAGAGGGTTCCTCCTTTTTTTTTTTTTTTTTTTTTTTTTGTCGAATTAGCACTAGGTTTCTTTTTGTTTTCTAATTATACGATAAATTGAACTCCAAAGAGAACAAAGGAGGAAGCATTAGAGTTTAAAGTAGACAATAGCATATAATATATAATATATATAAATTATTAAGTATAGGGTTGCTTTGGATTGGACCAATCCTAAAATTCTTAGATCGAGGACCAACTCACATAGTGCAGGATCCAAGTGTCCTAGGACCCTAGTCCCCTTGGGAACTGGATTGGGATCGGCTAGGTTGGGTTGGTCTATGGTTGGTTTGGGGTTGACCTTGGATTGATGCTCACCCCAACAAGCAGCCCCACAAGTTAGTGGCGACTCCCCCAAAAGTTAGAATTCTCATAGATTAATACTTTAGAATGAACCTCCCAACATAATGTAAGATTATAGTTTGGGAGAAACCGCAACATATGAGAACCATTCGTCCCAATTCAACATTACCTTTAACCCTAGATCCTACTTCGGGAAGGTCACGACAAATGTAAAAACCCAAACCAAATTGTGTCTAAGAATAGCTTACCCCAAAAAAGATAAGATGGCATTAGTGTCATAACTAAAATGCTTACTTTGGTGCCAATACTTTTAAAAATATCATTCAAGTGCCACAATAATCACTTAAGCGATTCTAGAGATGAAAAAGTTGGCGTGACAGACCAAATAGTTTGGGCACTAAATTGTTCATATAAAGTTTTGGCATTAAAATTATCGTTTTTGAAATTTTCACACAAAATATTTGAAAATAGTGTGGTGCATAATTTATGTACTGAACAACGTCATGGAATCTATCGAATTTTCATTGACGAACTTGGAGTTAATTTGGTTCCCAAATGTTCCCTTGCATTAATCCTCATGATTGATCAAAGAGAAGCGGTCCATTTTCCCAAGTCCTTAGCTCTATTGTTCAATCTCAAAACAGAGCAAGGTCAGAGAAGATACAAATGCGAAATTACGAGAGGTGGAGAAAATTTCACTTCTCATGTTTTTAAGGAAAATAAATAGATTTTTGTGATTTTAAATGAGTCTATTTGGAGAGAATGCTTTGTCCACAGTTTTTGCTTCTAGCTCATGTCGCCCTTTTGTCAATTTCTAATTTTATAAATTATAGGGTAAAATTTTTATAGATAATCAATTTAATCGCAAAATTTTTATAAATAACCTCTTTAGTACAAAAACTTCTTTAAAATGCCTATTTAAGTGACTCTAGCGAGCCGTATCAAATTTTTTGGCAAATTAAAATCATTGGAGTCATTGAAATGACCGGTTTTCAAAGTTTGCAGCACATATATAATCGTTTGAAAAATTTCATCTTTAAAATGAGCATCATATGATAGTTGGGGCACTGACGCTGTGTTTTTCCGGCTGCAGTTGGATGGAGACATAAAAATGTTTCAAGCTTCATTGACCACATATTAGGTATACAAAGAAAGAAGTACATCTTAAGTGCAAAAACTTGACATGAGTGGATATATAAGTGTCAAAACTTTCAAATGGTACACTTAAATATTAAAATAGGAGAAGAAATGAATACTTAAGTGCCAACAACGAGAATTTCTAGCTAAACAATTGACATGGCTTTTTCTAGCGAAATTTTTAACTGGTGTGGCAAATCTTATAAAACAAATTATCTATGTGACATTAATGTAGCTAGATAAGCCCAAAATGACATTGTTTGAGTCAAAATTGGATTTTTTTAATATAAATACTAATTAAACTAAATTTAAAAAACTAAATAAAAAAGGGAATCACATCTGGGGCCATGAAGGACCTCGTCGCTACCACTCCACTATTGCTAGAAAGGGCTGGCGATGGTGGGCCGAGGGTCGGTTGGAGTTGTCAAGCCTTGACTAGTGGCTGAAATTTGGGGCGAGGGGTCGCGGCTCTCATCCAAATTGGGTGAGGGGTCCATTGACCCTCTCCCAAAGGGGCCAAGGGTCGCCTCTGGCTAGGGTAGGGGTGGCGGTGGCAAGGGCCTCCACAGCCCCAAATCTTATTTCCTCTTCTTCTTTTTATTTTTTTATTTTTATTTAATTAATATTTATGCTAAAAGTAAAATTTGGGGGCAAAACGACATCGTTTGGGACAAGGATGTTGAGTGGACATTCCAACAAGTAACGTTAACACATCCTCAAATTTCTGGCAAGTTTCATTAGAGTTGGCACTTAAGTATCCAATTTTTGAAAAAAGTAGCACTTGAAGTGTACATTTTGGTAGTTTTGGCACTTATGTATCCACTCGTATCAAGTTTTGGTACTTGAGGTGTCTTATCTTAATTCCGAAGCGACATTTCCTTGTAGAGAAAGTAATGAAAGTCTTCCAAATTAAATGTCCCGCAGCCAATTCTGATGGGAGTCCCCATCATGTGCAATTTGGTCATGCGTGACGTCTCTGCAGAACTCGACAAGTAGATTGCCTTTTTTATTGATTGGCCTATAACTTGCGTGCTTGATGCAAGAGATTCTGTACTCTTGACTGGAAGAATTCATATTCCACTCGTCTTTCTTAATCAGTCCAAATCTAGACTTAGCTGTTTTTTCCTTTTGTTCTCTTTTGCAGTACAAAAATTCATGGCAAACACGGAAACTGGTCACCAAAACAGAAATTTTATAAACATCTTAAGCATAGCAGCAATCAAACTTGTCTTTCTCTCGTCACCCATTTCTTTATTACCAAACCCCTCCTTATATATTTGCCACAGTTTTGAAGTCTAAAAACAAAATCTCAGCTTTCAAATGTTAACATCATAACCAAACCTCTCTTGGGCTTCACCAGCATCGTTCCTGAATCCATTCCTGTTGCAGGAACTCTCATGATAGGACAAATGGGTAGTGAAAACAATCAGCTTCACATTTTCTTCTTCCCTCTCATGGCTCCAGGCCACACGATCCCAATGATCGACATGGCCAAACTGTTTGCCATTAGAGGCTGCAAGTCCACCCTCATCACCACCCCCCATGACGAGCCCACCTTCTTGAAATCCATTGTGAAAACCAAGGATTCAGGCTTCAACATCGATGTCGTCACAGTGACATTGCCCTTGAAAGAGGTCGGCTTGCCAGAAGACTGCGACAATCTGAACAAGGTCACTACTGTGGAAATACGCAAGCAACTCATGAGAGCTATCATGATGCTGGACCGACAGCTCGAGCTGCTAATAGAGAAACTTGCCCCTGATTGTCTAATCTCGGACATGTTCTTCCCCTGGACAACCGAGATAGCGGCCAAGTACGAAATCCCTAGGCTCGCTTTCCATGGGACAAGTGCCTTTTCCATTGCGGGCACAGAATGTGTGAGGCTCTATGAGCCTCACAAGAAGGTGTCATGCGATTCAGAGCCCTTCATCATCCCCAACTTCCCTGGAGAAATCACAATGTCCAGGATGCAGTTGCCGGATTTATTCAGGGAAGAGACTGACTTCACCAAGTTCTACAACGAGGTGAAGGAATCGGAGAAGAGGAGCTTTGGAGTCGTCATGAACAGCTTCTACGAGCTTGAGTCGGCTTATGCTGACCATTACAGGACATTCCTAGGGAGACGATCCTGGTTCGTTGGCCCGCTCTCATTGTGCAGTAAGGAGACTGAGGACAAGGCACACAGGGGCAACCAAGCATCCATTGACCAGCACGAGTGCCTCGAGTGGCTCGACTCAAAGCAACCCAACTCAGTGATCTACATTTGCTTCGGAAGCATGGCAAATTTCAATGCTGCTCAGCTCCACGAGATCGCAGTCGGACTAGAAGCATCAGGTCAACGATTCATCTGGGTGGTGAAGAAGGACCCGAATGTGGAAGAAGGCAAAGAAGAGTGGTTGCCTGATGGGTATGAATCAAGAATCCGAAACAAAGGCCTCATCATCAGGGGCTGGGCTCCTCAGGTGCTGATTCTCGATCATGAGGCGATTGGGGGTTTCGTGACACATTGTGGGTGGAACTCGACCCTGGAGGCAGTCACGGCCGGTGTGCCAATGGTGACTTGGCCAGTTGCAGCAGAGCAATTCTTCAACGAGAAGTTCGTGACCCAGGTGCTCAAGATTGGGGTCAACATAGGGGTGAAGCAGTGGGTGAGGTTCTTCGGGGACAGCGTGAAGAGTGAGAGAGTTGAGGAGGCAGTGAAGAGAGTCCTGGTGTGTGAGGAAGCAGAGGAAATGAGAAGGAAGGCGAAATCACTTGCAGAGATGGCAAAAGGGGCTGTGGAAGAAGGTGGGTCTTCTTGGTCTGATTTGGGAGCTTTGCTTCAAGAGCTCAGACTGCAGAGATCGGCTCACAACAAGATCTGATTGATGACCTGAAGCAATCAATCTTGAATATTTGGTTCTGGAGAATAAAACTGAACAAATAGAAATCTTCCATTCTCAGATTCTGTTGTGGTTTAACCGTAGAGAAAAATACTGGAATCGCTGTTTCTTTCCATGGAATTTATTCTACGAGTTGTGATCATTCCATGTGGAGGATGTGACTTTCATTTCTTTTGAGGTAATAGGAAAAGTATACATGATCTTTAGTTCTTTTGTGCCGAAGAAATTAAAGCTAGTCTAGAAGTTGCAATTCAACAGTAAGATGCCCTGCGTACTTTCCCTTTCCTGAATTTTCTGTCGTCGAGACTCAAAAGGTGGAGAGATCTTTGCAACTTCATATTCCATTGATTGTATTTTCACATTACAGATTGTATTTTCACATTACAGACAATAAAATAAAATAAAGGAAAGACAAGCAAAAGTGAAAAGACAAGAAGAGGACGACAAACTCAACCTATGTCAGTTGTCACATGTTAATGACATATTTGGCTGTTGCAACACCGATCTTGTGATATGTATACAACTTGGCAACAACTCTAGCGGAGAAGATAGAGAGGTACCAATTCTTTTGGTCCTCAAGGTTATTTTCCTTATACATTGTTGGGTTTGAAGGTTTTTAAACCCAAACCAAATCGACAACATCGATTTGTCATCGGCTAAAGTCAACAATTGTTGACATCAAACATTGACATAGTGAGAAGCTTAAGGCATGTTATACTCATAGATTAGGTACCCTCAGTATGTTGAAGAAATTTCTGGTGCTTCCTCGCAGATTTGTACCTGAGGATATGTGATTCCAAAATTTCTTACTGCCCTTTTCGTGATAGAAGTTGGAACGAGTTAGCTTATCCCTTCGAGGACTTGTCTTCTCCCGTATTTTGTGGTGCGTACATCAATATTTGGTCTTAGACATATATTTCCAAATTAGTACGTTAGGTAGCTTCGTAAAACTCCACAATCTGCATAGACAAAGCAAAGCATAGACGTAACCGATTTCACGTTATCTTTCTGGAAATAATGGCCCAAGCCACATGATCCCCATGGTGCACATGGCCAAGACCTTCGTGACTCAAGGCGCAGAAATCACCACCATCACCACCGCTGTCTGGAAGACCCTTTTTTTGAAACAAACCGAACGAATCAATCAATCGGGTTTGGAGTTTGACATCCAACTGAGCTAGGGTTGCCAGAAGGTTTGGACAATATAGATGCAGTCATGTTGAGCCAAAATTAGGTGGAATTGGTGGGTAAATTCTGGGAGGCCTCGTGCTTGCTCCAAGAACCGATCTTGCAGGTTGCATATCCTAGAAGAACATTGATCGAATCCTCTAGGAGTAGATGTTATAATATATTTTTTTATTATTCTAAATGTGATACCGATTTTGTATTTCCCAATTAATTCCAATTTATTGCCCAATTTATTACCCATGTTTATTACGTGATATTTGCCCGTTAATGTGTTACCATAACGGTCTTGATGGAAGACGTTGATCTAAAATGTCAATCGTCTAGTTCAAACCTTATCATTACAGAAAATGCACCATCACGTTTGAGGGATATTGGTTAGTGGAACATGATGTATAGATCTGGTGATTCCATATTCGCAGATTGATCATGCTTTATGCATCTGTCCAAGGTTTGGGGATTTTCTGTATTTGCAAATTTTTCAATGGCTGAAGATATGTCAATCCTTACGTTTCCACAAATCGATCCTGAATTATGCACATATTTGTTTGAGAATGATAGAACAGGATCATCAGGTTTTATTTAAAATTTAGTCTTATAGTTGGTATCAGAGCTTCGTTTATAATCTCTACCTTGGTGAAAATTTTGGAATTTTTGTTTATTTTCACTGTATTATGTATGGGTAAAATTCGGATCTTTTATGGCTTGGAAAGGAATTTCAAATTCCGGCCAAATTTGGGTGACCCATCACGTGATAATGGATCTACATGGTCACACTGCCATTAGGAAGAAAAACCCTTAAATTTTTCGGGATATTACTAATCATCAGAGGTTAATCGAGTGATAAAATTATGGTGATTAGGATTTTAGGGTAGATCATTTTAGGCTTAATTATGGTCAATATGTTAGTCGTTTTTACCGGATCTTGAACCTATGGGTTCGTCTCGGCATTTTCTTCGAAACCCATTGATTAATTTGATTGGACATGGGTGGTGGAAGAAGACCCAGGCGGCGAAATGAGGGCAGCTTGTGGCGAAGGAACAGCAGAATGAGGGCAGCTCGTGGTTTTAGAATTAATGAGCCGATTTAAATGTGATATACACTAGCTACAAAAGGTAATACAAAGAATAGATCTTTGGATGATCGATGATTGACAATCAATAATTGAGAATGTTGATAATGATCAACCAAATCATTCACACACAAGAGAAATTGCTAACACAATTGTAGTTGTGAGATCTCTCAATTTTTCTCTTATGTTCAACATGAGATCGGTGTGTCTGAGCTAGAGGCCTGACACTTGTGAGGCTGGATTTGAAGAACGTCAAAACCTGCAATGCAAAGAGATCTAAGAACATCAAAACCTGCAATGCAAAGAGATCAGATGCTCTGCATCTAAAGAATGTTAGAACCAGTATTACTAGAAGACATCAGATTTTTGTGTGGTCAAAATTCCAAGAACTTCATAACTGGTGTTACCAGAAGGCGTTAGACATTCGTAATCAGAGTATGAAGAACATCATAATCATTGCCACGAGGACATTAGATGTTCATGCTTAGGATCCGAAGAACATCGAACCAAATTTGGAGCACAGTACAAGGATAATATAATTAGCCCATTTATCTCTTTTGTGCGTTTTTATTAAAATGCACGAAAATCCTTTGGAAACACGTGTATAAGCATTCTTACTTCCACTGCAATCAGACTTTGATATTAATTTACTTATATACATGCTTGTTTATCGAAACAAATACCAACAGAAAATTCACAAGCTAGTTTTCAAGGGGACAAGTTTCTTTGCTATGTGCACCGGGGAAGTTATTGCACTATATCAATCACTTACCTGATTCAGAAACTTTCCTTATACGCAAACCACATGGAAGAATTGTCGAAAAGGTCCTAAACATTTTACACTTTTGTCAATGTCATAAACGTTTCAATTTTGTTAATTAAGTCTTAAATCTTTTCATCTTTTGCCATCGAGTTGATTCGACCAATTTTGATTGGAAATCAATAATGTGGCATTGGCCATCCTATGTAGCATGGCCTACACTAATATGGATAATTTTTAATAATATTTTAATAATATTTTAAATTTATTTATTTATTATTATTTTCCTTCTTCTAGCCGATTGCTAGGCCTCGTGAGGTTAGAGCCTCGCCCAGCCATGGCTAGGCTCAAACTTGCCTAGTGACGGCAAAGTTGGGTTCATTTGTGTTAGGCAATCACACGAGGCCTAGCGATCGTCGCCGATCACCAAGGCCCAAAGAAATTGGCTGGAGGAAGAAGAAGAAGGGAAGAGAAAAAAAGGATGATAAATAAATAAAAGAATAATTTGTTTTAATTATTAAAAATTATCTACGTTAGTACTGATTGTGTTATGTGGAACAGCAGCGTCTACATGAGCGATTTCAACTAAAAGTGGTTAGATGGATTTTATTGGCAAAAGGTAAAAGGTTTTAAAACTTAATTGACAAAATATTGAAGGTTTACAAAAAAATTGGAAAATATTTAGAATTTTTTGGACAATTTTCTTCACGCAAAAAACGCCGGCACCCCATTAATGTAATTCACCTCAGCTTCATTGGGCTCGACCTATAAATTAATTTGAGTAGCCCATCCAATTTCATGGAGAGTTGCCAGATGGGTCCAAAGGCTTAAATATCACAGGCCCAACGTCGCTAATCGCTGTCGTAAGCCGTCTCTCTCACGGCCGCGCGATAGCTCCCCCGTTCTGCTTGTTTCCGAGCCAGAAAGCTCGCAGCTGTCGTTCAAGCTCCGCCGCTCCATGAAAGCAATCTGCAGCAGCCATAAATGGAGTTCGATCGAGCTCGGGATTTACCGCTGCAAGCTCTATATCACTTGACTATGACAACGAGAACGAAAGCTGAGTCTTCTCTTCACGATTTCCATGTTTGATTCAGCTAGTAGTACTGATTCTCGGTTTTTTCCTGAATTTCCAGTGGCTTCTTCGTTCTCTCGATCGCCTCTGGTCCGCCAGCAACCACTGCCGATGACTGGCTCGCCTCTTCCTCGACCGCTTCGGAAGCGTGTATTCGGAGTGCTCTGTACTTGTTCGTTTCTCATTCGCCGGCTCAGATCCTGAGCGTCACTGCGCTTAATTAGTTTGCAATTGTCGACTTAAATCAAGATCGATGTGTTGGAGTTTATGGAACATGCATAGGAAAAATTAAATATAAATGCAGCAGAAATAAAAATAAAATCAAACCATTATCTCCAAAGACGTTGTTCGTACATTTTAATAAAAAATCAAAAGAACAAGGAGAGCCAAACGGATTACCTCTTGTAACGTGTCCAAAATGACTTTGGTTTAGATGTTCTTTAATTCGAGTATTACAAACGTCGGATATATAGTTCAGACACAATATTAATTGTACATTGAATGGAAAAAAGAACTCGTGAGTAATCATCATTATAATCGTACTAGTAATCTCGTGAAAATAATTCTCCACACTCTTGATATTTCAGTCATAGCACCAACGAGAGAGAAAATCTCTTTTTCCCCTCACGTGGTGCAAAGTGGACAGCGAGAATTGGAAACTACCCTAATTAGGCCAAACTAGCCAATTGGTCCAGTTCCCGAGAGAGTGTCGATCTAGTTCTCGATTTTTAAAAGTGGAACCGATATTCGGATGGTTCAGTTCCCAATATCTAGGAGAAACTGGATTAGGCCGACTACATATATATATATATATATTTTATTTCTTCAAAAGGAATTATAGGACTTAGTTTATTGTTTCCAAGGAAATATGAACATGTAATTAGACAATAAGGTATTTGGATAAAGTATAGAATTTATCTCGAATTCTAAATTTATTCCTAGTCATGCTTTGGATAATAAAATATCCGGATAGGAAAATAAAAGAAAAAAGAAGTGACCGATTCCCAATAGTAAAATCAATTGATCCGATCTTCGATTCTCAATTTTGCGAGCTGGTCATCCCGATCCATCCCCTAATTCCATCTTGGAAATGGACCGGATCGGAAACGATAATCCAAACTCTCACGTGCGCAAACTACACACTAATTTTCTTTTTGGTAAATGTTGCTGATCGCATAACATGCTGATCGTGCACGTGTCCACATTGTCGTGTGTGGTGGGGTGCCGCACCTGGTCAGCAACGGTCGCTGACCGCGTGCTGCACATTGTCAGCAGCGGTAGCTGACCGCATGCGTGCACCTCCCTTTTTATTTTATTTATTTTATTTTTACAAATAATTATTAAAACATAAGAAGGCGCGACCGGCCTACGGGCATGTAGGGCAGATTATTATGTGTCCACTCTGGGCGTGCGTGTGCATCGTATGCACGCACGCTCATGAACAAACAATAATCTTAATTTAATTTCAGCCTGACTTAATTCAATTGTTGTGATTGCAAACATATTTGCAATATTGTCTTTCTCATTTAACGTCATCCCGAATTGGTTATGATGTGTAATATCCCTAATTTTATTATTAAGCTGGTGGTAGAACTTGTTTTAATGCATTAATACTTGCAAGAGAATTGATTGCCGTGATGGACATATAGTAATATGTCATGGATACTTAGACAATGTGAATGCCTTAAAGAATATAATGAACCCGTTTACCTTTAGCTACAGTGTAATTTAATGCATTTGTTTCACGATGTCACGATCGAACAAAAAGCATAAAAATTGTGTCAATCCACTAATTCATCATATACACAAACTTAATTGGCATGCATTTTATATGAGGCATAAATAATTCATTCTTGTTTACTACCCCGATAAAGAATTTCGATATAGTGTCATAATTAGATCACAAAGGCATCATTATTGTACCTTGCATGTAACAAGGAGGTTGATTCCATTTTGCGCACACATGTAACTTTATACGTGAACAAATTATGATTATTAAGTATAGAGACGGTCAACAAATCAACAATATGCAAACTTGGGAACCATAACCATCTAACACACAAGTTACCATTGTACCTCAGGTTTAAGGGTCATTTCCACAAAACCAAAGTATGAATAATTAGTCATTAACCATGCTAAAAGCTTCTATGTTACTAATCGCTTTATGTGTGTCACGTTTAGTGAACTTCTCTTGTATAAGCAATCGAGTTTTAACTCGGATATCATTTATACCCATTGAATAGTGAATCTTCGTTTAGTTGAGAACACATTGGTCTCAACAATATCATTAATATCTACTTAAAAATCAAGTGATCAGGAATAGTTTTAAAGGTTTGGTTTATATATAAACCTGTCACACATATTATTAACATTTCAAGAATAGGTTTAGTTACAACTGATTTTATAGAATCATTTATATATATAATTAGATAAATAAAAAATACGTATTTGTCATTAATTAATTAATAATATTGATAATACAATTGAAATCCCTAGCATGTAACTATTGCATAGTTACTTTAGGGCATACATCCAACATGATGCTCTCCATGAACCTACTGTGCATGCTTAGTCTCAATCTCGTTAGATGTGTGGTGGTCCTGCATCAGCATTTAGGTCACCTTGTGATGTTTGTATATGTGATTCTCTGAATTTGCTTTGATTGATAATCTGGATTTGCCTTAATTACCCCAATTTCAGTTCAGATTCATGTTTAACGAAAAGAAAGTTCAATGTCTGCAACTTGTTTGATAAAATTCCTACTGGGCGTTAATATTTGTATGCTTTGGATTTGGTCGAGAAGCATTTTTAGTCGATATGTTAATGCTGAGATTTTATGAGATTCTGTGTTTGTATGTAAGACTGAGATATAGGAAGTGAATAATTTATTCATCGGTGGACTTACTGGTTGATGAATATTTCCGCATCTTTGAAAGAGAAAACGTCCATGATATAGTTCCGTATGTTTTTTCAGTCCTTTCGATGTGTTGATGATCAATCAAGGACGTCTTGCACCATGATTTCATTTCGGAAGTTACCGCTGTAACGTTCAATTCATGCTTTGTTGCCAAACATTCTTTGTTTGTGATGAATTACCATTACCAACTAAGACTAGATGGTATTTTAAAGAGAGAATTCGTGTTCTCGTATTTGGCTCAAATGAATGTAAAAGCTCAAAACAATTTGTAGATGAGAATAGCTTACCCTACAATTGGTATAAGACCGTATGATTGTTGTAACTTTTAAAATGATTATTTAAGTGTCACAACGATAAATGAAGTGACTTTGGTGACAAAAGGTTTGACATGACTTATCAATAGTTTTGGCACTAAATTTGTAATATCCTCAATTTCGCCCCTTCTTTTGGTCATAACTAGAAAGCTAAGCTAGATAAGCCAATCTCCTTGAATAGTAAGAGTCAAATGCATTAAATGAGAGTAATGAGTATGAATGCTTAGATGTCCCAAGTAATTAATGAAAGGGAGTGACTCATGGAACAAAAGAATGATGATAAGGGATCTTGGAAGTTAAGTAGGCGCTACCTCTCCTCTCTAAACTTATCACATTGAGTTTCATAGGTTTTGACTTCCTAGTTTTTCAAAACAACTGGACCTTTCCTGCTTTCCAATTTTATGGAACTCTTTGTGGTTCGAATTTGGAGAAACTTCCTTCATTAAAGTTGTTCAAAACATTTTGGCCTATAACATACTTAAATTTAATATGTTTCTAAGGTGAAATGGTTGGACAAAGGCTCAATCACTTATCGTTTGAAATATGCCTAGAGTAGTAGAAACAATGACTGAATTCTCTTCTCGAGATTTTATAAAATTTTCCCTTTCAAACTTGGACATTCTTCATTCATAAAAGCTTTAGAGACATTTATGCCTACAACATATTAAAATTTCAAAGTGTTTTGTGAAGATTTGGATTTGGAAATGTATCTTTCTCTATAACCATTAGATCTGCTTGATCAACGAATTATTGGGTTGTATTCAGTGAGTTTATGCTCTTTCCACAACATGAATTGGACTTAGCTTCCTCATGTAAAATGTTATTTGAGATCTTTTCTACAACATATTAAAATTTCATAATTTTTTGAGCTCATTTGATAAGGTAATAATACTGATTTCAAAAACTGCTCAAAACTGTTTCTCGCCCTAGGGCAAGTGAGTCACATGCCCCAACTTAGAGGGGAAAGAGTTGCATGCCCAACTTGAAAAGCAAACCAATCTAGAGTTTTCTTGGATTAGGATAAGGATGTATTAAATACTTTTGGACTCTAGTTCTTCAACACCAAGTTGAGGTGTCCCCTAAAAGAATATGCCATAATGACACCTAACTTAAAACTTGGAGAGCAAGTATTCATTTCATCATTTCAAAACTTGGGTGGCCCAATAAGAGAAGGAACAAATGTGGCCTTGGAGATTAGGTTTACCACATCTTTCTCCATCGCCTTGCCACCTTATTAACCTAGCCTTGCTACCCAAAGAAATCATATTGGTCCATTTGGAAGGGTAATGACAAGAGATTTGCCTATAAATAGGGGCATCCCTCCCATAACCACATCACACCACCCTACTTCTCCCTCACGTACTCTCTCTCTCTCTCTCTCTCTCTCTCTCTCTCTCTCTCTCTCTCTCTCTCTCTCTCTCTCAACCTTGCTCACGCATAGCCTCATATGATGGCCTTCTCTTCGTAAAACCACCTACAATTCATTGAGATTCATCGGAGGTAAGTAGAATCTCTAACTCTTGGTTAGGGCAATAGCTTACATCGTCTAATTTAGTGGTGTACTCACCTTTGTAAGCCGTGTGTATATTGTAATGTTCTTTTCTATGGTTTGCTCATATTTGCATGCTTGAATGTGTTCACGCCCCGGGATGAGGTTGAGGTTTGCTCGACTTGGAATCGACATTAAGTCGCGATGACCTAAGCTGTGAGGCCTTAGATCAACATTGAAGTGTGCTGGTTTCAAGTCTTGCTTGGTGCAGACATCCTAGTCGTGCGGCTCAAGCCATGAAACAAGACTCGTGCCCGGCATGTCATATAACATGATGTTAAGAGTCATGGCACACTCACTTGAATGAGCACGCCTTCGGGCCATGTATGAGTGGTCTAAGAAGAAAAGTAAGAATTAGCTTGTATTATGCACTTTCATGATACACTTAAAGAGGAAAAAGTGCCTATCGCCACATAGCATTGGCAGTGATGCCTGGTTCATTGAGTAGGATGCCCTAGTCACGCCAGGATGCTTGGATTTGAGCCTAGATGTCTCGGGTAAGCTAGTCCCAAGATGCCCTAATTGAGCCAGGATGCCTGGGTTGAGCCCAGATGCCTTGGTGAGCTAGCGTCGAGATGCCTCAATTGAGCCAAGATGCCCTGGTTGAGCCAAAAAGCCTAGCAAGAAGCTGAAAGCCCTAGTTGAGCCGAGAGGGCCTAGTTGAGCCAGGACGACTGTAAATGAATTTCCATGAGTGCTGGTTATGCATAAGTATGATATGTTGATATGTCTCTTGATAAGCCAAAGGTAAGTATGCATTGAAACATGTTATAATGGACATCTACATGTAGCCGAGGTGTGGCAATAAGTTTATCAATGATCTGTTATCGACATTACATTACGAGTGTTGTATCTGTTAGATTTTGATGATGAGATGTCCTCCTAGAAGAGAATTATGTATTCTACTTACTGAGTCTATGAATCACCCTGTTGTTTTTTAGAATTGTAGGAATGGAGGAATTACAATCTCCATAGAGAAGTTAAGGTTTACCCTAACCTTTTTTAGTATAGAGCATGTAGTGATTGTAAATATAATGGCCCATGACGAAAGGGTTTGTAAATATAATTGATATAATTGTGTATTTGCAAGTGGTTGTTTTCCTAGCTACTTGTTGTCTAGGTGTTGTATGTATGCTTCCGCACTTGCTTAATGAAAAGATAAAAAGAAATGGGACGGTAACGCGCCTAAGACATGATAAAAATAACCCTTATAGCTCGAGACCCTGGTGATGGAGTTGGGGTTGTAACAAAATTGATCTCATAAAGTTTCAGCACTAAAATGATCAGTTTTCAAGATTTCACACAAAAAAATTTGAAAAGTATAGTGCATAATTTATGTACAGAACGTCGTCATGGAATCAATCAATTTTTCACTAGAGAACTTGGAGCTAAATTTTAATAAAATTTCAATCTAACCTTAAACATTTGTAATGACCTCTTTAGTACTAAAACTTTTTCAAAAAGCCCATATAAGTGACTCTGGTGAGCTATGTCAAAATTTCAACGAGTTAACAGTTACTAGAGTCTATTATGTGTTTAGACTGATGAGATTGGCCATATATACGTTTTAAGTTTAGGTCAAAGTCTAGCCTATGCGTGAGGAAGAGTATTAGACTAATGATATTTGGGCAAGAAAAGATACTGTGAAACAATGGTTTATGTGGTTGAGAATGGCCTACTACTGCAGTCGGAACGAGACATGAGTACGTTTCGAGCTATATTGACCACACATTAACTACCCAAGATGACTTTTCCTTGCACATAAAGAGACGAAATTTCCAATTTGAATGCTCCCCAGTCAATCCCGATGGGCGACCCATTTTGTGCAATATGGTCATGCGTGATGTCTCTCTTTTTAATTTTATGGTTTTCAAAGAATCAAGATTTGTCATAGTATTGCAACGTTCCACAAGTACGTAGACACTGATAGTGTTACCTGTTCGAATGATTGGCTTGTAGACTTGCCACTGGCCACAGTTCCTAAGTATAATGATGTGGATAGGTTCATTCTTTATAACCCCACCTGGAAGTTCTCTCTGCGTGGCGAAGGAACATTCTTGCATGCTTGATGTAAGAGTGTCTCATATTGACTAGAAGACATATATGTTCGACTCATCTATTTGTTATACCCTCCAAATCTAGACTCGGTTTTTTTGTTCTCTCTTGCGATCCCGAAATTTTTGGTGTCACGCCCCGATCCTTGAGTGCGTGCCCATCCCTCGGTGGTCAATAAATTTGCGATGTCTCAGGACACGTCACCAACGCATTCATTTTAATGCGCATATAGAAGTGTATGAATAAATCCCCAGACAGCACAAAGATGAGATAGAAAAGCAAGACCACAATTTTACAACCACAACACACATTTATACACAGCTGACTATTTTAATTACAATACTAGTCTATAGACAAAAGTCTACAAAAGTATAAAGTCTACAAAAGACCGATTCTCAAAACGAAGCTGTCCTAAGACTAGCTAGCCAAACACATTCATCGATCCTTCTGTCTCCATAGACTCCGAGGGCATTGAGTCCTCCACCACACCATTAGGAGGGTCAGTTGCATCCTCGTCTAGAGTAGCATTGACTACCACAGCGGGGATTTCAAAACCCCTAAGGGGACCCACTTTGAATCCATTGGGTCCGTAGCAAAACCGCGCTCTGAATCGATGCAGTACCCTATGAGGTAGGTCCTCTTCAACCTAGATGGTGGTCATCACAAGTTTATAGATCCAATGACTTCGGAGACCGGGGAAACTAGAAACCCACTTGGTAACCCTCATGGGCCGGCCAAAATGTTTTGGAGGAACCGTCATCTAAGGACCTGAAAAAGTTAAGCCCACGACGAGGTGAGACAATGTCTCAGCAAGTTCACCCTTTAAACTTTGACTAGGAAAGAAATACGCTTAAAGCAGTCTATGCACACACAAGACAGAAGACTTACCTTGCCTCAGTTCCTTTTTGCAAGTCAGTACGATTCATAATCTCAACCAATCAACTCAATTCAATTCAAACCATTGATCCATCGATCCACTCAGTCAATCAACTCAATTCGACACAATCGATAAGATCCTAACCATCTATCAATTCAATACTATCTATCAACTAATACCATATATCAATCATTACCATCTATGAATCAATCGATTCGCTTACTGCTCACACAAGCTGAAGTTTAGATGGTAATAGCTCTCACAAGCCGATATATAGATAGACGGTAGCTTGCACAAGTTGATATAGATAGATAATAGCTTGCACAAATTGATATATGGATCGTTGCTCTTATAAGCTAATAAACAATTATTGCTCCCGCAAGTTGATAAAGTATACTACTCTCACAAGCTAACATATCAAGCTCATATAGGCTAATGTATAATGCTCTCATAAGCTGACGTGCAATAATGCTCTCACTTATTGACAATTCACCGTGTTAAAAATATGCGATAAAAATAATCACGTGTGGGTACACAATCGGCCTAAACCAAAAATGCAATATCTTTCTTTTAAAAAATCTCACTATTTATATAGTCCACAAAGACATTCTCGGTGTTAAAAACTGACGCTCGGTATTTTCTAATTGACGCTTAATTAAATAAACCAACCATATCGTTGCAATTAGTACGAAATTCTGATCATCGGCTATCTCGGTATAATTTCCGGAAAATAATAACTAATTAAATAAATACAAAAAATAATGAAATAAATGCAATTAAATGCCAAAAATAGAAACATAGGCCAGAAATGCCTAATTAAACACCGAAACGGGCACAAAAAATTTTCGAACCTATCTAGATGAATAGTACAACTTATCTAGTCTTTAAGGCCTTGTTTCGTAACCATCCAAATAGAGCCAAATTCTGATTTTTTGTTCCCATAATTAGTTTGGGCTGAGAATCGCGTTTGGTAAAATTTTTGTTCTCGAGAACAGAATGGGAGTAGAATCAAGAATAAAAAAAAAAAAAACTTGATTCTTGTTCCGGGAACAAATTTGAGAATCAAAAACCAACTTTTCTTCTTCTTCCCTTTGGCCATCTCGCGACCGCCATCCACCCCTTCCCGCCACCACCCGGTGCCCGCTGCCGTCGCCTACCGTCCGTTGCCAACCGCCGCCGCCACCGCCAATCGCCATCTGCCGGTCTAGCGAGCTTGTCGAAGGCTTGCCAGGCTAAGGCGAGGTCCGACGAGCTCACCAGAGGCAAGCCCAGCCACCGACGAGGCTCAGCCTCCCCAGATTTGGTGAGGCCGAGCCTGGCCGGTGGTCAAGCGGGCCTTGTCGGGGTTGGGTGAGGCCTGCCTAGCCACCGACGAGGCTCGATCTCACTAGATCTGGTGAGGCCCGCCTAGCCACCGACGAGGCTCGGCCTCGCCCGGATCCGGCAACGCCGAGCCTCGCCGAGGTTGGGCAAGCCTCGCGATGCCCAACCCCGCCGGTGGCGAGGCTTGCCCGGCCACCGGCGAGGCTTGCCTAGCCTTGCCGATGGCCAGGGCGGGCCTCGCCCAACCTCGGCGAGGCTAGCCTAGCCACCGGCGATGCTCCGGTGAGGTCACCGGCCCTCGTCTAGCCGGTTGCCGGTCCGGTGACCGGCCACAAAAAGAAGAAGAATAAGAGAAAAAGGAAAAAAAAAAAAGGAAAAAGGAAAAAGCAAAAGAAAAAAAATTAAAAAGTAAAAAAATTATTTAAAAATTAAAAGAAATTGATTTGGAACAGAATCAATGAGTACGGTAGCAAATGCAATTTTATTACAGAATTAGAAATTTTGGACAGTTACTAAACGCGTTCTTTTACTTAGAATCATTTCCTTGGAAAAGAATAAAAAATAATCATTTCCGAGTAGAATATGTTCTCGAGAATAGAATCATTACCAAACGCGCCCTAATTAAACCGATTTAACCACCTAACATGCACAAATGAATAATTAAGTCACTAATCTGTTCTAACTAACCACCTAAACCATACTTAGGCTAAACTAATCAACCCTTAAGTATTATTAACTCCCTAAGCAGAGTTTAGTGAGAAACTCACTGGTTTAGCGATCTGGTGAGTCTACGGCGATGGCAACGTGGTGACGGGTGACAAACTTCCTGGTAGCAAAGCCAAGCGGGGCTTAGAAGAGGTCCAAAATGGGCCTTGAAGCCCAAAGACCCTTACTAGTCTTCCGCTCTAGTTGCTGTGAACCAGGTGACGGGTTAAGTTGGAAATGGCGAGGACGAGCGGTGGTGGCTGAAGCGGGTGATAGCAGGTGGCGGCGGTTGCTCCAGCGAGCTAGGGGCTTCGATGGTGACCAGAGAGGCTCGGGGGCACGGCTGGGGTCGCAGGACGAGCAGGACCAGGCGGACAGGCAGACGGTGCACGACAGGCTCGCAAGGGGGCACGACGGTGACGTGGTGGTCCTGGCGGCTTCGGGCGAGCGTGCGACAGCTAGGGGGAGCTTGGCCGGTTTCTCTGCAACTTTGGAGCTTCAAATGCACCGAAAATGGCGAAAGCAAGCTCTAAAGAAGAAGAAGACGGCTGAACGAAGAGGAGGGTCCTAATATGCACAAATATCTCTTATTTGATCATTGCAAGGCCCCCCCACTTGTTTTAGCTCTATCCTCAACCAATTTGTAGCCCACAATCTTCTTTAGCAAGCCAATGAAGTGGTCCAAATGTTGTACACCAAGGGGCATACGAATTTTGCACCCAATTTCCCTCAAATTGAACCAATTCACCTCCAATTGGACCTAATTTGGAGTCTACAATTACCACTAAGGTGCCCACACTTTAATTCACACTTTTCCTCACCAATCGAACCAACTTGAATCCCAAAAACATGATAAAAAAATGGCTCTCTAATTTTTCCAGTAAAAGACGGCGGCCCTACTTTGAATTTTCGCCAAAAATTTCGGTTTGCAGAAAAATCTTCGGAGGATGAGTCGATATTTCTAAAATGAATCGTGACATGATAGAACTTTCAATTTATGAAATCGGGTTCAAATTCGCGGTTAATTTCAATCTAGTGTGATTTTAGCTTGACCTAGCCTATAAGGTAACTTTTAGAAATTTTTAGTGCAATTGACCTGTGATTGATTATTTTCGAGCCACATTGTACATCTTTGACACATTGGTGACTCTTGGTTGTCGTGAAAATTTCGAGATTTCAAATATGGACACATGGTACCAAAACGACAGAAAAATCGGTCTAGTGTCGGTCGATGAGAATTTTGCAATTAGGTGGAATTACCCATACTTAGTCACATGGCTCAGTCGAGTCGACCTATCTCCGGTCTCTAATTACTTTTTAATTGTGCCATAATGACCTTTGCAAACTGGCATGGTTGAGTAGTCGATTCCTAGTCAAATTCTCAAGTCTATTGTGTTCAAATTCCTTAACGGCTTCACCTGATAAACTAGTTATCTTGTGAATGATCAGCTTAGAGAAAAGAATTATAAGCGCATCGATGAAAAGTCTGATTCATTCAATTGAAAACAGAACTTGAAATTCAGGATGTTTTGGCATACTCGAAATCTGGCCAACCATTTAAAGAAGGATTTCCCCAAGACATCTAAAGCATGGAAGAGATCAAACTTGTCCTTATCTAATCACCCTCTTCTTTATTCCCAAAACCCCTCCTTATAAATTTGTCCTCGGTTTTGACCAAAAGTTCTGACAGATCTCAGCTTTCAAAAGTCAACAGCATCACATTCAAAGCTTTCTTGTGCTTCACCTTCATCATTCCTGAATACATTATCGACAAAGAATAGATGCTTTTTGAACGATAGAAGTCTCGTTCTAGCACTCTATGCAAACAAATGTAAAAACCCAAGACAATCTATAGATGAGAATAGCTTACCTTGCAAGCAGGATAAAATGGCATTAATGTTATAATTATTATAAGATATTCTATTGGGTAGCAAGACTTGAAAATTATTATTTAAGTGTCTTAGCAATAAATTAAGTAACTCTAGCAACGAAAAATTTAACGTGACTTGTCAAATAGTTTTGGCACTAAATTAGACTCATAAAGTTTTGACATCGAAATGATCGGTTTGGAAAATTTCACACAAAATATTTGAAAGTAGTGTGGTGTGTAATTTATGTACTGTAAAACGGCACGGAATCCATCAATTTTTGACTGGAAAACTCGGAGTTAAATTGGTTCCCAAATGTTCCCTTCCATTAATCCTCCCAGTTGATCAAAGAGTAGTCCATTTTGACAAGTCTCCTAGCTCCGATCTTCAATCTCTAAACAGAGCAAGGTCAGAGAAGACACGAATGCAAAGTTACGAGAGGTGAAGAAAGTTTTACTTACTTTTTTTTTTCTTTTTAAGAAACCAAATAAATTTTTGTGATTTTAGATAAAATTATTCGGAGAGAATGTTTCATTCACGATTGTGCTTTTGAGACCTTTGAAACAAATAAAATTAATGGCATAGTTAGAATATTTGCTATGTGATTTTCGCCTTTGGCTCGCTTTGCCCATTTGTCAATTTCTAATTTTTAAATTCTAGAGCAAAATTTCTATTAGTAATCAATATAGTCCCGAAACTTTACCAACGACCCTTTAGTACAAAAATATCTTGAAAGCTCCCATTTAAGTGACTCCGGCAAGTCATGTCAAATTTTCTGACAAATTAGGGTCATTAGACTCATTTAAGTGATTATTTTTCAAAAATCATAGTACATAAATAATCATTTGCAAAGTTTTATCATTGTACATAAATAATCATTTGCAAAGCATTGTACATTAGTAAGGGCATCAATGCCGTGTTTTTCCCGCTACAGTTGGATGGACACATGAATATGTTTCAAGCTTCAGTGACCCCGAATTAGTTATCCAAATTACCTTTCCTTGCGCACAAAGTACTGAACTTTCCAAATTGGATGTCCTGTACCCAATTCTGATCGGAGATCCATCTTGCGCAATTGGTTATGGATGACGTCTCTGAAGAACTCGACAAGTAAGTAGATAACTATCTTTTTCATTGATTTGACCTAAAACGTGCAGCTTGACGTAAGAGATGACGTACATATTTTACTCATCTTGCTTAATCACTCCAAATCTAGATTGAGCCTTCTTGTCCTCATTCGCAATCACAAAGTTCCTGACAAACACGATCAGGAAATTTATTAAGCATCTAAGGCATAGAAGAAATCAAACTTCTCTCATCGCCTCCTTTCTTTATTCCCCCCAAACCCCTCCTTATAAATTTGTTTCTAAGTCTTAAAGCAAACCTTAGCTTTCAAAAGTCAACAGCATCGCAACCCGAACCATTCTTGTGCTTCACCACCATCGTTCCCGAATACGTTCCTGTAGCAGAAACTCTCCTGAGAGGCCAAATGGATTGTGAAAGCCATCAGCTTCACATTTTCTTCTTCCCTTTCGTGGCTCCAGGCCACATGATCCCAATGATCGACATGGCCAAACTATTCGCCATTAGAGGCTGCAAGTCCACTCTTATCGCCACCCCCCATGACGAGCCCACCTTCTTGAAATCCATCGCCAAAGCCAAGGATTCAGGCTTCGACATCGATGTCGTCACAGTGACATTGCCCCTGAAAGAGGTCGGCTTGCCGGAAGACTGTGACAATCTGAACAAGGTCACTACGGTGGAAATACGCAAGCAATTCATGAGAGCTATCATGATGCTGGACCAACAGCTCGAGCTGCTGATAGAAAAACTCGCCCCTGATTGTCTAGTCTCAGACATGTTCCTCCCCTGGACAACCGAGATCGCGGCCAAGTGGGGAATCCCTAGGCTCGTTTTCCACGGCACAAGTGCCTTCTCCAGTGCTGGCACACAATGTGTGAGGATCTATGAGCCTCATAAGAAGGTGTCACATGATTCGGAGCCCTTCATCATCCCCAACTTCCCTGGAGAAATCACAATGTCCAGGATGCAGTTGCCAGACTTTTACAGGAAAGAGACTGAGTTCACCAAGTTCTTCAACGAGATAAAGGAATCGGAGAAGAGGAGCTTCGGAGTCGTCATGAACAGCTTCTACGAGCTCGAGCCAGCTTACGCCGACCATTACAGGACATTCCTTGGGAGACGATCCTGGTTCGTTGGCCCGCTCTCATTGTGCAATAAGGAGAGTGAGGACAAAGCACACAGGGGCAACCAAGCATCCATCGACCAGCACGAGTGCCTCAAGTGGCTCGACTCAAGGCAACCCAACTCAGTGATCTACATTTGCTTCGGAAGCATGGCGAATTTCAATGCTTCTCAGCTCCACGAGATCGCAGTTGGACTAGAAGCGTCAGGTCAACAATTCATTTGGGTGGTGAAGAAGGACCCGAATGTGGAAGAAGGCAAAGAAGAGTGGTTGCCTGATGGGTACGAATCAAGAATCCGAAACAAAGGCCTCATCATCAGGGGCTGGGCTCCTCAGGTGCTGATTCTCGATCATGAGGCGATTGGGGGTTTCGTGACACATTGTGGGTGGAACTCCACACTGGAGGCGATCACGGCCGGCGTGCCAATGGTGACTTGGCCGGTAGCGGCAGAGCAATTCTTCAACGAGAAGTTCGTGACCCAGGTGCTCAAGGTCGGGGTCAGCATAGGGGTGAAGCAGTGGGTGAGGTTGTTCGGTGACAGCGTGAAGAGCGAGAGAGTGGAGGATGCAGTGAAGAGAGTCCTGGTGAGTGAGGAAGCAGAGGAAATGAGGAGGAGGGCGAAAGCACTTGCAGAGATGGCAAGAGGGGCTGTGGAAGAAGGGGGATCTTCTTGGTCTGATTTGGGAGCTCTGCTTCAAGAGCTGGGACAGCAGAGATTGGCTCACATCAAGAAGATCTGATTCATGACTTGAAGCAATCAATCTTGAATTTTTGGTTGTGCAGAAATCCTCCATTCTCAGTTTCTGTTGTGGCTTAGCCGTAGAGAAAAATGCTAGATTTGCCGTTTCTTTTCGTGGATTTATTTTACGAGTTGTGATCATTCAATGTGTAGGATAAGCCTTTATTTCTTTCGAGATAAAGGAAAAGTATGCATTGTCTTGAATTCTGTGGTGCCAAAGATATAAAAAGTTGGTGCAAGGTCTTCGGTATGCTTTGTCTCAACCCGGTCAAAAGTGGATGGTTGAATCTGACAACCTCTCTTTAGTTTAGCAAGACCTTGGGTGCTGAGCAACCCACGTGGGAGGAAAGATAACTGGTCAAAGCGTGCAGCACTTCATGGACATTTTTGCCCAACTTTCTCTTAGTCCATCGTTCTAGAACTGAGAGTAATGTCGCCGGTTCGGTCGTCAAAGCTCGACTCCTCTACACTCTTTCTTTTAAGTGGGTTTCATTTCTCCCGCACCCTCTGGACTTGTTATGTTGTGAAGTACATCTCATGTATCTATCTACATTTCCTTTTGAAATAAAATAATATTTTGCCGACCAAAAAAAAAAATTGCTCAAGATAGCCCCATCTGGGGCTAGGGACACCTCAGCCTTTTAATATCATGTATAAAGTAGTATGGCTAGAAGAAACATATGTAATGTATCGCTAGAATATATATAAAAGCAATGTGTTTGTATAAAAAATCCCTAGCAATTGTTTGTCTGGGGAAAAATTTAGTACACGTTTTCGCATGCAATTAACAATAAGATAAATGGATAAGTGTAATAGAAGTCTTAAAACTTATAACAAAAATGCAATCAAGTCTTAAAACTTGTAAAAAGTGTAATTAAGTTCTAAAATCCGTCAAATTGATTTAATCGAGTCTTAAAATTAACACCATCTAACTTTTTAACAGAAAATGCTGACATGATATTTAAAATAAAATTTTATTTTCCATATGGCTTTTTAAATTATTTTTATTCAAATTAGATTTAAAAATTAGAAAAGAAAAGCTAAAATTTACTTGAAAATGAAATAGTTCAAAAAAAATGAAAAAGAAAATGGCCGCCACTTTAGCCATCGCCACTCATTGCCGGAGGGGCCATGATGGTTGCCGGCCCTAGGCGGGGGTAGGTGGGGCCTTGCCGACCCCAGGCGAGGGCCAGCAACCCTTGCCAAGCTCGAGCGACGGTGCTCAGATCTAGGCACGTCGACCCTCGCCTCGGGCCAGTGAGGCCTCCGCCCTAGGTGAGTTGTTGCTAGCCCTCATGGGGGGTTAGCGACCGTTACCCCCCTTGAGTGAGGCCTCTTCGGCCCTCGCGGGGGTTGACGAGGCCTCGCCTAGGGCGAGCGTCTGTCACCGGCCCCCCGTGAGGGCCAACGTGCCCAGATCTAAGCACCCTCGCTCGAGCTTGGTGAGGGTCGCCAGCCCTCGCTTGGGGCTAGCAAAGGCTGGCCACCCCCGCCCAAGGCAGGCGATGGTCGTTGGCCCCTCTGGCGATGGGTGATGGTGAAGGAAGGGCCTGCCATTTTTTTTTTTTTTTGGAACTATTTTGTTTTCTAAATAAATTTTAAATTTTCCTTTTTAGTTTTTAAATCTAATTTAAATAAAAAATTAATTTAAAAAAGCCACGTGGAAAATAAAAATTCATTTTAAATGCCATGTCCGCGCCGAGTCAGCATTTTTTGTTAAAAATGTTGACGATGTTAATTTTAGGACTTGATTAAATCAATTTGACAAGTTTTAGGATTTGATTGCATTGTTTACAAGTTTTAGGACTCAATTGCATTTTCGTTACAAGTTTTAGGACTTGTATTGCACTTATCCCTAAGATAAAAGAAACATGATGGTGAAAAGCCTAGGACGCCACAACAATAAACCCAACGTGAGGATATTACATGTATGCTTCAAGCTTAAGCCAATGTCTAGCCAAGCGTGAGGAAGAGCAATAGACTAATTATACTTGGGTGAGAAAAGTCGCGCTCTCCCGTTATATGTTAATGAATGTGAAAACACAAGCAATTTTATTAGAAAAACTATTTGTGGCTGAGAATGGCTCACTATTATACTTGGAAATGAAGTAGCTTGCAAGTATCACATAGAGGAGGTGAATATTTACAAGATCTTGACAAAATATGCAAAATATAATAAGTCAAGATCAAAGTCTACATAATGTATAGATTCCAAAATCGAGTTCAGAATCTATTGTGCAATAGAACAAACTTTGGAAGCAACCAGCAAGTGTGCATTAGACTTTAACAATAAATAATAAGAGTTAACGGTTGACAAAAATTGCACATAGGGTCTATAGTGGTTTGGCTTTGGTCTAGCTTATGTCCACTTTCCCATGTTAATAGCTTACTTGTCATGCCCCGAACCTCGAGCGTGTGCCCATCCCTTGGTGGTCAATAAAATTTGCGACTTCCCAGGATGAGTTGCCGACCCTTTCATTTTATTACACACGCGGAAGCGAATAATAAATCCCCTGACAGTAACCATCTCGGGATAGAAAAGCAGGACAATAAATTTACAAACAAAACATGCTTTCATAAATCAACTGAGTCATGTACAAAGTCTGTGATCAAGAGACTACAAAAAACTTGCTCTCCAAAAAGAACCGGTTCCAACTGACCTACGCTTCAAATCACCTTAGCACGACTGCAGGTCCTCTGTTCTACAGTCTTGAAAATTTAGCCCACCATGGGGTGATATATAAATCTCAGTGAGTTCACACTCTAAATCCCGATTAGGAAGGAAATACGCCCAAAGGCGCCTCATACAATCATGCATTTAGCATAGATGACTTACCTCGCATCAGTTCCACTCTGCAGGTCAGCACAATTTATACACATCATGTATAGAATCGATGCACACAACAATTGAAACGCAATACTCAACTTAATAAATCACAGGGGTCATGATTATAAGGCCAAATCGTTATGACACGTCTCATATCATGTCACACAGTTTGGGGACGGGTTCTCTTAACCAACACATGACCAATCAATCTTGGCTCAAGACATCGTGCATTGCACTCAAATGCCTCAATTAAAATAGTGTTCCTGGCCTGTTTTCTTCGTATTAAAAACTTCCGATGAAAAATAGTCGTGTGTGAGTACACGGTCAGATTGGACCTGGAAAATTCATAACCTTCTTTTCAAAATCCCACTGGTTTATATAGTATATAAAACCATTTTCGGTGTTTAAAACCCAACACCTGGGATTTTCTGAATAAATATCAAAATTTACAATTTTTGAAATAATTGACCAAATTTCCAATCAGTGCTCAATTTTCACAATTTAACACTACACTAATTCTAATATTAATTTAATCTAAACATTCCTTAAACGTCATTAGCCCACTAAGTAGGGTTTAGTGCATAAACTCAACAGGTTAGCAAATATACCGGTTCACGGCCACAACAATGCAACGGCGATCGAAACTCGGACCTACAACGGCACGGGAGGTTGGTGGCGCGGGTGGTGCGAGTGGTCAACGAAGCACAGGCAGAACAACGCAAACTCTTGGAACGGGGTTTGCGCAAAATGGGAGCAGAATTCGGCGAGGGATGGGAGGCGTCGAGAGAGAAGAAGAAAGGGAGAGAGGGTGAGGCCTTCTGCTTGTTTCGTTCCTTCCGATGGTTGACTGATTCGGTCAACAATCTTCTCCATTTGGTGGCAGCAAGAGGCGAAGACAGCTGGGTGAGAACGCGGCCATCCTTCGGTTCTCCATCGCCAGCGCAAAAGGATTGTCGATGCGTGGCTTCCGCTGGACAGTCCTCTTGGCGCAGCTGTCCCACCGAAAGGAGTTACGTGGTCGTTGCTTGAGTCATCCAAGAGAGGGAAGCGTGGCTGCAGCAACGGAAGTCAACGGTCTTCATTTGCTGCATGGAGGAGGGGCTGTTTAACGTGGCCGCATGGTTCCACGTAGCTGCAGAAATTGGAGTCCACCTTCCCATTTTGTTGACTCCTTAATAGACGTATGCATGGGAGATGCATGGCGCGGCTGTGGGCTTCGTTCCGGCGTAGACGTGAGCTGAGAAAGACCTCCGATCCTCCTGTCTTGCACGTACACGTGAGGGACGGCGGAAGTCTTCACAAAAAATAGCTTGGCAATGTGTTATTTAGAATGAGCCTCAGTCTCACGTGTAGTGTTATGTAAGGAAATTTCCGACGAGACTATAAGTTATTCAATGATTGGATCATCTCGTCGTGACAAAGGCGTGACTATGAGGGTACATCATAAGATCATCACGAAACGTGACGTCTCGGTCTGGCGATGGTAATGACGAAACGGTATTCACAAGTGGTGCTAATGATGTACTCTGACGACAAATTCGTCGACCTGTCACGAACTGCTACGTACTCAAGGTGCGGCGAAATCCGGATGTCACATTACTGGCTAAATTCCATTATATAATCAACAAAAAATTATAACTTTAAATGCAAATACTCAGTGGTAGATCACACTAACTTACTTAATCACTCTTTCAGTATTTCTCTCATAATCACAGACATTTTAGCTCGTGAAAGACAAGTATATGATTAAAGTGCGCTTAGACTTTAGAATTTCAGATTTTAGGTCTCATCTCTTTCTTACTTCTCAGTCCCTTAATCTTCTTATACTCTCCTTCACTTCCAAGCTAGTTGTTGGACAGTCTCTGGGGATCATCTTTCAATCTACCTATTGGACAGATTTATGTCAAGAAGATTTAGTGGTTGTTGAGTGATAAAAACTGAAACCCTCATTGATTATGGTCGTCCATACAACTAGAGTTTTGATTTCCATAAGTAGAGTTTTCCGTTTAGAAAGAACTTGTCTTCATGATTGATCTTCCAATCAATTAGATTGAGTCAATCAAATCTTTCTTGGTGTTAAATTCAAACTAGACCACTAGCCATTATATGTGCTGGATTTGTCTCATTCTAGACCTGTCTTCTAAATTTGTGCCTTGTTTTGAACTAGCTAGTTCTGAACTTTCTCATTTTGAGCTAGCTAAGATCTGAAACTTGTTAGGATGAGAGTGAGAGTTCTTTATCTCTAAAGTAAACTTTATGATTTGTGCTTGAATGAGATGTTTCCATTCTTTGAGTATAACCCCAAAACAATATTCTCCCAGACAATTATTAGACTTGAAATATATTGAAGAGGTTTGTCAACTTCAAAATCTATTAGGAGTTTTCTCAATAATCTCCACATTTTTAATGGTAACAAAACTTCTATGCAGATATTTAGAATATAACGCATAAAACATTAAAGTCTCAGTATGGATGTTTCTCCCTGTACTAATTTAACATCAATCTTGTATATCCCCTACATAAAACATCCTGCATATGGAACATTAAGTATCTGCAATGCAAATATTTCTCCCCCTTTTTGTCAGTAGCACAAAAGATGCAAACCATATATAATAATTCATCCAAAATAGTTCAAACATTAAGACGATCCAAACACTCCACAACACACTAAAGAGCAAAAATAGACTTATAGTTCAACAACATAAAAACTTAGATGTTTTGTAAATAAAAAGAAGGTTTTGATCAAGGTTTGGAAGGGCTGAAATAAGCTAAAAGTTCTCCAAACTCTGCATAGCCTCCTCAATCTTGGACATGCGCTGACCAAAAACCGTTTCTATTACTGTCACGTTGTGCTTGGCCTTCGGATAGAGCTGTATTTAATGACAAGTTAGAACACATCATTGAAATCAACTCCCTCAATCTGACTATAGCCTTTAATAACTAGACAAGTTTTGAACCTGATGTCTTCAACTCCAAGAATACCTTCAGTTCTTTTGAAAACCCATTTACAACCCACAATTTTCTTTTCTTTCGGTAGCTTGACAAACTCCCAATTTTTATTCTTTTCAAGAGATTCCATCTCTTCATTCATAGTAACTAACCACTTTGTTGAATCTTTTGAAGAAATGGCTTTTTTGTAGGTTTTAGGTTCACTATACTCTATTAACTCTGCAATTGAAACAACATGAGCAACAAATCTAAGGACCCATATTTCTATGGAGGCTTCACCGTCCTTCTTGGTCTATCTCTGGCAATGGAATACTATTCCTCTTTGGGTTCTTCAGACTCAATATTATTAGTAGATGATTGAGTTAGTTTCGAAGAAATTACTTCAAGATCCATTTTCTCCGCAACACTCTCTAGATTTTCATCACAAGAAATGGATGATTCTTTCTTAGGATGAAACATAACAAACTCATTAAAAGTAACATCTCTGTTGATAATAATATTAGATAAATTAGCACACCACCAAAGTCTATAATGTTTTACACTAGAAACGTAACCAAGAAAGATACATTTTTTAACTCTAGACTATAATTTGCCTTCACTAACATGTGCATATCTTGGACATCCAAATACTTTAAGAGAACAATAATTAGTAGGTTTACTTGACCATACATCCTTGGGTGTCTTGCACTCAATAGATGTGCAAAGAGAACGATTTATCAAGCAAGCAGCTGTATTGACTATTTCAGCCCAAAACTCCTTGCCGATTAGACAAGAGGCACCTAGTCCTTTCTAATAAGGTTTTGTTCATACATTCTGCTATACCATTATGTTATGGTGTATTCACTGTAGTACGATATCTCACAATACCTTCAACTTTGCAAAACTCATTAAACTCACCTCCACAAAATTCAAACTCATTATCTATCTTTTTGCTAGTTTGCTTCTCAGTTAATATTTTCCATTGTTCAAATGTAACGAAAACATCACTTTTCTGTTTTAGAAAATAAATCCAAACCTTTCTTGAATATCATCAATGAAAGTAAGTAAATACCTTGAACCAGGGCCTTTCGAAGGCCCTCAAAGATCAGAATGAATATAATCCAAAGTGCCATTTATTGTGTGAAATCCTCTCTTAAAACCTATCCTTCTTTGTTTTCCAAAGACACAATGCTCATAGAAATCTAGTTTTTCAATTTTCTGATCACACAGAAGACCTCTCTTACTCAGCTCCTCTATCCCTCTAATATTTATATGGTCTAATCTCAAATGCCATAATTTAGAGTTGTCTGATTCTATTATATCAAATGAGACTACAGCTTAAAAGGTAATTGTAGTTCGTTGTAGCTAATACAAGATGCTAGTTTTCAGTCCTTTAATTTACAGAAGTGAACCTCTCATAATCTTCATAACTCTACCTTGAGCTATAAACCTATAACCATTAGCATCAAGTGTACCCAAAGAGATGAGGTTTTCATTCAAATCAGGAATGTGTCTAACATTATCCAAAATCTTGATGATGCTGTCGTATATCTTAATATTGACAGTCCCAATCCCAACTACTTTGCATTTAGCGTTGTTTCCCCTTAGAATGACTCTAACGTTAAATTCTTTGTACGTGGAGAACCAATCACAGTTAGGGCACATGTGATATGGACGACCTAAATCAATAATCCAACTATCACTGAATTTGTCTTTAATAACCAATCTTCATTTTCTTTTTCAGTAACACCGGGTTGAGTAGGGTTTTCATTTCCTTGATTCTATCTGATTTGATAGTTTTGATTATTCTGCTGATTTGCATTTCCTTAATTTTGTTGATTCATATTATTTTCTCTTTGCTATTTTGCCTTCAATTTCAAACAATTTATCTTGATATGCCCCTTAGGCTCACAATAGTTGCAAATCAAATTCCTATACTTTGATTTTGATCTAGATCTACCACCATTACTTCTCTCAACAGACCTTCCTCTAGCAACTAAACTAACCCCCTGATCATTACTGCCTTCAAAAGTCAATTCTGTATGTAGTTTTTGCTTATTTAGAAGACTAGTTGTCATGTCCCAGACCTTTTCCCCGTATTGGGAATGCAACATCCATGAGAATTAATTTTGCAATGTCTCAAGAGGTGTCACCGTCCCATTGATTTTTATCTTTCAATTAAATACATGCAAAAGCCTACAACATCAACACCCAATCAACAAACAATAATGAGATAGCGAGGAAAAAACATATGCTAATACACAACTTATATACTGCTTCAATAGATCGGAACATTTAATTCACAAGCTCGCTTGTTGGGCCATATCAATATACATTAAAAAAGGATAGGGGGTTAGTTCTAGCTCCTCTACGAGGGTGACTACAAAAAATGGTTCCCATCAAGAGGCTGGCTCCTCATGGCTCGGGCTTTGGATCATAGTCAAGGTCGGAGTCGAAGTCGTCCATGGTGTCGTTAAGAGAGTTCACTACCAAGCTGTCAAGATCACTGGGTGGATTTTCGAAACCACGGAGGGGCCTGAAGATCTTCTCATCGCCCTACACAAAACATGCCTAAAAAAAATGGGGGACCAATACCCTAGGCCCTCCTCAACCCACACCGTTGTGGTGTGCCTCTAATACACGATGTCTACCTCCACATTCTCTATATTTAGGATCACCACCTCCATCAACATAGGCAGACCGTAACGGGTTGGGGGAAGACTTATACCTATGGACCTGGAAAATGCTAAAACAACAACAAATGAGTTGAAAACTCAACAAGAAAGTCACTTAAACTTCGTATAGGCGGATGTCTCGTATCGAAATCTTACGAAACATGATGCCAACTTGTTGATGTTAGATCAATAGCAAAGCTTTTGCTTTGCCTTAACTATGCACATGAAGAGAAGTCCTCGACTATCTAAATATTCGCACTATCAAGAATCTAAGAAATATTCTATACCCATAAAATTTCTAAACATGCCAAATGACGACTTCAGCAACATATACATGCTCCTTAAGCCTTAAATAATGATATAAAAATTCATAAGTGCCTCCCATAATACAAGTAATAGCGTCAAAAATACACATGTGTCAAATAATAACTTCTAAAATTTTACCATGGCTTTCAAGTCTCAAATAATGATTTCCAAAATATCCACATGCCTCGCACGTCACAAATAATAACAAATATATTATGCACGTGCCTCCCAAGTCATAAATAATGACTATTAAATTATATCTGTGCCTCCCACGTCTCAAACAATGTCATACCAAATATGTATGTGACATATAACAACTTTAAAAGTATGCATGTAACATTTAAATGCCTCGCATACACTTTTTTCCTTGAGAACTACATAATACCTGTGACATCCTGATTTTCCACTTTTGTTTTCAATTGAGTGAATCGGGCCTTTCATCGATGTGCCTATAGTGCTAATCTTTGAGCTGATAACTCATGAGATAATTAGATTATCTAGGGAAGCCATTAAGAGATTTTAACACAATAGATTTGAGAATTCGACCACGGATCGACTGCTCGATCGTGCTCATCTACAGAGATCATTACAACACTGTCAAAATTGATCAGAGACTAGAAATAGGTTGATTCGATAGAGGTACATGATTAGTATGTGGGTGATTCCACCTAATTACAAAATTTCTGTCAAACGACACTAGACCAATTTTTCTATCTTTTCTGTACTCTCTGTCCATATTTGAAATCTCGAGATTTTTATGACAACTGAGCATCGCCAATGTGTCGGATATGTACAATATGGATCGAAAATAATTGACCACAAGTCAATTGCACTAAAAATTCCTAAAAGCTACCTGGTAGATTAGGTCATGCTAAAATCACACCAGATTGAAATTAACCGCGAATTTGAACCCGATTTCAAAAATTGAAAGTTATGTCATGTCACGAAACATTTTTAGGAACGTCGACTCATCTTCCGAAGAATTTTTGGTGATCCTGAGATTTTTTTGGAAAATTATTTTGGACGATTCGAAAAAGAATGAAAATTCGGTTTAGTGCATAGTTGAAGGAATTTTTGGCTTCCAAACCAAGCTATTTGGCAAAGGGGACTTGCAAAAATTGTATGAGCTTTTTCATTGGCAAATTTGGACATCGATTTGGGGAATTGGGTGAGGAAATTGAAGTTCAATTTAGTGAAATTCGGAGCTAGGCTTGGGGGTGCAACATTTGGTATCAATTTGAATTATTTGTGGATTAAAAGGCAAGAAAGTATTAGGGGGACAAGCAATTAATGGAAGAGATAAAATTGTTGACTCCCCCCTTTTTCCTAAGTCTTCTCGAGCAAGCTTGCGGTCACCTCCATCTTCCTGCATCGGTCTTCTCTTTCCCGGGGATCGAAACCAGCTGCTTTTCTTTCATTTTCAATTTCCTTCGAAGCTCCATTCCCCCACTCCTTTCTGCTGCTCCACTCCGATTTGTTCCCCTCTCAGCTGCACGAAATCAAAGCTGCCGACTCAGCTAGCTACCATCCCACCAAAGCTGCAGCTCCAATGTTGCCCCATCTTTCCACGCCCGCCAGCGCCCTCCACCTTCGCTGGTCTCCCTTCACCGAAGTCAAACTCCATTGTTTCCTCTCTCTCCTTCGGTGCCAACTCATTTTCTGTGTCCAACTTCATCGAGCAGTCCACGTTCCAGCCCAGCGAATCTTCCCCTGGCGTTGACGTCGCAGCTCCATTTCAACGGCCACGAAGACCACCGATCCTCTGCACTGAAGTTAGGGCCACCGAAGCAGCCCGCCACCCCATCCTCAACCGAAGTAGCTCATTTTCGTTTCCTTGCTTGACCAGTCCATGAACTTCAGCCCACTCACTGTTCAGCCCGTCAATTGAGCCCAACAGCCCCTGCAGAAGCTAGGGCCGAAGCTCATCCTTAGCTGAGCTTTGTTGGGCCGGTTTTAGGCCTGGTCCAAGCCCTGTTGGGGTCACTGCTTCGGAGTTTATTGGCCACCGTCGCGCCGCCGTCGCGGTGAACCGGTTTTTGCCCTAAACCAGTGAGTTTATGCACTAAACTCTACTTAATAGGCTAATGACATTTAAGGGATGTTTAGTTTAAGCTAATTAGGGATTAGGTGGTTAGTTAGATGAGATTAGTGATATAATTAGTTAATTATGCATGTTAGGTGGTTAGAATAGCATAATTAGAGACTAGATAAGTTGTATTATTTATCTAGGTATGTTCAGGAATTTTCTAGGCCCGTTTCAGTATTTAATTAGGCATTTCCGGCCTAAGTTAGCATTTTTGGTATTTAAATTGAATTATTTAATTAATCTTGGTAATTATTTAAGTATTAAATATTTTCCAGAAATTAGGCCGGGATAGCTGGTGACCAGAATTTCGTGCTGATTGTAATTGTGTGATTAATTTCTGCAATTGAGTGTTAAATTATGCAAATTGAGTGCTGATTGGAATTTTAGTCATTTATTCCAAAATTTGTGAATTTCAATGTTTATTCAGAAAATCTCGAGTGTCGGATTTTAACACTGAAAATGGTATTATATACTATATAAAATAGTGAGATTTTTAAATTGGAGGATATCACATTTTCCGGGTCGAGTTGACTGTGTATCCACACATAACTATTTTCACCGGGTATTTTAATACAAAGAAAATAGGCCAGGATTACTATTTTAATTGAGACATTTGAGTGTAATGTATAGTGTCCTGAGCCGAGATTGAATGGTCGTATGTTGGTTAAGAGAACCCGTCCCCGAATTGAGTCGGATGGACATTACCCTATATGGGTTACACACTCATTGGGTTTCGAGTCGTAGTAGATTCTAGACCTATACTCCTTCGAAAAAGCGATCTTTGAGAGATGTAGCCATGCTCAATAGGGAAGAGACGATGCCTGGTTACATTAGTAGACCGTTGAACTTCAAGTAGGCCGTACCTTAAAGGGGTGAAATTAATAATTGGAATGCATGATTGTTGGAGTCTGTTGCGCCTGATTATGAGACAAAACTATGTGGCATGGTATGGGATGTGTAATAACGGTTTAGCTTTATAATCGAAACCCTTGTGATTTATTGAGTTGAGTGAGGTGTTTCAATTGTTGTGTGCATCGATTTTATGCATGGTGTATATGAACTGTGCTAACCTGTAGGGTGGATCTGAGACGAGGTAAGTCTCTCTGGTTGTATGATTGTGTGGTTAGGATGCCTCTTGGCGTATTACCCTCCTAATCGGGGTTTAGAGCGTGAACTCACTTAAATTTATATCTCACCCTGTCATGGGCTCAATTCTTTTCAGGATCGTAGGGTGGAGGACCCGGAGCCGAGCTGAGGAGATCTGAAGTGTAGGTCAACTAGGACAATTTCTTTTGAGAGCTGGTCTTTTTTTAGACTTGTGGTTGTTGACTTTTGTATATGACTCGGTATGTATATAAAATCATGTTTTGTTTGTGAATCTGTTGTCCTGCTTTTCTATTCCAAGCTGTTGATGTCAGGGGATTAGTAATTCACTTCCGCATGTGCATTAAAATAAATAGGTCGGCGACACGTCTTGGGAACGTCGCATTTGTATCAACCATGGAGAGATATGCGCGCGCTTAAGGATCAGGGTGTGATAATACTCCATAATATTATGTTATCTTAAATCCATTTATTAGACACACATTGTCGAAACCCTTTGGCTCTTCCAAAAACCTCCAAGGCATCGTCCTAACCTATCGGGCACGGCATCCGAAATCCATCGAGTATTGTTACAATTAACCATCTTTGTGAACGGCATCTGAAATTCATTAGGCATTTCTAATCTATCAAGCATCATCCCAAAATCTATCGATCACATCTCCTCGTATGACCACATGGATTAAGTACACAATTGGTTCTTATCTTCCTCTTTAGTCAAATGTTTGAGTGCCCAAAATTGTGCCAAGCGTTGTGTATCTCATGGCCTATCAAAACTACATTGATAAGAATGCCAAGTACAAGACGTGAATCTGTGGTTTGACTTGTCATGTTTGAATGCTGGCCTAAGTCCAATCCAGTTCAAAAACGATACGCCTTAATATCGCCGAACCAAGAGAGAGATTCGGCCTAGCGTTCTTCCATGCACATCGGAGAACCATCGCCAATCTCATTTCGAAGGCTCGGAGTGTTCTTAAGTGACGACCATGAACTATGGGCATGCATATATTGAGACCGATTTCAAAAAATAGATACAAAACCTTATCATTTATACCAATTAAAATTACATAGAGTAAACACATTCAATAATAATAATGATTCCTAGTAACTAAGCCTAGATTACCACAAACAAACTAACCATATCTAAGAACAACAACGAATCTTCATGGTCAAGTATGTACATGGACATAAGCAACCGTTTCCACTAACGACAACAAACTGAGCAACCTTGACAATCACAAAATCATTCCTTGCCTACCTCAAATCTCATAACTCAAGCAAACAAATAGTAAACTATACAAAATTAGTACATGGTTCTATGCTTTCTAAGACAGTTTGATCCTATCTAATAACACAGACAAAATCGACCTAAATCCGAGCTATGTATTACAACGGCCTAGCCAACATTTAGGGGATCCACTTACCAAAATTGGGACAAGAACGAGAAATAGACGGTGGTGGCTTGCGGCTCACGGCAATGGCACAGCTGCATGGCATAGCAAACGGCACAACAACGGCGAACGGTGGTGCAGCGAATCAAAAGGGAGAGAGAGGGAGCAGTGTGAGGGAAAGGGAGGGAGAGAGGGGCAGTGAGCTAAGGGAGAGAGAGGAGGAGAGAATGAGAAAAAGAACTTGAGGAAGAAGTAAAAAGGGAGAGAGAAATGGGTTTCCTCAGGCTTTAAATGCTAGACTCAATTATTTGTGTTGCAATGGTGGCTTCCTAAACTTGGTAAGAATGACTCTCCACCCTACAAGTGTCAACAAATGAGCTCATCTTGCCAAGCTTCTTCTTCAAGTTCTAAGGACTCCATTATTTACCAGTTCAAAAGCAACTAGTCTGGTTACAAAAACTAGGCTTGTCCATCCTCCAAGTTCCCTACTAAATGGTACCCAACCCCTTCTTGAATGGCCACCAAATCTTGTCTTTTCTCAATTTAATCTTAAGAAGCTAAATAAGTCACGCCTCTAGGGCTATTGAAGTTTATATCCCTAATTGACACATGATAGTCAACGTGTCATTAAAAAATAAAAATCGAGATTAGGGTTATCGATTGTGATGGAGTATGTTTCTCGACAAAAAATATCATTTTTCATTTCTTTCTTTTATTTTGCCGTTTTTAAGTGATTTCCTAATCATTTCCATCAAAAACACAAAAAATGAAACGGTTGACTTTTTGGTTAACTTTTTTGTCAACCCTTTGATAAAAAAATCAACCCCGAGTCAAAAGATGTCTCTTTTTGCCAAAAAATAAAAAAGGATGCCAAATAGTCTCATTTTGACTTTAGCCAAGTTAATATTAAAAAAATTTCAAAGATATGACACAAAAATTAACTTTTTAGGAAAAGTCAATCAAATTGAAAAAGTAAAAAATCCACAAAACACTTTTAGTCAAACCACAACCAAAATAACTGAAAATAAAAATAAAAAGTCTACAAAACACTTCATTATAGTGTCAGTTTAACCTTAATGTCGATAATTTTTCAAAAATTGATTAAGAACCTTATTTTCCAAATTCTTCGATTTTGGTTCGAAATCGACCAAAGATAAAATTACTTCTAGTCATAATTAAGTTTAGTTCATTTTACAACATTTAGTCTATAGATGATTTCTCATTCACTCGTTCACTCAATTTCGACAACAAAAGTGTTAAAAGGTGAATTGCCATTTTTAGCCTTGATTAGGGGGTCTGAATCAATTCTTCATAAGTTGCGAACGAACATTTTCATTTCATTCATTTTCTTGAGATAAGTCCAAATCCAGGGTTCATTATGAGAAATTCGCTCGAAAAATTTCCCATTGGAGGAATTTCACTCTCTTAAATAGGAAAACCAAGCTATGAAGCTTCAATTGAAGAAATTCAAGTTGATCTAGAGACTAAGGTTTAATTTTGTAAATCTAGGTCCAATTTCGATATTAGACCTTGATTCATTTTTAGCATGAGTCGTGATATTAATTCAAGGTCAATTTGGATACAACTGGTTATCCTAAGCATGGGCAATTAGTCGAATAGATCTATCACAATTTTAATTGAATTCAATTTCAACTAATTTGCGATTTCGAGCGAGGAATTGCAAAATTGTCCGTTCTGGCCTATAATGTTCAATTGTGTGTACCCATGTTGTAGGCCCACTATTTCTCACGATAATCAAGCAATTAGGTCAATAGAAAATCAATGGATTGCATTTACGTGGTTTGATCAACCTAATCCCATTAGACTTAACCGTTTCTCCTCGAATTAGGTAACTTTTCTTTTCAATCTGGCCGTCAAATGACCAAATTGCATAAATTTTTAGCCCATAAAGATTGCTTGGCTAGAACCAATCGAACCGACCCGACCAGTTGCTAATGAGACAGGCCGAGTTAGCCCCTTGCTGACCGATTCTTGATTGCTAGTGACCACCCATCGACTCTTTGTTGTTTGTGTATCGTCCTCACATCCTTTGATTTTCAAAATTTTGCGAAAATACTCCTGGATTTTGCGAATTTACAAAATCAACCCTAATTAGGCCTTAATCGCAATTTCCGTCGATCACCCCCTCTGCGACCACCCATTGCATGCTGACCGACTTGCCACCGTCGATCACCCCCTCTGCGACCACCCATTGCATGCTGACCAACTTGCCACCGTCGATCACCCCCTCTGCGACCTTCCTCAACTACTTCCTGATGTGTCGGAGGTTAGCATTCCCTCCGACAGCCCTTGATTCCCTCCCTCCAAGCTTAATCGTGGCTCAAGGTTCACTAGCGATCGAGCCGCTAATTGAACTGGCGCCTCCTCCTTCTTGATCAGCAGTTTGAGGTGGTTCGTGGAAGCCCTGATCACTAGCGATCCTCTCTTTGAAGTATACCCGACATCTAGTGATCGAAGTTTGGTCGAGTAGTCATCTGAAGCCTTTCAATGGTCGGATCTCCTATCGATGCTCCAAATCGGTCTAGAGAGAGGTGTTCCTGTTCCAGCCACTTCAACGGTCCTCGAAGTCCATCCGATAGTCCTCAAAATTTGGATCATGTTTCAAGGGTTCAAGTTTCATCCGATCACGTTTGAATTCGACGAAACCTCAAAAGGTAAACTCTCTAATCATGAATCTAATGAAGCAAGTTCGGATTAGTGGGCTAGGATTCGACCCTAGCATCATGATTTATGCTTAGATCTAAAGTTTAGGAGGTTATGAGATGATTTGTGATGAGTTAATGATGATGAATGATGAACTTGAACTTGCTTGATTTGCCTTGATATGCAAAATCGTGTTCTTGTGTTGACTTTCTATTTTGGTTGAAATGAGGCGATAAATGATGTTTTCTAGCCTTGAGCTTTTAGAAATGTAACCTAGACCTGACAGGATTCGATTTGATAGGATACACATCCTAAGCGGACATTGTTTTGTACCTGAATAATGCCTTCATAGTTCATCGATTCTATAGTGATTTTGTGCTTGGTTTACAGTTCTAACTTTGAGCGAATTATTGTATTGCTATTTTTATATTGATTTTTGTGCTTATATTTTGGAAAAACTTTCTCATATAATTTGCACGAAATTGTGTTGGTTACATCATATTTCTTTCCAGAATTTTTGGAGTGGATTTGGTTAGGTAAAATCAACAAAAATCATCCTTAATTCAGTTTGCCCTACACTAAGACCGACCTATATTTGCTTAGAATTAAGGTCTTAAATGAGTCCATTAGAGTTTGCATCCTTCATGAGAACTATAGTACATACTGTAGGTGTTCTAGCTAGGTATCATTTGTGCAAATTGAGCATCGTTTACTATGTTAATCACATGTGTGAAGATGCTTAGGCGCTGCTGTGACTTGTGTTGTTCATCACATGAGTTTGTTTTGTCATTTTTGTGTAGGCTCATGTAAATCAAGTTAGGGTTAGATGTCTTCATGAAATGTTCAAATGTTCGTGATGTTGTTGCATTCTACACATAGGAATTTTCCTGAAATTTTTGCACGACATTGGATTGTCAAAAATCACTCACGTTTTATGATAGTCATGTTGAATTAAAGGCTGATCACGAGCTTATTAAATCCTCTTTGTTTGGGCCTCTAAAAGGCCAAATCAAGTCTTGATGTCTTCTAAATATTTTAAGTACATGTTATAAGCTTTGTGTCAATGCATGGCATGACATGTTTGAACCACCTTTACTATGTGAAAATCATGCATTAATTTAGCGAATTGTAACTGAAATTTGTCAAGCATGTTGTTCTTAGCAATAAGTCGCCTTTCGATGCTGGTGAATCATGTGGCTTCTTTGCACTTCAATTTAGGGTTAAATGTATTAACCAAACTCTCATCGCATTCAACATTATGTCATGTGTAAGTTTCACATTTTTTGCACATTGTCTAGATGGTCTTATAAACCATTCATGCATCACATTCTAATTTGCTTGTGGCTAATTCGTGCGACTTCATGATTATCGTTGTTCAACAAGAATTTGACCCAAATTGGACTTGACCCCTCTTAGAATGTCTTAGAGCTCACCTTAATCTTTCCAATGATGTTGATTTTGCTCGATTTGCACATCGTTTGATCCATTTTTCATTCTTTTTCAATTTAGGTTAGAAATCTGTCCTAACTGAAATTCGGAACTCCTAGTTTACCCCTGTTAAATCTGACCTTTTGTTATTTTTGTGTGATTTTCTCATTAAGGATTTTGAGGTCTGGTCCTTAATGAAGTTTGTTTGTCCTTCTTTTTTCTTCAGTTATAATAAAATTTCATCCTTTTTAGACTTCGTTTACTAAGTCAAATCTCTGTTGATATCCCATGATACCCTGCTGATTTGCTACATTTTTTATGTAAGGCTCAGTGTTCTTGAATTTTTATGAATTCCTACGTAGCTCGCCTTAGAAAACTTTCTTCATAAAATTTGTTCCCCATATTGTGGAATAAACGATGCATCCCTTTCAATTGCGTTTTTATTTGTTTGCCTTGTTCCATGATGTTTTGTTGTACTTCTTTGCTGTGATTTTCCTCTAGAATTTTTTAGGTCAACTTGCATGCTGAATTTATGTCACTTGTCTCCACGGACTTTTTGATCCTCATCTTTCGAACTTTATACACAAAAATTCTCAAAAAAATGAAAAGCACTATACCATGCTTTTCAAACCCTTCGAAAGTCATGACTTTGTTTGAATTTTCCTGTTCTTGTTGTTTTGAACTTTATTTTAGTTCAAGGATGCTCAGGCATAAAATTTCCAAATTCTCATTTTGTCCTTTGGATTCTAAACTTCCAAACTATGCTCTTAGTTTACAGTGATGTTGTCTAAACTTTGGAACATATTTAGGGCATGTGCGAGGCTCAATCAGAGTGCATAGGATACACCCAAGTTACCCTTGATGATTAAATGTGTTCTATAGCTGTGAAACACCTTTACTATGCCATTAGCATTCTTTGTCACAATTCACTACCAATTGTTCTTCAAATGACTTTTAGGCATCATCTGAACTTTCATAACCTTCAACTCTGAAAAGCCCATGATTGTGTTTGGCATTTGTCAATTGAATAAGTGATTCAGTGTTGACTCACTAAAATTGTCTGATTCATTGAGAACTAAGGGCCAAGAGCCTACCTGCATGTTTATCTTTCGCTATGCATGTACCTTTTACGTGGATGCATAGGTGCGATACATGATTCCATGGGATATCCTTGTGATCCATTTAGAACTTGTCTTAGGAGCTTATAAGCGTTGATTGTCATGCAAGAAGACAAATGGTAATCAAAGAACCGAACTCACAGCTTGAGCTATGAGCTTCGTGGGCTATTTTCGGGCCCTTCCGAGCCTCCTTTGGTGTCGCCATAGGCTCAAGTCTTGCTCGCCTTCGCGCCGCTGCCGCCATCGTGAACTGGTTTTCGTGCTAAACCAATGAATTTACCTCCTAATCTCTAATTAGGATGCTAATTACACTTAAAGGTGGATTAGTGGTTAATTAGTGGATTAGTTAGTCTTAAGTGAGGTTATGGTCATTTCATTAGCTTAGTTAGTTAATTAGATTGTGTAGTTAGATTAGTTAGCAATTAGGTGGTTAGTTATATTAATTAGTTAGCTTAGTAGGTTAGATTAATTTAATTAAGTCCAATTAGGTGGTTAGACTAGCTTAGGTAGATTAATTAGTGATTTAATTTAAATATTTTACATTTTATTTAATTAAATGCAATTTATTTAATATTTTCTTAATTAGCGAAAATTATACCAAGATAGCCGGTTGTTAGAATTTCATGTTGATCATCATGGTGTGTTTAGTTTGTGCAATTGGATGCTGAGTGATGATTTTTGACTTATTATTCAAAAATATGAAATTTTTGGTATTTAATTAGAAAAATACTGAGTGTCGGGTTTTGACACCAAAAATACTTTTAAGTATTATATCAAATCGTGGGATTTTAAATGAGAGAATATCACACTTTATGATTCAATTTGATCGTGTGTCCACGCACAATTTTTTTACTTGGTGTTTTTAATATGAAGAAAATAGGCCAAGTACATTATTTAAAATTGAGGCATTTGAGTGCAAAGCATGATGTCCTTGGCCAGGATTGGATGTGCGTGTGATTATAATGGGAACCCGTCACGAGTGTTTACGCCGGACAATGCTCCTTCAAAAATGCCCCCTATCAACGGATGCCGGTTATAGTGGAGGCTGGGCGATGCTCCTTCGGGAATGCCGTTAGATGTAAATGTTGCCGTACTTGATGGGACGAGATGACGCTCGATTATGCTAGATAACCGCCGACTGTTGAGTTGGCCGTGGTCTTGGGTCATAACTAATTAGAACGCTTGGATGATTGATATAACCGCGCTTAATTATGGGATGAAATTGTATGGCACGGAAGAGGACGTGTCATAAATCAGGACACCTATGATTGATTGATATAGGATATGGTGTGTTCCAATTAGTGATGTACGCTTGTTGCATTTATATATGTTATATAAGCTGTGCTGACATGCAGGGAAGTGCTAATGCGAGGTAAGTCTTATATGATGTGTGCTTAAGCTTCCTCTAGGTGAATTATCTTCCTAATCGGGGTTTAGATGTAGACTTGCTAAGACATTGTCTCACCCCATCATGGTTTACACTTTTCATGTCCCTGGATGGAGGTATGACAGGTACGATATGAGGTTCCGCAGGTGATGGATTTTGAGCACACCTTCTTCCCTATTCCCGGGACCATCCTAACTCGAGAGCTAGTTGAGTCCGTGGTATGAGTCGATGAGGGCCTATCTCAGTTGGTACCTTACTGATTCATAGTATGGTTCATTGGCTTTCCTCAAGAGAGTCAAAAGGGTCACCTTCAGGGTTTCGACGAGCCTCCCGTTGGGACCGGGAAGTGGGAAGTAGCTCATCCGATGGATCTTGACACTCCTGATGGTGTCGTGGTGGATTCAAAGCCCATGGTTGTAGAGCCAGGAGTTTAGATAGCTCAGTAGCCCTTTTTGGTTTAGATTCTTGTGTATATAAACTTGGGTTGTTTTAAAAATATGTTTTGTGTTATTTGATTGTCCTGCTTTTTTATTCCATGTTTGTTTGTTGTTTGGAGATTGTTTAATTTATTTCCGCATGTGTATAAAATGAGTGGGTCAGCGACGCGTCTTGGGAACGTCGCAATTTATTCGACTACCGAGGGATGTGCGCGCGTTCTAGGTTCAAGGCGTGACACAACCCATTTTCATTATTGATGTATTGATCCTTATTCCATTACTTGCACCTAAGATAGGGGTCCGAATCAAGGATGTCACACTAATCTTGACATCTTCAACACCAATTGTTTCTCTACTAACAATCATGGTTTCTCTTAAATTCTTATAAAATGAAGGTAGTAAAACTAACAATAGGATAGCCTAATACTCATCTTCAACCTTAACATTAATACTTCTTAATTCATAGATAATAGCATTGAATTTAGAAATATGAGATTTAAGGGAAGCACCTTTAGCTAAACGAAGATTGACGAGTCATTACTTGAGTCTCAATCTATTGGTGAGGGATTTTGTAAAAAAAAAAAATTACTCTCCAATTTTTCCATAACTAACAATTGTTTTCTGATCTAGTACTTCTGTAGAACTTCTTTTGTGAGGCACAATTGAATAGTAGACATGGCTCTTTCATCCAGTTCTTACCATGTTTCATTTAACGTGCTTTTTGATTTTTTTTCCTTTTCCAAACATACTTTTCTTCAAACCTTGTTGCGTAAGAACTGCCAACATACGAGCTTGCCATAGATTGAAATTGTTGCTCCCATCAAATTTCTCAATATCAAATCTCGTTGTTGAATTTGGAGCCATAACTAGAAGATCAAGAAAGAAACCTAAGGCTTAGATATTAGTTTGTTATGGCAGATGCAGAAATCAAAACAAACTTGAAACTGAGAAGAATAAAAATACACCAGATTTATGTGGAAACCCTTGCGAGAAAAATCACCTAGGAAGAACAAAATCCACTATAGAATTTCAAGGATTACGAAAGGTAACCTTAAAAAATTAAAACTTTTTCTGTCTCAACTTCATAACCTAATTACTTGAGAAAAACAATATTTACATTGTACCACCCACTGCAGTGGCTCAGCTGGGTAGGCACTAGACTTCCATCGAGGAGGTCTAGTGTTCGAAGCTCCTGCAACGCAAGTTGCAGGAGGGCTAGCTTAGAGTCTCTTGGTGACTTACTCGGTGGCACGTGTGTGGTGGCTAGCACGTGTCGCCCTGTGGTTTCCGGCCGGCCGTGCGGGGTTCCTTGGGTCACACCAAAAAAAAAAAAAAAAAAAAAAAAATATATATATATATATATATATATATATATTTACTTTGTCCCCAAGCCCTAACGTTGGCCCAAGCCCATAATGTCCCTCCTTCACCATTTACTTCACCTCGGGATGTCATTTGCATTAGTGATTCTATGAATTTGCTTTAATTGAGACGAACTCTGGATTCGTCTCAATTACCCCAATTTCAATTCTGATTCATATTAACCGAGGGAGAGTTTAATGTCTACAACTTGTTCAATAAAATTCCGAGGCTACATCAATGAACGTCAGAGTCTAGATTTATTTAAGTTTAATGTCCTCGCTGGTTTCATTTGCCTAATTCTATTACATAAGCCGTAATTAATTTCTGTATGCCCTTATTAGAAGTGAATCCGGTAATTGCTCACTCCAAAGTGTACTTCTGAAGGTTTTGATTCATTACATAATATTCATATTTATATTAGACAAGCTTGATCTTGAATATTGCTGAATTTGACTGAGAAACATCTGAATGAAATTGGGTTCATCCCGCTAGGCGTTAATGCTAGTATGCTCTGTATTTGGCCAAGAAGCTATTTTTTTTTGGTTGAAAATTCCCAGGCTAGCTTTGGAGGGACAAGTATCTTTGCTATACATAGTTGGATTCGAAGGTATTTTGGCCCAAACCAAATCGACAATTTCGATTTGTCATCGGCTAAAATCACCAATTGTTGACATCATTCTTTGACACGGTGAGAAGCTTAAGGCATGTCGTATTCATTGATTAGGTATCTTCAATATGAAGGAGTCCTCGCAGTTGTCTATCTGAGTATATGCGATTCGAAATTCCTTAACCGTCCTTTTCGCAATGAAATTCGGAACAAGTTAGCTTACCTTCAAGGACTTGTCTTCGGCTGTATTTTGTGGTTATGGTCGAAGACATATATTTCCAAACAAGTACGTGAGCTAGCTTCGTAAAACTCTGCAATCTGCATTGGCAAAGCGAAGCCCAGATGTTTCTCCCTACCTATTGACAATGAAAGTAACCAACTTCATATTTCAGGAGCTACTAACTTACTACTGCAATGTTCAATTCCTGCATTGTTTCCTAACATCCTTCATGTATTATGGAATACCTTTACCCATATTACAATATATAAATATTAAGCCACATCTTCAATTAACATTCTCAACGTTTAAAATAGTTGATGGTGGTCTTACAAATCTTATACAATATCAGAAAGAGAGATTCTAAGTTTAAATCTTTGCAAGCTCTAATTTGCCTTTATATTTTCACACTTTAGGTTTAAATCAAGAGTTCAGACTACGCTTGAAAAGGAGTGTTCGTCCGATGATATTGGCCATATATACATTTTAAATTTAGGTCAAAGTCCAGTCTATGCGTGAGGAAGATTATTAGACAAATGATATTGGGCAAGAAAAGAGGCGCTCTCGCTCTGTACGTGTAAGAATGTGAAACAATGGTTTGTGTGGCTGAAAATGGCCTACTGCTGCAGTCGGAAGGAGACATGAGTACGTTTCGAGCTCCATTGACCACGCATTAACTATCCAAGATGACTTTTCCTTGCACAGAAAGAGACGAAATTTCCAATTTGAATGCCCCCTAGTCAATCCTGATGGGCGACCCATTTTGAGCAATATGTTCATGCGTGATGTCTCTCTTTTTAATTTTATAGTTTTCTAAGAATCAAGATCTGTCGTAGTATTGCAGCGTTCCACAAGTACGTAGACACTGATAGTGTTAGACTGATGTTATTGGCCATGTATACATTTTAAGTTTAGGTCAAAGTCCAGCTGAGGAAGTCTGATGGCCTAGGGAAGAGGTCCATTTCTTGTCCCACATCTCTTATGGGAGATTCCCGGGCTAGTTTATAAGGCTTGGCATCCTTTTAACCTGCGTAACGTCTTTTAAAGCAGTGAGGACTCAGTGTCCAAAGCGAATAATATTACACAATGAGATCTGGGTCATTACAAATAGTATCAAAGCTGACTCTCAACCGTGTGTAGGGCCACAGTGAAGGCGTTGTGCTCTCAAGGGGGGAAAGTGTGACGGCCCAGGGAAGAGGTCCCTCTTTTGTCCCACATCGTTTAGGGGGGATTTTTGGGCTAATTTTAAGTCTATGAAAATTTCGTGAGGATTTAGTATCTAAAACAGACAATATCACAAAGTAGGGTCGGAAGAGTATTGGACTAATGATATTTGGGCAAGAAAAGAGGGTTTCTCGCTCTGTACGTGCAAGAATGTGAAACAATGGTTTATGTGGCTGAGAATGGCCTACTGCTGCAGTCGGAAGGAGACATGAGTACGTTTCGAGCTCCATTGACCACGCATTAACTATCCAAGATGACTTTTCCTTGCACAGAAAGAGACATATATGTTCGACTCATCTATTTCTTATACCCCCCAAATCTTGACTCGGTTTTTTGTTCTCTCTTGGGATCCCGAAATTCTTGGAATATTCGGAATCTGGCCAACCATTTAAATCAGGATTTCTACAAGACATCTAAAGCACGGAAGAGATCAAACTTATCCTTATCTGATCACCCTCTTCTTTATTCCCAAAACCCCTCCTTATAAAATTGTCCTCGATTTTGACCAAAAGTAATGACAGACCTCAGCTTTCAAAAGTCAACAGCATCGCATCGAAAGCTTTCTTGTGCTTCACCTTCATCATTCGTGAATACATTATCGACAAAGAATAGATGCTATTTGAACGATAGAAGTCTCGTTCTAGCACTCTATGCAAATGAATGTAAAAACCCAAGACAATCTATAGATGAGAATAGCTTACCTTGCAAGCAGGTTAAGACGGCATTAATGTTATAATTATTACAAGATATTCTCTCTGGTACCAAAACTTTTAAAATTATTATTTAAGTGTCATAGCGATAAATTAAGTAACTCTAGCAACAAAAAATTTGACATGACTTATCAAAATATTTGAAAATAGTGTGGTGTATAATTTATGTATCATAAAACATCACCGAATCCATCAATTTTCCAGTGGAAAACTTGGAGTTAAATTGGTTCCCAAATGTTCCCTTCCATTAATTCTCCCAGTTGATCAAAGAGAAGTAGTCCATTTTGACAAGTCCCCTAGCTCTGATCTTCAGTCTCAAAACAAAGCAAGTTCAAAGAAGACACAAAGGCAAAGTCACGAGAGGTGAACAAAGTTTTACTTTTTTTTTTTTGAAGAAAGCAAATAGATTTTTGTTATTTTAAATGAAATTATTCGAAGAGAATGTTTCATCCACGATTGTGCTTTTGAGACCTTTGAAACAAATAAAATTAATGGCATAGTTAGAATAGTTGTTATGTGATTTTCGCTTTTGGCTCGCTTTGCCCTTTTGTTAATTTCTAATTTTTAAATTTTAGAGCAAACATTCTATTAGCAATCAATATTGTCCCAAAACTTTATAAACGACCTCGTTAGTACAAAAATATCTTGAAAGCTCCCATTTAAGTGACCCTGGTAAGCCATGTCAAATTTTCTGACAAATTAGAGTCATTAGAGTCATTGAAGTGATTGTTTTTCAAAAATCACAGCACATAAATATTCGTTTGTAAAGTTTATTATCAAAATGAGCATCGTACAATAGTTGGGGCACCGATGTCGTGTTTTTCCCTTTGCAAATGGATGGACACATGAGTATATTTCAAGCTTTAGTGACCCCGAATTAGTTATCCAAATGACCTTTCCTTGCGCACAAAGTACTGAACTTTCCAAATTGGATGTCCTGTAGCCAATTCTGATGGGAGATCCATCTTGTGCAATTGGTCATGCATGACGTCTCTGCAGAACTCGACAAGCAAGTAGATAACTATCCTTTTCGTTGATTTGACCTAAAAGGTGCATGCTTGACGTAAGGGATGATGTAACCTTAACTACAAGGTATACATATTCCACTCATCTTGCTTAATCACTCCAAATCTAGATTGAGTTTTCTTGTCCTCTTTCGCAATCACAAAGTTCCTGACAAACACGATCAGGAGTTTTATTAAACATCTAAAGCATAGAAGAAATCAAACTTCTCTACCGCCCCCTTTCTTTATTCCCCCCAAACCCCTCCTTATAAATTTGTCCTCGGTTTATAAGTCTAAAAACAAACCTCAGCTTTCAAAAGTCAACAGCATCGCAACCCGAACCATTCTTTTGCTTCACCACCATCATTCCCGAATACGTTCCTGTAACAGAAACTCTCCTGAGAGGCCAAATGGGTAGTGAAAGCCATCGGCTTCACATTTTCTTCTTCCCTTTCATGGCTCCAGGCCACATGATCCCAATGATCGACATGGCCAAACTATTCGCCATTAGAGGCTGCAAGTCCACTCTCATCGCCACCCCCCATGACGAGCCCACCTTCTTGAAATCCATCGCGAAAGCCAAGGATTCGGGCTTCGACATCGATGTCGTCATAGTGACATTGCCCCTGAAAGAGGTCGGCTTGCCGGAAGACTGTGACAATATGAACAAGGTCACTACGGTGGAAATACGCAAGCAATTCATGAGAGCTATCATGATGCTGGACCAACAGCTCGAGCTGCTGATAGAAAAACTTGCCCCTGATTGTCTAGTCTCGGACATCTTCCTCCCATGGACAACCGAGATCGCAGCCAAGTGGGGAATCCCTAGGCTCGTTTTCCACGGGACAAGTGCCTTCTCCATTTCTGGCACCGAATGTGTGAGGATCTATGAGCCCCATAAGAAGGTGTCACACGATTCGGAGCCCTTCATCATCCCCAACTTCCCTGGAGAAATCACAATGTCCAGGATGCAGTTGCCCGACTTTTATAGGGAAGAGACCGAGTTCACCAAGTTCTTCAACGAGGTAAAGGAATCGGAGAAGACGAGCTTCGGAGTCGTCATGAACAGCTTCTACGAGCTCGAGCCAGCTTACGCTGACCATTACAGGACATTCCTTGGGAGACGATCCTGGTTCGTTGGCCCGCTCTCATTGTGCAATAAGGAGAGTGAGGACAAAGCACACAGGGGCAACCAAGCATCCATCGACCAGCACGAGTGCCTCAAGTGGCTCGACTCGAAGCAACCCAACTCAGTGATATATATTTGCTTCGGAAGCATGGCAAATTTCAATGCTGCTCAGCTCCACGAGATCGCAGTTGGACTAGAAGCATCAAATCAACAATTCATTTGGGTGGTGAAGAAGGACCCGAATGTGGAAGAAGGCAAAGAAGAGTGGTTGCCTGATGGGTACGAATCAAGAATCCGAAACAAGGGCCTCATAATCAGGGGCTGGGCTCCTCAGGTGCTGATTCTCGATCATGAGGCGATTGGGGGTTTTGTGACACATTGCGGGTGGAACTCCACACTGGAGGCGATCACGGCCGGCGTGCCAATGGTGACTTGGCCGGTCGCGGCAGAGCAATTCTTCAACGAGAAGTTTGTGACCCAGGTGCTCAAGATAGGGGTCAACATAGGGGTGAAGCAGTGGGTGAGGTTGTTCGGCGACAGTGTGAAGAGCGAGAGAGTGAAGGAGGCAGTGAAGCGAGTCCTGGTGGGTGAGGAAGCAGAGGAAATGAGGAGGAGGGCGAAAGCACTTGCAGAGATGGCAAGAGGGGCTGTGGAAGAACGCGGGTCTTCTTGGTCTGATTTGGGAGCTCTGCTTCATGAGCTGGGACAGCAAAGATTGGCTCTCAACAAGAAGATCTGATTCTTGACCTGAAGCAATCAATCTTCAATTTTTGGTTGCGTAGAAATCCTCAATTCTCAGCTTCTGTTGTGGTTTAACCGTAGAGAAAGTTACTGGATTTGTTGCTTCTTTCGAATTTATTTTAGGACTTGTGATCATTCAATATGTAGGATGTGACTTATTTCTTTTGAGGTAAAAGGAAATGTATACATTGTCTTGAATTTTGTTGTGACAATGGAAATTAGAGTTAGTGCAAGGTCTTTGGTATGCTTTGTCTCAAACCGATCAAAAGTGGATAGTTGAATCTGACAACCCATCTTTAGTTCAGCAAGAACTTTGATGCTGAGCATCCGACGTGGGAGGAAAGAGAACTAGTCAAAGAGTGCAGCCGTTTGTTGACATTTTTGCCCAACTTTCGCTTAGTCCATCGGTATAGAACTCGGCATAATGCTGCCGATTGGGTCGTCAAAACTCCACTGTGCAGCACTCTTCCTTTAAATGGGTTCTCATTTCTCCGGCTCTCTTTTCTGCTTGTTATGCTCTGAAGCACATCTCATGTGGTCTACATTTTCTTTTTGAAATGAAATTCTTTCTCCGACCAAACAAAAAAAATTAGAGTTGGTCTCATAATTGCAATTCAATAGCAAGATGCCCTATTTATTTTCCCTTTTCTGAATTATTTATCCTCGAGACAGAACAAAGTAGAGAGATTTTTGCAACTTCATACTCCGTGGATGGGAAAATTATCTACAAATTTATATGCCTATTACATTTTTACTAATTTAATCATAAATATTTCAAATTTGTCAATTGAATCCTAAATCTTTTTATATTCGCTAGTTGAGTCTATCCGGCTAATTTTAACTGAAAATTGCTGGTGTGGAAGTCGACCATCCTACTTGGCATGTCCCTGACTGATGTGGATAATTTTAAATATTATTTTAATTATTTTTTGAATTTTTGTTAATTATTCATTTAATTTTTCCTTTTTCTTTTTTCCCCCTAACCTTAGGGCAGCAAGATTGTCGGATGACCCTTTGCTAGCCACAAGTGAGGGCCTCTATGCCCTCATCGACTGCAAGGGCATCAACCTCACCTAGATCTAGGCAAGTGTTGTGACGCCCTTGCCTAATCTAGCGAGGGTCGTGACGCATTCACTAGATCCAAATGAGGGCATCCTACGGTACAAGCCCTTGCTTGGGTCTGGGCAAGGGCTAATGCCCTCAACAACACCCTCACTTGTGGTTGGCGAGGGCCCGAAGGCGATTGTGCAAATTCAAGTGAGGGTTGCCAGACCTCGCTTATGGCTGATGACCTCACCGGCCTAGGCTTAAAAAACAATAAGAGAAAAAGAAAAAAGAAAAGAAAATTTTAAAAAAATATTGAACTTTTTTAAAAAAATTTCCACATCAATGGTAGGCATCCTACTCCACCCATGCCATGTAGAAGGCCCGGCATACACATCAGTGATTTCCGATCAAAATTAACTAGATTAACTCAATTGAAAAATGTGAAAATAATTAGGACTTAATTGATAAAATTAAAAAGATTCAAAACTAAATTGGTAAAAGTGCAATAGATTTAAGATTTTTTGGATAATTTTTCGGATTGTATCATGAATAGAGAGAGAGAGAGAGAGAGAGAGAGAGAGAGATGAGCAAAAGTAAAAAGACAAGAAGAGGATGACAAACTCTACCTCGTCAGTCGTCACGTGTTAGTGACATCAACTGATTTTGTAATATGTATACAACCTGAAACTTGGCACCAATTTTAGAGAAAAAGTTAGAGAGGTAGTAGTTCTTGAGATCCTCACAGTAATTTTCCTTATAGATAGTTGGATTTGAAGATATTTTGGCCCAAACCAAGTCGACAATTTGGATTTGTCGTCGGCTAAAGTCCACAATTGTTGACATCAAAATGTGACATAGTGAGGAGCTTAAGACATGTTATATTCATAGATTAGGTACCTTCAATATGAAGGAGTCAGAGAAATTTCTGTTTCTTCCTGGCAGTGTGTATTTGAGGATATGTGATTCCAAATTTCTTGATCGTCTTTTTCGCAATAAAAGTCGGAACAAGTTAGCTTATCTTCAAAGACTTGTCCTATGCTGTATTTTGTGGTGATGGTCGAGAACATATAGTTCTAAACAAGTACGGTAGCCAGCTTTGTAAAACTTTGCAATCTACCTAGACGAAGCAAATCTCTATCTATCGAGAATGAAAGTAACCGACTTCATATTTTAGGAGTTTCTACTTAATTTTCAATTTTTGCATTGTTTCCTAACATCATCCTCGGTGTATAATGCAATATCTTTACCCACTTTACAATACATAAATGTTATGTGACACCTTCAGTTAACAGTTTAAACTTTTAAAATAATTGCTGTGGTCTCAAAAAGTTTCACATGCTATCAGAGAATGAGGTTTTGAGTTCAAATATTTTTAAGTCCCGAGTTGCTTTCCTAATTACTGAAAGTGCTAGTACGAACACCTAGAGGGGGTGAATAGGTGTGAAAATCAATTTTGCAAAATATAGTGTAAAACTTTACTTTTAAACTAAGTCTAGTTGACAATAGACTTTGTAGAGGAAGTCAGACTCTAACAATTAAATAGAATTACGAACAGAGTAAAGGAGTTTAGGGAAGAGAATAAGAACACAAGGTTTATAGTGGTTCGATTTAGACCAAGCCTACGTCCACTCTCCCGCACTGATAGCCCACCGGCTGTATTTCACTATGAATTAAAAGAGGTGTTACAATCACACGTCCTTGATTCCACAATGTAGAGATTCTACTACACTTCCTCAAGGTCTCACCGGTATCTAATCTCTCTTTTGAGTATGAATTTAAGCTCAACAATCGAATAAGCAAAGTACAAAGAGCTTCAAACGTTGGAATTTTTCTATCTCGCACCTCCTCGAATAATTAGAACGTCTTCCTTTATAAACTCCTCCATGCCTTTATAATCGTTGGCACCTTCCAAATGAGTTCTTCCAATCTACCCGTTAGACAGAATCAATTAGGGAGATCTCGAGTTATACAAGGAATATGAAAATAGCCCACCAATCCTGCTCACCCATACAATCAAAATCTAGGTTTCCATATGTAGAACCTTCCAAGTATACTTCACTAATCAACAGATCTTAGTTAATCGAATTAATTTCAATATGAATAATAGATCTTGAGATGCCATTCCGAGCTGTGAGAGCTTCTTTAGCCGCACGAATCAAATCTTTAAAGATATACTCGCATCTGGATAAGTCTTCTTCGTCGGTCTAGAAACTATTAATGAGGGCAGACTTTAAGTCTTGAGTCTGGTGGTCTTCAGACTAGACTAAAGGAAATGTTTTGTCGACTTCAAAATAAATAAGGAAGTTTTCTCCAACAATCACATATTTTCATGCTTTAGGATTAGGCCAGAGTTCAACCTACATGTGAGGTGGAGTGTTAACCAACGATATTGGGCATTGTAACATTTGCAATTTTCAATCCATGAGAAATGGCAATGAGTCCGAGGTGCCAAAGGTAAGGATTGGCCATAAATCATTTTAAGAATTGGCTACAAACTAATCGGCCCGATCGAAATGGCAACCAAGGGATTACCCATATTCCAATCAAAGAATCGGCCATTGATTGATCAAGGGATGGGCCACGAACCAATCCAATGACCATGCAAATGGACCTGAGCTGTTGGTTCAATGGACGACTATTCGATCATAAGAGTTGATCGAGAGATGGTCATGTATCACCACAGATCGATGGGCGATCATGGATCAATCCCAAACGGTCATGTTCCGATCGCGAGCGATTCCGCTCGATTAGGTATTGGCTGTGGATGACCATAAATCGACCCAATGCGACCGTATGTCGGTTACGGATTGACTGATCTTGTGCAAGCACATGACAATTGGGAGTCGACCTTGGATAAAGCTTGGGGCCGGTCTAAGGACTGGTTTGTTCAGCCAGTGCAAACTTAAGGGCCAATTATTAAGCCCTTGCCTAGGGCCACTGACCAAGTCGAAGTAGATATTTTTCCCTATAACAACCACACCAATGGTGGCTTTACCATGAACCTTGGGCGTGTCGGAATTATCAATAGGGGATGTACACAAAAAGCCCTTGTTCGGTCCCAGTTGCACTTCCAATAGACTATTTCCCATATTTACCTTATTCCTTGGAAATGGATAAAATAGAACATTCTAGAAACCCTTGGATCATTTAATAAAATGGGTGATTCACCACCTTAGGTGGCATGATGAGGATTTGGCAATCATTGCCCAAAATTTACTTTGGGGATTAAATAAGGGACTCTTGGACAAATGTACCAATAAAAAGGAGATACAATGGGCAATTATTACTATCCTAAGGCTTAGGCGCCACATTACCCTCCTCAAGGTACCATCTATTCAATGTGACTTGTTCTCCCAGAATGGATCAAGGGCTTATGTGGACAAATAAAAGAAAGACAAACAAGCCTCCAATCATTTCATTAGGTCATTAGGTTGCCATTTCATCAACTTAAGTATGACACCTTTCCAAATAGGTATGCCATCTTGCCAAACTAGACTTGCCGCCTTGACTTTATGGCTATGCCACTCCAAGAAAAATGATCAGATTATTTGGACAAGTAATGATGAAGATGGTGCCTATAAATAAGAAGAGCCCCTCATTCATTCTCACCATTTGAGTTCTCTTGCCTTTTACACGTCACCCTCTCCTTTCCCTCTCCTTTCTCTCGGCCTTGCACCACTGCCCCCATCAAGCTACTTGCTCTAGCTTTCTTAAGGGCCATATAGGTAAGTAAGATTTCTAATTCTCCTCTAGGGAAGTAGACTTCATTGTTAAGTCTAGTTAGGTGCTCACTCGTTCAAGTCGTGGGTAGGAAGTAAGATCTTTTGTATGGTTTGCTCAAGTTTGTGCCTTGAATGTGTGACGGCCCAGGCGGCGGTGCATGAGGAGGAGGGATGGCGGTGTGTTCGCGCCTCGGTCCCCGGACGTGCGCAAGGAAGGGGCCGCGTCTCCTATCCCACATCACTTAGGGGGGAGTCCTAGGTTAGTTTATAAGGCTTGGGTTCTCTAACTTGTGTAACACGTTTTAAAGCCATGAGGGACGAAGGCCCAAAGCGGACAATATTACACAGTGGGAGGCCCGCGTCCTTACAAAATGTGTGCTTGAGTTCTTCACGCCTAGAACGAGACTAAGGATCGCTTGGGTTGAGTTCAACATGAGGTAAGGTCACCCAAGTCATAAGGCCTTGAATCGATATTGAGGTGTGCTGATTCTATGTCTTGATTGGTGCAAGGATTTTGTCCCAAGCAATTGAATCAAGTCACAAACTAAGGGTCATTCATGACATGATATTGAATAAGGTCTTAGGATTCATGGCACATGCATACACATGGAAATAAACATGTCTTGGAGCTTATATTTGTCCGCTAAGAAGGAAAAATAAGAACCGGCTTCTATGATGCACTTATGTGATCAGTTAAATAAAAATGCGTTCGTCGCCACATATCATTGGCAGCGATGTCTTATTCATTGAACAAAATGCCTGGTTGAACCAGGATGCTTAGGTTTGAGCCCAGATGTCTCGGATAAGTTAGCCTCAGGATGCCTCCATCGAACCAGATGCCCTAGTTGAGCCAGGATATCTAGCAAGAAGCTAAATGCCTCAGTTGAGCTAGGAGGACCTAGTTGAGCTAGTACGGTGGTAAATAGATCATGCATGAGTGGGAATTATACATAAATAGATTATTCTTGATATATGCATTGTTAAGCCGAAGGTATTTTATATCAACAACATGTATTTAGTCAAGGCATGGTAATGAATTTGCTATTGATTTGCCATCAACACTATTTCCAAGTGTTGTACTTGTTAGACTTTGATGATAAGATACTTTTATAATAGAAAACTAAGAATTTTACTTACTAAGTTCCCAAAACTCACCATTTTTACCTTTTCAAGTTTGTAAGTATGGCTTACCCACTTCTTGAACATTTTGGTATGCCCGTGAACTTAGAGGTGTCGGTCATTGATATAGTGGACATAGAGGAGGAAACTTCATATCATAGATGCACCACTATAGTATGAGTCATAGAGGTTGGATGATTTGGTCCCTTATAATTATATAGCTTGGTATGTATGGTTCTAAGAAGATCTCATCAACCCCTTTCATGGGTTCAATAGGCCAACCGGACCAAACGACGAGGCATTGTCTGATGGGACGAGAAACTAATCCCCAATACCAGCTAATAGCAAAGAGGTTCCTAATTTCATGGGACACCTCGGCCTTTTGCTGTCATGTATAAAGTAGTATGGCTAGAAGAAACATATGTAATGTATCGCTAGAATATATATAAAAGCAATGTATTTGTATAAGAATATCCCTATCTTCTAATAGTTGTTTGTCTAGGGAAAAATTTAAGTACACGTTTTCTCATGGGATTAACAATAAGATAAAAGAAATAGGATGGCGACAAGCCTAGGACATCACAACAATAAACCCAAAGTGAGGATGTTACATGTACGCTTCAAGCTTAAGCCAAAGTCTAGCCACACGTGAGGAAGAGCAATAGACTAAGTATATTTGGATGAGAAAAGTCATGCTCTCCCTCTATATGTTAATGAATGTGAAAACACAAGCAATTTTATTAGAAAAACTATTTATGTAGTTGAGAGTGGCTTACTATTGTACTTGGAAATGAAGTAGCTTGCAAGTATCATCTAGAGGAGGTGAATAGGTGATTTTATAAGATCTTGACAAAATAATGCGGAATATAATAAGTCAAGATCAAAGTTTGCACAAGGTACAGATTCTGAAACAAAGTTCAGCATCTATTGTGTGATAGAACAAACTTTGGAAGCAACCAGCGAGTGTGCCTTAGACTTTAACAATAAATAATAAGAGTTAAAGGTTAATAGAAATTGCATAGAGAGTCTATAGTGGTTCAGCTTTGGTCAAGCTTACAAGCTTACGTCCACTTTCCCATATTAATGACTTATTGGCTAGATTCCATTATATAATCAACAAGAAATTATAACTTTAACTGCAAATACTCAGTAGTAGATCACACTAACTTACTTAATCACTCTTTCTATATTTCTTTCACAATTACAAACATTTTAACTCATGAAAGACGAGTATATAATCGAAGTGTGCTCAGACTTTGGAATTTCACATTCTAAGTCTCATCTCTTTCTTACTTCTCAGTACCTTAATCTCCTTATATACTCCTCCACTTCCAAGCTCAACGGTTGGAAGCAGCAAGGCGGAGGACCGGTAGCTACAGTAGGCCAGGCAGAGGCAAACTGTGACACCGGTGGCCTAAACGGCGACCACAATAGCTGTACGATGCTGGACAACGGCAAGCAGGGCGTGGACGCAAGCAGGGGACTTGCAGGAACGGCATGCGAGCAGGCTAGGCAAGCGAGCGATCGGCGGGCGTGCAATGGGAAGGGGGAGAGCTGTCAATTCTCTCTAGTTTTTGGAGCTCCAGAATTAGTCCAACAATGGATAAAGCAAAGCCAAATGAAGAAGAAGAAGCTGCTGAAGAGAGGGGGACCTTAAAGGCTTCCAAGCCTTCAACACTTGTCCAATTCTCCCTTTGCTTGCCTCCACCAGCCATCAACCATCCACAGCAGCCATTATCCACTTCAATCTTCCTCAACAAGCTTGCCAAAGGGTCCAAAATGTTGTCTCCCCAATGGCTTACGAATTTTGTACATTTGCTCTTCAATTTCCTTCAATTCCTCTTCAAATCCAACCAATTGAAGCCCAAACAATTTAGCCACGATGCCCACATCACCATCCATATTTTTCCTTGCCCAAAGATCCCACTTGATTGCCAAAAGTGTGATAAAAAACAGTCCCTCGAAGTTCCCGGTCCAAAACGGCCTAACTTTGATTTTTCGTCAAAAATCTCGATTTGCAGAAAAATCTTCAGAGGGTGAGTCGACATTCCTAAAATGACTCGTGATATGATAGAACTTTTAATTTCTAAAATTAGATTTAAATTCACGGTTAATTTCAATTAAGCGCAATTTTAGCATGAACTAGTCTACCGGGTAGCTTTTAGGAATTTTAGTGCTTTTGACCTGTGGTCAATTATTTACGATCCACAATGTACATCTTCGACTTATTGACGACTCTCAATTGTTGTGAAAATCTCGAGATTTCAAATATGGACACAAGGTACAAAAATGACAAAATAATCATTCCAATGCCATTCGACGAGAATTTTGCAAACAGGTGGAATCATCCACACACTAATCATATATCTCAATTGAATCGACCTATCTCTTATCTCTGATCGATTTTGACAGTGCCATAATGACCCTTGCAGATTAGCACGGTTGAGCAGTCGATTCCTGATCGAATTCTCAAGTCTATTGCTTTAAAATCCCTTACAGGCTTCACTTGATGGACTAGTTATCCCATGAGTGATCAATTCAGGGAAAATAACTATAGATGCGTCGATGAAAAGCCCGACTTATTCAATTGAAAACAAAATCAGAAATTCGGGATGTCACACACACTTAATAGAATATTAGGTCAAGAAGCAATGAGGTAAAGAAGAGAACTAATCATGCTTTTGTATGTCTTTCGACCAACTTTCTTTCCATTTTCATTCTTGTCAAGTTTAGAAGAACTTGACATGGGAGTCTCAGTCTGTTTTGTAGTTTTCCATCCCAAACTTCTTGATAACATCTTTGGCATATTTCTCTTGATAAATGAAAGTTCATTTCTTTGATTGTCTTACTTACAAACCTAAAAAGAAGGTTAACTCACCAATTATGCTCATTTCGAATTCTTCCTGCAAAGACTTTGAAAATTTATTGCAAAAACTTTCATTAGAAGACCCAATGATTATATCATATATATATATATATATAGGTATGTATGTATGAACAAGTAGATAGTCTTTTTGTTCCATTTTGGTAAACAAAATTGTATCAACCATTCTTTTCTTGAAACCATTGCTTACCAAAAACTTACTCAATCTCTCATACCAAGCTTGAGGTGCTTGTTTCATACCATACAAAGCTTTCTTTAGTCTATAGACAAAGTCTGGTTTTCTGGTGTCGCGACCTAAATTTTGGGTTCACCACCTAGGTTTAGGCTAATGGACTACTAAGTCTTTAAACTTAGCTCGGGCTCTCCCAAGCCCATACCAATTCGCAACTTAAGGTTCAAGTATTTAGCATGCAAAAGATTATTAGCTAGGAGTTGTCACTAATCGGTTTACAGTAGGTCGATTAAACACCTAAGTAAAATAATGTGAGAATTATTTTACTCCTACGAACCGGAAACTAAGGATACGAGTATTTGATTACATTAGATTTCTCTAATACCATTTCGGTACCATTCTTTTAATTTTCAAAAAATGTTTTTGCAAGTAGCTTAGATTTATTTTAACCTAAATTACTAATGCAATGGGGTGATCACATAGATGCTCAATCATCATTAAACATTGAATAAAATAAATTGCACCAAATTAATCCAACACACTAAAGCAAGTAATTATTTTTTTGGTTTTCTTTTATCTTAAAATTAAAACATGCATTCTAACTACATGACCTAATTTTACTAACAAACAAATTCGGAATAAATAAAAACCTTACTTAAATTATCTAAAATGGATAATTTTCTAATTTACTTCAGGGGTTAATTTGACTTAAACCCTATCCTGTCTTAGAAAACTATTTTTTTAATAGAAAAATGAGATTATTTAAATGTGTAAGCATTATTTAAGAGTCTTATCTAAAAAAATCAATCCTAATTTATTCCAAAAATCATCTAAAAGTACAATCCTAAAAATGCAATCCCAATTTACTAAACCAACACACTCTAATGCAAGATTTGATTTTTTGATTTTTTTTTGAATTTTTGTTTTTTAGTGTTTTTCCTAGATAAGCAACTATATCTAAACAATCAAAATATTCATCAAATGAGAAATAAAATAACCGAAAAATAATCCATTATCTCACGGGTTAAATTAACGGTTATTTTAACCCTAAACATCACAACATAAAGTTCAAAATAATTAAAAATTTGATCCTAAATCTTACGGATTAAATTAATAACTATAATGACTTGACAATTAAAATACTATCAAAATGCCCAAAAATTAATATAATTAAAAAATGATCCGACATCTTACGGATCAAATTAATAATTACAATAATTTTGGACAAGACCCGTGCGGTTAATGCCTACAAGATTCATGAATATTGACATCCAATGCTACAATTTAAATCACTAAACTTTAAAAAAAGAAAAGAAAAAAAAGATAACATAACATAAAATAAGTGAAAATTAAAAATTAAAAATTAAAAATAAGCTACCTAAGGGGGAGGGGAGCGATGTTGATGGGATAATCGGAGAGAGGGTGGCCGGCGTCGGAGAGGAGCTGTAGGCATTAGTGAGGCAGTAGTGGTGCGCGACTCGAGCTCGGAGCCGTGGTGAAGACGCCTGGTTGTCACGAGTCGTCAGGTGGAGGCCAGCGACAGGTGAGTGGTAGGGACAGCGGCAGAGAAAGCAGAAGCAGCGACAACTTCGCAGGGGAGGCGCGCGTTGTTGGCGTCACGAGGCTAGCGAAACGTCGGTGGTCGGTGACTTGGCTTCCAGTGGGCAGAGGGCGGAGTGTAGTGGCGTCGGGCAACAATGGCTTCACAGGGGCAAAGGTGACAACGACAGAGCTTCAGGCGGTCGGAGGTGTCGAGTCGTCATGGGTCAGTGCAACGATAGGTGAGATGGAGCAGAGGCGCGAGGACACTAGCAGTAAGTGAAGGAGGGTGACAGCAGGCGGGTTACTGGTTTCGCGCGGTGCTTGCGGATGAGCAGCAAGGTGGTGATGGCCGGCACAACGGAAGAAGCGCAAGTCGGTGCAATGGACGGCGCGAGCTTGTGGGTGAGGCAAAGCTCCGGTGGTTGACAGAACAGCGCTCCGGTACGACTGAGCAGGCAGTGGCAAGGGCGGTTTGGCGTTGCGGGGGGAATGAATGGCAACGTCGAGCGCAAAGAGTCCACGAAGAAGAGGAACAATCCTCTTTTTTTCTTTTCTTTTTTCTTTTTCTCTTTCTCACCTGTCTCTCTCACGTCCTCTCTCTGGAGCACTTTCTTTTCTAACCTACTCTCCCTTTCCTTGCCGCGCGTATCCTCTCTCCTTTCTTTACTTTTTTTTTTTTTGACTTCTCTGTTGCTCTTTTTTCGTATGAAGAGAAGCCCCCCCTTTCGACCTCTGTACACACCCTTTTATAGGCAAAACAAAATGTGATCTCTTTGTGAATATTTCATCTCACGAAGATTGTCTATAACCTCTCAATCACAAAAATCCTTATCTCATGAATACTCTCCCATGATTTCATCATCTATTACTAAAGATAAGATTGCAATGCGATTTTCTTAAATTCCAAAAATCCACCGTAATAGCATATCAAATCTCAATTGAGATAATTTTTGTCATTAAAAATAAAAAAAGCTCGGGTCAATTTGCTCGTTTCATGGGCTTAGTCCGGCCTATCACGTTAAAGCTCAGAACCATTAATTTGAACCCATCTGCCACTGGTCCAATAAATGCAAAAAATGCAAATTAAAAATAAATGCACCTAAATTTATATGCTATGCAATTAATAGTTTTTTTAGGGATAAAATTACCCCCTAATTTTCTATGCAATAAATAAATGACCGGACCGTCAAAATTTAGGTGTCAACAGCTGGGATCTTCGAATCCTGGTAGTTGTTCTACATAGACTTCTTCTTGTATGAACCCATTTAGGAAAGCACTTTTAACATCCATTTGGAATAACTTAAAATCATAAAAACATGCATATGCAAGCAATAGTCTAATGGCTTATAACCTGGCTACAGGTACATATGTCTCATAATAGTGATTCCTTCCTCTTGCATATAATCTTTTGCAACAAGCCTTGCTTTCTTCCTAGTTACTTTACCATTTTCATCCATTTTGTTTCCGAACACCCACTTTGTTCTAGTCACATATTTTCCTTTTGGTTTTAGACTAGCTCCCAGACATCATTAATACTGAATTGTTTGAGTTCTTCTTGCATTGCTTCTATTCAGCTTTCGTCAGATAAAACTTCTATTTCAAAAATAAGTGCTAGTGCACTTGAGTCTCCTTTTGCTTTGCATTTGGTACGTATTACTTCTCCTATATTGCCAATGATAAGTTTTTTAGGATGGCTTGATTTGTGCTTCCAGTTACAGTTATCCTGCAAGGATTTGCTGATCGTCAGTTTTCTTTTAGTCTTCTAACTCTTGTTCAGCTTGACTTTGATCACTAGAAGACTAAGGTTTCTCGAGGGAATCAGACTTTATTAAGTCTGAAACTAGTTCAGACTCTTCAAGTTGAGTCTAATATTGTAGGTTCTGAATACTTTCTTGAAATATGACATTCATGGATTCTTCAAAGATTTGTGTTTTCTTGTTGAAAACCCTGTAAGCTTTGCTTGAAGTAGAGTAGCCAAGAAATATACTTTCATCCGATCTTTCTTCAAATTTTCCAAGCCGATTATTTCCATCCTTCAAAATGAAGCACTTGCAACCAAACACATGAAAATAAGAGATATTTGGCTTCTTTCCTTTATGCACTTCATAGGGAGTTTTCTCTAGGATGGGCCTTAAAAATATCTTATTAATTATATAGCAGGCAGTAGAAATTGCTTTTGCCAAAAAATGAGAAGACACTTTACTTTCTATCCACAGAGTTCTGGCCATCTCCTGTAGCGACCTATTTTTCCTTTCTATAACTCCATTTTGTTCTGGAATGTATGGAGAGGAGAGAACATGTTGAAGATCATTCTAGTCAGAAAAATTTGCAAAGTCTTGATTTTCAAATTCTCTCCCATGATCAGTCCTTATGCTTTTCATTCTAAACTTTCTTAGCGAACTTTGAAAGAATATGAGAAGGGTTCGATTTTATTTGCCAAGAAGAAAACCCAAGTAAATCTTGAATAATCATCCACAACTACTAAGCAGTATTTCTTACCACCAATGCTCTAAATTCTAGTTGGTCCAAAAAGATCTATGTAAAAAAGCTGTGACACACAATTAGTGGAAACTTAATTTGTAGGTTTAAATGAGTTTCTGACTTATTTTCCCAAGATACATGGAATACACAATTCAGACTTCTGGTACACCATTCTGGGATGACCTTGGACCAGCCTCTTAGACGAAAGTTTAGCAATATGTTTCATACTCACATGTCCAAGCTTGCGATGCCAAATATATGCTTCATCTTGAATTGAAACAAGACATTAAGAGCTCTCTAGACTTATGTTTACAAGATAAATATTACCATGTCTTCACCCAGTAAAAGATTGAGATAAGTCTCGACTAATTCCAGAACAAACATCTTCTTGGAAATTGATTTCAAATCCCATATCACAAAATTGGCTTATACTCAGAAGATTGTAATTCAAACCTTTTTACCAATGAAATATTGTTGATGATTAAACTTACAATCCTCACTATTCCATGTCCAATAATTTTTCCCTTATTGTTCCCACAAAATGAAACATTTCCTTCTTTTTGTTTTTCTAGTTTTACGAAACTACTTGAATCTCCAGTCATGTGTCTAGAACAACCACCGTCCAAGTATCATTTGCTTTTCCTTTTAACAGTAACTTGTAGTCAAAATGAAATCTCAAACTTTCTTTAGTACCCAAATTTTCTTTGGTGAATTAGCTTTAAAGACAGCCTTTGTCCAATCCTTCTTAACAGGTTTTCAAACTTTAGGGCATTCATTCTCAAAATATTCAGAGCCGTTACACTTAGAACATTTAAGAGCACTCCAGGCAATATGTTTCACAAAAACTTTTTGAAATTGATTTTTGTAAGAAGATTTTGGAGGTCTTTGTCTAAGTCTCTCCTTGACATTAGGAAAATCGATGAAAAGAGTATTTTCTTTACTTAGACCCAAACCAAATTTGTTATAATAGGTTATTTGAGCTGAAATGTTTTTTCTCAAAAAAACATTATCATTTAGAGAACTTTGTAGAAATATCTTAAATCTCCTTTTTCAAACATTCATTTTCTTTTGAAAGAGAATCAATATTTTCTTTCAAATCATCAAATTTGTTTTCAGATTCTCAAACTTTCCTCTCCAAGAATTATCCTGTTGCCTGAGTTTTAAATTTTCCTTCTTTAATTCGGAAATCCTTTTAAGAGAAGATTCGAGGTTTAAGCAAAGTTCATTTATATACTTAGAAACTTTAATAGGAATTACCGAATGGCTCATCTTGATTTTCTTGTTAGATTCTGAGTTTGTATTAGAGTCTAACTCTTATCCTGAGTTTGATTTTGAGTGAGCCATCATACAGATATTTGCAAACTCATCTTCACTTTCCTCACAATCTGTGTCACTCCAGATTTTTGCTTTAAGAGCTTTCTTGTATGTTTCATACTATCATTTCTTCTTTTTCAATAACGGATAGTTAGGCTTGATGTGTCCCTTCTTCTTGCACTCAAAGCATATCACATCCTTACTTGTTTCAATATCTTCCATCGATCTCTTCTAGGAATTTTGCTTGCTTGGCTTTTTCGAATTCAATGTTCTTCATTTCCTATTTAGTTTTCTGAATTTCTTTATCATAAGAGCTAGCTCCTCATCATCCATCTCATCGTTTATGTCTGTATCATCACAATTAGCATTAGACTTAAGCGTAATTGACTTCTTATCTTTTAGATCCTCTTTGTCATTGATTTGTTCCACTTCATACGATTGAAGAGTGCCTATCAACTCATTAACAGAAAGAGGCATAATTCTCTGTGTCTCTTGAATTGATGTCTTCACATGGTTCCAATCCTTTGAAAGTTCTCGCAAAAGTTTGTTGATCTTCATTGGAGCAGAAATTGGTTGACCTTGATATGCCAATCCATTTATAATTTCTGCAAATCAGCTGAACATATCTCCAATAGACTCTCCATGCTTCATTATGAAAGATTCATATTGGCCAAGTAAGATACTTATTTTTGTCTCCTTTTACACGATTTGTTCCTTCATAAGTGACATGAAGTCTATCCCAAACTTCTTAGCTATTTCACATGAAGAGATTATGTTATATTTAGCAAGAAACAATGCATAGTATAAAGAATAAATAGCTTTTGCATCAAAAGCTTGTCTCTTGGTAATTTATGTTTGGTTGGATTCCTCAGCATCTTTATCTAAGAATTATTTTCCCTTGTCTGAAGCTGAAGTTGCCTTTGGGTTGATTCCTCTTTCTACAACATCTCATTCCAGAGAATCTCTAGATCTTATGAATGCCTTCATTTTATTCTTCCACATACTGTATTCTTTTCCATCAAAATAAGGTGGCTTGGTATTACTCTATCCTTCAACTAGCCCCGGTGCCAATGTACTAGCAATAGAAAATCTTTAGCTCATAAGTAAAAACACTTCAATAAAACAACCACCAATGCTCTGATACCAATTGAAAATGTTAGTACTACCACCTAGAAGGGGGGTGAATAAGTATTAGAAAAAATTTAACAATTAAATGCAAAATATATTATGTTGCGAGCAAAGTCTATAAATAAGTTAGAGTCTCACTAAAAGCGCCACCAGACTTCTGAAGAAAATTCAAACTCAAATAAGAGGTGGATTAGAATTTTAAAAGAAGATTGCAATGGATAACGCTGAAAAGAGGTAAAGGAAAAGAAAATTGCACATGAAATTTATAGTGGTTTGGCTAAAATCAAGCCTACATCCACTGTCCCACGCTGACAGCCTTGTAACTGAAATTCACTAAAGTATCAATAGAGAAGTATAATGTTTTGAGTGCAAACACTCAGTGGAAGATTTCTTTTTCCCTCACTAATCACTCTTCTTGTGTTTTCTCTTTTGAACACAATCTATAAGCGCTGTTGTTGAAGAACAAGTGATTGGAAAGACTTCAAACTTTGGAATCTCAATTTTCACGCTTGATCTCAAATAGACTAAATGACCACCTTAAATACTCCTCTACACTTTACTAGCCATAGGCATTCTCCAAAGGAATTTCTTCCAATGAATCCGTTGGACAGAATCGATTAAGGAAATATTGTAGCCGTTTGAAGATTGAGAAAAAAATCTGTTGATTCTAGCCACCCATACAATCAAAATCTAGGTTTCCATAAGTAGATACTTCCTAAAAAGGAACTTGTTTTCAAGATTGATTTCATCAATTCGTGATTAATTCCATCATTGTATTTATAAAGGATAAGTGAGATTCTTTGCCAGAAAGCTAGATATTAAAGATAAATCTCTATAACGTTCATACTGAATCCCTGTCGTAAAATCAATAATCCTGAGTCTGACAAGAGTCTGCGATATGACTTTGGGAGTCTACTATTCTTCCTAATAAAAACAAGAACAAGAAAGTTTTGTCAATTTCAAAACCTAGTAGGATTTTTCTCAACACTAAGGAATAAGGTAAATATGGAAATGAGGTCATGTGTGACTAAGTTATCTAAGCTTGGCAAAAGCTTAATTCCCATGTCTCAAATTAGCATGATGATGGCCTAAGACTAGAGGAAAATATAAGCTTATGATTTATCAAAATAAATTAAATGGCATTAAATAACTAGCTTCCAAAATATTTAAGACTAATCTTGGTCTTCAAGACAACTTGTTCTTCAAGTTGTTTTGCCCCCTTTTTTCTCTTAGGCATGTGACTCATCTAAGGGTAATGATGTTCTTAAACTTCTAAGGACACTTAAGCATGTGAGTCACTTATCCTAATTACAGTTCTTGGATCTAGTTCATCAAGAAGGCCCTATTCTCATGGCTTGAAATTGAGGATGTTACACCTAATTTTCTTGCTAAATAAGAACTTACACGCTAAAAAATTGAACAAGAAAGAGAGAGCCAAATGATGTTGAGTGAAGATTCTGAAGTGATCCAGAAGCAAGGTTCCTTCTACCTATCTTCCAAGTGTACAAGCTATGCACAGCTCAGTTTTCTTGTATTCCATGTTTGGAAGTCCTAAAACAAGTTTATTGAAAGAGAGTTTCAATATTTGTTTCATATTGATATGTCTCGGCTTTCTTTGCCACAAATCTAAGTCAGTCTTTGATAGATACAAAGCATTATGGAGTGTCAGACTTTATGCCTAGAAGTTAAATATTGCCATGCCTTTGACCAATAAAAGTCTAGGAGCAATCTTTGCTCAGTCCTAAACAAACATTCTCCTGAAAATTGATTATGAAGCCAATATCGCATAATTGATTTATGCTAATGAGATTATAGTTTAGTCCTTGGACTAAAGAAACATCATTGATGATAAGCTTCTAATTTACAATGCTCCTTTGCTAATGATCTTTCATTTATTGTTTCCTTTGAAAGACATAACTCCACCCTTCAATTTCTCAAGTTTAATAAACATACTCTAGTCACTAGTCATATGTCTTGAGCAATTGTTGTCCAAGTACCATTTGTTTTTTTTCTTTATTAGTGCCTGTATTGACAAAATAAATTCAATTTTTCTTTGGTACCTAATTTTCTTAGGTCGATGGGGGTTAGTGGAAAAAGCTATTCTTATCCAAGTTTTCCGAATTGGTATCCAGACCTTAGGACATTCATTTTGAAAATGATTTGTATCATCACATTTGGAGCATTTGAGAGCATTTCGACTAAGAGGTTTTGTAAAATTTCTTTGAAAATCATTTTTATAAGCTAGCCTTGGAGGTCTCCATCTAAGTCTCTCCTCAACTTTTGAAAAGTCAATCAGACTATCACTTTCCTTAGAAAAACCAAGTCCTGACTTGTTATAGTAAGGAACTTATATGGAAAGGATTAATGACACCTAATTCTTAGTTGATACGTCAATAAAAAAAAAAATCGAGTTTAGAGTTTCCAATTGTGATGGAATCCATTTCTCGAACCAAAAGTGTCGATTTTCATTTCTTTTTCTTTGGCCTATCATTTTTACCAAAATTCCAAAAAGTCAAACGGTTGACTTTCAAGTTTACTTTTAGTCAATCATTTAACTAAAAATCAACCTGATTTTCGAGTTTGTTTTTGATTGAATGAATTGGGCTTTTCATCAACGCACCTATAGTCTTATTCTCTGAACTGATCACTCACAAGATAACTAATTTATCATGTGAAACCATTAAGGAATCTAAACGCGACTGACTTGAAAATTCGATCAAAAATCAACTGCTTAATCGTGCTAATCTGCAAGGGTCAATATAGCACCATTAAAATCGATTAGAGACTGCAAATAGGTCAATGTGACAAAGGCATGTAATTAAAGTGTGGGTGATTCCACCTAATTTCAAAATTCGTGTCAAACGGCACTAAACCGATTTTTCTGTCATTTCTGTACCTTGTGCCCGTATTTGAAACCTCGAGATTTTCACGACAACCAAGAGTTGCTAATGAGTCGAATATATACAATGTGACTCGAAAATAATCGACCACGAGTCAAATGCGCTAAAAATTCCTAAAAGCTACCCGGTAGGTTAGGTCACGCTAAAATCATGTCCGGTTGAAATTAACCACGAAATTGAACCCAATTTTAGAAATTGAGAGTTCTATCATGTCACGATTTATTTTAGGAACGTCGACTCATCCTTCAAAGAATTTTTGGCAAGCCCGAATTTTTGGAGAAAAATCAAAATTGGATAATTTTGGATTGGGAAATTTGAAGGGCCATTTTTGTGAGCATTTTTGGCCTTTAGGTTGGATCAATTGGTGAGGAAAATTGTGGAATTGAGTTGGACTTCCTCCCTGGTAATTTGGCCATTAATTTGAGGCCAATTGGAGTGTATTTGAGTTGAATTGTGAGGGAAAAGTCATGAAATTCGTATGCCTAGGAGGGGTGCAACATTTTAGCTTCATCTAGGCTTGTTGGAGAAGTTTTGGAGACGAATGGCTGCTGATAAGGGCTGTGGACTTTGAGGGCTTGATACTCAAGTGTTTGGAGATCTTTTGGGTGAGCATTGAAGGCCTTGTCCCCTCTTTCCAACTACAGCAGCCCTTCTTCTTGCTTCTTACTTCTGTGTGCTCCATTGTTGCTAAGAAAGGAGAAGAGAATCTAGCAGAGAGTCGGCCAAGGTCAGCCAGCCCTTGTCGAAGCCACAGCAGCCGTCGGTGTCACCGTTCACCCGCCCGAGCTCTACCCGCACGCCGTCCCCATGCCCGACCTATGTCCACCTCTGTGGCATCCCAGAAATTCAAAGCCAAGCCATAAGGTGTGTTAAAGTCTTTAGTTAGGTGATAGAATTTCCATGGCTTATGTTTTAGCCATTAGTCTTTTAATTTGATGATTTGTGCTTGTGATTGTAGAAATTTAAATTTAATAGATTAATGCTTGGCCATATGATTTAAATTTCAATAATCGAAAATGTCCCAAGACTTTGGCCAAGATGAAAATTGGAATTTCAAAAATATTTATAAAAAGGAATTCAAAAAAAAAAAAAGAGAAAAAGGGGTTAATTTTTGGAATAGGCCTTGGACCCATTAGCCTAAAGCTTGGTGGACCAAGCTAGTCGGCCCATTAGAGCCCAAGAGGAGAATTCGACCAGCCCAAGGGGAGTGGCCGGATGGGCCTAAGCCCAAGCCCAATCAAATTTAAAAAGAAAACCCAATGAGACAAGTGGCAAATGGCAAGAGCATGCATTGGTTAATCTTTAGGCAAAGCAATGATTGCTAATCATGAGATTAAGGGAGTATAAAAGGGATGAGGAGAGAGAGATGGCCGGTTTTACTTCATTTGGCCGAGAAAGAGAGTGTGAGGGAGAGAAACCGTGTGCGAGAGAGAGAGTTGTGCGAAAGGAAGGAGCGGCCGAGAGAGAGAGGAGGAGGAACCGCCGTTCGTTCGCCGTCCGATCGCCGTGAACGCCGCCGTTCGTCGTGGTTTGTTCATCTTAGAGGCAAGTGGGAGTCCTTAACTTCTCTTGCATGTTTGTTTTGTTGGTTGCATGTTCGATCTTAGGTGTTATTTGTGCACGAAAATGTGTTGGCTATCACCCTGTAAAATTTCGTAATTTTTTAAGGCCATATGAGTATTTTAATCGAATTTATTTGGAAACTGTGCAATTCTGGCCATTATCCGAATATCATGTGTTATTTTGTGGAAATTGTGAAATTATGAGAAATTCAATTTGGCCATGAATTTTGTATGAAATTGTGATTCTATTGATTTTTTTAGTGATTGTTTGAATATTATGATTTTGGGAAAATCATAGATATGGAATTTAATATTTATGAAAATAAATAAATATAATAATAAAATAAAAAGGGATTATTTTATTGGCCATAAATTCCATTGAATTTATTATGCATTGTTACATGTGTGATAAGACATTGGTGTATGTATGACCATGAATTGTGATGCATGTGTGAATCATATGCCATGTAATAATGTGATCAAAAGAATGATAAATGTGGATAATGATAAGTGAGTAAGTGGTTGTGGTGGAGAATGAGGCCGGAATGTACAGAGATGCATTGCCGGAATTCCCTGGGAGTTTCAGGATGCCCAGCTAGAAGGGTAAAGGCCGGAGGCCCTGTTGGAGGTTTCTGCCCGAAGGGAATGCCTCGTGATGCCGGATTGGGTACGAGAAGTCCGGAATGTGGGGGGCCGGAACCCTGTCGGAGGTTTCTGCCCGAAGGGAATGCCTCGTGATGCCGGATTGGGTACGAGAAGTCCGGAATGTGGGGGGCCGGAACCCTGTCGGAGGTTTCTGCCCGAAGGGAATGCCTCGCGATGCCAGGATTGGGGTGCGGGATGCCCGGCTAGAAGGGTAAAGGCCGGAAGCCCTGTCGGAGGTTTCTGCCCGAAGGGAATGCCTCGTGATGCTAGTTGAGATGCGAGATGCCCGGAATGTGGGGGGCCGAAAGCCTAGTGGCCTGGGAGGCTGAATGCTGGGAACCCTGTCGGAGGTCTTTGCCCGAAGGGATGTGGCCTGGGAGGCCGAATGTTGAGAACCCTGTCGGAGGTCTTTGCCTGAAGGGATGTGGCCTGGGAGGCCGAATGTTGAGAACCCTGTCGGAGGTCTTTGCCCGAAGGGATGATGAAAATGATAATTGAGAATGGATGATGTGGTGATCAAATCTAAAGATAAAAATGGAAATTATATGCATGAGATGAGATGCATGATGATGATGGTATGATATGATATAATGATCACCAATTAAATGATATGCATGATGATATGCATGATGATGATGATATGTGATGAGATATGATGATCACCCATGATATTATATGCATGATGATATGCATGATGATGATGATATGTGATGAGATATGATGATCACCCATGATATTATATGCATGATGATGATGATATGTGATGTGATATGATGATCCCCTATGAGATGATATGCATGATGATATGCATGATGATATGCGTGATGATATGATGATAACGATATGCGATGTGATATGATGATCACTTATGAGATGGTATGCATGATGATATGCATGGTGCTGATGATGATGATGATGATGATATGTGATGTGATATGATGATCATCCATGGTATGATATGCATGATGAAATGCATGATGATGATAATGATGTATGGTTTACGATGATGATAATGATGATGATATGTGACATGTATGATGACATGTATGATGAGCTGATACCAAGATGATGATGATATGTATGATATGATGATGCATGAATACGCATGGTCAAGGTAAGCAATGCCTCGCAATGTATGATGATATGCTTGATGCATTGAGTTGTTACTGGATTTCCCTATCTGCTGAGTGGTTGTACTCACCCCTTTTGGGGATAACATTTCAGATTAGCAGTATGCCGCTACCTGCCGTCTCGCGAGGGGTATTTTATGGTCTACCGTCTGACATAGAGGTCGAGTGTACGGAAATAGATTGTCCCTCTGTTCCCGGACTGACTTACATTCGAGTACGCTGTCTAGTGATGTATGACATCGGCCTGGCTGGGGGCCCTGTCATACAAGAGTTCATTTCTGTGCACGTTCGTCGGGATGGAGCTATGCGAGGGATGTTGCCGCCGCCACCGCCTGATGCACCGGATTGGGTGTGAGACCCACGCGCGATGAGTAGGAGCTGGATCTTTTTTGGTGTAGATAGTCGACGCTTTCGATGGGGGGTTTTTGTGCTTACACGATGTTAGGGGTCGAGATTTCTTTTGAGATTTTAGGTAGGACATGGCAGAGTCCTAGCCTTTCTTATTTTGTACCGACCCAAAGGGAACCTCATCTTGATATATATATGTATGTAAGTAAAGCGTCGAAGTTGTTTATAAAATCCTGATGTTTAGCTGGTGTGTATTTGTATCATGGATTGGTAGGGGGATAGATGGCGATATTTGATTTGCTTCCGCTAGTAGTTGCGCTGGGACCGCTTTAAAAAAAAAAAAAAAAAAGTGTGTCTGCGAATTAGGACACTTCTTCAAATGAAAGAAAGGTAATTAAGGAGTAACATCGGCGCTGGTGACGACTTGCGAAGGGTTCGGGGTGTCACAACCTCGCGTCCGTTGCATCCCGCAATCCGCGACACCTGGCCGCCATTCCTGCTCGACTGCCAACTCACCTCTGCTGTTCCAGCCGCCCGAGCCACTTTTGTTGGCCCCTACACATGCCGCCAACTTGACGTGCCTATTCCAGAGCGAACCAAGCCCCTGTCCAGCCCCTTCCAACCAACCACAAAACCGAAGTTCCAACTCAGGCTGTGGGCTGTGTAGGCCTTTTCTAGGCATTTCTGAACCTCGTTGGGTGTCACCATAGGCTTGAGTCTTGCTCACCTTCACGTCACCGTTGCCGTGAACTCATCTTCTCACAAATCCGGTGAGTTTACTTGCTAAACCTTGCTTATGGGGTTAATTATGCTCAGGGGAGATTTAGTTTAGGCTAAGATTGGTTTAGGCGGTTAGATTAGTGTAATTAGTGATTTAGTTAGTTAGGCTAATTAGGTGATTATACTAGTTTAGTTAAGGGTTAATTAGATTGTGGGATTTAATTAGCTTAGTGCATTATTTATTTAAGTCAAATTAGGTGGTTAGATTAGTGTATTTAGCTTAATTAGTCATTTATTTAATTAAATTACATTGACTAGAAGACAGACATGTAGTCGACTCATCTTGCTTAATCACTCCGAATCTAGATTGAGCTTTCTTGTTCTCTTTCGCAATCACAAGTTATTGGTAAACACGGTCAGGAAATTAATAAGATATCTAAAGCAGAGAAGAAATCAAACTTGTCTTCTCTCATCGCCCCTTTCTTTATTCCCTCCAAACCCCTCCTTATACATTTGTCCTCAGTTTGAGGTCTAAAAACAAACCTCAGCTTTCAAAATTCAACAGCGTCACAACCCCAACCATTCTTGTGCTTCCCCAGCATCATTCCCGAATACTTTCCTGTAGCGGAAACTCTCCTGAGAGGCCAAATGGGTGAAAGCCATCAGGTTCACATTTTCTTCTTCCCTTTCATGGCTTCAGGCCACTCGATCCCAATGATCGAAATGGCCAAACTATTCGCCATTAGAGGCTGTAAGTCCACTCTCATCGCCACCCCCCATGACAAGCCCACCTTCTTGAAATCCATCACGAAAACCAAGGATGCTGGCTTCGACATCGATGTCGTCACAGTGACATTGCCCCTCAAAGAAGTCGGCTTGCCAGAAGACTGTGACAATATGAACAAGATCACTACGGAAGAAATACGTAAGCAATTCTATAGAGCTATCCGGATGCTGGACCAACAGCTCGAGCGGCTGATAGAGAAACTTGCCCCCAATTGTCTAGTCTCGGACATGCTCCTCCCCTGGACAACCGAGATCGCTGCCAAGTGGGGAATCCCTAGGCTCGCTTTCCACGGGACAAGTGCCTTCTCCATTGCGAGCATAGAATGTGTGAGGCTCTATGAACCTCACAAGAGGGTGTCGCACGATTCAGAGCCCTTCGTTATCCCCAACTTCCCGGGGGAAATCACAATGTCCAAGATGCAGTTGCCGGACGTTTACAGGGAAGAGACTGAGTTCACCAAGTTATTCAATGACATGATGGAATCGGAGAAGAGGAGTTTCGGGGTCATCATGAACAGCTTCTACGAGCTCGAGCCAGCTTATGCTGACCATTACAGGACATTCCTAGGGAGACAATCCTGGTTCGTCGGCCCGCTCTCATTGTGCAATAAGGAGACTGAGGATAAAGCACACAGGGGCAACCAAGCATCCATCGACCAGCACGAGTGCCTCAAGTGGCTCGACTCGAGGCAACCCAACTCAGTGATCTACATTTGCTTCGGAAGCATGGCAAATTTCAATGCTGCTCAGCTCCACGAGATCGCAGTTGGACTAGAAGCGTCAGGTCAACAATTCATTTGGGTGGTGAAGAAGGACCCGAATGTGGAAGAAGGCAAAGAAGAGTGGTTGCCTGATGGGTACGAATCACGAATCCGAAACAAGGGCCTCATCATCAGGGGCTGGGCTCCTCAGGTGCTGATTCTCGATCATGAGGCGATTGGGGGTTTTGTGACACATTGCGGGTGGAACTCCACACTGGAGGCGATCACGGCTGGCGTGCCAATGGTGACTTGGCCGGTAGCGGCAGAGCAATTCTTCAACGAGAAGTTCGTGACCCACGTGCTCAAGGTCGGGGTCAGCATAGGGGTGAAGCAGTGGGTGAGGTTGTTCGGCGACAGCGTGAAGAGCGAGAGAGTGGAGGATGCGGTGAAGAGAGTCCTGGTGAGTGAGGAAGCAGAGGAAATGAGGAGGAGGGTGAAAGTACTTGCAGAGATGGCAAGAGGGGCCGTGGAAGAAGGGGGATCTTCTTGGTCTGATTTGGGAGCTCTGCTTCAAGAGCTGGGACAACAGAGATTGGCTCACAACAAGATCTGATTCATGACTTGAAGCAATCAATTTGAATTTTTGGTTGTGCAGAAATCCTCCGTTCTTAGTTTCTGTTGTGGCTTAGCCGTAGAGAAAATTGCTAGATTTGCCGTTTCTTTTCGTGGATTTATTTTGCGAGTTGTGATCATTCAATGTGTAGGATAAGCCTTTATTTCTTTTGAGATAAAGGAAAAGTATACATTGTCTTGATTGCTGTGGCGCCAAAGAAATAAAAAGTTGGTGCAAGGTCTTCGGTATGCTTTGTCTCAACCCGGTCAAAAGTGGATGGCTGAATCTGACAACCAATCTTTAGTTTAGCAAGACCTTTGGTGCTGAGCAACCCACGTGGGAGGAAAGATAACTGGTCAAAGCGTGCAGCACTTTATTGATATTTTTGCCCAACTTTCGCTTACTCCATCGTTCTAGAACTGAGAGTAACGTCGCCGGTTCGGTCGTCAAAGCTCGACTCCTCAACTCTCTTTCTTTTAATTGGGTTTCATTTCTCCCGCACCCTCTTTTGGACTTGTTATGTTCCGAAGTACATTTCATGTATCTATCTGCATTTCCTTTTTGAGATAAAATAATCTTTTGCCGACCAAAAAACAAATTTTAAGTTGGTCTCATAGTTGCAATTAAATAGCAAGATGCCCTATGTACTTTCCCTTTTCTGAATTATCTTTCCCGGAGACTTAAAAGAGCATAGAGATTTTTGCAACTTCATTTTATAAATAGAAAAATTTTCTAAAAAGTTTTAAATATATTGCATTTATGTTAATTCAGTTAAATTTTTCAATTTTATCTATTAAATCATAAACATTTTTAAGTCTTTTCAATTGAATTTATCTAACCAATTTTAGCAAGAAATTACTAGCATGGATGTCTAACATCTTAGAAATCGACATTAGCATTACAATCACTAATTAAATCATCATAACTATAATCTATAAACTTAGTCGAAAATGAAATTACTCGGTTCTAAATGCCTGTCTCTGGCCCACCAGGCTCATTCTACGACAACTTAGCCCACTAAACTTAATTTACTATTCTAACAAATCCGATTCTTGGCCCGCTCCAAGCCAAGCCCAAATCCATAATCTATCCTTTGGCTAATTGAGCCCAACTCGATGACTCGTGTGGACTGCCAACTTCTTAAGTCCACACATTCCTCACGGTCCAGCGGGCTTATCTTCTGGCCTGATTTAAAATAATCCAAGCTCTTAATGATCTAATTATACTAACAGGGTCAGTGAATTTCTAGGATGTCACAGCATGTGCTAAGATTCGTAGCCACGATTGCCGACGAGGAAGAAGAAGACAAATTGGGAATAAAATATGTGTGATGTACGGATAATGGCGGGCTAAACAATTGTCCTTTTGCCCATTTAAAATGAATAATCGTCACATCCATTGTCAATATAAAACTTTTTCTTTACATTTCAATCTTTGAATAAGTAGTATACTAATGAATTCAATTAGGCAACTATCTCTAAATACATATATCACGTATTCAATGATGAATGTATATAAAAATCCAATACAGGGATTTTGAAGGTAAAAAGGGAGAATACCACCGAAAAACTTAACTATACCGACTATGGCTAGGAATTCTATTTTTTTGTCACAAAAAATCCGAATCATGTACCATTGTCACAAAAAATATACCCTCTGCCATAGTTTCATTCAAGATGGCTGTTCAATTTGCAAGCTCGCTCTATTTTCCCTATGTTCCTTTTTTTTTTTAAAACAATTAATTTAATTTAATTTGAATTTATTTTTCAATCTAATTTAAATAGTATTTAGATTAAAAAATTACATTTAGACCAAAACAATGTTGTTTTAGTCTTATTCTTCATGTTTCAATCACGTTAGCACCATGTAGCAGAGAAAAATAATTAAAAAAAAAAAGCCACGCAAGCATATTTTGTTGACAAAGTTGGACAAAGCTAATGGAAGGACCTTATTTCATCAGTTTGACGAGTTTGGGAACTTGATTACACTTATTGTAAGTTTTAGAACTCAATTGCACTTTTGCAACAATTTTTAGGGCTTCTAGTACAGATATTCCACTTTTTTCTTCTTACTATCATACTATTTTTATTTTTCTTACTGTTTTACAAAAATGGACGTTTGGTTTGCCAACACACGTTCACATGTCAACACATGTGATTTGAGAGGCTCAAGTTTAGGCCACTTAGGTATGAAATGATCTAAGCTTGAACTTGGTAATACTTGATTTGAGAAGCTTCTTTAAACTTCACTACATCTTTTAATGCCACGGTGGTTAGGACATCACATGTTACAATTGATGATGCGAGAAATGTAACCTAGCTCATGCCTTTAATCTTGTGACATCATGAATTTTTCAACCTGTTTTCTACTGAATTAATCAGGCATTTCATTGACATGTTTATAGGGCTATTCTCAGAGTCGATCACTCTCAAGATAACTAGACTAGTTGGAGAAACTATTAAGGACTTTAAAACAAATAGACTTGAGAATTTAACCAGAAATCAGCTTCTTGACCGTGCTCATCTTTAAAGGTCATTACGACACAGTTAAAAATCGAATTAAGATCAGAGATAGGTTAGTTCGATTGAGATGTGTGGCCGATTGTGGGTGACTCCACTAAATTGGAAAATTCTCTTCGACCGACACTAATTTGATTTTATTGTCATTTTGATACCCTGTGTCCATATTTGAATCTTGAGATTTTCACGACAACTAAGAGTCACTAATGTGTCAAGTGGGTTCATAGTGGTTTGAAAAAAAATCGACCACGGGTCATTTGCCTTAAAAAGTTATGAAAATTACCTGGTAGTTTAGGTCATGCTAAAAACGCGCCAAATGGAATTTAACCGCCGATTCAAGTCCGATTTCAAAAATTGAAGATTCTTTCATGTCACAATAAATTCTAGGATCCACGACTCAGTCTCAAAAGATTTTGTTGACGCCTGATATATTTTGGGAAAAAGTCGTCACATGGTCATTTTCGTGCGGAACAAGCCGATAATTAGTTTTAATGGCAAAATTGAGAAGCATGTGGGATTCTTGAATGAAGAAAATTATCAATTTGATAAATGAGGCATCAATTGATTTTATGAGAGTCGATCGAGGAGAATCAAGAGAGAGTTGAATCAAATTGAAGCCACCCCACTTCAATTTCGTAACCCCCCTTTAGCCTAGCACTTTTGGACCATTTGAAAGGTTGAATGTAGTGTGTTGGTGGTTCAATGTGAGCCAAGGAGTGATACTTGGCCTTGGATAAAGCTTGAAGACCAAGTTTGGATATTAAAGCCTTGTGGAGCCCTCACCTCTCATCTCTATCCATCTCTCTCTTTCTCTCACCTTAACCGGACACCATTCTCTCTCTCACCCCCCTTCGTGCAACGCTAGCCAGTAGAGGAAGAGCAGGAGTAGCTTGCCATCTCCAGCAAGCCGCCTGGACACCGCATGCCGCCCGCCATTCCACTGTTCACGCGTGCACCACCACTACCGAGCTGTTGTCCGCCCCCTCACGTCGTTCTAGCCACCATCCAAGCAGGTGTTGCCATCTAGCAGCCAAGCTGGAGCCGTTTGGCCATCGTTTGGCCTCACCAAAGCCCCGCTCACCCTCTGCTAGCCTTGCCTCACCATGTTAGCCACCGAACCAGCTTCGACCGGCCAAGAACAACAATTGGAAAATGGGTTTCCAGCAGTCATCCAAGCCTACTTTTGAAGTGTTTCGGGCCCCGAACCCAAGGTCCGCTTTGGAGTTTATTGTTCCCAGTGCCGTTCCCGTCGGATTGATCCGACTTGCACGTTATTCCGATGAGTAATCTCACTAATCCTTGCTTAGTGGACTAATTATGCTTAAGGATTGATTAATGTTAATTAAATATGATTAAATGGTTAGATTAGAATGGATTAGTGATTATTAGTTAATTGCATTGCATATTAGTTAGGTGGTTAGTGTAATTAGCTTGAGGATAACTTATACTATTTATTGAATCCATCTTGGGATTTTTCCCAACCCTTATCGGGCTTCGATTAGGCATTATAGGCCTAAATTGGATTTTTAGTATTTATTTATTAATTTTCGAAATTAATTAATTAATTTTTTTTTTTTGGAAATTAGGCAGGAATAGACGACGACCAAAATTTTATGCTGATCATTGTAATACAGTCCATTTATTTATTTGAGCTCTACGTTGTGCTTAATTAAATTGATTGTGCGATTTGAGAAATTATTCTTAAATTGATTGAAATTGAGTGCAATTGAATGATTGATTGGTAGATGGCCAGGTATGGTTATTTAGCATTTACAATGCTTGATGGGTTGTAAAGTGGAGAGAATTGTGAGAGTGAATTGGAAATACTCTTGGCTGATATCAATCAGATACGAGGTATAAATATACGTGGTTCGGTGATAAGGAAATCACTGGTGAAAACGGCACCTTAAAGAACGCACAAGTGGTGTGTTTATTGCCTGTATCAGTATAGACATACGTGGTTTGGTGATTAAGGATATCACTGGTGAAAATGGTGCCTTAAAGAACGCACGAATGTTGTTTATTACATGCATCATTATGGACATACATGGTTCGATGATTAAGGATATCACTGGTGAAAACGGCACCTTAAAAAACGCACGACTGCTATCCATTGCATACATCACCTTGGCGAAAGCAACGCCCGAGAGAGTACGTGTGATTTGGTGATTGGAAATGACCTAGAAATGGTCCGACTGACATGTAATCGACTAGGTTGATTGATCAATGAATTGATCCAATTGTTGTGAATTGATTGATTATTTGATGCAATATATATGAAGCATCTGTATATAACCCTAAATTACAGGTTGGGACTGATGCCAATGTAAGTCTTCTGATTCGTGCTGTGCTTAGGCAACCTTGTGGCGTATTGGTTTCCTAATCGAGTCTTAGTGGGGTAGAACTTGCTGAGACGTAGTCTCAATAGTTATTGTATAATCATGTCAGGTTATATGGCAACATCGGTATCTGCCCCTCCTCCAAAGTAGTTTGGCATTCCAGTGGACATCACTGAGAAAGAAACTCACTTCCATGTTCATCCTCATCCAGAAGGATAAGAATACGTTTTAATTGAGTCGACGGTGTGGGTTGAAGTCGGCCAGGACAACCTAAGGCCCCATGAGTATCAGTCTTGGTATCACTACTATCATGATGGACGAAGAATAGGTCCCATCCTTGGAGAGGAAATACCTCACTATGTCCCTGAGAAAGCTTTTGGTGAGGGAATTGCAGACCACAAAGATGGAGGCATAGATGATGCCAGAGATCCTGCACTCGAGAGTGAGCCGACTTCACCTGTATACACTGTAAAGGATGAAAATTTTGAGGTAGGTGAAATCGTGGAACAAGAAGTGGAAGGTCTAGAGGAGGACGAGGATTGGGGGAATGCTGAGGAGGAGTCGGTAGAAGAAAAGCCTAAAGAAGACAAGGAGTCTGAGGAGGAGGAAAGCGAGACGGAAGAGTTAGAAGATGATCAAGATGATCTTGAGTATGACTCGGATGAGGACTGAGACCGCATCCTCTTTTGTGAACCCTGTTTATATGTGAATAGAGTGAGACCAGAAAGTTGTGAATAGTTTTATGAAGTACTTTGAGTTATGCTCCGTGTAAAAGTATGGCTGTGAATTTCAATGTGAAAAATATGGTCTTCTTTTCTATCCTATTGTTTTATTGTCTAGGGATTTATAACTGCTTTCGCCTATGCTATTAAAAATGAAAGGGTTGGCAATACATAGTCCTAGGATATAGCATTCTAAAATCGACCAAGTAGAAGGATGTGTGCATGCCTGAGGATCGGGACATGACAAATCCTCTCACACTTGTTAGGGAAACAAAACAAAGTTGTTTTTGCTTTTTCTCTCTCTCTCCCTTTCTCTCTTTTCTCTCCCTCCCTTTCTATCTTTTCTCTCATCATCTACTTCAACGTTTAGCCATCGGGGAGGGTTTGACCTAATCTCATCCTCCCCTCTCTCTTTTGATGATTTTGTTTGTGCTTTATTATTCTGTTTTTGTTTTTCTTCTCTCCCGATTTAGATTAGGGATTTCTCTTAGTCTAACTCTTGATTTGAGAGTTTGAATTATCACAGCTTAGTTCTAGATTTGGGTGCTATCCTCTCCCAATCTAAATTTGAGAGTTTAACGAATATGGTTTTGGGGATTCGATATCCCTCTACTCTATTCGTGTACAAGTTTTCTATCTCTTGTTTCAATAATGATTGAGGAGTTCTAGCATCTCATTGCAATAAGAGATTTGCTTCTCCACATGTTAGATATGTATTTGTTCAACCTATTTTGGTTGTCTTCGTACCGTGATGGTGTAGACGAACTTCAACGGCGTGCATTGCCAACTGGCAACATTTATGGCATGTGCTTATTACTAATAAAGACACAAGATCCAATGATCGGCTGCTTCTGGAACTAATGTGTGCTTAACTTTGTTGGTAATCCATTGATCCTTATTGTTTTCTAGGTTTGGCTTTTGCTTTTCAGTAATCTTACTCTATTTCGATTTGCTTTTTAATAAAGACTACGTACTTCGTATCCATCATTTTGAGCAATGAATATAATTTTCTTTCTATAAAACATATTATTTAATAGCACGATTGGCTATTTATTGAGGCCTGCGCAGCTCTTGAAGAATTCTTAAATAAACCTAAAAGCATTTTATTTTAATTGACCAAAACCCTTTGCTTTCCTAGTAAGTAAAACTTTGTTAAAAAAAACTCATAACAGAATTTGAAGCTTACAAAAATATGCAATAAATTTTGTTGAGTTTAATAATTGTCTTAAAAAATGTTTATTTAGGGAAACATTCGAGAAATGGAGATATTTCATTCTAGCTCAAATTCAAGTACAATTTTGTAAAGTCTACTTCAGGTTGAACACATTCAGACCTAAACTCAAGACTTTATTCTAAAAACAAAGACTATGAGAATTATTCTCATTCCCATCTCGACAAAGTTAAGAACATAGCAAGTTCAGAATGAGACAATTTGATAAAACATGACACACCTAGAACATATAATGTCTAGTAATGTGGTATGGATTTCACATCTAAAACGACTGTTTGACTCAATTTAATTGTTTGGCAATTCAATCTTGAAGACAAGTTATTTTTAAATGAGGAAACTCTACTTATGGAAACCAAGATTTTGGTTGTATGGGTAGCCAAAAATCAAGTGGGCATTCAAGTGCCGTCACTCAATGGCCACATAATCTTCTTGATACATATTTGTTCGATGGGTAAATTGGAAGACAAACCTTTGGAAACTTTCCAACAACTAGTTTAAAAGTGGAGGAGTATTTAAGGAGACCAAAGGCCGAGGAACAAGTAAGAGACGAGGCCTAGAATATGAAATTCCAAAGTTTGAGCGAACTTCGACCAAACATTTATCTTTCTTGAGCTTAAAAGTTTGTGAATAAATATTGAAATTCACAAATTTTTGGAATAAATAACCAAAAATCCAATCAGCACTCAATTTGCATAATTTAACACTCAATTGTAGAAATTGACCACACCATTGCAATCAGCACGAAATTCCGGTCGCTAGCTATCCCCGTCTAATTTCTGGAAAAATAAATAAATAAATACGGAAATTAATTAAATAAATCAATTTAAATTCTAAAATGCTAACCTAAGCCAAAATCACTAAGTTTAATATCAAAATGGGTCCGGAAGAATATCAAACCAATCTAGATAAATACTACTATTTATCTAGGCCTTACCTAAACCATTCTAACCACCTAACATGCATAATTGAATAATTTCTAATTTAATTTAACTAACCACCTAACTCCTAATTAAATTAAACTAAACACCCCTTAGGCATCATTAGCCTACTAAGACGAGTTTACTGTATAAACTCACCGATTTCAAGTGAAAACCGGTTCACCACGACGGCAGCATGACGACAGCAGAAATCCGAATTTTCGGCGACGTCAACAAACTTGGGCCAAGCCTAAACTTGGCCCAACAAATCTCAACCCAAGCTGAGATGTGCTCTAGATTTGGGCTAGACTTCAAGTGGGCTGGAATTCACGTGGACTGAAGCTTGCAAGAGTGGGCCTCTGATTTCGCTGGGCTGATGGGGCTTCAAATGGGCTGATTTTTGTGAGCTGGGCCGACTTCTTGGGCTGCTGGCATGAAGATGCGCTGGAGCTGGGCCACGAAGAAGTAGCTTAGGTGGTTGGGCTGCTTCGTTGCCCTCATGTGAATCGGTGGAGGCGGAGGACCTTGAAAACGCGTGGGCTTCCTTGGTAGGAGAGGACGCGCGGAAATCAACTTTAATGGAGAAGAGCTTCGTTGGTTGACTGAATGAAGGTGGAGACTTGGACATGGCAAAGGGAAATCAGTGGGGAAATGGGTGTGTGACAGGGGCTGAGCAGAAACTGTTTCAATGGAGGGGATGAATGGCTTTGGTGGCGTCGATCCAGAGGAGGAGGAGCGGTCTTCGACATAAACAAAATAGAAGAAAAAAGGCAAAGGCTAAGAGAGATGAATGAAAGCGAAGCAGCACCATGAAGAAGGAGAAGAGAGGAATAACGTGGAAGAAGCTGCACTAAAAGAAATTGAAAGAGAAGCAATGTTTGTGGAGAGCAGCTAGTGTTGCTTGGCCAAGCTTAGGCTTGAAGTCCACAAACTTATCCCCACCATTAATGGCCTATCCTCTCCTAATTCTTTCTTGAAAATTAATTCTCAAATGAGCCCACTTAAATGTCCAAATTGTAGCCCCTTGCCAAAATTCCGAATTTCACTCAATTAGTTTCAATTTCCTCATTTGATTCCCCAAATCGACATCCAAATTTTACAAATCGAGGCCCAATTTCGATGAAGAAAAATCTCCTACAATTTTTTGCAAGTCCCCAACACCCAAAGGCTCTACTTAGAAGTCCAAACTTCCTTCAATTTTGCCTATCCGAATTTTCGCTATTTTTCTGAATCGTCCGAATCGATTTTCTATAAAAATCTTGGAGTCTTCGAAAATTCTTTAGAGGATGAGTCAACGTTTCTAAAATAGATCGCAACATAATAGAACTTTCAATTCTTGAAATTGGGTTCAAATTCGCAGTTAATTTCAATCTGACGCGATTTTAGCATGACCTAACCTACCGGGTAGCTTTTAGGAATTTTTAGTGCAATTGACCCGTGATCGATTTATCTTGAGACACAATGTATATTTTCGACTCATTGGCGACTCTCGGTTGTCATGAAAATCTCGAGGTTTCAAATACGGACACCGAGTACCAAAACGACAGAAAAATCGGTTTAGTGTCGATTGAAAAGTATCTTACAATCAGGTAAAATCACCCACACTCTGATCACATATCTTAGTCGAATTAACCTATCTCTGGTCTCTAATCGATTTCGAGAGTGCCGTAATGACCCTTCCAGATCGACACAGTCGAGCAGTCGATTCCTAGTCGAATTTTCAAGTCTATTGTATTAAAATCCCTTAATGGCTTCCCAAGATAGTCTAGTTTTCTCATAAGTGATCATATCAGAGAATGGCACTATTGGCGCATCGATGAAAGGCTCAATTTATTTAATCGAAAATGAAATTTGAAAATTCAGGCTGTCACAACTCTTCCTTTCTTATAAAAATTTCGTCCTTGAAATTTAAACCTATTACAATCTTTAAGCAAAAAGGTGGGGGTATAGTCGTCTCATCGACTCCTCAGTTTTTCATGTTGCTCTTTCTGTGCCGTGGTGTTGATAGACTACTTTGACCAACGGGATGGTCTTGGTGCAAAGGACTTGCTCCTTGCGATCCACAATCTAAACTGAGCTTTCCACGTACGACACTCTGTCGTCCACATCTAATTCCTTAAAATTAAGCACGTGGGTCAGGTCAGGCTCTACTTTCTCAACATTGACACGTGAAAGATGTTATGCACTTGTGCCAACCTCGGCAGCAGTGCAAGACGATATGCTAGGATCCCAATTCTTTCCAGAATCTCAAACGGACCAATGTACCTCGAACTCAACTTTGCTTTCTTGCCAAAGCACGAAGTACCTCTCATTGGTGACACCTTCAGAAAGACGTGATCACCCATTTGAAATTCCAATGGTCTTCGGCACTTATCTGTGTAGCTTTTTTTGGCGGCTTTGAGTGATCTTTAATCTGTCCTTAATTATGGCAATTGCATCCATTGAGTGTTGGATCAACTCTGGGCCTGTGATTTACTATTCTCCGACCTCATCTCAACATATCGGTGTTTTGCACGCTCTGTCATACAACGCTTCAAAAAGAGCCATTTGAATGCTCTGCAGGTAGCTGTTGTTATAGGCGAACTCGACAAGGTGAAGCTGTTCCTCCCAACTTCCCTTGAAATCCATCACGAAGGCTTGCAGCATGTCCTCGAGGGTTTGAATCGTCCTCTTAGACTGGCCATCCATTTGAGGATGATAAGTCGTATTGTATTGTTCCTAATGCACTCCGCAGACTTTTCCAAAATGCAGCTGTATCAACACGTAACCTAGTCCTTTCAATGATGCATCACTGTAGATCTCGAATCCTCCAGACTCAAATGGTATGGTTAGCACTAGTGCGGTAATCAGCTTTTCCTTAAGGTTTTGGAAACTATGCTTGCACTTGTCCATCCATATGAACTTCTCTTCTTTCTTTAACAGTCGAGTCATAGGCGATGCTAACGCTGAAAACCCTTTTATGAACTTTTTGTAATACCCTGCTAAACCCAAAAAACTTCTAATCTCTGTCACCGTGGTCGGTCTTGGCCAACTGATAACTGCTTCGATCTTGGATGGATCCACGGAGATTCCTTCGCTTGAAATCACGTGACCTAGAAACGCAACACGAGTCAACCAAAACTTGCACTTGCTAAATTTCGCATACAGCTCATGATTCATCAACGTCTACAGTACGAATCTCAAATGCCCTTCATGCTCCTCTAGACTTCTTGAGTACACTAGGATATCATTGATGAATACGATTATGAGTTGATCAAGGTATTCTTTGAACACTCGGTTCATCAGATCCATAAAAGCAGCTGGAGCGTTCGTCAATCCAAATGGCATTACAGTGAATTCATAATGGTCATATTGGATACGAAATGCTAACTTAGGTATATATTTCTTTCTGATCTTCAATTGACAATATCCTGTCCTCAGGTCAATTTTAGAAAATATCGACACTCCTTGCAACTGATCAAACAAGTCGTCAATCCTTGAAAGTGGATACTTGTTCTTGATCATCACCCAATTGAGTTGGCGATAGTAGATGCACAAGCGCAATGAACCATCTTTCTTCTTTACGAACAGAACTGGTGCTCCCCAAGGTGATGCACTGAGATGTATGAATCCCTTATCCAACAACTTTTACATTTGCACCTTTAGTTCTTTCAACTCTGTCCCGGGGACTAATTCAATCACAAGTTCTATCTCTTTCTCTAGCGACAGGCCTAATAAATCCTATGAAAACACATTTAGAAATTCTTATGTGACACCCCGAACCCTTCGCAGGTCGTCACCAGCGCCGGTGTTACATCTTTTACCATCTCTATCTCTTGGCTAAATTAAGCCTTGCCGGATTACATGGCATTTTTTTTTTTTTTTTTTTAAGCGGTCCCATGCGCGACTCATAGCGGAAGCAAAATTCACATCGTCATCTATCTCCCTTCTAACCCATGATACAAATACACACCAACTAACGGACGATTTTATAAATAACGTTGACGCTTTGCTTACATACATACATATAGCGAGATGGGGTTTCCTTCGGGTCGGTACAAAAACCAGAAAGGTTGAGACTCTGCCATGTCCCACCTAAAATCTCAAAAAGGAACTCCGACCCCTAACCTCATATGAACACAAAACCCTCCCATCACCAGCATCAACTATCTACATCAAAAAGTGATCTAGCTCCTACTCCTCGCGTATAGGTCTCACACCCAGCCCGGTGTGTCAGGTGGTGGCGGCGGCAGCATCCCTCGCATCGCTCCATCCCGTCGAACGTGCACAGACAGGAACTCTTGTATGACAGGGCCCCCAGCCAGGCCGATATCATACATAACTAAGCATCACACTCGGATAAACGTCAATCCGGGTACAGAGGGACAATCTATCTCCGTACTCTCCACCTCAACATCATACGGTAGACCGTAAAATACCCCACTCGAAACAGCAGGTAGCGGCATAGTGGTAATCTGAAATGTTATCCCCAAAAGGGGTGAGTACAACCACTCAGCAGATAGGGAAATCCAGTAACAACTCAATGCATCAAGCAAATCATCATACATTACAGGCATTGCTTACCTTACAGCCATGCGTATTCATGCATCATCATAGCATACATATCATCATCGTGGCATCTCATCATGCATATCATGTCATAGGTGATCATCATGTCACATCACATCATCATCATCATCATGCATATCATATCATAGGTGATCATCATGTCACATCACATCATCATCATCATCATCATCATGCATATCATCATGCATATCATATCATAGGTGATCATCACGTCACATCACATCATCATCATCATCATGCATATCATCATGCATATAATATCATGGGTGATCATCATATCTCATCACACATCATCATCATCATGCATATCATCATGCATATAATATCATGGGTGATCATCATATCTCATCACACATCATCATCATCATGCCTATCATCATGCATATCATTTAATTGGTGATCAATATATCATATCATACCATCATCATCATGCATCTCATTTCATGCATATAATTTCCATTTTTATCTTTAGATTTGATCACCACATCACCCATTCTCAATTATCATTTTCATCATCCCTTCGGGCAAAGACCTCCGACAGGGTTCCCAGCATTCGGCCTCCCAGGCCACATCCCTTCGGGCAAAGACCTCCGACAGGGTTCCCAGCATTTAGCCTCCCAGGCCACTGGGCTTCCGGCCCCCCACATTCCGGGCATCTCGCATCTCAACTAGCATCACAAGGCATTCCCTTCGGGCAGAAACCTCCGACAGGGCTTCCGGCCTTTACCCTTCTAGCCGGGCATCCCGCACCCCAATCCTGGCATCGCGAGGCATTCCCTTCGGGCAGAAACCTCCGACAGGGTTCCGGCCCCCCACATTCCGGACTTCTCGTACCCAATCCGGCATCACGAGGCATTCCCTTCGGGCAGAAACCTCCGACAGGGCTTCCGGCCTTTACCCTTCTAGCCGGGCATCCCGAAACTCCCGGGGAATCTCGGAATTACGCCACCAGGCCACCGGACAACATCCTCCACCACAACCTCATTCTTATCCACATTTATCTTTTATCTCAATTTAACATGGAAATTTGGCATGGCATCAAACATATCACACTTGCATTTCAATTCACATGTCATGCACATGTCATGCACATGTCATAGCTTAATCACATAAGTATTTCAACTTAATGCATGTACAAAGACCTCATCACACAAGTGCCACACAAATGGAATTGAATCCACGGCCAAATAAAAAATCTATTTTATTTTATTATTTCATTATTTTATTATTATTTTATTATTTTATTATATTTATTTATTTTCATAAATAAATATTTAATATTTATGATTTTGCAATAATCATTTATAGGATCACAATTTTATATAAAATTCGTGGCCAAGTCGTATTTTTCACAATTTCACAATTTCCTCCAAAAACATCCTAAAATTCTCGGATTTAAACCCACTGCACAGTTTCCGAATAAATTAAATTTAAAATACTCATTCGGTCTTCAAAAATTACGAAACTTTACAGGGTGATAGCCAACACATTTTCGTACCTTTTTCATTTAAAAATTTAAGCCAAATTCTTTTTAGATTAATTTCTATAGCCCTACGAAGCTTCTGGAATCACTACCGCGACGTCCAGAACACACTCCTCCGTATTTCTTAGATTTCACCCATCAAATCTCTTTCGTTCCTTCTGAAATTTAAGTATGTTATGTAAAAATGTGTCCTTTACAATTTTCATGAAGGGATATAGATCAAATAACCAGATTATGGTCACCATTTTAACCCATGAAGTCTCGGGTGTCTCGGTACACCTCACCAGAATCAACCATCTCCAAGATCTAACAGATTCACCAAGTTATACTTGTTATTTTTGCTTCAAATTTTAGTATGTTGTAGCTTAAGGTGTTTCCTACAACTTTCAAGAAGAAAACAAAGTGAGATCTCCAACAGAAATCAACATGCAACCAAGAAATCAACAAGAGGTCAGTGAAGATTTCGCAGATCTGAAGTCTCCGTATAATAGAACTTTTGACCCCTCAACTCTCCATAGTTTTCTATGAAATTTCAGTATGTCATACTACAAGATGTTAGCTTCAACTTTCATGAAGACACCGAAGCCAAAATCGGACTCCAAACACACATGCAAGCTCGAACAAGTCACTGACTCCCACGGTCCGAACGAAAACAGTTACACTACTCACACACCACACATCCAAGCTTCGGTTTTTGACATTCAGCACTCCAAAATTTCAACATGCAAACGACATACAAGCATGCAAGAGAAGCTAGAGGACTCCCACTTGCCTCCAAGATGAACAAACAGCGATGGACGACGGCGTACGGCGGTCGGACTAGGCGGATGTACAGCGGACGGGCGGCGGCAACTCTCGGCTCCACCTCCTCTCTCTCGGTCCCTCCTCTCCCTTTCTCTCGAAATCTCTCTCTCCCTCTCACTTCTCTCGACCGAATGGAGCTAGAGGAACCGGCCACTCCTCCTCTCTCTCTCTTTTTATATCCCTTAATCCCATCATTTGCAATGATTGATCCACCTAATGACCAACCAATGCATGCTCTTCCTTTGGCCACTTGTAATCTTTATTTTTTTGAATTTTGAATGGGCTTGGGCTTAGGCCCATCCGGCCATTCCCCTTGGGCTGGTCGAGCTCCCCTTCTTGGGCCCTATTGGCCGACTAGCTTGGCCCATCAAGCTTTAGGCTAATGGGTCCAAGGCCCATTTCGAAAATTAATCCCCTTTTCCTTTTTTTTTTTTTTTTAATTCCTTTCTATAAATATTTCTAAATTTAAATTTCATCTTGGCCAAAGTCTTGGGATATTTTAATTATTGAAATTTAAATCATATGGCCAAGCATTTAAATTTAAATTTCCACAACACAAGCAAAATTCATCAAATTAAAAGACAAATTGGCTAAAGCATAAGCCATAAAATTCTATCACCTAATTAAAGACATTTAACACACCTTAAGGCTTGGCTTTGAATTTCCGGGATGCCACAATTCTCCCCTCCTTAGAGAATTTCGTCCTCGAAATTCAGGCTCTACTCGCGCCTTCTTGAAACAAATAGGGATACTTTTCCTTTATCTGATCCTCACTTTCCCATGTGGCTTCCTCTACATCATGATGTCGCCATAACACTTTAACCAATGAGATCTTCTTGGTCCTAAGAATTTGCTCCTTTCGATCCAATATCTGCACAGGCTCTTCAATGTACCTTACTTTCTCATCCATTTTGATGGCTTCATGATCGAGTATGTGACCAGGATCCGGCTGGTACTTCCTCAACATCGATACATGAAACACATCGTGCAGATTTTCTAACTTAGGAGGTAACGCTAAACAATAAGCTACATCTCCTATCTTTTCAAGAATTTCAAAAGGTCCAACAAACCTAGGTCTTAGCTTACCCTTCATCCCGAATCGAGATATTCCTTTCATTGGAGATACCTTAAGGAATACATGGTCTCCTATACTAACTTCCAAAGGCCTTCTACGTCTATCCGCGTAGCCTTTCTGTCTACTCTGGGCTGCTCTAAGCCTTTCTCTGATAATATCGACAGCCTCAGTGGTAACTTGTACCAGTTCAGGTCCTGTCAACTTCCTTTCACCTACTTCACTCCAACAAACAGGAGTCCTACATCTTCTTCCATATAATGCTTCATAAGGTGCCATGCCTATACTCTTCTGAAAGCTATTATTATAGGCAAACTCCACCAAATGCAATCTTTCATCCCAATTTCCTTTGAAATCAATCACACAAGCCCTTAACATATCCTCCAATATCTGGATTACTCTTTCAGATTGACCATCTGTCTGAGGATGAAAAGCAGTACTAAATTGAAGCTTAGTCCCTAATGCAATTTGAAGACTCTTCCAAAAATTTGATGTAAACCTCGAATCTCGATCTGAAGTAATGGTCACTGGAACACCATGTAAGCGTACCACTTGACTTACATACATGTCCGCATACTTATCCATTGGGTAGTCCATGCGAATCACTAAGAAATGTGCCGACTTAGTCAAACGATCCACTATAACCCAAATTGAATCATGATTCTTTGATGTCCTTGGCAATCCTTAAACAAAGTCCATCGTTATATGTTCCCATTTCCATTCAAGAATATCTAATGGTCTTAAAAGTCCTGCGGGTTTACGATGCTCCGCTTTTACTTGCTGGCACGTCAAACATTGAGATACGTACTTAGCCGTATCTGCTTTCATACCATTCCACCAAAATTGCTGACGTAAATTCCTGTACATCTTTGTACTACCAGGGTGGATACTATAATTACTCTTATGTGCCTCCGACAGAATTTCCTTCCTCAATTCCTCATTGTCGGGAACACAAAGTCGTCCTTGACATCTTACTATTCCATCATCAGAGATTTGAAATTCTGATCTTTTTCCTAAAGATACAGCATCTTTCACTTTCAAAATCTCTGGGTCAAATTCTTGCAGAATTTTAATTTTCTGGACAATCTCTGGCTCAATCCTCAATGCACTAAGCATGCCAGTAAGACAATTCATTTCCAATTTAAATTCGGAATTTGCTATAGATTCTAGCAACTCCCATTCCGCCATCCTCAAACTAGCCATTTCTATAGCTGACTTACGACTAAGAGCATCCGCTACTCTATTCGCTTTCCCTGGATGATATCTTATCTCACAGTCATAATCTTTCAACAACTCCATCCACCTCCTTTGTCTCATGTTCAACTCCTTCTGCGAGAACAGATACTTTAAGCTTTTATGATCCGTGTAGATCTCAAACTTTTCCCCATACAAATAGTGTCTCCATATCTTCAAGGCAAACACTATAGCTGCGAGTTCTAAATCATGCGTCGGGTAATTCAGCTCATGGGGTTTCAATTGTCTGGATGCATAGGCTACAACCTTGCCATGTTGCATCAACACACATCCCAGTCCCTTGTGAGATGCATCACTATACACCGTGAAACCATCAGGTCCGGTAGGTATAGTCAGAATTGGAGCTGTAGTCAATCTCCTTTTGAGCTCCTGGAAACTCCTTTCACATTCTCCGTTCCATTCAAATTTCACATTCTTTCGGGTCAACTTAGTTAAAGGTCCTGCCAGTCGTGAAAATCCTTCAATGAACCTTCTATAATAACCAGCAAGTCCTAAGAAACTTCGTATTTCAGTGGGTGTCGTTGGTCTCGGCCAATTCACTACCATTTCAACTTTTGCCGGGTTTACTGCAATTCCTTTTCCTGACACCACATGTCCTAAAAATATTATCCGATCCAACCAGAATTCACACTTACTAAACTTAGCATACAACTTATGCTCTCTTAGAGTCTACAAAACTATTCTCAAATGCTGCTCATGCTCTTTAGGCCCTTTTGAATATACCAGAATATCATCAATAAAGACAATCACAAACTGGTCTAAATAAGGCTGAAATATTCTATTCATCAAATCCATAAATGCAGCCGGGGCGTTAGTCAATCCAAATGGCATAACAAGGAACTCATAATGTCCATAACGAGTCCTGAATGCAATCTTAGGAATGTCCTCCTTCTTAATTCTTAACTGACGGTATCCCGATCTCAAGTCAATTTTAGAGAAGACCGAACTTCCCTAGAGTTGGTCAAACAAGTCATCAATTCTAGGCAAAGGATACTTATTCTTAATGGTCACTTGATTCAACTGCCCATAGTCAATACACAAGCGCATCGATCCATCTTTCTTTTTCACAAACAAGACTGGTGCACCCCAAGGTGAAGCACTTGGTCTAATGAATCCTTTATCTAGCAACTCCTGCAATTGCACTTTCAACTCCTTTAATTCAACTAAGGCCATTCTATATGGGGCTTTTGATATTGGTCCTGTTCCAGGCATTAATTCAATTTCAAATTCAATCTCCCGCTCTGGCGGCAATCCAGGCAATTCCTCAGGAAATACATCTTGAAATTCGTTAACTACACGAACTTCCTCGAGATTAGGCTCCTCCCTGGCATAATCTCTAACTATGGCTAGGTACCCTTGACATCCTTCGTCAAGTAACTTACATGCTTCTACTGCCGAAATAAGAGCTACAGGAAAATGGGTTTGGCCTCCTAAAAATTCACAACTAGACTGATCAGGTAAAACGAATTGAACCACTTTTCTATAACAATCCATTCTAGCCCGATACTTACGAAGCCAGTCCATTCCTATGATAACGTCAAAGTCATACATAGCCATTACAACCAAGTCTATTTCCATGTCTTTTCCTCCCATTGAGATCTTACAATTTCCACACACCAGCGTAGACAATACCATATCCTTTAAAGGCGTGGAAACACAAAGAGGCGTCTCAAGAGGCATAATTTCTATCTTATTCAAACATCTATATCTTTCAGACACAAACGAATGCGTTGCACCCGTGTCAAACAATGCATAAGCCTTTTCACCATTGATAAGAATCGTACCTGAGATAACATTTTTGGAAGCTTCCACTTCCTCTTGGGTGATTGCATACACCCTTCCTTGTGCAGGTGGTCTCTGAGGATTTCCTTGTGGGTTTGACCTAACAGCACTCTGATATCCCTGTCGCACCGAGCCAACACTCATTTACGACCTCTCTTGTGGGCAACTCCTCCTAAGATGACCCACTTGTCCACAGCCAAACCATTTTGGTCGTCCAGTGCAAGGTCCTGGGCCATGTCTCCCATTACACCTTTGACAAACACCAGGCTGATAGGGTGCTTTCCCTATATTCAGACCACTCCTTGCTCCCCCAAAATTCTCAAAGTTACTCTTCTTCTTCACATTCCAGGTCCGTCCTTGACCAGAATAAGGCCTCTTCCCCTTTCTCACATCACTAAAACTCAACGGTTTCTTAAACTCCGACCGTTCCCTCAACAGCTCCTGCTCCACCAATTGTGCCCTTTCATAGATCTCATTATAATCCCTTATGTTCAAAGGCACCAACTGCTTTCTAATGTCAGTCCTTAGCCCTTTCAGGAATCTCTTAGCCTTCTCTTCCTGATCCTCAACTAGCCTAGGAGCATATCTAGACAGTTCAGAAAATCTAGCCTCATACTGATCTACCGTCAGCTCCTTTTGTTCTAACTGGACAAACTCAGTAATCTTTCTATCCTTAGCACAGTCAGAAAAATGCTTCCTATTGAAAGATCTCACAAACTCCTCCCAATTAACATCGGTACCTGGTGGAAAGATTATGTCCTTCGAAGCTCTCCACCAAAACTTCGCATTTCCCTCCAATTGATATTCTGCTAATACTATTTTCTCAGCATCAGTGCAGTCCAACAGCCGGAAAATTCGTTCCATTCCATCAATCCATTGCTCCGCCTCCTCAGGACTTCCCATTCCATTAAACTTAAGTGGCTTCAGCTTCAAAAACTACTCCACTAGTCCTTGAGTACGGCGTTCTGCTCCGGGCTGTTGCTGCGCCTGCCTTTCCATCAGATTTCCAATATTGGCTAATGCCTGCAGGATGTCTTCCATTCGGGGTTCAGCCCTTGCAGCAGAGGCTTCAGCCCTCGATGGATGAGCACTTCCAGCTCGCACCATGACTTTCCTGCAATTCCAAGCATTGCCTCAGGAATAATCTGAGACTCATTGCCTCCACTCAAAGCAATTACTATCACCACATAAGTAACATATACGTGTTACTGGTACCTAAAGGCAATTCAAGGTAAACTACTAGGGATATATGAGTGAATTCTCATCACCCGTTATTCAATTATTTCGTTTTATATCCTATGGTGTGCATTGTCATCATGTTCCTCAATTTCCAAATGAGGCTCCTTATCACTCCACCTATAACCATTTGCTCTGATACCAAAAAGGGCGGCTGTGACACCCCGAACCCTTCGCAGGTCGTCACCAGCGCCGGTGTTACATCTTTTACCATCTCTATCTCTTGGCTAAATTAAGCCTTGCCAGATTACAGGCATTTTTTTTTTTTTTTTTAAGCGGTCCCATGCGCGACTCATAGCGGAAGCAAAATTCACATCGTCATCTATCTCCCTTCTAACCCATGATACAAATACACACCAACTAATAGCACGATTTTATAAATAACGTTGACGCTTTGCTTACATACATACATATAGTGAGATGGGGTTTCCTTCGGGTCGGTACAAAAACCAGAAAGGTTGAGACTCTGCCATGTCCCACCTAAAATCTCAAAAGGAACTCCGACCCCTAACCTCATATGAACACAAAACCCTCCCATCACCAGCATCAACTATCTACATCAAAAAGTGATCTAGCTCCTACTCCTCGCGTACAGGTCTCACACCCAGCCCGGTGTGTCAGGTGGTGGCGGTGGCAGCATCCCTCGCATCGCTCCATCCCGTCGAACGTGCACAGACAGGAACTCTTGTATGACAGGGCCCCCAGCCAGGCCGATATCATACATAACTAAGCATCGCACTCGGATAAACATCAATCCGGGTACAGAGGGACAATCTATCTCCGTACTCTCCACCTCAACATCATACGGTAGACCGTAAAATACCCCACGCGAAACAGCAGGTAGCGGCATAGTGCTAATCTGAAATGTTATCCCCAAAAGGGGTGAGTACAACCACTCAGCAGATAGGGAAATCCAGTAACAACTCAATGCATCAAGCAAATCATCATACATTACGGCATTGCTTACCTTACAGCCATGCGTATTCATGCATCATCATAGCATACATATCATCATCGTGGCATCTCATCATGCATATCATGTCATAGGTGATCATCATGTCACATCACATCATCATCATCATCATGCATATCATATCATAGGTGATCATCATGTCACATCACATCATCATCATCATCATCATGCATATCATCATGCATATCATATCATAGGTGATCATCACGTCACATCACATCATCATCATCATCATGCATATCATCATGCATATAATATCATGGGTGATCATCATATCTCATCACATATCATCATCATCATGCATATCATCATGCATATAATATCATGGGTGATCATCATATCTCATCACACATCATCATCATCATGCATATAATATCATGGGTGATCATCATATCTCATCACACATCATCATCATCATGCCTATCATCATGCATATCATTTAATTGGTGATCAATATATCATATCATACCATCATCATCATGCATCTCATTTCATGCATATAATTTCCATTTTTATCTTTAGATTTGATCACTAATCACCCATTCTCAATTATCATTTTCATCATCCCTTCGGGCAAAGACCTCCGACAGGGTTCCCAGCATTCCGCCTCCCAGGCCACATCCCTTCGGGCAAAGACCTCCGACAGGGTTCCCAGCATTTAGCCTCCCAGGCCACTGGGCTTCCGGCCCCTCACATTCCGGGCATCTCGCATCTCAACTAGCATCACAAGGCATTCCCTTCGGGCAGAAACCTCCGACAGGGCTTCCGACCTTTACCCTTCTAGCCGGGCATCCCGCACCCCAATCCTGGCATCGCGAGGCATTCCCTTCGGGCAGAAACCTCCGACAGGGTTCCGGCCCCCCACATTCCGGACTTCTCGTACCCAATCCGGCATCACGAGGCATTCCCTTCGGGCGAAACCTCCGACGGGGCTTCCGGCCTTTACCCTTCTAGCCGGGCATCCCGAAACTCCCGGGAATCTCTCGGAATTACGCCACCAGCCACCGGACAACATCCTCCACCACAACCTCATTCTTATCCACATTTATCTTTTATCTCAATTTAACATGGAAATTTGGCATGGCATCAAACATATCACACTTGCATTTCAATTCACATGTCATGCACATGTCATGCACATGTCATAGCTTAATCACATAAGTATTTCAACTTAATGCATGTACAAAGACCTCATCACACAAGTGCCACACAAATGGAATTGAATCCACGGCCAAATAAAAAATCTATTTTATTTTATTATTTCATTATTTCATTATTATTTTATTATTTTATTATATTTATTTATTTTCATAAATAAATATTTAATATTTATGATTTTCCCAAAATCATAATATTCAATAATCATTTATAGGATCACAATTTTATATAAAATTCGTGGCCAAGTCGTATTTTTCACAATTTCACAATTTCCTCCAAAAACATCCTAAAATTCTCGGATTTAAACCCACTGCACAGTTTCCGAATAAATTAAATTTAAAATACCCATTCGGTCTTCAAAAATTACGAAACTTTACAGGGTGATAGCCAACACATTTTCGTACCTTTTTCATTTAAAAATTTAAGCCAAATTCTTTTTAGATTAATTTCTATAGCCCTACGAAGCTTCTGGAATCACTACCGCGACGTCCAGAACACACTCCTCCGTATTTCTTAGATTTCACCCATCAAATCTCTTTCGTTCCTTCTGAAATTTAAGTATGTTATGTAACAATGTGTCCTTTACAATTTTCGTGAAGGGATATAGATCAAATAACCAGATTATGGTCACCATTTTAACCCATGAAGTCTCGGGTGTCTCGGTACACCTCACCAGAATCAACCATCTCCAAGATCTAACAGATTCACCAAGTTATACTTGTTATTTTTGCTTCAAATTTGAGTATGTTGTAGCTTAAGGTGTTTCCTACAACTTTCAAGCAGAAAACAAAGTGAGATCTCCAACAGAAATCAACATGCAACCAAGAAATCAACAAGAGGTCAGTGAAGATTTCGCAGATCTGAAGTCTCCGTATAATAGAACTTTTGACCCCTCAAATCTCCATAGTTTTCTATGAAATTTCAGTATGTCATACTACAAGATGTTAGCTTCAACTTTCATGAAGACACCGAAGCCAAAATCGGACTCCAAACACACATGCAAGCTCGAACAAGTCACTGACTCCCACGGTCCGAACGAAAACAGTTACACTACTCACACACCACACATCCAAGCTTCGGTTTTTGACATTCAACACTCCAAAATTTCAACATGCAAACGACATACAAGCATGCAAGAGAAGCTAGAGGACTCCCACTTGCCTCCAAGATGAACAAACAGCGATGGACGACGGCGTACGGCGGTCGGACTAGGCGGATGTACGGCGGACGGGCGGCGGCAACTCTCGGCTCCACCTCCTCTCTCTCGGTCCCTCCTCTCCCTTTCTCTCGAAATCTCTCTCTCCCTCTCACTTCTCTCGACCGAATGGAGCTAGAGGAACCGGCCACTCCTCCTCTCTCTCTCTTTTTATATCCCTTAATCCCATCATTTGCAATGATTGATCCACCTAATGACCAACCAATGCATGCTCTTCCTTTGGCCACTTGTAATCTTTATTTTTTTGAATTTTGAATGGGCTTGGGCTTAGGCCCATCCGGCCATTCCCCCTTGGGCTGGTCGAGCTCCCTTTCTTGGGCCCTAATGGCCTACTAGCTTGGCCCATCAAGCTTTAGGCTAATGGATCCAAGGCCCATTTCGAAAATTAATCCCCTTTTCCTTTTTTTTTTTTGAATTCCTTTCTATAAATATTTCTAAATTCAAATTTCATCTTGGCCAAAGTCTTGGGATATTTTAATTATTGAAATTTAAATCATATGGCCAAGCATTTAAATTTAAATTTCCACAACACAAGCAAAATTCATCAAATTAAAAGACAAATTGGCTAAAGCATAAGCCATAAAATTCTATCACCTAATTAAAGACATTTAACACACCTTAAGGCTTGGCTTTGAATTTCCGGGATGCCACATCTTGGACTACTGAGATGTCCTCAATCTTTAGTTCTTCAATCAGTCTTATCTTAGACAATCTTCAAGTAACCTTGGCAACCCCCATTTAACATACGGGTCACCTTTAAGCAACGAGATTAATGAAATTGATGGTCCTTCTCGACTCCTAATAAACTCGACACTTCCACATGCTAACGGATTAAGCTGGGTTACCTCATGACTACAATTCATTACCACAAGATGCTCCATGAACCCACTCTGTTCGTATATGACGTCAGAGTTATGCCTCAGCAACTAGTTGAGCACAACTCTACTAAGTGGTTCTTCTCCTACGACCTTAACACAACAAATTGAAATTCCACAAACTCAATTCCTAAAACTTTGCTGCGCTACTTTAATAAAATCATCCTAAAAACATTATTCATCTGATCGGTGCATGGTTGATTAAACTTCTATCCTTTTTGCCATTTTAAGGGCGTCTTATCTGCGGTAGCAATGTCTATGGTCCCTTGGACTCACATTGATAGTCCCTCACCTGATGGCTGTGCTGGCCACATCTATAGCACGTTCCCATTATACCAGGACACTGGATTGATCCATACTTCATTCTACAAACTCGACACATAATTGGTGAGTCCTCTATCTCCTATCGGATGACAGCATGCACTCTTACTTACATTGGGGTTCGTCCCAAATACCCCACGGTGTGTTCTACGACACATTCCCTCTAATCTATCCCATCAGCCTTCGGGGACCTTTTCTGGCCATGTAACCTTGTTGGTCACAATCAGAACAAGTACCCATCTCAACAGGACACGTGGCTGATCCACGTTGGCTTAAGTTAGCACGACACACTCCATTCTAATTCATTGGTGACTTGACCATCCCACATTTCCAGTTGGACAAAATAGGATACTTTTCTCTGATCATAGGCTCTTTTCCAAACTAGTTTCCATCTTTATTGAATCTGAACTTCGACTCGGATGCAACGGCTTGCTCCCAGATCACATCTCGCCATTGGACCTTGGTTGGTGTGGCAACAATAGCGGTTACAGCACTGGCAGTGGCAGTGACAGTAGCAACAACGGTGGCTCAGTCTTGAGCTTACTGATCCAACGAGCTTCCAAGGAACACTAGCGCTTGAATGATCCCCTAGAACCTAAGATCACTCGATACTGCTACACTAGTACCAACCTACGGCAGTACTCTTACACTCAAGCTAGCCAGAGTCGACACTCTGCCACAACCACCTCGGGTACTAACCTTTGTCGACACTTTACCCCGAGTTACAGAGGCTACAACCTTCTTACTAGAAGTCCTCAGCTCTTGATCACTCATGCTACAGGATCTTTATAGAAACCTATTTTCTAATTCCAATTCCATAGTGGAATTTGAGTGACCCACAACAAGCTACCAATTAGCTATCACGCACATGCATCAACAATTTAAAAGTGGCTTTTCTTACTAACTATCCCATGACTCATCATACCTTATCACTCCAATCCTTAACTTGGCTTTGATACCACTAAACGGGGATGTCACGCCCCGATCCTCGGGTGTGTGCCCACCTCTCTCTGGTCGATAGAATTTGCGATTTCCTAAGACGCGTCACCAACCCTTTTCATTTTATTGCACATGAGGAAGCAAAAATAAATCCCCTGACAATAACCATCTTGGGATAGAAAAGTAGGATAATAATTTCACCAACAAAGCACATTTTTATATACACACTGACTCATGTACAAGGTCTATGACCAAAAGACTATAAAGACTGGCTTTCCAAAAAGAAGCAGTCCTCACTGACCTACACTTTAGATCACCTCCTCTCGGCTCTAGGTCCTCCACTTGACGACCCTAAAAATTTAACCCACGATGGGGTGAGATGTAAATTTCAGCGAGTTCACCCTCTAAACCCCGATTAGGAGGGAAATACGCCCATAGGTTCAGAATCTATTGCGACCTACATCACGTTGTCTAGAGGTGTCCCATATAGGGGCAACGTCCAGATTAACAGCTCGGGATGGTTTCTTTTAACCAACACACGACCATACAATTTCGGTCTAGGGCACTGTGCTTTGCACTCAAATATCTCCACTAAAATGATGACCCTAGCCTAGTTTTTTCATATTAGAAATAGACGGTAAAGTAGTCGTGTGTGGGTACATGGTCAACTCAACCCAAAAAAAGGTGATAACTCCCACTTTAAAATCTCACTGTTTTATACAGTATATAAAACCATTTTTGGTGTTAAAATCCAACACTCGAGATTTTCTGAATAAATATTTAAATTCACAAATTTTTGGAATAAATAACCAAAAATCCAATAAGCACTCAATTGCAGAAATTGACCACATCATTGTAATCAGCACGAAATTCCGATCACCAACTATCTCGTTCTAATTTTCGAAAAAATAAATAAATAAATACAGAAATTAATTAAATAAATCAATTTAAATTCTAAAAATGTTAACCTAAGCCAAAATCGCTAAATTTAATATCGAAACGGGTCCGGAAAAATGCCGAACCAATCTAGATAAATACTACTATTTATCTAGGCCTTAGCTAAACCATTCTAACTACCTAACATGCATAATTGAATAATTAAATTTCTAATTTAATCTAACTAACCACCTAACTCCTAATTAAATAAAACTAAACACCCCTTAGGTGTCATTAGCCTACTAAAAAGAGTTTAGTGCATAAACTCACCGGTTTCAAGCGAAGACCGGTTCACTGTGACGGCGGCGCGATGATGGCCATAATTTGAATTTTCGGTGGCATCAACGGACTTGGGCCGGGCCTAAACTTGGCCCAACAAATCTTAGCTGAAGCTAAGATGTGTTCTAGATTTCGGCCGGACTTCAAGTGGGCTTGTTTTCAAATGGGCTAGAATTCATGTGGGCTGAAGCTTGTAAGAGCAGGCCTCTGATTTTGCTGGGCTGATGGGGCTTCAAATGGGCTGATCTTTGTGAGCTGGGCTGACTTCTTGGGCTACTGGCACGAAGATGCGCTGGAGCTGGGCCACGAAGAAGCAGCTTTGGTGGCTAGGCTGCTTTGTTGCCCTCGTGCGAATCGGTGGAGGCGGAGGAGCTTGAAGATGCGTGGGCTTGCTTGGCAAGAGAGGACACACGAAAATCAACGTTAATGGAGAAGAGCTTCATTGGTTGACCGAATGAAGCTGGGGACTTGGACGTGGCAGAGGGAAATCGGTGGGGAAATGGGTGTGTGGCAGGGGCTGAGCAAAAACTGTTTTGGTGGAGGGGATGAATGGCTTCGGTGGCGTCAATTCAAAGGGCGAGCAGCAGTCTTCGACATAAAAGAAAAAAAATAGAAGAAAAAAGGTAGAGGGTGAGAGAGATAAATGAAAGTGAAGTAGCACCGTGAAGAAGGAGGAGAGAGGAACAACGTGGAACTGCTGCATTGAAAGAAACTGAAAGAGAAGCAGCGTCCGAATTTCACTCAATTAGTTTCAATTTCCTCATTCGATTCCCCAAATCAATGTCCAAATTTTCCAAATCGAGGTCCAATTTCGATGAAGAAAAATCCCCTACAATTTTCTACAAGTCCCCAACACCCAAAGGCTCTACTTAGAAGTCCAAATTTTCTTCAATTTGTCCCATCCGAATTTCCGCTATTTTTCCGAATTGTCCAAATCTATTTTCCGTAAAAATCTCGGAGTCTCCGAAAATTCTTTAGAGGATGAGTCAACAATCCTAAAATAGATCGTGACATAACAGAACTTTCAATTTCTAAAATCTAGTTCAAATTCGCAATTAATTTTAATCCAACACGATTTTAGCGTGACCCAATCTACCTGATAGGTTTTAGGAATTTTTAGTGCAATTGACCTGTGATCAATTTATCTTGAGTCACAATGTACATATTCAACTTATTGGCGACTTTCGGTTGTCATGAAAATCTCGAGGTTTCAAATAGGACACTAGGTACTAAAACGACAGAAAAATCGATCTAGTGCCGATCGACGAGTATTTTACAATCAGGTAGAATCACTCACATTGTGATCACATATCTCAGTCAAATTGACCTATCTCTGGTCTCTGATTGATTTCGGCAGTACCGTAATGACCCTTGCAGATCAACACGGTCGAGCAGTCGATTCTTGGTCAAATTCTCAAGTTTATTGCATTAAAATCCCTTAATGGCTTCCCTAGGTAGTCTAATTATCTCATGAGTAATGGCACTATCGATACGTTGATGAAAGGCTTGATTTATTTAATCAAAAATGAAATCTGAAAATTCAGGCTGTCACAACTTTAACTAGGGAAGTTGTTTTGGTTCTATGGATTTGTTCCCTTCAACCCAAAATTCATACTAGTTGCTCCACATATGTTACTTTCTCATCTATCTTGATCGTCTCAAAATCCAATACATTTGTAGGGTCGAGCTCATATTTCCTTAATATGAACACATGGAAAACATCGTGAACATTGGAAAAATCTGGATGGTAGTGGCAATTGATAAGCTAAGTCACCAATCTTTTCAAAAATCTCGAACGTCCCTATAAACCTTGGACTTAATTTGCCATTCTTTCCAAATCACGATATCTTTCTCATTAGTGACACCTTAGAAATACATGATCGTCAATGTTGAATTCTAGTGGCCTTTAGCGTTTGTCTACATAACTCTTTTGTGGAGTTTGTGAGGTTTTAAGTCGATCCTAAATCACTTTTACTGCATCTAAAGTGATTCGTATTAAGTTTTGGCCTATCAATCTTCTTTCGCCAATTTCATTCTAGCAAATAGGAGTTATATAGGCTCTTCCATATAATCCTTCAAATGGGGCCATCCCAATATTTTGTTGAAAACTATTATTATAAGCAAATTCTACTAAATGCAAGTGTTCATCCCAACTGCCTTTAAAGTATATCATGCAACGCATGCTCGTAGCATATCCTCTAAGGTCCGAATAGTTCTTTTTGTTTGACTATTAGTTTGAGGGTGAAAGGTGGTACTACACTGAAGCTTAATCCCTAATGTAGTTTAGAGACTTTCCCAAAAGTTCTCAGTGAACCTTGGATCTAGATCCAATGTGATAGTTATGGGTACTCCATGTAGTTGAACGATTTGTTGCATATATAATTCTGCATACTTTTCCAAGTTATAGTCTTCTCACACTACTAGGAAATGAGTAGACTTAATAAGACAATCTACTATTGCCCAAACATTTTTCACTCTCTTCACTTAGGTGGGGTGTTGAGTTTTCCTTCGGAGGAGGATCCAAATTGACGATGATTGACATGACAGAAGGAGCCTCTCTTGCAGTTTCTTTCCCGGGGAGATCGGCAATGTGCGTGCGTCCTGTTGACAGGGGAGAGTGATAGCTACAGCGGGGGGCTCCTTAAGCTTCTGGCTTATTTCATGCATCATTGCGGTGAGTTGGGCCAGCTGGTCCTGCATCTTGGCCATGCACACGTTGGTGTCCTCATTCTCCATTCTTACTTTTGTGCACGTGCAAATTGGGAATCTCCGCTTGGCCTTGTCAACGATCGGCAAAAGACAATTGATTAGCTAGTACTTGGAGCAAGAGTAGATAATCATATATAAGCACAAGTAATAATCAGGCGGTCGGCCCACAACAAAGATCTAATCGCCCCAATTTGTTCATTTCATTAAAAGCCAGGTTGCCACATAATACAAGAAAAACATGAGAGAAAACCCCTAAACAACAATGCTACTTCAAAGAGGAAAAAACACTCTCCTAACTCCCAATTTTCAATATTAAGGCTTGAGAGAAACTCCCTAATATTGCAATGCAAGCGAGTATGATCCTGCCACATATCGCACTTGACTCAATCTAACTAATGATGACAGCTTCCGCTCATGGCAACCCCACTAACTTAGGTTAACTTCAAAGCACACTTCTCGGCTTCCTCGAGCTCCCTTTTGAGGCACTTGATCTCGGCTTGGTGGGTGATCTTCAATGGCACTTTGAGAATCTTCGGGCGGAGGCTCTCAGGGATCTTGTGCCTACGGATGTACTCCTTCGAGGTATAGTAAGTCTTCTCTTACCCCTCTAACTCTTCTTCAGACCATATCAGCTTCCAGGGGTGGCACATATCCCACATTGACTTGACCAGTGCGACAGAGTCTTCAAGATCTTGGCATCCGTCAGGGAAGTCTATCTTGAGCGGGTTCTTTTGAATTGCCGGAGGAAGCTACTGAACCTCTTGAAACTGACGAGTGACTCAGGTCGGGTAATACTCGGTGACTCCAGTGATTCCCAACAAAGGAATAGGTCCAATAAGCACACACACGAACCGCGCTTCTTGAACTTGGAACCATTTGGCATGCCATTAGAAATCCTCAAGTCCAGGGTTGATCATGAAAACTAATCACTCAGAATAATGATAATATGGGGCAAACATTTTCCTATCTCTAAACTTCAAGATAGGGTGGCTAGAGTCAAAAATGCTATTTACGGTCATCAAGCCACCAAACCCCTTAATGTGAGAGAAGAACCAAATTCTCAAGAGTGCAGGAGGAGCATGGAAAGCCTTGTCTTTATTTTCTTTAAAATGAGTAAGGGAAAGAAAAGTTTTGATGAAGATAGCATAAGAAAAGCCCTTTCCCATGCATACTTCACAAACTACCCATGCTATGGAAGGGCTAATAGCATTCCTACAATGTGGGAATATCACAAACCCGAAGAACGCTAGCAGGAAGATCCTATTTTTTTGGAAAGATGGGGCCTTTTGAAAACTTTTCTCACGTCCTCTCCCTTAACTTTAAGGAATTCAGATAAGGTCAATGTGTGACATCCCAAATTTCACCAACCTTCATTAGTGTAATTAGATTATTAGGAACTTAGATTAATTAGATTGGGCCAGAAAGTGAACCCGATGGATCGTGAGTAATGTGTGGGCTTGAGAAGTAAGTGGGCCACACGAATTGGACTTGAGAAGTCTAATGAAAGATTATGGGTTTGGGCTTAGCTTATGGCAGGCCAAGATTTAGAATTGTTAGACTAGTAAATTTAGTTTAGTGGGCCGGATTGTTATAGATTAAGCATGTTGGGCCAAAGACGAATATTTAGGCCCGAGTGATTTTATTTTATAGATTATAGTTATGATTGATTAGTGATTGTAATGTTAATATCAATTTCTAACTTTAGCATTTTTGTGATGAATTCTCTATAGACTAATACTAAGTAGTTAATATGCCATATAATTTCATAACTATATATGATTATAATAGAAATGAAATCTAATGGAATCGAAAAGGGAACTAAGTGAAAAACATTAGAAACTAATGAACCGACTAATGACACGGATTAGAGACTAACTGAATTTGAGTGACAAATGGCAAAAGACATCAAACTTGGAGGCCATGACACTTCTTGCTCTTTTCTCTTCATTTTTCCCCCTCAACCACGGTTTCGATTCCCACAAACCGAAAACAATCAACAAGGAACACAATCATTAGCAAAATCTCATCATTAGTCTAGCCTAGGGATTAGCTTGTAGCCTATTTCCCCTCTTAAATTTCATAACCCTCTCTCTCTCCTCAAGAACCGAGAAACATATCTTCTTCTTCTTCTTGTTTTTCTCTCAGTCGAGCAGTGAAGAACTAGCAACAAACCAGTGATTTCTCCTTCTTGCATGCAAGCTTTGGTGCTGATTTTTGAAGAATCTTTGAGTTATCTAATAGCTGAAGCAAGGTAAGGAAATATATAACTCTAAGTTGAAAGTTATCCATTGTTCATCAAGAAAGCTTGCAGGTCTAACCAAACAGTGAATGATTTGATTTGTAGTTGTTTTGTGATTAATCTAAGCTTAGTAAGTGTTAGATTGAAGGTAGAAGCCATTGCATGTTACTTTTGAGTCTTGCATGTTTCGAACTCCAAGTGTGAGTATGCTGTTTTTGCTGAGTGAAATGATGAAATGGTTGCCGAGTGGATGTGGTGTATATTGTGATGAGTGAACTCACGGATACAATTATACATCGAGCCGAGCTATGTATGGGCTATTTGTTAAGGAAAAGCTTGCTGAAAGTACTTTTAGTTGCTGTGATTAAGTATTGAAGTGTTGTAGAAGAGACTTGTAGAGAAATAAATAGTTTGATTGAGCTAGAAGTGAGAAAAATTGTGTGTACCCATTCTGTTCTAAGAGAATACGGTTAGGGAGTCTTCCGTTTTGTGTTATTTTCTTTATGTATGTTGATGAAAATAAGAAAGAAACCATTCTACATGATAGAACATCTATAATATTGAATTAGATACTTAGATATAACCATATGAATATAAAAACATAGAGATAGAAGTTAATTTAGTAAACCGAGTAAACTGTTTTTGTAAGAAACGGTTTGACCTTTGTCGATTATATTAATTTTCTGTAATTATCTTGTTAGAATTTGACTTTGAATCCTTAATAAAACTTGTAGAACACATCTTAAGGAATAACTTGTCAAAATTTGAGATTAAATGGATAAGAATTGGTTAGTAAAACAATCTTCTTTGTAGATATAGAATCTGGGCGTCGGTACAGGGTGCTGGTAAAGATTATGGCAATTCTTACTCTTAATACAGTAAGAATTAGACTTAAGTTTCTTCACAGAAAATGTCAATCTATGTTTCAAATATAACATACTAAATTTTGGTAGTATTTCGACAAGAATTGTTATATCTTCTGTGTCCGAAACCGAAACTGGACATTTAGCTAGTTAACTGTCTGGACCCGAGAACATATATTAGATATTGTGTCTTGTATATTAGGCTTTTGTGATGCACGTAGAGTCTAATAAACCTCATAATAGATGTTAGTCATATAAGAGTAAGTCTCACATCTTATTAGAGATATAAGTGCATATAGTATCATGCGTGTGCAATGAGTGCGGCACATAGTGCTTGATTATGGGGTAAATATATGTTCGGCATGGAATGTGACATGTCGTAATGGGTTTTATCTTATAGTTTGGACACGCACGTGTGCTAGGTTCATGAGAGTTATATATATAGTTAGATACTTTGGAGTCTTTTTCTTTTGCAAACGATGAATGCATTAATCAAAGGTGTGGTGGTATGAAATGTGTGCTTAAGAGAATGAACGAACCCATCAGTACGGAGATACCGGTGATGCCCCTCGAAAGTTGGGATGCCCATGCTGTGTGGTCTTGGATGCCTCGGTAGAGAGATACTGGGATGCCTCGGAGTGAGATGCCCTTGTGTGTGATCAAGGATTCATCAGTTGTGTGATACTGAGATGCCTCGGAATGAGATGCCCCATGCTGAGTGGTCTTGGGAGGACCTCAGTTGAGTGATGCCGGGATGCCTCGGAGTGAGATGCCCATAATAAAAATATTGTGGAAATCCGGATAAGGTAACTTCCAAAAGTGACTCGATCGGGCCGGTAGAGTTCCGATTAGTAACTGATCGAGGGTGGATCATATGCACACTAAATATAATTCTACTTGGTGAGTGAGTCCATTCATTATTGTTGCATTGCATCTTGATATAAGATTGAGCTTGAGAAAGGTAAGCATAGAAATGGATGCACATAAGGTGATTACATACATGATGTGTTAATATCCAATTGTTTATGCTTGTGACAATCCTACTTTAGTATCTTGAATTCTTTGGTCATGATTCCCTTGAAATATTGATGGCCGTGGATTGTTTAAGTTAGAGTTTTATCATTCTTTACTAGGCAAAGTTGTTGCTCATACCTTACATTTTCAAATTGATAGTATGGATGTGCTGCCAATAGCTCGTTATGGAGTGGTATCAAGCATTGAGGTTACCTTTACTGATGTGTATGACTCTGATGTGGAGCTAACTTTCTCCAATTATGAGGCTACTTTATGGATGGATGTTGGTAGAGCTGAGATGGTTCCAATGAAGTTTGTCGCATGGTTTATCAAGCACGATGGAGCGATGTTTGGCCCTATACCTTTTAGTGATGATGGACCTAGAGCTGGGACGGATGACGCCTAGACGTCTTTGATCATGTAGAAGCTAACTGTCTTTTGTTTCTTTTGAACGTGGGCTTGTGTGGGAACTCGTAGAGTAGACACCCTCACCCTTTATCCCTGGCTTTTGTTACACCTTACTTTTGTTATGTACATGTTGTATATATAGGCGATGAACATGGAAAGAGTCTAGGTTGATAAATTTTGTAGTCCTTGATGATGAGCAAAAGAAATGAAGCTTCTTGTGATCTTGTTTATGTGCATGAATGAATTGGCCAATACTTAGATTGAAGATAGAGTGATAGCAGGATAGCCTCATAATATAAACTTGAGATTTTAAATAATCCATGTTATGCATGCTAACCTTCAATGGTAAACACTATATATTATCTAAAGGAGGTTACAAGTTAGGAAGATGATAATAATAATTATAATTCCGCTTGCGTTTAGTACGTGACGCCCTGGGACGTCACAATTGCTCTTTTTGGTATCAGAGCATAGGATTACCTGGAGTGATAAGGTGCGGTAGTGACTATGCATTAGGATAATGATATTTTCTTTGTAAGGAACAAGTAACTTATGTTACTCATAGGGTATTAGTAACAATTGTTGCAGTTGTTACTCATTAGTTTTGTAAGGAGACTCGGTCAGCTAATGAGTAGTGACCGATGTGCAGAAACCAGGAATCGTCAGGATGAGTAGAAATGGACGAAGAATGGCCATGGATCCCTGTGTGGAAAGAATTTTGGAAGCACTTGCTAATGTAGGAACCTTATTGGAAAGGCAAGCCCAACAACAGGTAGGAGGTGACCGTAGAATGCCAGGCTCAATGGAACAATTTTTGAAACTAAAACCCTCTAGATTTGCTGGATTAGGAGATCCTGTAGAAGCATAATTGTGGATAGATGAGATGGAAAAGATATTTGCATTGCCAAATTGTACTGATGCAGAGAAAGTATCTTTAGTAGAATATCAACTTCAATGAAATGTTGATTATTGGTGGAAAGCAACAAAAGGAACAATATTCCCTGACGGTGTAGATGTGACTTGGACTGGATTTGTAGGAGTTTTCTATAGTAAGTATTTTTTAGACTATGCAAGGGATAAAAAGGTAATGGAATTTATGCAGTTGACCCAAAATAACTTGATTGTAGATCAGTATGAGGCAAGATTTGCTGAACTCTCTAGATTTGCTCCTAGATTAATAGAATATCCAAAGGATAAGGCTAAGAGATTCTTGAATGGGTTAAGGCTTGATATAAGAGGACGATTGGTGCCTTTCAATTTGAAGGATTATAGTGAGTTGTATGAAAGGGCACAGCTAGTGGAAAGAGATTTGATGTCAAGAGACTAGACATCGGCATATCAGGTAAGACCACAATCTCAAGGAGACTCATCGAATTTTCGTTATAATAAAAGATGTCATCAAGTTGGAAAGCGACCATTTGTGCAAAACAAGAAAAATAAGATTGAGAATCCTAGAAAAGTGTGGAATAATCAACCAATGGGACGATCGCAGTATGGTAACAATGAGTGTCGCCGGTGTGGTAGATCACATGGATTTGGACCATGTTATGGAACAAATGTTTGTTTTAAATGCAGACAGTCAGGGCATTATATTAGAGATTGTCCTAAAAAAAGAATGCAACCATAGCCACAATAGAATTCAAGTAGACCATTACCACCAAGAAATAACCAACGACCACCAGCTCAAAGAAGAATTTATGCGATTACTCAGGACGAGGCTGAAGGATCTCAAACGGTAATTACAGGTATCGTTACCCTATTTAATCATAATGTTTATGCTTTGTTCGACACGGGAGCAACTCATTCCTTTGTATATGCTCAATTTGTGTGCCTGAATAAGATGGAACCTGAATTGTTAGAAGTACCTCTTAGTGTCTCTACTCCATTAAAGGATGTCATTTTATCTACTTCAATGTGTAGAGATAGTGGAATCCTTATAGGCGGACAAAACTTGTTAGCTGATCTGATAGTGTTAGTTATGTATGACTTTGATGTAATTCTGGGAATGGATTGGTTGCATAGACACCAAGCTAGTGTGGATTGTTATAGGAAGATGATTCGATTTGACCCACCAAATAGGCCAAGTTTTGAATTTTATGATGGAAAGACAACCCCCTCTATACCTCTTATTACTGCACTAGAAGCCCACAAACTTCTTAGAAATGGTTGTCAAGGGTATTTGGCATATGCAAGTGAACAAACTAAGAAGGAGGTACAACTTGAGGATATCCCTGTAGTACAAGAATTTTCTGATGTATTTCCCGAGGAATTGATAAGATTACCCCTAGAGCGAGAGGTTGAATTTACTATTGAATTGGCACCTGGTACAAAACCCATATCGAAAGCTCCTTATAGGATGGCACTGACGGAATTAAAGGAATCGAAGGTACAATTACAAGAATTACTGGACAAATGATTTATTAGACCAAGCGTTTTTCCGTGGGGTGCACCAGTGTTATTTGTTAGAAAGAAAGATGGATCAGTACGCATTTGTATTGATTATAGGCTATTGAATCAAGTGACAATTAAAAATAAGTACCATTACCAAGCATTGATGATCTATTTGATCAATTGCAAGGAGCATCAGTTTTGTCAAAGATTGACTTAAGATCAAGATATCACCAATTACGGATAAGAAAGGAGGGTATTCCTAAAATAGCTTTTCGAACTAGATATGGACACTATGACTTTTTGGTTATGTCATTTGGATTACGAATGCCCCAGCAGCTTTTATGGACCTTATGAACAGAGTATTTAAGCCTTTTCTGGACCAATTTGTCATAGTCTTTATAGATGATATTTTGGTGTATTCAAAGGGACAAGATGAGCATAAAGAACGTTTAAGGATTGTGATGCAAACTCTTAGAGAACACAAATTGTATGCCAAATTTAGTAAATGTGAATTTTGGCTGGACCAAGTGACATTTTTAGGACATGTGGTGACCGGTGAAGGAATATCAATGGACCCAGTTAAAGTTGAGAATGTGATTAATTGGTATAGACCATCGACAGTGATAGAAATACGAAGTTTTCTAGGTTTAGCTGGATATTACCGAAGATTTGTAGATGGATTTTCTCGAATTGTAGGACCATTAACACAATTGACTCGGAAGAATTCAAAATTTGATTGGTCAGAGGAATGTGAGCAAAGTTTCCAAGAACTTAAGAGGAGATTGATGACGGCACCAGTGTTAACAATACCCATAGGATCTGGAGGTTTTGTGGTATATAGTGATGCTTCTCATAAAGGATTAGGTTGTGTTCTTATGCAACACGGGAAAGTTATAGCATATGCGTCGAGACAATTGAAACCACATGAATTGAATTACCCTACTCATGACTTAGAGCTAGCTACTATTGTTTTTGCTTTAAAGATTTGGAGGCACCATCTTTATGGAGAAAGATTTGAAATTTTTATGGATCACAAGAGTTTAAAGTACATATTCTCTCATAAGGAATTGAACATGAGGCAAAGGAGATGGATAGAATTACTTAAGGACTATGACTGTGAAATTTTGTATCGCCTAGGAAAAGCTAACAGAGTGGCAGATGCACTTAGTAGGAACTCGGCGATGAGAGTAGCCAATATGATGGTTAAAGAATGGAATCTATTGGAAGCAATTTCAAATTCTGAATTCAAGGTTGAGGTGAGTGAATTGTAGGTATGATAGCTGCATTGAGAGTTGAACCTAAAGTTATACAGCACATTAAGACCTTACAACAGTCAGATCCTGAAATATTGAAAATTCGAGATAAAGCTCTGAAAGGAAAGAAGTTGGATTTTCAAATCTCGAATGATGGGATAGTTAAATTTCATGGACGTTTTTATGTGCCTAGTAATGATGAATTGAATAGAGAAATTCTAACTGAAGCTCATTGTAGTAGTTATAGTATTCACCCAGGAAATAAAAAGATGTATAGGAACCTTCGTCAATATTTTTGGTGGAACGTAATGAAGACTGATATTGCTAAGTATGTTGCAAGATGTCTGACATGTCAACAGGTGAAAGCTAAACATCGAAAGCCTGCAAGATTACTAAAACCATTGGAAATTCCAGAATGGAAGTAGGAACATATAACCATGGACTTTGTACAAGGACTGCCAAGGACTTCAAGTGGACATGACGCAATCTGGGTAATAATAGACCGATTAACAAAGTTAGCATACTTTTTAGCTATAAGAGTAGACTATTCACTAGAGAAGTATGCCACATTGTATGTTAGACAGATAGTACGACTACATGGTGTTCCTGTGACCATAACATTAGATCGAGATCTGCGATTTACGTCAAATTTTTGGAAAAAGTCTTCAACTTGCCTTAGGAACTAAACTCCAATATAGTACTGCCTTTCATCCACGGATGGATGGACAATCAAAGAGGACTATACAAACATTGGAAGATATGCTGAGAGCCTGTGTCATCAATTTCAAAGGAAATTGGGATGAGAAATTACATTTAGTGGAATTTTCTTATAACAATAGTTTTCAGCAAAGCATTGGTATGGCTCCATTTGAAGCTCTATATGGTAGGAATTGTAGAACCTCTATTTGCTGGAATGAAGTTGGAGAGCAGAAGCTGACAGGACCGGAAATAGTTCAAATTACTTTGGAAGCAGTAAAGACTATACGAAAACGACTCGAGACAGCTTAGAGTAAGCAAAAGAGTTATGCAGACGAACGTCGTAGACCTTTAGAATTTAGTGTAGGAGATCATGTATTTTGAAGGTATCACCTATGAACAATGTGTCAAGATTTGGGAAGAAAGGAAAGTTGAGCCCAAGATTTATAGGACCTTTTGAAGTATTAGAAAAGATTGGAGAGTTAGCATGTAGAATAGCATTACCACCAAAGCTATCAAGTATTCACGATGTTTTTCATGTATCTATGCTTAGGAAATATGAGCTGGATCCAACTCATGTGTTAGATTTTGAAGTACTAGAAATAGATGAAAGAATTAGATATATAGAAGAGCCTATGAAAATTTTGGATCGAAGAGAGCAAGTGTTGAGGAATAAGACTATACCTTTAGTCAAAATTTTGTGGCGATACCATGATTCAGAGAAAGCAACTTGGGAAAGTGAGGAAGAGATCAGACGAAAATATCCTCAGTTTTTCAAGTGAATAAGGTAAGAAATCTAATTTCGAGGACGAAATTTTTCTAAGCAAGGGAGAGTTGTGACATCCCAAATTTCACCAACCTTTGTTAGTGTAATTAGATCATTAGGAACTTGGATTAATTAGATTGGGCCAGAAAGTGAACCTGATGGATTGTGAGAAATGTGTGGGCTTGAGAAGTAAGTGGGCCACATGAATTGGACTTGAGAAGTCTAATGAAAGATTATGGGTTTGGGCTTAGCTTATCGCAGGCCAAGATTTAGAATTGTTATACTTGGTAAATTTAGTTTAGTGGGCCGGAGTTGATATAGATTAGCGGTTGGGCCGAGAGATGAATATTTAGGCCCGAGTGATTTTATTTTATAGATTATAGTTATGATAATTTGATTAGTGATTGTAATGTTAATATCAATTTCTAACTTTAGCATTTTTGTGATGAATTCTCTATAGACTAACACTAAGTAGTTAATACGCCATATAATTTCCTAACTTTATATGATTATAATAGAATTGAAATCTAATGAAATCGAATGGGAATTAAGTGAAAAACATTAGAAACTAATGAACCGACTAATGACACGGATTAGAGACTAATTGAATTTGAGTGACAAATGGCAAAAGACATCAAACTTGGAGGCCACGACACTTCTCTCTCTTTTCTCTTTGTTTTTCCTCCTCACCCATGGTTTCGATTACCACAAACCAAAATCAATCAAAAAGGAACATAATCATTAGCAAAATCTCATCATTAGTCTAGCCTAGGGATTATGTAACGCCCCGATCCTCGGGCACGCATACATCATTTTGCTTGGTCGACTTTAGAATGCGATATCCCAGAAATATGTATCGCCAATCCTTTCATTTTCAATAGCACATGCGGAAACAGTTATAAATCGCCAGACAATAAAAAATGGGATAGAAAAGTAAGGCCATATTTTTCATATTTAAATCCACAGCCAAACTTTTATACATGATATAATTCAAGGTCTATTCACAAGACTATTCATAACATTTTAGTCACACTCTAAAGTATACAACACAAGGTTCATAAAAGAGGATGGGATCTCAGTCCTCATCCAGGTCATATTTAGGATCATCCTGATCCTCTTCTGACTCATCTTCACCAAGCTCATTTCCTTCGAGCTCTTCATCTTTTTCTGGCTCATCGTCATCTTCTAGCTCCTCTTCCTCAGGCTCATCTACGGGCCTGAAATGTTATCCCACAACCAGGATGAGACTACGTCTTAGCAAGTTCTACCCCACTAAGACTCGATTAGGAAACTAATACGCTAACCAGGCTACCTATACACGCACGGGTCAGAGGACTTACCTTGGCCTCAGATTTCACCTGCATATTAGCACAATTCAATAGGCACCCTAGCAATCACATCACATATTGATATCTCGATCAATCGACCTAGTCAATGACATATCAGTCGGACCATTTCCAGGTCAAATCACTCCTCAATATAGAACCTCCAATTGTACTCTCAGTCACAGAGCTCCAGTAATGCTCTCGGGCGTCGTTTTCTCCAAGGTGACATAAGTAACAAACAGTCTACGTGCGTTCTTTAAGGCGCTGTTTTCGCACAATGATATTCCCCATCACCAAACCACGCCTGTCATAGGTCACAAACATTCTACGTACATTCTTTAAGGCGCTGTTTTCACACAGTGATATCCTTAATCATTAAACCACACCTACCACAAGTCATAGATAGTCTACGTGCGTTCTTTAAGGCGCCGTTTTCGCACAGTGATATCCTTAATCACCGAACCATGCCTGTCTATACCTCGTACCTGATTGGTCTCAGCCAAGAGAATTCCCAATTCACTCTCATGATTCTTTCCGCTTTACAACTCATCAAAGCATTATAAAGGTTAAATAACCATACTCGGCTATCGACCCATCAATCATTCAATTTCACTCAATTTCAATCAATTTATGAATAATTCCTCAATTCGCGCAATTAATTCAATTCAGAACAATGTAGAGCCCAAATAAATAAACGGACTACACCACGACAATTAGCACGAAATTTTGGTTGTCGGCTATCCTTACCTAATTTCCGAAAAATAAATAATTAAATAATTAATTTCGAAAATTAATAAATAAATACCAAAAATCCAATTTAGGCCCGTAATGCCTAATTGAAGCCCAATAAGGGTCGGGAAAAATCCCAAGATGCATTCAATACACAGTATAGGCAATTCTCTAGCTAAGTACACTAACCACCTAACTAATATGCAATGCAATTAACTAATAATCACTAATCCATTCTAATCTAACGACCTAATTGCACTTAATTAATCTAATCAACCCTTAAACATAATTAGTCTACTAAGCAAGGATTAGTGAAATTACTCACTTAATTTGCAAAGAATGGAACACCGCAACGGTGGCCGAACTTGGGCCCGCGACAAACTTGGACCGGGCCAATAAACTTTACAAGCCCACAGAAATTTCTGGGCTTGGGCCTGCTGGAATTCTTGGGCTGAACTTGATTTGGGCTTCAAGATTGGGCTGAAATGGGCTTGAAACAAAGCTAAACTGGGCCTGTCTTCGCTGAAGCTAGGCCGGGCTTCAAGTGGCTAAATTGCTGGACTTTTGGGCCCAACTAGACTTAAATTCGCTGGGCTTGAGGATTGCTTGAGATGGGCCAGCTTGTTGGGCTTGTGGACTTGCTGCACTTGTGGGTTCAATGGCCCAAAGGAGCTGCTTCGCATGAGCTGGGCCACAAACAGGAAGATAGAAGAGAAACCAAGCGGAGAAAGGCGGTTGTGAAGTCAGCGTCACTGCTGAAGATTGACCGAGGGCGACAACGTTGAGGACAAGTGGCAGGGGAGACCGTCGGATGCTGAAGCTGGGAGCGTTGGTAGCGGCAAAATGAAGTGGAGCTGTAGCAAGCGGTGGAGGAGGGGACGCCTGGCAACTCACGCTTTGCTGGGTTGAGGCGTGAGTGGCCGACATAGTCAACCAGCGGGCTTCGTAGGCTTCAGTGGAACATGGATGAAGAGAAGCAGCACTCGTGGCGGTTGTTGAAGCCGTTGGCGAAGATTAGAGTTTTGAAGCCACATGGAGCTGGGCAAATTGCAGCAGCTTCAGTCAACACTTGGGGGCTTCGCTTGAAGAATTTCACTGAAGTTGAGCAAGAAAGCAGAAAATGGTGAAGCAAGGGTGAGCTAGCTGCGTGAGAGGGGCAAATTGTGAAGGGAGAGAGATATATTGTGGGTGGTGTCTTCGGTGGGATGGCAGAGAAGGTGGACGTTCGATGGACTGGAATTTTTGCTGATTCTGCTCTCCCTTACTGGTCACGCACAGGTTGGAGAAAAGAGAGAATGGAGGGTCCCCTTTAGCTTGATCTTTCCACAAAAATATCTTCACAAACCATCCTCAGCCAAGTATTTTTGCTTGGCCTCCATTAGGTCACACATACACTTCTTCTAGAAGCCAAAAGGGTCCAAAGGTTGTGGCTTGGTGGGGGGTTACGAATTTGTAAGCCATCTCCTCCAATTGGACCATCACATTCACTAGATTTAGCCACAATTGGCCTTAATAATTTCAAATGGTCATCCATAGACCATCTCGGTATTTTTCCTCATCTCTGAATCCACTTTCCATCTCAATTTTGCATCCAATTTAATCCCCGACTTCAATTGCACAAAAACGACTATGCGACAACTTTTTCTCAAAAAGTGTCGGGTGTTAGAAAAATCTTCTGAGATTGAGTCGACTCTCCAAGAATTTATTGTGACATGACAGAATCTTCAATTTCTGAAATCGGACTCAAATTGGCGGTTAATTTCCATTCAACGCATTTTTAGCGTGACCTAAACTATCGGGTAATTTTCAGATACTTTTAAGTGCAAATGACCCGTGGCCGATTTTCTTCGAGCCACTACGAACCCACTCGATTCATTGGCGACTCTCAATTGTCGTGAAAATCTCAATGATTTAATTACGGACACGGGGTACCAAAATGATAGTAAAATCATATTAGTATCGATCGACGAGAATTTTCCAATTTAGTGGAGTTACCCACGATCGGCCACACATCTCAGTCGAACAGACATATCTCTAATCTCAAATCGATTTTTAATTGTACCGTAACGGCCTCTAAAGATAAGCACAGTCGAGAAGCCGATTCCTAATCGAATTTTCAAGTCTATTGCCTTAAAATTTCTTAATGGCTTACTATGACAGTCTAGTTATCTCGAGAGTGATTGGCTCTCAGAATAGCCCTATAAACGCGTCAATGAAATGCTCGATAAATTCAGTAGAAAACAGGTTGAAAAATCTGGATGTCACAAATTAGCCTTATAGATCTATTTCCCCAACTAAATTTCGAAACCCTCTCTCTCCTCAAGAATCGAGAAACCCATCTTCTTCTTCTCTATTTCTCTCGGTCAAACAGCAAGGAAACCAGTAGCAAAAACCAATGATTTCTCCTTCTTGCATGCGAGTTTTGGTGCTAATTTTTGAAGAATCTTTGAGTTATCTAATAGCTGAACAAGGTAAGGAAAGATATAACTCTAAGTTGAAAGTTATCCATTGTTCGTCAAGAAAGCTTGTGGGTCTAACCAAACAGTGAAGGATTTCATTTGTAGTTGTTGTTTTGTGATTAATCTAAGCTTAGTAAGTGTTAGATTGAAGGTAGAAGCTATTGCATGTTACTTTTGAGTCTTGCATGTTTCGAAATCCAAGTGTGAGTATGCTGTCTTTGCTGAGTGAAGTGATGAAATGGTTGCCGAGTGGATGGATGTGGTGTATATTATGATGAGTGAACTCACGGATACAATTATAATCTTTTTTTTTGTTCAGTCCTACTCTATTCCTACTCTACACTCACTCTCAGACTTTTGCCCTGCCTCTTACAGGGCGTGGGAGTCGAAACCCACTCCTGAAACTTATGCGTCCCCACCCCATCCCCCCTGAGAAGGTGGGGATTTGAACCCCTCACCTCCCCCTTCCATGTTGGAAGGGTGGCCACTGGGGCGAATCCCAGTGGTTAGATACAATTATACTTCGAGCCGAGCTATGGATGGGCTATTTGTTAAAGAAAAGCTTGCTGAAAGTACTTTTAGTTGCTGTGATTAAGTATTGAAGTGTTGTAGAAGAGACTTGTAGAGAAATAAATAGTTTGATTGAGCTAGAAGTGAGAAAAATTATGTGTACCTATTCTGTTCTAAGAGAATATGGTTAGGGAGTCTTCCGTTTTGTGTTATTTTCTTTAGGTATGTTGATGAAAATAAGAAAGAAACCATTCTACATGATAGAACATCTATAAGATTGAAGTAGATACTTAGCTATAACCATATGAATACAAAAACATAAAGATAGAAGTGAATTTAGTAAAACGAGTAAACTGTTTTTGTAAGAAACGGTTTGACCTTTGTCGATTATATTAATTTTCTGTCATTATCTAGTTAGAATTTGCCTTCGAATCCTTAATGAAAATTGTAGAACACATCTTAGGAATAACGTGTCAAAATTTGAGATTAAATGGATAAGAATTGGTTGGTAAAACAATTTTCTTTGTAGATAAAGAATCTGGGCGTCGGTACAGGGTGCTAGTAAAGATTATGGCGATTGTTACTCTTAATATAGTGAGAATTAGACTTAAGTTTCTGCACGGAAAATGTCAATCTATGTTTCAAATATAACATGCTAAATTTTGGTAGTATTTCGACAATAATTGATATATCTTCTGTGTCCGAAACCGAAACTGTACATTTAGCTAGTGAACTGTCTCGACCCGAGAACATATATTAGATGTTGTGTCTTTTATATTAGGCTTTAGTGATGCACGTAAAGTCTAATAAACCTCATAATAGATGTTAGTCATATAAGAGTAAGTCTCACATCTTATTAGAGATATAAGTTCATATAGTATCATGCGTGTGCAATGAGTGTGGTGCATAGTGCTTGATTAAGGGGTAAATATATGTTCGGCATGAAATGGGAGATGTCGTAATGGGTTTTATCTTATAATTTGGACACGCACGTGTGCTAGATTCATGAGAGTCATATATATAGTTAGATACCTTGGAGTCTTTTTCTTTTGCATACGATAAATGCATTAATCAAAGGTGTGGTGATGTGAAACGTGTGCTTAAGAGAGTGAATGAACCCATCGGTACGGAGATACCGGTGATGCCCCTCGGAAGTTGGGATCCCATGTTGTGTGGTCTTGGATGTCTCGGTAGAGAGATACCGGAATGCCTCGGAGTGAGATGCCCTTGTGTGTGATCAAGGATGCCTCAGTTGTGTGATATTAGTATCTTGAATTCTTTGGTCATGATTCCCTTGAAATATTGATGGCTGTGGATTGTGTAAGTTAGAGTTTTATCATTCTTTACTGGGCAAAGTTACTGCTCATACCTTACATTTTCAGATTGATAGTATGGATGTGCCGCCAATAGCTTGTTATGGAGTGGTATCAAGCAATGAGGTTACCTTTACTGATGTGTATGACTTTGATGTGGAGCTGACTTTCTCCAAGTATGAGCCTACTTTATGGATGGATGTTGGTAGAGCTAAGATGGCTCCAAAGAAGTTTGTCGCATGGTTTATCAAGCACAATGGAGTAAGTTTGGCCCTATACCTTTTAGTGATGATGGACCTGGAGCTAGGACAGATGGTGCCTAGACGCCTTTGATCATGTAGAAGCTAACTATCTTTTGTTTCTTTTGAACGTGGGCTTGTGTGGGAACTCGTGGAGTAGACACCCTCATCCTTTATCTCTGGCTTTTGTTACGCCTTACTTTTGTTATGTATATGTTGTATATATAGGCGATGAACATGGAAAGAGTCCAGGTTGATAAATTTTGTAGGCCCTGATGATGAGTAGAAGAAATGAAGCTTCTTGTGATCTTGTTTATGTGCATGAATGAATTGGCCAATACTTAAATTGATGATAGAGTGATAGCAGGATAACCTCATAATATAAAGTTGAGATTTTATATAATCCATGTTATACATGCTAACCTTCAATGGTAAACACTATAGATTATCTAATGGAGGTTACAAGTTAGGAAGATGATAATAATAATTATAATTCCGCTTGCATTTAGTACGTGACGCCCTGGGATGTCACAAGAGGTCAACGATGGGGGGCTTCGTGCATGGGTTGTTGACCGGAGGAGTGTGCTAGCGACAAGAGTTGGTGGAGTTGCTTCAGTGTGGCAGCAAGGTGGAGAAATTCGGTGGTCTTCAACGGGCTGTTGCAGCTGGAGATGTTAGCGTTGGATTGGTGGAAGTTGCGTTGGTCTTCTCCGCTGATGATTGATCAAGCTTGGTGACGCGAACTTGCTAGCGACGAGAATTTCGTCGAGAGGGGTAGTCGCTGGGTTTCTTCAAAGATCAAAACAAAAGCAAAATGGAGAGGGCTGACGGATTGAAAAGCACGAAGAAGGAGGGCGGCAATCCTGGCATGCTTAGGAAGCCTAAGAGGAAGAGGTCAAAGAGGGTTATCCCTCTAATTGAATGCATTGTCTCCCCTCTAATACTTTCCACAATTTAAATCCCATCAATAAACCAGCCTCCAATTTTACTTAATAGAACTTCAATTTGCTCTCCGATTTCCACAAATCGAGATCCAAATTTTGATAAGGAAAAAGCCCACATAATTTCTACAAGTCCCTTTCTCCAAATAGCTCAGTTTGTAAGTTGAAAATCCCTTCAATTCGGCCTATCCGAATTTCCATTAATTTTCCACAACGTCTGAAATGATTTTCCATAAAAATTTTGGGATCTCTGAAAATTCTTCGAATGATGAGTCAACGTTCCTAACATAGATTGTGACACGACAGAACTTTCAATTTTTAAAATCATACCTAAATTCACAGTTAATTTCACTCGGGTGCGTTTTTAGTGTGACCTAGGCTACCGGATAATTATCAGAGATTTTTTGTGCAAATGACCCATGGTCAATTTTCTTTGAGCCACAATGAACCCACTCAGCACATTGGCGACTCTTAGTGGTTGTGAAAATCTCAAGGTTTCAATTACAAGCACAAGGTACCCAAAACAACAGAAAATCGATCTAGTGTCATTATACAAGAATTTCGCCATCAAGTGGAATCACCCACACTTTGATCACACATCTCAGTCAAATCGACCTATCCCTGATCTCTTATCGATTTTGACAATGTCGTAATGACTCTTGCAGACTAGCACGGTCGAGCAGTCGACTTCTAGTCGAATTCTCAAGTCCATTGCATTAAAATCTCTTAATGACTTTCCCAGATAGTCTAGTTATCTCACTATAGACGTGTCGATAAAAGGCCCTACTTATTCAATTGAAAACAGTATTGGAAATTCATGATGTCACACCAAATATGCATTGTGCGGGGTTAAGCCTCAGCTTGAATTTCCTCAATCGATCAAATTGTTTTCTTAAGATTTCAACATGATCTTCAACATAAACTTCAATCTCCTTATGCATCATGTCATGGAATAGTGTTATCATGGCTCTTTGATATGTTTCCCCTGCGTTCTTCAAGCCAAATGGCATAACTTTGTAGCAAAATGTTCCCCATGGAGTGATGAAAGAAGTTTTCATCTTGTCTTCATCTTTCATCCGGATTTGATTATAACCAGAAAATCCATCCATGAAGGAGAACAGTTCGAATCCAACAATACTGTCAACTAAGACATTAATGTGTGGCAAAGGAAAATCATCCTTAGGGCTTGCCCTATTTAGGTCAAGGTAATCAACACATACTCGGACTCGTCCAACCTTCTTCATAACCGGGACTATATTAGCAATCCAATTAGCATAATGGGTGACTTCAATGAAACCAACATTTAAGAGCTCCATGATTTCTTCTTCAATCCTTTTTGACAACTCATGTTTCGTCCTTATGAGCTTTTGTTTTTTCAGCGGAACATTAGGATCAAGTGGTAACGCATGTTCCACGATCTCAGGGTCTAAACCCGGCATATCGGCATATGACCAAGCAAAAACATCTTGGTACTCTTTCAAAAGTCCAATTAATCTATTGGCATCCGCTTAAGAGAGACTTGCCCTAATCTTGATTTCTTGAGGGTTATCTGGATCTCCTAAATTCACAGCGATTGGCTGTTCGATGGTAGGAGGCTTGGACTCTTCATGTCTAAGCCATTCTTTTTCAATAACTCGAGGATCATCCTCATTCTCTAAGTCGGAATAATCTGGTTTGTTAAAATCTTTTGAATGTGAATCCGAGCCATGTAAATGACTATCACGATGTGAAATGTCATGCCTGAGATGCAATCAAAAAATTGTTAGTATATATACATATAAATGAATACAATGCATATAAATGTCATGAAAAAAAAATTTCAAATTTGAGATTTCGAAAAAATTTATTAGGAACTAGTCCTCATGTCATTGGACATCCTCGTTCCACTAAAACATTTTGAAATTATAGATCGTGTGGAGGCTTAGGCCCCAAAGCATCATCATATGACTGATTTGGGAAACCTTACATGTCTATTAATAAAATGTGAATTTTATTGATATGCGAAATCACATTACAATTTATATCATGGATCCATAGAGTTTATGATCTAGATTATTACAAGCACATACTAATGAAATGAATGGAATTCCCTCATAGGGGAGAAATGAATGGAATACAACTAAAAATGAAATGCAAGAACTAGAAACATCTCTTACATAGTGGGAACTGCAGGCTCTTCATCTTTACTAATAGTGCCAATCAAACCATCTTCAAACAAAACAACAAAGTGGTAGACATTGGGCTCTTCTTCTTGCAAGAACTTCGGTGGACCAAGAAAGAAATCCTTCAAAGGTGGAGGCAAGAGACGTTGGTAGCTCTTACCTTTAATGTTTGGGCCTTTATGATTACCTTGACCCTTACAGTCACCTTGATAACCTAGTTCTTCACACTTGTTGATCTTGACCACCTTAATGGGATTTGGCATGCCTTGGGCGAGCTTACCCAAACCTTTCCCAATAGCAAAAACCATTCTTGAGCAGTTCTTTACTTGGCATCAAGGAGGCCTTTGAGAACTGAGGCTTCCTAATGATTGACCCAATAGGCACATGAGTGATAGACACCATCTCAAATAAGCGGTAGCTCAATTCTCCCTTGACCTCAGGCTCAATGAAAGGTATGGCAGTGTTATGGAAAGTCTCCACATCTCTTTCACATAGGATAGTCACAATCTTTTTATCAATGGGGAGTTTCATCACTTGATGAAGACTAGAGGGAATCATCCCTGCAGCATGGATCCAAGGCCATCCCAATAGTAGGCTAAAGTTACTAGCAATATCCAGTACTTGAAATTTTTTAGTAATGGTAATAGGGTCAATCGTCTATGGTAAATCGATTTCCCCTATTGTTTCTTTTCTTATCACGTCAAAGGCTTGGACGGGAATGTTTGGAGGGGCGATATTTTCCATTCCTATCCCCAATTGACAAAGGGTAGATAAGGGAAAATGTTCAAGGTAGAACCATTATCTATTAGGACCCTCGAAATCCTAGTCCCAAAATGTTGAGCGAACACATATAATGCCTTAGTGTGTGCTTGGCCTTCAGGAGTGAGGTCTTTCTCAGAGAAAGTAATTTGATCTCTAAGAAGTATAGCACCCGCAAACTCCTTTAACTGTACTTCTCCAATGGTCTCAGGCATGTGGACTTCATTTAAAATTTTGAGGAGAGCATTTCTATGGTTTTCAGAGGTCTTGAAAAGCTCCAATAGGGCAATCTGTGTAGGCATCTTATGCAATTGGTCTATCACTTCTGCCTCACTTGTCTTGAGTGTTTTGAGGAGTTGGTCAGCTTCCTCTTCAGTTATGGCCTTCTTTTCCACACCTTCACGTGGTGGGTAGATTCGACCCGATCAGGTGACGACATCAATTTCATTTGTATTATAGTTCCAAGGGACCGCCTTAGTGTCATAAGTAGGAGTCACCTTAGTATTGGAACCTTCACCAACTTCTAGTGGCAATTCAATCACAACGGGTCCAAAACCCATTCTTGAGATCTTCATGGATCCAAAATTATCAATCAATGAGCCGACTTTGATGATGCCCTTGTGTGGCATCCCTTGACATGGCCCCTGATCCGCTAGGGTCGCCACAGTCCTATTACCTACTTACCTTTTTACTTGTCCTAATAACATTCCACTCCGATACCATTTCAATTGCAGCGGGTCCATAAATCCTGGGGGTTCGTACCATCTCAATCGGTCCCAGTGCAAATCATATAACGAAAGCATACTTATCATCTCCCTAACCCATACACAACCAAACAATACAATGCAATACACACCAACTATAAACTTTCATATATATATATATGCATCTTAGGGCCGGATCACTTTTATTTACATACTAAGATGGATTTCACAAGTCGGTATGACAAAAGAGCCAAGACTATAACTAAGCTCGGCTAAGCCCAAAAAGAACCCGACTATACATCATACATGTACATCAATCCATCAACTAATGTCGGCCATCCCAAAAAGTGGCAACCTCCACTAGTCACACGCTCCTATCACACCAATCCTGGTGCATCGACCGGTGGCAGTGGCAGCATCCCCATCATCCTCCCATCTCGTCGAACATGGATAGACAAAAACTCTTGTACTACAAGGCCATCAGGCAAGCCCACGCCGTACATGACCAAAACACAGAGGCGGATAAACACCAAACCATGAACACCGAAGCAAGGGTGCTCCGTGCACTCGACCTCGACATCAGACGGTAATCCATAAAACATACCACGTGTGATAGGTGCTAGAGGCATAACTCAATCTAAAATGTTGGTCCCCAAAGGGATGAGTACAACCACTCAACAGTAAAGATCTATCAAACTACACAATGCATCAGTCAAAACAATCAAGATATCACGAGTAAAGCACATATCATCCATGCTATCGAGCATACATCACCATGTGGTCATGCACATATCACCATGCAGTCATACTTGTATTTCCATGAGGTTCATCCCATGCCATATGCACATACATAGGCATGATTCACATCATTCATACAATCATGTATACATCCCCAGGAGATCCATTCAAGCCTTCATGATCACATTCTTAATGTCAAATAACATCAATTTACTTTCATAAGCAGATCATGCATCATGCCATATGCATATACCCATGCACATAATTCAATTTCAATATTTATTCTTCACAAGGATCTCATTGTTCTTCTTCCAAGAACCCATGTTTGTATCCCTCAATTTATCGCTCGCACCCAACCTGGCGTTGCGAGGAGCCTCTGGCACAAACCTCCGAGCATCTCTTATCCCAACTAGCATCACGAGGAATCCCCCCGGCACAAACCTCCAAGGCTTCCGACACAGACCTTCGGGCATCCCAAAACTCCCGAGGACCTCCGGCACAAACCTCCGGGCATCTGACACAAACTTTTGGGCATCTCAAAACTCCCGAGGCATCGTCGGCTCACACCTTCGACGGTCTCATTATTATCACAATATATATAATCTCATATATGTCTCATTTTTATTATGGCATTTGATGCAACAATATCAAAGGTCTAAACCATCTTTTGATGTCACATGATATGCCAAACATCATCATATATGCAGCATATATAACCACTCAAGACATCATATTTCGTAGAGCAGTCCATTTATTCTTGAAAATACAGCAAATTTCGGATAAAGCTGAATGCACTTCTTTAATAAAAATTCTGGAAAAATTTGTAAACGATCTCAATAAATTTTGAAAATTTAAGACGATGTAAAAAAGATCCAGAGGAAGATATTTCATGCAGAATGCCATGACAAGAAAGTTCCAAATCAATCACATAGGTCCACACATCTCAGCAAAAGAAATTCCAGCACCACTTTTGCACAGTTTTGGAAATAATTTCTAATAAACCATTAAATGAACTCAGAAAATTCTGAGATTTTAATATGTCATAGCTGAGAACTAGAGGTAAAAGTCTCATGAAGAAATAGAAGTCAGATTCGTGATAGATAAAAAGATATAGTCGTCATACTTTTCATAATCCTTAGTGATGATTTCCAGATCTAACCATTTCAAAGAAAATCATTTCACCGAGAAATACTTGTCCATTTCTCCTCAAATTTTAGTATGTTATTCCTCAAGATGTCTTCTACAACTTTTATCAAGAATATGAGATGAAATTCGGACTGGATAATTGCACGAAATTCACAGAATCTCAATAGATCATCATAACAGTTTCCAGATCTAGTTTCATCAAAGAAAAATAGTTTCACCAACCTATACTTGTTCGTTTCCTCTAAAATTTTGATATGTTATTCTGCAAGAAGCCCTTTACAACTTTTATCAAGAATTTAAAGTCAATTTCCAACTAGAACATTACATGCAACTCACAAAGTCATCAAAGGTCAGACTGTTTTTCTAGAAACAGAATACTAGATTTGAACATAGCTCCTATAACTTCAAAATTTCACACTTCATCCACATCCAAACTTCACCATTAGTCACACACAAAACACAGCAAGCAAAACATAGCAAGCAAACGGCGGGGCAAGGCGGCTCGACGGCGGCGACTCGACAGCACGCACGGCAGCAAACGGCCTCCCTCTTCCTTTCTCTCTTTCTCTCCTTCTCTTCCTCTTGCACAACGTCTCTCCCTCTTTCAATTTCACTCTCTCTCTCTCTCTGTAACCCTCTCTCTCAATCCGCCCCTTCTCTTTCCTTTCCCCCTCAATGATTTGCAATCATTTGATTTTGCATAGCTAATGCCACTTGGCTCTAGAGGAAAAACACTTGGCAAGCTTCTCTTGCCACTTGGCATTTTTCCCATGCACATGATGGTCCTTCCTTTTGGGTCGGGCCTCTCCGTCCATCCCTCTCTTCCCTTGGTCGACGGCAGCCCTTCCTCCTTTGGGCTTCTTGGGCCGGTCGAATGGTGGGGCTATGGGCTGGTTTGGTCCTTAAATATCCAGCCCACCATCATTCCTAATAATCCATCTTAATTTCCTACTTATATAAATACCTAATTGAAATTCATAAATCCATAAAACTTGCAACATAACTTAATAAATTCCAACTTATAAAAGACATAGCCAAGAATGGAATTTTTCCATCAAATAATTATCCATTAAAAGCTTGGCCTTAAACTTATTGCAATTCATGGATCAAATGGCATACAACAAAATTTGATGGTACTTCCATCACCTATCCATGGCTCATAGCACATCTAGAGGTTGTCATGAAATTCTAGGATGCCACACCTTGTTAGTTGTATCAGCCCCATTGGGGATTTTCTTCTTGGTCAGATCAATCACAACAGGCTCAACCATAGCCATGAAGTCGACCCTGAATTCATCTCCCCATCCACTAGGGATGATGTCATTGGGGTTTTAAAAATAACTTGGAGGAGTATACTTGACTATAAAGTCGTACTTCCCACTTGGTTGTCTCAAGGTGTCCACCACTTCACCTCTCTCACGGACTTTCCTTATGACTCACGATTCGAACGAGAAGTTTTGTATTCATCATCGCTTCCAATGTTGGAATCTTGGTATATAGGGGTTTTGTTTTTCGAGGCTCGATGATCCTCCTTTCGAGTGTCATCCTGACTTGGATTCCCAACCTTCTTTATGACTTTAAAGATTATATCCTCGCCAGACAAATCGACTTCAATCAGAGACATCTGTCTTAGAGCGGACTCATCATCTTCATATTGGATAATTCCCAACTCAGCTAGCTTCGCTAAGCAAGCTATCTTCTCATCACGAGCAATGTCACCTTTCCACCAACGATTAGCAAATGGCATGATTTGCTCCAATTTTGGGATATCCATTAGGAGGACATACTTGTCGACATCCTCATAAATCATGTTGACATCTTCAGAATGTTTCGAAAGGGGATTTTATTGGACATTCGGCATTGAGTCCTTGAAAGTGAGCAACTTTTTATCTAGCAAATTCTGGATCTTAGAACAGAGCACCAGACAGTTGTCCACATGATGACCTTTTTCTCCCATATGATACTCACACGTTTTATTAAAGTTGAACCGGACAAACTTTGGTGCTCGCCACAAGATGACTTTCGATCAACATTGGAAGTAGCTGAGACATGGATCTAGGCAATGGAGTAAATTGCCTTTGAGGGGCTTTTCCTTTGTGTTCAAAATTTCGGGAAGAACTCCCTACCTCCACGGTAGGTTTATGAGCTTGAGGATTATATGGCTTCTGAGAAAAGGAATTTTGTATGTAAGCAATCTCCACAGTTGATTCCTTATCTCTCTTCGGGACTATCAACGATTCGTGTTCTCGATCAACCTTCCTTCACGCATGATCTCCTCAATGCATTCATCTAACTCCACCAAAGCGGCAAAGTTAATACAAGTGTGGTTGTACATTTTTTCGAAGAAATCTCGAGGCATGGCTTGAAGCAGTAATTTCATAGCCTCCTTCTCAGACAAGGGTAGCTTTACTTGAGATGCAGTAGCTCTCCATCTTTGAGCATAAGCTCTAAACATTTCGGCTCTCCTCTTCTCGACCCGAACTAATTCCTCTCGATTTGGAGCGATTTTAGTGTTAAACTTATATTGTTGGAGGAATTCATTAGCAAGATCCTCCCAAGTATGGATCTTCTCCAAGTCCAATTCTATAAACCATGTCAACGCAAGACCAAACAAGCTATCCTGAAAGGAATTAATCAAGAGCGAAGGATTGTCTGAGTAACGGGCCATCTTGCCCAAATAGTATTTTAAATGGGTCTTGGGGCATCCCATGCCATCATATTTCCTCGTAAACTCAGGCTCCTTGTAGAATTCAGAGACTTTAACCTTGGTGAAGGGTAACAGCTTATCGAACCCCTACAGTTGATAGCCTTGTAGCATGCAAAGGCGTTCCTCAATCTTTGCGAGGCGACTTGAACTTTCCTCATCAAAGTGTGGAGTTGGAGTCTTCTTAGATGGAGGCTCTAAATTAATAACTGTTGGGGTTGCAGTGGGAACCTCTTCAACATGCACTTTTCCCACGGATTTTGCTACCGGCACTTTAAAGGGTGCAGTAGGAGGATTCATGGTAGGAGAAGCAGGAACTATAGAAGTTAAGTTCTTGACTTTGTTGGAGAGATCAGCTAACAGTGCCATCATCTACGCCATTTGGTTCTCCATGCTAATAACATGAGCACGGGTATCTTCATTCTCCATCCTTGTTTGGCGGCGAGTACGTATGATAGACCGTTCTTCCGCCATCTTTCACGACCTCTATAAAAGGAGATGACTCGAATTAGTACAAGTTAAAAGAAATCATTAAAATACAAATCCTGGTCAATTTTATATTTTCTTGAGATGAAATAATGATAAGAAGTGTATATAATCCCAGTATCATATAACATCCTCTTATCAAAATTTCTTCAAAAGAAATTATACAATTGGAAAGGAACGGCAATAAATATTTAATCAGAATGCTCCTTTTTTCTAAAAATTACATGAAAATGTTCGTGAATTGTATTCATTTCATCGAACAATTACAAGGGAAACAAAACCTTGCTTTCTCGAAGCCTATAAAGTAGTTCGATTTTACATGTGACATGAAAATGAATACAAGGAAACCTCGATAGAAATGAGGGAAACACAAAGGAAGTCCCTTTACAAGAAAAAAAATATGAGATGGAAACCTAAGGACTAGGTGGGATCATGTGGAGACGCTTGTTATCATGGGCCAAGCGTTCCTCATTGATCAAGGCATCTTCTTCTTGCTCCTTAATATGAGCTTGCCGAAAACCTTGAGGCTCAGGAATATTAGGCAACTGATGTGACATCCTGAAATTTGACCCCGTTTCGATAAAGTGAAATGTGCATATCGTCGGCGCGCCTATGGTCCTTTTTCTCTGAGCTGATCACTCACGAGTTAGCTAACCTATTGGGTGAAACCGTTAAGGGATATAACCGCGGTAAAATCCTTAAAAGCTACCTAATTGGTTGGATTGGACTAAAATCGTGTCCGGTCGATTTTAATCATGAAATTTAATTCAGTTTTGGGAATCAAATATTTGGGCGTGTCACAATTCAATTTTAGGATTCTGTCTCATCGCTCGTCAATTTATTGACGAGTCCGAAATTTCGATAAAGAAATTATCGGAGGAAAAATCGAAGGCCGAAAGAAAATAAAAATGGAAAGAGAAGAAAATTCAATAGGAAAAGTAATGTATTTACTTTTTCTTTTTCTCTCTCTCCATTCTCTTTCCTTTTCTCTCTCCCTCTCTTTTCTTTTCTTTCTTTTTCTCTTTTCTTTCTCTCTCCTCTCTCCTCTCTCCTCCCCCATCCGTGCGAATCCCTCCCCACTGCCCATTCTCTCTCTCTCTCTTTTCTCTCTCTCTCTTCTCTCTCCTCTCTTCTCTCTTTCTTCCCCTGCACGACCAAAACCCCTGTTCTTCTTTCTTCTTCTCCTTCTTTCCTTCGTGCCGAGCGAACCGACCCAGCTCGCCCCAACCGCTCGCCGTCGCGCCGCGCACCGCCGCCGTGCCGCGCCCGAGCGCCCGCGCGCTCGCCCGCGCCCGCCGTCGTCCGCGCGCGCCGGGCCGCGCGATCCAGGCTCGGCCCGGCCACGTCTCTTCTGTTCCGGCCAAGACCGACCCCCTTCCTCGCCGCCTCCGCCACCGCGCCCCGCCGGACCACCCCGAGACCCCCGCCCTCCGCCGACCTTCCCTCGCCCTCCTAGCCGCCGGAGCAGCCCCGATCGGCCCGAACAGCGGACCCACGAAGTGGGTTTCAGCCACTTTGGGCCCGCTTTTGGGCCGTTTCCCGGCCCCGGATCCGCGAGTCGCTTTGGGAAGTCTCGTTCCTCGCGTCGCCACCGTCGAATTGATCCGATTTGCGCGCGATTTGGTGAGTAATCTCACTAATCCAGGATTAGTTGGCTAATTATGCTTAAGGTTGGTTTAGATTTAAGTAATTATGTTTAGGTTGTTAGATTAGAATAAATTAGCAATTATTAGTCAATTGTGATGTGATTTAGATAAATTGATTGCGCAATTAGCAAGTAGACGTGGTCTACTAATTATTGGAAGTGCCTCGGGATTTTTCCCGACCCTTCGTGGGCTTTAATTTGGTGATTCGGGCCTAAGTGGGATTTTTGGCATTTTAATATTAATTTTCGGAATTAAATTAAATAATTATTTATTTTCCGAAAATTCAAGGGAGATGGTCTGGAACCGGAATATTACGTGGATGACCGTGGTGAAGTCCGTTTATTTAATCGGGCTTTAATTTGAGCTAAATTGAATTTTAATGTTAATTGTTTAATTTTCGAAATTTATTATTTAATTATTTATTTTTCGGAAATTAAGGTTGAGATGGCCAGTGACCGGAATATTATGTTGATGATCGTGGTGTAGCCCGTTTATTTAAATTGGCCTTATTTTGAGCTAAATGGAATTTTTAATAATTATTAATTAATTTTCGAAATTAATTAATTATTTATTTATTTTTCGGAAATTAAGAATTTGATGGCCGACGACCGGAATTTCGTGCTGATCATCGTGGCGCAGTTCATTTATTTAATTGAGCTTTATTTTGTGCTGAAGTGAATTAATTGTTATTATAAGATTATTTTCCTGGGTGAATTAATTTGGAAAATTAATTGGAAGATAACCGGGTGTCGGTTGACAGCACCAAAAGTGTTTTGGTGGACGCTAATAATGCTGGGATTTGTGGAGTCGAAATCGTTATATTTTGGCTAAGGCCAATAGTGTGCTAATGCACGATATTTTATCAATGATGATAAAATATGAAAAGAAATGCTGTGTGAAGAAGTGAGGTGTGATGTGGCTCAGCGATTATTACATCGCTTTGGCATGTAGAATGCCTTAGAGAATGCACGTAAATTGTTGGATAGCTGATCATGCCTGTGTGGCGATAATTGATCATGCCTGTGTGGCGATACTTGATCATGCCTGTGTGGCGATAGTTGATCATGCCCGCGTGGCCGTATTTCTGCGTGCCGAGTATCGTGCCCATGTGGTTGAAGGAAAGTGGAATGCCTAAGAGTATGCATATGAAGGAAAGTGGAATGCCTACGAGTATGCGCATAAAGTGTTTATTGTACATCACCTTGGCGAATAGACGCCCGAGAGCATTACTGTAGCTCTGTGACTGAGTGTACTATTGGGGATTATATGGTGTGGAGTGAGATGACCTAGAAATGGTCCAACTGAGATGTAATCGACTAGGTCGATTGATCATGATGTGATCCGATGTTGTGAAATGATTAATTGAATGGAAATGACCGTGAGTGGTCTTGTTGGCGTGTGGTCGACTGAATTGATTGATCAAATTATCGATCGGTGATATGATTGCTTGAGTGCCTATTGTAAATTGCACTGACTTGCAGGTGGAATCAGATGCTAAGGTACGTCTTCTAACCTATGCGTGTTTAGGCAGCCTTTAGTATAATAGTTTACTAATTGGGCTTAGTGGGGTAGAACTCGCTGAGACGTAGTCTTATCCCAGTTTGGGGAAAACATTTCAGGATCCCGACGAGCAGCTGAGGAGGAGGAATTTGTGAATGAGAACTCGCAAGTGAAATTGAGGAAGAGAATGATCTGAGTGAAGAGGAATCGGAGGAGGATCGGGATGATCTCGAGTATGACTTAGAGGAGGATTGAAATCCCATCTCTTTGTGAACCCTTTTGTATATGTGTAAATAGAGTGAGACTCTGAAGTTGCGCATAGTTTATGAAGTGCTCTGTCTAATGCCATGTATAAAGGTTTGGTTGTAAATTTCAATATGAAAGATATAGCCTGCTTTTCTATCCCATTGTTTTATTGTCTGGGGATTATAATTGCTTCCGCATGTGCTTAAAAATGAAAGGGTCGGCGATACATTGTCCTGGGATATCGCATTATAAAATCGACCAAGTGAGACGGATGTGTGCGTGCCTGAGGATCGGGGCGTGACAACTGAACCTTGAGCTCAGGTTCTACTTTATGATATATGTAATCAATTGTAGCTTGGTGAGTCCTCATCTCTCCTTCCAAGCCAGTTTCATCAATGGCAATCACATAATGCGAGGAACGGGAGTACCAAATTCCAATAGCAGCTTGAATCGCGGCCTTGATATAGTCAATTTGGTTTTCCTTGATGACTTTATTATGATAATCAATATGATATAACCCCTGCTTGAGTGGGTCGTCAACTCTACTAAAAAGGCGCACCTCGGGATTCCCAAGCCACCGAACATGCCATTGAATTGAGCTAGGGTTGAGGCTTTTGAGGAAATGAAACCAAGTAGAGAAAGACCATGATGGAAAGAATTCATTTCTTTGGCAAAATCTATGAATGGGATGATGATATTTCGTGACATTGAAAATCTTCATGTGAGGGGCAAATTCTTTGATATGTGAAAAGAGCCAAATTTGGAGAAGTCTTAATGGGGCTCTAAGAGTTCCTCAACAATTTGCTTTGAAATGATTAAGAGACACAAAATTTTCAGCAAGGATCATGTGTGTAAAACAATTAAATGCGTACACTTGATTGACAATGTGAGTGACTAAAGGATCCACTGTTTTTTGGGTATGTGGGAATACCACAAAGCCAAAGAACATGAGTAAGAAGACATGAGGAATTTGATTCCTAGATTTAGGCTTAAGGCTAAGGAAATGTTATTCAAGGAATTATAAGGCATGAAATGAAAATTTCCTTTAAGAATGGCCTCAATTTTATCGATAGGGATATTGAGGAATTGACTTAGAAGAGATATTGGATTTTGACCAATAGGAGGAGTGACAAAACCTAAAGAAGATTTACCTAATCCGTTGGCTTTCCGGGGTAGGGGTCAATTCATATTGATTAAACACGAAAGTGGAAGTCATGGGATTCCAAAAATGAACCAATGCTTTCACCATCGCAATACGTGGTTTGACTTTTAATAAAGTCGGGAGGAAGCCTACCCGTTTTTCCACGTAGTCTTGATGTCTTGGGTCGAGATTCTCCCATAGAGTCTTGAGATTCCCGGGCACGGGGACCACGTCCACTTCGGGTTTACCCATCTAAAACTAAACCTAAACAGGCACCCATGATTAAAATGTATCGTTGTTGAAATATAAAACGCATATTTGGAATATGGATAATAAGAAGATAAGAACGATTAAAAAAAAAAAGGAATGATATCTTATCCACCAAACACATGGCAAGCACAAATCACATGTTGCATGAAACTGTGAGGTTTCGATGCCTAAGGTGAGGGTGCTAGAGGCTCAAGGTCCCCATCCCAAAGGATAGAAATAGTTTACCCACCGTTACTATCATCAGTTAGTGCTAGGGGTGAGCATGGTCCGGGTTGGTCCGGGCCACCCCCTAACCCTAGGACCAACCCGTACAGTGTTGGTCCTCAATTTTTAGGACCGAGGACCAACCCTATTGAGCCTGGGACCAAGGACCGGACCAACCCAATGTGTTCGGTCCGGTTCCAAGGTCAACCCGGGACCGATCGATAATTTTTTTTCGTCTTATTTTTTTATACTCCCTAAAAAAGCAAACCTACAAATTCAAATTACGCATCCATCGACAATGCGACATTGTGCAACTAAATTATAAATACCAATACATATTTAGCAAATTTAAAATGACACAATAATATAAATTTCGTACCTGCTAACCACTCATCGAGATATGGGACAAGATGGAAAGTTCTTATAATCATCTATCTTTAATATTCATAACACCATATGCAATAGTGTTTTCCTGCGTTTGATCATGTAAAGTCCACTCAACCAAAAAATGAGCTTCACACCAGTTGACTAGCAAATCACCGTAGTAACTACAGTACTACTCTACTCTTCAAAAACTTCTACCATTTGATACAAATTGAAAAGCAAAGTGCAGCTGAAATTCATTAGTAAAATACAATTAAACCATAAAAAGTTCAAAATACTTAATATAAACCATGAATATATAACTTCACATATTGTTAATTCACTTGAACTTCTAAAAACCTAAAAACAAAACATAATTGATACTCAACAAAAGTTTTAAATTGAAATTACTATTAGTGCTATTGATAGAACATCCCAATATAATATAATATAATATAATATAATATACATTTTACTTAGGTTTGAATATATAAAAGAATTATAAATAATATAATATAATATAATATAATATACAAGGTTGGTCCAGGGTTGGACCAACCCAAAACTCTTAGGACCGATGACCAACCCGCACAGTGTTGGTCTTGGAATTTCAGGACCAAGGACCGACCTAGTCCCCTTGGGAACCGGATCAGGACTGACAGGGTTGGGCCGGTCCAAGGTCGGTCCAGGGTCAACCCTAGACCGCTACTCACCCCTAGTTAGTGCTATCTTTATCGGTTGGGATGAGCGGGCTTATGTAAGTATTGGATTACCACGAGTATTCACTTGCAGATTCCGCCTATAAACCCTCCTAAGGTCCTAGATTAGGCGATCGGGGTTTTAGACCACGGTTGTGTGTGCGGTGTCGTGCTAAAGCTTGTAAACATGCATTTAAATTTAAACATCCAACACTTCAATATAAACCCTCATACATTCATACATCCTCACACCATTTGCAAAACAAAGGGTTTACAAGCACGCCTCCCCTTATAACTCCTACCTACAATACCATTTAACATGAGGAATAGTGGAATTGGAAAGTTCCATGTTCCGCCCAATAGGAAGGATTGAATTGGAAAGTCAGCGTCAAACCAAAATGGTATGCGTCGTTTCTGTGGAAGGCAACATGGTTCGGCCTCGTGCCCTCAGAGGATGGCCGTTTGTTTTGAATGTGGCCAATAGGGTCACCAGGTCAAAGATTGTCCTTGAAGATTGAGGGGACAACAGTAGTTACCACTGCTGCCACCAATGGCTCAGATAAGGGGCATAGCACCGCAGTTTGCACCGCAGGGTGGATAGAACAGACCCCTAGCTCAAGGGATAGTGTATGCCATCACCAAAGATCAAGTAGATGACTCGCCTGATGTGATTACATGTACGGTTTCACTGAACGACCATGCTGCATATGCTTTGTTTGACCCTGGAGCGACTCATGCTTTTATTGCTGAGCAATATGTTAAGCTAATAGGATTAAGTCCTGAATTGTTAGAGTAGTGGTTAGCATATCCACACCATTAAAGGATAAGGTGTTAGTTACATTGGGTTGTCCTAGTTGCAAGTTAGTGATTGGTGAACGAGAGGGCAAGATAGACTTGTTAGTCCTAGCCATGTATGACTTTGATTTGATAATTGGCATGGACTGGCTCACCAAGCAACGAGCTAAGATGGACTACTATCATAAATCAATTCAGTTTGACCCGTTAGAGGGTGAAAGTTTCGAGTTTGTTGGGTGTCGCGACCCAATCTCGCCGCCCTCGAATCCCTCATCATCGCGAGGAGAGGAAAGGGGGAAAGGTCGAGTTTAGGGATACTTGATCATGAGAGTTCTCTCACGGCTTGTGTTTCCAAAAGACATCATCACCTCGCCTTTTGGATAAAGCCTCTCATGAGTTCCCTCCACGAGATCGCAAGCTCTCCCAAGCTTGTACCCCGCATGACAACGGAATGTCGCTATCCATACCCACACGATCAACACACCTTAGAAAAAAGGGGTCAGATGTGGATATTGGATTTAAGGATACCTTTACCATGGTAGCCCTCTCGTCATTGCTCACCCATAAGGATGGCATTACTTCATCCTCTGGGTTACTTCCCATGTTGAGTATGCTAAACCATAGTGAGTTTCATCGAAACTCATACCCCGCGCGACAGGTTATTTGTACGGTCTAGTTGTTTATGACAACCTAAAAAATAAGACGGGAGTCGCCACTAGCCTCATGTTGGGGGTCGGCTAGAAAACTCAATCGAGGGTCAGGAGAGTTCCCTCGATTTCTACCCAACCAAATATCTAGGTTCGGAGACTTGGGTTACCCTAATATTTCTATTAGTGCCCTTTTGGTACCTAAATAGTATGTCGTGTCTGTCACGCCCTGATCCTCGGGTACGCACACATCCTTCTACTTCGTCGATTTTATAATGCGATATCCCAGGACTAAATATCGCCGACCCTTTCGTTTTATTAAGCACATGCGGAAGCAGTTATAAATCCCCAGACAATAAAACAATAGGATAGAAAAGCAATGCCATATTTTTCATATTGAAATTCACAACCATACTTTTATACAAAGCATAACTCAAAGTACTTCACAAAACTATTCATAACTTTCTTGATTCACACTATTCACATTTAGACAGAAATCACAAAAGAAGATGGGATCTCAATCCTCATTCAAGTCGTACTCAGGATCATCATGATCCTCTTCTGACTCTTCTTCACTAAGCTCACATCCTTCAAGCTCTTCATCTTTTACCGGCTCATCATCGTCTTCTAGGTCCTCCTCCACAGGCTCATCTACGGGCCTGAAATGTTGTCCCACAACCGGAATGAAACTACGTCTCAGTAAGTTCTACCCCACTAAGACTCGATTAGGAAACCAATACGCTATTCAGACTGCCTATACACGCACGGGTCAGAGGACTTACCTCGGCGTCATATTCCACCTGCATATTAACACAATTCAATAGGCACCCTAGCAATCACATCACAGATCGATATCTCAATCAATCGACCTAGTCAATTAGATGTCAATTTGACCATTCAAAGTCACTTCCACTCAACTAGTCAATTCACGACAACGGATCAAATCATTGATCAATCGACCCAATCGATTACATGTTAGTCGAATCATTTCCAAGTCAAATCACTTCTCAATATAAAACCTCTCATTTGCATTCTCAGTCACAAAGCTATAGCAATGCTCTCAAGCGTCGTTTTCTCCAAGGTGACATATGTACTGGATAGCACTCGTGCATTCTTTAAGGCGCTGTTTTCACCAATGATATTCTTAATCATCGAACCACGTATGTCCGTAATGAGGCATGCAGTAGACAGCAGTCGTGCGTTCTTTAAGGCACTGTTTTCACCAGTGATTTCTTTATCACCGAACCATGTATGTCTATACTGATGCAGGTAATAGACAGCACTCGTGCATTCTTTAAGACGCCGTTTTCACTAGTGATTTCCTTATCACCGAACCACGTATGTCTATACCTCGTACCTGATCGGTCTCAGCCAAGAGTATTCTTAGTTCAATATCCTGATTCCTTCCGATTTACAACTCATCAAAGCATTATAAATGCTAAATAACCATACTCGGCTATTTACCGATCAATCATTCAATTTCACTCAACTTCAATCAATTTAGGAATAATTCCTCAAATTGCACAATTAATTCAATCCAGCAAAACGTAGGGCTCAAATAAATAAACAGACTGCACCATGACAATCAACACGAAATTTCGATCATCGGCTAACCTTACCTAATTTCCGAAAAATAAATAACTAAATAATTAATTTCGAAAATTAATAAATAAATACTAAAAATCCAATTTAGGCCCGTAATGCCTAATTAGAGCCCGAAACGGGTCGGGAAAAATCCCGAGATGCATTCAATAAATAATAGTACGTCTCTACTTGCTAATTACACAATTCAATTGCCTAACATGCATCACAATTATCTAATAATCACTAATCTACTCTATTCTAACCACCTAATTGCACTTAATTAAATCTAATCAACCCTTAAGCATCATTAGTCTACTAAGCAAGGATTAGTGAGATTACTCACTTGATTAAAAGCGGGGACCGGGACACCGCAACGGTGGCGCGACGGCGGCCGAAATCAGACTTTCGACGACACCGGCGGGCTTGGACTGGGCCTTGACCTTGGCCCAACAAATCTCAGTCCAACTGAGATTTGTCTTGTACTGGACTGGGCTTCACTTGATAGAACAGGCCTTGAATGGGCTGTCCTCGTGGGCCTCTAATTTTGCTGGGCTTCGAAGCTGAATTCACTGGGCCTGATTGCAATTGGGCCGAAGGTGATGGCTTCGCTGGGCTTGAAATTTAATTGCTGGAATTGGGCTTGCCAAGTGGGCTGGAAATTGCAAGCTGATGGGCCAGAGAACAATCACGTGGGTTGTTGCAGCTGGAGTTAATAGGCCGAAGGTGGGCTTCAAGGGCGTGGACTGTTGCTGGAATTTCTTTGGAAGTGTTGGCGTGGAGCTGCTTCACTGGCGTGGGACTCACTAACCAAATGAAGCTGGCTTGCACGAAGAAGCTGCTGGGTTGAAGCTGCTGCTGTCGATTGGTGGTCCTGTGGCGTTGACTGGATGCGGCAGCGGGACGTCGAGCTGCTTCGTGAGTGGACTGGCACACGGCAGAAGGGACAAACCGAAGTGGAGATGGGCTGTCTTCGTTGAGTGGGCTTCGTGGCAGAGGAGGGCGGCTCACTGGCGTGAAGATGGGGTCAACAATGAAGCTTCGTGAAGAGGAATGTTGACCGAAGAAGTGCGCTGGTGGAGACGTGAACTGGAGGCGGTGGTGAGTCGCGGATATGGAGGGGAACTGAGCGTGCTGTTCGTCCAGAAGAAAAGATGAAGCAGCTCGTCCTTTGCTGAAGCAGAAGCCGTGAAGAAGATGGGCGATTGAAGTCTTCGAAGGGAACGAAAGCAGGCAATTTCGATGGAGTTTTGACCGAGCAAAACAAGAACTGAAATGTTGGAGAAGAAGGAGCATTCGGTGGGCTTCCCTAGACGTGCAACCAAGTGGATATTTGCGGTCAAGGATGGCTTTGTTAATTGCTGAGGTTGACCGAATTAGACAAAACTTGGTGGAATTAATGGCGTGGATTCGGGGGAGAGGGGAAACAGAAGATGGTGAGAAGTGGCGTGAGGCTTCGCTGACATGCGAAGGAATGGAAAATGAAAGGAAATAAGAGACAGAAGCGGCTGAGGTCCTCGGTAAAGTAAAAGCACAAAGAAGATAAGGACCGACGGCCACTTGCTTGAGAAGATTGAGGGAGAGAGGGATTAAAGTCAAAAATCTATCTTCTCCATTGAATGCTTTGTCCCCTATATTACTTTCTTGAATAGATAATGCACAATTAATCCAAATTGAGGTCTCATTTTTCAGCCCCGTGCCTTATTCCGAATTTCACCAAACTAGCCTCAATTCCTCACTCAAATCTCCAAATCGAGGTCCAATTTCAACGAAGATAAATCCCGTATAATTTTCTGCAAGTGCCCAACACCTCAAGGCTCGGTTTGAAAGTCCAAATTTCCTTCAATTTGGCCAATCCGAATTTCCATTAATTTTCCGCGGCGTCCGAATCAATTTTCTGTAAACATCTTGGAATCTCTGAAAAATCTTCTGAGACTGAATCAACGTTCCTAAAATAGCTTGTGACACCATAGAACTTTCAATTTCTAAAACCGGGTTCGAATTCACAGTTAATTTCCACTCAACGCATTTTTAGCGTGACCTAGACTACCGGGTAACTTTCAGAACTTTTCAGCGCAAATGACTCGTGGTCGATTTTTTTCGAAACAATGAACCCACTCGACTCAATGACGACTCTCGATTGTCATGAAAATCTCGATGACTCAAATATGGATATAGGGTACCAAAACGATAAGAAAATCAGTTTAGTATTGGTCGATGAGAATTTTCCAATTTAGTGGCGTCACCCATGATTAGCCACACATCTCAGTCGAACCAACCTATCTCTGATCTCGAATCAACTTATATCTGTGCCATAATGACCTCTAAAGATGAACACGGTCAAGTAGTCAATTCCTGGTTGAATGCTCAAGTCTATTTGCCTTAAAATTCTTAATGGTTTCCCCAAATAGTCTAGTTATCTCTAGAATGATCAGTTCTGAAAACAGCCCTATAGATGTGTAAATGAAATGTCCGATTTATTCAATAGAAAACATGACTGAAAATCTTGAATGTCACAGTGTTTTCCTAACATGTCCATGCGTTTCTTTTTATATTTTCGAGATCATTTGTCCTAAACTAAATGATCATGCGTGGTTGGTCATTTCCATTCTATTCTATTTCTAGAAAAACAAGAAAAGAAAACAATCAATTAGATTGAAATTGCGAGACAGTAAGTAAACAATCAAGGAAAGCAATAAATCTATCATGCAACTTTAAAAAATATATAAGAGAAACACAATTGAAAAAGATGAGAGAAAGAGAGAAAATCCGCAATTCGTCAGGTTTGATACAACAAATGGAACCTGAGACATATGTCAGGAAAACGAATAGTACATGATAATGGTCGGAATGGACATTGACCTCCACCATCTTCACGCTTTCTCTATCTTCAGGGTCCTAATCTAAACCTAATCTAAGAAACTTATAACTAGGTGCATACAATGGAAAGAGACAAGCATACACATCAAAACAATAAAAATAAAATAAAATAAGACATCATGTCAAGATCAATCGTTTAAAAAGAAGTACAATACGAAAATCAAGTTTGGGGCCTCGGGGTAGGCCTTTGTTTTTCACGCAACGGTCCCATTAAGACACCTACCCAATATATTTTTTGTGACTTATAGCAATTATTGACCAATTGTATTCTCGCATGCCCAATAACACTACTAAGTCTCCTAATCAAGCGATCTATATGATCCCAAGGTTTTCCCTCGTTGTCATGCATCGACCCTAGCATTCATCTAAAAATCACATGCATTGCAAAAAGAAAACGTAAATATGCATGCAGGTATATTAAACCTTGTTTCTCAATCAATCAAGCAAGAAAGTGAACCGTCAGTGGGTCACTTATTACGAAGGGCATGTGTCAATCACAAACACAAGCAATTTCTAATGCATGATGGGATGATATGTATGAAGGGTACATGTGATATTTAAAAAAAAAAAACATATCTCAAAATCAATCATGAAAAATTTTGAAACAAGGTGATGTCTCAGCTATGAAAGACATTCAATTGCCAAGACTAACCCGGGCCTCGCATCAGAAGTCACAAGCGTTGCAGGCATTTTGAATACAATTCAAACCGCGACTTTCCCATTGTCAAAACAAGATTTTTCCTTATGCCAAATCGAGTTTTGGAAAATAACCTTTTTTAGGAATCGTTTTTGAGAAACATCACATGTACCAAAACATTTTTTGAAAAATGCAATCTGAAAAGGACGGTTATTTAACAAAAAAGATCAAAGCATTTAAAACAATTTTCATGAAGATGGCATGTCCTAATTTCACACACAAACTAACCTAAAAGATGTAGTTAAACAATCACAATCGTGTTCATATCAGGAAATTTCAGATCAAACATACAAGGACAGCAAAATTGAGTAACACCCATTGACAATCTAGCTATGGAAAAATTTCCTAACATGCATTACATAATGACAAACAACTTTCGTGCAAAATGTTTTCTTGAACGAGCTATACATGAATTTACAAAAATCAGACAACAAGCAACCTCACATCAGAAATTTGTCAAAACAACAGGAGATTTAGCTAATGTCACGAGAATTTGTCGTATCATAACATGTCTAAAAATCATCAAAGTTATACAGAAGATAGCAAACATGATGACAAACAAGTTTCATTCAGAAGCAAAGTTCAGATTCCAAATAGAAAAAATGGAACAAAAATATCAAAGGTCTGTCCAAACAGGGATTAAAACAGGGGTCCGAATTTGATTCATTATTCAGATTGTAATCTGACTTTGAAAAAAATGGAAAAGTAGTCCAAATGATGAGCGTTAAGGTTAAATGAGAGATCTGAGCATTATTTATAGAGTTTCCAACCACGTTCTCTCATTACAGGCAGGGCTCAACTCGGTCCACACTAGCCAGGCCCATATTAAACTGATTAAGAAACCTTCTATCTCACCTTAGACCAACCTCGTAAAATAGGAAATCATAATATTAATTAATGTAACCTATACTAGGAAAACTCTTACAATTAAATTAGGCAAATCAACTATCTTTAAGAGTTGCCAATCCAACTCTACCAACGATTCAAATTTTCCCAACTGTGTATGGAGCTCCTTTTCTTTTATTACAAAGCACACTTGTAAATCTTGACGAATTATCTTAACTAACCCTCTAATAAAGCATGGGAGTTCACTGCTATACTCGTTCATACATATTAGTTAATCTTGTAAATAATGCACACTCGTAAACCAATTTCATTAACACATGAAATATCTAGATCCTCCAAACAATAGAATCAGAATGGAGTTGGCAAGAATTTCATTACATTGATAGCAAACACATTCACCTTTACTTTGACAACCGACGAAAAGAAGGCTTCAAGAGTCAACATCTAGCAATTTCCTTGCATTATAAACCTCTTCAATAACTGATTGGAGTACTTCTTCGTAGCTGCAGCAATGCACAATTGAAGGACAGCTCATTTTAGTTGGACAGACAGAAGTTTAAAGGTTTTCAAAATGATGGATAAGGACACTACAATGCTACACTTTCGTATGGGGTTTACTTGAGTGCCATAACTTTTTTTTCAACCACATAAGTTTCATAACTTGTAAAAAAAATTGCTCGAGTACTATTATTTTCAATTAATCATCCAATTTCTTTTAGAAAAAGTTCACACAGGCACCGGAAAATACGATGTGGCATAGCATTTATGGTGAACATTTTAAAAAAGTTATAGCACTTAAATAATCAGTTGAAAAGTTGTATGGTACTCAAATAATCGGAAAGAAAGTTCTGACATTCAAGTAAGCACTATATATAAGTTATGGTATTTAAGTGAGCATTGTACGAAAATTACAGCACTTGTGGTGCTCTTTTCCCTTAAAATGATGCTCTAACCATTGATTTGATTTCTCAAACACCTGTAACCTGAAGATCTTTAACTTCGGAAAAGATATATATGTGTGAGTGTGCGCGGGGCTGTAACAGTATGCAATTTTGTTCTATTCGACCATAGAGTTCCTCCAGATACTACAGACAAGAAGGATCCGCTTCTTATTCTACAAGATTGAATTTGCTTGAGTGGACAATTTGTATGCAAAAGGGTTGCATTCCGGTAACTTTGAAACTCTCGGTGTTGGGAAAGTTCAATTGAATGACTTATTTACCTCATGATTTAGTGGCGAAATAGCAGATTTACCTGTTGTTTTTCAAGACGAAACCCCTCAATGCTGCGACCTTAATGAGGGCCTCTTTCCATGACTTCACTTCATCGTGGTCGAAGTTCACCTGGTGCTTGTCTAGATCACTTTTGTATAAATCAGTTTTGAGCTTAACATCATCAATCTCCACATCGTAGAAAATGGGGAGGATTCTTCTTTTCCCCTTTGATTCTGACGTGCATTTTACCATGTAAGCAAGTATGCGGAGACACCAATGACCAGAAACATAGTTCCTAGAGAAGATGGGTATGTAGATATTAGAGTTAGCAAGGAACTCTTGAATCGTTTCCTTAGTCTCTTCATTGGACCTCAAGTCATCATTATCACTATAAACAGACATTTGATTCCAAAGCAACCGAGAGTGAAGATAACTGACAATACTATGATGAGTGTCTGGTCCCTTAAAACTCAGGAACACATCGGTTATAGGCAATCTGTGGCAAAGCCAAGTCGATCTCGGGATATTCAACAATCTTTTCAAGATAGTGCGGCCACGACTACCAAACACCCAGCTTTCTAAGCCCTCGATGCCCTCAATGGATCTTAAATTCGGACAAGCTTCTAGCTCTAGATGTTGTAGCTTACCCAACTTGGATAAATTGGGTAACTTTCCTATTAAATCGCAACTGGAAAGGAGGAGGTACTGCAAAGTTTCCAGTTCCAACAAACCTTGAATCTCAACTAGCCTATTCAAGCCATTTAGTTCCAAGTGCTCCAGACTCCTCAAAAGTGACAGACCTGGTATTTCCTCAAGGGATTCACATCTTGTTATGTTCAGTTCCCTCAGATGTGTTAGACCTGGATTGACCGGCAGGTGTGATATTGGACATTCAATTAAATGCAGAACTCTCAAATTTAATAAGTTGGAAAATTGTGGCAGTGGACTAATACTTTTGAGTTTCAAGTGCGACAAATGAGATGGAAGCTGATAGCACGGTTGCTCCCTCATCAAAGCTGCTTTAAGTTTTGAGTCATAGTCCTGCCTAGTAGAGTGATATCTAACTCTCAAATTGCTGAATCTATATAATTCCAGATGTCCTAAATCGGTGATGCTTGAGGGGTGAGGGACAAGAGAGAAGTCCATAGCTTGAACCGCAAGGAATTTCAAACTTGATGGAAGAGACGGCACTTGTTGAAGGTCAATTGAACCCACTTCAAGATTTTGGAGATGGAGATGACTTATCTCTGGAGGCAGTCTAGAAACACTAGTAAAAGCTAAGTTCAATGTCTTCAAATGAAATAGCTTCCCAATTTCCTCCAAGTTCTTATCTGTCAGATCCCAAGATTTGTAGCCATCTAAAACTTCAAGCATCTCCAATCCTCCAATAGTATGGGGAAACTCCTTTATCTTCGTTCTACTTATTGTCAACACCCTTAGTTTCTTTAAGTTTCCGATCGAATCGGGTAGTTCAACTATGCCTGAGTTTGATATATCCAACTCTTCCAACAATTTTAATTCTCCAATTGAGCTTGGAAGTTCCTTTATCCCCACGCACTCGCGTAAAGTTACACGTGTAAGATTCATTGCCCCCCCAATTGATTCTGGAATTCGGCAAATTTTAGGGTGCAGGCTTAATCTGAGACTCAACAAAGATTTCAAGTTGCCAAATCTCTCCGGAAGCTTCAAGGGTTGAAAATTTTCAGGCATGACGATATGCTTCAAAGATTGTAGAGAACTGACTTCTTCAGGTAACTCCTGAAGAGAACCACACCCTTTGACATTCAAAGTCTCTAGGAGTTGAAGCTTAGAAATGGAGGGGTGAATTGTGATTAAGTTGGAACACCGAGCAAGTATTAACGTCTCCAAAGACGTGAAATTAGAGAAGTCAGGTCCCCTCGTCAACTTTGTGCAATCCGTTAAGTCCAAAATTTTTAATTTTTTAGTCATCTGTAGGAAAAGAAAATGTGGAGTTAAAAAGAATGAAACACATCAATCATCCTATATCTTTTACAGAGTAAATATTCTCATTTTTATAACTCAATATACTCTCTCATTTACTTGCAATTGGCGCAACTAGGTCGCTTCTAACACTTCCTTTGGAGAAAACGGAATAATCTTCCGTTCATGGTAAGCATGTACGGTCAATGTAATTGAAAATTATTTCCTTTTTTATAAATTTACTACTCGTGTCTAAACCTTAGCGGTGGAATAGTAAGTTAGTACTAAAATTCATAATCTACTAGAGATTTGTAGTGATAAAACAGTTTGTTTGTAGAATATCACTGCTGGTCGACACCACTAGTAAACTATATAAGCAATTAATTCATATTTTCTACAAAATAAAAACCAGCTCATTTGTACAAAAACGAAAGGCTGTTTATATTCTACTAGGGCAAGCCTGGTAAATCAATCATGTCGTTAGTCTTTTTCTGACTCGCAAGCTTAAGTACTTGTAAAATCAAAATAAATCTAACAATTTACTGCGATTTTATAGTACACGGATAGTTTTTCTGTCCAAAAGTTGCAATTGTTAACCAATACTACTAGTAAAGTATGTAAGCAATCCATAATCTACCAGCGAACGATAGTTCGTAGTCTAAAAGAGTACTTCAACTTGATTAATCAATTAATATATTTGTATGTTACTGAAAAATAAAACTTGGTACTCGGTAAAATCGAAGCAAAGGCCACTATTTACTAACCATTTACCATGGAAAATAGTACTTTGTTTGTTAAAGTATCTACGCAAATCATAATCTACTATTATATGAAGGGGTTCACTTGTAATATTCAAAAACAATTGGTATTCCGCTTTTAGATTTGATGATGGTAAAATCGTTATTTTGTTGATAATTTATTGAACTAAAAATTTGCCAGTGAGTTCTTACTTATCAACAAGATTTCGAACTTACCATCTATCATTCAAATTTTACAATGCACAAACAAGTTTTCGTTTCAGTATTGAATTAATAGAAATCTGCTTGCAAATTGCCATTGAAGTTTAAATCTTCCCATGTTTTAAGACCGTTACACATAAAACTATATTTCGAGTCTATCAACTATACGAGAATTGGGCACTTCTGTATATCCCTCACTCGTGCATCTTCATGGTGTAGAGTCATAATTAAGTTACAAAAAGGAAAATTGTAAAGCATCATAAAAGAAACTTACGATATCACAGTAATCCATCGTGAGCGAGTTTTAAAAGTGTGAAGAAAAAAATATGCAGAGTACAAGGTTGTACCAAAGGAAGACCAAAGTCTAGGAGAGACTCGTGGAATTTGACCACAGCACATGGGGGTAGACACATATATGCAATGGGAAAATATCACAAATGGTCCCTATACTTTTGCCTAATGTGCAATTTCATCCCTAAACTTTCGATCGACTCAATTTGATCCATGAACTATTGATAAATATCCAATCTAGTCCCTGAACTTTTGATCGGCTCAATTTGGTCCTTGAACTATTCATAAATGTCCGATCTAGTCTTTCGTTCTTGTTTTTCTTTTTTAAAAATTTGTTAAAATTTTTTAATTTTTTTTTGCTTTTTCTCTCTTCCCTCCGCCGGAGCCGGCGGAGGGAAGCCGGCGTCCGGCGAGGGTCACCCTCGCCGGCGTCGGCGAGGGCTGTCCTCGCCGAACGCAGCGAGGGCGGCCCTCGGGTGTCGGGCGAGGGCTCCTCGCTAATCGGGAGGAGCCCCTCGCCCGACACCGGGTGCTCCCTCGCCGGCGTCGGGCGAGGGGCTCCCTCGCCGGGGGTGCTCCCTCACCAGATCTGCGAGGGAGCCCCTCGCTCAACGCCGGCGAGGGAGCACCCCAGGCGTCGTGCAAGGGGCTCCCTCACCGGATCTACGAGGGAGCCCCTCACCCGACACCCGCCGAGGGCCACCCTCACCGCGTCCGGCCCAAGAGGACAGCCCTTGCCCAACGTCGGCGAGGGCGACCCTCACCGAATGCCGGCTTCCCTCCGCCGGCTCCGGCGGAGGAAAGAGAGAAAAAGCAAAAAAATTTAAAAAAATTTTATAAAATTTTATAAAAAAGGAAAAACAATAACGAAGGACTAGATCGGACATGCATGAATAGTTCAAGGACCAAATTAAACCGATCAAAAGTTCATGGACTAGATTGGACATTTATCAATAGTTCAGGGACCAAATTGAGCCAATCGAAAATTTAGGGACAAAATTGCACATTAGGCAAAAGTATAGGGACCGTTTGTGACATTTTCTCATATGCAAAAGAAGAGATAGCACTCGCTTTGATATAAAATTAAAAAATTCAACCAAAAAACTTAAGATGATAAATTGAAAGAGACAGAATGAATATAAGGCCCCGTTTGGCAACTTGCCTAACAAAGGCGATTCCCGATTTTTTGTTCCCAATCGGTTTGGGACGAGAATCGCGTTTGGTAAAATTTTTGTTCCTAACAATTTTGTTCCTAGAATCGCTTTTGGAGGAGATTTGAGAATCAAAAAAAAATTGATTCTACGTCCGAGAATCGAAAAAGAATCAACACAATAAAACCCATTTTCTTTCCTTCGGCCATCCCACGACCGTCGCCGCCACCGCCCGCCGCCGTCCGCCGTCGCCGCCGCCGCCCCGCCCGCCGCCGCCGCCGCCGGCCGGCCGGGTCCGGCGAGCTCGCCGGAGGCTCGCCCGGCCAAGGCGAGGTCCGGCAAGCTCGCCGGAGGCTCGCCCGCCACCGCCCGCCGCCGTCCGCCGCCACCCGCCGCCGCCCGCCGGCCGCCAGCCCGGCGAGCTCGCCGAGGCTCGCCCGGCCAAGGCGAGGTCCGGCAAGCTCCCCGGAGGCTCGCCCGGCCACCGGCGAGCCTCGCCGGGCCGGGCGAGCCCGCCCGGCCACCGGCCGAGCTCGCCTAGCTCGACCGGTGGCTAGGCGGGCCTCGCCCGGCCTCGGCGAGGCCCGCCCGTCCACCGGCGAGGCCCGCCCGCCACCGGCCGAGCTCGCCTAGCTCGACCGGTGGCCGGGCGGGCCTCGCCTAGCCCCGGCGAGGCTCGCCGGCCACCGGCCGGCTAGGCGAGCCCGGCCGGTGGCCAAGCAAGCCTCGCCGAGCCCCGGCGAGCCCGGCCGGTGGCCAAGCAAGCCTCGCCGAGCCCCGGCGAGCCGGCCGGTGGCCAAGCAAGCCTCGCCGAGCCCCGGCGAGGCCCGCCCGTCCACCGGCGAGTCTTGGCCGACGGGGCCGGCCTCGCCGAGGGCCGGCGACGCTCCGGTGAGGTCGCTAGCCCTCGTTCGGCCGGTCGCCGGTCCGGCGACCGGCCATAAGAAGAAGAAGAAAAATAGGAGAAAAAGGAAAAAAAGAAAAGAAAAAGGAAAAAAAAAAAAAGGAAAAAAAGGAAAAAAGGAAAAAAAGAAAAGAAAAGAAAGTAAAAAAGTAGAAAAAATTATTTAAAAATTAAAAATAATAATTTGGAAAGAATCAATAAACACGTTATCAAACGCAATTCTATTCCGAATCGAAATTTTAGACGAGTTACCAAACATGTGTTTTTACTCAGAATCAGTTCCCGGGAACAAAATCAAAAATAATCATTTCTTGTCAGATTCAGTTCCCGGGAATAGAATCGTTACCAAACGCGCCCTAAGAGTATATAGGACCCGTTGGAAAAGAGACTTCAACAAGCCATAAAACATCCAAACTCCAAACTCCAAAGTACGTAAATCTTTGAATTCCTCAAACCAAGGCGATACTGGCTGCTTGAATAATACTATGGACCGGTGAGCACAGCTAACGATTCTTGCTAGCACCGATTTTACGCTTATCATATTTTTCTGTGCCTCGATTACTAAAGCAGTCTGTAATGAATGGACGAAATATAGTAAAACAATGATGTTCCGCTCCTAATATCATTTGCTGGGATGATATGCTGATGCCATGTGATTCTATAGTTTCCTCTCATTTTCTTTTCAAATGTGTTTAGTTGTTAGTAGTCGACTCTAGAAGTTAGACTACCACAGAAAATTTTAGATCAAGGCAGAACGCCACCTGTGTACCATGCTTGAATAATCTGTAAACATGGAAAGAAGGTGAACAGAGCAAGATATATTGTACCTGCATTTGACTCCATCCACCCCAGTCATCTTCGATATTGCTCCTTGAAAGGTCTAACACAATCAAATTAGGAAATTGAAAACTCTTCACATAAAATTCCTTATGCATAATTTCCCAAGAAAACCATCTTAGCTCCAAAAGAAGGTTCTCGAAGTTGCCCAAAATATCGATGCCTTTCATTCGAAAGAACCTTAGATTTGGTAGAGCAACTAATTCTTTAGATTCAATGCTATGGCTGCAGCCATCGGAAGTCAGGCTTAGTGCTACCACATCTTCATTTCTCTGCACATGACAAACTCGATATTGAGCATGCAACATACGATTTACAGAGCTACAACAGAGAGGGCTCAAAAGCATGGTCAAACAATTTCTGTGGTGGTTGAACTCGCCACATGCGCTTTCTCGAACTATGGCATACTCTTTTTCTCAACAAGTGGTTGTTTCCTCCTCTTTTGCATCAACTAATTTTCGCGTATGAAGGAATCAAATTTTCGATTTCTACTTTTCAGGAAATATAATTCAATATATTAATTAAAATTCTTCTTCATTTATTCTAAAAAAATCGGAGTGAAAATAATCTAAATATTTCTTGATAAAGCAAGTTTTTTTCATTTCACCTGGATCACACGTAAACTGTTCTTAGTTTTTCAAAAATTCACTGGTACTAAGAAAATAAAGCAAACCTTCAGGCAATCTCTTTTGGCTCCCCTTCAAACTTTGAGACCCTTGACCGAAGGTTTGACAGAAGATGTGACCCCGACAAGACAAAAGCGACGGAAAATGAAGCTAGGATGCATATTTTAATCAAATTGCTGCTTTAAATGGGAAAGAAAAATTCAAATAAATCAAACATATGCAGTTCCCGTTTACCTTTTCTCCTTCCAGTAGTTTCTGGGCATCCTCGCGAATCCACACCCTACAAAACTTGCGAGGATATATTTGAAGAACAATGTACCTTCCAAAGTCTCGAACTTGATCATGCATCCAAATTCTATTATGTCGAACTTGATCATGCATCCAAAATCTATCCTCTTTAAATTTGATAAGGGACCTTTGAGAGAGAACCCTCATTGCAATGCTAGGAAAGTATCCACAATCCTTCCACATGATAATCGGATATGTTCTGTCAGTATTGATGAAAAAGCAGGCAATATCCAAAAATATTTCTTGGTGCTTATCCTCTAATCTTTCATAACTTATCATTAATGTATCTTGGACATCCTTAAAAGGACCTTTCTTTAACTTCTGTAGTGTCTCATCCCATACTTCTCTTTTATCCGAATGCTCCAAATCTTTACCCCAGTCAAAAAGATTGGACCCTATCACCGTGACGGCCAAGGGAAGCATGCCCACTGTACGAACAATTTCTGTTGAAAGAGCACCATATTCTTCTGGAGTGGAGTCACTTCTAAATGCATGCTTACAAAACAAATGAAGTGCTAAATCAAATCTCATTTCACAAACTTCATAACGGAAAATACCTTCAGGTTGGTTGAGGACCTCTTTACTAGATACGCCCACTTGAGCCATCAGGACGCTTTCGTCTCTAGTTGTGATAATGATTCTGCTACCAGAACAAAACCAATCAGATTTTCCAGCTAAATTTTCGAGTTGCTCTTTCTTGTCTAGATCATCAAGTACAATAAGTACTTCTTTATTGCTCAATGCTTTTTTTATCATCTTGATTCCACAATCAACATCTTTAATTTGGTTAGCAATCCCATGACCGGCCAAATCTGATAAGAGCTTTTTTTGCAATTCTAGAAGACCACCATGAGATTGTGATGATGCTCGAACGTCTTCAAGGAAACTATAGCGTTCAAAGTGGGATAATAATTTGTTGAACACGACTTTAGCAAGAGTTGTTTTTCCAACACCACCCATACCATGGATACCAACGAAACGTACACCATTAGACCCAACATCCAACAATTTCATTATGTCTTCCACCCGAGCGCTATCTTCAACCCAATGTCCAGTCACAATCATGTGTCTTGAATTAAGCTTACGGGAAACCTCTTCTACAATCAATTCAATTTGCTCTCCTTGGCTGCAGCAAAGCATGAAAATTTCGTTTCTGTCAAAGACATGATAGACTATAGGCCTCCAGGGAACATGTAGATACATAACTCTACGCATGGAAATTATGCATTATAATTAGTTGAATAGGAAATTTTCAGGTGCAGGTTGGGTTTGACACAATTTTGTACGGGTTTGAGAAAACATTTTTCATCCACACCTCATTACCTTTTGTAGGTTCTCGAGCACAATTTTAGTCAGGATTCCATTAACTTCTAAATCTAATGCCACATCGATATAGTTTATTTTGGACACACAAAGTTTCTTCCAAAGAAAAAGTGCAGGAAAATTCCCCTCTATAAGAGCCTTCTTTCAGTCCATTAGGGCCAAACTTCTTTTTGCGCATGGAGATGCTTTTCACACACAACGTTTAAAAGAGGGCCAATTCAAAAAAAAAAAAAAAACCCAAACTTTAGGTCAAATTTCAAATTTTCCCCGAACTTTTTTGTCTTATATAAAACCCCAAACTTTAGGTCCAGTCCTAAATCTACCCTAAATTTTTTTTTTTTTTTGTCTCAGAAAAAACCTCAAACTTTAGGTCTAATCCTAAATCTACCCCAAACTTTTCTTTTGTCTTAGAAAAAACTCAAAACTTTAGATCCAATCCCAAAGCCACCCTAAATTTTTTTGTCATAAAGAAAATCATCAATTTTTATTATATTCCTAAATTCCTATTAGCCCTCTATCCAAAAGTTGTGGTTATTAGTTCTTAATTTTTTAAATCCTAGAAAAATTTTATTTTGGAAATAATTTTCCATGTTGCCTTGTTGATGTGTATTTATTATCGATGTGAAAATGCCACTTTATATTGGGACAAGACCACTTGATAGATTTAAGAATATACTAAAAAGTTGATCTTTTTATACACAAACAAAAGGTAAAATCCCAAATCGATACACCCATCAATTGCCATGTGTCATTTAATTCAACAATTTAATAGTAAAATTTAACGAAAACTAACGGAGGATGGTCAAAAAATTAATTTGCAGTAAATTTGTTACATGTCTACCAATTCAAGATTTTTTGTGATATTAACTCTTTTTTTTTTAGAAAAAAGAAAATTTGGGGCAAAGCTTAGGGTTTTTTCTGAGAAAAGAGAAAAGTTTGGGGTATATTTGAGATTAGACCTAAAATTTGGGATTTTTTAAGAGATAGAAAAAGGTTTGGGGTAGATTCGAAACCGAACCTAAAGTTTGGGATTTATTTTGGAATTGGCCCAAATTACATATCAAGATTTAACAGTTGTGAAAATTTAACGAGTTTCAAGCCAAAAAAGTGTAAAACTTGTTCAAGGCAAGACTATATACATGCTAAGGTTCATGAGAGCACAAAACTCGAAATTCACGGTATCATTGTCCTCTGATATGATGTGTCCACTTTTTCCCTTGTCCTTTTGTTTTTTCCTTACTTTCTCTTTTTCCAAAGGGAATCATAAAAAGGTAAGATTAGTTGTCGGTGATTTCGTTGGTACGTCATAATCACAACGTGCAATAAAAGAGATAGGACGGGTAGGGTGGAGTTGGTCCCGCGAGTATTCACAAAGGCCTAGCTACTCAGGTTCACATTTGTGAAGGCATACTGTCGTAAGGTTGATGGAAGAGGCAGGATGATAATTAGCACATGACCAATATGGCATAAAGCAACTTCACTAAATCATAGTTAATATCAACCATCACTGTGTTCTTTTGTTTTTGTTTTTTCGGCACCACGTCTTTCCTCCTCCTCTATAGGGCCAATTCCCAAAAAAAAAAAAAAAAAAAAAACTCCAAATTTTAGATCCATTTTCAAATATGTCCGGAATTTTTTTGTCTCATAAAAACTTCAAAGTTTAGGTCCAGTTTCAAATCTACCCCAAACTTTTCCTTTTTTTCAAAAGAAACCCTAAACTTTAAGTCAAGTCCCAAATTTGTCCCTAATTTTGTTTTGTCTTAAAAAAAAGAGTTAATATCACAAAAAATCCCGTACTTGTAGACATGTAACAAATTTACCCCAAACTAATTTTCTAACCACCTTCCATTAGTTTCTGTTAAATTTTACTATCAAATTGCTAAGTTAAATGATGCGTGTCAATTAATAAATGTACTAATTTGGGGTTTTACCCTCCGTTTGTACCAAAAAAAAAAAACTCTAAATATATTCTCAAATCTATCCCGTAGTCTAGTCTCAACTTAAAGTGGCATTTCCACATCAATAATAAATACACATTGGTAAGGCGACGTGGAAAATTATTTCCAAGATGAAACCATTCTAGGATATAAAAAATTAAGAACTACTAACTGTGACTTTTGGACAGAGGGATAATGGTGGCAAATTTAGGAATATAGTAAAAATTGATGATTTTCTTTTTGACAAAAACATAGGGGTAGAATTGGGACTAGACCTAAAGTTTTGAGTTTTTTTTTTTTTTTTTTTTTTGAGATAAAAGAAAGGTTTGGGGTAGATTTGGGACTAAACCTAAAGTTTGGAATATTTTCTGAGACGAAAAAAAAGTTTGGGGTTGATTTAGGACTAGACCTAAAGTTCGGGTTTTTTTATGAGACAAAAAAAGTTCGGGGCAAATTTGAGATTGGACCTAGAGTTTGGGTTTTTTTTTTTTTTTTTTTGGAATTAGCCCTTTAAAAGATGTGTGTGTGTTCAATTTCTTCATACTACGTCAATATTTTCTTTTCATTAAATAATTATTATAATACTTCATAATATGGAAATTTTGTAAAATCTTTTAACTGTCCCTTTTTTGCATGGATGCATCGTATGTGCGCTTTTATAATGTTAATTATGCACTTTTTATAAATAAAAAATCTAATCATGTCTTGGTATAATTTTAAAATTGCATTACTCCTATTAATCGAACAATTTTACATGAGTTTTTTTATTGTACAAAATTGATGATTACCACCAGAGGTGAAAAATACGGAAAATCACATGATTTGTACTATACTTATTGTGGTAATACAGTTAAGTAAAATAATTGATTTAGTGAAAAATACGATTAAAAAAAATGCCTTGTTTGGGTTGGGTTTGACTTGATTTGTTGAGCTTAAAAAAAATAGCCATTTTCTATTTTCTATTATGGGTTCTCGGCTGTTTTGGTCTAGCTTTCATTAACTTCTAATGCAAATCTTAAATAAAAATGTCAAAATGCTTTATGTTTGGAAATTTCGAGGGACGAACTTTCATTCAATGAAATGTAAATACTGTGCATATTAACCATAAAAAGTAGAGGAAATTTACCTTTTGCCTTTAAGATTCCATCCCTTTATACGTGCAACCTCAACAAGGGCATCTTCCCACCGCTTCAATTCATCGGAGCCAAACTTCTTCTGGTGCTCGGGCATGGCTTTTTTATACAACTTGGTTTTGAGCTTAACATCATCAATATTCACGTCATAGAAGATGGGAAGTATTTCTTTCTTCCCCTTAGATGTTGATGTGCATTCCACCATTTGCACAATCTCCTGGAGACACCATGAACTATTAGCATAACCCTTAGAGAAGATAGGTATGTAAATTTGAGACTTGTCAAGTGCTTTCAAAAGCTCGCCACCAATTTTTTTTCCAAATCTGAGTTCTTCGTTGTCGAAAAAAACGCGGATTCCCGCATTTCTCAAGCTACTGTTGAGGCAACTGGTGAATCCATTGCGAGTATCCGGTCCCCGGAAGCTCAGGAACACATCGTACTCTTCGTTAGATGCATTTTGGGTTCTCAAGTTTGACTCAGAGTCCCTCCTTAATGCCTCCTCCTCTTCTCCAGACCAATCGTCCAGTCTCGAGGTTGACTTCGAACCCCTACTACTCGAGTTCGTGATACCAAAATTACAGACTTGTAACCTGATCCAGACGTAAGATAAGGAATGTGAATTGCACAAGCAGGCTGAATTGTATTAAACATGTACAGGAGCAAAGTTTTATTATATTGTGCATTATCTGTAAACAAGAGATCGAAAAGAAGTGGAATTAAATTACTTACACTTTCGCTACAGCCAAAGCGACGATGGTGATTATAGGAGCCTGACCTCCATTGGATCCCATCTGTGGGCCGATCCTCTCAGCTCTATTCACCCAGAGAGGTTCTCCGTTCTGTAAAGATGGCTAATTGGGACGGTTCAGCGAAGGAAGATCGACGCGGTGAAGAGAAGGAGGGCAGTCAACGCGGGGAGGATGTAGGCGACTTTCTGGGAAATATAGGGAAGTCGCCAAAAATCAGAATACGGAGGCGCGCGAAGACTGAGAGGGGTCCACAAAAAGCGGGCAGGGTCTACGTTTATGTCCTGGTGGAAAATTTAAAGCTCAATACGTCAAGATCATGTGCGGTGCACGTGGTCCACCACTAGCATAATTAAAGAACAGGTAATTGAATCATATCCGAACTACCGTCGTCCATCCACACAGTAGCCTCATACTTCGAAAAGGTCATCTCGACATCAGGATCAAACACATCATGAAAAGAAACCTCGATATGTGCTATCACCCCATAATGAGCAATTGGAGCCACATCCATACTAACAATCTGAAAAAAAAAAAAAAAAAAAAAAAAAAGGAATGAGCAACGCCCAGTAAAAAAATAATAAGACTCTAACCTAGACAATCCACAACTGCCAAAGAAGACAAGAGAAACACAACCAAATAGCTTAAGATACTACAATAGGATTGTCATAGGTAATACTAAATAAATATTGATGCACCACATGAATGATCACTCTACACCCAACATGCTAAATGCACCCATACACCTCATGCTCTAAATCCATGCCAAGATGTAATGCAACAGTAGTGGATGAACTCACACGCCAAGTGGAATTTATTTTATAGTGTGAATATCAAGTCCACCCTCGATCAATTTACCCACCGAAACGCCGCCGGCCCGATCGAGTCACTTCCGGAATTCCACATCTGGACATCCACAATATTTCTATCATGAGCAGCTCACTCCAAGACACCTCAGTATCGCACAACCGAAGCATCCCAAGAACACACATCATGGGGCATGTCACTCCGAGGTATCTCAGTATCCCACACCCGAGGCATCCAAGAACACACAACACGGGCATCCCACTCCCTGGGGCATCACCGGCATCTCGGTACCGATGGAAATCTCTTACTCATTCAAGCGCTTTTGATTGGCCATTATGGTCATCTAAGAAGTCTTTGAAAAATTCCAAAACTTGTTAAAAAGTCCTGGCGCCTTTAACGGCGTCCACTTGCAAATGCAGAACATTAGGTGAGAAATAGACAACTATATTTGATTTTAATGTGAGCTGGCCAACTTTTGTTTCTTCCTTGAAAACACGCTAGAAAAGCCCTCCTATTCTTTTGTGAATGATTCTGACTTGTCCGTGACTGTGTGTCCCTTATTACCAGTGGGATTCTCCAGCTATATTAAAAAAATAAATTCACCAAGAAATAGGATTGAGTTTGTGACAGTCTGATTTTCCGCTTCTGTTTTCAATTAAATAAATCGAGCTTTTCGTCGACGTGCTTATAGCGTTATTCTCGAGCTCGGGAAACATCATCACCTGAGATAACTTGACTAATCGGGAAAGTTATTAAAGGATTTTGATCGCAAATGTACTTGAGAATTCAACTAGGAATCGACTGCTCGACCGTGTTAGTTTACAAGGATCGGTTCGGCGCAAATCGAAAATCTATCGAAATCGGAAATAGGTCGATTCGATAGAGATGAAATTAGGCTTGGGTGATTCCAACTAATTACAAATTTCTCGTCGATCGGCACTAAACCGAATTTTCTGTTGTTTTGGCACCCTGTGCTCATAATTGAAATCTCGAGATTTTTCACAACAATCGAGAGTCGTCAATGCGTCGAAGATGTACATTGTGACTCAGGAATAATCGGCCACTGGTCAGTTGCACCGAAAATTCCTAAAAACTAACCAATAATTTAGGTTGCGCTAAAATCACGTTTGACTGAAATTAACTGAGGAAATGATGTCATTACAGAAATTAAGAATTGTCACGTGTCACAATTCATCCCAAGGACATTGTTGCATCTTCTCAAAATTTATTGATGATGGGAATTGTTCACAAAATGTGCAAGATTAGCAAATTAAAAGAGCAAGGGAACTACCACATTTTAAGTAGGATTTTAAGGCCTCTAATGTGAAGCAATTTAAGAGGTATTATAAGTTGTTACTAAGGGACTTGACCCTATTGAATTAGATGTTAGATTGGTAATTAAAGAAAGAAGAGAAGTCTCTCAAAATGGAATTCATAGGAATCCCTCTCTCCTACAATTTCATCTCAATTTCCTTGGTATTTAATGGAGATGGACTTGGAAAAGATAGAGGGACCACTTGATAGGGAAAGAAACTCAACCTCCATGGGAAAAAGCTACGAGAATCAACTTCAAAATTTGGATTCAGCAGTTTACATGGATTCCAATCTTTTCTTTCATCCCATTTAGAAGAGACAACGTTGGAAACTTTGTGGGGCCTATGATAGTGATAGGTGGCCAAAATTTCCATGGAAAAATACGCCAAAAGCTGAAGGAAATTTCAATGAAACTTCCAAGCAATTTCCTCTCTCCTTCCCCACCCTTTTCTCACGCATGGACGTCTACTGTATTTTACGATGGCAACTTCCACATTTTCCTTTCTTCCTCTTATTTTATTCTCCTCCCTTGTCTCTTTCAACGTACAAGCTGTTGCTTTCTCTTCCCTTGAACATGCAACTTCCATTTCTGCTCCCTCTTGAACGACAAACCGGAGACTAAGAAACAAAACAAAGCAAGATGTGAACGTGACGTTACCAAAAAAATTCTTGGACCCACATAAACGTCAACCGCCTACCACATAGGTTGGATAGTTCGAGTGAGGAAAAAACCCCCTCACTCGCACAAGAACCGCGCAACCGACCAAAATCCTATTTAGTTCCCTCTATCGAAAAATTTATAGATTCGTGTGTTGCTGTTGCCATTACACCACAGCACATTCCTCTGCAGTTTTGGCTCAACACCATCACCGAGAGGCTCAAGGCTGGTCTCTGTGTTGCTGTCCAACCACCAACGAAAACTACCGTTAGCCATGAATAGGTGAATTGTCTTCTAAATCTGGACTAGGGGTTGAGTACCTTTATTAGGAATTCGTACAAGTTAGAAAGATGTAGATGATGTTATATATGGATGGATGTTGGTTAGGGATGTTAGGATAGACATAGAAAAACTTAGATAGGGTTTAGAGAGCAAGACAAACGTCGTGGAGGAAGATTCGGACTAGAACAGTAGCTGATTTCTGAAACAGTTTCCAGGATGTGGGTGTTTTGCTAATTTCGTAGACAACTGTGTGTTGCGATTTTGAAGGAATTCTATTCTGAAGAAATGTTTTAGACATCCTAAATAATAACATATATTGTTCTCAGAATTTTTAGAATTTGAAAAGATGACGATTTTCATGACGTCATCCTTGAAGCAATAATTCAGACAATTCTATAAACCGTGACATGTTATGATGTCGAGGGCTGTTACTGACCTTTAGAGGTCGAATTTCCAATCGGTTTCTTCATGAAAGTTGTTCGTTATAACTTTTAGTTTAACATACTTGAATTTCAAATCAAACGGACTAGATTTCGACCCAAAAACGAACTGACTTCGATGAGTTAGGCTCTCTGGAACTGGATCCGATTTTTGTGCTGGATAGAAAGAATTTCTGGACCGAATCCAGAGGGATCTGGATCTCGGTGTCTTCATGAAATTTTTTTTTTTTTTTTTTGTTTTCTGGTATATGTCCAAATTTGAGAATTTTTCGAGCTCATACGAATGAGTTTCTGACTTCGAATTTGGGAGAGCATAATTGGACTGTTTTCTATGAATTTGGGTTAGTAAGAGTGTATGTTTGTTTTGAAGTATTCTTGCTATGAAATTGCTTAATTGAGACTGTGAATGCTATGTGTAACTGATTATTGAAGTGTGACATTGATCATATGCATTCATGGCATGAGATTCCGCCACGAGCCTTTGGGGCCGGGCGATGCTCCTTCGGAAATGCCCCCAGTCAACGGATGTCGGTCGCAGCGGAGGCTGGACCGATGCTCCTATATGGAATGCCGTCTAGATGTAGACGATGCCACGCTCGACGGTGCGAGGCGATGCCCGGTTATGCTAGAAGACTTTTATCTGAGCATTTAAATCATTTGTGACACATGAAATGCCCGGTTATGCCGAAAGACTGTTATCTGAGCATCGAAATCATTTATGACACATGAAATGCCCGATTATGGCGGAAGACTGTTATCTGAGCATTGAAATTATTTGTGACACGTGAAATGCCTGGTTATATCGGAAGACTGTTATCTGAGCATTGAAATCATTTGTGACAAATAAATGGGTAAAAGTGAGAGACCTAATTAAAAGACAGAACTGTGTGGTGCGGTATGGGACGTGCCATAACGGTTTAGTATGGTAATTGGAGGTCCGTGTAATTATGTGACATTTATATCCTTACATATGTATGTGTTAAAAGTATTCTGATGATATATGATCTCGATATCTTATGCATGATTTAATTGACACTAACATGCAGGAAAGTATTGGTATTAAGAAAGTGTGAGAAAGGCGATTAGATTGCATGTTGAGTGTACCATTCTCCTAATCTGGATTTAGGGGATTTACTCACTAAAATGTGATCTCACCTCGTCGTGGGCTAAAATTTTTCAGGTCCCTAAATGGAGGAAGGCCAGGTCGTGTACAGTCGATCGCAGTAAAGGAGGAGTAGGACTTCCGCTATCTCCTTCCAAGTGATGACGGTTTTCCGTCAAGACTGGATGTAGGGTGACAGCTCACTCTTGAGAAATCGAGAAGTATAATAGTGCAGTAGTAAACCCCAGTCTTATAGATAGAAGCTTAGTTAGTGGGTAATTGAACAGCTTCACTTTTTGTATCAGACCTTGGGGTGTTAAAGTGCTATATATATATAAGTACTGTGATGTTGTAGGTGTGACTTATGAAAAATGATATCCTACGTTTCTATCCCATTGTTTTGTTGTATGGAAATTGTTTTACGTTTCCGCATGTGCAAAAAATAATGAATGGGTCGGCAACAATTCCTGGTATGTTGCAAATAATAAATCAACCATTGAGGGATGTGCATGAGCCCGGGGTTCGGGTCGTGACAGAGTTTCGGTGACTTTATGAGTTACATAAAGAAGGTGGGGCCTCGGTTCATTTCCAAGAAATGCAACCCCCAACCTATGGGGTTGCACATATCTTATCAAGCCAAAAATTAAAAATAATATGAATTTGTAAAAAATGAAATGTTCAAATATGGCATCAAATGTGATAGTGCACGTGTGACGTCCCAATTGCGTCATGTACTAAGCCCAAGTGGAAATTATATGAATTATCAACTTATAGAACTTATTAATTTCAATCGTTCAACCACAGCGTTCACCTTTAAAGGTTAGCATGTATAACATGAATATTTTGAAATCTAAACTTTATATAACAAGGTTATCCTGCAATAATCCTGTCAACTAACATTAGATAATACAACCAGGATCATATATAAAGATCAAGAGAAGCTTCATTACTTTCCTTTTAACAACATTCGGGCTTACAAAAATCAACCTGGATTACCTACATAGTTTTTCCACCTATGTACAACATACTTACAAGTTCAAAAGCAAAGGTGTAAGTAAACAACCAGGGGAAAAGGGTGGGGGGTTTCTAACTCCACTATCCCACACAAGCCCACATCCATCAAAAACAAAAGGTGTTCCTCTAGCTTCTACACGATCTAGATGCCTAAGTGCCATCCGTCTCAGCTCCAGGTCCTCCAGCACCAAAAGGAAGGGGGCCAAACATCTCCCCTTCGTGGTTTATGAACCACGCAACAAACTTCATCGGATTTATATCCGCTCTATCGTCGTCCATCCACAGAGTAGCCTCATACTTTGAAAAGGTCATCTCGACATCAAGATCAAACACATCATGAAAAGAAACCTCGATACGTGCTATCATCCCGTAACAAGCAATCGAAGGCACGTCCATACTAACAATCTAAAAAAAAAAAAAGCAATGAGCGATGCCCGGTAAAAAAATTATAAGACTCTAACCTAGACAATCCACAGCTGCCAAAGAAGACAAGAGAAACACAACCAAATAGCTTAAGATACTAAGTCGGGACTGTCACAAGTAATACTAAATATATATTGATGCACCACATGAATGATCGCTCTATACCCAACATGCTAAGTGCACCTATATACCTCATGCTCTAAATTTGTGCCAAGATGTAATGCAATAACAGTGGATGAACTCACACGCCATGTGGAATTTATATTATAGTGTGAATATCAAGTCCACCCTCGATCAATTTACCCATCGGAACGCCGCCGGCCCAATCGAGTCACTTCCAGAATCCCACATCCGAACATCCACAATATTTCTATCTTGGGCATCTCACTCTGAGGCATATCAGTATCACACAATTGAGGCATCCCAAGAACATATAGCAAGGGGCATCTCACTCCGAGGCGTCCCACTATCCCATAACCGAGGCATCCAAGAACACACAGCATGGGCATCCCACTCCCTGGGGCATCACTGGCATCTCAGTACCGATGGAAATCTCTTGCTCATTCAAGCGCACATTTCACAGATCACACCTTTGATTAATGTCATCACATCATGCACAAGACCTCAAGAACACACAATTCACTCAAGCATAATCAATAATCAGAACACATCACTCCCGTACGCCAAACATCACACAAGTCATGATTATAAAGTAAAACCGTTTTGGCACGTCCCATACCATGTCTAACAGTTTTGCCCCATAATTGAGTGCAAAGCATCACATTCATTGCACGCATATGTCTCTCTTGGTAACTATACAATCACTTCACTTCAAATGATGGAAGAGGCATGCTCATGCTTGAACTAACCACTATCATGAGGTCATTAGACTCCATATATGTCATGAAAGCCAAGTACAAAGGACACAACAACAAATGCACATTCTCGGATCAAGGCAGTATATGAGCAATTGTGGGCAGGTTCAAACATAGACACAGAAAGTATGTCTAATCTTATCGGAATATTACAAAATTTTAGTATGTTATAGAAGAGACATAGATTAACATTTTCCGTCAAGAAACGTAAGTCTATATCTCAATATATTAAGAGCAGTAATTTGCTGTCTTGTTTCTAAAATTCTGCAGCATCTTCTTGATTTAGTACCTATAGAAGAAAGATTGTTTCACTACCCGAACCTTGACCGTTTGTTCTTAGATTTTGATATGTTATTCCTAAGGATGTTTCCTACAACTTTCATAAGGGTTTAAGGTCCAATTCTATCTAGAAAATTACAGAAAATTTGTAGAATCACCTAAGGTTTTGCTGTCTTCTAAGGTACAGCTTACTAGTTCAAAGAAAACATTCTCGCCAACACATCTTCACATCAATTTTTGCTATAACTAGATGGCGAACCTAATCTAATGGATGTTCTCTCAAGTAGACTTGTTCTTTTCCTTATCTACACCATTAAAATTAAAGGCGACATAAAACAAAAGGTTTTTCTATCTCTATTCCTCTATAATAGAAAGTTTTGGTCCATTTTCTTCATCTTTAGCTCAACCCAAACCGTTAGTTTCTCCACAAATCCCTTTTGTAGTATCTAGACACTCCTCCACAGCATCTAAGGGTAATCACAGTAGGTCTTCACTTACATAGAACCTTCCACAGCTTGGTTCAAAGCAAATACTCACACCTCGACTCATCTACCGCAACATGCAGCTTTTCCTCACTCGGCAATCATCTCCACCTTGCTTGACTAACACAACTTACTCACACTCTATTTCCGAAACATGCAAGGCTCTAACATAACATGCAAGGACTCACAGCTTCAACCTAGAGTTCATCTAGCTCAATCCAACATAAAACAGCAACATTACACCTAATCCTCCACCATTCAGCTAGTTCCACAAGTTCCCTTGACAAAATTAGCGGATAACTTCTAGTTTAGAGGCTTATCTTTTCCTTACCGTTGCTTAGCTTGTTGATGACTCAAGGCTCTTAAAAAATCAGCACCTAAACTCGTGCAAGAAGAAGAAGCATTGCTGGAGTTGTCGCTTGTAACATCCTGAAATGGGCATCTCGTCAGCCCGCCTATGGTCCTTTTTCTCTGAGCTGATCACTCATGAGCTAACCAATCTATTGGGTAAAGCTCTCAAGGGATATAACTGTGGTAACATCCCTAAAAGCTACCCGATAAGTCGGATTGGACTAAAATCGCATTCGGTCGATTTTAACCAAGAAATTGAATTTTGTTTTGGAAATCAGACGTCCAAGCATGTTACGATTCATTTATAGGACATCATCGTGTCTTTCGGAGAAATTCCGTCGAGTTCGGGCTTTTTACGGAAAATCAATTCGGACGTTACAAAAAATTAACGGAAATTCGGATGGGCCAAATTGAATGAAATTTTGGCCTCCTTACCGAACCTTTGTGTGTTAGGGACTTGCAAAAAATTATATGGGATTTTTCTACAACAAAATTTGGACTTCAATTTTGGGAATTTGTTGAAGAAATTGAAGGGGGATTTATTGAAGAAATTGAAGACCAAAGATTGTGAAATTCGGATCTAGAAGAAGACAGCAATTTTTGGCTTTAAATTGGATAAATTGGTGGAATTAAGTTGGTTGGAAAGTATTAAGAGACCAAGTAGTTAATTGGATGGATAGGGCTTGTTGAAATTTCCCCCAGCGCAGCTTCTTCGGCAAGATTTGCCAGCTGCTTCCCTACTTCACAGCCCCTCTCTCTCTCTCTCTCTCTCTCTCTCTCTCTCTCACGAAGCCGTTTCTCTCTCTCTCTCGTGCGACAAGTTCTTTCTCTTTCAGCCGAGTTTTGCTTTTGCTGCTCTCTCAATTTTCCTTTGAAGACTTGCCAGTCCGTTTTCTTCAATCTCTGCCGCGTGCCATCTCTCATTTCACCGCCTACACCCCACCGAAGACTACTCTCTTCTCCTCTCCACCGAAACAGCTCGCCACTCCACCGAATCCCCACCACCGAAAGCTCTTATTTGCCACACGTCCAAGTATCGAGCTCCCTCGGTCAATCAAGGGAAAAACCCCAGCAAAGTTGACCCCCCAATTTGCCAACATCGTCCATGTATCCACACCCCCAACGCTGCCTTCTCCATCCGCTTGTGTCTTCAGCCCACGAAGCCAAGCCTCTGCACCGGTTGAAATCAGCAAAGTCTTCATCTCGCTGCCACCGATCTTCATCCTCCTTCTTTGCTTCCTCGTCCATTTAGGGTGTGAACTCATTGAGACATTGTTTCACCCGGTCGTGGTTTAACTTTTTACAAGTCCCTAGATGGAAGTTTGTCCGGTTCGCTTTGGGCAGCCATGAGGGTATAGTGAGCAGAGTACTCTCTTCCCTATCCCCGGGATCCCCTGGACCCGTGAGCTCATCATGACCACGATCTTGGTTGATGAGGGCCTACCACAGTTGGTACCTCATTGATTCAAGGCGTGGTTTCGTCATGGGCCTAACAGGGAACGGGAGAGTCCCCTAATTGGTTTCGACGCACCCGCCGTCGAGGGTGAGGAGGTAGCTGACCCACTTGACATTGACATCCCTGACGGTGTCATGATAGATTCGAATCCCAAGTAGATAGGGTCCGAGGTAGGGTTAGCTAGGTAGCCCTTTTTGAAGCCTTCACTTTTGTATATAACCTTGCAGGCTGACCTGGTTTGTTTATAAAGTGTATTTGTTTAAATTGATTGTCTTGCTTTTCTATCCCATGTTAACAATGTTTGGAGATGGTTGTTCGCTTCCACATGTGCATAATCGATTGGGTTGGCGACGCAACCTAGGAAGGTCACAAATTTTATCAACCACCGAGGGATGTGTACGCGCTCGAAGTTCGGGCCGTGACACCCTTAAATCATCATATCTTAGCTTCAAAATGATTTTTTTTTTTTTTAAATGCCACATCATTTAAAATTGTTATCAAAAAATGCCATGTTAGCTGTTTGGCCAAAAATTCTTGTTGTTGATACTTAACTGTTCATTTCTTCTCCGATTTTAGCACATAAATGGACCTTTTGGAAGTTTTAGCATTTATATGTCCACTCGTGCCAAGTTCTCTTTCTTTGGAAATTTTGATGCATTTAAAGTTGACAAAAAATATGTTTTTTTTCCAATGGTTTAATTAAATTGTCTTATATGCAATTACAATTATCATAATTTTCTTGTCAATAACTAATTATTCTACTAATTGGCCCTACTTTTCAGATTGGCCAATGTAGTCATAAACTTTTGGGCAATATTTCAAAGTAGTCTTTCCCACCAATTACCACCGAAAATCACTGACATGATGTCTAATCATCATCGGCTGTCTTAAGTGACATGCTGATATAGGCAAACTACTGATTTCCACATCACAATTTGCTACGACATTCATTAGGAAAGACTACCTTTAAATATTGCATAAATGTGTAGGACTTTATTGACAAAATTGGAATTAAAACTGAATTAATATGTGTATAATAGGTTTAAGACTATATTGATGATTTTCCCAAATATTTAACTAATTACTCCTTCAACGAACACATGTATAATCATTTTTGGGATAAGTACACTAGGAGTATTATAGCTTTCCTATGGCGCTCACTCAAGGGCCATAAATTTGAAAAATTGATCACTTAAGTGCCACTGGCGGTTTGCCTTAATGGAAAATTCGATGTTGATGCCGATAGTCTTATGTGGCATCATCGACACTGATGTGGATAATTAATAAAAAATCAAAAAAAAAACAAAATGCATGTTAGAAAGGGAAATTAATTAAAAAATCCACGCAAGACGATTTGCCAAAAGTGGCTCTCAGATAATCAATTCTACCCCGATATGGCACTTAAGTGGACAAAACATAAATTATCGCACTCAAGTGAGTGCCAAACCAAAGTTACAACGTTCCTACTATTCCTATCTCCAAAGTTAAGAGACGTGAAGAAAGTTTTATTTACTTCTTTTTTTTTTTTTTAGGAAACCAAATAGATTTTTGTGAATTTAAATGAAATTATTCGGAGAGAATTTTTCATCCACGATATTGCTTTCGAGACCTTTGAAAGAAATAAAATTAATGGCATAATTAGAATATTAGCTTTCTGATTTTTTCTTTTGGCTCGCTCTGACCTTTTGTCAATTTCTAATTTTATGAATTCTAGAGCAAATATTTTCTTAGTAATCAATCTAATCCCAAAACTTTATAAATGACCTCTTTAGTACAAAAATATCTCGAAAACTCACATTTAGGTGACTCCAGCGAGCCATGTCAAATTTTCTGACAAATTAGAATTACTAGAGTCATTCAAGTGATCGTTTTTGAAAAATCACAGCAAATAAATAATCGTTTGTTGGGGCACCATTGCTGCGTTTTTCCCGCTGCAGTTGGATGGATAGATGAGTATGTTTCGAGCTTCATTGACCCCGTATTAGTCATCCACAGTGACCTTTCCTCGCGCACAAAGTACTGAACTTTCCAAATTGGATGTCCCGTAGCCAATTCTGATGGGAGGCCCATCTTGCGCAACTCGTCATACATGACGTAAGAGATATTGACTAGAAGACACACATGTAGTCGACTCATCTTGCTTAATCACTCCTAATCTAGATTGAGCTTTCTTGTCCTCTTTCGCAATCACAAGTTATTGGTAAACACGGTCAGGAATTTAATAAAATATCTAAAGCAGAGGAGAAATCAAACTTGTCTTCTCTCATCGCCCCTTTCTTTATTCCCTCCAACCCCCTCCTTATACATTTATCCTCAGTTTGAGGTCTAAAAACAAACCTCATCCTTCAAAATTCAACAGCGTCACAACCCCAACCATTCTTGTGCTTCCCCAGCATCATTCCCGAATACGTTCCTGTAGCGGAAACTCTCCTGAGAGGCCAAATGGGTGAAAGCCATCAGGTTCACATTTTCTTCTTCCCTTTCATGGCTTCAGGCCACATGATCCCAATGATCGACATGGCCAAACTATTCGCCATTAGAGGCTGTAAGTCCACTCTCATCGCCACCCCCCATGACAAGCCCACCTTCTTGAAATCCATCGCGAAAACCAAGGATGCTGGCTTCGACATCGATGTCATCACAGTGACATTGCCCCTCAAAGAAGTCGGCTTGCCAGAAGACTGTGACAATATGAACAAGGTCACTACGGTGGAAATACGTAAGCAATTCTTTAGAGCTATCAAGATGCTGGACCAACAGCTCGAGCGGCTGATAGAGAAACTTGCCCCCAATTGTCTAGTCTCGGACATGCTCCTCCCCTGGACAACCGAGATTGCTGCCAAGTGAGGAATCCCTAGGCTCGTTTTCCACGGGACAAGTGCCTTCTCCATTGCGAGCATGGAATGTGTGAGGCTCTATGAACCTCAAAAGAGGGTATCGTACGATTCGGAGCCCTTCGTTATCCCCAACTTCCCTGGGGAAATCACAATGTCCAGGATGCAGTTGCCAGACGTTTACAGGGAAGAGACTGAGGCCACCAAGCTCCTCAATGAGATGATGGAATCGGAGAAGAGGAGTTTCGGGGTCATCATGAACAGCTTCTACGAGCTCGAGCCAGCTTATGCTGACCATTACAGGACATTCCTAGGGAGACAATCCTGGTTCGTCGGCCCGCTCTCATTGTGCAATAAGGAGAGTGAGGACAAAGCACACAGGGGCAACCAGGCATCCATCGACCAGCACGAGTGCCTCAAGTGGCTCGACTCGAGGCAACCCAACTCAGTGATCTACATTTGCTTCGGAAGCATGGCAAATTTCAATGTTGCTCAGCTCCACGAGATCGCAGTTGGACTAGAAGCGTCAGGTCAACAATTCATTTGGGTGGTGAAGAAGGACCCGAATGTGGAAGAAGGCAAAGAAGAGTGGTTGCCTGATGGGTACGAATCAAGAATCCGAAACAAGGGCCTCATCATCAGGGGCTGGGCTCCTCAGGTGCTGATTCTCGATCATGAGGCGATTGGGGGTTTCGTGACACATTGCGGGTGGAACTCCACACTGGAGGCGATCACGGCCGGCGTGCCAATGGTGACTTGGCCGGTAGAGGCAGAGCAATTCTTCAACGAGAAGTTCGTGACCCAGGTGCTCAAGGTCGGGGTCAGCATAGGGGTGAAGCAGTGGGTGAAGCAGTTCGGCGACAGCATGAAGAGCGAGAGGGTGGAGGATGCAGTGAAGAGAGTCCTGGTGGGTGAGGAAGCAGAGGAAATGAGGAGGAGGGCCAAAGCACTTGCAGAGATGGCAAGAGGGGCAGTGGAAGAAGGGGGATCTTCTTGGTCTGATTTGGGAGCTCTGCTTCAAGAGCTGGGACAGCAGAGATTGGCTCACAACAAGATCTGATTCATGACTCGAAGCAATCAATCTTGAATTTTTGGTTGTGCAGAAATCCTCCATTCTCAGTTTCTGTTGTGTCTTAGCCGTAGAGAAAATTGCTAGATTTGCCGTTTCTTTTCGTGGATTTATTTTACGAGTTGTGATCATTCAATGTGTAGGATAAGCCTTCATTTCTTTTGAAAGCCTTTATTTCTTTTGAGATAAAGGAAAAGTATACATTGTCTTGATTTCTGTGGTGCCAAAGAAATAAAAAGTTGGTGCAAGGTCTTCGGTATGCTTTCTCTCGACCCGGTCAAAAGTGGATGGCTGAATCTGACAACCTATCTTTAGTTTAGCAAGACCTTTGGTGCTGAGCAACCCACGTGGGAGGAAAGATAACTGGTCCAAGCGTGCAGCATCGCTTAGTCCATCGTTCTAGAACTGAGAGTAATGTCGCCGGTTCGGTCGTCAAAGCTCGACTCCTCAACTCTCTTCTTTTAATTGGGTTTCATTTCTCCCGCACCCTCTTTTGGAGTTGTCATGTTCTGAAGATGTATCTATCTACATTTCCTTTTTGATATAAAATAATCTTTTGCCGACCAAAAAAAAAAAATTAAAGTTGGTCCCATAGTTGCAATTCAATAGCAAGATGCCCTATGTACTTTCCCTTTTCTGAATTATCTTTCTCCACAACAGAGCATAGAGATTTTTACAACTTCATATTCTATAAATATAAAAAATTATCTTAAAATTTTAAACATATTGCATTTATATTGATTCAATTCTAAATTTTTTCAATTTTATATATTAAATTATAAATATTTTTAAGTCTTTTCAATTGAATTTATCTAACCAATTTTAGCAAGAAATTGCTGGCATGGATGTCCAACATCTTATGTAATACAGCTATTGTTGATGTAAATAATTTTTAATAGTATTTAATGTTTTTTTGAAATTTCATTTTTTTTCCTTCTTTTTTCTAACCCTAGATCTCAGACCCTTGCTAGTCGTGGTGAGGACCTCTATAACCTCATTAGCCACAAGCAAGGGCGTCAATCCTTTGCCCAGATCCAAGTGCAGGTCGCAATGCCCTTGCTTGGTCTGGGTGGGGACCACAATACCCTCGTTAGGTCCAGGCAAGGGCGTCTTCTACCAAGGATAGTAGCCCTTGTCCGAATCTAGGTGAGAGCCGATGCCCTCACTTGTTGTTGGTAAGGGTGTGGAGGCACTCACCCAAATCTAGGCAAAAGTCACTAGATTTCATAATCTGTGCACAGTACATAGCATAATTAGTGGCTTGTAAAATAGATATAGGATAGGATAGGATCATAAAAAAATAAAATGAAGTGAATTTTTTTTTTCACATATTGTAATGGACCTACCAAATTGGATGTCTCGTAGAATATTCTGATGGGATGGCGTCTCTGCAGAACTCCACAAGTAGATCAACTACCTCTTTCATTGATTGGCCATGATTTCCATGCTTGACGGGAGAGAATATGTAATCCTCACTAGAAGACATAGATTCCCCTCATTTTTGTTAATCCCGCCAATCTAGACTGAGCTCCTTTATTCTCTTTTGCAATCCCAGAATTCTTGGCAAACACGGAAACTCGTCACCATCTTATCTAAATTAGGAATTTTATAAGACAGCTAAAGCATGGAAGAAATCAAACTTATCTTTCTCTCATCACCCCTTTCTCTATTCCCAAACCTCTCCTTATATATCTGTCCTAGGTTTGAAGTCTACAAGCAAACCCCGGCTTAGAAAGGTCAACAGCATCACAACCGTGCTCCCCAGCATCATACCTGAATACGTTCCCGTAGCAGAAACTCTAAGAGGCCAAATGGAAGTGAAAGCCATCAGTTTCACATTTTCTTCTTCCCTTTCATGTCTTCAGGCCACATGATCCCGATGATTGACATGGCCAAACTCTTCGCCATTAGAGGCTGCAAGTCCACCTTCATCGCCACCCTCCTAACAAGCCCACCTTCTTGAAATCCGTCATGAAAACCAAGGATTCGGGCTTCAACATTGATGTCATCATGATGACGTTGCCCCTGAAAGAGGTTGGCATGCCAGAAGACTGTGACAATCTGAATAAGGTCACTACAGATGAAATGCGCAAGCAATTCATGAGAGCCATCATGATGCTGGGCGAACAGCTCGAGCTGCTGATAGAGAAACTTGCCCCTGATTGTCTAGTCTCAGACATGTTCTTCACTTGGACACTCGAGGTCGCGGCCAAGTGCGGAATTCCTGGGCTTGTTTTCCACAGGACGAGTCCTTCTCCATTGCTGGCACAGAATGTGTGAGGATTTATGAGCCTCACAAGAAGGTGTCGCACAATTCGGAGCCCTTCGTTATCCCCAATTTCCCCGGAGAAATCATCCTGTCCAAGATGCAGTTGTCGCACTTTGTCAGGGAAGAGACCGAGTTCACCAAGTTCTACAACGAGGTGAAGGAATCGGAGAAAAAGGAGTTTCGGAGTTGTCATGAACAGCTTCTACGATCTCTAGCCAGCTTACGCTAACCATTACAGGACATTCCTAGGGAGACGATCCTGGTTCTTCGGCCCACTCTCATTGTGCAGTAAGGAGACTGAGGACAAAGCACATAGGGGCAACCAAGCATCCATTGACCAGCATGAGTGCCTCCAGTGGCTTGATTTTCAAAGCTGTCACACCCCAAAACCACAAAAATAATGGGGATGACACGGCCGTCCTTCTGTACAAAAAAGACAGCCTCAAATATAACCAATAATCTAACATCAACATATATACATATTAAATAAACCAACAGGTTGGTCATAACATCAAAGTTACTATAAATCTACCAAAAAGAACATTCACAAATAGAACCCATCCAACCCAACAATTAGTAATAACCGAATACACCACTTTCTTAAGTTATACCCAAAAATAGCACTCCCAAAAGTTTCCCACTGACGATACTCTTGCTCTATTCGCCGCTAACCGGGGAACCTTAAAAGATTAAAGGATGAGTGAAATAAGCAACAATAGTTCAGTGAGTAGTACATATCTTCTAAGCAGATCGAGCAATCACTATGCATATATATAAAACAATGTTAAACTTCATAATTCGAACTCAATATATAAAATACATATTGAATCATATAAGAGTTATTTCTTTTCATCAAAGCTTTATACTAATATAAAAAAAACTCATTTAAGTCACTATCACAATTCAAGTATCAATGGTCAAGTCCATTGAATAATCTCCATCAAATATCACATATCAATGGTCCATCCATTAACTAATCTATTGCTCAATACTCTACCATGGTTACGACACAACACCTAGTGATAAAGTGACCAAGATTCTCCCATTGGCAAGGTCTAACCTACAAAGCCAGTTGCTTGGCCTAAAGGGATATCCTAAACTTGGTATACATACCACAGAAGAAAGTACACTAGAAGTGTTAAAAGTTGTGTACGGTGCTCACTTTGGTGTGAAAAGGTTCTACGGATCACTCAAATGCCAAATCGGAGAGAAAACAATCACTTTGATGCCACCAGCAAGAGATTCCAACCAAATTAATTAGGTGGCTTTTATTTTTATTTTTTTAAAAGTTGTGGTGGCTTTTAAACGACGCCGTTTTCCATCCTCCTTAAGAAACGACATTGTTTTGTCGTCATACATGGACGGCCTCACAAAAACGATGCCATATAGCTCATATGGGGACTGAAATTAGGGTTTCTTTGTCATTAGCCTGCCATCGCTCAGCCACTGTCGCTCGCCCGCAGTCGCTCGACCACCATTGTAGTTGCTCGACTAGGTGAGCGAGGAGAGGCTGAGGTTGTTGCTCAAACAAGAAGGGGCGAGACTAATAGTAGGCGAGGGCAGAGGAGGAGGAAGAAGAAGGGGGGTCAAAGGTGCTGGTGCCGTTGTTGGTGGCGTTGCTGGTACCGCTACTGCTGTTGTTTTCCAGGTAAGAAGACGAGGAGAAAGCCCATGCTCTCTCTCTCTCTCTCTCTCTCTCTCTCTCTCTCTCTCTCTCTCTCTCTCTCTCTCTCTCTCTCTCTCTCTCTCTCAATTTGGGGATTTAGGATTCTTACTTGGGAGAAGACGTCAAACGGCGTCATTTTGTTGTTTGGATGCTGACTGTACTCTCCGACAAGCCACATCAACTTCAAAAATTAATAAAAAAGTGTCACGTCATTTCTGGCCAATTAGATCAGCGTTATCACTGAAATGATCATTTTTCTCTCTCTCTCTCTCTCTCTCTCTCTCTCTCTCTCTCTCTCTCTCTCTCTCTCTCTCTCTCTCTCTCTCTCTCTCTCTCTCTCTCTCTCTCTCTCTCTCTCTCTCTCTCAATTTGGGGATTTAGGATTCTTACTTGGGAGAAGACATCAAACGGCGTCATTTTGTTGTTTGGATGCTGACTGTACTCTCCGACAAGCCACATCAACTTCAAAAATTAATAAAAAAAGTGTCACGTCATTTCTGGCCAATTAGATCAGTGTTAGCACTGAAATGATCATTTTTCAAATTTGTTGGTACTTAAGTAATCCAAAATAAACTTTTTTGCACCAAAGTAAGTGCCGTACATAACTTTTGACACTTATAGCGTACTTACCCCGTATACCTCAAAAACATTTAACCAAGTTCACAATCATATTGAGTATAGACAACTATCCTCCAATACCAACAAAACCAATCCAAAATTCAACCTCATAAACCAAGCAAATAACATTTGCAACATAGCCCATCATTCATTTCCTATCTATCTCTCAAATCATCATAAATCTTTCCATAAACCAGTTGTAAAACAATTTTTCATATATATTACTCTACACACTTTGTATAACACGCTTTTGAAACATTCATAATCAATCAAAGATTAACAAATGCTCAATCCAGCTTTTATGCAATAAAAATGCGCTCCTCTATTTAATATATATAATATATACTTCAAGGCATGGTTTTACAAAACCAAAGAATATATAGTATCACTGACCTCATCTCCTACAACCAAACAATAAATGATACTTGTATCGTGAAACTCGCGGCCCTATCAAATAATCGAGAAATAATATTAAAATCAAATAAAACTCTACCTCGACTACAAACTGACTAAACTACACCTTAATGCTAACAAAACAACTCCTACCGTCTAACAAATCGCATACCCAAAGCTAACTCAGTGATCTACATTTGCTTCAGAAGCATTGCAAATTTCAATGCGATCGTAGTCGGACTAGAAGCATCGGGCCATCAATTCATCTAGGTGGTGAAGAAGGATCCGAATGTGGAAGAAGGCAAAGAAGAGTAGTTGCTCGATGGGTACAAATCAAGATCCGAAACAAGGGCCTCATCATCAGGGGCTGGGCTCCTGAGGTGCTGATTCTCGATCATGAGGCAATCGGGGGTTTTGTGACACATTGCGGATGGAACTCGACCCTGGAGGCAGTTACGGCCGGCATGCCAGTGGTACTTGGCCGTCATGGCAGAGCAATTCTACAACGAGAAGTTTGTGACACGGGTCCTCAAGATTGGGGTTGACATCGGGGTTAAGCAGTGGGCGAGGTTCTTCGGCAACAGTGTGAAGAGCGAGAGAGTGAGGAGGCAGTGAAGAGAGTCCTGGTGGATGAGGAAGAAGAGGAAATGAGGAAAAGGGCGAAAGCACTTGCAAAGATAGCAAGAGGGGCTGTGGAAAAAGGTGGGTCTTCTTGGTCTAATTTGGGAGCTCTGCTTCAAGAGCTCGGACAGCAGAGATCGGCTCACAACAAGAAGATCTAATTCATGACCTGAAGCAAAGCAATCAATCTTGAAATTTTGGTTGTGTAGAAATATTCCATTCTCAGTTTCTGTTGTGAGTTCATTTCTTTTGAGGTTACAGGAGAAGAATACATGATCTGGTATTCTGTTTGCCGAAGAAATAAAAGTTTGTCTCGTAGCTGCAATGTAATAGCAAGATGCCCTATGAACTTTCCCTTTTCGGAATTCTGTCCTTGAGGCAACAGGCTGAGAGATCTTTGCAACTTCATACTCCAGAGGATTGTATTTGCAATTCAACAGAGAAAAAAAGGAAAAAGACAGAGCAAAGTAAAAAGACAAGAAGAGGATGACAAACTCAACCTCGTCAGTCGTCACATGTTAATGTCACATTTTGCTGGTGCAGAATTGACCTTGTGATGTGTATACAACCTAGTTTAGTAAATGAAAATCTAGTAAACATTGGGTTTAAATTATAAGAATATTATAGACATACTAACTTTTTAATATATCAATAACTTTTACCCCCACGGTTGACAACCCCAATATTTTGCAAGTCAAATGGAAAAATAAAGCTATATCTCAAGTATTATCAATTTGTCTCAAACAAGCAGTTTTTAATTTGCAGACCATGCCTAGAATAGACTAATTGATCAGATTATCAGCAAAACAAGTCATTCCACTCGCATTATGTTACCTACCTCAAGTTTGAATTATATGAGCACTCAGAGTGAGCAATCGGGTCAATTCAACTTATAAATCAAACGGAATTAGCCTTACCCATCTAATTCCAAGCTGGTTCACATGGGGACCAATTCAGCTCCAAATTAAAAAATTTGGGAACCAGCCTTGATTGTTTGGATTCTCAGTTCTTGGCCTTGAACTGGTTTCAAGGCCAGTTCTTGGGTAGAACCGGTTTTTGCCAATTGAAAACCAAACCTCCAAGTTTCTTAATTCAGAAATTTTGCTAGAAAAGTAATGAGGTTGAGCATTCTAACGCTAGCATATCATTATGGTGTACTAATTGAGAACTTCTGCAAAAAAATATGTATATGATAGATTAATTAATTAAAAAAATGAAATCGAAAAAAAAAAAAAAAAAAAGTTGACCAGTCTGGGGTTGACCTTGGCATCAACCTAGAATTGATTCTGTTCTCAATTCTAATAACTAAGAAGTGGTTTTGACATGATAAGTTCTAAGTTCCCGATCTAGAACATACTCACTCTTAAATCAATCATCCTTGATGAGCACATAAAAAAGCATTTCGATGGCCATTCTAATATAAGCCTTCAAATGAATAGGATTAAAAGTCAAACACAGGTATTACACGGCAGTACAAGCCCCATAAAAAACCCTTCAGAATCATTTAAAGAAAGGCAATGCTTTTTATCTAAGTCGATCCTCTTTCCTTTTGAGTTCGAGTGGAATTCCATGCGCGGAAGCAACATATTTGGCCCATCTGACCATCTTCAACTTCATCCGCCGATCTTCATCAATCCCCAAACTCCTCCTCCGGCAATCATCTCGTGCATCGACGATGGAATTCAATATATCGTTGTCTTCATCCAGCAGATGTGGAGGAGGCGGCTTAGCATCCAGATCAAAATCCTGCCATTTGATGTCGCATTTCGCGTGGTCGACGCCGGCCATTGCCAGTGCTTCGATCGACATATGGCTTCTTTGATTTCTCTGGACCTGCGAAGGATTTCTCTTTTCTTGGTGATGTTGAGCAAGAGACAGAATTGCCAATGTGTAGAGAGCTATGTCGTGTAGTGAGAGATATTGGATGGGGAATGCACATTATATGCGAAATGGCCCATCAACTTTTTGGGAGTTTGAGTTCGTGAGGAAATGGAGGAGGGTCACGGCTTCACGGGTGTGGCATTTTCGGGTGTTCGATTAACGTCACTGTGAACGTAACCTCTCCTACGGTACATGTCAAAATTGTAGAGAACTAGAGAGGGACCATGTTCGAAGAAGCCTCATAGCAAATTGATTCTTAAACAACGATTATGCAATCATAAAATGAGGCTGTAATACGATAGCTATTACGCTGTCTGGCTTAAGCAATGCGACACTATTTCATTGTTTCGTTTCATAAATGACAATATTACCATCAGAATTCTTAAAATACACCCAAAATCCGAATTAGATGGAATGTAAAAAATGTAAAATTTATAACTTTCAGAGTCAACCGTGATTCATAAGTTTCAGCCAAATGTAAATTATTATGTATCAAGTTTTTATAGATAAGATATTTATCTATATTTTAATGTTTCATTTATGATTAAATAAAATTTCTAGCACACACGTGATTATATTAACATAAGTAATATGTTATTGTAGTTATTCATCAGCACCTCTCTCTCTCTCTCTCTCTCTCTCTCTCTCTCTCTCTCTCTCTCTCTCTCCCAACATCCTCTGATGGATGGTTGCGACTCCCAAGTCTAAGATCGTGCGGCCTCCACTACCTCGAATCTGGAGGTAGTTGACCTTGAGCCATGTGACAAACGTGTAATAGAAGTGGTTGACAAGAGACCCGACGGCTTGAGGATTTGAACAGAAAAGTCCTATGATCGTATGAATGGAGTATAAAAGTAAGGAAGAACTTATCGTCAAAAGAATCTATTTGTCCTTCTTGGATCTCGGCAATCTTGTGATACAGTTTTTTTTTTTTTTTTTTTTTTTTTTTTGGTCGGTATCTTGTGATACAGTTGAAAAGTGGATTAGCCAAAAGAAAAGGCATAAGAGAGTACCCTTCTAACGAAAAAGTTCCAGAAAAACCCTAAAGACTCGGGTTGGAGATGATCATGGGTCGGGTTAAATTGATTGCCGCTGTCTGAACTCCACAGGAATTGTTGGTGAAAGGATTAGGTCTCCTCAGCTTATTATGGCCCGTTGACACAATCCACGAGTCCGACATGTTGTAGTGTTTTTTTTAGGATTATTGGTGGAAGAGAGAATTGCATGCATTAGCAACAACTTGATCCTCTAGGTCACATCGAGTGCAAGCAATTTCATTATTGCGATACGTATTTAACTAGATTTCAACTAAAATCTTACCTAACTTACGAGATTAATAAGATTTTTCAAGGGTCTCTGATTCATTGATTTTAGGTGAGCCTCACCATAAAAAAGGATTTTAGTTGACTCATTCTAACTTTCCAATTTAGTAGTTCTGCATAAGAATTATCAAATCAAGGCATCACTTAGGTTGTGGAAATAATAATGTCATTAAAAATTTTATCGATTACACTTATGATCAAGAGAAATTCCCTATTAGATTGCGGCTGAGGAGCTCAAAGGTTGTTGGCGATTCCCTATGACGCTGTTGGTTGGAAAATCACAACCCACGAAAATTTACGACATGAAGTCGGACGCGCAAGAGAACCAAATCTTCTTCATGTAAAACATACTCGATTTGGAGTCATTTTCGCTTTCTTTTCCTTAAGTTACTAAGACGTTTTTTTTTTTTTTTATACCCAGGGAACCCGTCAGCCGTTCGTCACCCTTACGGCGGTACATAGCCGCCAAGTAAACCCCGGAGCGACGCTAGCGGGAGGACCCACCACCCCGACGTCACGCTTAAATCGCCGATGCTTCCCCTGGGGTTTGATCCCCTCACCTTTCCCCCAAGGCAAGGGGTTCTTATCCAGCTAAGCCACCAAGGCCGGTGGTTACTAAGACGTTTCAATTCAGTTCATTGGATTTTCTATTGCCTACCATAGATTCCTTGAGGAACTCTTCAATTTCTTTCGGAAGCAAATTATTCTTCTTCTCCTTCTCAAGTTCCATTGAAGAGCCACTAAAAGTACCATCAATGATCCGTTGATTTTCTAGTAGTTATGGAAGGTTAATACTCACTAGGCTATTGGAATAGTGCAAAAGCTGTTACCAAGCTATCTATATATTTGTAATTTCATAAAAAGAAATTATGTATATAATTGCAAGTGTGTAATTCTTTTTTTTTCTTTTTTTTTTGTCTATTCTATTGTAACTTGCAACTTACTCTCATACTTTTATTCCATCTCTTTTTGTCCACATCTAAAACTAAACATTCTCACCCACAATTTCCTTGAAAAGGTGGGGAATTGGCCTCCTCATCTCTTTTTACCATGTGGGAAGGGTGGCTGCCAAGCCAATCCCTAATAATTGTGTGTAACTTCACATTGTCTCTTTGAAGTGGAGAGTGTCTCTTCATTTTGGGAAAATTTCAAAGAAGACAACAAACTAAAGCCATTATCTCAAAATATGGGCTAAAGTGAACTTTGTTTCAAATAAGAATCATTTACCAGTAGCACCATGCTCCCTCCCTCCTTTGATGGATGGTCACAACTCTTAGGTGAGGTCGTGCGGCCTCCACAGACTTGAATTTGGAGGTCGTGACCACTGATCTAAGGCATGACTCCTAACCATTGGTCGTGCAGCTTTTGCACGCCTCAACTCATGGGTCAATCTCTGTTATACTATACTTTAGCTAGTATGTCAATGATGGGTTGCGATTGGACAACACCGTTTGGACTTGATATACTACGATGGAAAGATACCCTTTTAAAATGGTATGAAGGGTGTCGTATATAAGTCCTTTGTAGACAACCGTTGGAATGGTTGGCAGAACATACGCACCAAATTTCTTTCCATTTCCATCAAAGGAGAAGAAGACATTCCATTTTAGTTTTACAAGAACAATCGGCATTTATGTTGTGAAAATCAAATGTTTTCCTTGTGATTGCATTCACACTAAGGTGAAGTAATTTTATTCGTGATTCATCCGCAATTCAACGTTCGTTCCGGAGTTAATTGTTATTTGCGCATCGGATAAAGGTAAGTCTTATTCTGCCGACTTAAATTCTAACAATTTCTATTGAAAGGTAGACCCCAGACACAGATAACAAAGTAGGTTCACGGTGGTAAGAGAGTATGGTGGAGGCGGTGAATTGGTGCCGACAGTTGATAAGGTTGGGAGCGGTGGTACTATATGACCATGTTGCTGTTAGCACTGGCCGACAGTGGACCGTTTGCTTATATGAACAGGTTTTTTTTTTTTTTTTTTTTTATTTGTTGGGTGATGAAAGAGAGAAAAGGGGAGGAAGTTAAATCATTTTAAGAGGTCACATCGAATATTAATATGAACAGCAGGATTAGTGCCCACACCAGCATTGTTAGTACACATTGACATTTGAAATGTCAAGATAGTTCATTGAACAAAAAAAGTAGAAGTATTCAATTGAATGAAGGATATAAGATAAACAATGGCTGCAATTTTTTAACATTGAGTAATAATCTATATTAGAGAATTTTTATCATCTAACCATTCCTGCCTTTCAGGTAACATGAGATGATGGTAATCTCAAGTGCTCAAGAACTTGTGGTATTTTGCTATTTTATTTCTTTTCTAGTTAAAATCCAATTGTAATGTACATAAAAGGTCCAGAGACAGCTGGCTTGATCCATAAGTCGGAACAACCAAAAAAAAAAAAGAACTGAAAAAATTGGCTGGAAAGGAATTTGAGAAAAGTCTGGTTGCCTTCAGAATTAAAACTTTGACGTTGACCTTGATCCATATGATAAGACGTGCAACAAATGTGCTTGACAAGAGACCCGACTGCACGTGGATTTGATCGGAAAAGTCAAATGATCGAACGCAAGATGGACAACGAAAGAGAGATTACGACGTGGGTGCGTATGTCATGGTGAATGACGAGCACCTATTTCCATTACGGATCTCGACATTCTCGTGATACAGTTGAGAAGTTTATTAGCCAAAAGAACAGGTATAAGAAAAGGACCATTCAAACGAAAAAGTTAGAAAAAAACCCTAATGGTTCGGGTTGGAAATGAACATTGGGTTAAATTGATTGTCGCTGTCTAAACGCCGCAGGATTTGTTGGGGAATGGATTAGGTCTCTTCGGCCTATTATGGGCCAACCGACGCGGTCCACGAGTTTGACGCACCATATGTTTTTAGGATGTTGGTGAAAGAGAGAGGATTGTACGCATTGCATCGGTTTGATTCTCTATAACTCATCAAATGCAAACAATTTCATTTTCACAATAAATAAATAACTGGGTTTTAACTTACATCTTACCCGATTCACAAGATTAATAAGATTTTTCATGGGTCTTTGATTCACTGATTTCAGGTGAGCTTCATCATAAAAAAGGATTTTAGTTGGCACTCTAATTTAGTAGTTGTGCATAAGAATTATCAAATCAAAGCATTACTTAGGTTGTGGAAATAATAATTTCGCTGAAATTTAAATTGATTACACCCATGATCAAGAGCGATTCCCTATGAGATTGCGACTGAGGAGCTGAAAGGGTAATGACAATTCAAATGAGATCAAGGGACACTATTGGTTGGAAAATCGCAACCCACGAAAATTTTGTAGCATGAAGTTGGACGCGCGGGAGACCAAATCTTCTTCATGTAAAACCTACTCATATTGGAGTCATATTTGCTTTCTTTTCCTCAAGTTATTAAGACGTTTCGATGCAATTTGCTAAATTGTCTCTTGCATACCCATAGATTCCCCAAGAAATTCTTCAGATTTCTTTGGAAGAAATTCTTCAGATTTCTTTCAGAAGTAGATGATCCTTCTTCTTCTTTTCAAGTTCCGTGAATAGCCACTGAAAGTACCATCAATGATGTGTTGAAGAGAGTGATAGAATCGAATGAATGATATTCCAGTAGTTATGGAAGTTCAATACTCAATAGGCTATTGGAACTGTGGCTCTTGATATGATATATTTGTGCAAAAGCTTTTACCAAGCTATCTATATAACTGTAATTTCATATAAAGAAATTATCTATATAACTGCAAGTGTGTAACTTCTCACCGCGCCTTGAAGGGGAGAGTGCCTCTTCATTTACATCAGTGTTAGCTAACTTTGAATTGCAAATAAGGTTATTGATGGAGGAAATTAAAGGAAAACTAATGGACATGCACACGCAACATAAAATCAAATTTCAAAGCACCGATCTTCTGGAAAGGGCACGACAACCGATGGTCAAAGAGTCCCTTGAAGGACTGATGTGAATTGCAGACAGAAGCTCAAGGCATGCCCAAATGACTGGTCTAGATAGACTCACCTTCTTGGACCAAGCATATATACAGGCTCACTTGTGAGATTTCGTACTTGCCCGAGGCCTCTTCTTTTTTCTTTTTGTGTAAGTGATAGACTGGGAACAAGCCATAGAGAATTGGTGAAATTAGGTCACAAGCCTGAGGGACATAAGTGAAGTGCATATAGAGCCTCACCTTTCATGGAATCGCGTACGTGTACAGCCTCACTTGTGCACACTCAAGCAATATTGGACATCATCCATCCAAAGGCCTCTTTTTTATGTAAGTGATTAACTGGGGACAAATCACAAACGATCGGCGAGACTAATTCACGGGCTTGAGGGAGAGATGTGAAGTGTATATAAAAATCATGAGTAATTTAATCATCTACTTGGCCTTGTTCACTGAGACCGTCTAGACTGTCTTTATATAACCTGTATAAGATGTCAAATGAGAGGAGGACAGTTGAATTGGTCGCTGTGAGTTGATTTAAGCCTTGGCCAGAGTTCATTGCGCGGTGGATTCGTCGGAGCTTCCGACATATTTGGGCATGATCTACGGAACCACTAAAAACATGCCTAGAATACGTTTAAATGCGACTATTAAAAAAAAAAAAAAATGGGGATGGCTATGTTTTCCTGACCTCGACTGCATCATCACTCCCGGACCTACTTCCCAACAACATTGGAGTCCTTTGACAACGACGCAAATACTTTCACGAGATTCTCCAAAATTATTTTAGCAATTGAGGAAAAAGAAAAATCGCTAAGCTATTTCCCTTCTATCTTGGAGTCTGTCATCTTTCAAAATTGAGGTCTATTAAGTGATGAAAGAAGATGCTAACATATTGACATTTTCCTTTCACATTTGTGCAATTAGCATTTAGGGAAACAAAAAATTTATTGTTAACTATGCTTGACAAGGAGTATCTATGGATCACAAGTAAAGGAGATGATTCTAAATGAATGTCTAGACAGATTTTTACTTTCAACTTTATTTAAATTTTTTCTTTTTTTTGATACACAGGGAACCCCGTCGGCTTACGCCGGCAGGTAAACCCTAGAGTGACGCTAGCGGAGGACCCACCACCCCGACATCACGCAACTTTATTTAAATATTGCAGTGGACATAAATTAACTTTTTAAAGCACTCAAAATTTTCAAAATATACAAACACTAGCATATAAATTGACATATAATCTTTCCATATTGAGTTCTATTAAGTAATGAAAGAAGATGGTAATATACTGACATTTTCTTTCGCCGTATGCACAATTAGAATTTAGGGAAACGATAAACTTTTTGTTAACTATGCTTGACAAGGAGTATCTATGGATCACAAGTAAAGGTGAAGATTCTAAATGAATGTCTAGATAGATTTTTACCTTTAACTTAAGGTAAATCTTGCGGCGGACACAAATTAACTTTTTTAAGCACTCAAAATTTTTAAAATATACAAACACGGGCATATAAATTAACATATTTCGACCTAAAAAAAAATTGACATAATTTTTTTCGACAATTTTTTTTTCAAATTGTTTTACATTTTAGCGGAAAATAAAAGTAACATTTTGCTTTTTGAAAAAAACACAAATAATGAGGCCCACTATTATGAGAAGTTATTGTTTGACCTTTAGACCATATGGACAGAGAAAAACATGCATAATAAAATTGTGTAATTTAATCTAGGAGGAGTACATGACTTATTTATAGGTGTTATACTATGACTATATAATGTAACAAAATATTACAGTATCAATTATTATTAAATATGATCAATCAAGTATAAACACGATCAAGGGAGATATGGAGAATCTATTGAATATCTCTAACATCCCCACCATAAAGCACAAGGTGACATCAAAAACATCAATTGATATTAGGAGAGGAAAATCTAAAACAAAAAATCTTGTGTAGATGCACCTTAGCGAAGATATTAGTAATTTGATTGACCAATGAAGTAGAAATGAGATGAATAATGTCACAAAGCATGATACTACTCACGGAAAACATCAATATGTGCTTATAGATACACTTCGGTTTTCGCAATAAATGACTGTATCGCCACTATGATGGACTCCCATATATCATTATACCACCACAACTAGTGATTTTGATCTCATAATAGCAAGAGCTCAATATTCTACTTCCATGCTAAATCGAGCAACAATGATTTGCTTTTTACTATGTAATGAAACAAGTGTCTTACCTTTATTTTTATTTTTATTTTAAAAAAAAACAATAGCATCTTATGGAGCGACAATCTAAAGGAAAGCTTGCCTAGTCAACATCTGAATACAGCTGCAACTTTACTGTAGACTAAGCAAAAGAAAGTGAAGGATGTGAAATAAGGTCGGTCGGTCACCCAGTTTGTTAGACTGGTACCATCATTAGGCTGAACCACGCCCAGGACTTTATACCCGGGGAAGGCTTCACGGCCTTCAGGCATGCTGTTCGAGGGATACCCGTAAAGGGCCCCTGTGACCGAGCCAGCAGTGAGGAGAGAATATTTTTCAAGGCCTCTACCTGCCTTTATCTTGTCTTTCCAAGATGTCAAAGCCTTTTAAGGTCTTGCTTAGGACCTAAGGTACACTTAAGAAAACAAAGAATCCGAATAACTACAACAAAGTTAGTCGTACATGGTGTGGTCAGGAATTGATTGACAATATGAATAGCATAGGTGATATCATGATAATCAATAGCCACATATACAAGTCTACTTGAGAAAGAAGATTAGTGGAATGTTTCACTTGAGAAAAATAATACTTGGAGGAATCCAGGTCATTTCAAACTGTTAACTAAGATACTGAGCTTTGTAATGCTAATATGAACATAACTAGTAATAATCGTGCTATATATATATTCATAGGGATTGGATGTAAACTCTAGACATTTTATGATCAAGATAAACTTAAAATACAATACACAATGAGCCCATTCAGTCCAAATAATGCTCAACGTGATGAACATGTTTTGTAAAGAGTATGGGTATAACCAAAAGGAAACTCGACATAGACTTTCTCAATAAGCTTACCGTTGAGGAATGCATTTTTAAAATTCATTTAGAAGAGAGACTATTAGTTAGTAGAGGCAACAACAAGAAAAATTTGAACAAATGTAAGACATGCAACATGACCAAAAGTTTCATCATAGTCAATTCTATGCTTTCAGTAAAGCCTTTTGCTATTAGTTGAGTTTTGTAGGGTTCCACAATATAATTTGTCTCTGTTTTAATCTTAATCACTCAATTACAACCTATGCAAACTTTCCAAGGGGCTAATAAATCAAATCCCAAGTATGAATTTTGTGTAAAGCCTATGACTCATTTGTCATTGCTTGTTGTCAAAGAGGATGATTACTATTTTCTCTATAAGAGTGAGGCTCAAAAAAAAAAAAAGCAACGGTAGAATAACAATGGAAATCATGAAGCTAAATCTAAGGTTAACTTAGATGGTGGAACGGTGAACCGAATAAGAGGGAAGGGTGGCTAGCTCTTGGATGGTGCAAACATGTAAAGAGCCGCTAAAGTGGCATCATTAGAAGTAGCAACATCAGAGAAGACAACTTCGGAGATGAAGGTTTAGAAACCCCTAAAGAATTGGTAAAGAAAACTATAGGTACATTTCTCTTTTCAAATGCTTGTATGATAGTCATCATCTACCTAATAAATTGCATGAAGTTAGAACTTTGTACAAGTCTCGAAAGTTTAAGCTAATAGTTGAAGGAAGACTATATTTATATAAAGAGCATATAAACCACATAGATAAGCGATGCGTGACATTTCTAAAACCCCATACGAGTGGAATTTGATAAATGAGATGCTGCATACATGAAATAAACTAGGATAGGACTTGGCTAAGATACCAAGGTGAGAGTTTGCGGAAGAGAGTGTATAATGAAGAGTAAATTAGGTATTTATAGACTTCATCAAATAACTATCTAATGTAACAAGATATTATTATATTAATTATGATCATATTCAATGAATCAAGGATATTGCTCATTCTTCAAAATATACCAACTTTAGCTCGAATCTCAATTTTGGCCTTAAGTTTTTTCATTTCGTAAGCATAAACTTTGGTTCAAGTCCCAATTTTGGCCCAATTTTTTTTTTTTTTTTTTTTTTTTAAAAAAAAAAGGGCACTAACTTTAGCTTAGGCCCCATTCTGGTCCAAACTTTTTTTTTCTTGGTCTATTAAAATAACCACCAACTTCATTTGGTACCCAAATTTAGAACCCATCAAATTCGGTCCAATAATATCGTTAAAAATTTAACATGCCATTCACTAACACGTGGAATAATATGCCGCATCTTTAACGGCATGATTGGGAAAAAATTTGATAAGGACCAGATTTAAGTACTAGTTAAAAATCCGTGCTTTCCAACAAGACAAAAAGAGTTTGGGTTAGAATAGGAACGAATGTTAAATTTGAATTTTTTATGAGATGAAAAAAATGTTTGAGCCAATCTTTTTAAAAACTCAGATCCCAAGTTTGGCTCAAACATTTTAAACGTGTGCTTTTTAAAGGGATTATTAGGCCGTTCAAGATATGCATAATTAAACAAGATATGGAGAATATTGTGAGTCTCACCGTGTGGCTCACATAACGAGCAATTGAGATGAGCGTAGACTCTACAATATTCTTTGATAAATTTTTATATACAGTGCTATCGTCTCACCTCCTTTTGCAGAATTCTAATTAAAAGCATTAACAATTGGGTTTCCCCGTCAAGCCAACCTTCCCATGTGGGAGGGGAGTACTGCGAGTTCCATTCCCACCTTCAAGTCCTCCTGTCATTGGCTCTTCCTCAATTTCCGTCTCGAGGCCCACTTTTTTTCTCTCTGTTCGACCTTTGAAGTCTCGATCACGGGAGCTCCCTTTAAACTAACAGATTGCCTCGCTCTCCATCTCTGCTCAATCCAATTACGTCAGATTCTTGAGGAAAAGGGCAAACCCTCTTCGTTTTTTGATCAGACCCACCAATTTTCTCGACCCAATCCTCAAGAAACCTCAAGGAGCTGCACCCGCAGAGAGGACCAAACAAGAGAACCAAATCTTGATGGCCAAGTGCTTCAGTTTTACAGCGATAAGGGACAGATGGTTCCGCTTGTCGTTTTTCCTGGCGGGCCTGAAATCGACCACCACCGACCTCGGCGACGGCACGGTCATGCACTGTTGGGTCCCCAAGACGCGCGAGCCCAGCAAGCCCAACTTGCTCCTCCTGCACGGCATCGGGGCCAATGCAATGTGGCAGTGGAACGAGTTCATCTCCTCCTTCCTCGTCAGGTTCAACGTGTACGTGCCTGATCTCTTGTTCTTCGGCGATTCCCACACGACCCGGCCCGAGCGGACCGAGCAGTTCCAGGCTCAGTGCGTCGCAGGTAGGACTGTCGGTTTTCTGACGCGACATGGTAACCCATGACTCGAATTAGCATGTTGAACCGCTTTGCAGGAGTCTTGGAGGCGCAGGGAGTGAGGAAACTGAACGTGGTGGGGTTAAGTTACGGCGGGTTCGTGGCTTATAGCTTGGCAGCGCAGTTCCCGGAGATGGTGGAGAAGTTGGTTCTGTGCTGTGCAGGGGTGTCTATGGAGGAGAAGGACATGGAGGATGGGATGTTTCAGGTGAGCCTCTAAACATTAGACGGACTGGTTCTATTGATGATACTTTTGTGTACTTCCTGTGGAGTTCAGTGCGTGCCCTACCGTTTCTTGATACTTGTGATAGTGTAACTAATTTGACTCTTGGTGCAACGTCGTCTCGGCAGGTGAAGACTGTGGATGAGGCCTTGACTTTGCTGTTCCCGCAGACACCAGAGAAAGCAAATGAGATGTTCGAGTTCGTCTTTTACAAGCCGGTGAAGAAAGTGCCCACCTACTTCATTCAGGATTATATTGATGTAAGTTGATGAAAAGTTACAAATCTCTCAGCTGAACGTTTGTTTTTCGCAATTGTGCGAGAAATCAGAGTTAAGTTGATGCCAAGTGTTCAGAGTTTGTGTGCTTTGCTAGCAGAATTGGCGTGCTTCCTTTTCCTGATTTGTAATGGAAGTTTCTACAGTTAAGTATCAGCTAATAGCTACATTGAATGGAGAAGTAGAATCTTTACAAGGCTATTCTCTGTCTTCACGTTATGACTAAACCCCTTCTTGACCATGCTCATGGCGGTTTGGTGTCACAATTGTTATTGCTCTAGTTTACGAGGTATTGGGAGGATTAGATTCTATAATTGAGCAAAGCTTCTTTCCTTGCTGTAGCAGCTGCGGAGAGTTTGTTATGTTTATGTGGGTGTTTAATTCATGAATGTAAGTAAATAGAAAGTCCTCTGCTTTTAGAGAACAGAGTCAATTCAATGTTACTTTTCCATTCTATGAGGATCGATACATGTGCAAGGACTTCTGAACTTTTGGTTGAACAAAAATTAGGATTCAGCATTGTGCCCTTGACTATTGCAGGTTTCTTTCCTCTAACCCATATTTGAGGCCAAGGAATATTGCATTGGTGTTGTCTAGTCCATGCTTTTGACTATATAAAACATTTCAGACACTAGACAAATTGAATAAGTAGCTTGTTCCTTGTGAGCTGAGACTATACAAGATGTCTAGTCATGAAGGCCGCTAGAGATTGAACAGCGCCTTGTGATGCAAACTGATAACTTCCACTGTCATCAATCTTGGCTGTGCTATTTCAACTGACTTGTGATAGCTAAATATTAAGATTTTATTAGATGATTTTTTCTCATGGCAATCTGGGAAAAGTTTATCTCCATCACTCAAGTTCTGTGGCATTTCAAGAAAGGTCACCATGATTGTCTGCAGGTTATGTGGAAGGAGCACCTTCAAGAAAGGACAGGGCTGGTCAATTCCTTGTACAGAGATAGGAAGATGTCTGATCTTCCCAAAATAACTCAGGTTTCTTTTTCTTGAATTCTGTCCTCTCTATTGGACTCACTCAATTTACTCATTACAGATTCGCACTGATTTTGTCAAAATCTTCAAAATCTTCTCTCTTCCTTGGCATCCTCTCAAGCCATTGATCTTTTCTGATGCAGCCGACACTGATAATCTGGGCAGAATATGATAAAGTCTTTCCATTGGAATTGGGTCACAGATTAAAGAGGTTCCGCTTCTACGCTTTGCTTTGATTTTTCTACTATCTTCAGAAGCTTGATTCTCTAACAAGAACTAAACAACATCATGGCAGGAAATCAATTCTTCAGATACAAAATGTTCTTAGTCATATATGACCACTTCTGTTTGAAAATTTAATGTTCACATGCATCAAATATTAGGAGGATCTATTTTTAGCTCTATTGCTGTTGGTAGATTTTCTTAAGGAATAACCTGCATCTTTTTTTTTATTGTTCAATTGACTTTGGCCAGGCATTTAGATGAAAACGCACAATTAGTGGTTGTAAAGGATTGTGGTCATGGGATAAATAAAGAGAAGCCGAAAGAGATGTACAAACACATCGAGGAGTTCCTCATCGATCCGCTCCTATATCCTAACAAGGCAAATCAAAGCAGTGGCCAGAAAGCGGACTGAGAATCGGCAATAAATTTATAGTTGGATCAGCCTTCTGCAGCATTTGCTTGTCCAAGTTTGTATATACATGCGTATTAATAAAATTAGAAGAAACACAGTTCAACATATTGTGATGGTTATCATCTTAGAGGATAATAACATCTCAGGCGATCTTTGAAGGTGCAAAAGGTCTGATACACCTTGTTCCTGGGAGTGGCATTGGGATGTTTGTGCTAAAAATCCATTAATGGGACAATGATCATATTAGAGAATCTCTTAAGGTGGAGATTGGCCTCTCGTGTGTAAACTGATTAGGAGCTGATGCCGCTCTCTTGATAATGACCACATCAGGCCAAAACCAATTGTTGTGCAGGAGTGAACTTTATGTCTTGTTCAAAAAATTGGATATCCAAGCAAATTTTGGCGTGATACATTCAATTGTGACAATGCGATTCGCCATACAATCCTTGGAAACGATCTATCCAAAGAAGGTTGGCCTAGTATTCCAACTCATCAGGCGCCATAGGGGCTCGTCCTTAGCCAGGAAGCTAAGCCAGGATGCTGACGCATAAGAGAATTGAATCTTCTTTATGTAGAACCTACCAGGCTTGGAGTCATTTCTGCTTTATTTGGCTTTAGCTACTGAGATGTTTCAATTCATTTCACCAGATTGCGTACCCATGGATTCCCGCAGAAATTCTTTGATTTCTTCTGGATTAGATGATTCCTCTTCTCCTTCTCTTCTCCTTCTCAAGTTCTGAGAATGAAATCAAAACGATGGCAAGATGCTCATCTCTCAGAATTTGAATATTTGGAGCTCGTCCCATTCAGGGTTCGCCCTGAGAAGCACAAGACTGTCTCGTCTAAGCAAAGCTTGTCCAAGCGTTACAGGGGTTGGAACAATAAGTAGTTCTGGCACCCAAACTACTACTGATCCTATTTAAATTGATGCATGTTATTCATTCCATAGAAATTACATGGTTCTGAGCTTACAACATGGAGGGGATGAAGCTCAATCAACTGTAAAGTAGGAAAGTTCATTGTTCTGCCTGGGGATGTTAATCATCATGTAAAGCTGTGCTTGTTCAGGAATTCCTTAACTATAGCAATGTTGAATGATTATGTTGAGTTGTCCAGTTTGACCTACATTCAGATTCTTGTTTAGAAATCCCTTTTAAAGCAAAACTAACTATCTATTCCTTTTTAACGAGTATTGAAATGCTTTCTTCCTCAGCTAAATCATTTGTGTTCAGCATGTCAATAATATCCCAACAAAGGGCATCGACTGTAGGAATATTACGCACGTCTACTGCATAAAAGTATTGTCAAGCATTAAAAATACCATCAATAATCCATTGAAGTGAGTGCTAGAATCCAGTGAATTATATTTGTGCAAATGCTTTCACGAAGCTATGTGGATAACTGTTCTTTCATGAAAGGAAATTATCCATGCGACTGGGAGTGTGTAACTTCTCAAGGCCTCTCATGGGGGTTTCTGAAGTGGAGAGTGCAAGGAGTCACTTGGTTTTCCCATTTTTTAAGGTTATGCATCGGTCTTTCGTTGTAAATTTTCTCCGAAGGATAGGGAAGATTGACTGATTCTCAGTGAGAATAGCTTGCAGATTTGAGGGATAGATGGGAAGTGCATATTAGGCTCAAGGCCCGCCAAAATGGTAGGTTTAGACAACCTATATAATATGCGGCCTCACTTGGGCACGCCCAAACTTTAATAAATGGGCCTCTTTTGGAAAAAAAAGATTTAAGCCCAAGAAACTCAAGTCCATGTCTCATTTAAGTTCGTGAAGCTATTACTTTAGCCCATCTTTATTTCTTCTACAGCTCGTTTAGAGAGAGAGAGAGAGAGAGAAGTGAGGTTTCGTCCATGCAAGCCACAAACATCTCGACATTTGAAATTAAGTCGTTTCAAAGCGCTTGTTAAGAATTTCAAGCCTTGATTCCTTTAATCAAAGAGAATTCCTTAATGAAACTATAATTTCAGATTGTGCTGAATTCTGATTTGCTAGATTGATTTGTTGACACTTAAATTTTGATTAGGTTTTTAATTATGCATTAATTTCCTTTTTTCAAGTGATAAATAATAAATAATAAAAACAACAAAAAAATAAACAAAAGCAAAGAAAAAACAAAAAGAAAAGCAGAAGCCAGTAGCCACAAGGGCTAGGCCTTCAAAGCCTAGCCCCTCTCCTCTTTTCTTTTCCTTCGCGCAAGTCCGCGAGGCCCAACCACGACCTAACCCAGCCCATGCCCCCCTTGTCTTCTTCCTCCTTGGCTTCTCCCTTCATGCCTCTGCAACACACGCGCAGAGAGTGGTAGCTAGGGTTTTGGCGATGCGCGTAGGCCAACTGGTGACGGATGGGACGTGCCTTCAAAGCAAGCAAGTGGGCGGTTGAGGTGACGCCGGTTTGGCCGCTCCAAGGCCGGTCGGCACACGGAGGATCTGCAGCCAAACCTCTCCATCGACCGGACTCCCTCGCCTATAAATAGGCCGGCACCACCTCCATTGAAAGAGACACAGAGAAGCGGCGAAGGATCAAGGGCTACAAATCTTCGAAACCTCCCACTGAGAGACTTTAGAAGGGGGGCCGGGGACGAGCAAGCCCAGATCTGTGAGCAGCTGAAGTCGGACGAGAAGAGGCAATTCTCGATCTGCGAAGTAGGGGGCTGAGCGAGAGGGAAACCAGAAGGGGGAGGGCCGGATCTATCCACTGCCGTGTTGCGATCCCTCCTTGATGCCGTCGTCATCACTCAATCACCATCGACGAAACCGCCTGCGCTCACAGCCCCAACGCCAACCAGTAACGCCCCCGCGCCATGCTCCCTCTACAGACAGGTATCAACCACCGCCCGTCGTTGCTTTTTCGCCTGAAACCCTGGTCGCCGTCCCAGCCTATCGCCGTAGCTTTGCCGTCGCTTCCCCCTCGAGAAACCAGCAGCCGCCCGTAGACGTTGCCACCGTCTTTTTTGAGAAAACCAACAGCCGCCCGTCGTTGCTGCCATCGTCGACGCAAGCCGCCGCCTCAATTCCTCCATCGACGCCGCGTTTAAGCGAAGAAGAGAGGGGAGAGTTGCGTCAGGTCGCGACCCAGGTCGAAATCGGGTAGGGTTTGGCTCCAAAGTGGGCTGAGTTCGAGTCATCATTCGGGTTGGGTCTCTGCATGTTGGTTGGGCCGATTGCGTGCGGGCTGGTATCATGTGGGCCTGGGGTGGGTGTCCCTTATTTGTGGGCCGCGATTAAAAGAAAAAGAAAAAAAAAAAACCAAGTCGGGCCTACAACGCAAGGATGACCCAGGTCGGTCCCAACCCGGGAACCTATATATATATTATATAAAATAATATTTTAATAAAAAATATATTTTCCAGAAAAATAAAAAAAAATCAAAATATCTTATATTTTCCCAAAAAAGGCAAAAAAGTTAGAAAAAGCCAAAAAAAGATTTATATTTTCCAAAAATGTCAAAAAAAGCCAAAAATGATTTATATTTTCAAAAAAAAAAAAAAAAGACCAAAAAATCAAAAAATGCTTTTTATGTCCAAAAATGAGAAAAGGACCCAAGAAATGTTTTTCTTCCACAAATGCATGGAAAACCCCTCAAAAATCCAAAAAGGCCTTAGGGTTTAAACAAGATTAGGTACCGAAAGGACATTAGTGATTAACTAGTGTAATCAAGTCCCCGATCCTAATTTCTCTGGTTGTGCAGGAGCGAGTATTTCTTCCAATACTTTGCTTGGGTTTCTAATCGACCCACCTCAAACCGATTAGTGGCGACTCCGTTTTAAAATTAACTTACAGGTTAAAAAACTTGGACCATTAAGTCGTGAATTGGTGGATTTGAGAGAGTCTGAGCTAAAATAGACATAGCCTAACCATTAGCCTCCTTAGGCGCTCGCCCCGATTAGGTGTCAAAAGAAAAAAAGAGGTCGTGACAGCTTGGCGACTCCGATGGATAGAATTTGAGGACTTATGCCATTTTATCTTGTTTAAACACTTTACTAACTTGTTTTTGTTTTTTCTTTATGCAGGTCAATAGCTTAGAAGTTTATCTTAATTTTGGTTAAAATAAAATGTTTTATGATTATAAACTGTTGTGCATGTTTTATTGTTTTAACACTACACATGGCACACACAACCCGGCCGCCAGACCTAGGCTGCCATAGGATATTTAGAATGGTGTCAAGAAAGATACGGCCTTGAACGCGAGACTGCGATGTAGAGGTTGCCTTTCTTTTCGCCAAATTTCTTTAGCCGAGATTAAAAGGGTATGCTGCTAACGCGAGACTGCGACAAGCAGATACCTTTTTTAATTTCAACAAGCCCTCTTAGTTAGAAATCGAGATGCACATATCATGCGCATGTCTGTGTGATTGTCATCAATTTTCTCGAATAAAGTAAGTTTTTATTTGTGCACTTTGCGATTTACTTATCTTCCTGTATATATTGAGCGGTCCATGATTAGTCTAGGATTTAATACCACAGTCATTTAAATTTGAAAGTAATTGTCATAAAGTTTAAAAAAAAAAAACACAAAAAACTTTGGTAAAGGAAATTACTTTCGATCAGTGTTTTTATCTTTTTCCTCAAACATGTAACAAAATTCTTTTCCGCAAGAATTTTCATTTGCCTCAAATAAGGGATAAAAGTCTTTTTCAAAATATGTTACAATTCATGCTTTCTTCGAATTGAATATCTGTTTAGCCCATGCTAGCATGTCACAAGCCCTTTTTTCAATCCATGCTTAGGAAATCCTCTACCTTTTCATGAATAAACAAAAAGAGTAGGATTAGGTTGTCATCATGGACTGAATCCCTATCTACGCCTTGTCTTCACACATGCTTGTTTATTCATGGATAGGTAATCACGGAACGTCAACATTCACCGATCCAAACTAGCTCAAAAACAAGAGCAAGAATGGCCGAAGAGAATGTACCAAGCCATGTTGCGGTCATGGAAAGCGAAATGAAGCAAGTTTTCAATGTGCTTCAACAACTCCCGAAGCAAATAGACTCCATCCAAAGCAAGCTTGCTCTCGCCCCAGCCCTCAGGGGTGATCAAGGTGGAGATACCAATGATGGCATGCCCGAATTGGAGGATGATCCGCATAAAACCGCGAATGAGAAAGCTAAGCCAGACAGTTTGTCTAAAACCGAGCATGACCAATGCCTCGAAAAGCTTGAGGAGAGGCTGAAACAACTACAAGGCCTCCAAGACCCTACTTTGACAGACCTCTCCATTTATTCCAAGGTCAAAATGTCGGAAAAATTCAAAATACCTGAGTTTGAGAAATACGATGGCATGACTTGCTCAATGGCTCATTTGCAAATGTACTTGGTTCGAATGACCCAATACGTTAATAATGCACCATTAATGATCCAGCTATTCCAATCAAGTCTAGCAGGCTCGGCCCTAAGGTGGTACATCACGAAGAACATGAACCTCCTCGAAACATGGAGCGAAGTGAGTGAGGCATTCCTCAAGCAGTATAAGTTCATAATGGACATTACGCCTTCTCGTGAGGATCTTGAGCGTACCGAAAAGAAAAAGCACGAATCGTTCAAAGAATATACTATTAGATGGAGGAATATAGCCGCCCAAATCAGTCTTGAACCAACTGATTTCAAGTTGAGAAAGATGTTTATCAAAACTCTCCCCTATGAGTACCGCAATCGAATGGTAACCACGATTGCCGAATCATTTAATCAACTCATTCCAGTAGGAGAGCAAATCGAGATAGGGTTGAGGGATGGTTGGTTCACTGAACCTGCACCCACGGGCAGGTTCAGCATGAAGAAAGATAAATAACCCATAGTAGATGTCAATGCGACCTACAATCATCCTCCAACAATTCAGACAAGTGCAGGACAACAACAGACCACCAACCGTCAGTCGTCCCAGTGTTACAGCAACAAGAGACAATTTACTTCTCTTCCTGGATCTCCATCATAGGTACTGGCAGTCCTCTAGAAGAAGAACCTCCTTTCGATTGAGCCAAAATGACCCAACGTTGAAAGCCTTTTCAATTACGACCCGTCAAAGATATGCAACTATCACATAGGAGAAATGGGGCACTCGACTGATGAGTACTTCGCCCTCAAGAGTCGAATCCATAACCTATTAGACACTAAAGTTTTCTCATTCCAGAGCAATCTACTCCTTGATCACACCGACGAAGTAAACGCAGTATTCATTTATGAAGTCAGTCAGATCATAAACGTCAAAGCACATACTACTGACATTTATCAAGGGTTGGTAGAGGCCGGGTATTATTCAGGCAATGGAGTACCACCCTTAGAAATAAAGAAAGAAGGGCCAGATGACACCATCACCATGTTTGGATACCTTTTCATGGGCGCCATCGACGAAGGACCGTCAAGGGAAATGGGTGCAGGCCCACTCAAGTAGAGCCCTTTTTAATTTCCTTGCATATTCCCCTACGTGGGAACCTGTACATTTATCTTAAGTCTGGCTTGTTTTGTTTTCAACATCAGGTCCACTTGAGGAACTAACTTCGGAAATCACTCTTCCAAAATGTAAATCCACCTATTACTAAATAAAGTTGAAAACATTTTTAAGGCATGAGGAGACACACCAAACCAACCCAGTGATGTTATCCAACCATGAAAAGAAAATACCATCCAATGAGAATACTGAGGGCTAGGTTCCCTCATGCTTCCTTCCCCTAAATACATGCTTTTGAAAACAAAAAACATTTAATTACCAAAACTTTTGTCAAAATAAGATGTTAAAACGTGTTTGTTTTTTCTGACTTATTCACTTCATGTCTCGGAGTATCGCCCCCATCCCCTCTAACTTAGTGTAACATGAGGCATTTAAAACTGGCACATCATGTGAACTCGCCAAATTCGAAGACACCCTTTCAAGAAAGCAGTGGCAAACAAAAAATCCCGTTTCAAAAGGGTAAGTCCTATTCCTTGAACATAATGACGTTCTCTCTCTTCTATCTACAAGAAACGAAAGATAGGACGTAATAAGTACAGGCATACGGTTGAAATCAAGCCATCCCCAGGAGCTTTGTACACTCCACCTCGCTCCTGTCCAACTCCTTCTCAAGCTAGAGCAATATCTTTCCCCCACGACGTGCCTGAGCAACTAGATGCTATGGTTTCATCAACAGGACTTCCAGCTTCGACAAGCCTAGAAGCACAAGGTCCCATGGAAGCTTGAGGTACATGGCTTTGCCCAATGCTGCTATAGTTGAAGATAGAAGGAGAAATTCCACAGGAGGAAGGCGTTGAAGATGAATCAACAACCATCAATCATGCATGCATAGCCGCAAATGAGGATGGCCAATCAAAACAGACGTTGAATCGTGTCAAGACAAAGGGCTGTCATCAACATTTCAAAAATCCTTAGGAGTCAGCGAATATAAACTTTGGGGAAGGGTAATTTGGTATCGTTTCCAATACTCCCACTATTTGAACTCGCTTTTGACGTATTTTCCCGATTGACAGGAAGCATTGGGAATCAAGAACCAAACTTAATGGTCAAATATTGGCCAAACAAGGTTCATGGGAAAGACCCGTATTGAATTCACCTGACTTCATGTAAAAAGACGTGTCATCCATAAGCAAATTAAGGAGAATAATTGACCTGACGAAATGATAGACATAGGACTTCGTGTCCTCCTCTTACTCCAGGTCCACTCAATCATCTGCAAACCAGGGATCACCATCATCTGCAAACCAAGGAAAGATCACCTGACCGTCAAAGATGTGGAAAACAAATCAATGAGAGGGGCAAAAGCAAAAAGGCCCGTCAAATCAAGGATCAGATTCCCAACCTCGGCGGATCCTTCTTGTGTCATCTCCCTATTCATAGGGACAACCATCGACACCCCTTTGTGAATAACCATTTTGATGTTCAAAATTTAACATATTTGGAAACATCATTATGTTAACCCCTAAAGTTGTCAATAAGGTCTTTTCTGAGTCGAAACCATTCACTTGTTTTGAGAGTTCAAACTCCATCATATTTAAAATGTTGCATGTCGTTTCCAAATGAATTATGCATGATGATTTTGTCTATCTAAGTCACTAATTCCACTAAGGATTATCAAAATAGATAGCTAAACGAAGAATTGATTGAGCATTCTGGATGAGGCGCGTCAGAATGATGAAAGGCAAGCCATGTTCTACACACAATCCCCCCATCTATACACTTGTGAGATGAGTGCAGAAGATTCCATGACTGCAGGGTAAAGAGTTCTCTCGTGAATGGTACGATACTCAAAACAGTGAGAGGCATTTCATTGCTCAGCCCCTTTGAGCCATATACAATGGTGAAGTTTCTATCCTACCCCCCGCCAAGAACCACCCCACACTAGGGCAGGTCGGAGGCAAATCAGCATCACAAGGTGAGAAAAGGGATATAAATTTTCTTGCTCACACTTACATTAATCTTTGGGTGTCTTTATTGTATATGAACACTCGTGTTAATTTAAGTATCATAGAATGACAAAGAGCAATTCTTTTTCTACGCACTTGTATTCATTGTACAACTCAAATGAGTTTGTAATTTTACCATCACATGGAGGCAAAACAGAAGTTACTGTCATTTAAGCAACATAGCCCAGAGCCCTAGCTGAAGATGAAGACTCAAGAGTCTAATAACAGTGTCATGCTTGGACCTGTCTAGGCCAATTCCTCTAATGACAAAAAAAGCAAGGGCATAAAAAAGCAGTATACCTAGTAAGAGTAAGGTCAATGCCCATAAATGAAGAACTGGAATAAAAAGCAGGGGTATAAAAAAGCAATGTGCCTGGTAAAAGCAAGGCCAATGCCCCCTAGTCAAAAATACAGTTAAGAAAAAGTTGCTATAGTGGTCCAAAGAACCTCCATCTGACAGTGAGAAAAAAGACCGGTGACAAATGCCAAGACAATCACTAGCTCTCACCCTTTTGTACATGAGTCAAGCCTACATTGCGTCCCATTATAAAAGTCTCTTCAAACTATGGCACTTCAATTAACGTAGGATTTCATATGTTTAAAAGCATTGCTCGAAGAAGTACGAGCAAGATTATTCTATCTCTTTTCGCAAGATTCTTGACTGATAAACCCGAAGATGATCGTGCAACATTTCGTCCATCGGCTTCGACCTTGATGGTCCCCTTTGATGAGCCACTAACCAAGACTTCATCACAGTTTCAACAAAGACCTCTTACATTGGTAAAGTCATATCATTTGCGAGAATACTCGGACCCTTGTTGACATGATGACAATGAGATAGTGTGGTCCTTATAAATCCTATCTTAATGGTCAGGATAGCCTTTTTCATGAGAGTGAGTAGAAAGTCCTTTCAGACTGAAAGTCCCTCATCTAGCATGCTCAAGAAATCTATATTCTAAATGAATGTTGTTTTTCAAAATCTTCTCCAGTGGAAATCATATGATACAAAACCAACAAAATTATGCATGAATCTCATTTGAGCTCATAGCATATATAATCACGTGTGCATACTATGCAAATAGCAGACGTACTTTTAGAGAGCATAGATGTTATTAGGTAAACATATCTTTACCATTATTTCAAAAATCCTGTTTTCGAGTACCTACCATTGTCCAGGTACTTCCTCTTATCGACACTCAACCTGTTCGAGTTGTCACCATAGCTTGGATGCTTGTGATTGTCTAAGTATCCCATTGTCTTTGAGTATCGGCCACCGTTCGGTTACTCCATTTTCTTGACACTCGACTTGTTCGGGTTGTCCCCATAGCATGGATACTCGTGATTGCTCAAGTATCCCTTTGTTTTCAAATACCTACCACCGTCTAGGTTTTCCAGCCCTTCTAAGCGTCAGCGGCCATTCAAGAGGTGAGAGACCTTCATGAATATGCGAGGTACGTCCTTGATATTCCCAATTACTAGGAGATGGGAGACTTTCATGAATATGCGAGGTATGTCCTCGATATTCCCAATTACCATAAGGCGAGAAACCTTTACGAATATCTAAGGTACGTCCTTGATATTCCCTTTACCAGGAGGTGAGAGACCTTCACAAATATGCAAGGCACGTCCTCGATATTCCCAACTATCAGGAGGTGAGAGACCTTCACGAATATCTCAAGCACGTCCTCGATATTCCCAACTATCAGGAGGTGAGAGACCTTCACGAATATCTCAAGCACGTCCTCGATATTCCCAACTATCAGGAGGTGAGAGACCTTCACGAATATCTCATGTACGTTCTCGATATTCTCACTATCAGGAGGTGGGAGACCTTTATGAATATGCGAGGCACGTCCTCGATATTCCCAATTACCAGGAGATGGGAGATCTTCATGAATATCCGAGGCACGTCCTTGATATTCTTAATTACCAAGAGGTGGGAAACCTTCATGAATATCCAGGGCACGTCCTCGATATTCCCATTACCAAGAGGTGAGAGACCTTCACGAATATGCGAGGCACGTCCTCGATATTCCCAATTACCAAGAGGTGGGAGACCTTCACGAATATGCGAGGCACGTCCTCGATATTCCCAATTATTAGGATGTGGGAGACCTTCACGAATATCCAAGGTACGTCCTCGATATTCCTCATTAGCAAGAGATGGGAGACCTTCATGAATATCCAAGGTACGTCCTCGATATTCCAATTACCAGGAGGTGGGAGACCTTCATGAATATCCAAGGTACGTCCTCGATATTCCAATTACCAGGAGGTGGGAGACCTTTATGAATATTCAAGGTATGTCCTTGATATTCCCCATTACCAGGAGGTGGGAGACCTTCATGAATATCCAAAGTATGTCCTCGATATTCCCAATCACCAGGAGGTGAGAGACCTTCATGAATATGCGAGGTACGTCCTCGATATTCCCAATTATTAGGAGGTGAGACCTTCATGAATATCTAAGGTACGTCCTCGATATTCTCAATTACCAGGAGATGGGAGACCTTCATGACTATGCGAGGTACGTCCTCAATATTCCCAATTACCAGGAGGGAAGAGACCTTCATGAATATGCGAGGTGCGTCCTCAATATTCCCAATTATCAAGAGGTGGGAGACCTTCATGAATATGTGAGGTACGTCCTCGATATTCCTATTTACTAGGAGGTGGGGGACTTTTATGAATATGCAAGGTACGTCCTCAATATTTCCAATTACCAGGAGGTGGGAGACCTTCATGAATATGCGAGATACGCCCTCGATATTCCCAATTACCAAGAGGTGGGAGACCTTCATAAATATGTGAGGTATGTCCTCGATATTTCCAATTTCAAGGAGGTGGGAGACCTTCCCGAATTGCTCTAACATGCGACTGAAGAAAGGTTCAGGTCCTAGAAAAGCGATTCCCCGTCAAGGCGACTGAAGAAAAGTTCGGGTCCTAGACAAACAACTTATTGCTCCAACAGGCGACTGAAGAAAGGTTCAGGTCCTGGAAAAGCAATCTCTTCATGTCACCAGGTAAGATAATGCCTTGATACTTGCCAAACTCGAGGTTTGCACCCTATCTCACTCATTCTCGATAAGTAACTACAGGTATCTTTTTATCCGTATTATTATGTGTAATACTATATTGCTCTTTTATGCATAGGATACTTTGCCCCAAATGAGATATAATCTACTGCATATGCATAGACAAAATTTAGGTATCAATTTGTCTTTGAATGCAATCTCTGCGAATTTACCTTCAAAAATGGGCAGCTGTTAATACCTAAATTTTGATTAGATTTTTAATTATGCCTTAATTTCCTTTGTTTTTTTTCCTTTTTTCAAGTGATAAATAATAAATAATAAAAACAACAACAAAAATAAACAAAAGCAAAGAAAAAAACAAAATGAAAAGCAAAAGCCAATAGCCACAAGGGCTGGGCCTTCAAAGCCCAGCCCCTCTCCTCTTTTCTTTTCCTTCGCGGAGGTCCGCAAGGCCCAGCCGTGACCTAACTTGGCCCATGCCCCCCTTGTCTTCTTCCTCCTTGGCTTCTCCCTTCACGCCTCTGCAACACATGCGCAGAGAGCGGCAGCTAGGGTTTCGAAGACGCGCATAGGCCAACTGGTGATGGATGGGACGTGCCTTCAAAGCAAGCAAGTGGGTGACTGAGGTGACGCCTGTTTGGCCGCACCAAGGCCGGTCGGCACACGAAGGATCGGCGGCCAAACCTCTCCATCGACCAGACTCCCTCGCCTATAAATAGGCCGGCACCACCTCCATTGAAGAAGACACAGAGAAGCGGCGAAGGATCAAGGGCTGCAAATCTTCGAAACCTCCCACTAAGAGACTTCAGAAAGGGGGCCGAGGACGAGCAAGCCCAGATTTGTGAGTAGCTGAAGCCGGAGGAGAAGAGGCGGTTTTGGATTTGCGAAATAGGGGGCTAAGTGAGAGGTAAACTAGAAGGGGGAGGGCCGGATCTATCCACTGCCGTGCTGCGATCCCTTCTTGATGCCGTCATCATCGCTCAGTCACCACCGAGAAATCGCCTGCGCTCACAGCCCCGACGCCAACCAACAACACCCCCGCGCCGTGCTCCCTCTGTAGACAGGTATCAACCACCGCCCATCGTTGCTTTTTCTCCTGAAACCCTAGTCGCCGTCCCAGCCTATCACCGTAGCTTCGCCGTCGCTTCCCCCTCGAGAAACCAACAGCCGCCCGTAGATGTTGCCACCGTCTTTTCTGAGAAAACCAACAACCGCCCATCATCGCCCTAGTCGTCGTCGTCGTCATCGTGGAAGACCATCATCACTGCCGTCGTCGACTCAAGCCGCCGCCTCATTTCCTCCATCAGCGCCATGTTTAGGCGAAGAAGAGAGGGGGAGTCGCGTTGGTTCGCGACCCGGGTTGGAATCAGGTAGGGTTTGGCTCCAAAGCGTGCCGAGTTTGGGTCATCATTTGGGCTGGGTCTCTGCATGTCGGTTGGGCCGATTGCATGCAGGCTAGTCTAGTGTGGGCCTGGGGGTGGGTGTCCCTTATTTGTGGGCCGCGATTAAAAGAAAAAGAAAAAGAAAAAAAAACCGAGTCGGGCCTGCGTTGGGTCGCAGGGATGACCCGGGTTGGGACCAACCTGGGAACCCGACCCGGGTCGTTTTATATATATATAATATTTTAATAAATAAATAAATAAAATCAAAAAAATCAAAATATCTTATATTTTCCCAAAAAAGGCAAAAAGTCGAAAAAATCAAAAAATGCTTTTTATGTCCAAAAAATGAGAAAATGACCCAAGAAATGTCTTTCTTCCACAAATGCATGGAAAACCCCTCAAAAATGTAAAAAGCCTTAGGGTTTAAACAAGATTAGGTACCGAAAGAGCATTAGTGATTAACTAGTGTAATCAAGTCCCTGATCCTAATTTCTCTAGTTGCGCAGGAGTGAGTATTTCTCCCGATACTTTGCTTGGGTTTCTAATCGACTCACCTCAAACTGATTAGTGGTGACTTCGTTTTAAAATTAACTTACAGGTTAAAAAACTTGGACCATTAAGTCGTGAATTAGTGGATTTGGGAGAGTCCGGGCTAAAATAGACATAGCCTAACCATTAGCCTCCTTAGGCGCTCACCCCGATTGGGCATTGAAATAAAAAAAGAGGTCGCGACATGATTTTAGAGGTTGCTGAGTTCTGAAATTATATAGTAAAGAAACTTTAAGGTGTCGTGGATTAGTAAAATTTTACAGAATTCGATTTGGGATTACAATTTGGTTCGAGTGAAATTTTGAAATCTGTTGCACATTGCTAGTACCAAATCGGAACTACTATACATGGTTTAAGTGTTTTCCCTTCGTTGACCATTTGTTGGTCGGAGGTGAGTTCTCTTTTTAACTACATTGAATTAGTTCTGTAATGACTCCATACCTCCTTGAAAGGCCATTAGTGCCTAACCATTTTAAATTCAGCTCGCGAGTTGTGGCAATACAATGGACAACAGTAATTATTCTACTTTGGTCAAGTTTTTTTTTCGGCTCATCGAAAGTCGTTTTGCAATCAAATAAACTTAGTTTAGTTGATTCTTAGATAACATAGTTATCTACTTGATTTTAATATATGTTTCTCATTCACTTGATAGGATTTCAAGTTTTCTCACTCAATAAAGATTTTGTTATTTGATTTCCCTTTTTAGGTGAATAGTGCTTATCTCTTCACTAATTTGAGAACTCACATGATGAAAATTATAAGAACTAGATGTGTTATAAGTTATGAAAGAGGCTTGCACAGTATAATATTTATTAAGCCAAAGAAAATTGATGTTTAGAACATGTTTGTTGCATAAAATTGGATTTGACATTCACTATCCTTTTTGTTATTTGAATTGGCATAATAAACATTTCTTAAAATAATTGGGAAGTTGGTTATTTATGAAATGCTATATTGAATGTATTCTACTTGATGATAAATTAAACTGTGGAAGGTTATTTGTTTTACTTAGTGAATCTGATTTAAAAGATGGATTAGATTGGTTATGGGGGCTGTTGGAGGACTAGTTAATGGGTTTATACTCAGCGTTGCTTTGTACGGAACCCATTGAGGGGTTGTGTATGCAAATTGTCTGAGGATGACCAATTTCACAAAGCCACCGGCTAATATAAATGAAGAGGTTACCCCAAGTGGGAGTCTTGGTGGACCTTATGATTGGGTGTTAAGCATAGCCATAATTTGTAATTGAGCAATGAATTGATCAATAAACTGAATCATTGATATTTATAGAGTGAGTATTATATATATATATATATATATATATATATATATATATATATATATATATATATATATATATGTGTGTGTGTGTGTGTGTGTGTGTGTGTGTGTGTGTGTGTGTGTGTGTGAGACTTTGTTGAATTGATATAACTTATCTTTGAACTTAAATGTATATTTCATACTAGATTAAGATAAATGTGTTTACGGTATCTTTCATTAATGTGCATAATAGATATTTAATCTATTTAGAAAATATTTGCACCACTCATACCACCATCACAATTCTTTTGTTAGTTTTTATAGCTATCAGCAAATAGGGTGAAAGCAATATCAACGGGGAATTATTGGGAAGTTAAATTTTGGTATAAATTAAAATAGTTATATATTTAATATGATATTTGTTGAGTTTAGTTTACTAGTCACTAGATATGTATTTTTTTTCTGTGAACTTTAGAACACCGATCCTAAATCAGCTTGCTGTGTTGTTAGATATATAAGTGGACATATATTGCTATAACATGTTAATGTTGGTTATGCTAATGAGGTTGTATTTTAAGGTAATAGGATAACAGTATCACTTCTTTATACTTGTAAAATCGGGGCATGAGATGAGTAATGTTGGCACGGAATATTCATCTGAGATTCCGACATATTTGGACAAAGGTCTATGGAATCATTAGTTAGTTAGAGAGATTTCTTCTTTTTTTTTTTTTGGGCACAAAAGTTGGAGAGATGTTACCCCTCCAGAACATGTTCTGAAACAATTATAGAAAATGGGGATTGCCACGTACTCCTTGCCTGAATCACTTCCCCTAGACTTACTTCAGAGCGACATCGGACAACGACACAAATACTTTCTAAAGATACTCCTCATTAATTTAGCCAATTTTTAAATCGTTTCCCTTCTGTCTTGTCGCCCGTCATGTTTGCTCTTCGGGTTTAAATAATAGATTAAATCATTAATCATCACAAATCCATATTTCATGATTAATTAATTCAGACCCAATTTGTGTCTTATAAAAAATAGGCTCATATCACGAAAAACTCAAATTGATACACCGTGGCAAATTTACTCTAAAATTACTCCAAATTGTTGCAATTTAATAAATTTATCATTTGTTAGTTTTTGTTTAATTCTATTGTCAAATTACTGAGTTACATGATACATGACAGTTAACTAGCATACTAATTTGGAATTTTACTCTTTGCTTGTCAAAATTGTATTAATTTTGTGTTTTTTTATGGTATTAATCAAATTTAACAAAGAGTATTTTTTCACAAATGTACCATTTTTGGGTTTTTGGTTGTAAAAAATAAATAAATTTGAGGTAAATTTGTCACAAGTGTGTTACTTTGAGATTTTTTTATGATTATTTAAAATAAATTTATTACAAATATACTGGTTTGATGTTTTTATGATATTACCCTATTAGAACTATTAAATGGGTAGATCAAGTTGAAAATGATCAAACTCAAATAGATCTATTTAACTCGTTTTGACCTATTTCTATGCATTGGAAATATAATGACTCATACCCAATCCAATCTGACTCATATTGTTAAAATTTTTCAATATTTAACCAAATTTATGAAATCTTATATTTAAATTGATATGAGTATGTAAAATGAGCGTACTGATGATGAGAAAGAATGAAAAAGAGATTTATAGAAATAAGTTAGGTGTAAATAAATTGTAAACCCATTCATGATCCATTTAAACTCATATTCCATTTTCCACTTTTATTTAATTTAGCTAACTCAATTATATAATTCATTTATGGGCTACACCACGCAGAGAACTTCAAATCGGTATCACTACACGCATGGGGAACAACCGTCAGATGGATTAGATGTGGAAAATTCATTTGTATTGACACGTATACATTTTAATGCACAACAAATCTGAGCCGGGGATACCGTTTAGAATTTTTTATGAGATTGAAAATTACATTTGATGACCTGTGTTATAAATAAAAGATTCAATGGTCCTCTCCTCCGTCCTGTCTTCCTCTACCCCAGTGGCCCTTTTTTGACTTTTGAAGTTGCAATCAAGGAAAGCTCCTTTGAATCTTCATCCCACTAAACGCCAAAAATCAGCAGGCTAAAGAAGACACCCTAATCGGCAGATTTGCCTTAGTTTTCCATCCATAATGTCCCGTTCTTGAGGAAAAGAAGAACACCTTCTTGGTTTCTGGATCAGACTCACCATTTTTTCTCGATCTGATCCGTCCTCCAGAAGCGACCCAATATCTCAAAAGACCTCAAGAATATTACCCACAAGAGAGCAACGCAAAAGATAACCAGAATCTTGATGGCAAAGTGCTTCAGCTTTGCAGAGACGAGGAACCGATGCTTCCGCTTCTCCTTCTCCCAAGCGGGCCTGAAATCGGCCACCACCGACCTCGGCGACGGCACGGTCATGCACTGTTGGGTCCCCAAGACGTACAAGCCCAGCAAGCCCAACTTGCTCCTCGTGCACGGCATCGGTGCTAACGCAATGTGGCAGTGGAACGAGTTCATCTCCCCCTTCGTCGCCAGATTCAACGTGTACGTGCCTGATCTCCTGTTCTTCGGCGATTCCTACACGACCCGGCCCGAGCGGACCGAGCAGTTTCAGGCTCAGTGCGTCGCAGGTAGGACTCTCAATTCTCTGACGAGACTCGGGAGCACATTACTCGAGAAAGCCTGACTCGAATCAGCATTTGGCCCGTTTTTGCAGGAGTCTTGAAGGCTCAGGGAGTGAGAAAGACGAATGTGGTGGGGATAAGTTACGGCGGGTTCGTGTCGTACAGCCTGGCGGCGCAGTTCCCGGAGATGGTGGAGAAATTGGTTCTGTGCTGTGCAGGGTTGTGTATGGAGGATAAGGACATGGAGGATGGGATGTTTCCGGTGAGCCGAAAAACATTTGATGGACTCAGTGTCCTAAGAATTATAATCACGTTGCAGAAGCTGCTTCGAGACTTGTGTGTGTTTCTTGTGGAGTTCAGCGCATGTCTTACCGTTTCTTGATACTTGTGATGGTAGAACTAAGTGGGTCTTGGCGCAATGTCATCTCGGCAGGTGAAGAGCGTGGACGAGGCGGCGAGTTTCCTGTTCCCGCAAACGCCAGAGAAGGTAAAGGAGATGCTCAAGATCGTGTTTTACAAGCCAATGGTGAAAGTGCCCTCTTGCTTTGTGCAGGATTTCATTGATGTAAGTTGACAAAAAGTTACAAATTCTCTCTGCTTAACGTTTGTGTTTTTGCACATTGCCTAGGAATCTGAGCTTAGTTGATGCCAAGTGTTCAGTGTCTGTTTCCTTCGCTCGTGAAATTCCTGCAGTTGCTTTTCCTGATTGGTAACGAAAGTTTGTACAGTTAGTTATAAGCTAATAGCTACATTGAACGGCGAGATAAAATCTTTACATGGCTCTCGTGTTTTTTTATGTTATTGACTAAGCCATTTCTTGACCATACTCATAGTCTTGTTTCACATTATTATTGCTAAAAAATTACACGGTAACAGGCAGATTACATTCTGTAGTTTAACAAAGCTTCTATCCTTGTTTTAGCAGCTCTGGTTGTTTGTAATGTTTATGTGGATGTTTAATGGATAAAAGAAGACAAATGTCCATAAAGAGATAGACCTCTGCTTTTAGAGAAGTGAGGTCAACACCATGTTACTAGTCCATTCTGTGAGAATTGGTGCACATGCGAAGACTGTGAACTTTTGGTCAAAGAAAAATCACCAGTCGACATTCTGCCCTCGACTATAACAGCTTTGTCCCCTCTAACCCATATTTGAGGCCGAGGAATATGGCATTGTGTCAGTTAGTCCACTAGACGAATAAGTAGCTTGTTCTGTAAACTGTGACTGCACTAGATGTCTAGTTGAGAAGGCCGGTAGAGATTAAACAGCAGCTTGTGAGACAAAGTGCTAACTATTGCAGTCAGTGATCTTGCATTAGCTGGGCTGTTCCAACTAACTTAGGAAAAGCTATATATCAAGATTTTATTTGATGATATTTCTCGTGGGGCTATCTAGGATAAGTTTCTCAATCACTCAAGTTCTGTGGCATTTTAAGAAAGGTCACCATGATTCTGCAGGTTCTTTGCACGGAGTACCTTCAAGAAAGGACAGAGCTGGTCAATGCCTTGCACAAAGATAGGAAGATGTCTAATGTTCCCAAAATAAACCAGGTTTCTTTCTCTCGAAATCTCTGTCCTCACAATCAGACCAACGCAATTGACTCATTATATATTCACATTGATATTGTTGATATCACTCTCTTTCTTGGCGTCCTCTTTAGCCATTGATCTTTTCTGATGCAGCCAACACTGATTATCTGGGGGGAATATGATAAGGTCTTTCCATTGGAGTTGGGTCACAGATTAAAGAGGTTCCCCTTCTACACTTTGCTTTGGTTTTTCCACTTTCTTAATAAGTTTGCTCTCTGACTAGAATTTGTATAAACAACACCATTAAAATCAAATCTTCAGAACCAAAATGTTTTTAATCATCTATGGCCTCTTCAGTTTGAACATTCAATACTCATCAGCATTAATTTCCAGGAGAATCTATGTTTGCTGAATGGCTCTTGGTAGATGTTCTTACTGAATAATCTGCTTCTTTTTAATCATCTATTTTGCTTCTTTTTAATCATCTATGTTTGCTCTCTGACTATAATCTGCTCTTTTTTCTTTTTTTCTTTTTTTAATTTATAATTTGAATGACTTTGGGCAGGCATATGGATGAAAACGCACAATTAGTGGTTATAAAGGACTGTGGTCATGCAATGAATGCAGAGAAGCCGAAAGAGATGTACAAACACATCAAGTTGTTCCTCGTCGATCCACAACTTTCACCTAAGAAGGCAAATCAAACAAATGGCCAGAAGGTGGACTAAGAGTCGATAATGACGTTATATTCGAATCAGCCTTCTGCAGCATGCACACATTGATCTAAGCTATGTAATTACAAGAAACATTGTTCAACATATTGAACCTATGAAAATTGAGGGCCATACCATGGGGAATGTTTCCTTTTCTTCTTGAGATAAAGCATTACAGACACACTTTTTTGGGTTCATTGTGGATTTTGCTATAGTAGCATTGCATTGTTTGCTTGTAATGCTGCTTTCAGGTTACACAAATCAAATTTATGCCGGCTGTGATGAACATAGTCTTCCTTTCCAGTTCAGCATGAATTCTGGGGCATATTTGGTAGCCAGAATATCAATATCCTGAAAGACGTTCACTGATAGAGTTGAAACATGAAATAGGTGATTGACATCGCCACTTTGCAGGTGTTCTCAATAACTTTTCTCACCCTTAATCTCATGATGAATACAGATGACTGTGATTTAGTTTAAGATGCCCAGGCTGATATGCTGCATCAGACCATGGTGCGGAGTCAGTCAAGATGTTAGTTCCTGTAGAAGGAGGCTGAGGTAGTGAGGCGAGTACTGGTTCGGCCCAAAAGGTGTTCACAAGATGCTTTTGAAGTAACTATCAGAATTTCCATTCTAGAAGTCGGACATTTCTAAGGACTAGACGTTGCCCTGAAGTTGCAGAGGGTCGTTCTCTTTGATAACCAAACGTGTTGGGAAGGAGCGACCAACATTGGCGATTTCATTGGGCACTCCTATAGGGATCCTGACACCCATTTTGAAAGGCGAATTTGTCGCTGTGATCCATCGTATGCAAGTGGGTACAAAGCCGGAGACTCTCCCAAGCCCAAGTGCTTTCCATAAATGAACTAAGGTTTTCCAAGACCAAGAGCGACCAAGATCCAAACGTAGACCAATGTTTTTCCAAACCACTTAGGAAACCAAAAGCATGCCTCGTACGACCAATCACCACTCTAGTACTTTTAAGGAGTTATTATTTGAATTCTAATCAAAGTTAAGTAGAAAACATTGAAACAAAATAAACAATCAAAACAAATGGATTATTACATTAGAAAATCATTATACAAGTTTGGAGCAAGTTATACGAATAAACTCATGAATTTGATATAGCAACTAGTTGTTTTTGTGGGTTTTTAGCTATGCATCAAATGCATATAAATAAGGCTATTTTGTTATAGTAAAAGTATTTGTGAACTCATATGAATTCTTTTTAATTGTTAGAGTTACATGAAGGGGAAGAGAAGGAGGGGAAGTAAATGCGTAGAGACTAGAGTCAAGATGAGAGACAAGAGTTTATAGAGAAAAGTGTCAGAAAATTCCTAAGCCTATTACATTGATATCGATTTAGTTATAAACTTTTCAACCTAATGTCAATTCAATCATCCGGATGATTTGGATAAGCTAATGTGGACGTGATTGGCTTATGTGGTATGACCAAAGACGACATATTTTAATAATATTTTTTGAAAATTTTGAAATTTTTTATTTTATTTACTTTTTTCCTTTTTTTCCTCATTCACTTTCTTCTTCCTCCAGGTGGTTGTTGACCACTGGCTAGAGGTGTGGGCCGATGAGTGTAGTTGGCTATTGGTGAGGCCCAACCTTATCAAAGGCCGTGAGGTGACCTCATGCTAGGTTGGCGAGGCTTGCTCTCGCCAAATCTAGCAAGGGTCAAGCCTCATCGGCCATGGGCGAGTTTCAACCTTGTCGAATCTGTGGAGGTTGAGCCTCACCCAGCCACTAGGGAGACCTGAGACTTGGCTAGAGGCCACTAAGTTGAAGGCCATGACCTCACGATCTTTGCTGAGGGCTCGAGTCTCACTAGTGGCTGGATGAGGCTTGACCCTCGCTAGATCTAGCAAAAATGAGCCTCATTAGTGGCAGGGGAAGATCTCTAGAGGCTAACAAGGTTCCTCACCGGCCCTTGCCTTTGGCCTATCACCAAGGTCCAAGGACTTGCTAGAGGAAGAAGGAAGGGAAGGGAAAAAAAGAGAAAATAAAAAATATTAAAATATTTCTAAAAGTTGGCTACATTAGCGTTGGCCATGCCATGTAGGTCAGCTGGTGTCTATAATAGCAATATTTAGCAAAAATTAGTCGAAAAGATTGACTTGACATTAAGTAAAAAGGTTTAGGACTAAACTTGCATCAATGCAATAGGTTTAGGATTTTTCCAATACTTTTCCAAAAGTCCTTGTATTGTCTACTAGGAAAAATAGATCAAAAGGTAGAAACTCTCCCATTACTTGATTTTAATAGCTTTCCTCATATAAATAATAATTTACTTTCATGCTCTTGTTATTAGGGGTGAGCGGTTCCAGGTTCCGGTTCGGTTCCGTCTGGAACCCGGAACCTACCCTCGAGTACGAGGTTCCTCAAAATGAGGAACCCGGAACCTACCCGTGGGAACCGAGAACTGGAACCTACCCCGTCACAGTTCCGGGTCGGTTCCGTGTTCCAACAGGTTCCTTTTTTTTTTTTTTTTTTTATTTTTTTCATATTTGAACTATAACATATGCGCACGTTACCAAAAAAAAATATAACGTATGCGCACGTTACCAAAAAAAACTATAACGTGCACGCACGTTACTAAAAGAAAATATAACGTATACGCACATTACCAAAAAAAAAAACTATAATGTACGTGTATACTACACGGTAACTTCCCATTGACATGTTATCTTGATACATTAACTTCGCACTGCACAACAATAATAGAATATAATTAGAAATTTCAAAACAAATAGCAAACTAGAAAGTAGAAATAAAACACCACTAGAACAAGAATGTCTAGAGGTACAAGTTTTGAAAACAATTTCGATTAAACCCTTAAATGAACTCAGAAAATTCTGAAATTTGGACACGTTGTATTTAAGACCTAGAGGTACAAGTTTCATGAAGAAATCGTAGTCCAATTCGTTCTGGATTAAAAGATAAAAGCGATTTACTTTTCCTATTCTCTACTTGCACAGTTTTTGAAATTTTTTTGGTTAAATAGGCAAATGAACTACAAAAATTACGAAATTTAAATATGTTGTAGGGAAGACATGAAGAGAGATATTTCATGCAGAACACATTTCCAAAAGAACCTCATACAAAATGATATAGTCCACGCATTGCAACTTACAAGATCCGAACACATCAGATTGCACAGTTTTAGAAACATTTCCGATTAAATACCCAAATGACCTTCAAAAATTATGAAATTTGACTATGTGATAGCCAAAACCATAAGGTAGATACTTCATGAAAACATCGAAGTCAAATTCGTCCTAGATAATTAAATATGGACGGTTAAAATCCCTATTCGTAGTACCGTAATTCCAGATCTAACCATCTCCAAAGGACCACGATTTCACCTAGCTATTCTTGTTTGTTTTCTCTAAATTTTTGATATGTGGTACCTCAGGATGTCCTTTACAAATTTTGTTAAGAAACCAAAGTGAAATTTCGACAAAAAGGTTGCCTTACAGTCCATGCATTCATCAAGGGTCGGTCCCAAAATCTCCAGATCCAGTCTTTACAAAGAATAATGATTTCACCCACTTATACTTGATTTTTTTGTCCCAAATTTGAGTATGTTATACTCCAAGAAGTCCTTTACAACTTTCATTTAGAGGCCAAAGCCAAACTTCAACTAGAACATCACATACAAGTTGCTAGAACATCCAAGGTCGAGCTTTTTCTGCCCTAAGTAACCGGTTCCGGTTCCGGTTCAAACAGTTCCGGTTCCGGTTCGAAACCGGTTCGGTTCCGGTTCCAAGACCGGTTCCGGTTCCTAGAAAAAGGAACCGGAACCGAACCGGTCCCCTTGGAACCGGGAACCGAACCGGACCCTCCTCCGTTGGTTCCGGTTCCGGTTCCCGTAACCCGGAACCGCGCTCACCCTACTTGTTATGCAGTTGAAAAAATTATTTTAAAAACTATTCCATATTTAGTATATTTAGATTATCTGACTTTTAATTTTTGGATATTTAAGGATAACAAAACTATATTGAGATGGGCTAATAAACGAAAAAATCCTAAATTGGTGCTTTTGTACAAATTTAGCTTCTAGTAGTAGTTGTAACTTTTACTATCAAATTGTTCAGTTGGATAACACATGACAATTAATTAACATATCCGGTTGAGATTTTACTCTTTGTTTGTCTTAATTGTACTAGTTTGTGATTTTTTGTTGATTAATCCCGCCATAAATGTATCAGCTTGAGGTTTTGGATGGTAAAAAAATTAGTTCAGGATAAATTTATCACAAGTGTACATGTTTAGGATTTTTTTTGTGTGATTATTTTGGGTAAATTTGTTATAAATGTATCAGTTTGAGATTTTTTTTTTTTTTTTGTATGAACCCCTTTAAGATTAGGGATGAGTATATTTGAAATTTAAAAACTTGTCATGAAAGTACAATTGAATTCTAAAATTTTCAAAAAGTGCAAGTAAATCCTGAAACTTGTCATTAAAGTGTAATTGAGTTAAATTTTTTTTGAAAAATACAATCAAATTTTGAAGCTTATCAAATTAATCAAATCAAGTCCTTTTATGTATTGCATTTTTTGAAAATTTTATAACTTAATTGCACTGTTGTGACAAGTCTTATGACTTCTAGTGCCCTTATCTTTAGATTAGTGGTTCCCAATTTCAATATTTCCCAACTTGTATAAAATTTATAACAAGAGATTTATCATTTTTGAGCTTATTCTAGCATTTTGAATATCTCTCTGTACAATCAAACAAACGCAAAAATGGCTTCCAACGTCGAGCGACGGGGGACTTCACCCTTGTCTAGAAGTGTCTCCCTTATTTTATTTAAAATTAGTGATAAATTAGGAATAAACTCTGTATAATTGGTAAGACTAGAGGCTTAAGGAATACATGTGAACCGCATAGAGAGGCCCACGACCTGCCAAAAAGGTATCCTCACTGGTGCACACCAAGCAACATGGAACTTCGTCCTCGCCCACAGGCTTCTTTTTTTTTTGGTTGCTGGAGGAACCGCTTTGGACGACAACCGCTACGTAAACCCCCAGGTGTCGCTAGCGGGGAAACCACCACCCCGACGCCACACTTAAGTCACCACACAGCGCTTCAGCCTCCCTACTTCACAGGGGCTTCGAACCTTGGCCTCCTCGGTGGAGGACAAAGGATCTACCACCCACAGGCTTCTTTTTATAAGTGATAAACTAGATAAAAGTCTTAGGCTACGTTTGGTCGTCCGGATAATAATCAGGATAGGATAGGATAAAGTAGGATATTAAATCTTTTGGGTAATAAAGGCGGACATATCTAATCCTATCAAGTGTTTGGTGCACTTCATGATAAGATTAAAAAATAAATATGATATTCATTTAAATTATAAAATTAAAAAATAGAAAATTCAATTAATTAAAGGCCATGGAAAAACCCTAGATCTAGGAATTGTGGCCACCTCCGCAGTGGCCACCATTGAAAATGGCAAGTGATATATTCTCTTTTTGTTAAGTTCTTTCTTTCCTTAAAAAAAAATCTTATCCAATCCGGGCTTATCCCACCCCCTCTCCCGGATTTTTTATCCGGCGTTTTATCCGGATATATCCAGGTTTGTCCGATCCGGTGGACATTCCCAAACATCGGATAGGATAACAAATTATCCTATTTGAACTCAAATCCGGACTATCAAATGCAGCCTTAGAGAATTGGCGAGACTAGCTCATAATCTTTGACAGATAGAAGGTGCATATAAGAAGCTCAAGAAATGCCGAATGAGTAGGTCATAGTATAGGTAAGTTATTTGGCATCGAAATGCCGTGAATAATTTATCTTCTACTTGGCCACATTCTTTTTTCTTTTTTTTTTTGGGTCGTGAAATAAACGATTCATTAGCTAATACCGAAAGTTACAATCGGCTTCACATACGTCAAAAGCTAGAAGATGTAACAAAGCAGGGGGAGGGAGAGCGGCCCAGTTAGAAGGCAAAGGGCCGTTGTTTTGGGCCTTGGCAGCCCAGTCAGCAGGGGCATTCGCTGCTCTTCTACTTGGCCACATTCTAGAAAGACTATTTGGAGTGCATTAACGTAATTTGTAGAAGATGTCAAATGTGAGGAGTACAATTGAATTGTTCCTGGATTTTTAGGGCTCATACCATAAAAATGTTCTAAACTAATAGAGTAGTGCCACACTTACTCCAAAAATAATTTTCTTATTACAAAAGTCTTAAATCGGTACACCCTACCACATTTATTCAAAACTAATTTCAAGTCACAAAAAATCTCAAACTAATATACTCATATTATATTTACTCCAAACTAATTTTCTGAGACTCTCCCAAGCCCAAGTGCTTTTGATAAATGAATTAAGGTTTTCCAAGACCAAGAGTGGTTGAGAATCAAACCTGGACCAAAGTTTTTCCAAACCACCTAGGAATTTTAGAGCATGCCTTGTACGATTAGGCCAATCACCACGATGGTACTTTTACGGAGTCATCTCTCGAATTATAAACAAAGTAGAAAACATCGTAACAAAATAAACATTCAAAACGAACAGATTATTACATTAGAAAATCATTGTAGAAGTTTTGGAGTAACTTATACAAATAAATTCATGAGTTTGATATAGTAACTTGTTATTTTTGTGAGTTCTTTCGCTATGCATCAAATGCATACATATAAGGCTATTTTGTTCTAGTAAAAGTATTTGTGAACTCATAAGAATTCTTTTTAATTATTAGAATTACATAAAGGGGAAGAGAAGGAGGGGAAGTAAATAGGTAGAGACTAGACTCAAGAGAAGAGACAAGAGTTCTAGTATGGTCTATTGGTGAGTAACACAGACCACCCGAATTGAGAACCACCCATACTGAACCGAACTGAACTAGACGATTTTGGGTGGTTCCTAAGGGCATCCGTCCAATTCTCAATTCTATAAAATCAGAATTGGTGATTTTCGGTCCAGACTAATTATTTATTATTTATTTATTGAATTTCTCATGCATCCTTTCCTCTTCCCATGTTTGCCTCTCACACTTACGCCTCCTTTGCGTCCAAGTCCAGACAATTTTGAATTGATCGATTCCATTCGATCATCTAAGAATCAGACCACCTAGTAATTCCAGTCTAGTTCGCTCCCAGGATCAGGCGGTCCGATCCCTAGTTCCAAGTTTGGTTCCCAATTTTTTGGGTGGGACCAAACTAGACCGAGAATCGGTCACCCCTAATATCGTCTTCTAAGTAGAACATCTAAAAAGGCAGAAAATCTATCACTACTTGATTTTAATGGCTTTCCTCATCTAAATATATATTGGCTTTCATACTCTCGTGATGCATTTGAAGATATTATTTTAAAAATTATTCAATATTTAGCATAAAATTTAAATTTTGGATATTTCAGGAAAACAGAACTATATTAAGATTATTGGATCCCATTTTCAATCTTTCCCAACTTGTATAAAATTTATAGCAAGAGATTTATCATTTTTGAGCTTATTCTAGCATTTCGAATGTCTCTTATGCATAATCAAATAAACCCAAAAATGGTTTCCAAACCTCAAGCTTCACCCTTGTCTAAAAGCTTCACCCTTATTCTAGCATTTCGAATGTCCCTTATTTCATCTAAGATAAGTGATAAATTAAGAATAAACCCTGAATAATTGGTTAGACTAGCTTACTGGCTTAAGAAATACATGTGATGTACACATAGAGGCCAACGACCCGCCAACAAGATAACCTCACTTGTGCACCCCAAGCGACGCGGAACGTCGTCCTTGCCCAAGGGCCTCTTTTAATGTAAGCGATAAACTAGAAATAAGTCTTAGAGAATCAGTGAGACTAGCTCACAAGCTTTGACAGATAGAAAGTGCATATAAAAAGCTCAAGAAACGCGAAATGCGTGAGTCATAGTATAAGTAAGTTCTTTCGCATCGAAGCGCCATGAATAATTTGTAGGACATGTTGAGGAGTACAATTTAGAGTGTGTTAACATAATTTGCAGGAGATGTCAAACGTGAGGAGTACAATTGAATTGCAGGCAAGACTATTTATAGGGGAAAATTACCAAAAAAGTTCTAAACCTATTACAATTGTGTCAATTCAGTCATAACCTTATTTTTTTGAGCAATTGAGTCATAAACCTTTTTACAATTATTCCCGATCAGTCCATCCGGCCAAAATTGGTCGACTAGCGCTGACGTGGCAACCATCCGGCACCCGCGAGATTTTTTTAATAAATTTTTTTGAAATATTTTATTAAATATTTTATCTTTTTTTTTTTTTTTTTCCTTTTTCCTTTTTTTCCCCTGCTCTCTCCTCCTTTCTCCTCCCTCCTTCTTTTGGCTTCAGCAATCGGCCAGAGGGTTGGTTGGTTGCCAGACTGAGGTGGCTGGGCTAGCTCGCCTTGCTATTGCTGGGCGAGGGCAAGCTCGCCCAACCACTGGTCGGGTGAGCCCTTGCCAGATTTGGTGAAGGGGGCCTCACCGTCGTCGGGTTTGGCGAGGGCTCGCCTCATGGTCGCCGGGCGAGGTGAGCCCTCGCCAAATCTGGCGAGGCGAGCTCGCCCCACTGTCGCTGGGCCCGCCGACTAGCGAGGCGAGCCCATCGGATTGCCTTAGTCCGACGACCGATCGTCGGAGCCAAAGGAAGGAGGAGGGAGGAGGGGAGGAGGGAGGAAGAGGGAGAAGGGAAAAAGAAAAAGAAAAAGAAAAGCAAAAAGCAAAAATAAAATAAAATAAAATATTTCAAAAAATAAAATATTATTAAAAAAACTCGCTGGCGCCTGGTCGATCCACGTCGGCGCCGGCCGATCACACGTCGCGCCCGGCCAATTTTTTAGCTGGATGGATTGATTGGGAATAATTGTAAAAAGGTTTATGACTCAATTGATCAAAAAAAAAATTTATGACTAAATTGGCACAATTACAATAGGTTTAGGACTTTTTGGTAATTTTCCCTATTTGCAATGTATTAAGATAATTTGTAGGAGATGTCAAATGTGAGGAGTACAATTGAATTGTTATGAGATTTAAAGGGTTGATACCACCAAAATTCCAAAGTAATAGACTGGTGTCACATTTACTTCAAAAAAAGTTTTGTGTTACAAAAATCTCAAACTAGTATATCATGTCACATTTACTTCAAACTAATTTTGGGTCACAAACATTCCTAGATTGATATATTTACTCAAAACTAATTTTTATGTCACAAAAATCTCAAATTACAAAATCTCCAATTGAAATATATACTAAAATCTGTTAGTTTTGCCCTCAAAGCTTTCTCAAGTTTCAAAATCCGCTAAAATTGCAAATTTATATAACATGAAAATTAGTGGGATAAATGTGACACGGTCTGTTAAACTTAGAATCTTTGTGGAAAATTATTTCGGATAAAGGAAACATGGGTGTACAGTTGAATTGTTCTCAAATTTAAAGCGTCGTTATCATGACCGCTTGATGATCTATATCTCAGAGAAATTCTCTCTATCGTTAAGTGGAGTACTCTTTGCCCGCAGTTCATTGCACACAAGATTTGCCGGGGTTTCCAACACATCTAGGCAAAAATCTATGGAATTTCTAAGAGGTCAAATACAACCTGTCTAGAATATGTCCCAAAACAATTATAGGAAATAGGGATTGATATATGTTTTCCTAAAGTCAACCTCAACCGCAGCATTGCAAATATTTCCTATAGATTTTCCAAATAAATTTATTTTCGAATGGAAATCGCCACACTATTTCCCTTCCGTCTTGCCTTCCGTCATCTTATTAAGCGGAGTTCTATTAAATAATAAAAGAAAATGCTACAATTTTTTTAATGTGATTTTCTTTTTCTATATAAGCAATTATTATTCTGGAAAATAAAAAATTTGCTTGATAGCTATGCTTGATCTATAGAGCACTCGTGAGGTCGACACTTCTAAAATAGTACTAAATCACACGTCTAGATAGACTTTTATCATTAGCTTAATCTAAGTCTCACAAGGGACGCATGTTAACTTTTTTACCACTCGAAATACATGAAACTTTTACAATATACACAAATTGATAAGTGGATTCTCATACAATATTTCTTTTGTAAATTTTTTTCATGTAATTTTTAATTTTAGCGGGTAAATGAAATGTTACATTTTGCTTTTTAAAAAGCACAAACAAAAGGGCCACGTTTGATTGGAGTTTACTGTCTGGATTATAGACCATATAGACTAATATCATCTCAACCGTTAATAAGGTAAATCTCACCATATGACCCAAGTTGTCAAGGATTGAGATTGGCTTAATCTATTTAATGCATAGACATGCTCCATGTTATCAACCTTCTGTCTGTTTTTGACTTTTGAAGTCGTAATCAAGGGAGCTCCTTTGATTTTCCATCCACAGTAAACCCCAAAATCAGCAGACTAAGGAACCAATTAGCAGATTGTCTCAATCTTCATCTCCGCTTAAATGCAATAGCATCACCCCTTAGAGAGAAAAAAGAAGAAACCCTCTTCATTTCTTGATCAAACCCACCATTTCTTTCGATCTAGTCCGTCCTCCAAAACTCCTCGGAAAACCTCATAAACAGAACCACAAAAGAGCAAACAAGAGAACCAAATCTTGATGGCAAAGTGCTTCAGCTTATCAGCGACATATGACCGATGGTGTCGCTTCTCCTTTTCTCGGGCAGGCCTGAAATCGACCACCACCGACCTCGGCGAAGGCACGGTCATGCACTGTTGGGTCCCCAAAACGTACAAGCCCAATAAGCCCAACTTGCTCCTCTTACATGGCCTCGGACCCACCGGACTGTGGACGTGGAACATGTTCATCTCGCGCTTCGTCGAGAGATTCAACGTGTACGTGCCTGATCTCTTGTTCTTCGGCGATTCCTACACGACCCGGCCCGAGTGGACCGAGCATTTTCAGGCTCAGTGCGTCGCAGGTAGGACAGTCGACTTTCTGACAGACATGATAGTACATGACTCGAGCAAGACTGACTTGGATCAGCATTTGACCCGTTTTGCAGGAGCCTTGAAGTCTCAGGGAGTGAGAAAGACGAACGTGGTGGGGCCAAGTTACGGTGGGTTCGTGGCGTATAGCTTGGCGGCGCAGTTCCCGGAGATGGTTGAGAAGTTGGTTCTGTTGGGTGCAGGGGTTTGTATGGAGGAGAAGGACATAGAGGATGGGATGTTTCAGGTGGGCCTAAAAACATTAGATAGACTCGTTTCCTGAGTGGTAATCACGTTGCAGAAACAACTTTGGAACCCGTGTGTTTCTTGTGTGGAGTTCAGTGCGTGTCTTACCTACTCTTGATACTTGTGATAATGAACTAAGCGGGTCTTCGGAATGTCGTCCGGCAGGCGAAGAGCATGGACGAGGCCGTGGAATTGCTGTTACCACGGACGCCAGAGAAGATGAAGGAGATGCTCAAGGTCGTATTTTACAAGCCCGTGATGAGTATTCCCACTTGCTTTCTGCAGGATTTCATTGATGTAAGTCAACGAAAAGTTACAGATCTCTCACCTGCACGTTCGTGTTTACGCACATTGCCCACCAATTCAGCTAGCGAAATTCCCGCCCTTCCTTTTTTGTGATTCATAATGGAAGTTTTTATGGTTAATCATCAGCCAAAAGCTTATTGGTTGGGGAAGTAGGATCTTTACATGGTTTTCCTGTGTTTTTATGTTGTTGTGTAAGCCACTTCTTGACCATACTCATGGTAGTCTTGTTCATATTTTATTGCTCAACATTATGAGGTATCGGGCCGATTACATCATGTTGTTTGTCGATTCTATGAGAGTTTGTACATGTGCAAGGACTCGTGAACTTTTGGTTGAACGGAAATCACCATTCCGCTTCCTGCACTCAACTATCGCAGCTTTGTTCCCTCTAACCCATATTGCTCAACATTACGAGCTACTGGTGTTGTTTAGTCCCAGAATCTCGACTATACAGAACATTTCAGAGACTAGACAAAATGAACAAGTAGTTTGTTTCTTGTGAACTGAGACTATACAAGATGTCTAGTTGTGAAGGCCAGTAGAGATTAAGCAGTAGGTTGTGATACAAACTGATTGCTTTCACTGTCATCAATCTCAAATCAGCTGTGCTGTTTTAATAAAGTCATGAAAAGCTAAATATTTAAATTTTATTTGATGATATTTCTCATGGCCTAATGTTGGAAAAGTTTATCTCGATAACCGAAGTTCTGTGGCATTTCAAGAAAGTCACCATGATTGTCTGCAGTTTATTGGCATGGAGCGCCTTCAAGAATGGACAGGGCTGATCAATGCCTTATTCAAAGAAAGGAAGATGTCTAATCTTCCCAAGATAACTCAGGTTTCTTTCTCTCAAAATCTCTCTCCTCTAGATCTGTCTTCTTTGGACATCCTCTCAAGCCATGGATCTTTTCTGATGCAGCCAACACTGATAATCTGGGGCGAATATGATAAAGTCTTCCCATTGGAATTGGGTCAAAGATTAAAGAGGTTTCTTTTCCACGCTTTGCTTTGTTTTTTCTACTTCTTTAGAAGCTTGATTCTCACAATCACTTACATAAAAAACAAATCTTCAGATGAAGTGTTCTTAATCACTGAGACCACTTCAGTTGGAACTTTCGGTATTGATTTGCATCAAGTTCCAGGAGTATCTGTTTTTGCTGAGTGGCTCTCGGTTAACTTTCTTGACAGAATAACCTGTTTTCTCTTTTCCTTTTATTTTTTTTAATTGTTTGAATGACTTTGGGCAGGCATTTGGATGAAAATGCGCAATTAGTGGTTATAAAGGATTGTGGTCATGCGGCGAATGGAGGAGAGGTGAAAGAGATGTACAAACACATGAAGTCGTTCCTCATAGACCCACTCCTTTCGCCAAAGAAGGCAAATCAGACCAAAGGCCAGAAGGTGCACTGAGGTTCAGCAATGAGTTTATAGTCGAATCAGCCTTCCGCAGCATGCTTGTCCAAGTTATGTGCATATTAATATAAGCTATGTGATTAGAAGAAACGTAGTTCAACATATTGAACTGATGAACAGCTAGGCCATAGTGTGGGGAATATTTCCTTTTGTCCTCGAGATATTGCATTACAGATGCATGTTTTTGGGTTCATTGTAAATTCTGCTAAATTAATGTTGTAATGTTTGCTTGTAATACTGCTTTCACAGTACGCAAATCAAATTTATGCCAATGTGATGAACATTGTCTTCCATTCCAGTTCAGCATTAAATCTGGGGCATATCGGTACTCTGAATATCAATATTCTGAGAACTGCTCGCAGATAAAGCTGAAAACATGAAGCAGGTGATTGGCATTGCCGCAAAGGAGAAATCATAACTTTTCGCACCCTTAACATGATTAATACAGATGCTAACTTTATCAGTCAAGATATTAGTTCTTGTAGCAGGAGGCCGAGGCAGTGAGGCGAGTAGGGGTTAGACCCAGAAGGTGTTACCAAGATGTGTGAGAAGTAGCCATTAGAAGAACATTGCAAAATCTGTATATTTATAAGAACTAGACGTTGCCCTGAATTTTTGCGGAGGGTCGTTATGTCTGATAACCAAACAAGATAGGAATGAGTGACCAACATGACTGATTCTATTGGGCATTACCGTAGTTATTCTAACGCCCGATTTGAAATGTCTAGTTTAAGGAATAGCTACTGCCTAGAAAGGCGAATCCCCCATCGTAGTTCACCATGATGCAAACGGGTACAAAGCTGGAGGTTCTCCCAAGCCCAAGCACCCTTAATAAATGAACTAAGGTTTTCCGAGATCATGAGTGATTAAGATCCAAACCCGGAACAAGGTTTCTCTGGACCACTTACGAAATTAAGAGTGCCCTTGTACAATTAGGCCAATCACCACGATGGCACTTTTAAGGAGTTCTCATTCGAATTATAATCGAAGTCAAGTGAAAAACATCTTAGCATAAGAAACAATCATTGAGCGCATTATTTCATTAGAAATTCGTTATACAAGTTTGCAGTAACTTAAAAGAATAAATTCATAAGTTTGAGAGCACTGAAATTATAATCTTCCTAACTTAAAAAATGTTTTCCACCTCAAGCAATGTGGGACTTCATCCTGGTCTAGAAGCCTCTTTTTTATATTTAAGATTGGTGATAAATTAAGAACAAGCCTAAGTAATTGATAAGACTAGCTTGAGGAGGCAAAAGTACATCGCAAGTGCTAAAACTTAGCACGGGTGACACATAATTGCTAAAATTTTCAAAATGTATACTCAAGATCTGTTTGGTGACTAGCTAAATAGTATCTTATTCTATTTTTTTTGTTCCTCAGAACAATAAAAGAATAGAAATCTATTTGGTAACTTTTTTATTTTCGGGAATAAATTTGTTCCTGTGAATAAATTTGGAATAAAATTAAGAAGTAAGAAATCTACTTCTTTGTTTTTGGCAACAAGTTTAGGATCAAGACAACTTTTTTTTTCTTTTTTCTTTTTTCTTTTCTTCTTCTTCCTTTTACCATTCGCCAGCCTTGATGATGGTTGGCGGCCTCGCCAAAGCCTTGTCGACCGAGCCTTGTTGGCAGCTAGGTAGGCTTGACCTTGTTGGCCCACCGCGAGGCTGATGTTGCCCAACCAAGACGAGGACGATCTCACGATGACTCGGAGAGGTTGAGCCTCACTGATGGTTGGGTGAGCCTAGCTTGGCGAGGGTTGCCTTGCTCGGTGAGGTCGAGCCTCGCTATTGGTTGGGCGAGCTTGGCCTCACCAAATCTGGGCCAAGCCGAGCCTCGCCCAACGCCTACAAGGCTTGGGCCGATAAGGCTTAGCATTGCCAAGGGCCGGTGAGGTTACCAGCCATGGCCAATGCCAACAACTGGTTAAAGAAAGAAGAAGAAGACATAAAAATAGCAAAGAAAAAGAAGAAAAAGAAAACTATAATAGAATTATTAAAAAATTAAAAGAAATTCCAAGTTACAAAAGAATTTGAGGGTTGTACCAAATGTATCTCTATACTAGGAGTATAATTTTTGGACAGTTATCAAATGCTTTAAAATGCTCAGAAACTCGTCTAGAGTACAAAGTTAGAAAAAAAAAATCATTTCTGAGCTAAAGTTGTGTCACGCCTCGAACCCCGGGCACGCACACATCCCTCGGTGGTCAATTAAATTGCGACGTTCCTAGGACGTGTTGCCGACCCATTCATTTTATGTACATGCGGAAGCAAATTAAACAATCTCCAGACAACAATAAATATATAATAGAAAAGTAAGATAACCAATTAACACAAACCACATTTTATAAAGACATTAGGTTTATATACAAGTGGTTTAAACCCTACAAGTATATATACAAGTTTAGATCAAAAAGAGCCATTAAGCCATCTAAACTCCAGATCCTCTAGTCTCGGGCTAAGGGTCCTCCATGACACTATGAGGAATGTCGATATCCATAGGATGCCCTATTTCCCACTCCCTGGTCCCGATAGTAGGCCCGTCAAAACCTTGCAGGGAGGACCAGGGAGTGGGAAATATAGTAAATGTTTCACTTAGAGGTAGCTTAAACACATATCATATAAGACTTACCTCGTCTCAGCACCTCCCTGCACATTAGTATAGCTCATATAACATATGCATATAGTAAATGCATTCAATAATTGGAACACTCTATATCACTCATCAATTAATCATAGGGGGTCCCTATTATAAGGCTAAATTGTTATGACACGTCCCATTCTGTGCCACACAATTTCGTCCTATAATCAAGCGCGACTATTTCAATCACTCAAGTGTGTTCCAATTAATAACGACCCAAAGGCCATTACCAACTCAACAGTCGGTGATCATCCGGCATAACCAGGTGTTGTCCTGCTTCGTCGGACATGGCAATGCCTATATCTAGACGGCATTTCTAAAGGAGCATCAGCTCAGCCTCCACTGCGACTGGCATCCATTGACATGGGGCATTTGAACTTAATTAGGCATCGTCCAGCGTAAACGCATTCTGACAGGATCTAATAGCGATCACACACACATCCAATCTCAGCCAAGGACATCGTGCTGCTTTACACTCAAATGCCTCAATTTCAAATAATGTACTTGACTTATTTTCTTCATATTAAAAACACTCGATAAAATAATTGTGCGTGATTATACAGTCAAATCGGACCACAAAGCGTAATATTCTCCTATTTTAAAATTCCACAATTTGATATGGTACTTAAAATATTTTTGGCGTCAAAACTTGACACCCGGTATTTTTCTAAATTAAATACCAAAAATTCATATTTTTGAAAATCATCATCCAGCACTCAATTACATAAATTAGTAATCATTTGCACAAACTAATACGAGCATGACAATCAGCGTAAAATTCTAATCACTGGCTATCCCGGTATAATTTACGCTAATTAATAATTAATTAAATAAATTACATTTAATTAAATAAATTGCAAATTATTTAAATTAAACTCTTAAAGCTAATCTAACCACCTAATTGAACTAATTAAATTAATCTAACTAAGCTAACTAATTTTCTAATTAAACTAACCACATAATCTAATTAACCCTTAACTAAATTAATCTAACCACTTAATCACCTAACTAAACTAACTAAGTAAATAATTACACTAACTAACTAACCTTAATCCTAATTAGGCCTAACCAATTCTCTAACCCCTAATTAGCCCCACTAATCTCCCTTAAGTACAATTAACCCCTTAATTAGAGATTAGGGTGTCAACTCACTGTTTAAGCAGGCAAATGGGTCCATGGCAACAGCGGCGTGACAACAACCGAAACCTAGGCCTACGGCAACACCAAAAGAGGTTCGGAATGGGCTGAAAAAGCCCACAAGGTTCACAGGTCCAGTTGGGAGGACCGTATCTGCTCAGGGGCTGGTCTTGGTCTAAGAAGGAGCTGGTTACAGCGCCTGTGGCTGGACGGCGTGGGGACGGCAACTGGAGAGGAGCAGGGACGAACAGTTGGCCAAGGGCGGCTGGCTGACAGCAATGGCAGAGCCAGGCGGTCTAGCATCGAGCTGCGACGTGGGCTGGCCTAGGCTTGGGGACGCTAGTCGACTAGCTTGCGAGCAGCTTGAACAACATAGGGGCGTGAAACGGTGGTTGGCCTGGACGGTGCAAGGGCTGGCAACACAATAATGAAGGAAAATGAAGAAGAAAAGCTAAGGAAGAAGAAGAAGTTACTGTTGGAAGGGGTTCTGCTAGGCTGGTTCACGTAGGGAAGGAGAAACAAGGAGGAGAGAGGGGGAACAAGGAGGGGACAAGGGGCCAAGAAATCTTGCTTGTGGCCAATCACCTTGCACTTGAAATATCTCATGCAATGATCACTTTGGGCACAAAGTCTTCTGCTCTTGCTAGCTAGGCCTCCTCCACAAGCCAATCTCTCCATAAAACTTCACCACATAACTTCAATTTGATGCCAAAAAACAACACAACAGCAATGCCTACGAATTTGGTGGATTTCTTCTTCAATTTCCCACCAAACAACTTACACCAATTTCCCTTCAATTCCTCACAAACCAACTCACTTTGGTAGCCAAAATTGCCAATTAAGATGCCCATCTGAATTTCTTGAATTTAATTTGCCAAATTTTGATTTTCCGCCAAAATTCCAAGCTCGCCGAAAATTCTTCAAAGGATGAGACGATGTCCTAAAAATAAATCGTGACACACTAGAACTTTCAATTCCCGAAATCGAGTTCAATTTCGTGGTTAATTTCGATCAGACGCGATTTTAACGTGACATAACCTATCGAGTAACTTTTAGGAATTTTATTACATCTGACCCGTGGTTGATAATTTTCAATTCACGTTTGTGTATCTCCAACTCATCGGCGACTCTTGGTTGTCGTAAAAATCTTAAGGTTTTAATTACGGGCACCGGGTACAGAATCGACAGAAAAATCGATTTAGTGCCGTTCGACGTGAATTTTGCAATCAGGTAGAATTACTCACAATTTAATTACATGCTTTTATTGAATCAACCTATCTCCGGTCTCTAATTGATTTTAATGGTGCCATATTGACCCTTGTTGATTAGCACGGTTGAGTAGTCGATTTTTAATTGAATTCTCAAGTTTGTCGCGTTTATATCCCTTAACGGCTTCACCTGATAGATTAGTTATCTTATAAGTGATCAACTCAGAGAAAAAATACCATAGGCGTGTTGATGGAAAGCCCATTTCATTGAATCGAAGCAGGGTCAAAAATCAGGATGTCATAAGTTGTTTCCGAAAATAGAATGATTACTGAATAGGCCTTTAAGTGCTACTTTATTTGAAAATTGGATACTTAAGTGCTAACTTTGGCGAGGTTAGCCGGAAATCCGACGTGACATTATTTTGATAATAAAACCAATCTACATGGCTCATTGGAAATTCATGTGGTGTTGACGTGGCTAGATTGTCCCAAAATGATGTTGTTTTGTCCCCAAGTTTGATTTTAAATATAAATATTAATTAAATTATATTTAAAAACTAAATTAAAAGAAAAGGGGGAGGGGGAGGAGCAAATCGACAAGGGCTGTGGCCCCACCATTACCGAAAAGGATTGTCAATGGTGGGAGCACAGTTGGTCCGGGTCATTGGGTCACAGCTAGTGGTCGGCAACCCCGGCCGATCATAGGGGAGGCCAACCTTGCCCTAACCAACGGCAGCCCTGAGCCAAATTTGGGGGAGGCCCACAACCCTAGCCCCAGATTTGGGCGAGAGTCATCGCTGGCCCTCCCTTGTGATTGGCCAAGGTTGTCGGCCATTGGCCTGGGCCTAAAAACCTCGATCGACCCTCGCCACATCGTTGTCAGTCCTTTTCGACAATGGTGGAGCAGCAATGGTGAGGACCATAGAGGCGCTCGTTGATTTGTTGCCCTATTCTCTTTTTTATTATTTATTTTTTAAATTAGTTTTAATTTAATTTAATTAATATTTATATTAAAAATCAAATTAGGGGCAAAATGATTGCCTCATTAGTAAAAAAGGAAAATGCCACATCGGCAATTTAGTCAAAAAAATTTCACCCTTAGCACTTAAGTATTCATTTCTTCTCAAATTTTGACACGTAAATGTATCTTTTGGAAGTTGTAACATTTAAATGTCCATTCATGCCAAGTTCTGATACTTGAGGTGTATGGTACTTAGCTTGAGGATTATAGGTGAAGTGCATATAGAGGTCTACATGGTAGATCTAGATAGTATTTCCTCTTACGAAACCAGGTATATGCTGCCTCATTTGTGCATATAAGCGACGTGGAATTTCGTCCTTGCCAAAGAGCTCTTTTTATGTAAGTGATAAAGTCGAAACAAGTCCAGTGGAATCGGTGATATTAGCTCACAAGCTCAAGAATCATGAAATGGGCAAGCCACAATATAATTTTTTTGGCATCAAAGTGCCGTGAATGTTTAATTATCTACTTGGCCCCATTCGGTAAAAACTATTTAGACGGTATTAACATTTGAGATGTCAAATGTAAGGAGTACAATTGAATTGTTCTCGAACTCAAAAGAGTTTAAACCTCCCCACCCCCCCCAAAAAAGATCAAACTAATGCACTCATACTTCATTTATCCCATACTAATTTTCATGTCATAGAAATTCCAAATTGGTATATCGTACCACATTTATCAACAAACTAATTTCAGGTCACAAAAAATTCCAAACAAGAACACTTGTATCATATTTGCCCAAAGTAATTTTTGTGTCACATAAACTCCCAACTCACCGAAATCTTAGATTGGTAAATTTGCTAAAACCTAGTAATTTGCCTCGAGAGCTTCCTCAAGTTTCAAATCTACTAAAATCTCTAATTTGTATGACAGAAAAAATTAATTTAGGATAAATATGACATAAGTGTACAATTGAATTCTTCCTGAATTTAAAGTGCCACTATTAGAGCTTTTCTTCACCCGAAGTTCATTGCACAGAATATTTGTCGGAGTTTCTGGCAAAAATTTATGGAATTTCTAAGAGTTTAAATGCAACCTATCTAGACTATGTTCCAAAACAATTATAGACAACGGGAATTGCTATGTTTTCCTAACCTCAACCACATCATTATCACATCATTACAAATACTTCCTACAGATTTTCCAAATTAATTTAGCGAATGGCCAAAAAAAAAAAAAAAAAAATCTCCACGGTCCCCTCTGTCTTGCCTTCCGTCATCTTATTAAGTGGAGTTCTATTAAATAATAGAAGAAAATGCTACGATTTTCCTTTTAATACAATGATTTTCTTTTGCCATATGAGCAATTAATATTTAGGAAAATAAAAAATGTTACTTGCTATGCATGATCTATGGAGCACTCTTGTTAGCCCCAACCCTCGAGCTCGGGACAGCCCCTATTTCTCTTTGATCATTTAGATGCAACTTCTCAGGATGCATTGTCGACCCATTACTTTTATTTTTGATTAGATACAAGTGGAAGCATATTATAAACACTCGGTCAATTAAAAAAGAGCAACGATAGTACAAGCATAACAATAAACATTTCCAAAAGCATTGCCTTTATTTATATACTTGTTAATTCTAGGAAGTTGAATATTCACAAGCCCTTACACTGTAGTTTCCTACCAACCATCAAAAACCATCAGAGGGTTAGGGCTAACTTAAGATTTTCTAACACAAGGGCCAACCAAAAGAGATGCATCTCGTGCCCATCACCAGCCATGATATTTGGGTGGAGTCTTAGGGTTAGACTTCTCATTAAGATTGGTCTCCAGATCCTCTACGGCACCATCAGGGGTGTCGATGTCCATCGGATTCTAAATCTGCTCTCCAGGAGTCTTGCTAGGTGGTCCATCAAACCCACACTTTAGGCCAAAATGTTTCTTCTCGACTTGGACGAACCATGCCTTAAACATGTGGGCCACACAATTGGCCAACCATTTGTCTACCCAGACGATTGTAAAAAAAAAAAAAAAAAAAGCTCACAAATGTGTTTGGTCTTCGGCATAGAGTACAGAGTCACAACAGTTTCTTGATCCATCAGGACCCTGAACCGAACATGATAGGTCTCCATACTATGAGCTTGAAAACAACAAACAACAATAAGTGAGGTAAAATCTCAGTAAGTTAACAACCTAAGCATTGATTAGAATGCTAATTCATCTCAGGTGCGACCTACACACACAACACGTCAAATAATCCCGCGAACATTATTACCTCACCTTGTATATTTTTAACTAGCACATGCCAATAACAACACATCAAGCATACATATAATCAAAACACTTCTCATATTTTTTCATGCATAATATATTCACCCGTGTTCTAATTATTACGACCACTCAAGCCATGGCCAACACAAGAGTTGGCGATCCCCGGCATACTGGACATCATTTTTCCCCATCGAGCATGGCATCATCTTGGATCCCCATCATGGACGGCATCCCATAAAAAACATCATATGGCCTCAATTACAACTCGGCATCCGGACCCCTAATGGACATCTGATAAAATCAAGCATCGTTCCCAAACTCTTGTTGGGTGACAGATTCCTTTAAGTGACCACATGAGCACACCAGTTACTTACACCAATTTTATTTCTCATCAATTAGCCAATGCAAACACGATTTGTACTCAAACAATAACCTGCTGCAATTTTCACACATGATCACAAACATACATATAATTGACCCATCAAACTTTGTACGCTTTTATTTTAAAACATCCTTGCCCCATTTGACACATAAAATGTGATACCCAAACACGACACTTTGTGAATAACCTTTTATATGTTCATGAACCTTTCTTTAAAATAAGCATACAAGGTTTCTAAACTGGATAATTATTTTTCATGGCATCACAAGCTTCAAACAACATAAATCATGTACAAATTCACCTCATAAGTCAAGCATAAAATGTATATAAATACTACTTATTGCCCTATTGCGATAACTTATCAACCTTATTCCAATAACTTATTACCATACCATTGCTGGCTTATCATCTAATTAGTGATAACTTATCACTTATTTTCCAATGGCTTGCCACGCCTTTAGTGATAGCTTATCACTTACTTTATGATAGCTTATCACCTAATTACCGATAGCTTATTACTCCATTGGTGATAGCTTATCATCCTATTCATGATAGGTTATCACTTCCACTTATCACTTTCCTTGATAATCTATCACCACTACTTATCACTTATTGCGATAACCTATCAACTAAGCTATCATTAATTAATACTAACTACAATTAAACTTAATTTAAACTACCCCTATGTTGACACCTAAAATTTTGATTAGGTTATTAATTAGGCCTTAATTTCTTTTATTTTTCCTTTTTTTAGATAATAAATAATAAATAACAAAAACAACAAAAAAATCAATAAAAACAAAAGAAAACAAAAAATTAGCAGCCAGGCCCAGCCCCCACCTTTTCCTCTCCCTTTCGCGGGCCCAAGCCCAGCCTCCTTCTCCTCCAGCCCAGCCCCCTCTCTCTTCTTCTTCTTCCTTCTTCCCTCTTCTTCCCCTCCGCCTCTGCAACTCACACGCGCGAAGGACAACCTGCGGCCGAGGAGTGTAGGCCGACGTCGGTCGAAAGAGATAGATCTCAAGCGCCATCATGAGCTTCCTTCAATGCCGAGCACGCCTTGTTGGAGGAGCTCGGATGGGACGTCGGTTCGGCCGGCGGAGGCCGTTCGGCGTGCGAAGACCGGCGGTCGAAGCTCCATCGACCGGCAGCCCCCTCGCCTATAAATAGGCTTCTCCCGACGATGGCAAGGGACGGCGAACTCGGAGATCTTCCCTTGAGAGACTTCAGGGAGAATCAACGAGCGAGCACGGGAGAGATCGGGTCGCGAAGCTCGAACGACCTCCCTCAGAGAGACTTCGGGGGAGGCCGGCGGCGCGCGAGCCCGAGGAAGGTAGATCTGAGCGCCTGGATCTGTGAAATAAGGGTTGAACGAGGTCGGCCGGAGGAGGGAGGGCCAGATCTGGGAAGCCGGAAGCTCTCCGCCACCTGCAACCGCTGCTCTGTCGTTGCTGTTCCCCGCCCCGATGCCGCTACTGCCCTAGATCTTGCCGTGCCGCCGTCCTCACGCCTCGCCGCCGCCGCTTTCCCCACGTCATCCAGATCTGAGTGAACTTCGGAGAGCAGGGTTCCGTCGCCATCATTGAGCCGCGCCGTCCCCGTCACACCCCTACACCTGCTGCTCACATCGCCGCCGTGCTGTGCAAACCGGAGCCGTGAAGCCAACTCATGCATCTCGTCGCGGACAGGTAACGACACTCGTATCCACCGCCTCCGGTCGCCCCGTCCCCGTCGCACCCCCCCTTTTTGAACCGTGCCGCCGCTGACCACACCGGCACAGACCCGTCCTCACTCATCCTCGCCGTAACCGTTTCGTCGCCGCCGTTGTGGCCGCCGTTGCTGCTGTCGTCACCACCGTTGTGGCCGCCGTCGCTGCTGTCGTCGCCGGTGACGCTTCTCCCCCTCACCAGCGCCGCGAGCGAGCGAAGGAGAAAGGAGGCCGGGAACCGGGTCAGCTCGCGGATCCGTCCGACCTGGTTTCCCAATTTCCGGGTAGGGTTTCCCCAGGTCGGACCTGCACTCGTCGGGCCTGTTTTTGAACTCGGGCTGGGTATTTTCCATTTAATTCAAATAGGCCCAATTCCGTGTGTGTGGGCTGAATTTTTATAAAAAAAGCAAAAAAATCCGAGTCGGGCCCGCGTTGCGTGCGGGTCGCCGGCCGGCCTCGGACCCAACCCGTGGATCCGGCCGGATCGGTTTTTATATTTTTTAATATAAAATAATATTTTAAATAAATAAATAAAATAATAAATATTTTATTTTTCGAAAAATAAAAAAAATCAAAAAATGTTTTATTTAAAAAAATGTTAAAAAAATGTTTTATTTTCCAAAAAAATCGAGAAAAATCAAAAAATAATTTTTTTCCAAAAATATTAAAAAAATATTTTAAAATATTTTATTTTCTGAAAAATCAAAAAATCAAAAATATTTCATATTTTCCAAAAAATGCCAAAAATCCAAAAAAGCCAAAAATTCATGAAAAAGCCAAAAAAATTCAGAAAAAGCCAAAAGACTTGCATTTTTCCAAAAAATACCAAAAAAACCCAAAAAATTCCTTTTGTGTCCAAAAAAATTAGAAAATGACTCAAAAATGTTTTTCCTCCCAAAATGCATGGAAAATCCCTCGAACATCCAAAAGCCTCGGGGTTTAAACAAGATTAGGTACCGAAAGGGCATTAGTGATTAACTAGTGTAATCAAGTCCCCGATCCTAATTTCTCTGCAGTTTGCGCGGAGTGAGTATTTCTCCCGATACTTCACTTGGGTTTCTAATCAACCCACCCCAAATCGATTAGTGGCGACTCCATTTTAAAAATTGATTTACGGGTTAAAAATTTAGACTATTAAAGTCGTGAATTGGTGGACTTGGGAGAGTCTGGGCTTTATCAATTCAAATAGAGCCATTAGCCTCCTTAGGCGATCGTACCCGATTGCGGGCGCCGAAAAAAAGAGAGGTCGCGACCTCTAATCAATAATTAGGAAGTTAACTCACCATTTAACAAAGACGATGAGTTAATGGTGATGGTGGCATGACAATGATGAGGGCGTGGTGCTCATAGTTTGAATGGCAGCCCCAATAGCGGCGGTTTGGTGAGGGCGCACAAAGGCAGCAGTGATGGCAATGAGGGCGACCTGGCTAATAGCAAGTGGTGAATGGCAACAACGTCGAACGGCAAATGGCAACATGAATGGATAGCACAGATGCGGCAAATGGCGGTGGCAATGGACACGACAGCAAGGGGTGATGATTGTGGTGAAGAAAAGGAGAAGAAGGAGAAGAAGGAGAAGAAAATGAAAGAAATATGGAGAGAGAAGGGGTTCGGCCGAATAAGGAGGAAGGAGGGAAGAGGGAGAGGGAGAGGGAGAGGGAGAGAGAGAGAGAGAGACTTGTGAGACTTTTCCCCCAAAATCTTCCTCAATCAAATGCAATCACCAAATCCCTTTAAAAACCCTCTCTTCCAAGTCTTTAACCTTTTGTCTTCTTCTTCTTCAATGCCAAAGGTCTTCTAGAAAGAGCATTTTGGTTATTTCACCACTTTAACACAAAATCCCAATGTTGCCCTTGAGCCCAATTGCTTGAAATAGGTTTGGATGGGGTTGGTGGGCTTCTTTGGGCTCTCTTGACCGCACTTCCTAGGCATGAAACCCATTAGGCCTTCGCTCGGCGCGGCTCCTTTTTTTGGCTTCCAATTCTCGACCTATTAATCCTTATCCAAAATTTAAAACTTACCGAGATGAATGAGGCGACATCCAATAGGTCGGTTTTGAAATCCTTGGAAGTTCGATATCCGAAATCGAATTAAAATTCGTGGTTAAAATCGATCATGTGTAACTTTAGTACAATCTAAGTTGTCGAGTGACTTTTAGGGCTTTTGCACATTTGTCTCATGGTTGATAAAATTTCAATTCATGTTTATGTCTCTTCAAATTATGGATAAATCTTGATTATCATGTAATCGCGACAAATCAATTACTTGCCATGAATACAAGAGTAATAGGAAATCAGTTTATTCGTTCGTAGCGAGTATCATAATTGTGCAAAATCACCTGTAAACCAACTCCGTACTTTTGTTGAATTGATTTATATCCATTCGTTAATTGACTTGCAATAGCATAATATTGTCCCTTGTCGAGGATCAAGCTGTTTATCCACGATTGAATTCTCAAGTCATGCGCGTTTTTAATCTTTTATGGTCTCTGCCAATAGATTAGTTAACTCATGAGTAATCAATTCTGAATAAATTCAACTATTAGTGTATTGATAAAATAACAATTTCTTATATCTCAAGAATGGTCAAATTTCGTGATATACCAACTCTTGAAATTGACACTTCTAAAATACCATTAAATTGCACATCTAAATAGACTTTTACTGTTAGCTTAATTTAAATCTCTCGATAGACGCACATCTCTTGAGGCCACCGTGTTTGATTTGGCTTTTCAAGTCTTAACCAAGGAAGCTTCTTTAAATCTTCTTCCTGGTAAACATTAAAATTAGCAGACTATATAGAATACAGCCGCTTAATAAAGCTTCTTTGAATCTTCTTCTTGGTAAACACCAAAATTAGCAGACTATATAGAATACAGCCATTAGCAGGTTGACTTTATCGCCGTCTCTGCTCAATCCAATAGTATCGCATTCTTAAGGAAGAAGAAAAGATTCTTAAGGGAGAAGAAAAGAAAACGCCACCTTCATTTCTTCATCAAACCCACCATTTCCGTCCTCCAAAAGCGAGCTACTCCTCAGAAAACCTCAAGACAATACCAACAAAAGAGCAAACAAGATAAACCCAAACCAAATCTCGATGGCAGAGTGCTTCAGCTTTTCAGGGACATACGACAGATGGTTGCGCTTCTCCTATTCCTGGATGGGCCTGAAGTCGACCACCACCGACCTCAGCGGCGATGGCACGGTCATGCACTGTTGGGTCCCCAAGACGTACAAGCCCAACAAGCCCAACTTGCTCCTTGTGCACGGCCTTGGAGCCAGCGGAATGTGGCAGTGGAATGCGTTCGTCTCGCGCTTCATCGAGAGATTCAACGTGTACGTGCCTGATCTCTTGTTCTTTGGCGACTCCTACACGAACCGGCCCGAGCGGACCGAGCAGTTTCAGGCTCAGTGCGTCGCAGGTAGGATTGTCTACTTTCTGACAGACAGGATACCGAATGAATCGAGAAAGACTGACTTGGATCAGCATTTGACCCTTTTTGCAGGAGTCTTGAAGGCTGAGGGAGTGAGAAAGACGGCAGTCGTGGGGGCAAGTTACGGTGGCTTCGTGGCATATAGCTTGGCGGCGCAGTTCCCTGAGATGGTGGAGAAGTTGGTTCTGTGGGGTGCAGGGGTCTGTATGGAGGAGAAGGATATGGAGGATGGAATGTTTCAGGTGGGCCAGAAAACATTAGATAGACTCGTTTCCTGAGTGCTAATCATGTTGCAGAAACTGCTCTGGAACTTGAGTGTAATTCTTGTGGGATTTCACATTTCAGTGCGTGTCTCACTGTTTCTTGATATTCGTGATAACTGGATCTGTCTTCGGGCAATGTCGTCTGACAGGTGAAGAGCATGGACGAGGCCGTGAGTATCATGTTACCACAGACGCCAGAGAAGATGAAAGAGCTGCTCAAGGTCGTCTTTTACAAGCCGGTGATGACAATTCCCTCTTGCTTTATGCAGGATTTCATTGATGTAAGTCAACGAAAAGTTACAAATCTCTCAGCTGCACGTTTGTGTTTTAGCACATTGCCTACGAATCTGAGTTTATTGATGCCAAGTGTTCAGTTTTCGTTTCCTTTGCTAGCGAAACTCTCACCCTTCCTTTTCCTGATTCATAATGGAAGTTTATACAGTTAATTATCAGGTAATAGATACATTGAATGGGGAAGTAGAATCCTTACATGGCTCTCCTCTGTTTTTATGTTATCGTTTAGGCCACCTCTTGACCATACTCATAATAGTCTTATTCACATTTTATTGCTCAAGATTAGGAGGTATCAGGCCGATTAAATTCTAATTAGATCAGAGTAAACCCCATGCAAGGACGTGAAATTTTGGTCGAAGAAAAATTACCATTCAGCATTCTGCCCTTGACCCTCACAGCTCTGTTCACGGTAACCATATTTGAGGTCTAGAAATAATGCATTGGCATCATTTAGTCCCTGAATCTCGACAATAATGAACATTTCAGACACTAGATAAAATGAACAAGTAGTTTGTTCCTTGTGAACCGAGACTATACAAGATGTCTAGTTCTGAAGGCCAGTAGATATTAATGGGTGGGTTGTGATACATAGTGCAAACTCTCACTGTCCATCAATCTCACATCAGCTGCGCTCTTTTCAACAAACTCATGAAAAGCTAAATATTTAGATTTTATCTGGTGATGTTTCTCGCGGGCTAAACTTGGAAGAGTTTATATCGGTCACTCAAGTTCTGTGGCATTTCAAGAAAGGTCACCATGATTGTCTGCAGTTTATGGGTACGGAGCACCTTCAAGAATGGACAGGGCTGCTCAATGCCTTACACAAAGATAGGAAGATGTCTAATCTTCCTAAGATAACTCAGGTTTCTTTCTCTCGAAATCTCTGTCCTCTTGATAGGACTCGAGCAATTGAACCACTTATTCACATTGATTTGTCAATATCTTCTCTCGTCTTTGGACATTCTCTCAAGCCATGGATCTTTTTCTGATGCAGCCGACGCTGATAATCTGGGGGGAATATGATAGACTCTTTCCAATGGAATTGGGTCACAGATTAAAAAGGTTTCCCCTCCAAGCTTTGCTTTGCTTTTTCTGCTTTCTTTAGAAGCTTGATTCTCTAACAAGCACTTATATAAACAACATAATTGGATAAAGCCAAATCTTCAGAACCGAAGTGTTATTCACTGAGACCCCTTCAGTTTGAACTTACAATGTTAACGTGCATCAAATTCCAGAAGGATCTGTTTTTTGCTAAATGGCTCTTGGTAAACTTTCTTGATGGAGTAACCTGCTTCTGTTTTTGTATCGTTCGAATGACTTTGGCCAGGCATTTGGAAGGAATTGCACAATTAGTGGTTATAAAGGATTGTGGTCATGCCCCGAATGGAAGGGACATGAAAGAGATATACGAACACATGAAGTCGTTCCTCGTAGATCCACTCCTTTCACCTAAGAAGGCAAATCAAACCAAAGACCAGAAGGTGCACTGAGAGTCAGCATTGAATTTATGGTCGAATAAGCCTCCTGCAGTATGCTTGTCCGAGGTATATAAATTTTAGTATAAACTATGTAGTTTGAAGTAACACGGTTCAACATAATTAACCCCTGAAGAGCACTGTACAAAGAATGGGGAATATTTCATTTTTTCCTCTAGATATTGTATTACAGTCGCATATTTTAGGGTTCATTGTGAATTTTGCTAGATTAGTGCTGTAATGTTTGCTTGTAGTATTGCTTTCACTGTCGCACCCCAAAAAATTATACTGGATGAGCGAGTGATATGACTACTTCCACTCGAAAGATAAAGCCTCAAACTATATGTGATATCTCGAAAATTAGTCTCTATTTCGAAATATATGAAATGGTTTTGTTCAGATTTTGCTGTAGTATCTTGTGCTCCAACATGATCAGTTAAAGGAGAACTCTGTGCGGTAGATTAAAAATGCACAACATTAGCAGAACTCCGGAAGAGAGGAAACAAAAATCAATGAACAGTGAATGAAACAAAAGAGAACCGTTTGAGCACAAAAAGGATGGAAAAGGAGCGATTTGATTACAGGAGACTACAAGCTTACGCTGAACAAACCTAAATTGGATAACCCAGACAACCTGGCCCACCCACTAAGTCTCTTACAATAGAAGTATAACTGCGAAAGCAGTGTCTTTAAACATGTAGTGATGATTTACAAAAGAAAACTCACACTTGTCAGCTGACTTTCAGTCATATTAAAATGTAAATCCCCCACGCAGAGTTTCCTGTCCGTGGCTCCATATGCTCCGGCAAGAACCTGAAGCACCAGTTGCGGTAGAATGAACAAGATTCTTCTTAGCATCCGAAGGTTTAACCATCACAGGTTGCCAAGAAGTAGCTGTCCAGAGAGCGCTATTGCCAGTGGTACTGACATTGCATCATAAAATTCAATGTACCTGCAACATCACGAGCCCCCGTAAGTCGGTCAGGACATGTATGCCACCAGAAATTGTGATCAAAACTTACAAAGCATAACAAATTGAAGCAGGGAAACAAAAACTCTAGCGAAGGGAGCTCAAGCTGAGGTTTGTTTGATGAATCAGACACCTCATACGAAAAAGAAAAAGTTAGCTCATTGCAGTGAAGGTACGAGAAAGCAATGATGAAAGGTAATTATCGAAGAGAAAGAACAAAAATGATAGAATACCAGGCTATAATATAGCCATGCCTTATGTTAATTTCAAAATTATCTAGTAACAGCACCAATATCTCAAAAGTTATGAAACAGAAAGAAGTGAATTAAATTGTCAAAACCACCACCTATAGGCAATTCAATTATATTAACCACCCGAACTTATTTTGATTGGATCAAAATCAGCCGAAGACCAGTAAGCGTACACACAAGAAAATGCAAATACCTGGTTTTACAAAACATTTATCACTCATTAGGTACGGGGTGCAACATTCAATCCAACAATTTAATAGCTGCCACAGGTGTTTCGCTGCTCTGTGCAACAAGAAGTTGCCATGGCGAAATAAAAGGAACTCAGGGTCATGTCATGTACCTTGGCAACGCAGCATGAATTGATAAAACGTGAGTGCAAGGTATTCCCATCATCCCTTATCTTTATCACATTGCTAGTGAATTTAAGAATACAGTTAAACTTGATCCTTCGAATAAGATATGCTTAGGATATCTCTACAGGCATGTAACTGACATGAAGCCTTTTTTATGGCGAAGCACTTGAACGTCTCGAATTCCTGTCCATTGTCAACCTAACGTCCCTTACCTGTAGACAAGGAAATTACAACTTATGAAACCAGGATCCATATGTGCCGTCAAGAAATAGAACAGTTTATCGGAAGAGTAGTTGATGTGGTTGTCTTTGCCCCTCTAGAGCATTCGATTGATCTACCTTTTCAGGACAGGTGTATTGAGTGCGGATCTGTTTGCTCGATATTGCCGCCTTAGAGGTTACAACGCATTATTATATATTTGTGGGACTGATGAGTATGGGACTGCAACAGAGACTAGAACCTCGGAGAAGAAGTGCACACCGCAGCAGACTTACGACACGTGATTATAACTTCTCATGATCTCTTTATATCATCGCCGCGTCAAAAGAGTGGATGATGCTCTGAAATGCGTGAAAAACATAATGAGTTTCTTCTTAATTGGACATGTCTTCGGTAAAAAGATGGCATGTGTTCTTTTAAAGGCACTCCAGGTTTTCTATGTTCTCGTTTGTGCACGTCTTTGACAGCCGTCTTATCATCACAATATCATGCAGTGGGTCGCGGCATTCATCTCTGTAGGAACGTGGTTGACGTGAAAATTCTTTTTTTACATTCATTTTTATTTTATAAAATTGATTTCTTATCAAATTTTCAATGCGATCTTCTCTCCTGTCATGCGGCAGATATTAAGCAGTGCATAAGCAAGTCTATAAGTGGTTCAATATATGGTTTGATAAGTTTGGACGTCCATCAACCCCACAGCAGACTGAAGTTTGCCAAGCTATTTTCAAGAAATTGTTCAAGAACAATTGGCTTCTAAGAACACCGTGCAGCGGGTTTGAAAGTCTGGCAAGCTATTTACTCGTTCATCTTTACAGATTCATTTGTACAAGTTGCTCACATTTTTTTAGTTGAACGATGTTTCGTTGTGACAGCTTTAATGTGATGATTTTTAACTGATCGGCTTGTGGACGGTATCTGTCCTACCCCAGATAAACTGTGATTTTACGTAAGGCGTGATAAGTGTGGAAAGCTTTTGAATCCGATTGAATTAATTGATCCAAGGTGTGAGGTACCACATATTCTCACTAGGTTTTAATTTTTCAGTTTGTTCGGTAGAGGCCATATGCTTGTTCGAGAAGCCGTCTACTCTGCATTTTAATGAATTGTGAATGGGAGGCAGATTATTACTATTCAAGATGATATCAATGCTTAGCTAGAATGCATAAATTTAGGACTTGTTTTCAATATATAATATTAGCTATTGTTATGAGAGCCTCTTTCTTTAGCTATTGGGATGGGGACGAATTAGTTTCAAGAGTGGATTTCGACTTTCACGCTCTACAAAGAGGTAGGGCAAAAGTCCGAGAGTGGGAATTAGCATAGACGTAGAGTAGGACCGACAAAAAAAAAAAAAAAAAAAAAAAAATCTGTTTTGCGTCATTGATGTTACTAAGAAATGAAATGAAAGAAACAGATGCTGAAGCAATCATGCATGCTTTAAGTGACTTTAACGTATTGTCCTATTTTGAGGCGTAATTTATATTAATGCTGATTCTTTACAGGTTTGTTAGGGCAACTCTGAGAATCCACGATACAAACCACTTTTCCTCGAGCTCCCTCTACTGAAGGATACAGACCACTTCTTATTTTATATTAGAACCCAAATATTATTTCATGTGTAATATTATTTTAATTTTTTTAATGCAAAAAATTTAAGGGAAGTAGATTTCATATCATGCATATAAGAAATTATACCCACCATTAGCTCATCTTCTCAGGATTTTATCTAAGTTATATTCTTATTGTACCTGACTTTATCCTATTTTGGACAAAATTAAACACAGGAATAAAATAAATTTTATTCTGTCACGACTTTTATGCAGGCCTCATGTCATGGTCTAATCATTTTTTTTTAAGGAAACCACCCACGCTCTATTTTTTGACTTTTGAAGTCCTTATCATGGATTGACCAAAAAAAGTCTTAATCATGGAAGCTCCATTCAATCTTGATCCCACTAGACACCAAAATTAACCGGCTACAGAATAATCTGCAGATTTGCCTGGATCCCCATCTCTGCTAAATCCAATAGTATTGCATTCTTGAGAAATAAAAAGAGCACCCTCTTTCGTCGTTTGATCAAACCCACCATTTTCTTCGATCTACTCCATCCTCCAAACGTGACCCACTTCTCAGAAAACTCCAAGAAGATAACCGCAAAAGAGCAAACAAGAGAACCAAATCTTGATGACGAAGTACTTCAGCTTTGTAGCGACATGTAACCGATGGTTCCGCTTCTCCTTTTCCTGGGCGGGCCTGAAACCGACCACCATCGACCTTGGTGACGGCACGGTCGTGCACTGTTGGGTACCCAAGACGTACGAACCCAACAAGCCCGACTTGCTCCTCTTGCACGGCCTCGGAGCCAACGCCCTGTGGAACTGGTACGAGTTCATCTCACCCTTCATCGCTGGATTCAACGTGTACGTGCCTGATCTCTTGTTCTTTGGCGACTCCTACACGGTGCGGCCTGAGCGGACTGAGCAGTTTCAGGCTCAGTGCATCGCAGGTAAGGACCGTCGATCTTTCGACACGACAGGATAGCATAGCACATGACACGAGCAAGGTTGACTCGAATCATCATTTGACCCGTTTTGCAGGAGTCTTGGAGGATCAGGGAGTGAAGAAGACAAACGTGGTGGGGATAAGTTACGGCGGGTTCGTGGGGTATAGCTTGTCGGTGCAGTTCCCGGAGATGGTTGAGAAGTTGGTTCTGTGCTGTGCAGGGGTATGTATGGAGGAGAAGGACATGGAGGATGGGATGTTTGAGGTGAGCAAAAAAACATTACATAGATTCGATTGCAAAAACTGCTTAGGAACTAATATGCATTTCTTTTGGAGTTCAGTGCGTCTTACTGTTTTTTCATATTTGGGATAGTGGAACTGAGTCTTGGCACAATGCATCGCGGCAGGTGAAGAGCGTGGACGAAGCCCTGACTTTTCTGCTTCCACAGACGCCGGAGAAAGTGAAGGAGATGTTTGAGGTCACCTTTTACAAGCCGGTGACGAGAATGCCCACTTGCATCATGCAGGATTTCATTGATGTAAGTTGACGAAAAGTTACAAATCTCTCAGCTGCGCGTTTGTGTCTTTGCGCATCTCCTATGAATCCAAGTTTCTGCCCTGGATTATCGCAGCTTTGTTCCCCCCTACCCACATTTGAGGCCGAAGGATATTGCATCAGGGCACTAAGTCCATGAATCCCGACTGTATGCAACGTTGTGGACACAAGACAGAATGAATTAGTAGCTTGTTCCTTGTGAACTGAGACTACACAAGTTATGAAGACCCTTGAGATTAAACAACCACTTCTCATACAATGTGCTAACTCTCACTGTCATCGATCTTGCATTAGTGTGCCGTTTCGTAAAGCTAAACATTTAAATTTTATTTGATGACATTTCTCATGGGAAATCTAGGAAAAGTTTTTGTCGATCACTCAAGTTCTGTGGCTTTTCAAGAAAGGTCACCATGATTGTCTGCAGGTTTTGTATAAGGAGTACCATCAAGAAAGGATAGGGCTGGTCAATGCAATGTGCAAAGATAGGAAGATGTCTAATCTTCCCAAAATAACTCAGGTTTCTCTCTCCTGAAATATCTGTCCTCTCTATCGGACTCGCGCAATTTACTCATGACATATTTACATTGATTTTGTCGATATCTTCTCTCATCCTTGCCATCCTCTCAAGCCACTGATCTTTTGTGATGCAGCCAACACTGATAATCTGGGGGGAATATGATAAAATCTTTCCATTGGAACTGGGTCACAGATTAAAGAGGTTCCCCTTCTAAGCTTTGCTTTGGCTTTTCTACTGTCTACAGAAGCATGATTTTCTCTAACAACCACTTGCATAAACAACATCATGGGTTGAAAACAAATCTTCAGAACCAAAATGTTCTTAATCATCTAAGACCACTTCAATTTGAAAATCCATTGCTTATGTGCATCAAATTACAGGAGGATCTGTTTTTGCTCTATTGCTCTTGGTAGATTTTCTATGGAATAACCTGCTTCTTTTTTAATTATTCGAATGACTTTGGCCAGGCATTTAAATGAAAACGGGCGACTAGTGGTTATAAAGGATTGTGGTCACGCGATGCACAAAGAAAACCCGAAAGAGATGTACAAACACATCGAGGCGTTCCTCGGCGATCCACTCCTTTCACCTAAATCAAACTAGTGGCCGGAAGGTGGAGTGAAAGTCGGCAATGAATTCTGCAGCTTGATTGTCCAAATTTTATGTATGCATTAATTTAAGCTGTGTAATCAGAAGAAACATGGTTCAACAAAATATAATTTATGAAGAGTAAGGCTGATAGTATGGGTAATATCTCCTTGTTTTCTTAAGATATTGCGTTACAGACGAATTTTTTGGGTTCGTCGTGAATTTTGCCAGATTAGTGTTGCAATGTTTGCTTGTAACGCTATTTACACGGTACACGAAGCAAACTAATGCCATTGTGATGAACATTGTCTCCAGTTCCAGTTCAGCATGAATTCTGTGGCATATTAGTACTCAATATTCTAGGCAAAAGTATGCCACAAATGCCAAAATTTAGTACAGGTAGACACTTAAGCGCCAAAATTTCCAAAAGTGCGCTTAACTGTCACTTAAAAAAAAAAAAAGAACATTTAAGTGCCAACCCCAACAAAGCTAGCCGAAAATCCAATGTGACATTATTTTAAAAATAAAAGTGGTCTATGTGACTCGCTCGAATTGTCTACTCAATAATCAATGTACAAAACTACATCATCTTCATGGTCTCCCAAAATAAAAACTCCAAATCGGCCAAAATCCCCAAATTAAAAACCGTAAATCCAGCTGCCACCAGTCACCACGGACCATCCACCACAGCCACCAACCACCACCAGGAGGTGGTGTGCTGCTGCAAGGTGCTGGTGCTTGCACCAGCTTGCACCAGCACCTGGACCTCGGCAACGACAGCGACTGGCGAGCGACTGTTGGTGAACAGCAAGCGACGACAAAGCCTCAACGAGAACAGCCACCAAGCGTGAAGAATCGAGCATGAGAAGGACAGTGAGCGTGAGATGGACGGGAAGCATGGGACAGTGCTTGATTCAATATGCTAAATGTTATCATTTATCAACCACGCCAAAATGACGTCATTTAGCATTTGCTCTATCCACATGAATAATTATTGTTAAAATAATTGTCATGTCAATAAAAATACTCGCCGGAAGATGCCACATCAGCAGTTTGACCGAAAATTATTGCTGTTGGCACATAAGTACTCTTTTTTTTCTATTATTTTGGTACTTAAGTGTCTACTCGTGCCAAGTTTTGGCGCTTATGGTGTCCGGCACTCCAATATTTTGAAAACCGTTTGTTGCTGGAGCTGAAAACATGAGCAGGTGATTGGCCTAGCCTCTTTGGAGGAGATTTCGATAACTTTTCGCACCCTCGAAGATCGCTCATGACAATGAGAGTCGTGATGATATTACTGCTCTAATTGCTCTTCTCCCATCCACTGAGATACAGCTGATCTCATGATTAATAAAGATTGACTGGGCTTCAGTTTAACTTGCCTGGGTTGCTGAACTTCACCAGATGATGGTGCAGAGACGGTCAAGATGTTAGTTCTTGTAGCAGGAGGCTGAGGTAGTGAGGCGAGTATCGGGTTCGAACCAAAAGTTGCTAAAAAAATGCATGAGAAGTAGCCATTGGAAGTTCCATTCTAAAATCTGGATCTTGTTAAGAACTAGACTTGGCCCGAATTAATATTTAGAGGGTCGTTTCTCTGTCGCCCAAATGGTTTGGGAAGGAGGAACCAACATCGACGACTCCTTTAGGCATCACCATAGGATTCCGACACCTATTTTCATATGTTTTGGTTTGAAAAATAACTATCACTTAAAAATGCGATTATGTAATTCTAGTCCACAAGAATGTAAGCGTGTACAAATTTCGAGGACTCTCTCAAGCCCAATTTCCCTTCATAATTGAACTAAGGTTTTCTAAGATGAAGAGCAAGTAAAATCCAAACCCGTGACCAAGGTTAGTCCGGATCACATAGAAATTCGGAGCATGCCCTTTCTGGTTAGGCCAAATGCCACGATGGTTGTTTGAGGAGTTTTTATTCATATTACAACGGAAATTAATTAAAAACATTAATAAAAAATAAACCAACACAAGAAATAATCAAATGAACGCATCAATGGATGAGAAAATTGTCTTAGTCTGCAGCAACTTATACGAAGAATTTCATGAGTATATAGTAACTTATTATTTTTGGGCGTTATGTACTTTGCATCAAATGCATGTAAAAAAATTAATTTTGTTTGGTAAAAGTATATGTAAAATAATACAAATTCTTTTTAATTGAGAGTTACATAGATGAGTGATAAAGAGAATGGGAAGAGAAGGAGGAGAAGTAAATAGATTAAATTTGTAAAGTTGAAGTGCATTATGTACAAACTATCAAATTACAAATACAAGCTAATTTTTATGGTATCGTTAGATTATTTGACTTAATAAGTGTGACATCCATGATTTTGGCGCCCATTTCGATCATGAGAGACGGCCAGGGGATTGGTGCACTAATTACGGGGATCAACCATGGATTGATCCAAGTGCCGAATCGGTAAAGGTAGTCCTAGACCAACCATGGTCCGATGGAAGGATCGACCATAGGATTGGTAATGGATTGATCCACCGATCACGCAAATTGATTAGAGTTACTCAACCATGGATTGGTCGTGACACAATCACCATCATCATGGATCGATCGACAGATGATGATGGATTGATTCCACGCAGTCATGCACCGTTTATTGGTGATTTCACATGGTCGCACACCAACAGTAGGCGACCATGGACTGATCTTGTGCAGCCATGCATCGGCTGCGAACCGACCGACCCACACAATCTCCATGACAACCAAAGGTCGGCCATGAGTCGATTATCCTTGAACGTGAGTTGGTCCGTAACCAACCGTGGATCATTTGCGAGGGATCCTGAATCAGCCCAAATTAATCCTTGAGCCTAATCGGATCAATCCTCGGACCTACTGGATCAATTCATAGACCTATTCGGATTGATCCTATGCCAACCCGAATTGAACTACGCTCGACCAATCCTGATTTTGGACCCAGCCACACCTAGCCTCGTCCAATTCCAAATTTGCTACAAAGCTTGGTTTGAATAAGATGGTTGGTCATGAATGGATGCAAATAACTCCCATTCCATGATAAATTGTGCTCCCTTTTTTTTCTTCCTCATCATGGCCATTAGTGTTCTTGGAAGATAGAAAATTAATGCAAGAAATGAGTCACACGCCTACTTGAAGGAAAAGTAGTCCAAAACCAAGTTGTCCCAAAGACCAAGCTTAAGCCATTAATTAATTTTGGAAGCTAGTCATTTCATGCAAGGGATGCATCACAAGCTTATGTGTCCCCTATAAGCTTTAGGCCATAAGTGTTCTATTTAGAGACTTGGAAGACAAGTAGTTCTAGAACATTGTTGTCTTGAAGAGCAAGTTTGGTCATAAATGACTTTGGTCACTAGTCATTTAATGCAAGGGGGTGATTCACTATCATATGTGTCCTCTATAGACTTAGGCCATTATGACCCTAATATGAGCCTTGGAAGACAAGTAGCCCTACAACACAAATTGTCTTGAAGATTAAGTTTAACCATTAATAGAAGCACCCCCATCTCATTACCAAGCTTGGCTCGTTCCTCTCACTTCTCTCTCCCTTGCTCGTCCACCTCGTCTCTCTCGGCCACTTCTCCACTCACCGCTCACCCCTCCCCATTTAGCCACCACTCGGCCACCGCTCGATCAAGATTAAGTAGAGTCCCTAACTGTTAGCTAGGGCGACATGCTACGTTGTTAGGCTTGACTATGTCCTCATCCACACTTAGTTGTATGCATGTCAATGGTTGTTTGTATGGTCTGCTCATGTCCTTGGATTTGCAAGTGAAATTCCAAACCTATATGCCATGTTGATTTGCTCGTCATATAAATCAATGAATTTGTTTTTGATGTGTTGTAATGTTGATTTTTAGTTATTGTTTGTTGTTGTTCGGTTTTATTGAATTGCATGTTTTGTTTTGGGCTGGAGATTGAGCGGTTTCCTAAGTTTTGGCATTGATTTCTAGTTTTTGAAATCTCTGGATTTTCACTATTTTATTTTTTATTTTATAGAGCTTTTTCTGCTTCAAAACTAATAATACTTCATTCATGAAGGATGTTGAAAACATATTGATCTACAACATACTTTAATTTGTTGTTTTTTTAAGATGAAATAGGTAGTATGAAAGCCTACTCATTTACCATCTTGAATCTGTCTAGTGCGGTAAAAACAGTGACCCGGTTATTTTTTGAATTTTTATAAATTTTTCCCTTTCAAACCTAAACATGCTTCATTCACAAAAATTGTAAAGGACATCTATGTTTACAACATATAAGAATTTCAAAGTGTTTTGTGAACATTGGGAGTTCGAAATGGGTTTTCCTCTATGGTTGTCAAATCTATTCGACGGATGAACCTTTGGGTTGTATTCTATGACTTATTGCTCTTTTCACATAATGATTTAGACTTTGCTTCCTCATGAAAATGTTATTTATGGTCTTCTCTACAATATATTAAATTTTTATAATATTTTGAGCCTATTTGATAAAGTAATGATACTAATTTTGAAAATTGCTCGAAATTATTTTATTCTATCCACTTTTGGACAATGGAGATCCCCGTCAAATTTAATGAACCAAGCCACGAAACAGTGGGGAACTAGATGTTGAAGTCTCTCTTGAACCTAAAAGGTGGTGGTGTGCTTCAGGACGGTCATCTCGGTCCCCGACATGGCATACTCGATCACCTCCCACTCAAAGAACACAAGGACCCCAAAAAAATGATGGCACTCCATACTAAGAGCCTAAAAATATTTAACAACAATGGAGTAAGATAAAAATCTCAATAAAAATTAACCACCTAAGCCTCGATTAGAATGCGAATTCTTCTCAAAGGCAACCTAATCACACAACGATATATAATTTTACCTCACCTTAACACACCCTTGCAAATTAGTAAATCACAATATCAATGCATTAAACATAACCAATAATCAGAACAAATTCCATAGTATTCATGCGCATTCCCAACATACGTGTTCCAATTATTAGGATCCTTCAGACTACGGCCAACACAAGAGTTGACAATGTTCTGACATGGTTGGATATCATCCCATTCCATCGGGCACGTCATCATCTAAAGCCCCTTAAAATATTGGTCCGGCCTCAACTGTGACTCAGCATCTGAACTCCTACCAGGCATTCGATAAACATCAGGCATCTTCCCAAATTCCAATTTGGTGACAGATTCAATTAACTAACCACTCAAGCATGCCAACACTCAATCCAATTTTTGGTCTTTTAACTAAAAATTTTGGAGCAAGCACAATGAAGGAAGCAATGTGAGTGTCTTAGTTGAAATAAAAGGCGAGGGAGAAGGATGGGGGACCAAAATTGTCCGAAACGAAAAGAACCCATTTTTGCAGTTGATCCGACAAGGCATTTGATTTTCATGGCTAGACTTTCAGAAACATTGTACTAATGTCACGCCCCAATCCTCGGTCACGTGCACATCCTTCTTATTTGGTCGATTTTAAAATGCGATATCCCAGGACTACGTATTGCCGACCATTTCTTTTTAATAGCACATGCGGAAACAGTTATAAATCCTCGGACAATAAAACAATGGGATAGAAAAGTAGAGCCATAATTTCCATATTGAAATTCACAACCATACTTTTATACAGGCACCTCAAAAGCATATAATGCAATACTATTCACGAGGGTCTGATCTAACACTTAACCACATAAAATCAAGGTCTAACAAAACATGATGGGATCTCAGTCCTCATCCGGGTCGTATTCAGGATCCTCCTCATGGTCATCTTCTTCTCCAAAATCTTCCTCCTCATCTGGTTCCACATTAGGGTTCTCCTCTTCAGATCCCTCCTCCTCAAGCTCCTCATTAGGGTCCTAAAATAGTTATTTAATAACCATTGAGACCACATCTCAGCAAGTTCTACCCCCTAAGACTCGATTAGTAAACCAATACGCTAACCGGGCTACCTATGCACGCACGGGTTAGAGGACTTACCTTGGCCTCAGATTCCACCTGCATATTAACACAGTTCAATAGGCACTCAAATAATCACATCACAGATCGATATCTCGATCAATCGACCTAGTCAATTTCATGTCAATCGGATCATTCATTGGTCATTTCAATTCAATAAATCAATTCACGATATCAGATCAAAGCAATGATCAATCGACCTAGTTGATCACATGTCATCACGACCCATGCTTGGTCGGCACATTCAATACTATTTATAAGTCCAACCATAGTTCAAGACTGCTCACTCTAAGCTGATATATAGATAGTATAGCTCGCACTAAGCTGATAGGGTTAAGGCATACTGCTCTCGCTAAGCTGACATATCGCCCGTAGGCTGATATAGTATACCGGTATACTGCTCTCGCTAAGCTGACATATCGTCCGTAGGCTGATATAGTATACCCCCGATGCTCACTGTAAACTAATAAAATATACTGTTCACACTAAGCTGACATATCGCCCGTAGGCTGATATAGTACACCAATATACTGCTCTCGCTAAGCTGACATCTTAGAGCCCGTAGGATGATATAGTATACTATCCAACCATTCAATCAATTCCATCTTTTATCATTCTCGATAAAATAACCATGTGTGGAGACACGGTCGGCCTTAGCCAAAATATAATATTTTCATTTCCATAACTCCCACATTTTCTGTAGTCCACTCAAATATTTTTGGCATTATTAATCGATGCCCAGTTATTTTTCAATTAATAACCAATGATTATCCAATTAAAGAATAATTCATTATTTCACAAATAAATCAATTCAGCATGAAATAGAGCTCAATTAAATAAACGAACTGTGCCACGACGATCAGCATAAAATTCCAATCATTGGCCATCCCAGTTGAATTTCCGGGAAATAAATAATTAAATAATTAGTTTCGGAAATTAAATAAATAAATACAATAAATTCAATTTAGCACAATATAAAGCTCAATTAAATAAACAGACTGCACCACGATCATTAGCATAAAATTCCGGTCATTAGCTATCCCTACCTAATTTCCGAAAAATAAATAATTTATTAAATTAATTACGAAAATTTATAATTAAATACTAAAAATCCAATTTAGGCCCGTAATGCCTTATTGGAGCCCGAAAAGGGTCGGGAAAAATCCCGAGATACATTCAATAAATATAAGAAGCTCTCTACTTGCTAATGACTAAGTCTAACCACTTAACATGCATCATTAAGTCACTAATTTAATTGTTCTAGACTAATCTAACCACCTAATTGCACTTAATTAAATATAATCAACCCTTAAGCATAATTAGCAAACTAAGAAAGAATTAGTGAGTAAAACTCACTTGGTAAAAGCGAAGACCGAATCACCGCGACAGCGACGCGACGACGGCCAAAAACCGAACTTTCGGCAGCGTCGACGGACACTCAAGCCGAGCTCAAAAGCCTCGCAAGCCCACAGAAATTTCTGGGCTTGGATCGAACTTGGGCCTGAGCTTGGGCTGACTTGCTTCACGGGCTTGGGCTTCAAACGGGCTGAGATGGGCTTGCTGCTGCAGGGCTTCAATTGAGCTGCTTACTTGCATGGGCTAACTACGCTGGACTGAGCAGAAATCGATGGGCTCATGGACTTCAATTGATGGGCTGGCCAGGCGAGAGAAGCAGCAAAGGCAGTTGTTGGGCTGAAGACACGGCCCAAGATGCTGGAGAGTTGGGCCGAGCAAGGAGCAGCTGGGCCGTGAAGACACGGAATGGGCTGTCTCGCGCGCGAGAGTCGTGGACGAGTGGTGCTGCTTCGTTTGCGAACTGGCGCGGCAGCAGCTTCTGTCTTCGTGCGATGGGGTTTCTTCAACGTTTCAGTAGCTTGGGACTTCGTGGTTTCGCTGGGTCGAAAGCTAACCGAAGAAGTTGAAGGCAAGTGGCAGCGGCAAAGCAGGAGCTGGTGATGGACGCGTGCGGCTTCGGCTTCGCTGGCTTCGGTCAACACGGCTGGAAAATGTTCCTTTTGTTGACTCAGCAATTGGAAGGAGCGGACGCGTGGGTGCAGAAGGCGGTGGAGACTTCCTTCAATGCTGCTTCGTTGGTGTCAAGGTTTCGTGGGTGCTACTCAGTCAAACATCAAAGCCAGCGAGAGTGTTTTGACTGAGGGAGACCAACGCTAGTGGAGATGGGCGTTGGTAGCTTCGGTCTTCGTGGGGAGGAGACGCAGGCGCTGCTGTTGGAGGAGAAGACCACGTGGCTGAGAGAGGCGGAGAAGCGGACAAGCTTGGGTAGAGAAACGTGGAGATGCAGAGGATATGGAGGCTTCGGTAGATGGTAGAAGAGATGGAGAGGGAAGAACCACTGCCAGATACGATTCTGCTCCCCCTTCGTACTACCAAAAAATGAGATTCTTGCCTTCTTTCGGCTTAAGAAGGCTGCGGTGAGAATGAGGATCACTTCGGAACTCTAGGAGAATGGGCGTTTTAGGGCGGGATCTAAAAGCTCTCCAACGTGTTGCGGAGCTTTCGGACGTGAGACGAGAGGGTCTTTTGGCTTCCTCAGGGCCGTATGAAGCTTAGCTTGCTTTAACAGCCACGTGATGATTCAAGTTCGGGGTAGGCGTAGGAGCTGGGCGAAGCGGTAGCGAAGCTCAGGTGGTGATGCAAGTGCGCGGTGAGCGTAGTAGCCCCCTCGGGCATGCTCCTTGTACAACCAAGCAAAGAGCTAGTGAGGGCCGGAATGGAATATCGTATGTAGTGTAGAATCGGATCTGAAGCTCTTTACTAGGATTGGAACAAGCGAGGAACGAGTGACCACAAGCTCCGCTTAAGCGCTCGACATGCAGTTAGCTCAAAACATGTTCATCATGTGGCCGAGCGAAGCGCACCTGTGTGAAGCAGCCTAGCATCACTTTAGATAGGAGCAGAATGGATGACTTACAACTGAAAGTCAGTTCTCCGGATCGATATATCGTACGACGTAATGGAGATCTTGGTCTAGATCCGGTGGTTCGCAGAATTCGGGACCTAAGGATGTTCGGTCCGTCACATGAACGGGAGCGGACGATTCCCTCGTCTCTCCCTTTTCGGGGAATGGCTGCAATCATAACCAAGTGATTGAATGAGTGGGGGTCTCCGAAAGCACATGCAGGATAAGCAGGTGTTTCAGGAGACGGTCTAAAAAAGTATCCGGTCCTGAAAGAAAAGAGAACTCTCAACAAGCTGGAACTAATCAAGATCAATAAATAGGAAGAGGAGTTAGCTAGGAATAGGAATCAATTGACAAAGTTCATGCCACGACGATCTATATGGAAGGGCAGTTTTGTTGATGCATTCCTGTTGAGAAAGTTTTCTTTTTCTTTTTTTCTCCAACTCCGGATGAGTTTGAGGCATCCGGCGCCTTTTTTGAAGACTTTTTGTTGCGCTCCTATCTCTAAAGGGCGAGGGTGGGGGCTTGGTGGAAGCCCCTCCAAGATGCCCGGTAAACTCGGGCTCGGGCGGCCTTTGCCTTCATTTCTTGAAGAGCACGAGGTCACCTCTTCATCAATAAGAGAAAGGAAGGCAAGAAAAAGGAAATTCCCCCCAAGAAAAAAGAAATAGCGGTAAGTGATGAGGGGGCGGCTTTTTCGTGGTAGTAATTGCGAACTCATGATCGTGGAACCGGAGCTGTTTGCTTTGACGAGATGAAAAAAAAGGTGAGGCGGAAGCAGGAGATGTCGCACCAATGGAGGGAGGCGGTGGACAGGCGTGCGAAGGTAGCCAAGGTAGAAAGGGCAAAAAGTCAAGCCACTTATCCAACTAATTAAAGACTTGGTCTCCCAAAGGCTTACATAAATATCTCTATGTCCCCCACAAATACTTTCTAGCTCAATTTATCACAAATAATCCACTTTTGATATCCAAAATTCCAACCTCCTCCCAAGCTCCGAATTTAAACAAATTGAACTTCAATTTCTCACTCTAATCTCCAAATCGAGGTTCAATTTTGCTAAAGAAAAATCCCATACCATTTTTTGCTAGTTCCCAACACTCAAAGGCTCAGCTTGGAAGTCGAAATTTCATTTAATTGAGCCCATCTGAATTTCCGTTGATTTTCCACGGCGTCCGAACCGATTTTCTGTAAAAATCTCGGGATCTCTGAAAATCTTCTGAGACTGAATTGACACTCCTAGAATTTATTGTGACATAACAGAATCCTCAATTTTTGAAATCGGACCTGAATTCATGGTTAATTCCCATTCAACGCGTTTTTAGTGTGACCTAGGCTACCGGATAACTTTCAAGCATTTTTAGTGCAATTGACCCGTGGTTGATTTTCTTCGAGCCACTATGAACCCACTCGATACATTGGCAACTCTCGATTGTTGTAAAAATCTCGAGAATTCAAATACGGACACAGAGTACCAAAACGATCGAGAATTCAGTCTAGTGTCGGCCGACGAAAATTTTCCAATTTAGTGGTGTCACCCACGATTAGCCACACATCTCTGTCAAACCAATCTATCTCTAATCTCTAATCAATTTATGTCTGTGCCGTAATGATCTCAGCAGATTAACACAGTCGAGCAGCCGATTCCTGGTCGAATTCTCAAGTCTATTTGCCTTAAAATCCTTAATGGTTTCCCCGAATAGTTTAGTTATCTCGAGAGCGATCGCTTCCGAGAACATGACACCTAGATTTTGACGGTCCGTTTAGATTTAGATGCATTTTTATTATTTTATTTTAATTGACGTTTTATATTGGACCAATGGTGGACATATTCAAATTAGATGGATCAGGCCCATGAAGTGAGCTCGTTGGCCCAAGCCCATGTTTTTAATTATCTCGTGGAAAAATAGAAATTTTGAAATTTTCCTAGAATATGAATCTTTGGATATGGCACATGTGTGAAAAAAAATATTTTTGTGAGATTTGAATTTTGAGAAAATATTTATCTTGATCTGGAATTCTTATCAATAATGATCGGTTTGTGAAGATGCATCGCGGATATAGATTTGGAGGGGAAATCGAGGGTTTATCTCCTACCCCCTATAAAAGCAACCGTGTACGAGAAAGAGGGGAGACTTCTTTGAAAAAAATTCAGAAAAAGTGAAAGAGAGAAGCCATCCGTGGGGAGCTTCTTTGGAAAAAAAAAAAAAAAAGAAAAGAACAAGTCAAGAGAAAAGATACGAAGGAAGAAAGTGACGTGAGAGAGAGAGAGAGAGAGAAAAGTAAAGGGTGATTTGACCGTTACTATTCACCTTCTCCCCCAAATCGCTGCCTCTCCTCTGTAACCTCCAATCCGCGAAGCTTCCGCCACCGTTTTTCCCCGACGCCGTGCCGCGCCTCAACGCCTTGCCTCGCGACGACCCAAGCTCGAGTCGAGCCGCTCTCCAACGCACCACCGCCCCACTCCGCCGCGCCGCTCGCCCGACGCTGTGCCGCGTCCGTCGCCACCCTCACCACGCCTCGCAACCTCCGGCCCACCGAAGCTTTGCCGAAACCGGAGCCCTAAATCAGCCGCACCGCCGCGTTTGCCTCGCTCGCAGCTGCCGGTCGCCGTCCGTGAAGCCCGACGCCAGAGCCTTTCCCGCCCGGCTCCGCCCACTCGAAGCCGCGAGTCCTCTGTTCGCCGATTCCTCCTCAACCACAACGCCGGACTGCCTCAGCCTCTGCCCGAGTACCAGATCCCGAGTACCCGCGACGCCGTTTCTGCTCTGCCCTCAGCCCGAAGCTCTACCGCTGCAGCCAGACGCCGTTGCCCCTACTTGGTTCGCGATCGGCTGCGACTCGCTGCGTCTGCCGGCCTCGAGACCTCCCCCGACGACTGCTGCTGCTGCTCCCGTGCCGTCCCTGTCCCGCCTGACCCGCGACCAACCGTGCCTTCCTTTCGCCGGAGCTGCCCCGCCGGACCGATGCCAGTTGCCGTAGGTGACTCGCCACGAGCAATCCGTGGGAAGGGGAAAACAAAGCAGAAAAAAACAAAAGGAAAAGAGAAGGGAAAATTTAGGTAGTTTTTATTTATTTACTTACTATTCTCTTTTTCTTTCCTTTTTATTTTATCCTTTTAGTGAAATTGTTCCCTTTAAATATGTTGATTGAGATTCCGACATGAAATAGTCCCTCAAGCTAGGGATTGACAGTCCGATTTTTAAGCCCGAAATCCGACTCGCAATCCCTTATAAAAATCGACAATCTAATCTCAAGCCCGAGATTCGATTCGCGATTTAATTTAAAATTGACCAACCCGATCTCATGCGCGAGATATGGTTCGTCAATTTTAGGATATCAATCTTATCTTGTTTGATTTGCAATCGTCAAGTTGGTTGAGTCAATCTTATTTTCGTAAAAGAAAAATCCAAAAAATATTTGAATTAGGATTAGATTTGCTTTAGGATTAAAATTGCAATCGATTTCGAATTTTTAAATGGGAAAATCAAATAAAAATCCGAATAAGGATTAGGATTGTTTTTGTTATCTTGCATGTTAGGATTGCAATCTTATTATGAATTTTTTTTAAATAAAAAAATCCAAAAAAAGAAAGTGCATTCATTTAGATTGTTAGTTTTTATTTGAATTGCATGTTAGTTATGTATTAGTTTTAATTTCGAAATTAATATAAAAATCATTGTGCATATTAGATTGTGATTGCATATCTCATTGTAAATTTAGATCATTTTTTTAAATAAATTGCATTTTAGATTTAGATAATGTCTTAGTTTAAATTAGGATTTAATATGACTTAATCCCTAAGTTAAATTAAATAGAATCTTAATCTAGCTAGATCATTTCAAATTTCATAAAATTTGTCTTAGGATAAATTAGTTGCAATTTCTAGGATAGATTGCATTTTTAAATTAAAAACGTCATTTGCATGTCATATAAGATTAAGTCCATGAAATGCACGTCATTTTAGTGACTATTGTTAGATTCAATTTTAATTGGAAATTGCCGTCATTAGATTAGGCCATTTAATAAATGTCATTTGACATATAACTCGCATATTAAATTGCAATGTTGCATATCATTTTAGCTGAAATAATTTTATATGTCATTGCATTGCATTGCATTGCATTGCATGTCATTAGAATTTAGTCATGTTGGTTAATTTAAATTGCATATAACAATTGCATGTTCATTAAGAGATCATAGAAAATTTTATTCATATGGTTTAGGACATGTTGCCATGCCATATCATTTCATAAATTAAAAGCATCACATTGCATGTCATTAAGATTAGGTCATTTAGATTGCATTTGATTATTGCATTTCTTCATGTCATATAGTTTAGATCATGCTGCCATGTCATATTAGATTATTAGCATGCATCGCATGATTTTCACTAAATAAAGTGAAAACAAAAATTGAAATTGCGTGTTAATTAGAAATCATATCTAGGGTTGCTTTGATATGAATTCGATTTAACAATGCAGATGCTTTCGTTTTCTAGGTATGTTTTTGCATTATTTAATTTGCTTTCTTGAGTGTTAAATTGGTGGTATGCGCACATGTATGATCACCTCACATGTTAGAAAGTTAAATTAAAATCAATTCAATTGCCAAACATTTTTTTGAAAATGAAATAAAAGGTACCGAAAGGGCACTATGATAGTCTAGTGTAACCAAGTCCCCGAACTCATAAATCTCTGTTCGTAGGAGTGAAGTAAATCTCCCGTTACTTCACTTGGGTTTCTAATCGACCCACCAAAAATAGATTAGTGGCGACTCTTGATTGAAAATCATTTACATGTTAAGAATTCAAACCTAAGTTGCGAATTGGTATGGGCTTGGGAGAGCCCGAGCTAAGCTTAAAGACTTAGTAATCCATTAACCTAGTTTTAGGTGGTGAACCCGAAAAATTGGGTCGCGACAACAGCCCTATAGACGCGTCAATAAAATGCTCGATTTATTCAATAGGAAACATGACTGAAAATCTGGGATGTCACAACTAAGGCTCTACTTTTTGGGGAAATATATATATATAATTAGTTATTTTATAAAATTACATAAAGATTAGTAAAAAAATGTGCATGTGTCACATACCAAAGAGGGCCATGTCATCAATCCAAACAGGGCTCATCAAGATCGTTAGATTGTAAGTGACTTACTCTTTCACCGTTAGATCAAGTGTATCTCTATTTTTGAATTGATTAGATGATTGATATCTTCTATCATTAAATTGTGTACAAAATCAATGGTTATAATTAGAGAGACTTTTGTATAAATAGGGAGCCTTCCCTATCACTTGTAATTGTATCATCCACCTCATTTGAGAAATACAAATATTTTTTAGAGTTTCTCTCTCTACTTTCTCTCTCAAGAAATTAGGGATAAAGAATACAACAATAAAGCGGAATTGTACAATTATATGTGGAAAGAGAAAAATATTTTGCAATTTGAAATCTGAAGTTTTTCAATCCCACAATAGTATTGCCAAAATTAATTTTGAATCTTGCTATTGTACAATAAAGTGTGTCCTTCTACTAATAAAAATCTTTCCATTAGCAATAACTCAAATATGTACTGATAATGCAAGGAGTGTGCACGAACTGGCATCATCCTAATAATAGTGTAGATTAGCCAATTTGTTCCCACGCGCCACAAATTTAAAATTTAATCCTAAGAGTTGACCAAAACATAACAAACTAACCGGGGCTCTACCATTTGAACTTACCCATTTGAACTAAAAACCCACCTCGACCTTCCCATTTGAATAACGAAAAACCCAATTCGACCTTCCCATTTGTGAACGAAAAACAAACCTCTCCCGTGAAGCCAAGAGAAGCGGAGCACCCCTCCACCCATGGAAAATGGAGAGCCACCTCACTGTCGACAGCCACTCTGTGTTTTCTCATCCCCGCGATTGCGCCATGAAAGCCGCCCTCGCGCCTCTCTGATTTGATCTTATCGAGCATTGCAGTTTTCATATGTGTTAAGTCCAACCGGTTGTTAAGTTTTAGTTGCATTTGTTTTTCGCGGTAGTCTTTGCCCTCTTAAGGCTTTGATAATTTAATCATCAATGTGTCGAGGCGGACCAGCCGGGGCACCACTTTACTCCTCGGAGACAAACGGGGTGCCCTGCCTTGCGTCGAGCACAGAGAGATGGCAGGGCCAGGGGAACGTGGTACCCAATTTTGCCCTCGCCCTGTGCACATCTCTACTTGGCTTCCCTATTTGAGCATGCTTTGGTGCGATTTCTTTGCAATTACTTTTACTTTGTGTCGAAGTGGCTGAATAAGTATGACCATATTGCTTAATCCCCTGGTGCTCTTACCTGCAAATCTCCCTCTCGAGAGGATTTCTTTTTATCACTCCGGAGTGTGTAACAATGGTGAGAGTGCTGCCCATTTAGACGTTGTTTTTTCCCTTTATATCGAGGTTACTGTAGTTAATTGCTACATTGTACAGGAGATTGTACAGTGTCTGAAGTTGAGGTAACACAAGTTTTTGGATAGATATTCTATGTTCTCGCCAACCGCCTATACCATCTAGTGCTTTAAGTTTGAGAATGATTTCTTCAGGATAAATTAAGATGTGAAATATTATTTTTTTTAGCATTGTTTTCTCTGTTTTTTTTCCTCTTTTCCTTATGTGTTTCATTGGTTCTTGGCGGAGTGCAGAATCAGGCCGAAGAAATATGGGATGACGTTCAAAGTCCTCCAACGATGATGGAGGCAAGCAAACGAGAGACAACGAGTCAAAGTCCTTCAATGCCAGCGAGTAAGGCAAAGGCGAAAGTCAAAGTCTAATGCCCCTCGATGGAGGCAAGCAAAGTCAAAAAAATCCCATTGCCGATAATACCGGATATTCCAAAGGCAAACCAGGTAGGAATGGACATTCCAAGTCAAACTGAGTATAGAACAAGCTTACAAGGACGAAACAATCGCATCTGACAGGTGTCGACGTGTGAATAATTCAAAGTAAAAATGATGTAGCACTATTAGGGTATATAATATTTTCTCTACAAATTACAGCTTACAAGGACAAAACAACCGTATCGGACAAGTGTCAACGTGTGAATGGTTCAAAGTAAAAATGAGGTGAAACTGTTAAAGGTACACAGTATTTTCTTGTAATTCGTATCCTGTTTCTTTTCGTTGATTTGTTTTTTTCCCTTCTAGAGCAATCGATTGATCTACCTTGTCGGGACAGGTGTAACGAGTGCGGATGGGTTTGCTCGATATTGCCGCCTTAGATGTTACAACGCATTATATATTTGTGGGAGTGATGAGATGGGACTGCAACAGAGACTAAAGCCTTGGAGAAGTGCACACTGCAGCAGATTTGCGATAAGCAATTATAATTTCTCATGATTTCTTTATGTCATCGCCTCGTCAAAAGAGTGGATGATGCTCTGAAATGTGTGAAAAGCATAATAAGTTTCTTCTTAATTGGACATGTCTTCGGTATAAAGATGGCATGTGTGCTTTTAAAGGCACTCCAGGTTTTATATGTTCTCGTTAGCACACATGGTTTTGGCAGCCGTGTTATCATCAAAATATCGTGCAGTGGGTCGCAGCATTCATCAATGTAGGAACGCTGTTGACGTGAAAATTCTTCTTTTTTTTTTTAAATTAATTTTTACTGCATAAAATTGGTTTCTTATCAAATTTTCGGTACGATCTTCTCTCCTGTCATGCCGTAGATATCGAGCAGGGCATAAGCAAGTTATATAATTGGTTCAACATATGCTTTGATAAGTTTGGACGTCCATCAACCCCATAGCAGACTGAAGTTTGCCAAGCTATTTCAAGAAATTGTTCGAGAACAATTGGCTTCTGAGAACACAATGTAGTCGGTTTGAAAGTTCGGCAAGCTATTTACTTGTTCATCTTTATGGATTCATCTGTACAAGTTGCTCACATTTTTTCAGTTGAATAATGTTTCGTTGTGACAACTTTAATGTAATGATTTTTAACTGACCAGCATGTGGATGGTATGTGTCCTACCCTAAATAAACTGTGATTCAATGCGGGGCAATCACTGTGAGAAGTGTGAAAAACTTTTGAATCCAACTGAGTTAATTTATTCTAGGTGTAAGGTACCACATATTCTCACTAGATTTTAATTTTTTTAGTTTGTTCGGTATAGGCCATGCTTGTATGAGAGGCTGTCTACTATGCACTTTAATGAACTGTGAACGGGAGGCAGATTACTACTATTCAACATGATATCTATGCTTAGCTAGAATGCAAAAATTTAGGACTTGTTTTCAATATATAACATCACCCATTGTCATAAGAGCCTCCTTTTTTAGCTCCTCTGAATGTCTGTCTTGCGTCTTTGATGTTACTGAGAAATGAAATGAAAGAAACAGATGTTGAAGCAGTCATGCATGCTTTAAGTGACTTTAACATAATGTCCTGTTTTTAGGTGCAATTTATCTTAATGCTGCTTGTTTACAGGTCTGTTTGGCAACTCCGAGAATCCGCAATACAAACCACTTCTTATTTTATATTAGAACCCAAGTATTATTTCATGCATAATATTATTTTAATTTTTTTAATACAAAAAATTTATTATTCAAGGCAAATAAATTTCATTTCATTCATATAAAAAAATTATATCCACTTTTATCTCATCTCCTCATAATTATTTTTATCTAGGCTATATCTTTATTGTACCCGATTTTATCCTATCTTGGATAAAAATCAAATATGGAATAAAATAAATTTTATACTATCACAACTTTTATGTGGGTCACCTATCATAGTCTAATCATTTTTTTAAGGGAACCACCCACGCTCTATTTTTTTCTTTTGAAGTCTTAATCATGGACTGACCGAAAAAAAGTCTTAATCATGGAAACTCCCATTTAATCTTTATCCCACTAGACATCAAAATTAGCCGGCTAAAGAGGATACCTAATCAGTAGATTTGCCTGAATCACCATCTCTGCTAAATCCATGAACTTAACCACAAAAGAGCAGACAAGAGAACAAAATCCTGATGGCAAAGTGCTTCAGCTTTGCAGCGACATGTGACCGATGGTTCCGCTTCTCCTTCTCCCGGGCGGGCCTGAAACCGACCACCACCGACCTCGGCGACGGCACGGTCGTGCACTGTTGGGTCCCCAAGACGTACAAACCCAAGAAGCCCAACTTGCTCCTCTTGCACGGCCTCGGAGCCAACGCCATGTGGCAGTGGAACGACTTCATCCCGTCCTTCCTCGCCAGATTCAACGTGTACGTGCCTGATCTCCTGTTCTTCGGCGATTCCTACACGACCCGGCCCGAGCGGACCGAGCAGTTCCAGGCTCAGTGCATCGCAGGTAGGACTGTCGATTTTCTGACGCGACACGGTAGGCCATGACTCGAATTGGCATGTTGACCCGCTTTGCAGGAGTCTTGGAGGCTCAGGGAGTGAGGAAACTGAACGTGGTAGGGTTAAGTTACGGCGGGTTCGTGGCGTACAGCTTGGCGGCGCATTTCCCGGAGATGGTGGAGAAGTTGGTTCTGTGCTGTGCAGGGGTGTGTATGGAGGAGAAGGACATGGAGGATGGGACGTTTCCGGTGAGCGAAAAAACATTACATGGACTCGTTCTATGAATGACAATCCCATTGCAAAAACTGCTTAGGAACTTATATGCTTTTTTTCCGGAATTCAGTGCGTCTTACTGTTTCTTCGTACTTGTGATAGTGGAACTGAGTCTTGGTACAATGTCGTCTCGGCAGGTGAAGAGCGTGGACGAGGCCCTGAGTTTTCTGATACCACAGACGCCGGAGAAGATGAAGGAAATGTTCGAGGTCGTCTTTTACAAGCCGGTGACGAGAATGCCCACTTGCATCATGCAGGATTTCATTGATGTAAGTTGACAAAAAGTTACAAATCTCTCAGCTCCACGTTTGCATTTTTGCACATCGCCTCTGAATCTAAGTTTAGTTGATAACAAGTGTTCAGTTTTCGTTTCCTTTGTGAAAGAGCACTTACTTTTCCTGATTCAAAATGGAAGTTTGTACAGTTAATCATCAGGTAATAGCTACATGAATGGGGAAGTAGATTCTTTACATGGCTCTCCTGTATTTATATATAATTGACTAAGCCACTTCTTGACCAGATTGAGTAGTCTTGTCTCACATTTTTATTGCTCCAGATTACAAGTTATCGGGTGGATTACATTCTATAACTGAAGAATGCTTCTTTCCTTGTTTTAGTAGCTCTGGAGTGTTTGTTATGTTTATGGTGATGTTCAGTGAAAAAAATGTGTATAAATAAAAACGCCTCTGCTTTTAGAGATAGTCATCACCATTCAGCATTCTGCAGTGGATTGTTGCACCTTTGTTCCCTCTTACCCATATTTGAGGCCGTGGAATATTGCATTGGTGCAATAGGTCCACGAATCCCAACCATATGGAACTTTCTGGACACTAGACAGAATGAATAAGTAGCTTGTTCCTTGTGAACTGAGACAATACGAGACTAAACAGCTGCTTATCATACAATGTGCGAACTCTCGCTGTCATCGATCCTGCATTAGCTGTGCTGTTTCAACTGACTTATGAAAAGCTAAATATTTAAATTTCATATGATGCTTCTTACGGGCAATCTGGGACAAGTTTATCTTGATCACTAAAGTTCTGTGGCATTTCAAGAAAGGTCACCATAATTATCTGCAGGTTTTGTGGAAGGAGTACCTTCAAGAAAGGACAGAACTGGTCAATGCCTTGTGCAAAGATAGGAAGATGTCTAATCTTCCCAAAATAACTCAGGTTTCATTCTCTTGAAATCTCTGTCCTCTCTTGAACTCGCGCAATTTACTCATTACATATCCACATTGATTTTGTCTATATCTTCTCTCATCCTTGCCATCCTCTCAAGCCATTGATCTTTTGTGATGCAGCGAACACTGATAATCTGGGGGGAATATGATAAACTCTTTCCATTGGAATTGGGTCACAGATTAAAGAGGTTCCCCTTCTAAGCTTTGCTTTGGTTTTTCTACTATCTTCAGAAGCATGATTTTCTCTAACAAGAACTTGTATAAACAACATCTGGTTGAAAACAAATCTTCCGAACCATAATGTTCTTAATCATCTAAAACCACTTCAATTTGAAAATCCGTTGCTCATGCGCATCAAATTACAGAGGATCTGTTTTTGCTCTATTGTAGATTTTCTTATGGGATAACCTGCTTCTTTTTTAATCAATCAACTGACTTTGGCCAGGCATTTGGATGAAAACGGGCAACTAGTGGTTGTGAAGGATTGTGGTCATGCAATGATTAAAGAAAACCCGAAAGAGATGTACAAACACATCAAGGCGTTCCTCATCGATCCACTCCTTTCTCCTAAAAAGGTAAATCAAACCAGTGGCCAGAAGGTGGACTGAGAGTTGGCAATGAATTCTGCAGCTTGCTTGTCCAAATGTTATATATGCAATTATTTAATCTGTGTGATCAGATGAAACATGGTTCAACAAAATTGAATTCATGAAGAGTAAGGCTGATAGTATGAGGAATATTTCCTGGTTTCCTTGAGACATTGCGTTACAGATGAATTTTTTGGGTTCATCGTGAATTTTGCCAGATTAGTGGTGCAATGTTTGCTTGTAGTGCTGTTTTCACGGTACACGAAGTAAATTTATGCCACTGTGATGAACATTGTCTCCTGTTCCAGTTCAACGTGATTTCTGTGGCATATTGGTGCTCAATATTCTGAGAACTGGAGCTGATAACATGAAGTAGGTGAATGGCATAGCCACTTTGGAGGAGATTTCAATAACTTTTCGCACCCTCAAAGACTGCTCATGACAATGAGAGTCGTGATGTTATTACTGGGCTAATGGCTCTGCTCCTATCCACTGAGATACAGCTGATCTCATGATTAATACATATTGACTTGGCTTCACTTTAACTAGCCCAGGCCGCTGAACTTCATTAGATGATAGTGCAGAGATGGTCAAGATGTTTGTTCCTGTAGCAGGAGGTTGAGGCAGTGAGGCCAGGGTGGGGTTCGAACCAATAGTTGCTACCAAGATGCATGAGAAGTAGCCAGCGGAAGTTCCATTCTAAAATCTGGATATTGTTAAGAACTAGACTTGGCCCGAATGAATATTCAGAGGGTCGTTTTCCTTGCCACCCAAACGGGTTGGGAAGGAGCAAGAGCAACCAACGTTGATAATTCCTTTGGGCATTACCATAGGATTCTTACACCTATTTTGATACGTTCGGCTTGAGAGATAACTACCTTTTAGGAATGCAACTCTGTCATTCTAGTTCACTAGGATGTAAGCGCGTATGAAGTCGAGGGCTCTCCCTGGCCTAATTGCCCTTCGTAATTGAACTAAGGTTTTCGGATATGAAGAACAAGTAGGATCCAAACCCCGGACCAAAGTTTGTCCATACCACATATGAAATTTAAAGTATGCCTTGTATGACTAGGCCAATTGCCACGATGGTTGTTTGAGGAGTTGTTACTCAGATTACAACATAAGTAAATTAAGAAACATTAATTAAGAATATTTCAACATAAGAAACAATCAAATGAATGCATCATTGGATGAGAAAATTGTCTTAGTTTGGAGCAGCTTACACGAAGAAATTCATGAGTTTGATACAGTAACTTATTATTTTTGTGCATTCTGTATGTACTATGCATTAAATGCATGTAAAAAAAAAGTATGTTTGTTTTAATAAAAGTATTTGCGAACTAATAAATACTTTTTAATTGTAAGAGTTACATAGAATAGGAAGAGAAGGGGGGGGAAGTAAATAGATTAAATTTGTAAAGAAGTTGATGTGCATTATGTACAAACTATCAAATTACAAACACAGGCAAATTTATATGGTATCATTAGATTATTCGACTTAATAAGTTTTGGATATTTTAGGATAACATAATTTGTGGTCCCTAATTCCAATGTATCCTTACTTGTTTGATATTTACAATAACGAAATTTTTATTTTTGCATTTTTTGAGCTTATTCTAGCATTTTGCATTTCTTTCTACATCAGAAGACAAACCCAAAAATAGTTTTCACCTCACATTTTTTTGGATAAATTCAATGAAAAGCACAGTAAGCAGTACTATAGTTAAGTAATTTGAATATCTGACACTTCAAATCACCATGATTCCTTAACTCTAGCATTCTTCAAACTTGAAGTATGAACTTTTCCTCCCTCTCATAAAGCTAAATGTTTCTCACTTTATGAAAATTCAAATTCATATCCTCTAATAGACTAAATCATTGAGCAATTATTTTCTTAATATTCTTATTTTCTTTCATATCTTTTTCACAAACAAAACATGCGTTTTTCAGTTAGTGTTACAAGAAAAAGAAAGGATGCTTTGACACCAGTAATAAACTAATGGACAAATTTAATCAGAAACTAGCTCAAGGTAGATCATCAAAGCGAGTGGTTAACTAAGTCAATCCTTAGCAAACGTCATGTCCATCCAACAGCAGAAGAATAGAACCTAACCCATGCATGCAAAAGTTGGAGAAGATGCTCGTGCGTGAAGAACCGACAGCAAGCCTTTATTCTCCACTTTGATATATGATTTTGTGTCTCTACAGATTCGTTCACGAATTTATTCCAACGTGAAAGAAGAACCTCCTCAAGCTTTGGTTCATCGAACAGGCTGCAGCAAACAAAACCAGGCCACTGTAGCCCAAATTGCTCCAACGATCCATCCCTGAAAAATATGAGATATACATGGATAAATAATTTCTTGCCATTATTATGGCAAATCAATATAATTCAGGAAAAACAAATTTTTCAAAAGAAAATGATAATCTTACTGCTTGGAAAAGAAGCTGAACTCCAGATGATCCCCTGCACCTCATTATATGGATGGCAATCCGTGGTGGTATTGTAGCCACCACCACAAACGCAAACGAAGGCAAGGCTTGGAGAGTCATACCCGCACATCCCACCACTGTTCTCGCAACTTGGGCACTTGGTGTCCATGTGGTTACTGTCGAATGCCCCTTGTGTGTACTTCAGCTCCACCCCGTACTCCCACCGCGCCGGGTCGGTCGGGTAGTCCCCGAGTGACACCACCGGGGCATACCCGTCGCATTTCCAGGCCTGAAGGTCCAGCTCGCCCTTGCTGTCGAAGTTCGCCGGGGAATAGACGCAGCAGGTGCTGGTCGGGGAAAACAGTGGCAACCCGAGGGCGAGAATGGCCGGACATGCGTACATCGAGGCGCACAGATTGGAGGAGCCACGATCACATATGGATAAGTCCTTGATGGTGAGGGATGTATTAGGGGACTTGCAATGGAGGAGGACGAATGTCGATGAGCCGAGCTCGAAGGGGCCGGACCAGTCGAGGCCCAGGTTCGGCGAGGGCTTCATGGAGGTGCAGGTGGACATGTCGGGCGGGGAGATGATGAGGGTTGAGGTTGTGTAGGATATGGAGGTTACCGGGTATGAGCCGGTGTGGGTGGTGAGGACCAGCTTGTCGTCATCTTCCCCATGGACGCAAGTCACATAAGGGTGGAACCGTGGAGAGCCACAGCCATAGCCAGTGCCAAAAGGGTACTTGACCGTCAGCGAGCCACAGGTGTTCCGGCATGCCGGATCGGGGGATTCCGCTGGCCGGAGATGGAGTAGGAGAGCGAGGATGATAAAGGGAAGTAGAGCAGGTTCCATTTGGTTTGATCTATTAGGGGCGTCTGCCCTCATACTGGGACAGACTACTTGGTATGTGGGAGGACAGGTTTTCTTAGCCGGGATGCCAGTCATAATTGAGCAACACATGATTAACAGGATCAACTTTGGGAGAATATATTTAGCATAAAAAATTAGTAATATGAATTAAGTGATGATATTTACCCATTGACTACATTGTTTTAGCACCAATGAAGTAAAAGAGAGACAAGATCTTTGGTGTCGATTTATAGAGAATAAAAGGGCTCAATAAGCTAACGTTAGTATAAATTCGGTCATTTCATGGTTTCATAACTTCTGATAAGGTGGACATATCAGTGCTTTATTCCATGTCACTATGTCAGTTGCTTACAAGAGGTTGTAAGAAGCTTTACCTGAGGTGTCAATCTACTTTACCCTAAATCTTTAGTGCATGGGCGCTTTCGAATATTGCTGTCACCGCCCGAATGCACCATATAGTGATTTACAGTGAGGGTTGAATGGGGCCAGAGCTTGAATTTCGTAACCAAACGCGACTAAATTGCGGCCCACTGTGAGTCGGCGGGAACAGCGAACCGCTCCACTGGAAAAGGAAAAAAAAAAAGAACTCAACCTCCTGTCTGAGAGACAATTGCAGTGGGTATTGATGCAAGTTCTAGGCAAGAGAGCTAGATGACCAAGAGAAGTAATTCAGATCACCATGTCTGTCACCATGGGCTTCTTTAAAGAGCCGAATGCTCATGCCTTCCAAGCCAGGATCTTGACTTTTACAAACCGGATTGCAATATATATGCTAAGAAGAGCAATTTACTAATCATCGTTCAGGACTAAAACCTAAGCAGCAATAAGAGTCAACATGCCATAAATGCAAAGAAAAATTCATATCCTGAATGTGGCTAATTGTGTGCTCTCAGACAAGTATATGAGACGGTGTCGATACGACTCATCTTTATAAATGCCAATTGTGTGCTGTCTTACTAGTTGGGACAACCACACTAAACATTAATTTCAGTAATCTACCTTCAGAAATAGAAAGCAAAATCCAAATCCTGGACGTTGTAGAAGGACATGTATGACTGTCCTGGTATAACTCATACTTATAGAAGCCAATTGCACGCTCTTGGGTGCCAGTTTGAACAATCACCATGAACAATTATAAGTTTGAAAATGTATACTGCAGTGTCAACCATATGCACCCCGAACTCGTGAAGTAGTACTCTTGAGAATGGATGCATTTATGGAAGAATATTCCAACAGCTCTTGAGATGCTATGACGTAGTGTGAAAATGAATATACTCGGAGGACACTTGAGCAATATTAGCGCAGTAGGGGGGAGGGTGAGTAGTGAGCTTAATCAAAGTGTCAACTTTATCTTTGAGGAGTCTACACTGGACAGCAGAAGGAAAAACTAGCCAGACAGGTGCATCTGTTAGGACAAAAAAGATTTATTATCTTTAAGAAAAGAACTACTTACATTAACTCAAGCGCTTGGAGTTAATGTCTCTAAGAATAAGGGGAAGAAAACTAGAACATGTTCATCCATCCTCCTCCTCCTCATCATCATCCCCTCTATCCAGAACGTCCTCATCAGAATCTGTTGCTGCATTGCCTTGTAGATGTCGAAGCTGATTAATAGCATCATTCACATCAGAAAGTAAGGCATGCTTAGCAGCTTTAACTGTACCAACCTTCTTTGCATTGACTTCCATTTTGTTTAACTCCTTAGAAGTAACTTTTACTTCAAGACCCGAGTTTCTCTTTGCTTCCCTGATATGTAATTGATCAAGGTACTTATCATGCAATGCTCTGTTCTTAACCTGCTTTAGTACTGGAGGACTTATCAGAGGTATCCTACTTGAGCTATAAAATCTGGAGACCGGCTTCTTATTGCCTGAAGAAGACCTTTCACGGCATTTCAGAAGAGATCCTTGCATTTTCTGCAAATTGTCTGGTGTCACAAGTACAGAAGTCAACTCTTTATTAGATGGATCCACGTTGGGCTCAAGTACTGAGAAAAAATCTGCTTCACAAGTTTGGTCCGAGTGATTTTGCTTTTGTAACATCTGCCTGACAGTTTTGTGTGCAAGAAGACCTTTTCTTTTAGAGCTGAGCCTCTTGACCAATGGTTTAGGGGATATAAGAATCTTGCTTGCCGACAGTGGAGAAAGTTCGATGTAAGATTCATCCCTTCTGTTTGCTCTGGACCGAAGACGAGATTGAGTTGGGGTTAGATGATCCGAATGAATCTTATCAAAACATTCCTGTGCTGACTTTCCCGGTACCTGTGAGCATTTTGCATGTTAATCACATTATCTTCATACTTAAGCATCGCATGAGAACTACTAGAAAGTATACTGTGGAATTACAGGGAGCATCATCCATGGTTAAGGCTATTAAAAATAGATTCCAACAGGATATCTGCACTAAATGGCTGTTCTAATGATACAATGTCGTCAAAATAGCAATGTGAACTCTATTACCACTCAGCAAAAGTAGACACCTGCAACTTTACGCCAAATTATGAAGAGTACTCTTCAATACAGGCAACATTATAATCTCTAGATTTCAAACCAAAGAAGGTGGTGTCATCAGAATGTATGATCCTCAAAATTCCTGCTGCGAATTCAGACTTTTTCATATCCCTTTTCACATGCAAACAGAGAGACGGAAAAGAAGGAACACTCAAAGTACTGGTGCAACAAATGTGTCAGCATAACTGTAAATCTGAAATAATCCTGACAGTTAACAAAAATGACTTGTAATCTAAGAAGATACTACTATTGGTATATCAAAGCTGTGGGCCTGCAGCTTTTCATCCTCAATAGTGAAAACCCCCCGTCATAAACAATTTGACCTTGAATGATTAGGTTTTTAACTCATTATAAATTAACATTCATAAAATTCTCAATCCAGAGTCCTCAGTTATCTTTTAGGTTCTCTTTCTATTAGAGTGGATGCCTAGATATTTATCACCTACTCATTTTATTTAGGGTATAGTCACTTGAAAAATTCTTAGACATGCTTTTTAAAGCGGGAAGATTATAAAATATAAAAAATAAAATTGCACCCAGGTCATCCAGAATTGAAGGATGACAGTATAGAAAACCATATAATTCGCAATAAAATCACACAGAACTGATACAATGCTTAATCTATTCTGGAGCAAGATCATAGTGATGGCAGAGCTAGTCAACTCATCAAGTCCATTAAGCATCATATTCTAGCTCCTACCTTTTGACCATGGAGTGGCTCATTCATAAAGAAGTTGACAGCGAAGTCGAAACAAGCTAAAGGGTTTTCGTTTGAAGAAATCAAAAACCAAAATCCACACTCGTTCTTGGACATATAGTATAGGGACATTAATTATTAAGAGCTCATTTGGCAGTGCTGTGGCTTCTACCTGTAAGTTTTGGTGCTGTAAGTATGCTGTCCTGTGACCGGGGCCAATACGGTGTTCGTCAACATATATATTTGAGGTTTCTCTACAATCTCTAAAATTATTGGAAAAGTAAATAACGAGGATATTTTGCAAATAAATGGTGAGGATCACAGTTCCATAAGAGGTGCAGCCTAACAAAATAGCTTTGAGTGGAGTGCCTTCTGATTGGATTGTAACTACATTTATCCTGCATATTGCGCCAAAAAATCTAGGCTAGACATTTTAAGCATAGCTGCGAGAGCATATTACATGAACTTGTACGGTATAATAAACTGCAAATTATCAAAAATCAACTCAAATTTGTGCAAAATTGATCTTTATTTTTCACTTCAGCTGTCTTGGCATTTAAACTTCCACCAAAATTAAACAAATGCATGATCTTCTTTCCTCTGCATGAAGTAAATTGACATGGGTTCCAGAAACTTAAATAGTACGTAACATCTGCCAGAGTAAATTACCTCAACGAGTGTGCATATGCCTTAGTTACTTAATTCCTTATTGACCCAGTATAGGTCCCATCAATCATTAAAAGCTATTTACTTTCCCCAGATGACGTTGGAGCCATTGTATGTTTCACATGGCATACCAAGTATTGCTAAAACTCTTTTCAACTGATAATACCAGGAGACACAATCAAATAACAAAGGGGGCAAATTATAGGTAAAATGTATGGTATCCACTCACTTTCATCAAACCATAAGGGTTGTTAGATCCATGAAACTTATCTTTGAAATAAACTCCTAATCTTTGGTCAAAAGTAAGTACTATTTTATCTATAGCATAACTTTTTATTTTAAAGGGGAAGAAGTTTTAAATTTCCCAAGGTTTACCAGTCAACTTCAAGAAAAGTCATGCCAAGCAGATCAAGATCATGCAACATCCTTGAATTCCACAATAATTATTTGAATATGGAAGCGCAATCATATCATAACGTAACCTTGCAGTAGAAAAACCTAGCTGGATATAAGAGACACGAGCTTACCATAACCACATAGAACATACATGTCTGTGCAAATGTACAAAAATATCACGTCATAAGCACTACCATAGATGCACATATATATTTATCTGAAAAAACTTTTTTAAAAAAAAAAACAATTACTAGAAAATAGTCCATGAGAGCCAGAATATAGAAACTCACAAATCTAGAAACCTTCCTCCAGAAATGTGGAGTCGGCTTTGCAGAAATATAAGCTCTCTGTAATGCAGCCTCTTGCTCTTTAGTCCAACCTTGGCAATTCTTATAGCCTTCTTCTCCTTGTTTGCTCTCAGTTAGTGTCTTAATTATTCCACTTTCTTCCTTTTTAAGGGCGGGTAGACCAAGCACACATTGTCTGGTGCCTCTTTGTGTTTCTGCTACTACTACTTCAGATTTATTAACAACTCCATCTTCTATTGCATCCTTCTTATCCTCCTTGTCAGTCTTTCTACGCAACAAGGACCTACTTTCTCTCTTAGGCCTACAGTCAGTCCTCTCGACTTGCCCAGCAACAGTCTGCTGATTAGAAAACCTCAACGATTGATCAAAGTTGCGAAACTCCTGAACCCCACAATTCAGTCTTGGAGACCTTCTCAACCCAGCACATGGAGTTGTACTTCTGCCCAAGCCATCACTTGAATTTCTTTCGGGGTAATCTTTAACCTGATTAATCGGCAGAAAATGCTCTTGTCCCCTAACCCCGCTACTAAATCTTGGAGATCTTCTCAACCCACTACGCAAAATCGTGCTTTTCCTCAAACCATCACTGAGATCTGTCACTTCCCTCGAATTTCTTCCTGGGTCGTCTTCTACCCGGGTACTCATCAGAGAACGTTTTCGCTTCGAACCTACGAGCCTATCCGCACGGTCAACCCGGTCGTCATCGGATTTCAGCACGCCAATCTTCGGACTGCGAAACCTCGGAGATCTTCTCAGGGGAGGGGAATGTCCATACATGGCAGCGTCGCTTCTCTTCGGCATTTCAACAAGCACTCGGCACATAGCCCGTCTCCGCGATAACGCTTGAGATGGGCTCTGCTCAAGAAACCCAATAACGTGCTGAGAAACAGAGAATACATCACAAAACGAAGGGCGTAATTTGCTGGAATCAACTTTTTCTCACTGGAACCATCAGATGTACAGTAAAGATCGCAATTTTTCCCGGGTAACACCGACATACGCAACGACGTAAATGGAATTTCTACCTGCTTTATGGTGCGGTCGCCGGGAAGCGGACCCCGCGGCGGCTCGCGGGGCTGCACGGCGGCTGTCTCCGGCGGCGGCTGCACCAGAAATCCGGAGGAAAGAGAGGAGCGAGAGCACGATTGGAGGGAAAAGATGGCATTTTGAATTTCTGGGCTTCGTTATCTGGGAAGGGAAACGGAGGCCCATCAGACTTCATTCAAGTGGACCATGAAATTGAAATCGAGTGAATTCATATGCATTTTCATATGGCCTATTTTTTTAATGCAATGAAAAAGTCCAAACTAATACACATATGATAAATTTACCTTAAATTAATAACCAGTATCTCTGTGGCAATTGACAAGTGTATCAGTTTCAGGTTTCATCATTTATTTGTCACAAGCGTATAAGTTTGTAGTTTTTGGTAGTATTAATACAATTTAATGAAAATTAACAAATGATAAATTCGTAATAAATATACTAGTTTGAAATTTTTTGTGGTCAAAAAATTATTTTATGGAAAATCCATCATAAGTGCATTAATTTGAGATTTTTCGTGATCAAAGAATTAAATTGGTGTTAATTTTTTAAAGTATATTGATTTTGGATTTTTCGTAATATTGATCTCTTTCTTTTGCTCCCATCATAATAATATGTTTTTCATTTTAGCTGGACCCAAAAAAAAAAAACACGAATAGGGCTATTTCCACACTTTTTTTTTTGGGGACATTTTGGGATTTGTCTTGCGGTAAACCAAAACCCGAACCCAAGGTCTATTTTACCTCAAGAATAGTTCTATTCTTCTAAAATATACAAGGCCGCTTGAGCAATTATACACACCCCAAATAGAAATCAACTCATGCGATCTACATCCTTTTAGCAATATTCATCGTTTCTACTTTACTTTTTATGATTCATATGAATTTCTACAAGAATTTAACATTAAAGTGACTGCATAATCTGGATTTCCCTAACACCAAAAGTGTAATCACTATTAGAGGTAAATAATAATCATGTCTATTTCGATAACCCAAAAGGTACTCGAAAACTTAAATGGTACGAGTTTAGGAAATACTTAAATGTTTGACTTCATTCTAACGCAATATATCTATGATATTATAAAATATATAATATCGACCAATAATAAGATATAAAAAAAGACCGATCTTAATATTTTTAACTACGCCCCATTATAGATTGTAATATTACATTTGTAATATCATCAATCATACCTTCGACACATCTCCAACTTCAAAAGAATGGAAACTAACAAGAGGCAGATTGGTCAACTACAGAAGGGAGCTTAAACATAAGCCATACTACAAAAAAGTCAAAACTCAACAATCCAAGATGATCTTTGCTCAAGCACAATCTCCTTTCTTGAACGCCAGAGCTTCCTCAAGAAACCTCTCAAAGTTGGCATGTGATGACCCGCCAGGGGAAGCTGCAGCTTCAGCTTCTCTCTTCCAGTACTGAGCTCTCTCCCTCATCCTCCTCCCTTCCTCACCTTCCATCACCTGCCTCACCAGTCCTTCAATCTCCTCCCTCCTCACGTCCTCATCGACCTCCACTCCAATCCCCCACTCCGTGCAGGCGTACCGGCAGTTCGTCTGCTGATCCGCGAAGAACGGCCAGCATATCACGGGCACTCCTGCGCTCACGCTCTCCAGCATTGAATTCCACCCGCAGTGCGTCAAGAATGCCCCTACCGACGGGTGATTCAGCACCTCTTCTTGTGGGCACCAGCTTGCCAGCATTCCTCGGCCTCCGATCCCGTCGAGGAACTCCCGCGGCAGGGCTGCTGACTCGCCCTTCACAATGTCGGGCCGGACGATCCAGAGAAACGGGTGGTTGCTGTTTGCAAGCCCCCAAGCGAACTCCTCCAAGTGCTTCCCTGACATCACTGTCACGCTCCCGTAGTTCACGTATACCACCGAGTTGGGTTCTTTTCCGTCCAGCCATCGCAGGCATTCCGTGTCCTCCTTCCACAGGCTTGACTTTATTGATTCGGATTCTGACTCCTTGCGGGGAGTCGCCATCAAGGGAAGCGGGCTGATGGTGTATATGGAGGGGAACTTGACGGCAATTGCGTCAAGGACCTCGCGATCGAAGGCATTGAATGTGTTGAAAGCGATCGCCGGGGATCTCAGGCAGTTCTGAGCTTCTTCTCCCAAGAAATCGAACATGATGCTTTTGGGGTCGGTCGTCCTGATGAGGCTGGGGATGTCTCTGAGCCGGATGTTTCTCATGCCGGGTATCCAATCTATAGGCGTGTCCAGCGTGCCGTCGCTGAGGAAGTTCTCATCTGGAAATTCACAACAACATGACTGTCACATTCACATAAAGTACTGCACAAGCTACGAAATGCCGACAACAGGTTTCGACAAAAATCGAACAATCTTTAACATCCAGCATCCAAGTATACTCTTTACAACTTTGGTTTCAATCCCAGAAGAAGAGCTTCTTGATTCTCTCAATCCTTACTTGTGTTGAGTAATCAAATGGACTGAACAAGACTGTCACCTTTCATGTAAGGAACAAAGAAGTACTAAATACCGGTAAGAGTTTTCACTTTCAAGTTTGAGCAGAGACACAGAAGCTTCTTGATTTTCTTTTTCTCAAGTCCTTACTATCGAGCAATCAAATAGGCCAAACAAGACAAGATTGCAGAGAATTGAAATCAAACAGTACAATAACTACTCTCACATACTACAAAATCTGATGAAATTGAGAACTGGGTAATCAAAAGTACCAACCTTTGAATGGGAATATCCCTCTCCTGACAAGCTCTCTATAGTGCAGATACGCCATGAAGCTGCAAGCGGAGGCAGTCCATAATTGAACCTCAGGAACTCCTATTTCCTGGGCTGCGTCAATGGCAAAGCTCATGACGCCGTCCGAGACCACGCTGCTCACTCTAGGGACATCCTCAGACAAGTTCAACCTTACTAGGAGCTCCCGGAACGGGCCAAGGCAGTTCTTCCTGACAGAGTCGCACAGCAAGGGGATGTCCTGGGTGGCGTCACTGTCGGACGGCGGCAGCCCATCAGGGATGGCCTCGAAGCGGAAATCAGGCAGGCCCTTCACTGAGTCCAGCCCATGGGACCGGATCAAGCGCCGGTGGTTGTGCTCGGTATTGACGACAGTGACATGGAAGCCCCTGGAGTGGAGGAGCTTGGCAAGGTGCATGATGGGCGTGACATGGCCTTGAGATGGGTATGGAACACACACTGCATGAGGTCTTTTCCTTGCTGAAGCATCATGATCCAACTCCATCTTGCTCAGTTCTGATTTCTTGCTAAAACAACTGCTGAGTATCGTCTGATGTCGATCAGATCGCTAATACTGACAGTCTTCCCTCTTCTATCGATCACGAGAGATTGGAGAGTCGAATTTTAGAGCTCCGAGACCATCATCTTAGAACAAGAAAGATGGAAGTCGACGATGATAACAGTGAAACGTTTGTGGAGCTCTGCAAAGACTGAGACGGTGAGGGTTTACCAGGTTAGCCTGAGTCACAGCTAATGATTCTTTGCGTGACAAAAACTAGTACCAAACAGTCGAACCTTGTATGCCTGACTTCGCGGAGATTCTTGAGATGGGGTTTCCTTTCTCTACCTGGTACTAGACTGAGGGCTGAGGAAGGGCCTCCGCTGCCGCGGCTCCATGATTGCTTGACGCTTGGTGCCGTTTAGAAAACGACAACTTTTGCTTAGCTGAGGATGACGAGAATGAAAAAAAAATAAGACTTAACTTAAGCAGAAGCTGGAGATTCCATGAAGGGTTCTCCTGTTTTAATATTTTTAACTACTCCCCATTATAAATTGTAATATTACATTTGTAATATCATCAATCATACCTTCGACACATCTCCAACTTCAAAAGAATGGAAACTAACAAGAGGCAGATTGGTCAACTACAGAAGGGAGCTTAAACATAAGCTATACTACAAAAAAGTCAAAACTCAACAATCCAGATGATCTTTGGTCAAGCACAATCTCCTTTCTTGAACGCAAGAGCTTCCTCAAGAAGCCTCTCAAAGTTGCCATGTGATGACCCGCCAGGGGAAGTTGCAGCTTCAGCTTCTCTCTTCCAGTACTGAGCTCTCTCCCTCATCCTCCTCCCTTCCTCACCTTCCATCACCTGCCTCACCAATCCTTCAATCTCCTCCCTCCTCACGTCCTCATCGACCTCCACTCCAATCCCCCACTCCGTGCAGGCGTACCTGCAATTCGTCTGCTGATCCGCGAAGAATGGCCAACATATCACAGGCACTCCTGCGCTCACGCTCTCCAGCATCGAATTCCACCCGCAGTGCGTCAAGAATGCACCTACGGACGGGTGATTCAGCACCTCTTCTTGTGGGCACCAGCTCGCCAGCATTCCTTGGCCTCTGATCCCGTCGAGGAATTCCCTCGGCAGGGCTGCCGACTCGCCCTTCACAATGTCAGGCCGGACGATCCAGAGAAATGGGTGGTTGCTGTTTGCGAGCCCCCAAGCGAACTCCTCCAAGTGCTTCCCCGACATCACTGTCACGCTCCCGTAGTTCACGTATACCACCGAATTGGGTTCTTTTCCGTCCAGCCATCGCAGGCATTCCGTGTCCTCCTTCCACAGGCTTGACTTTATTGATTCGGATTCTGATTCCTCATGGGGAGTCACCATCAAGGGAAGCGGGCCGATGGTATATATGGAGGGGAACTTGATGGCGATTGCATCAAGGACCTCATGCTCGAAGGCATTGAACGTGTTGAAAGCGATCGCCGGGGATCTCAGGCAGTTCTGAGCTTCTTCTCCCATGAAATCGAACATGATGCTTTTGGGGTTGGTCGTCCTGATGTGGCTGGGGATGTCTCTGAGCCGGATGTTTCTCATGCCAGGTATCCAATCTATAGGCGTGTCCAGCGTGCCATCGCTGAGGAAGTTCTCATCTGGAAATTCACAACAACATGATTGTCACATTCACATGAAGCACTGCACAAGCTACGAAATGCCGACCACAGGTTTTGACAAAAATCAAGCAATCTTTAACATCCATCATCCTTGTATACTCTTTACAACTTTGGTTTCAATCCCAGAAGAAGAGCTTCTTGATTCTCTCAATCCTTACTTGTGTTGAGCAATCAAATATGCTGAACAAGACTGTCACCTTTCATATAAGGAACAAAGAAGTACTAAATACCACTGGGAGTTTTCACTTTCAAGTTTGAGCAGAGACGCAGAAGGTTCTTGATTTTCTTTTTCTCAAGTCCTTACTATTAAGCAATCAAATAGGCCAAACAAGACAAGATTGCGGAGAATTGAAATCAAACAGTACAATAACTACTCTCATATACAAAATTTGATTAAAATTGAGAAGAGGGTAATCAAAAGTACCTACTTTTGAATGGAAATATCCCTCTTCTGACAAGCTCTCTATGGTGCAGATACGCCATGAAGCTGCAAGCGGAGGCAGTCCATAACTGAACCTCAGGAACTCCTATTTCCTGGGCTGCGTCAATGGCAAAGCTCATGACGCCATCCGAGACCACACAGCTCACTCTAGGGACATCCTCAGACGAGTTCAACCTTGCTAGGAGCTCCCGGAACGGGCCGAGGCAGTTCTTCCTGACAGAGTCGCACAGCAAGGGGACGTCCTGGGTGGCGTCGCTGTCGGACGACGGCAGCCCATCAGGGATGGCCTCGAAGCGGAAATCGGGCAGGCCCTTCACTGAGTCCGGCCCATGGGACCGGATCAAGCGCCGGTGGTTGTGCTCAGTGTTGACAACGGTGATGTGGAAGCCCCTGGAGTGGAGGAGCTTGGCGATTTGCATGATGGGCGTGACATGGCCCTGGGATGGGTATGGAACACACACTGCATGAGGTCTACTCCTTGCTGAAGCATCATGATCCAACTCCATCTTGCTCAGTTCTGATTTCTTGCTAAAACGACTCCCGAGTATCGTCTGATGTCGATCGGATTGCTAATACCGACAGTCTTCCCTCCTCTATCGATTGCGAGAGATTGGAGAGTCGAATTTTAGAGCTCCGAGACCATCATCCTAGAACAAGAAAGATGGAAGTCGATGATGATAACAGTGAAACGTTTATGGAGCTCTGCAAAGACTGAGACAGTGAGGGTCTACCAGATTAGCCTGAGTCACATCTAATGATTCTTTGCGCGACCAAAACTAGTACCAAACAGTCAAACCTTGTATGCCTGACTTCACGGAGATTCTTGAGATAAGGTTTCCTTTCTCTACCTGGTACCAGACTGAGTGCTGAGGAAGGGCCGCCGGCGCCGGCGCCGCTCCATGATTGCTTGACGCTTGGTGCCGTTTCGAAAACAACTTTTGCTTAGCCGAGGATGACGAGAATAAAAAAATAAAACAACTGTATACAAAACCTTGCATTTCGAAAACGACAACTTTTGCTTAGCTTTTAGGCAGGAGCTGGAGATTCCATGAAGGGTTCTCCTGTTTTGAAGATTTTCGAACAAGACGAGACTTGGGACGAAGACATAGGAGCAGAGAGTAGGAAGGGAAACAATTACAGTATACAATTCCTAAAAAGAGGAAATTCAGAAGCTTGGGTCTATTTTCAGCGGAAACGCATAACATTTTTAACAATTTAATTTTAAATATTTTAATTGGATCAATTTAATTTTATACATTTTCACGTTGATACCGATTCAACGTATACAGTCAATTTTGGCTGAAAATTACTGACTTAGACGCCAAGTACGTGAAACGGTTGGTGTTGATTTTTATAATTTTTTAATAATTTTTTCTTTTCTTTTTCCTTTCCTTCTTTCCTTTTCTTTTTACTGGTGGTCGAAGACTAGCCACCAACTATAGCCCATGGTCGGCGAGGTGAGGGCAAGTTCTCGTGAGGTCGCCCTAGCTAGGGTGACAGTGGGCCTCACTAGATATGACAAGGGGGCTCTTGCCGATGCTCATCTTTGCCCAAGCGTGGCTCGACAAGGTCAACCCTCATCGGCTATGGCTTGTGACTAGTAGCAGGCTGGCCATGGGCCATGGCCAATGACTAGCCAATGGCCAAAGGAAAGGGAAAGAACAAGGAGAAGAAAAATGAAATTAAAAAAAATTCCGGCCTAAGTCTACCGAATGAACTATTAGTAATGTGAAAAGATTTAGAACTAAATTAGTTCAATTAAATAATTTATAATTGAATTTATACCAACGAACTAAGTTTACAACTTTTTTGATGTCTTTTACCATTTCAGCTCATTTTGTCCAAACAAAACGACAAGTCAATTTAATAGCTCTAACATACCTGCAGGGGCTTGTCTGTCTTTTTCTCCATCTCTTTCTACGGGGAAGATTTGCTATCTCCAAATTTCCTTTTTGTTCCGTCATTTTGCGAAACATTATATATTGAATTCTTAATTTAATCATTCATATCGCTTTAAAAGCTAGACAAACGAAATAATTTTTTTTTTATTAACAACAAAAATGTTTTGATATAGATTATGGTTGATTATAAAGATATTTTCTGTTGACTCAGTTTTCGATATTTTCTGTTGACTCAGTTTTCGAAACAGTAGATGATCAAAATTGAAAAATATTTTCTCATTTAGCTGTCCATAGGGTCAATCATTCCAATCATTCGAACTAACTTGGAGCATCTTCGGCCAATTTGATTGCACCAGGATTTTCTTTATTAAGTCCTGGAGGATTTTTTTGGGAAGGCAACTTCTCAAAAAACCAACTTGAAAACAGGGTACACTGAGACACTTAACAAACCTAACAAGGGAAATAATTCATTAAGCCCCTTATTCGTGTACAACCATAGAGTTCTACGGATCCGCATCCGATGAAAATCGCGTCACGATGAGTTACGACCTCACAAAAACAAGCAACTTTCGACACGAATCTGATCTTTCATCTAATTGTAAGAATGATGATGCAGGAATTTACCCAGAAATGCACATTTGAAAAGAACCAGCTCTTTTTCGGTTCCTCCCTCGTAGACCTGAATTCGCGGCGTCTGGCCATGACAGCTAAGTCACAAGAGGACCATAACATCCTACATTGGCTGCTTTCACAATTCTCCAATTTTCACGATTCAGTTCCCTGGCTCATCATAGGGGCTTTAGTTTGGTTGATTTCTAACTGATTCAAACCTTCATCGGCCAAACTTGCAGATTCATTTGTGTGTTCTGGATTAGGTGCCCGTCGGCTTTCCCATAGTTTCCCAGTCTTTCCAATTGCAAGAATCAGCTCAAGTTGTTTCTGCTGCTGATCCTGCCGGAAGTCATAGAAGAATATTAGCAGTTAACTCAGGAGAGAGCATGCCATTTTCTAGATGCGCGATTCCATAGCTATCAAGTCGTACTGAGATGAAAAGTTTTATCATTCACAATTGAGTCAAGAGGTCTGGAAAGTCATTACAACCTGCATTGCCAGCAAAACCTTCTGAATTTCACCAAGCTCCTTTTCAAGAATGTCTTCTTGCATTGCCAATGCACGAGTAGCCTCTGAATTCTTTTGAGCCAGAGCTGCAGTCTTAAGACATAAAAACACATCATTAGAGCAGATGCGACCTTTTCTAATGATTTTGGAAGCAAAGTTACTAAGGGAGATGCAACAACTTATATCAACTAGAAAGTGATTTTAGTAAATTGTTCAACTTTAAACACTCCATCTCATCCCTTTTCTCTCTTGTAGGCATTTCCACTATAGAGTCAGTGGCACCAGGTGGTCTACCATGGGTTCTCTCTATGCCAAAACCTCCTTTTTCTCAATCAATTCCTGGACCATTTGATGGATTAAAAATGCCCAATTCACCCATAAATCAGATCATTCTATTTTGGGCATTTTTTATTTTCCTATCTAGCAATTTATTAGTAAAATAGAAATCCTCAAGAAGTTTTACTCAGAAATTATCTTTATATTAAGTGACTCCATATGATGCTGGTGCATTTCTCAATTTTCCACACCCTGCATTTGCATGGTGAGAATGTTTCCTGGCCTTCAAATCAAAGCAGGATCAATGATGGAGAATTATGCATAGATGTGCTCCAAATCAGTTCCGCAAGAAACGATACAAACATATGCATGTTTCCAAGTGAGAAAATGATACATATAATCTTCTTCTAATCTCTCGGTCATATAAGAGCAATAAAAAATAAAAACATGACAGCATGTGATCGTAAAATTGACAGAGCCTCATTTGCTTAATTAAACATAGTCGATCCACTATTCCAGGTATTTATTGGAAGTGATCTCATGGATCTCTATTGACAGACAATATAATTCGAAAGTTTGCATGAGGACGCATAGTTATTGGCCCGACAGCAGGGTTTCCTAGACACCTCCAACCAAAGCAAGGACTGACTTGGACAAGTTCAGACCCATGAGAGCTGGAAAAAATTGTTACAGTATCTACATTACAGATGAAACTCCCAAAATAGTCGCTCTTTCAAATGTGCGCGCCCTAATTTACATGTGCCAGTACACCATGCCCTCACATAATTTTGCCAAATTGATTCATTAAGTTGCCTACCATGAAATCAAGTATAAATTCCCTTCATTCCACTATGATGCATGCATCTTCTTATGCATAATCAGGCCTGTCAAGCTCGCACCAATGTTGCTTGACTCAATTATTTTGCATTCTAGATCCACATTATCTGTATAATTTGAAATTCTCTGGAACAACAAACAGACGATCTCTGCCAAATGATTACTGTCCAATTTTCCATATACTGCTTTCATCAATTACGAGATGATTTTCTTAGCCTCTTTCTGCAGAAATAAATAAGTGGGAATCTATAATGCCCGCTATCCCAAATGTGGTGCCAATTAGTCACAAAGTCTGGGGTCAAGGCCACTGCTGCCTGAAACCGCATTCACAGTTACAAGCTTGATGATGCAGGACATGAAGACTTACTAGTCATGGGCATTATGTGGAGCAATAGGGCCAAGTTCAAGCTCATCACTTAAGTCCGAGCAGGGGATAATGACATCAATAATGGGAAGGAACCAGAGGCAGAAAAGGATAGTTGAATGGGCAGGAGTAAAGGAAAATAATTTCTGTTAGTTAAAGGATAGTTGATCCCTTGGAGTTGAGAGATACTGGGAATTGATAACTTTGGTGCATTTAAGTTAGTGTCCTGCCTTCAGTAATATTGTCTTTATGCTCTCATGCCATCTGTCTCTCATTACTTTGCACTCTTGATTCGATACTACTATGCTCTACATTAATTTTGCCCATAGCAATCGAAGGAAAACCTATTATCCATTCTGCATTAACTTTTCACTAGATCAACAGGTAACATGCTTGGATCCAAAGTGTGACTTATTTCCCTAGTTACACTGGTCAAATAATAAATCCATAAATAATAAGATGGTCTTTTAGCCTCCCTGGTAAATGTATGCATGCTGGAGGAAAATGTTCAACACAAGAGGTTCATCAGTTTTACGTGAACCGTCAGATAGGACATTTTTAACACATTCTTTTGGTTAGATAATTGGCAGCCTCATAAGCCACTCTTGATTACATATTCAAGGAGTGTTGTACTTGTCTCTGGTTTAAATCTAGAGACTAAAGTTTCTGATCATCCTCATGGCAACGGGTGGAATTTGAAGCCTTCTAGAAAGGTAGAGTGAATGCAGATTCAACGACTATCATCGAATGTTATAAATGTTACTAATATCAATGCCTTAGACATACAGCAGGTTCAGGTTGCTTCTCTATTTCAGCAGCTTAGAACTTAATATGTATATACACTCTTTCAGTCTAAAGATTATGTTCTATAACATTGTCATGGTGGCAGAACCACAAGAATCCGAAAACCTAATCCAAAAGCCTAATCATAAACCATAAACACACCAAACTGAACCCTAATCCAGATCCATAATTCTTATAAACTAAACACTGACCAACACTCCTCCAATAAATTGGTGACAGTTAGGCTGCACTACATATAGCCTCTAATCCAGGGTTTTATGAGAGAAAACACATCAAAGTTGAATGTCACCTTATAAGGGAGCAGTAAATTTGTGGAGATATTGCAACAGACTTTGTAGAGTCTAACGGTCAGTTTGACGATCTATGTCCAAAGGCTCTTCATTTAAAGTCTACGATAAGCTTCATATGAAAGATAGATTGAAGAAATGGAAGTCGTCAGTATCATAAAGATGTGTTCTTTGAGATCAGATACCTAAGATCAGAGATTACCGGGCTTTTGAATGTCCTTATTCAAGCTGATGCTTTGCCTAATAGAATGTCACATGCTCAATGACAGAGGAGTATCAAGGTGGGAAGTCGAGCTCAATTTGACAAGGACATCAGAAGGAAAAGCTTTTCACATAACTTTTCTTGAATTAGCATGAAATTTCTAATTTATTTCTCTAGGAGATCTAGGAATAGAGGATCAATTGCTATGCTCAAGGCATCTGAGTTGTCCTTGATTTGAAAATTACAGCAAAACATACATAAAGAAGTTTTAACTCAGATTTGACCAAGTGTTACTGCTTACCATTGACAACTACGTAGAACATAGAACATTTCATTTGACTACGATATATGAGGTCGTAGCAGGATTGGGGACCCCACTTTAAGACTAAGCATTATTGATTATCATCATGTATGAAAGGAAAAACATAATTTTTTCTCCTCTTTCTCCTCTGCAACTTAGGCAAGACTTAAGTTGTAGGAACTTGTCGCCAAGAAGGCATTGTCAGTCTGTCTCAAGGAGGGAATAACATCAATGCTAACCAGGCCTTATCCCAATAGTGGGCCGATATGCCATCAGCTCTATTTCCTACCAATGGAATTAATGGTAAAAAACTAAAATTTCATCTTCACAGGGATTCCAGAAAGAAGGAAAAAAAACAAGAATAAGTTGCAATGTGAAAACAAAATACAGAAAGAAAAAAATAAGACTAAGGGAATCTGAGATGAGAACAAGTAGATTGAAACCAGAAGAGAGAAAAATACAACTAGCAGCAAACAACTGAGGCAATGCCATTCCCCATTTTAAGGAAACTGAAGTGATCAACACCTATAGGCTTATGTCCTCCACAGCTCCTCTTTCATTCACTCCTCCCAACATTACTTCCACACACACACAGAGAAATTGGGAGGAAAATGAACCTTCTACAAGAAACCTCCAACCGAAATTGCACTCACAAAGGTTGAAACCACATACCCAGGCACATCAGAAAGATTCTTCACATGAGTTTGTGTGTGCAACCCATTGCCCCGAGAGGGAGAGAGAGAGAGAGAGAGAGCATAGATTTAAAATAATTTCCAAGTCTCCAACTCCCTCAGAATTCCCTACATTAGGCTACCTCAGCAAGGTGGTTGGCCGAGAGAAACCCAAACAGGAAACTAGAACAGTCCAGGTATACACCTCATGATGATACTATGAATACATCATGTATGACATTACCAATGGAAGAAGTCTGCTCTTCCACATATACATCATCATGTCCCATGACACCACAATGCAGAAAAAGTTATATATCATATGACAAAGTTGAAAAACTATTAGTATGGTGGATTTTTTTTTTTTTTTGGTCGAAAGTATGGGTGGATTTGAAGAAGCCTTTGGTGTCCAATTGAGGATGTAGAGAGGAGGGATCGTCCTACTCCTACTCCATTCTATCCATTCACACCAGATACCATCTATGAATATTAAAACCATAAGACAGGAAGGTGACATCCTGGCATTAAGGATGGTCGGAGTAAAATCCCAAGATATGACACCATTCTCAACAAATCCTGTATCCTCCATTCCTCATGGTTATCTTGGGTGGAAAGAAAATGATATTGCCAACGAAAGAACAGCTGTTCTCTGTCTTTCCTAACATTGACCTAATGGGTTCATAAAATTTGCGAAAGTTGTGTTGTGGATAAAGCAATGAAGAAATGGTTGGGAACTCTATCCAGGATGTTCTACTTCTGTTCAAATGAGTAACCCACCAATGCCCAACAAAAGTGAGCACAGAAGCAGCATTAGAATCTACAGGTCAGGAATTCATAGACAATGCAGAGGAAACCTTGTATGTGTCTTCCCCATTATCCCCATGTTTCACTCTGTTCATGTGACGAGGTAAGGTTTGTATGTATTTTACATTGAACCATAAGTTAGAGTAAGCATGACAGTTTTTAACATTAGTTGCCCTAGGAAAATGCAGAATATGATTGTGCTGATGTAGGTGAATTTATCCAGTGGAAAGAAGGTTTAAGTTATTTCACTCTAGTTGTTACTTGCTACTTGTTACTTGTAGCATGCTATAACAAGATAGAGAAGTTAGCCATCAGACAGTGGATTATGCTACCACCATCTTATTCACATATCTTTTTCTCCATGGTCAAGAACAACTCTAAGAGGCAACAAGGGACTAGGAGTGCCTACCGGATTCCATTTATTCATCTTTAGACTGTGACATAAAATTCTGCTATAGCAAGCATAAACATCAATAAAAGGATAAGCATCTAATGCACAAAGCAAAACAGAGCCCAGAAAAGGAGTGCGAGGATTGAGGAGACAACATAAGGAAAAAAAAAAATTGGAAAAGATAACCTCAATATCTGATTCAAAACACATGATTCATGGACCGCAATTTCAAGAATGAAGTATTACCAAGAAGTTGGTGTTATTAGGACATGTGCATACAAATGACAAGCCAGGTCAAGCCTTACAAGTTTATCTTTTTTGCTCATTACTTTTGTTTTCCCCTGGCCTTGTCTATAAAATGCCTCTTTTGAAATGGATATTCCCAATTCACTTCTCTGACAGTTTTGCAAATGATGAGGATCCTCATAACTTAACATGACTGATATTTGTATCGCCATTGACCATTTCGATTGAGCCACAAAATGAATCAATGTTTCACCACAATACCCAACACCCACGCTAATCTAGTCCTGTTGATGACTTGCCTCCAATTTTCAGTTGTACTTGCGGAAATAAAGAAAAGCGGCTTGATTCAGTACAGTTCTATAGCCTAACATATAACAATCCAAGACTGAACTGAAGACAACCATAATTAGGAACACATATTACCTCAGTAATTGGCTCTTTCAAAGTCTTCCGAGTAACCCGAAACCTGATCCCGAGCTTCTCGAGCTGTCTCGACAGTACCCGGATCATAGTCGCGGAGCTCCTCAAGTCCTCCTCCAGCTTCTCAACCCTCTCCACCAAGTTCACATTCGCCCCGGCCGCTTTCCCCGGCTGCTCAAACACCCTCCTCCACTGCCGCCGCCTAACCCAAGCGCCGCTCGCGACGCTGCCCACCAACGCCACCACCAGCCACCCCAAAACCCTATCCCCGGCCGCTCCGAAAGCCGCCCTCTTCACGGCGAAGACGACCGACACGACGGCCGACGAGACGAGGCAGACCAACTCGGCGATCGAAAGAAACGAATCGAAGTCGAAATGACTCGCCCCCTCCCCGCGCACCGCGCCGTCGGACGGGTACGCCCTGACCCGGTAGCCGCCGCCCTTGAGGGAAGCCGAAGCGTGGCGCGAATTGGGCCAATTCTCGCGCAAGACGATGTGGGTTTGCGGCGCCGAGAAGGTTGGGACGCGCTGGGAGGCGTACGGCGGAAAGAAACTGGTGGGTCTGAGAGGGGAGGCGTTCTTGGTCGAGTAGAGGGAGAGGCGGGACGCGGCGGCGCTCCGCCGCTGGGGCGGCGTCAAGGAGAGCGACATTGTCTTGCCGAGAAGGGAAGAAGCTCTTCGGCGAGGTCAGGGCTCTTCGGGGAGAAGGGGAGGAGGCCGGGGGACTGGCGGTGCCATGGATGGGGGGTTCGTGCTGCTTCTGCTCGAGAAGGACGATGCTTGCGAATATGCAGAATCAAGAAATGGAGAGAGAGAGAGAGAGAGAGAGAGAGAGAGAGAGAATATGGCGATGGATACGATGGAGAGAGAATGGCTTGAAAATGTTTGATTTTTCCTTCGCAATGCCCCCTTCGGAAAAAACTATGTAAGAGCATCATCGTATAATCTCACTGCAAAATCGGCTTTGGACCTATGGCTTTAAGTTTTACAGGATCGTTATTTTCTGAAATTCAGAAAACTACACAAAATTCCTGATGATAAAGGACAGAATTTTGCTAACATGACATGACAGTCTTTAGATTAGTGTTATACCATGTATTTCAAATTCTTAAAATAAAAGACCCATAATATTTTTTAATTATCTATTATTATTATTTTTTCGTGATTTAAAATAAGGGTTAAAACTCTGAAAAATTCCAAACTGGTACATATACGACAAATTTACCCCAAACTATTTTTTTTTTCGACTACCAAAAATCCCAAACCTAGTATATTTTTGATAAATTTACTTCAAACCGATACACTTCTTGTGACAAATTTACACTCGGTTAGTTTTCGTCAAATTTTATTATCAAATTATTAAGTTAAATGATATGTGACAGTTGATTGGTATACCAATTTGAGATTTTAAGCTTCGTTTATCACAATTTACAATTTTTGCAATTTTTTTGTAGTATTAATTCAATTTAGTGGAGGGTATATCGGTCATAAATTTACCAGTTTTTGATTTTTTGCAGTCAAATAAATTAGTTTGAGATAAATTTATCGTACATGTACCGATTTAGGATTTTTTATGGTCAGTCGGGGTAAATTTGTCACAGGTGTATCAGTTTGGGGTTTTTCATGGTAAAAAAAAATAATTTTGGATAAATTTGGCATATATATATATACCTGTTTTGAGTTTTTCAGGATATTAACCCAAACCGTTACTTTCACAATAAATTAAGGATGATCGTATAAATATTTCTCTAAAATGCACATGGAGTTTGTTTTAAGCCGTAAATGGCTTTTCATAAATGGCACACGTGATTTGGGAACTTAGGAGGAGAGAATAAACGAGAGTTGGTGTCATGTAAACTTTCTCAAGAAGGATGCCATGTAAAAAAGATATTTTTGACATCGAATTGACAAGAAATCGCAATAAAGAGAATGACCCCAATTATAGTGGGTTTAACAAACGCACTAAAGTACTCGTCATAGTCCAGTCAAAGCTAGTGCTTCGATCCCTACGCAAAAAGGCAAGTTTTGAAGAGTTCAATGGTGCTGCCGGACTTTTCCTTGACCTTGACAACTGAGTAAGATTTATAGCTGCTGCAAAATCACAGATAAGTGAATAGGTGCTCGTAAGTTTTGAGGAGTTCAATGGTGTTACTGGACTTTTCCTTGATCTGAAAATCCACTTACAGCTGAATAAGTTTTTGGCTACTGCAAAATCATAGATAAGCTAAGAGGTGCTAACCCAAGAAGTAGAAGGTGATAAAGAAGAGCTCATTCCAAAGGCTCTCTCCATCCAATCTGAACAATCACAGTTCAACAACACTCTCGGAAGGCCTCTCGATATCGCTGATCGGATTAAACCTCTACAAGTTCACCCTTCATGGAGAGCTTCTCGTTGAGCAACTTCCTTGAGGAAGGCAGGTCTGAAGGCAGCCCATAATCCTCAATAAGAGAGGGAGAGAAAGAAGAGAGAGAGAGAGAGGGGACCGATGCTCCCTCATGCCTTCAATGAAGTGTCATCATTTTAGTCTCCATTTGATTTTTTTTTTTTTAAGCCATGCCAGATTATAAACTTTAAGATGAATAGCTGGATTAGGTACTCAAATAAACAATTTTTCATCGATATTGCAGTCGAGTGATTGAAAATGAAGTTATGACACTTAAGTAAGTGGTGTACTAAGCTTATGGTGAAGGCATGGCTGAATCACTATGGATATTATAGTGCGGTGTACTTGTGTACGCGACCCCATTACAAATTTGACAAATAAGATAAGGGCCCAAAACCGAGAATGGTTCCCTAGGTGCATGGGGGAGCATAGGGATCATGGTGGCCAACCAAAGGAGGTAGAGGATTGACCTATGTAGGGGGTGATGATAATTGCAAACTAAAACCATTCATAGGAAGATTACAAGCTCAGTTGACCACATGAGAATCATCCATCATGTCTCCAACCAAATTTTCGGCCCCTAGAATTATGTTTATCCCATGGCCCTAAAATACGAGGAGTGAGTTAAGTGGCGTGCCAACCAAAGCGTGATGAATATTTAAAGAAGATGAGACATTGGATTTTGAGAGAAATCATTCTTCTTTGATGAGTAGTTGAGAGTGATATATACCAAAGGGAACAATCGTAGGATTATAAAGAACAATGGTGACAAAAGGACCGTACAAAGGACAGAACCCATTGAAGACTTGAATTACCAAATCCTTGTCGAAGACGGATTAGTTTATTCAGGTGAGAGAGTTTGTAATTGTCTTGAGATGTTGAAGATAATTGTACATGGACTGGTCTGATTACTTCTCGGCATTCTGAAAGCCAAGTATTAGCACAATTTCCTTGGCCGTACAACAATTTGTAAAATGTCTCTCGAGATATTCGAATGTCAAATATATCGACAATGAGGCCGAATTGATCAAATTGAGGAGGCATTAATTCGTCTTGACCAACGTGAAATGAAAGGGATGACTACCATAATGCGATTGTGATTATTGACAAGCTTCAATGGACACGGATAAGGACCCATCCCCATGACCTAGCAAATCTTTGCAGATTAGAATAAGCTCAAACTGTCATTTCCACTAAAGATTATCGTCTACGTTAACCTTTATGGAAACAAGACTTGTGGTGTTGGGAAAAACAAGAGGCGGTGAGGATAAGTGCATGGTTGAAGTTGGAGCAGTAGGAATCGGAGCAACAGCTAAGGGTGTAGAAGAGGTGTAAATGGGCGCAACGTTGAGAAGAGGTGACTTGGAATTGGGATTAATGGAGATAGAAGACGTGGGTAACAAGATTGTAGACAAGACAAAATTGGAGATGCATCGGACATTATTGAGAAAGAGAGAGGAGCAAAGAGAGCGTGGATTTAGGATAGGAATGTTGGAGAATTCGATGTGTTTTTCTGTTATAATACTATGTTGATCTTTAGAGTTCAAGAAAAAATAAAAATAAAGTGTTTATGGTGGCTTGACTTGCGTGGAATGTAATTATAAAGCGATTAAGTTCAATCACGGTGCAAATAGAAACATAACTACAAGTTGAGCCCATGGTACATATCAATTACATATTAATAACTGCATCCATATCATATTGAAAAATTTTCCAATGGGGTGCATGAACTTAGAATACCAAGTTTAAACATAGACCTTGACCATTCGGCCGCATAAAAAGGAGCACATGCCTTGGCCATAGCTAAATTAGATCAATGCTTTCTCTACCATAGAGGCCAATCTCTGTGGATGGGCTTGGCCCAGTGTTCCAGCATTCAAGGAGCCCAGCTTGAGACTTTCGATTTCTTTTAAGTGCGCTGTTTTCATTTGCTTACATAATGTTATTTACTTTTGGGGATTACCTCTTCGATAAGATATTAATTTACTTGACTAGGATTATCTACAATTCAAGATTAAATTATCTCCAGTTACCGGTCGATAGATGATTGACTTGCATTAGGTATCACAAATTATTTGACGATATTTCCTGATATAGATGAATGATTCTATTTCAACTTATATCATATAGAAATCATCTATAATGTCCATATTTCTTTGATGCATGCATCTACCACAAAAATCAATCAATGGAAGTCTTTTTTTTTCTTTTGTAAATTCCGCTCCCTTTGGTCATATTCTAGGTTCGTCTAATATGTTTTTTTCCTTTATTCTTTTTGAGTGGGTTAATACCATGAAAAACTTTAAATAGATATATTGTGATAAATTTACTTCGAATTCATTTTTTAACCACAACAAAACTTCAAACTAATATACCTATAGTAAATTTATCCTTCGTTAATTTCCATTAAATTTTACAGTCAAATTACTGAGTTGAATAACATGTAACAGTCAATAGATGTACAAGTTTGGGATTTTATTTTCCGTTTGTCATATATGTACCAATTTTGATTTTTCGCAATATTAATCCAATTTAATGAAACCTAACGGAGTATAAATTATCAAAAGTATATTAGTTTTTAGTTTTTTATGATATTAATATTTTTCTTTATTGAAGACGTCTCATCATTAAGTATGGACAATGACAATAATGTGTTTTCTTCTTACTTTTTGTGCAGATGGGTCGTACTAATTATCAATCATAGCTCTTATGAAATTTGTTGCAATCATAGAAAGAGGACAAATTTGGTGGTGGCTTCTTCTTTAAGTTCCTTCCGCCTACTACCAAATGCTTTGTTGCCCAGTGATTCGTCCACACAAGATGGGTAGGCCAACCGCATTGCACTGGACGGTCTACTGGCAGATCCCTCTCATCAACTTTCAAATGATCGCAACACTTGGTCCTCGAAGCCTGAAGAGAATGGTCTGCAGTGGATTGGAACATTCGGTACGGAAGAAGAGGATTAGTACAGTAATGCCCTCATCAACCTAACTATATGGGACCTAAATTTCTGTATCTTGTAGAGAAACTGAATTGCAGAGAGACCCAAAAAGGTTAGGTGCATGATTCAGTTCAACCCGGGATCCAATCTGGGTGCAGTCAACTTCACTGGTGACTTGCTCAGCATTTCCCTAACAAGGTCAATAGTTTTCAGAAGAGTGCAGAGGAACAGAGAGCAGATCTTGGCCCCGTGATCAGCTACTTAAACTTCATCACAAGCCCAAGAACCACAGTTGGAGAAGCGCGCCGCATTCGCACATGGCATGATAACCATGGAAAACTCAAAAAGATAAAGAAACTAAGGAGAAAAAAAAAGCTTCATTGCAAGGTCTAAAACCATGGGCAAGATTAGGACTTAAGAGCCTCGTTGCAGGCAAAGCACTGGGAAAATTTGATCTGAACTTCCCCAACAACAGTATGCAGACAATCGCACACCATAAGTTCGAACAGGGTCAACGTTGAGGAATGTGCTTGATTAATAAGCAGAAACATTGGGGGAGAGAGAGAGAGAGAGAGAGAGAGAGAGAGAGATTAGCAGGACTGCTCACGTAATTCAATTCATTTATGAAGTTTGCAATCCTGTTTAAAAGTGCTATTTGCACTGCAGGCGAAGGAACTCCCCTTTCTTCTAAGAACAAAGATTTCATTACAAGATGCTCCGGACAAAATCACTGTTTGTCTAAATTCTAATCCGGGAGATCCATAAATCACGGTGCAACAGCAAAGCAAAAACACAAGGCAATGCCTTATCCAATATATAGAATCATCAAGCAAAAACACAAGGCAATGCCTTCTCCAATATATAGAATCATGCCTCTCTCTCTCTCCATGTCTGCAGCTTCTTCATTGATATATCAAGACAATAAAATCTCCATGTCTGCAGCTTCTTCATTGATATATCAAGACAATAAAATCCTATTTGGTTCAGCTGCTTCCAGGAGTGTCAGTTACAGCACACTTGCGGTTCAAATAACGAATGACAGCATCCTCGGCCCTGTAATTACAACCGGAAAGTGATTAAGGCATAATTCTAACGAAACAAGAAAGTCTCTTTGGCAATACATTGTCTAAAACATGAACAGTTAGAATCACATCACAGAAGAAAAGATTGAGACAGGAATGACTAGCTAAAAAGTACGATATGAGACATATAGCAAACTGCGAAACGCATTAAAACCAGAATCCGATTCACAGCGTTATTAAAAAAAAAGTTCTCATTCTAATTATCTGACAATTAATGGTTTTGAACTCCTTACATTATGACAGATATGGTGAACAATCAACATTGACAGGGTCTCAAAGAAGTCAGGAGTGTGATAATGAGCTACAGTAATCCATCATTGACATGTAAGGAATATCCCTAATATTGATTGGATTTGCCCGATATTTTCTCATAAATCAACATGATTACAAAGCTCATTAGGCATAATGAATTTTCAGAACAATCACCATCTAGAGGAGAAAAGATCCGACAAAAATCCAAGACAAACCATCAGACAAGTTGGTCCATTGATCAGATTTCACAGCAAAGTTTACAATTTTTATGATACTCACTCCGTGGCTTCGATTATGTGATGTTATTACTGAGCAATTTATTATTTAGGCTACAAGAAGCTCAGAAAGCAGGTGTTGCTTGATCGAACAGGGCATTCATGCAAAATACCACGATATATCCAGCTTCATTTTCTAGAGAAAAAATTAGCTTCTCGTTCAAAATGCACTATAAAGTACTTCTATCTATCTGTCTGTATTTCACTGTACTCCATATCGCCTCCATGGGATGTATACATAAACAATGGACAAGAAAAGTAAACAAACTCACCAAGATTGGTTATAGAAGTCAGGATGATGTTCTTTGTCCACAATATGGCTCGCTTCTCCCGCTGCAAGCTTCAAGTCTCTACTTTGAGAAGCAATCAACGCATTGACGAATTCTGCTGGTGACTGACTGAACCCAAGAAAGAATGAGCGTCTCTGCCGATGCCTATGGATCTCTTTAATTGTGGAAATGATCTTCTTGTCAGAAGAATCAATCTCTTGATGCTTCTCGATATTTGCCAAAAATGCAGACATCTCCTTATCCAATGGGATAGGCAAATCCATCAACACATCACAACAAGAAGTTCCGGCAGGAGAACTACCGGAAAGCTTGATCCTGTGCTCCAAGTGAATGGGTTGTGGAGGAGTCAAGTGCTGTGACAACTTCTGCGGAACCATGACGAACTTCATCTTCTCATCTCCAAATACTTTTTGGAGTGGCGGATCACATGTGAAGAAGGATGGATCACCTGAGCTCTGTAGGTTCCTGGTCTTAACATAGTGCCAAATTGCTTCCAAAACTCTGGGCCGTGTAGATACCTCAAGACCAACAACATCTGATAAAGCTGGTGAAAGCTTGAACTTTTCGGGCACGTAGTTCATGTCTAATCTTATTTGCACAGTGAATTCCTTGTCCCCATTTCTTTTGACCTCAAATCCCTCATGCGGAGAAGGAGACCTCTCACTATCCCATAAGATTACATGGTTATCTGGATAGAGAGTTTTGTCCAAGTAAATGGTAATTTTCTTGAAGAAAGACGAAAATTTGGGGCGCGACAGACCTGCCTTCTGAATCGTTCCGCCCACAACAGGATCTTTACCATCTTCTAATATCCGTCCAATAATCTTAAGTGACCATGATGGTGGCTCTACAACTGTGTTCTCTGAAATCGTTGGGGTTTGATTCGAAAATGTGTTGAAAACATATATCCTAAGCGTTTTCTGGAAGCGAGAAGGGTTCCTAAGTGCCTCTTGAATCTCAATCTTCTTCCTTGACAAAAGGGCGTCCACTCTTGCCTCATACTCAAGTAACTTAGTGTAGATAGCAGATTCAGGCAACAGTGCAGCCACCTTACCAGGCAGTTGGTTCTCAGGAAGCTTCCTCTTCTTCCTAGGACCGGCTGGAGTTAACTCCATCGTTTTCAACGGCGAAGCAGCGGCGGCATTAGATGACCCTGGGGGCCGAGAAGGCGGCTTCTGGCCAGCGCGCTTCCCACTTCCAGTACCAGGCGTAGCCACAGGCGGCGAAGATGCATTGACATTGCCAACACCAGCATTACCAGCATTGTGATTATGAAACTGAGATTGGAATTTGCCGTGAGGGGCGTGCGCATGTGCATGCCCCTGACCAAGTACATGAGCCTGGGGCTCGGACAACTTGAAGTGGCCAGTAAAATGAGACCCGCCGTGCGTCTGAGGCTGCGACTGTGGACGGAGATGGGCCGGCTGCTGGTTGACAACCCCAGAATTCCCAAACGCAGCAGTACTTTTAATTCCACTATTGCTATTCATTGAGAGACCTTATTTCCTATCCCACAGCACTAAATGCTAACAATTCTACAGAACATAAGCCTTATATACAATCCAAGCCGAGGGCACGATCAAGGGTCGCATAAATCTACGATCTTGCACTCAGCGACGGAATCTTTATCATTCTTGACACATTCTTGAGAACAAAAACCCTACGTTGCAACGATTTCTTGCCCAAAAGAATCGAGGGAAACCCGGAAATCACCTTCAAGATCGAATTTTTCCTCTGTTTTCCAGGAAATCTCCAGAGAAACTGCAGTTTTTCAACGATCTTGGGAAAGTTAAAGAAGGGATCGAGAGAGCTCGAGAGCGGAGACGTACGCTAGTGGCGGGTCGGAGAGGCTGTCGTTCCGACCAAGCTTCGGAACAGCAACTCCCGTCTCATCCTCAGGCCACGCCGACGCTGTCTCTCTCTGTCTTCTCTCTCTGTGCTATGGCTTCTCGCCGGAGGTACGGGGACGGGAGCGGCGGGGGAGAGAGCTTGAGCTACTGCACAGCACTTTTCAGAGCAGAATTCACTGTGAAAAGTCATAGGCGTTAAAAATTTATCTAATAGGATAAATTAATAAAAATCCCACCTTTTTCTTTTCTTTCTCTTAAAATCAAGTACTATCCGTTGCCTCCTCACTTTCTTTTTTCAACATTAATATGTTAAATTTATAATTGCATTAACAATTAAAATAAATCGCGTATATAATAGCAGCAACAACATTATTATTATTATTTTCATAAGGACAAGTTTTGTATTGCAGAAGTTTTGATAATATAACAATAAACGTTGGTAACAACTCTGCAATAACATTATACCCTATAGGTTTTTGTTATTCAAATAGTCACATAATCTTGTAACAGTTTTTGTCAAATGTATTAATTATTTATAGTCAAAGTACAACACCTTTAAAAGATGCACTACTAAAGTCATGCATCTTAACACAATATATTGATACTTAAATTTTGACAACCCATTTGAATATTTATTACACAGAAAAATTAGGGGCCAACTCGGCCCTAAAACAAATATATTAGTTAATTGCTTTTAAGTATTAGGAGAATATTGATTAAGCCCATATAATTACAAGGGGCTTTTGAACTTAACTGGATTAATTAAATTGAGCCAATAAAGTGAAAATTGGAATAAGCCCTTAATTGGCTGAAATTCCGAAATGTTTTATGCATTTTAAATTAGGAGATCTTGATTTAGTGGAGCAAACTTGAAGAGTGATTGAACTCTTTATTATCAAAATTTAAATCACATGGGAAAGAAAGGCTAATTTCCTCTTAATAAATATAAGAGATATCTTTTGGGTTCAATTTAGGAAAGTAAAGAATTTTGTGCTTAAAAGAGAAGTTCTAACTTTGTGTCTATATAAACATTAATAAAAATGACAAAAATAATCCCTAAACTTCAGCCTAATGTGTAATTTGGTCCATAAACTTTTGATTATTCAATGTGCTATCTGAATTTTAACCTGGTGTGTAATGTGTGCCATAACTCTTAATTCATTCAATGTGGTCCATAAACTTTTAGTACATGTTTATTACAATCCCTGAACTGTATATGTAGTCCTAGGTCTTGAATTAATGGAGGTATTATGTTGACCATTGTCATATAATTCATGGATTATATTAAATATGTACCAAAAGTTCACAGATTATATCTAATAAATAAAAAGTTCGAGAACTATATTGTACATTGAGTTAAAATGTAAGGATCACATTAAACAATTTAAAGTTTATCGATCAAATTACGCATCTGATCAAAGTTTAGGAACTATTTGTATCCTTATCCCTAAATGTTAACAGGTTGAGAATAACGCAAAAAAGTGAATTTCTCTATATTTCGATGAGGCACTTGGATGAACGCTTACCTTTCCCCACAATTGGACTTCCCGGCTTTACTCAAGATACTTGGCCACACTTCATGTGACATTCTCGTTCTGACCCCGATTTTTAGAACGAGATTATTTCGGCAAACAATTTTGGGATGGAATTATCTTGAGGATCGAGAAACCATGAAAGCATCATAAAGGCTACTTTGAGGCGAAAATTCAATTTCTCATTGAAGGGACGCGAAAATTCGAAGAGTTGGGAACGAGCCACGAGCGAGGACTCGAGTAGGCCCAAGCCCACGTTGGGCAATCCAACGGACCCAAGCCTGCAAAGCTAAGCCCAATTAGGCCCATGCCCATAATGGGCGGCCCATGAGGGCTATGGGCTCTCATAGCCCAATTAGGTCCATCATTGCTAAACTTTGTATTAATTGCTTTCAAGTACATGAATAGTGCATGAGTAGTGCAACAAAAACAACAAAACAACAAAAAATAAAAAAAGAGAGAAAAACACTTAGGGGGTCGGGTCGGGTCAGGCTGGATTCAGCCTTGGCCCGGCTTGCCTCTCTTTCCTGCCCCCGCGCAGCCCAGTCTCCTCTTTCCTTCAGCCTGGCCCGTGCCCTAGCTTTCTCCTTGCTCCTCTTGTCTTTGCGCACAAACCTAAAGAAGGAGAGAAAAGACAAGAGCATAGTAGAGCATGAGTAGGCAGAGTAGGAGCAGCAGAGAAGATAAGAACATAAATGAGGGAGCCGAGAAAAAACCAAAGGGGACCTGAGAGAGAACGGAAGAGAAAACTCGAAGACCTTCCCCGAGAGACATCGGGGGAGGTCAGTGGTGAGCGAACCTTAGAGAGGGAGATCTCCGGCGGTGAGCGAGCCCAGATTTGATCGTTCTGATCAGATCTGGGAGACAACGTTGTTTCGTTGTTGCCTACTGCTGCCATTCCGCCATCCTCAACGACTGTCGCTGTGTCTAGGTCCTCGCCATGTCGAGTCAGCCCTGTCACAGCACCAACCCCAAGCCACCATGGGATCCCAACGCCATCGCTGCACCAAGTCGTTGCTTCCTTGCCACCACTACTCACCACCCGATGAAGCCGTTTCTCATGCCACTGTGTCGTGCCTACAAATAGGTAAAAGCACGGTTCGCAGCATTGTCATCGTCACTCCCTCCCTCTCTCGGTCCTAGCCACCGCCACCATGTTGTCACCCGCCACATCCCCACCATTGCTGAGTCACCGCTCGACGGCGTCTTGACCATCCTCCTTTGGCGCCGCAAAAGAGCAGGGGAGACAAGAGGCACAAATCGAGTCAAAAGAGCCGGGCCGAGTGCAATCAACCGGGTAGGGTTTCGGGTGAATCGAGTTGAGCATACCTGAGTTAGATTTGGGCTGATTTAGGACGTGGGCTTGTGGGCTTCATTTGTTAAAAAAGGCGAGACTAGATTGAGCTTGCACATCAGGCTCAGCTCGACTAGGTTTCCTTCGACCTAGGTTGCACGGCCCAATTTCGTCCAGACCTAAGCCATTGGTTTCAACAAACTGGATTGGACCCAACCTGGGGATCTGACCTGAGTCGTTTTTAATACATTATAATTTTATAATATTAAAATAATATTTTAATAAATAAAACAATAATAAAATATATTATTATTTATTTTTTTAAAAATTAAAAAATGCAAGGTTTGGTTAGGAATTGCCTTATCTTGCATTCTAAGTATAATTAAGCATTTATTTGCTCGTATTTTGAATATATCGTATGTTTAATTTGCATATTTTATTATGTTTAATTACATGTGTTCAATTTTACTGCAATTAAGATCTTTGTAGCTATAATTATTATTTTAATAATTGGGCACCCGCATAATCACCTCGCATATTAGTGGATAGGTGTAAAATTAATCCAAACTACTTGACAAAAATATTTTCTTTTAAAATGAACAAGATTAGGTACTGAAAGGGCACTGATTGGTTAATTAGTGTAATCAAGTCTCCGATTTTAAATTCTCTGTTGCGTAGAGAGTGATGTATACTTTCATGCCCCACTTGATTTCTAGCTAGCCTCAATAGGCTAGTGGCGACTTCTTATTACAAAATTCTTAAACATACTCTAATGTTACGCGAAATATGGGCTTGGGAGAGTCCGTGCCTAATCATAGGTGTCATTCTTATTTTCTAGTTTATTTCAATCATATGGGGACCAAATCGCTTTTATTATGGAAGTGAGACGACTCAACGCGTGATTCACGCACATTATTTACTCTTACTTGAGCAAGAGAAGATTCTGCTCCCACGATGCACGCCGCTCGAGAACAATAAAAATTGATTTTTGCTTCAGTAAGAAGCGGGATTAGGATAAAAGGAAACTGCAAAAAAACAGCTTTTGCGATAATAGAAGTGAGTTTTGCTTTCACGCTCCCAGATTAAATTGTTTTCTTGTCGTGGAAAGTCGTGTTGTTCTCAAAAAGGAAAAATAAGGAAGTAGGAATGTGAGAACGTCATCGAAAGTGGGTTCGTCAGCGATTATGATTGATAATACTCTTTTGAGTCTTTATCGTGAGAGGCTAAGTGGCGATAAAATTATGTCCCCAGCGCGGGGAGAAGTCAAACTTGGCTGCTTAAACTGGCGTCCTCTGCTTATAAAGCTTTTACAATCAAGGAAGAAGGCGTAGAAGCAACCGCGCCTTCCATCAATTCCTCAAAATAGGTCCACTGTTTCCTGACATAAAGAAGCAGGAACTAGCATGTTTCAGATTCTTCGGCTTCTAGGATCATTTTTGCTTCATAAACAAGTATCGCTAGCAGCTCCTCTGGTGGATTGCGCACAAATATGTGGTGGCGTTGCCATTTCCTTTCCCTTCGGGATTGGAACCGGGTGCTTCCTCGATGAGTGGTACGAGATCGTCTGCCAGAATGGCACTGTCCCGATACTGAACAAGGCCAACTTGAGGGTGCTCGACATTATGCCACCTGATATCCTTGACAAAAGGAACGGCATGATCAAGGTCAGTCTTCCACTAACCTACTCGTCAAATGTGAGCTGCGGCAGCAATGGAAGCTCCACACCTGTGAGCTTGAAAGGCAGCCAGTTTGTCTTCTCTGCTTCACAAAACGACTTTGCTGCCGTTGGTTGCAATATACATGCTCGGATGGATGACGCTGAGTCTACTAACATAAGTTGCGGAGCAGACAACAGCACTGTTAGGAACGCCACTTGTTCGGGCAGTAACGGATACTGTCAAATCAGGATTACCTTGGTTTTTCAGGCTTTCACCTTCGATTTCCAGCCATACAATAAAACAGCAGGAGAAAATGAACGCAATTATGCCTTCTTGGCAGATAGGTCGCAGTTCACGCCTTCGCTTATGGACTTCAATAAGTTGAGGGCGAGCGGACATTTCGCAGCTGTCCTAGAATGGGGGATAGCAAATTCCTCAAAAGCTGCGTTAGAGATTTACAATTACAGCTCCATCTTCGACGTATCCTACAACTGCAGTTCAGTCGGCTTCGATTCTGCATATCCCATGGCGATGTCCTTTTTGCAGTGTGTTTGCATCCCGGGCTTCTCTGGTAACCCCTATATAAAAGATGGATGCAAAGGTAAAACCAGTTACGTTTTACCACACAAATCATTGGAAACCTAACATCGAAACACTGCATTAATAAGAGAAGTAGCTCTTTAGAGGCTGAAGTAGCTTTACATGCAATCCTAAACACCCACTAATGAGACGAACTTCTACTGATTAATTTGTCGTATTTTGTTCAGTTGTAGATGAACCCGAAATAAGTCCGGCCTCCCCTGCCATAGTACATCTTTCAGATGCAAAAAAGAAATATGCGCTTCTCGTCATAGGTAAGCAAATTTCTACATTCTGTCGTGAGCTATGAACAAGGACTATCCATCTTTTGTACCCCCAGATATTCACGAATATCACATCCTTTCATTTAAACATTGAGTCTATTACTAATAAAGCCCCACAATTTAGAAAAACATAGCGCATGGCCCGCTTTCAGTGGATCACATGTCCCGTGTTTGATTTGGGCATATATTCTGCTGCTCAACTGATTATATGGCTTTTCTGTTACGTGCTAAATTTTTCTCATAAGGAGACTAATTTTTCACCAACCACATTAGCATTCTGTTTAATCAAATTAGTGAATATTCAAAAGTCGTCTAAGGTAATTCTCTCCAGTATCAGATTAGCATTTTCTTCTTTTCAAATCGGAGTTGCAATCCTCGATGCTTGCTTTTGGTTATGCTCATACCACTTTGGTAAACCAGGAATTGGAGCAGGCCTAGGAGCACTACTCTTTCTTCAATTAGTAGTATCTATCAAAACAACCTCAGAACTTTCTTTTCACACTAATACTTGAGAGATAAGAAAATACTTGAACTTTTCTAATGTCGCTGCTTCATATCCATTGAAATATATCCACGGTTCCTACTTATTCTTGTCTAATTTGAATTGGAATTATTACAATCACAGTTAAGATGAATGCTAAATTCATCTGCAAGGGATATCAGTCGCACATTGTAGATGTTTGTATAATAATTTCACCGGGTGGAACGTAAAAGGAGACAAATTATATTTTTCATGCTTGTTAAGATAGATTGACGTGAAAGGAGATTCAGGCTAATCACTCCTGTATGTTTTCCTTTTAATCGAATTCATTTAAATTTTTGACGATAAGTTCCTATTCCTGACAAGCGGGGTACTTTTTTTCTCACTTTTGCCCCTTGAGTTTTGGCAATGCAGTGGGCCCGGCTACCTTGGCATGGCTTGGGGTACTCTTGTGTCTTTTCTCATGGAGGTTGTGCAAATACATCAAGAAGAGAAAAGAAACCAAGCTCAAAGAGAAGTACTTCAAATGCAATGGTGGTCTTTTGTTGGAAAGAGAGCTTTTGACACCAGAAGGCAATGTTGAGAAAAGCAAATTGTTCAACTCCAAGGATTTAAGGAAGGCCACTGATAATTTCAATAACAATAGGATACTTGGGCAAGGTGGACAAGGTACTGTTTACAAAAGAATGTTAACAGATGGAAAAATAGTTGCAATTAAAAAATCAATGGCAATAGACGAGAGAAAAATCAAACAGTTTATAAATGAAGTCCTCATTCTCTCACAAATCAACCATAGAAATGTTGTTAAGTTATTGGGGTGTTGCTTGGAAACAGAAGTTCCACTTTTGGTATATGAGTTTATACCAAACGGGACTCTGTACCAATATTTACATGACCCAAATGCAGAGGCGCCTATATCGTGGGACATACGCCTACGAATTGCCACTGAAATCGTAGGAGCCTTATTCTACTTGCATTCAGCAGCCTCTATTCCCATTTATCATCGAGACATCAAGTCCACCAATATCCTCTTGGATGAGAAGTATCAGGCAAAAGTGGCAGATTTTGGTACTTCCAAGTCCGTTTCCCTCGATCAAACTCATGTAACCACATTAGTGCAGGGGACTTTCGGCTACTTAGATCCTGAGTATTTTCGATCAAGCCAATTTACAGACAAAAGCGATGTGTACAGCTTCGGAGTCGTCCTTGTTGAACTCTTAACAGGACAAAAGCCAATCTCGTCCCAAAGGGAAGAAGAAGGAAGAAGCCTCGCGATGTATTTCATAATTTCAGTGGAAAAGAATCGCTTGTTTGACATCGTCGATGCTCATGTGTTGAAAGAAGGTAAGATGGGAGAGATTGCATCGGTTGCTAACCTTGCAAAGAGGTGCTTAGACTTGCACGGGAGGAACTGGCCTACAATGAAAGAAGTGGCAATGGAGTTGGAGGGGATAAGGAAGACCCAATATCCTCCAGACATATAGCAAAATCAAGAGAACTGTGAGGCAATTGAATCTCATGATGCTGTCTTTACATCTAGCAACTCAAGCATTGACACAAATGTCTACATTTTCGGGTGTGCAGACACTCTTACCTAGGGAGACCTGGTGAAGATTTGTTTTGCCCATTGCTCTTATGGAGCCATATTGCTCTGTTTGTCCTGTAAAGCGGTCTTCAAAGGAAAAAGAAAAGAAAGGAAGAAAGGGGGGATGAAGGCTTGTTCGTTTACTAACAGGGGGTCTTTGGTCAGTTTTTTATGGGTTATGTACTTATTCTCGGTGTAAGGGACCAATAAATTTTTTAAGTTGCACTTATTTTCGATTTCAATCAGATCTTGTAATTAGCTCCGCATTATCATGCAATAGGAGTGAGTATGGTCCGGGTGGGCAGTTCCTTCGTCCACTAAAGGCTGGTTTCTTAAAATTGAAATTGGACACCACCCATTGATTTCATGAATACAATTGGGAATTGAATCTCCACTTAGGTCCAATTTTTGGATGAGTCCATGGAATTGATCCTCAATCCCTATAAAATTACATTCTTCAATTAATAGAACACATAGTAAGAAGCAATAGTCCGCTTCGCTATCTCCACTCGCCCTTCTCTCCAATCCCCCCAAACTCAAAATGCATCAACCAATCAGTCTCTCCACATTACCAACACCCGCTTTGGAAACTCTGTTGAGATCAAAACCGCGCACTCCAAATGCTGCTCGGAGGAATGCCGATCGCTGCTCCTTAATCCCGCGGCCATGGAAGCTGAAGATGCCTCAGCTCAGATGTGCATGGGAAACTACGGTGCAAAAGAGAAAGCTTTCGTCGACTATCGGAAGAAAAATCGCAGGGGAAGATGACAAACGAGATTGACGTTTACTAAGATGCCTCAGTTCGTTCCATCCAAGGTTTGGCACGCGAGAAAGAGAGGGAAAATGTGGGAAAGGGGGATTAGTCGGAGAGAGTGAGACAGACAGAGTGACTGTAGAATGTGGCGGACAAGAGGCAGGACTGAGAAAATAAAAGGGAAGATGCTCACTTTCACTGTAATATACCAGTTTGGTATGAGTAGCTAAGTGGGCGATTCCATGCTTGAAACTGGGAATTAGATTAGTATTCACCGGTTTCAGTAAATTGAAATCGGGTTCTACGCCTAAACCCGGTAATCAGATTAGTACTCACTGGTTTCAATAAATTAGAATTGGGAACCAAACCAATCCTCATGGGAACTGCCAATCCGATCTGGTTCCAAGCGGTTCTTGATTCCTTTACACGCGCTTGTATGCGCCAATTTGGAAATACTTTACAAATTGCAATGACCTATATCAAGCATGATGTAGTGATTTTATTCCAGAAAATTATCCCATTGTTTCCTAGACCTGACGCACAGTCATTAATTTTTCAATTTGGTTAATTAATCTTGAACTTTATGTGAAATTTCAATATAGTCCACTTAGCGAATTTTGGCGAGAAAATTGTGACACGGCAGTCTAGTCTTCAATGGTCGTCCTTCGTAGCTCTATCAGTCCAACGCGGAAGAAATTAAGCAAAATGACGTGATTTTGCATTTTTTTCTCCACTTATTGAATTTTTACTTTCTCTTTTTTTTTTTTTTCTATTGTGATATCGTTCATCTTCTCCGCACCTTCTCCAGCTGACGAAACCATGTCTGCAGCTCTCTCTGGTCACTCCCATCTTGGATGCGGCGTCGACGAGGACGAGGGATAAGCAGCAACGGGGACAGGTGTGGTCCAAGGCTCGAGTAAGGGGCTCAGTTGGCCTCGTATCTTGGTCGATCCAAGGTCCAGACAGGTCAGCAGCAACCCTACCTGGCCGCTGCAATCATCGAGGGCCGTCATTGATCGCTTGCCCGAGTGTTGCAGAGGCGGGGAGGGGATGATCGCGGGATTTAGCACCAAAAAACAGTGTCAGAGTTGGACATTGATGGTCTGAAAGACCGACACCAAAGGTCCTAGCACAAAAAATTAGAGTTCTTAAGACTTATAATGAAAGGATTTAGGATGATGGGGGGCCATTGATGAACAGAAATACGTCCTACCACATTGCAGGATACAAGGTGGCCATAGGCAGAGAAGATACTATGAATTCGTGATTTCCACTTCATTTTGCCGGGAAGAAGAACGGCCATGCGTGACTGACTTCGTCAGGAGATTACTTCAAAACGCAATCGTAACAACTTTAAGTTTCAGTCACCTGGCGCACGTGAGGGCGGCAAGGGTGAAGGACTCGTGGAGGTGGATGAGCTACATCCTTGGAAGAAGATGAACAGCGGAGAAGAAGGATAATATAGGGAAAAAAGGAAAAAAAAAGGAGAGAAAAATAAGAAAATTGAGAAAATAAACTTAAAACTATGTCGTTTTACTTAAGTTTTTCCATGTCATACACTGATCGTTCCACATAGGACAGCCAACAACAGTTAGACTTACATGTCATCGCTTTCTAGCCAAAATTGACCAGATAGAATACATAAATTATTAAAATAATTAAGACTAAATTGGATAATTTTTCAATCCAAGAAGACATCACTTATTTGAAAACATAATCCTTTTTCCTTATGTTTTGAACACGGAATTTTCTAATATGCTACACTTTTTGAAAGAAGCCGAAGTCACAGCTTATTGAAGTTTGTAAGTTACACAAAAACAATCAAGAACCAACTTCTTGAAAAAATCATTATCAGGTCACTTGATATGATTCTGACAAAAATCAAATTTTGGAACAAACTTTGTCAATCGTGTTAAAGTCATGGATTCTTATATCATGTTGAAAATCATCAGATTAAAATGCTCAATAAAATGCAATTTTTTTTTACACGTTCTGTTATTATGCCATTTCAGGTATTGTTTAGAATTATTGTTTTTATAAATAACTACATAGAAAAAAGAAAACGATCCATAGAAGAGGGAAAAAAGAAGGTAGATGGTGGAGTAGGTGAAGAGTAGGGCAACGAGGATGGGTCAATAACCCATATTTTAACTCATATTTATCAAAGTGGAGGGAAAAGTACCAAAAAAGTCATAAAACTATTGCATTGATATCAATTCAATTCTAAACTTTTCAATTGAACTAATTTAGTCCTAAATCTTTTTATATTAGTACAAATTCAGTTCATCTAGTTAATTTTGGTCAGTTAGCGCTGACGTGGATGTCAGTCGAATTTTTTTCTTTTCTTTTTCTTTTCATTTTCCTTTTCTTTTGTCCCTTCTTCCTTCTCGCTCTGTCCTCGTGGTGGTCGGCAAGCCTCCCATTGGTGGCCCTTGAAGCCCTCACTAGTCGTCAGTGATCATTGGGTGAGGGTTGCGAAGCCCTTGCCGATGGCTGGTGAGGGTTGCGGCCCTCACCCGGCCTTGCCTAGGGTCGTGGGTGAGGTGACTTTGCCTAGTTCTAGGGGAGGCTAGCCCCGCCCTGGCTAGGGTCACGACCCTCACCACCGGGAGGATAGTTCAGGGAGGAAGAAGGGATAAAAAAAAAAAAGAAAAGAAAAAACTAATTAAAAAATATCCAAAAAAAAAAATACTGGTCGCCATCCACGTCAACATCCATGTCAACACTGGCCGATCCAAATTGACCAAATGAATTGAATTGGTACCAATAAAAAAGATTTATGACTGAGTTGGTTTAATTGAAAAATTTAGAATTGAATTGGTACTTTTCCCTCAAAGTGGATGGTAAATGGGTCAGGCCAAATCTCAACGAACTTTTTTGTACTGCGGAAGTTTTGATAGTTTAGCCATAAACGTTGGTAACAACTCTGCAATGACATCATACCCTATAGGTTTTTGTTATTCAAATAGTCACATAATCTTGTAATAGTTTTTGTCAAATGTATTAATCATTTATAGTCAAACTACAACACCTTTAAAAGATGCACTACTAAAGTCACACCTCTCAACACAATATATTGACACTTAATTTTGACAACCCATTTTGGTATTTATTACATAGAAAAATTAGGGGCCAACTCGGCCCCCAAATATATTAGTTAATTGCTTTTAAGTATGAGGAGAATATTGATTAAGTCCATATGATTTCATTAAACTTGAGCTAAATGGATTGATACAAGGGGCTTTTGAGCTTAACTGGATTAATTAAATTGAGCCAATAAAGTGAAAATGGGAATAAGCCCTTAATTGGCTGAAATTCCGAAATGTTTTATGCATTTTAAATTAGGAGATTTTGATTTAGTGGAGCAATCTTGAAGAGTGATTGAACTCTTTATTATCAAAATTTAAATCACATGGGAAAGAAAGGCTAATTTCCTCTTAATAAATATAAGATATATTCTTTGGGTTTAATTTAGGAAAGTAACGAATTTTGTGCTTAAAAGAGAAGTCCTAACTGTTGGAAATATAATGGCAGATATCGATTCCATATCGATTATATTGTCAATAAATTGATTCAGTTAATATATATTTGGCTTGGTAAAGTGGGAATGTAATTTTAATGTAATCTTGTATATTTCCTTTTCTGTCTTTCTCTTGTAACATATATAGAGCAATGCTCTTGTACATGAATATTTAGAAAGAATACATATCACAATTTCTCCCAAAACACTCTCCAATTTTCTCTTCTTCAATTTCAGTCATGGTATCACAGCGTAGATCCTAGACCTAGCTTCCGCAACCTTAGAATCTCTGTCTTTCAGAATTGCCCTTGTTTCTTTTTTTTTTTTGAGTTTTGTTGTTGCGGTTTTTCTAATCTGCAAAACAAACCCAAAAAAAGCCGAGTTGGAATTCAATTTTCTGATCCATGGCAAAAAGGGGGGATGCTTGAGATTTACCTTTGGAAGAGATGTCTCAAGACCAGACTCTAGCTTCATCGGTTCAAACCAATCTGAATGAGCAGGAGGATACATTCGTCCCAAAGTCTGAAGATCCTCAGAACACCACCATTCTTCCTTATGTTTCGGTTCAAGCTTCGGGACCGACTCACTAGCCTCCATTTCCATGGTTTCTTGTTCAAGGCCAATGGGGCATAGGTCTAGGACAGTCATGGACTCAATATGGGCCATACATAGGAGAGAGCTCGCATGTTGTCGGACCATAGCCAAAGGAAGATCCAAGCATGCACAGAAACGGAGCTGACCCGAATTAGGGAGCGGATTGGAGGGATCCGAACCAAGGGATCGGGTCCATACCGGGTCAAGGGCCAAATCCCTACCCAGTTTATGGACCCGGTTACCTACCGTATCTGTTCCCCACCGGCAACTACGGCTGACCCGAAGTCGGCGACCCACTATTCACATCACCGGTGGATGGACCTAATCTGAAGCTCATTTAGCTACAGCTCACTGGTCCCGACAACTACAACACCTGGGCACGCGATTTCCATCGAGCCCTCATCACCAAAGACAAAGAGGGATTTCTCGACGGATTTGTGCCCTACCCAACAGAAGAACGACTTCAATGGCACTGGCATCGGTGCAATCAGTTGGTATGTACCTAGATTGGAAATTGCCTTGTGTCGGACGTTGCAGCGGGGCTTCCTCCGACAGACGACTCGAAAACCTTCTGGGAGTCCATCCGTGAAATGTACGGACGGCTCGATCGGGTGAAATTGTTCACCATAACGCAAGCCCTCTCCGAATTGAAGCAAGGGAACCTCACGGTTACCACTTGCTTCAATCGGCTTTTAGCCCTTTGGAACGAGCTTGAGGCGGCCGAGGAGCGATTGGATGGACCTGAAGCAACACTTCGTCAGTATAGGGATATGAAAGAAAGGGAGAAAGTGACACGATTCTTGCTATGCCTAAACGAGACATACACTACCTTTAAGTCGCAGATCTTGACGATGGAGCCAACACCGTTGCTTGGATGAATTTATCAGCTGGCCGTTCAAGAAGAAAGTCAGAAGTTGGTGACCATCAAGCACGCGAGAGCAGCTGATGGAGTTGCTCTTGCTACTGTGTTCGCCGGAGGCCCTGCTTTGCTCGACTTGACGCACGGCGGCCATGGAGGAAGCAATAGCTTCGGAAGCTTTGGTGGTCTTGCGGCTACAGTGATGAGGAGAACAAATGGGAACCCTAAGAACCCACGGATGGACGGTCGGGATCAAAAGAAGCCATCCAATAGCTCAATACCCATCTGCCAACTCTTTTGGATCTAACGGTGGGCAGCAAAGGAGATCCGACGGTGGATTTTCTTCCTTTGGTGCGCCAGAATCCGAGGGCTCTAACTTGGCCATGTCGGCTCAAATGTTTGTGGGATCCAACGGCCCATGTCACGCCACGTCATCACACAGACTAGGTGGGCAAATTTCAAAAAATAAAGCAAAATTTTGTGAATATTGCAAACGACCACACTATACTATAGAAACTTGCTGGAAATTGCATGGCAAGCGAGGTGATAAAGAAAAAAAGGAAAAGGAATTTTCTGCTTATTAGGTGTCGGCATTAAGGACTGATGGGGCATACCAGCCAATCAACCAAGACCAATACTAGAATATCATGAGGGCTCTGGATTGTTTAACCACAAGTGACAAGAGTGCAGGCTTTTCAGGTACTATCCTTGGTGAAATGAACTCAATACCAATTGATGCATGGATTGTAGATTCGGGTGCAAGTGATCATATAATATGCAATGAGAAATTATTTTCCCATGCTCAGAAAAGTCCATATTTATATTCTGTGTGACTTCCGAATGGCAATGTTACTCATGTCGCTAAGGTTGGAACTGTTCACCTTAGCTCCAATATTGTCCTTAAAAATGTCCTCCACATTCCAGAGTTTGAGTTCAACTTGATATCTGTTTCTAAAGCTTGTGAAGACAATTCTTGTGGTGTCATATTCAACTTTGACAATTATTTCTTTCAGGACCTTTCGACTAGCAAACCGATGGGCTTGGGTAGTGTTGCACAAGGACTTTACTTTTGGATTAGTTCTTCTGAAGTTTTTGATAAAAGCACTTCTTGTAATGCTATTATCAATAATAAAAATCTTATTTTCCATCAACGCTTGGGTCATAGTGCACGCTTTCCTAATCCAAAATGTCCCATTTGTCCCTTAGCTAAACAGTCTCGGACACACTTTCCTACTAGCACATCTTGAGCCAACATTGCTTTCTCTTTACTACATATTGATAGTTGGGGACCCTATCACACACCACATCGTGATGGGTCACGATTCTTTCTTACCATTGTTGATGATTATAATCGTGTGACTTGGGTTTTCCTCATGCAATCAAAGAGCCAAACTTTCCCAACTCTATCAAAGTTTTTCACTCTTATTGAAAATCAATTCAAGAAAACAATTCAAAGAATTCGTACAGACAATGGACGCGAGTTCTATACTAGAGAGTGAGAATCTTTTCTATCATCTAAGGGAATAATTCATGAAAGCTCTTGCACATATACTCCTCAGTAGAATGGGATAGTTGAACGTAAACATTAGCACCTCTTAGAGGTTGCTCGTGCTCTTAAATACCAGGCTTCGAGTCCTGAAGATTTTTGGGGAGATTGTGTTGTTACAACAACATATTTAATTAATCGCATGCCAACACGGATTCTCAATGGGGGAACACCTTTTCAATTGCTTTATGGAAAGGAAGCGAGAATTGATCACCTCAGAGTATTCGGATGCTTGTGTTATGTCACGACAGTAGGGCCTCGAGATAAAATGGACCCTCGTGTTATTCCATGTATTTTTATGGGATATCCCTCCTTGTAAAAGGGTTATAGAGTCATGGAGATCTCTATAGGGCACTTCTTTGTGAGTAGGGATGTGGTTTTTCATGAAGACATATTCCCATTCTGGGAAAGAACCCCCTCATCCTCTATCCCAGCTCTCAATCATCGCCCCTTTTTATTAGAAGAAGATCTATGTATGGAACCTCCATATGTAATCGTTGCACAACCTGCAACCGTGACAACCAATTCATCTCATCATGGAGCTAAATTACCCGTTCTTTCAGATGAAGAAAATCAGCCATCCGGTTCTTCAGTCACTTCTTCACAACAGGAGCTACAGTGTTCTTCACAAGACTCCTTAAATATCATTACTAAAGAAGAAAGAGTAGCGGAGCCTCGGCGTTCTGGTCGACATACACGACCACCCACCTGGACAAAGGATTACATATGCCCTATGCTAAATTCTCCAGGTACACAATATCCAGTATCTTCATACGTTTCTTTTGGTCAACTGTCACTGGAACATATATGCTGTATTAGTCGGATTTCTGAGGAACATGAGTTGTCTTCCTATCACGAGGCAGCACGCAACCCCAAATGGCAGGATGCAATGGAAGCAGAGCTTAAAGCACTGACTGAAAACCACACGTGGGACATTGTTCCTTTACCTCCACATTGAAGACCCATTGGCTGCAAATGGGTTTACAAGATAAAGTTCAAGGTAGATGGTTCCATCTAAAGATACAAGGCTCAGTTAGTTGCGAAGGGTTTCACGCAATAGGAAGGTTTTGATTATCATGAAACCTTTTCCCCTGTAGCTAAAGAAGTTACTGTTCGTTCCTTCTTATCTATTGCCGCTATTCGTAATTGGCAACTACATCAGATGGATGTTAATAATGCCTTCCTACATGGGGACTTAGATGAAGAAATTTACATGGAACTTCCATCGGGTTTACGCAGACAGGGGGAGTCTCTGGTGTGTCGTCTATGTAAATCCTTGTATGGACTTAAACAGGCCTCCAGTGCTATGCCAAATTCACTACTGCACTTATTGGTGCAGGATTCTAGCATTCCAAGCACGACTATGCCTTGTTTACTTGGACTGAAGGTACTTCATCAATTTATTTGTTGATATATGTTGATGACATTCTTATCATGGGGAACAATGAGTTGGCTATCACAAGATTCAAAAAATATTTGCATTCTACTTTTCATATCAAGGATTTGGGACCTCCCAAATATTTCCTAGGTATTGAAATAGCTCACTCTGATAAAGGAATCGGCCTTAGTCAACGAAAGTTCGTTTTGGAGATGGTTTCAGAAGCGGGATTATTAGGATGCAAACCGGCTGCCATACCGATTGACCAAAATGCGAAGCTAACGACGCATGAATACAATATGAGCTTGCCCTCATCCACAGTTGATCCATTGCTGGAAGATCCATTGAGATATCAACGTCTTGTTGGAAAACTAATCTATCTCACCATGACAAGACTCGATATTTGTTATGCAGTATAGATACTCAGTCAGTTCATGCACAAACCGAAGCAATCTCATATGAATGCTGCATTAAAGGTTGTGAAGTACTTGAAGAGATGTCCAGGACTTGGTATTTTCTTATCTCATGATTGTGATATGAAGATAATAGCTTTTTGCGATACAGATTATGCTACTTGTCCAATGACGAGGAGATCAGTTACTGGTTTTTGTATCAAACTAGGGAAGTCACTCATCTCATGGAAAACAAAGAAGCAGTCAACCATGTCATTATTGTCAGCCGAATCAGAATATCGAGCCATGGCAAAGACTGTTTGTGAGATAGTGTGGATACATGGGTTACTTTTCGACCTTGGAGTACGAATCAAGGGACCTAGTGAATTATTTTGTGACAATGATGCTGCCCTCAAGTTAGCGGCAAATCCAGTTTTTCATGAGAGGACTAAACATATAGAAGTTGATTGTCATTTCACTCGAGACAAGATTCAAGAAGGGATCGTCACAGCAAGAGGAATTGGAACTGTAGAGCAGCCTACATATATCTTTACCAAGCCATTATGTCAAAGACAACATACATATCTTCTGAGCAAGCTAGGTGTCCTTGACATATACAGGCCACCAGCTTGAGGGGGAGTGTTGGAAATATAATGGCAGATATCGATTCCATATCGATATATTGTCAATTAATTGATTTAGTTAATATATGTTTGGCTTGGTAAAGTGGGGATGTAATCATAATGTAATCTTGTATATTTCCTTTTCTATCTTTCTGTTGTAACATATAGAGCAATGCTCTTGTCCATGAATATATAGAAAGAATACATATCACAATTTCTCCCAAAACACTCTACAATTTTCTCTTCTTCAATTTCTGTCACTAACTTTGTGTCTATATAAACGCTAATAAAAATGACAAAAATAATCCCTAAACTTCAGCCTAATGTATAATTTGGTCCATCAAATTTTAATTTGTTTAATGTGCTATATGAACTATAACCTAGTGTGTAATGTGTGCCATAAACTTTTAATTCGTTCAATGTCTTTTAATTCGTTCAATGTGGTCCATAAACTTTTAATACATGTTTATTACAGTCCCTAAATTATCTATGTAGTCTTGGGTCTTGAATTGATATTTAGGGATTACGTTGACCATTTTCATATAGTTCATGGATTATATTAAATATGTAATAAAAAGTTCTCGGATTACATCGAGCAAATTAAAAGTTTAACAGCTATATTGTACATTGAGTTAAAGTGCAAGGATCACATTGAACAATTTAAAAGTTTATTCATCAAATTACACATTTGATCAAACTTTAGGGAACTATTTGTATCATTTTCCCTAAACGTTACCAAGTTGAGAAAACGCAAAAAAGTGAATTTCTCTATATTTCGATGAGGCACTTGGATGAACGCTTACCTTTCTCCACAATTGGAATTCTGAGCTTTACTCAAGATACTTGGCCACACTTCGTATGACATTCTCGTTCCGACCTCGATTTTCAAAACGGGATTATATCAGCGAACAATTTTCGGACGGAATTACCTTGAGGATTGAGAAACCACTAAACCATTGGAAAGGCTACGTTGGGGTGGAAATTCAATTTCTTATTGAAGGGACGCGAAAATTCGGAGAGTTGGGAACGGGCGATGAGCGAGGACCCAAGTAGGCCCAAGCCCATGTTGGGGGGTCCAATAGACCCAAGCTCACGTAGCTAAGCCTAATTGGGCCCACGCCCATAATGGGCGGCCCATGGGCCACACACCAGGTTGATTGGGCGGCCCATGAGGCTATGGGCTCTCATAGCCTAATTAGGTCCATCATTACTAAATATTTGTATTAATTACTTTCAAGTACATGAATAGTATACAATCTTAGTGAAGTGATCGAAATGCCCTTTTTTTTTGACTAAGGACAAAAGGGCAAGGATGGAATAGGACAATGGAGGGGGCGGCACATGCATGCAATGGGCGTCCAAGAGCATGAGGGAAGCCACCTAGCTTAAGCCTATCTAGTCTAGCCTAAACCTATGTATTCAAGTGCTTAAATCTTCTCATTAATGCTTAGATTTTTGTTTCTTCGAGAAGCCACCTTTGATGGTAATAAGTCCAAGAGATTTGATGGGCATTAATGGGACTTGGCCTCACCCTCACTTTCTCTCATTTTTCTTACTTGAATGTTTGAAGCCCATCCTCTGTCTCCCTTTTTGGCCTAGCCAAAACCCTCCTCCCCATTTTCACTTCCATCTCAAGTTTTTCCTCTCATTTTCCTCTTATTTTTCCCTTATCAGTGATCGTCCTTTGCACCCCAACGTCGCACCACCCTCCACACGTTGTTTCCATCACCGTAGCTGAGCTTTGAAGCTGAGGAGGCCGCTGTCTAGCCACCACAGCAGCTCCCTCTCCCTTATTTCTTCTCAGTTTGATCCCTCGAGAAGCCCGGAGACTACCATAGTAGCCGTGCCACCGCTGGAGCACCAACTAGCCACCGCCCAGCTCCCCCACGCCCTATAGACGTGCAACTAGCAACCTGCAGCTGCTGTCCGATCTTGCCGCTCCTCCCTTAACACTCGTTAAAGCTCGGACGTGAGTGTGAGTGGCTTTCTAGCCTTTGATTAGGGTTATCATTGCACTTAGAAAGTAGTTTAGGCCTTAATTATTGTTAAATGGTGACTTATTAATGTGATAAGTAAATGTTGCATGATAAGTGATCATTGGGTTTAGATTGGCTATTGAACTTTTACTAATAAGTTATCGAGTTTAAGGTGATAGGTTGTCAAGCTTTAGATGATAATCTCTCGATAACCTATCAAGTTATGGACGATAAGCTATCATGTTTAGAGCGATAGGTTATCAGACTTTTGGTGATAGATTATCGGATTTTTGATGATAAGTCATCGGGTTTTGATGATAGGTTATCATGTTTAGGGTGATATATTATCAGACTTTTGGCAATAGATTATCGGATTTTTGATTATAAGTTATTGGGTTTTGACGATAGGTTATCATGTTTAGGGTGATAAGTTATTGGGTTATGTTAAGTGAAGTTGATATGTTGTTTTAATATGTCATAATATGGTGATGAACTATTATGTAATAAAGATTTTATACGGGTTATGTGTTGTACGTGCTAAATGGATTATACATATTATGTGTTGCACATGTTTGACTTATCATATGTATTATACTTAATATGTGAGTTATACGTGTTGCACATATTATATTAATTGAAAAGATGAATTATGTGATGGGTTATGATGGCTCGTTGATTTGAACATATCACGGATTACGATTACACGTAATAAATCATTTTGATGTATTATGACGACTTTATTCTTTTTTGATAAGTGACTTATATGCCATGGGTTTATGAAATAAATGGTGTAATTATATATGTGATATAATATGATGCACATATGTGACATGATAGCATTTGGCAAGTGATGTTGCATATTGCATGGATATCACGTGGATTAATGTGAAAGATTTGAAAAGAATTATGTGATGGTATGCCCGTGTGACTACCTAAAGATCCTGATGCGTTTGACGTGGGGTGTGAACCCGTCTTGATGCGTTTTACATGAGACAATACCCAATTCAGTTTGGATGCCCCCAAGTCAACGGGATACCATTTGTGAATGGGAATGAAGCTCCTTATAGGAATGCCGTCTTGATACGTTTACACAGGATGATACTGTACTTGATGGGGTGAGACGATACCTGGTTACGTTGGATGATAGCAAACCTTTGGGTTGACCTTAGGTCCTGAGTGACCGTAATAATATAGATATATTTGTGTGGAAAGTGTATGAGATTTATATGTGATTGGGTCCAGATTATTGCATGGCATAAGCACATGATTTCACAATATTGCGCATTCCTATGATTGACTTAGGACTGTGGAGAATGTTATGAGACTTGTATGTGTTATATTGATGGCCTTGATTAAGTAGATTCACTTTCATGAGAATATGGCGAGTAAAGCAAGAGAAGCTTGTTATGTCTTTGCCATCAATAGATAATTACATGTTTATGGCATTTCTAAGATGAACGACTTCCATATGCAAGGTTTAGGAAGTTCACTCATTGAGTTTATTTCACTGCTATTTGATGAATGTTTACAAGCCCTAAGAATGGCCAAGCCTTACTGCTAGATCTGATTCGGACTTCCCGTAAAGCATAGCCAGGAGGTGACCGAGTATCCGATAGGGAAGATTGATGCACGTTACACGTGTTATGTCACAATCATTTGGGTGGATGAAGGTCTACCTAATTTAATGGCTCACCGATTTGTGGCATGGTATTTCTAGGTAGGCAATGAGAGCCATGATCCTATTCGCGGCTTCGATGGTCTACCGGGTGTTGGAGGTTCAGGGGGGAGAATCTGCTGAGATGTCATGAATGTGGACGTTCCTGATTGGGAGGTATCCGACCTTGAACTCGACCCCAATATGGTCATCGAGCTCGAGCACTAGATTGTGGAGCCCGTAGCTAGTTAGGTGGTAGTGGAGTTAGCGACACTTTTTGAACAGCTCTCGTAATATTAGAGGTGCTAGGTGTACCCCGGCCACTTTTTGGTGAAGGTTGTGGGGGCGCTTTTGAACTAGTCGGATGTAGCGAAGCTTGCAAGGATTAAGCTGATTTGATTAACCGCATGTATATGACTTATATGTGATATGGACCTTAATGCATATATATATGTATATATGTATGTATACACACACATGAGTATGCTTTGACTATCCCTATTTGATGATCAAATGGAGATTTGTTTCTACTTTTGCTTATGCGTTATATCATTATTATGAATTGGGTCGACGACGCCTCTTGGGATGTCGCAATCAAATGACCTAAGAAAAAGAATATATTAAACACGGGGCGGCAGGGCGTGACACTTCGAGACGAAGACCTTTCCTGATTTGTTTTCCTCATCTCGCGAACAAAAGAGAAGATGTGCAGCTCCTGTTTTTCTGTGGACCATCACTGAGCACGGTCTCACCTCCATCCGTGATTTTCCTTTGGTGCTCGTCGCTATTGACAACGATCCGACCACCAATCACCTCGAGTCGTATTGAACTCGTGACGCCCCGTCCACCAGGCCACGTCCGCAAGTCATTGCACCGCGGTGTCCACGTCCATCGCGGAGTAGCTGCAGCCACTCCATCGAGACCCCCAGGGCGACCCCCAGGGTTCGTCGTTAAAACTCTCGTCGTCGCCATCCACTGTTGGACACAATCTTCCGATTTTGGTGACCTTGGAGATTAAGGTCAATTTGAATATCCTATTGCCGAAATCGTGATTATTGTGATTCTAACCTTAATTTGGATTGAATCTTTAGGCGTATCCTGATTAGATTTTTTTTTTTTTTTTGAGTCATGCTTAATAATCGAGGCTTCGATCTTATCCGATCACCAATTATTTTTATTTTATAATTTAGTCATGGTCAATATTTGATTATACGGGCTTGTCATGATGCATGTTGCGAATTCAATAAATTTTTCTATAATGAAAAATACGAAAATGGCATAATATATAGAATAGATTGCAGGCATTCTAGCTCTTAATTTAGGATTGCATATTTAGGAACAGTGTAATTAATTAGGAAATCATCTAATTTAGAATATAATATAATTTAAATTATTTCCTAGTTTAAATTAGGTAAATAGAAATTTTAGTCAGTTTCCTATTTTAGATTAAAAGAAAATATATAAATAACATGCATATCCCATAAAGAATTGGTCTAAATATCACATGCCATGTCATCACATTGCCATGTGATTACCACGTTATCATTGCGACCATCATGTCATCGTATTGCCATGTCATTGCCACATCATCATTTTGGCCATCCCATTGCCATGTAATCATTTGCCATGTCACCATTGTCATGTTATCATCATGTCACCATGAGAAATATTAGGTGCCTAAGTAATACACACCTTAGCATTCTACTAGTCCATTTAATATTCGACACGTGTTATATTGGGCTCACCAAGCAAAGGACCTTGCATTCTCTCTCTTCAATTAATGTTTTTTACTTTTTTCTTTTTTTTTTCTCGTTGTTGTTGTTGTTGTTGTTGTTCTTCTTCTTCTTCTTTTCTCTCTCTCTCTCTCTCTCTCTCTCTCTCTCTCTCTCTCTCTCTCTCTCTCTCTCTCTCTCTCTCTCTCTCTCTCTCTCTCTCTCTCTCTCTCTCTCTCTCTCTCTCTCTCTCTCTCTCTCTCTCTCTCTCTCTCTCTCTCTCTCTCTCTCTCTCTTCCGTGTTTTCTTAAATAGAGAACCAAGAACAAACCCACTCTTTTTTTTTTGTCAAAATGCTATTTCGCTGCCAAGACCCTGCTGCCTCCGCACGTCGCCTCCATCTTCTCCTGCTTCTTCTCCGACCTCCAGTGCTATCATCTTCTGTCCAACTCCTCTCGCACCTTTCACATTAGTGCTTGTGTCAACCAGGAGCTCGAGGCCCCCCGCCGTGTTGAGGAACCATGCCGTGCCTCTAAATTTGCCTCCACCTCCATCTCCACCTCCGCCTTTGCCTTCGCCTCATCCGTTGCCTATGCCGACCCTAGTTGACCTCGAAGATTTGAGGTTAAGCTGAGCTCTAGATCACAAATCTAGGGCTCACTTGAGCTCAAATCCAAAATATAAGGCTCAAGTTCGCCAACGAAGGCTAAGCTCGATGACTAGCTCGAGGATTGAGATGACGGTGAGGTGGTGGTGGAAGGCGATTCGCGAGATTAAGTCTCCGGTGTAGCGCAAGGGGGAATTCTTTGACAGAGTGAAAGGAGGAAGAAGAAGAAAAAGAAGAAGAAGAAAGAATAAATAAAAACATTGATTGAAAAGAGATAATGCAATGATTTTTGACTGATGGGCCCAAAATGACACATATCAAATGTTAAATGGACTAATTACTAAGGTGTTTGTCCCTTGGGCACCTAATATTTTCTCTTGTCACCATGATATTATTTCCACACTGTAATTTCCATGTCATTTAGTGATTACATGTGTAGGATTATATAACTTAAATAGCACTTGATGATAGATGAGTTCGTAATTTTTGTCCGTCATTAAAATTAAGTCATGTCACATGCCATTAGTGTAATAGTTAGAATTGCATAATTACTTAGAAGTCATGTTTAGGCTATACATTTATTTTAATTAACATCTTGTTGATATTGGGAAATTAACTATAGTAAGGTTGTGTTTTACTTTGAATTGAGATTAGCCATAATTCTAGCAATTTATTTATTATTTTATTTTATTGAGTATTATAAAATTGGTTACACGCCCACACGATCACCCATTGTATATTAGTGGTCTATGATTAAAACTTGCCAAGACTACTTACTAAATATTTTTTGAAATAAAGAGAAAACGTATCTAAAGGGTAGTAGATTAATCTAGCATAATCAAGTCTCTATATTCATTAATCTCTTATTTGCAAAAGTAAAGTGTTTTCCAGCACTTTACTTGGTTTCTAATCAATCCAAAATAAATTAGTAGAGACTCCTAATTGAATTAATATGCATGTTAAATTGTGATTAAATGAAAACCCCAAAGTTGCAATTAATATGAGCTTGAGATAGTTTGCTCTAAGTATGAGCTTAGTAATTTATTAGCTTTGCTTTTAGTGGTTTACTTTGAGGAAGGTCAGGAGACAACATAGCCACAAGACAGCTACAAATATAACTTAGAGACTCTAAGGCTCCGTTTGTTTCACAGAAAATAACTTCTAGGAAAACGTTTTCCAGATTTTCCGGTATTCATTTCACAGAAAATAAACTACTCAAGGAAAATGTTTTTCTAGGAAAATGTTTTCCACTTTTCAAAAGTGGAAAACATTTTCCATAACTTCTTTCACTTTGCTTTTTTTCACCAACACATTTTTGTTTTATTTTTATGCTTTCTTTTTCTTTTTTTCTTTTCTTTCTTTCCTTTTCATCTTTCTTCCTTAGCCTTGGCCAGTTGTCGGCCACAACGGCAACCAACGACCGGCCGTGGCCGTGAGCCAACTTGAGATCCGCCCTAGGTTGGCGAGGCTCCGCCTAGCCCAATCTAGGGAAGCCGAGCTTGCTTGAGCCCAACGAGCTCGGCCCTCGCCGGCCTGGGGCAGAGCTCTGGCCTCACTAGATCCGATGAGTTGAGCGAGGCTCGAGCCTCGCCTGAGCTCCCCAAAGGTTCACTGGGCTCGCGAGTCATGAGCTTACCGGATCTGGCGGCGGAGCTCGGGCTCCCAATCCAAGCGAGCTTCAGCTCTACCTCTAGATCTGGCGAGCTTGCGGCTTGCTAAAGCCTAGCGAACCTCTTGCGAGCTCGGGTGAGATCGGCCGAGCCTCGAGCTTACTGGATTTGGCAACTGAGTCTTGGTCGGCCGCCGAGCAGCTAGCCATCGTCAGGCAATGCGGTGGCGGAGGAATGAGGAAGGAGGAGGAAGAAGGAGGAGGAAGGAAAAGAAAAAGGAAAAAAGAAAAAGAAAAAGAAAAAAGAAAAAGTAATAAAAAATAATAAGAATTTCGATTTTTTAAAAATACCAATAATTAAAAATTCATTTTTTAAAATATATAAAAAATAAAACTAATTTTTTGGTCAATTAAAAATATTAAAATTCAATTTTTTGATATTTTTTTCCAAACAATTAAATTAGCTAACAAACACTGGAGAATATTTTCCACTCAAAATTCGGGTTTCAACCAAACATCGGAAAATATAGTCATTTTCCTGAAAAATGACTTTTGGAAAAATATTTTTCGAAAATGGCCAATTTTTCGCGAAACGTACAGAAGCTATTACGATTTATTCTACAAGTAGCGTGGTACTAGCGTGATGCGAATTAAAACATGTATAATAATTTTAATCAAAATTCTTATTAATTGAAAAGTTAAATCATAAATAATCTTAAGAAAACGTCTAGAAAGAATAATGATACATGAATAATGAATTCGTACTTTTATATATATTGGTTCAAAAATGTTATATGCTCTGTGAGAAGGCGTCGCTTATTCGAAAACATTGTCCTTTTTATAATCTTTTGCACAGAAAATTTCTCATATGCTAGACTTTTTAAAAGAAGCACAAGACCCCGCTTGTCGAAATTTATAAGTTATGGATCAAAACAGGGAATAACCTTTTTTCAAAGAAAATTTACCACCCTCTCACTCGATATAAGGTTTTGACAATGATGACGTGGCAAGTGATTAGATGGCAATCGGGTTAACGTGAACTTTGGATTTGATGGTTTTATTAGTGATGGGCTTAAGGCCCGTCCGCCCATGTTGGGCCTAAAAGCCCGGCCCACAGGAATAACGCCCGTGGATGGAGGGACGTATAAAAGGGATCAGAGAGAGGGAGAATTGACCGTTTTTGCCAATCAACGTACTACGTCTTCCCTTATCCCGCGCGCTCTCTCTCTCCAAAAAGAAAAGAAAAACAGTAAGCGTTTTTCTTTCCTTCAAGGCGCCATCGGATCGAACATGGCCAGATTTTCTTCCTCTTGTCGGCGTCGGTGTCTAATCTATGGCTAACAAGGTACGCTCAAATCCGTGTTGTGCTTTAGGATCGGTGATATGTGAATTTCTCGGGCTTGTCTTCCGCATTGCTTTTAGGGGTTCGATTTAGTGTCGAATCCGGTTTTCGGGGATCCTTTATTCCCAACATTGGTATCAGAGCCTAGTTCACGTTTTCCCGATCTGTTTGATGTTTTTTTGATTGATTTTTCGCAAAAGTAGTTTGGCCGTACTGATCGGGGCAAGAAATCCCGACACCCGAGCGCTGTTCGTCCATTTTTTTTCGAGTTTCTGTAAGTCGAAATTGATTTCTGAAAGCATAGAGTGAAAGGGCTCGTCGAGACGAGTCCGTCGACATGTTGTGCACCGCCAGGAGATGCCGCACGCGCCCGAAGCGCTGGCATCGGCCAGCGCGTGCGCCACACGTGCCGGTCGGCGAACCGGCACGTGTGCGATGCTGGCGGCGAACTGGCACGCGCTGGTCGGCGAACCGACGCGTGCTGACGTCAGCATGACGTCACCCAACGATCGGTAACCGCTGGGATGACGTCATCGATGACGTTAGCACCGACGACGGTTGGCTGGGCGGTCACCGGCCGGCGACCTGACCCGACCCGAGGACGCTTGGCACGCGCGCGGCACGTGCCGGATGACGTCTGCGTGACGTCAGCCCTCGCATGCGCGCGGCACGTGCGGTCGGTTCGTTCAACCCAGTCCGACCGGCCCGAGCGGTCCGACCGGCCCGTTTGGTTCGACCGGCCGACGACCGGCGACCTGACCGTTGACCTGTTGACCGTTGACCCGACGACCGTTGACCGTTGAACGACGACCATTGACCGTTGACCAAAAAAAAAAAAGAAAGGAAAATAATGTGTTTCTTTTTCAATTAAGTCTATGTGGATTATATGTAATCCCTTATTTGTTCTGCATTTGTTGCAGGAACAATGCCTCCCCTGAGGTTGCGCACACCTATTCGCGCGATTCCGATGAACAAAAGGAAATGCTTTCTAAGTTGATAGCTGAGCTGACTGATCATCGATGGGAGAGTGGTGACTTAATTGATCACGTCCTTGAAGTCAACGGGAAAATTCAAAAGGTCATATGGAAAGGTCGTCCTATGCCACAGTCAGAGATGGTGCGATTTTTCATGAACACTCTTCCACCTGAATGGCAAGATGTGTTGAATCGCATATGGGATGTCAACAGAGTTGCTTCATATAAGAAAATTGTGATGAATTTTGTAAATGAATATTACTGGATTGTTACAAGGGAAAAGATCAAGAAATTGAACAAAAGAAAATCTTTCCCAGTTCGTGTGCTAACTTGGTGTTAGATGTATTGGATGATTATTGTTAAGTGTGCTTTGTGGACATATTATGTAATGTTTACTACCTGATTGTTGTTGATGTAGCAACCGATATGTTATTTGTATTATGTGAGAGCATTATTATTGTATGTCAAATATTTTTGATTTTTGTTATTGCTGGTTGCTGTGGGTAGTTTAGAAGTTTTTGTAGATTCATAGAATTGATTTTGCATATGACAATCATATTAATGATAGTTTTAAGTTATGATTTTTGGAGAATGATTGGAAACATAGTGACCTTTTGATTCCAAAACCTTACTTGAAATTGTTCATTAATATGATGGGTCTGTGCAAAAGGGATGCATAAATGATAGGCATTAATAATTCGTGCATATATGTCTGATGTGTTCATATCAATGGCTTTAGCCACAAAGAGCATAGTTGCCGAGCTGAACAAAGGTGAAAAGTTCAATGGTGACAACTATGAAATTTGGCAAATGAAAATCCAGTATGTGCTGGAAGAGCAAGAAGCACTTGAGGCTCTTAACCTAACCATGGTAGAACCTGAAGAAGGAAGCACTGCACAGCACAAAAGAGACAAGGAAGCTTTTTTTGCGTGAAAAAAAAAGAACTCTCTTGCTCGCATCACGTTGCTGAGCAGCATGGAAAATGACGTCATGCGAGAGTTTATGCGTTTTGACAATGCCAAGAAAATGTGGGAGGCATTGGCAGCTAGATTTGGTCATACTTCGGTGACCAGACTGAGGCAACTCACTATCAGGTTTGACTCTTAAAAGAAGCCTCATGGTCAGACCATATAGCAACATCTTAGAAAGATGTCAAATATGATAAATGAGCTGAAAGATGCTGGCCATGTCCTCACAGATGAGCAGCAAGTGCAAGCAGTGATTCGTTCCTTGCCTCAGAGTTGGGAGCATATGAAGGTGCACCTGACCCATAATGAAAATATCAAAACCTTCGAGGATGCAATGCGTCATCTTGAGCTGGAAGAGGACCACCTCTTGGCGGCTAAGCTGGATGCTGAACTCTATCATGCTAGTTCTAGCTCAAATGGAGCTTCGAGCTCCAAGCGCAAGCGCCCTAATTGGTTTGATAAAGGGAAAGGCAAGGAAGAAGTAGGTCCTTCAGGGAAGAAACCCAAACCAACATGAAAGAGGAAAGCGTCATCGCATGAAGAAGCTTGCAAGGGTGAAATGCTACAACTGTGACAAGAAGGGTCACTATGCTCGCGACTGTCGTGAGCCAAATAAGGTATGCACCCCTTGTACTTTTCAGAACTTTGCTTTTGTGTCGAGTTCTGTGTTCTTAACTGAGTCTAATTCTTTGTGGACTATGGATTCAGGAGCGACGGACCATGTAGCGAAGGATAGAGGATCCTTCGTGGAATTCCGACGAGTACCTACTGGAACTAAGTGGATCTATGTGGGAAACAATTCCAAAGCTGAAGTGAAAGGAATTGGCACATGCCAACTGAATATGCGTGGTGGACGCACCTTGTTCCTACATGATGTGTTGTATGCTCCGGAGATTCGTCGGAATTTAGTGTCTGTTTTAGTGTTGGTTAAATTAGATTTTAATATGAACTTCTATAATAGAGGTGTGGATTTGTTTTTAGATACAAATTACTATAGTTGTGGTTATTTTCTGGATGGTTTCATTGTATTAGATATTGACTATGTTAATGCAAATGTTTGATATTCCCTTATCACATCTCCTAATACCTATGATAATGATGTGAATGTGTGGCATGCTAGACTTGGTCATATTGATCAACAGCGTATGAATAGACTAGCCAAAGAGGGCTTGTTGGGCAACATTGAAAAAGTCGATTTGCCCATATGTAAGCATTGCCTAGAAGGGAAAGCAACACGGAAACTATTTGGAAAAGGTAAAAGAGCTGAATTTCCTCTGCATTTAATTCATTTTGATGTTTGTGGTCCAATGAATGTGAAAGGAAGGCATGGGGCTGTTTATTTCATCACTTTTATAGATGATTATACTCGATTCGGATATGTCTATTTGATTTCTCATAAATCTGAAGCAATAAGTTGTTTCAAAAGGTTTATGAACCTGGTAGAGAATTAATTAGACAAGAAAATAAAAGCATTGAGATCCGATCGGGGTCGAGAATATTTATCTGATGAGTTCAGAAAATTATGTGATGAAAAAGGAATCGAAAGACAGTTGTCTATTCAATATACTCCTCAACAAAATGGTGTTGCGGAGAGAAGAAACAAAACCCTACTGGAAATGGTTAGGTCCATGATGGTGCATGCTAACTTACCTATCACTTTTTGGAGTGATGCATTGTTAACTGCTGCCTATATACTTAACCGGGTGCCTTCCAAATCAGTTACTTCCACTCCATATGAGTTATGGACAGATAGAAAATTGGACTTAAGTTTTCTTAAGCCATGGGGTTGTGCTACCTATACACACGAGTCCTCTCACAAGTTTGGGAAATTGGGTCCCAGAGGAAAGAAGAGTATTTTCATAAGATACTCGGAACACTCGAAAGGGTATGTGTTCATAGGTGAGAAGGAAAGTGGGAGTATAACTGAATTTGAATCACGGGATGTCACATTCTTAGATGATGAATTTCCTAAGAAGGGTGAAATAAGGGAAGATCACTCCCTATTTGAAACCTTGGATCAAGATAATGATATTAGTGGAGTTCGTCCAAGTGGGAGTAATATGAGAAGTGATGAATTGAATTCAACTCATTCTCAATTGCAACCACATTATCTCATCCAAGTGGGAGCATAATGGGGAATGATGTGCAAAGTGTACAATTTCCCATACGGCGAACAAGTCGCTAAAGTATTCCCCGTCGACGTTTTGACATTGAAGGGGAAACTTTTATGGTTTCTCCACAAGATGAGGATGAGCCAAGAAATATTAATGAGGCTCTGAATTGCCCTAGTAAGGAAGAATGGATTCATGCAATGGAAGAGGAAATGGAGTCAATGAAATCAAACTAAGTTTGGGAACTAGTTGATCTTCCAAAAGGACGTAGAGATAATTGGGAACAAGTGGGTTCTCAAAATAAAGCGAAAGGCTGATGGCTCGATAGAAAGGCATACGGCTCGCCTTGTGGCAAAGGGGTATAATCAACAAGAAGGAATTGATTATGAAGATATGTTTTCTCCTGTAGTAAGATTTACCTCGATTCACATTATTCTGGCAATAATAGCTAGTATGGATCTTGAGTTACATTAGATGGATGTAAAGACTGCTTTCCTCAATGGAGAATTAGAGGAAGAAATATATATGGAACAACCTGCTAGTTTCATAGTGAAAAGCCAAGAAGAAAATGTATGTCGACTTTTGAGGTCGATATATGGCCTTAAGTAGTCATCAAGACAATGGTATATACGTTTTCATAATGCCATAATGGCATATGACTTTACAATGATAGATGAGGATCATTGTGTACATATCAAAAGATCCAAGGATCAATTTGTGATCATATCATTATATGTTGATGATATACTAATTGCCGGAAGCAATAGAGAGTTTATTAGTACTGTCAAGAGTTGGTTGTCTTCCAACTTTGAGATGAAGGATATGGGTGAGGCTGCATACATTCTTGGAGTTAAGATTTCAAGAGATCATTCGAAAAGATCGTTGTCTCTTTCGCAAGAAACATATATAAATAAGGTTCTTGAACGATTTTGTATGCAATATTGTAAACCCATAGACACTCCTATTTGCAAAAGGTGAAGGATTGAGCCATAGACTGTGTCCAGGGACTCCACAAGAGAAGGAACAAATGAAACATGTTCCTTATGCTAGTGCTGTTGGGAGCTTGATGTACGCTATGATGTGTACAAGACCCGACATATGTTTTGCAGTTGGAATGGTGAGTAGATACCAATCCAATCCAGGTCCAGCACATTGGAAGGCCGTTAAGAGAATACTGAGATATCTGAAGGGAACTGCTGATTACAAGTTGAATTACCAAGGAAAGGATCTGCGACTTGAAGGCTATTCAGATGCTGATTGGGTAGGATATTTAGATGAAAGGAAATCTACCTCTGGATTTGCTTTCTTACTGAACAATGGCGCCATATCATGGAGCAGTAAGAAACAAACGTGTATAGCCTTATCCACGATGGAAGCTGAGTTCGTGGCATTATCGGCGGCTAGCATACAAGAAGGAGTTTGGCTTAAGAGATTTTTGGATCATTTAGGTGTTATTGAGAAAGCTGCAAATCAATTATTGGTTAACTGTGATAGCCAAGCAGCTATAGCATACACCAAAGATCCAAAGTATCATGGCAAGACCAAACATATAGATACCAAGTATAACTTTGTAAAAGATATGGTTGCACGAAAGGATGTGAACTTACAGTACATATCTACGCATAGAATGGTAACGAGATCCTATGACAAAGCCAATACCTAGAGATGTGTTTTGTGGTCATGTAAAATCTCTAGGATTACGTAGAGTCGATGTCTTGGATTGTAATTTCCCGAGTTGTTCACATTTATGAACTAGTGTTGTTTCATTATTAATGCCTATGAATCTTTGTATGATCTTTATGCATCTTAATGCTCAGTGCATTATTTTAAGTTGAGAAGTATGTCGGACAGATATAAGATTAGCCCACTCACACGGGTAATCGCCTCTCATTTCTTGTGTGATAAATAGAGATGAGACTGTTTTTAAGCTTATTATCTAGGTGATAATCGAGAGCTCAAGCTTAAAATACGTATGTCGCCTTAACTGAGTGTTAAGATGATGACATAATACTAAAGATGTTCGAAAGTAAAATAACCCACATATTTTACTTTATCTGTCTATGATGCCAGATGTGAGTTCTGATGAATTTTGTGAATGAGTAGATACGTGAACTCAAGTTAGACATTGGGTATGTCTGAACTATCATCTGTACGGTATTGAAAGTGTAGACATACGCTCCATGGGAAAGGAGTTAATACCGTAATACGTATTTCATACTACGTAAGCATTAGCCGACCAATAAGAGTGGCAAAAGTTTGATCTCAACTTTTATGCCGTGTGAGACTCTTGAGGAAATGAGTTCCTCAATTTTAGTCTCCTCATGACTCTTACTTATTCTCAAGATTTCTATTTAGTGTTTGCTATCTTAGGGTGTTGCCAATGGTCATGAGTTGATTCGATCTAATGGGGCATTTCTAGAAAAGCAAGCTGAACTGAAATTGATAGTTTGAAGGAAAGAGGAAGATCGATTTTGGAGAATCACATTGTACTTTTGTATTCACAGGTCGACCAATTATGACTGTCTTTGGGATAATCATAGTTGTGAATACAATATATATATCATGTTTAAAAGAGATCAAGAGAGATATAAAATGTGGTCGATCGATCTAGGGTACTGCATACTAAATCTACTCAGAATATGACGCCCAATATGAGCTGCTATATATTCCTAACAGATGTATAGCAACGAGCTCTCAAAGTATGCTGGTCGCACGGATTATTCACCGGTATGAATGTTGAAGAGAGGTAAAGAAAATTCTGTTTGGCCCACCATGTGCGAGTGGGAGATGATGGTTTTATTAGTGATGGGCTTAAGGCCCGTCCGCCCATGTTGGGCCTAAAAGCCCGGCCCACAGGAATAAGGCCCGTGGATGGAGGGACGTATAAAAGGGATCAGAGAGAGGGAGAACTGATCGTTTTTGCCAATCAACCTACGTACGTCTTCCCTTCTCCCGCGCGCTCTCTCTCTCCAAAAAGAAAAGAAAAATAGTAAGCGTTTTTCTTCCCTTCAAGGTGCCATCGGATCGAACACGGCCAAATTTTCTTCCTCTTGTCGGCGTCAATGTCTAATCTATGGCTAACAAGGTACGCTCGAATCCGTGATGTGCTTTAGGATCGGTGATATGTGAATTTCCCGGGCTTGTCTTCCGCATTGCTTTTAGGGGTTCGATTTAGTGTCGAATCCGGTTTTCGGGGATCCGTTATTCCCAACAGGATCCTTACATCATGTTGAAAATTATCAGACATTAAAATGTTAAATAAAGTGCAAAAGACAGAAAAATAACAAACGCGAGTACAAATTTGCCATTTTTATGTCACAATCAGGCTCTGTTCTCGGTCCGTGCACCAAGACGTACCGCTATTAATACCATGTCAAGGATTGGCTATAATTATAGTTTTCAAATAACTAAATAAAAATAAGAAAATAATTCATTGCAGAGGGTAAAACAGAAGGGAGATGGTGGAGTAACTGAAGAGATGGAGTAGATTTGAAGATAACTCCTGTACGATTTTCATATATGTTGCTTATGTCCTTGATCTATTCAGAATGGTTCAAGTTACTTTGGTCATCCCCAAATTCCAGATCTCAATTCTTCCTAATTATCTTGGATGTTAAAGATTGTCCTATTGATCTCCTCGACTTTGCCCTTAGCTTTGGGCTACCCAACCAAAGTGAACCGGTGTTCAATGTGAAGCTCTTTTCAAAAATTCTTTCAGCTTGATTAGTCCTCCATTCTGATTTTTCAATTAAATCAATATGTATGAATGAGTTAGGATGGATTTAGAATGCTTAGGTTGGATTGAGAATGCCTTGCCCAAAAGAGCTTAGCTGTGTGCATAGGTCAGCGAGAAATATTCAAAAAACTCGATTTCCTATCTTATCTTAAGAAGCTGACTCAAAAGAGGAGTAGACCGGACTCAAATTCCGAGGATTTTTACTTTACTAGTGAGCTAACATTATCAAAGCGTCTATATAGGAATGTGGTAGGTGCTTTTAGGTAAGGGTAGGTGTGTGCTAATTGCTTATATGACGTGGGTTTTATTCATAGTGTTTCTATATATCATGTTATAGATGAAAAGCAACACTTTTCAGGCAAGCATAGAAGGGTAAGATGTTCATTTATCATAGATTTGAGTCTCCTGAGAGGGAATTCATTCTTTCCTTATATACAAGTACCTTTCTTAAAGAAAAGATAAGTCGTTATAGTTACTGCAATCAAACATATTCTTTTTTAACTTTATAAGAGATTAATTATTTGAGTGTAAAAAGATTTATCCCTAGAATTATGGAATACCTATACTAGCGAGAAAGCAGAGCCGCCACAAATCGTTAGGTTTTGTCCCCGGTGATTGAACCATTATTCTAAGGTTTGATCGGCTAAATTTCTCGATTAGAATAGGACTAGATAGGTAAGATAAGAAATCCAGAGTTTTTTTTTCATGTTCTATTTACTATTTGGTGGATTGCTAATTTAAAGTCAAATATCTTTTATATTCTATCATATCAATTAATCGTAGAAATCGCATATCAATGTATATGACATATATGCCCCTATGCATGAAATAATATTTATCTCATCATTAGAAAATTATCATTCTCATGCACAAGTATACTTAAAAGCATGCACAGTTAATTAGACTTACAAACCTTGGTGCAAAATAATAATAATAATAATAATAATAATAATAATAATAATAATAATAATAATAATAATAATAATAATAATAATAATAATAATAATAATAATAATAATAATAATAATAATAATAATAATAATAATAAGACCTACAGACGAATATATTTCATGTAATTTAACATCATTGCAAACTATTCTTTTTCTTTTCTTTTTTTTTTTTTGGTAAAGGTAAGAAACATTGCAAACTATTCTTTGTGCCCCCAAATGACAAAAACTACATTTACTTTTGTGGATATGTTTACGAGAGCAATAAATTCATCTGTGCCCAAAAATGACAGAAAGATTGCAATTGAAACTCTAGAAATACAACTCAAGTTAAAAGTGTCCAGTTATTACAGGGTTACTATAGTTCTGGTTGAACAAAGGAATTACTGGTTTACTGGTTCGGATTATGCAAGCCTATACACATCAACCATTTAATGAAATAAGAATATTAGAAATATCAAAAGTTTAATATGACATTTACTCTGAGGCTAAAAGTTGTGCAATTAAGTGTCAAATCGAAAAAAAACACGATTGCTCAAATGCCTCTGATGAAAAATTCCCGCAAAAAATCCTACTTGACTTTTCAAATTAATTCTTTTGCTCCAACATGGCCTTTTTTTTTTTTTTTTTTTTTTTTATAAAAAGAAATCGAAGTCCAACGTGAAATTTTTTTGGTCCACCCTAGCAAAATAAATAAATCGAGGTAGTTTTCTTTAGGAAACTCTCTCTCTCTCTCTCTCTCTCTCTCTCTCTCTCTCTCTCTCTCTCTCTATGTGGAGCTGAAGGAACAACACTCTGCTTTCACATGGAGAAATAGAGCTCTGTCTCAGCCTAGGGTCCACGTTTGAGACACTTCAATTCTCGTTCGCCGCAGTTTAGGACAATGAAATCTAAAGCATGGGTGAAGAACGGACCTATTCTTCAAACTTGGAGGAGGAAGAGGAGGCCTTGGAATCAACCCATAGCCGTTAACTTTAGCACCTTGATTCCTTAACGAAGAGATATTTTGATCGTGATCGAAGGTTGCAATGACAGGGGGAAGTGGAGGAAACTTTTTCTAGATAAGATCGACTTCAGTGACAATGCTTGTACCAAGATTGAAGATTCTCAAGCTTGTTGGTCGGAAAACGGCGAGAAATAGAGCATTCATTATGCCTTCTCAAACGCAGCGACAGTGACGGTGAACGATGACGAGCAGTGAAGAGAAGTGACGAGCAGTGACGAGCATACAACTACGCAGATGACGAAAGTATGAGTTCAAAAGTAATATTCGATCCACGTTTAGACTGCTCAGAACTCTTGATCTCCGCAAAGGAGACAAAGCATTCTGATGTTATGCAAGAATCGCTTGAAGGCAGTGATGACAAGCGGCCAGTGACTTTCTCAGGCAGCTGCCTAGAGAAAAATCCAAAGCTCTGGGTGCTTTTCTCCCTAAAATCTTTACGTCGCTCTCCCCGAGAAAACCCAATGCCTCCCCTCCTCAATGATGTCCACCAAATCCGAAGCTTCGTTGAAACAAATTTGAATCGCTGATCATGCTCCTGTTCTCAGTTGCGAGTTTCAGTAGTTGATTTTGGGCTATCTATAACAAGAATTAGGGTGCACGAATTTGCCCCAGAAAAATCGAATTAGGATTTTTGAATTCGGAAAATGCTTGATTGTTCGATGTAGGATTTATATTTGAGACAAATCATGTAGTGGACATCTTTTAGGAGTATATATGCTAATTGGGCATACCGGTGAGCCACATCTATTGAAGAAATTAATTAAATATTGTTGGAAGAATAGTTTTGGCATAAAAGTAAGCACCTAATGAAGTTTTTGACACTTTCAGTGTCATTATGCCTCCTTTTAACTCTGTACATAATATCACCACTAGAACCAAAATTATCATCATGAAACTTTCGATTCCTCTCATATCAAATGAAATCAATAATCGCACACTATGCAATTTTGCAAGCAACATTAGCTAAAACTTTACGTTTCCAACTAGCACAATTCCATTGCAATTTATCATAACTCTGATTAACTTTCAAATACCATAGCAACTACTGAATAAAGCTCCAAACTTCACAAGAACTAGCACATTAAGAAAACGTTATTCATTGTTGTTTTTTTTTTTTTATAGACAAAATTGGGTACAATTTTTCCCTTCCAACTCGCATAAATCCATTGTGTCTCACCGCTCCAAGTCTACCTAATTCATTGAATACCATAGAAACTATAAATCAAGCTCAAGACTTCACAAGAAATACTACATTCAGAAAACAAAAATCCAAAGAAAACAAATCATTAGTCATTCTCATCTATCATCTATTTGGAGAAGCGTTTCCATAAATATTTTCCTATCGACTCCTTGAAAACCAAGAAATAAATGAATGTTCTCAATATCCTTCACAACTTTTCTACATTTTTTTTAAATTTTTTTTATCCATATTATTTAGAGACATTTGAAGGAGTTCCTCATTGATTTTTCTCTTATTATTGTCCAAATCTTTTGCATGTTCGATGCAGCTAGCAATCATTTCCATTCTCTTGTTAGCTTTTTCTAAGAAAGAGGTAAAAGTGTTAACAATCTCAACTAATCCAATAGCCTATTTATGACTTGCTTTAACTTGTTTTCTTCTTAAAGGATTATAATCATTTTGTGTTTTAGAAGATAGTGACAGTAAGTTTTGACTTGCATCATTAGTTGCCCCCATTATCATGATTCTCACCTTCTTCATGATCTACAGTTGCATGAGCTTCTGAAAGATCTTTATTGAGATTTTCCTTAGTATAGTTGTTAAATTAATGTCTCGAGTTTGAATTTGAATAAAAAACCAAATTTGTTGATAAAGATTTTCTTTGAAGGATTGGAAATTGGATGAAGAAAGAAGAAACAATTTCCTTTCTTGGACTTTCTCTTTTGAATGTGCAAAACAAAACAAAACAAAAGAGGAAATAAGAGATAAAAGAAAAAAAAAAGGAAGAAAAAAAAAAGGAAGGTTTTCCTCACTTTCACGTGGAGCATCCCACCTCCCGTTGAAGAAGGAAGTCCTCCACATAGAGCCGAAAAGGGTGGTGGGCCCAAGTTAAGACTTCGACTTTTGGGCACATATATATGAACAAAATACAACTTCTTTGCTTGTGTGCATGGAGCTGCTGAAGCTGAAACCCTACGTGAAAATAGGAGTTGCACCACGTCAAGCTGGAGAGGAGCCACCCATGCGATCAAAAAAAGGAGAACGTGAAACTGTACGTATGCAAACCAAAGACGAATGCTGGAGTTCTTGATTTTGGTGTACATATAGAGTTTTACTTTGAGCTTGAACACACGGTAATTTTGTGCCATGAGTTTATGTCCAAGTGAGTTATTTATTTATAAACACTTTGGGTTTTGGATTAAATATAGGTGTGAGAAACACTTGAGCGTGTGGGTGATTGTAAACTTTGATTCTTCGATTATAGTGGATTATTTGCTATTAGCTCTCCTTGTGGACGTAGGTATCGATACTCGGATCGAACTACGTAAATTTCTGATGTCCTTATTATTTCTCGTTTATTTCTCTAGTAATTTCACGTTGACGTAAATTGCAAGAACCTGTCGTTTTTCGCGTATTATATTCCAACAATAGTCTTTTCCAAATGTAGTTTCTAGTTGATCACATTGAGGGAAGTCGCTTCCCTCTCAATGAGGAAGCGTCTAGATAGATCCACAAATGAAAATATATTGATTTGTTTTAAAAGAAACAAATAGCACAAAAAAAAAACATGGGATGAGTGACACAAACCTTGCAATGGTTTTGCCAACTATAAATTGAATGAATAGCAACACAGTGCTTTTCATGATTCCACCCAAAACCACTTTGATCCTTCTTGTCATATATTTGATTGGACAACTTCTTCAAATTCTTCATCTTCAACTCTATGTAAGATTACCCATTTGCTAGAACTAGGGAACTTTCTTCAAACCATTTCTCTAACATAATTATATAACCATTCTTGAAGCTATTATTAGCTGTCATTTCTCACGCAACTAGCTCTTCAAGACTATCTATGTCACGCCCCGATCCTCGGGGATGTGCCCATCCTTCTCCAAGACGATTTTTAAAGTGCGATATCCCATGACTAATTATCGCCGACCCTTTCTTTTTAATACGCATGCGGAAGCAGTTATAAATCCCCAGACAATAAAACAATGGGATGGAAAAGCAGGCCATATTTTTCATATTGAAATTCACAACCACACTTTCATTAACAGCACAATTTATAGTATATTTACAATATTATTTACAGCATAAAAGTCTCACACCTATCTACACTAAGATAGGGTTCACAAAAGGGATGGGATCTCAATCCACATCTGAGTTGTACTCAAGATCCCTCTCTGGATCATTTTCTACTTCAAAATACTTTCTCCCCTTCAGGTTCTTCCTCCTCAGCTTTTCCTCAGGGTCCTGAAATGGTTATTCAATAACCAATGAGACCACGTCTCAGCGAGTCATACCCCCTAAGACTCGATTAGTAAACTAATACGCCATACGGTTGCCTAAGCACAACACAAGTCAGAGGACTTACCTTGGCCTCAGTTCCAACCTGCAATCCAAGGTTAAACACATATATTCAAACAATTCACGACATCCGATCAAGCATTGGTCAATCGACTAAGTCGATTACATGTCAATCAGACCCTCTCTAGGTCATTTCCACTCATACCATGATTTCCCAGTGGTGTACTCATTCACCAAATCACATGTGTTTCTCGGGCGTCGTTTTCGCCAATGACATACCGATCACCGACACCGTGTGTTCTTTAAGGCGCCGTTTTCACCAGTGATATCCTCGATCACCGAACCACGTGTCCTTTCTAGGGCGCCGTTTTCGCCAATGTGACATCGGCTATAGACAAAATCGTGAGTTCTTTAAGGCGTCGTTTTCACCAGTGATATTTCCTTAATCACCGAACCACGTTTGTCTATAAGTCATTTACGTGCATTCTTTAAGGCGCCGTTTTCGCCAGTGATACTTTCAATCACCGAACCACGTATGTCCAATAATATCATACCTGATTGGTCTCAGCCAATAACATTCTCATTTAGCTCTCATCATTCTCTCTACTATATAGCCCATCAACGTACTGGCGCTATATACCCATGCTCGGCCATTACCAATCAAATATTCAATAACAAACAATTTAGGACAATTCCTCAAATTTCACAATTTAAATCAATTCCATAAAAATTGAAGCTCAATTAAATAAACGGACTGCACCACGACAATCGGCACGAAATTCCGGTCACCGGCTATCCCGGTTGAATTTCCGGAAAAATAATTAATTTAATAATTAATTTCGAACATTAAATAAATAAATAATAAAAATCCAATTTAGGCCCGTATTGCCTGATTGGAGCCCGAAACGGGTCGGGAAAAATCCCGAGATGCATTCAATAAATAACCGAACCTTTCTACTTGCTAATAGCTAGGTCTAACCACCTAACATGCATCATTAAGTCACTAAATTTAATTGCTCTAACCTAATCTAACCACCTAAGTGCATGTAATTAAATCTAACCAACCCTAAGGCATAATTAGCAAACTAATAAAGCATTAGTGAGTAAAACTCACTTGATTAAAAACAGGGATCGAATCACCGCAACGGCGACGCGACGGCGGCCGAAATCGGGCTTTCGACAACACCGGCGGACTTGGACCGGGCCTTGACCTTGGCCTAACAAATCTCAGCCCAAATGAGATTTGTTCTTGCACTGGGATGGGCTGGACCTAAATTGGACTGGGCCTGCAGAATTTACGGACTGACTTGGTCTTCAATTTGTGGACTGAAATTGGGCCTCACCTGTGGGCTTGAAGACTGAAATTGCCGGGCTTCTAATCCAATTTATGCTTTGGGCTAGAAATACCTCTGCAGATGGGCTGAAGATACATGGACGACTGGGCTTGGAATTCTATGGGCTGCGAGTTGGGCCGCAATCCACGAAGATAAATTTGCGCGGGCTGCTTCGGTCTTCGCTGGAGGTTGCGACTTGACCAATCAATTCCTTCGGCGGTTGAGGTGAGCTGCAAAGTGGATTTGTTCGGTTGACTCAACAAATTGGAAGGAGCGGACGTGTGGGCGGGATGGTCGAAACGGTGGGGAGTCTTCAATTTGCTTCATGGGCGGTTGGGCTTGGACCGTGCGACTTCGGTCTTGTGGCTTCAACTCGGTGCGACGATGGGTGAAAAAAATGGGAAGAAACGTGGCAAGCTGTTTCGGTAGAGAGAGATGCGGGCATGCGCTCGTGGCCGAGAGATGAAGCGGACAGCTGCAGCTTTGAAGAATTCCTCATCGATGGAGTCAACACGGCTTTCCCGCCGCCGGTTCGTTTGTTGACCGACGAAGGAGAAGTTGGCGGTGGCAACGGCGGGGAGGGCTTCACCACTTGTTGACTTCCGTTCGTTGAACGAAGGCGAGCAAAGAAGAGCTTCCACACCGAAACAATTTCGGTGGATGCGGTTGATGAAGACTGCAGTGGTGGACGAGAGCCGGCGTGGCTTCCTCGATGCGGCTTCGAGCGGTGGAACGGAGTGTTGGACGAAGCGAGTTGAGGAAGGGTAGTCTTCAGATGAACTGTTCGGTTTCTCTTCAGCTTGGAGTCGCATGAAATGGGATGGATGGAGGAGAAACAATCCACACGGTAACTAAAGAGAGAGGATGAGGGAGAGGTGGGGGCCTTGCCTTGATATTTTCCACAAGCCTATCCCTTTAGACTCAATCTTGGCCAAGTATCATTCTTGGTTCACAATGGGCCACACCAACACCCCAATGACATTTCAAATGGTCCAATCTTGCTAGGCTTAGGGGGGTTACGAATTTTGGCACAAACCCCTCTCAATTGGACACCAATCTTTGCTCGATTTAATTTCATTTGACCCCTACAAAATCAATTGGCACTTCAATGCCTCAATTGACAATTTCCCTCATCCAATCCTCCATCATGCTTCTCAATTTCAAAATCAAAACTATCTTCGACATTTTCTGCACAAAAACAACCCGGCGACGACTTTTTCCCAAAAAGTGTCGGATGTCAGAAAAATCTTCTGAGACTGAGTTGATGCTCCTAAAATTTATTGTGACATGGCCAAAACTTCCATTTCTGAAATCGGACTCGAATTGGCGGTTAATTTTCATTCGGCGCGTTTTTAGCGTGACCTAGACTATCGGGTAGTTTTCAGAACTTTTTAAGGCAAATGACCCGTGGTCGATTTTCTTCGAGCCACTATAAACCCACTCGACTCAATGGCGACTCTTGATTGTCGTGAAAATCTCGAGGATTCAAATACGGACACAGGGTACCAAAACAATAAGAAAATCAGTCTAGTGTTGGCCGACGAGAATTTTCTAATTCAGTGGTGTCACCCACGATTAGTCACATATCTCTATCGATCCAGTCTATCTCTGATTTCAAATCGATTTTTAACTGTGCCGTACTGACCTCTAAAGATGGACACGGTCAAGAAGCCGATTCCTGATCGAGTTCTCAAGTCTATTGCCTTAAAATTCCTTAATAATTTCCCCAGCTAGTCTAGTTATCTCGAGAGTGATCGGCTCTGAGAATAACCCTATAGACGCGTCAATGAAATGCCTGATTTATTCAGTAGAAGACAGGGTTGAAAAATCTGGATGTCACAATCTAGGAGCACTTTTTCTTCATCTATTGTTTATACACATTAGTCTCACTTTGTTCCCCTTCCTTAAGTTCGATTGAGATTGTTACTTTCCATTCCTAAACATCTCATTGCAATTTTAGTAATAGATAAAAAGACAAAGAATGAAAAGAAATTAATGATAGAGGATAGCTAGGTAGAGAAAATTTACTGATAGAGGCAGTATAGTACTAAAAATTTGAAATGATAAAGCCAGCCATAATTTACACATACATAAAGATCATATATCTCAATAATGACAAACCAACACCATATTACACATGTCTAATAACAATGGAAAAAAAATCAGACAACACAAGTCTTTACAATAATGGGAAAAAATGATTTTTTAAATAATATCAATTCATACTACTACCCTATTTCCTTGACTTGCATTCCACTCGTTAGACATTTTACTATCAAAATTTGCCTCCATGTTGTCCAATGATCTGACAACTTAACAATATCAATTGTTTCAACATCTTCAATGGTGTTAACAACTTCATCTAATCGTGCCTCAATTGGATTTATAACCATTTATCTTCTTATCAAATTGAGTATGAGGCAACAAGCTATGATTATTCGACCTTGTGTTCCAATTGAATAAATAAATGGGAGTAAACTTGATGACATAATATTTACATGATGGGCAAATATATGTAGGAACATTGCCACTTGTTCTTCTATATTTACAGGTCATTCTTATTTTAACCCGCCAAATCTACGTCTATCCATCCTAAGTTGTTCCACACAATTGAAGTCATTTCTATTAATGAGACAATCAAGGTGATCTAAATGAGCTTGGCTTCTAATAACTATGCAACACTTTGATATATGCCTACTATAGTGCCTTTCAATGGCAATTGATACCCCAATCAGATACACCATACACAAAAGCAACATCTATAGGCTCATCTCATCTCCTCTAATATCAAAATGCTAAAAATTTCTTCTCTATTGTCATGATCCATTTCTAATGAGGAAAAAAAGAACAATAACATTAGGCAAGTAGAAACTAGCTAGTTAGATAATAGCAAAATCATCTAGAATAGAATATCTTTTTCAAATCCATAGATTCTCATAGAATCTCACCGAATTAATCAATGATTATTGCCACAAGTACATAAACACAAAGGAAATGACCAAAAGTTAATTCATGATTATTAATGACTCTTTCTAATCTCTCTCAGCACATAAGAAACGAACTCCCGGTACCAACTCAATCAACAATTTAACGGACTAAACCTTAAGTATGGATCATATCTTAGTTGACAAATAATTAATAAAAAGTTAAATCATAAGTAATGACTTTGCAAAATCACCCTTTATTCTTCGAGGAATGGAAGACATAGTAATTGCAAGGGAAAAGAAAAATCAATTAATCAAGTTATTAAGCATCCAAATCAAAAGGGATATATAAACAATATAAAGAGAATAGAAAGAAAAATATAAGAGGAGATTAAATCGTGTTGTCTTGGAAGTTAAAGCTATTTATATCAATGATATTCCAAGTCGATAGTGTTGGAATATAGTATGCGGAAACGATACAATCTTGCAATTTACGTCAACGCGGAATCACTAGAGAAATAAATGAGAAATAATAAGGACACCACAAATTTATGTGGTTTGGTCCAAATATCAGTACCTACATCCACGGGGAGAGTCAGCAGCAAATTATCCACTATCATCGGAGAATCAGAGTTTATAATCGCTCACACACTTGAGTGTTTCCCACACCTAGATTTAACTCAAAACCCAAAGTGTTTATAAATAAATAACTCACTTGGACATAAACTCAAGGCACAAAATTACCATGTTCATGCTCAAAACAAAATGCTCTACATACGCCAAAATCAAGAACTCCAGTGTTCGTTTTTTGGTTCGTGTACGTACGGATTCGCGTTCTTCTTTCTTGATCGTGTAGGTGGCTCCTCTTCAGCTTGACGTTGTGCGGCTCCTATTTTTCTCTCGTGGGGTTTCAGCTGCTCTCCTAGAAAAAAAAAACGCATTCTATTTTATATGTGTGCCCAGAGTCAACAACTTTGACTCTAGGCCCCACCATGTGCTTCTTTCTTCAATGGGAAGTGAAACGCTACAAGTAAGCTGAAGAACCCTTCATTTTACTTCCTTTTTCCTTTAATATATACGTGCGCCCAAAGTCAAGACTTTGACTTTGGGCCCCACGTAGATGACCTAATTTGCCTCCTGCACATAAAGAAAAAAATTTGCTCATTTTTTTTATTCTATTTTATTTCCTCTTTTGTAAACTTTCATGGAGTCCAACGAAGCTTCTTCATCTAATTTGAAATCTACTTGGGAAATCTTTATCAACAAATTCGATTTAACAAATCATTATTCGAATTCAAACTCAATACATTATTTAATAATTTTCTACATTGGCTCGATATTTGAAACCAAGTTATAATGCTCATCATTTATACTGCTCTCCCAACGCCTCGACGAGCGCTCACTCTTCACATATGCCAATAGAGCTCAAACAAAGCTTGAGTTTCGCCAAAGGAACAAACTTAGTCATCATGTCCGTCAGGTTATCTGCTGTAGCAATCTTTTTGACAATAACATGACTCTTAGCTAAAACATTTCGGATAAAGTAGTACCTGATGTTAATATGCTTCGTTCGCTTGTGATAAACTGGATTATATGCCAAATATATCTCACATTGGTTATTACAGTTTATATCCACACTTTTCTATTCTAACCCAAAGTCTGAGAACAAACTTTGTAATCATATCGTCTCATTTGTTACAAAGATTAATGCCATGTACTCTATCTCAGTCAAAGACAAGGCAATGTGATTTTGTAAAGACGCTTTCCAACTAACTACACCACCCGCTAACATAAACACATACCATGCTAAAGATCTGCGATCATCTAAGTCACCGGAGTGATCCAAATCCACAAAACCAATGGTCTCACTACCATTGTGTCCCTTTGATATATTATACCTACATTTGTTGTCCCCTTCAAATATTTGAGAATCCACTTCACAGCTTCCCAATGAGTTTTACCAAGACACTTTATATAGCGAATAACTACGCTCACAACTTGTGAAATATTAGGCCTAGTGCACATCATAGCATATATAATACTACCCATGGCACTAGAATAAGGAACATGGGACATATGCTCCTCCTTCTCCTCAGTTTGCAGTGATAATTTATCTGAAATTTTAAAGTGCTTCGCTAAAGGTGTACTTATAGATTTTGTTAATTGCATATTAGAACGTACCACAATCTTCTCAATATATTTCTATTAAGATAGACGTAAAACTCCTGCAGACCTGTCACGTAAAATCTCCATACCCAATCTTCTCATTTCAAATTCAACATTTAACCGCCTCTTCAGCACATCAATATTAGACATATTCTTGATTGCTATCAGCATATCATCAACATATAAGAGTAGATAAATCAAAGAACCATCATCCAATCTCCTAAAGTAAACGCAGCTATTCATCTTACTTTTCGAGTAGTCTTGACTAGCCATGAAAGCATCAAAATGTTTATACCATTGTCTATGAGACTGTTTTAGCTCATATAAAAATTTCTTTAACAAGCAAATATGATATTTCTTACCCTGAATAGCAAATTTTTCTGGCTGCCTCATGTAAATCTTCTCCTCCGACTTACCATGAAGAAATGCAGTTTTCACATATAACTGCTCTAACTCTAGATTCTGCAAAGCAACTAAGGTAAGTAAAACACGAATAAAAGTATGTCTTACCACAAGAGAGAACACCTCATTGTAGTCAATGCCCTCATGCTGTGTATATCCCTTCATCACAAGTCTCGTCTTATACCTTACGGCCTTGACACCAAGAATGCCCTCTTTCCGTTTAAAGACTCATTTACTTCCGACAATTTTTTGGCTCTTGAGTACTTTGACCAGCTCCCATGTCTGATTTTGATGGAGTGATTCCATTTCTTCACTCATAGTCCCTAGCCACTATGGCGACTCTAAACTAGCCATCACCTCAGAGTAAGATGAAGGCTCATTTGTCTCCACCTCATCACCTACAGTCAATACATAAGTAATATTTGTATAACCATAACATACCGGTGATTTAATTTGCCTTCTATGTCTATCTGCGGCTATAGTGTGCTGCGGCTTCATCTGCAGTCCTAACTTCTGTTACCTTCGAGGTTTCCAGAGTCTCCACCTGAAACTTCACCTCACTAATCACACTATGATCTGTCTTTTCTGCGGGTTGTGTCTCAAAACTCCTTTGTTGAAGCATTGTAGTCTTGTCTAAGATCATATCTCTGCTTATTAGAAAACCGAGTGATCAGGGATCGGTGCATCACAGTCGATAGCCTTTCACCCCATGTGCATAACCCATAAATATGCACTTCTTTGCCCTCAGCTCAAGCTTACCATCACTCACATGAGCATATGTAGGACATCATAATATACATAATCCATAGTTATCAACGGGTTTCCCCGACCATACTTCTTCAGGAGTCTTCCACTCGATAGAAGATGATAGAGATCGATTAACTAGGTAACATACCATGTTCACTGCTTTGACCCAAAATTCCTTATCAAGTCTTGCATGTGAAAGCATTTATCGAGCTCGCTCAAGCAAAGTTCTGTTTTTCCGTTCTGCCACGCCATTCCACTGTGGTGTCCCAAGTACTGTGCGGTGTCTCACAATACCTTTTTTCTTGCAGAACTTAATAAAATATTTACCACAGAACTCCATGCCATTATCGGTTCTCAAGCACTTGCTTTGTTTATCTAACTACTTCTCAATCAATATTTTAAATTTCTTGGACCGATCAAACACTTTATATTTGTGCTTCAAAAAGTATACCCACACCTTCCTCAAATAGTCATCGATAAATATCAACATATATCGGGCACCTCCTTTTGAAAGAACCGAGGATGGGCCCTAGACGTATGAATGAATATATTCAAGTGGTTGTTTGGTCGAATGAACAATTATAATAAACTTAATTTGGTGTTGCTTCCCATAGATGCAGTGCTCACATAAGTCCAACTTCCCTATCTTTTGACCCTTCAACAACCCCCTTTCACTCAATATCGTCATATCTGCCTCACTCATGTGCATTAAACGCATATGCCATAAATGAGTCAAGTTAGAGTTTGACTCATCTGATAAAACTGTAACGGTTCCGGTCACAATCTCTCCCAGTAGATGATAGAGAGTATTCACTTTTTTCCCCTTCATCACTATCATGGCACCTCAAGAGATCTTCAATACTTCACCTTCAACGGTATACCTACACTCGATGTCATGGAGTGTCCCCAGATAAATAAGGTTCTTCTTGAGCTCCGATACATGCCTTACATCTGTTAATGTGTGCAACATCCTATCATGCATCCGAATTCGAATTGTCCCTATCCCCATAGCATTACAGACTGTGTTATTCCCCAAAAGAACTCTACCACCATCTGCAATTTGGTAAGTGGTAAACTAGTTCTTATGAGACGTCATATGATAAGAATAGCCCGAATCTAACACCCATTCATCCCCTAACGAAGTAGTAGTCACACATAAAATAGCTTCTACATTACTATTGTTCCCCTCGGCAACATCTACCACACTGCTTGTGGCATTTTGCCTATCAGCTTTATTCCTCCGCTTTGGATAATCTCTCATGATGTGCCCCTCCTCGTGACACTCAAAGCACTCCACGCGTCCCTTGGACTTTCTATGATGTGATTTCGATTTGCTTTTATCTCTACTGCTACTAGGCCCTCAATATTGTTCTCTACCTCGAATCGTTAGTGCTTGCGCTACTCCTTGCGCCAGACCGTCATTTCACAAATTTCTCTGCCACTCCTTAGAGAATAAGGCGACCTTTACCACTTCTAAGATAATTGTAATACGCCCCTATAACAGTGAATCATTAAAGTGCTCCCATGATTCTAGTAAAGAGGCTAACAACATCATGCCATGTTATTCATCATCAAGTATCTTATCGACGTTCTTTAAATCCATCATGAGTTTGTTAAATTCACCTAAGTGGGTTCTGATAGACGTACCTTCAGTATATCTAAATTGAAATATCCTCTTTAACATGTATAGACGATTGTTCAAATCTTTCTTTATATCAAGTGCTTAAAATTTTGCCCATAATGCTGCGGTATCCTTCCCCTCAGCAACCTCTATTAAGACCTCATCCGACAAATTTAACAGGATTGTGCTTTTTGCTCTTTCCATTAACTCTACCCTCTCAAAGGCTTTCATTATAATCAACAACTCATCTTCACCATCTAGTGCCTTGACCAAACCTTGGATTATCAATAATGCCCTCATCTTGATGCTCCATAACCCAAAGTTGTTCCTCTCGTTAAACTTCTCAATTTCAGATTTCCTCTCAAACATAATTGCAATAACATAATTTCCAGATAATAATCAAACAAGCAAAAGCTCCAAATCACAATCAAGAAATCCGATCCCAAGCTCTAATACCAATTGTTAGAATATAATATGTGGAAATGACAGAATCTTACAATTTACGTCAATGCGCAATCATCAGAGAAATAAACGAGAAATAATAAGGACGTCACAAATTTACGTGATTCGGTCTGAATATCGATACCTACATCCACAGGGAGAACTAGCAGTAAATAATCCACTATAATCGGAGAATTATAGTTTACAATTGCTCACACGCTCGAGTGTTTCCCACACCTAGATTTAACCCCAAACTCAAAGTATTTATAAATAAACAAATGACTTGAACATAAACTCATGGCACAAAATTACCGTGTTCAAGCTCAAAACAAAACGCTTTACGTATGCCAAAATCAAGAACTCCAGCGTTCGTCTTTTGGTTCGTGTATGTACAGATTGGCGTTCTTCTTTCTTGATCGCGTGGGTGGCTCCTCTTCAGCTTGATGTCGTGCGGCTCCTATTTTTCTCTCGTAGGGTTTCAACCGCTCCCCTGGGAAAAAAAAAATGCTTTCTGTTTTATATGTGTGCCTAGAGTCAACAACTTTGACTCTAGGCCCCACCATGTGCTTCTTTCTTCAATGGGAAGTGGGACGTTGCAAGTAAGTTGAAGAACCCTTCCTTTTTCTTCCTTTTTTTTTGGTACTCAGGGAACCTCCGTGCGCCGCTTCGCGGTGGAGTAAACCCTGGAGGAACAGGAGAGTCACCACCACCCTTTCTGCCCCGAGCAAGTCGTGAGTTCCTTTCCAACAAGGCAGACGACGCAGGGATTCGAACTCCAGACCTCTCCCAAAAGGAGCTGAAGCTCAACCACTACGCCGCCACCACGGGTGGTTTTTTCTTCCTTTTTCTTTATATATATATAAAGTGAGTCAAAGTCTGGGCCCCATGTAGATGACATAATTCGCCTCTTGCACATAAAGAAAAAACTTTGCTTTTTTTTTTAAATTTTTTTTATTTCCTCTTTTATAAACCTTCATGGAGTCCAACGAAGCTTCTTCATCCAATTTGAAATCTACTTGGGAAATTTTTATCAACAAATTCGATTTAACAAATTGTTATTCAAATTTAAACTTGAGACATTATTTAACAGATAGGATTTCTTAGCTTTATCATACCACTTAGAAACATCCTCATTCAAGGAGAATTTTTTATGCTTAAAGGCAACAACCCTACCAAAATTGTCAGGGTAGCATAAGCTTGATTTTATATCATAATATTGATCACTTTCGCATCTCGAGATGCGAAATTTCAAGCGGGCAGTTGAAGTAGAATTAAATAAAACAAACTATTCAACGCTACCAACAGAAGTAGCAGGTATTGACCATGCAATTGTACTTGCTTTAACAACGAATTGATTGCGACAAAAAAAGTAAAATGTTATAGCGACATCAATGACATAGTAGCCATAGAAATAATACCATATCAAGTGAGCGGGAGAGAGTGTGAGTATTTACCTTCACGAATTAGAAAAATATAATGCTTCAACTCTTTTCCGCTTTTGTAAAGCTTCGATGGGGATCAGAGAGCTATGGAGAAGAAGGCGCCTCGACTTTCGCTGCTTTCGTAAATGAAAGAGTTACAAAGGAAAAAAAGCTTCAACTCTCTTCTTCTTCTTTTTTTTCTTTTTTTTTTTTTTTTTGAAACTTCTATGTGAACAAGTTACAAAGGAGTTGCACATGAAGCTTCAATGTTAACGAAGGAGAAGGAGAATGAGAGCATAGGTTTTTCTGAAAAATAGGTTATATTATGTATAAAAGAAATCCTTTCCACCTTTATCTTACTTTTCCTATGGAATTTTTTTATGGATGATAAGGAGTATAAAGGGAGATCAACAAGATACCAAGAAGAGAACACAAAAGATCAAGAGTGCAAAATCCAAATTCAGAGAAAACTCAACATTTTTATATTATCTTTTGAGAGCACTGAAATTGTAATCTTTCAAGAAGTGTTGTTAGTGTTAATTTGTGCTTAGGTATGAGATAGTGAGACTTATCTTCTTAGTTATAAGCAGCACCACCTTTGAGAAGAAGTGCTTGGTAGGAGCGGTTGACTCTATTGTGACTATTCAAAGATTCATGGTGGAATCCAACCAATAGTATGTTAATATGGGAGAGTGGACGTAAACCTACACTAAGCCAAACCACTATAAAGCTTTGAGTGCGTCGTTCTCTATCTATTTGCGTACTATATATTTGAGTGCGTCGTTCACTATTCATTACTACCTAATAGAAGCGCACTATACCAGTGGATATAACCTACTCCTGCATATATCAACTCTCTTTTTTACTTGATTATGCTTATATAAAACTTGAGGGCTTTAATTCCGCAATTTTTGGTCAAGTTTCGTGAAATCACTTATTCACCCCCTCCTTAGGTGATGCTGTTAACCAACTTAAACTAAACTCTGGCACTAGACGAGATTCAACTCAAGATATTTTCAGAATTTATAGAAAAACCATATTCATGTTAAATAGGAAATTGTAAGTGACCAAGCTAATTAATACTGAAGAAAAGGTCCGCAATAAATTGTGAAATCTTGTGGTACTAAGCATACACCGTGAACCCATAAGATTTTCGTCCAGGAAAATTGTCGCGACCAATTTTCAGGTTCACCACCTAAAACTAGGTTAATGGATTACTAAGTCTTTAAGCTTAGCTCGGGCTCTCCCAAGCCCATACCAATTCGCGACTTAGGTTTAAATTCTTAACATGCAAATGATTTTCAATCAGGAGTCGCCACTAATCTATTTTGGTGGGTCGATTAGAAACCCAAGTAAAGTAACGGGAGATTTACTTTACTCCTACGAACCAGAGATTTATGAGTTCGGGGACTTGGTTACACCAGACTATACTAGTGCCCTTTCGGTATCTTTTTATTTCATTTTCAAAAAAAAGGTTTGGCAATTGAATTGATTTTAATTTAACTTTCTAACATGTGAGGTGATCATACATGTGTGCATACCACCAATTTAACACTCAAGAAAGTAAATTAAATAATGCAAAACATACTTAGAAGCAATGAAAGCATCTGCATTGTTAAATCAGAATTCACATCAGCAACCCTAGATATGATTTCTAATTAACACGCAATTTCAATTTTTGTTTTCACTTTATTTAGTGAAAATCATGCGATGCATGCTAATAATTTAATATGACATGGCAGCATGATCTAAACTATATGACATGAAGAAATGCAATAATTAAATGCAATCTAAATGACCTAATTTTAATGACATGCAATACGATGCAACGACATACAAAATTATTTAAACTAAAATGACATGCATCATATAATTCAGTATGCGGGTTATATGTCACGTGACATTTATTAAATGACTTAATCTAATGACGAGGAAGTTCTAATTAGATGAACCTAAAAATCACTAAAATGACGTGCATTTCATGGACCTAATCTTACATGACATGCAAATGGCATTTTTTATTTAAAAAAATGCAATCTATCGTAGAAATTGCAACTAATTTATCCTAAGACAGATTTTATGAAATTTGAAATGATTTAGCTAGATTAAGATTCTATCTAATTTAAATTAGGGATTAAGTCATATTAAATCCTAATTTAAACTAAGACATTATCTAAATCTAAAATGCCATTTATCTAAAAAAGATGATCTAAATTTAAGATGAAACATGCAATCACAATCTAATATGCACAATGATTTTTTTGTGTTTTTCTTTAAGAAATTCGAAATTAAAACTAACACATAGGTAAACATGCAATTCAAATAAAAAACTAACAACCTAAATGATTGCACTTTCTTTTTTTGATTTTTTATTTAAAAATTCATAATAAGATTGCAATCCTAAATATGCAAGATGACAACAAACCTAATCTTAATTAATATTTTTTTGATTTTTTGATTTTACGAAAATAAGATTTGACTCAACAACTTAACGATAGCAAATCAAACAAAAGATAAGATTGATATCCAAAAATTGATGAACCATATCTCGCGCATGGGATCGGGTTAGTCAATTTTAAATTAAATCGAGAATCGAATCTCGGGCTTGAGATTGGATTGTCGATTTTTGTAAGGGATCGCGAGTCGGATTTCGGGCTCGAAAATCGGACTGTCAATCCCTTGAGGGACTTTTCATGTCGGAATCTCAACCATTCATTCAGGAATAATCCTACTAAAAAACAAAGTAAATAAATGAAAATAACATAAAGTAAAAAAAACTACCTAATTGATTTTTCCTTTTTTCTTTTGTTTTTCTGTTTTCTTTTTCCCTTCCCAAGCACGATTTGTGCTCGTGGGTCTCCGGGGATGCCGGAATCGGAGGTTCGGCGGGTCACCGAGGCGGCGGGTCACCGGAGGTGGCTCGGTGAGGGGTGGAGCTCCGGTGAGGATGAAGACACGGGCCGGCACGGGGCTAACGTCGGATCTAGGCGCGGGCGTCGCGGATCGGCATGGGGCGGCGTCGGATCTGGAAGCAGGCGTCGCGGGGCTGCGCGAGCTTCGGGTTGCTGCTCCGGCAACAGTCGATAGGGCAGCGGCGCGGGCGACACGGCGAGAGAAATCGGATCGGGGCGCGAGCGTTGCGGTGCGGAGCGAGGGCGGCATCAGATCTGGGTCTTCAACGAGGTTCGGTACCGGCGAATGGGAAGTGTCGAGCTAGGTCCGGGCCTTCTGTCATCGGGGACCTCGGATTTGCAGGCGGAGGGACTCCGGCGGCTGGATCTTGGCTCGGCTGCGGCTCCGGGTCACCGGTGGCTTGGGATCTGACGACGGAGACAGATCTGCAGAGGAGGGTTGCAACGGCAGGGATTGGCGCGGCGTCCGGCGTCGGGATCGTCGTGGCTTCAGCAGTTGCGTCTGGAGACGGTGGCAAGGCGTCGCGGGTCGCCGGCGTCGGGTCGCGTGGAGCGGGAGCAGCGGCAGCGTCTTGGCGTCAAGGCAGCAGCATCGGCAACCGGCACAGCGAAGGCCGACAGGTGGGACGGCGAGGGGAGACTTGGAGAAGATGATGAACAGGAGCCCCTTTTTTTTCTCCCTCTCTGCTTTTTTTTCTACTTTTCCTTCCAACCTTTTTTCTGAATTTTTTCAAAGAAGCCCCCCCCTTACGATTGATCCGTACGTATCCTTTTATAGGTGACGCAAAACAGGATCTTTTTTGTTCATATTTTCATCTCCCGAATATTGCTTATAACCTCTTGATCGCAAAAATCCTTATCTCAAAAATATTCCCAACGATCTTATCACCTAAAGACTAAAGATCAGATTGCAACATAATTCCAAAAACCACCGTAATATCGCCTAAAATCTCGATTTCCCACGAGATAATTTTTAATCAATAAAAAACATGGGCTTGGGCCAACTTGCTCGCTTTGTGGGCTTAGCCCAACTAATTTGAACCCATCCGCACCGATCCAATAGATAAAAGGCAAATTAAAATACACCTAAACCTATATGTTATGCAATTAATAAAATTAACCCCTAATTTCCTATGCAATAAATAAATAAACTAAATTATCAAAATTTAGGTGTCAACAAAAATCTAAAAATATCTTAAGCGGGCAAGTAACAATTTGAGTCAGTAAGGAAGGGAATAAATATCTCTATTCTAATGTGCTTAACGGGATGCGCAACAAAAGACCCTGAAAACTAATCCATCTCAATGATGCTCCAAGTCTTTCTCATAGGAAACATGATAACCAAATTATGTCCCCAAAACAATGGGAAAAGTCGCACTTAGTTATCTAAATTGGTGTCTTCTACCAGTCAAGCTTCGATTCTATCCTCCGGGTAAAAACAGAGTTTGAATAAAATCCTACTGTTCTTCCACTTAAAAAAACTACTAAGGGACTCGGCCCATGTCCCCTTTCTCCATAGGTTCAGGTCACATGCACATACCAAACGTTAATATCATGTTGAACTCAGCATTTCAAAGTCTTTCTCTATCGAAAAAGAAAAGTCTTTCTCTATGTATGGAGTTAAACCAGCGGGAAAAAAGAAGAAGAAGAAAACCTTGGATACGAATGCTGATTAGTATGCACACACGATAGCCCATAGATGATGTCTTGCCTTATGAGGAAGACTACTCACTGTCATAATGTACAACCTTTTGCGACCCAACACTCTTTAGATATTAATCTTGACCTAATATTTCTTTGCCGAGAAAAAATTAGGTATACCGGATAGTTTGTTATATGTTGTAAAATATTGTGTTGCAAATATATAATAGAGAGAATAGAGAGATTGAGTAGAGAAAACAGGTAAACACCAAAGATAGTATAGAAAGTCAGATACCAAATATCGTAGAGAAAACTAGAGAAGAAAATTTTATTTCCAATATATTACCCTATGTCATGACAAAAACTAAGCTCCTATTTATAAGAAAACAATGATGCACTTATCATTAATATCAATATATTGAATAATACATACATTGAATAGGGAGATGCACATTCATTGTATAGGGAGATGTACGTAGAATATAAGATACAAATGTACTATAATAAGTACATTAAATAAGATGAATATAATGAATATTCATTAATGTATTTCATTCATTTATTTATTTCATAATATTATACTTATTTCCTAGTTTATTTCAATCATATGGGGACCAAATCGCTTTTATTATGGAAGTGAGACAACTCAACGCGTGATTCATGCGCATTATTTACTCTTACTTGGGGGACCGAAAAGATTCCCAAGTGCTTTGATAGATGGCTTGAGCAATAGAAGATTTTTGCTCCCACGATGCAGGCTGCTCGAGAACAATAAAAACTGATTTTTGCTTCAGTAAGAAGCGGGATTAGGAGAAAAGGAAAATACAAAAAAAATAAAAAAACCAGCTTTTGCGATAATAGAAGTGAGTTTTGCTTTCACGCTCCCAAATTAAATTATTTTCTTGTCGTGGAAACTCGTGTTGTTCTCAAAAAGGAAAAAATAGGAAGTAGGAACGTGAGAACGTCATCGAAAGTGGGTTCATCAGCGATTATGATTTGATAATACTCTTTTAAGTCTTCATCGTGAGAGGCTAAGTGGCGATAAAATTATGTCCCCAACGAGGGGAGAAGTCAAACTTGGCTGCTTAAACTGGTGTCCTCTGCTTATAAAGCTTTTACAATCAAGGAAGAAGGCGTACAAGCAACCGCGCCTTCCATCAATTCCTCAAAATAGGTCCACTGTTTCCTGACATAAAGAAGCAGGGACTAGGATGTTCCAGATTCTTCTGCTTCTAGGATCATTTTTGCTTCATAAACAAGCATCGCTAGCAGCTCCTCTGGCGCATTGCACACAAACATGTGGTGACGTTGCCATTTCCTTTCCCTTCGGGATTGGAACTGGGTGTTTCCTCGATAAGTGGTACGAGATCGTCTGCCAGAATGGCACTGTCCCGATACTGAACAAGGCCAACTTGAGGGTGCTCGACATTTTGCTACCTGATATCCATGACAAAAGGAACGGCATGATCAAGGTCAGTCTTCCAATAACCTACTCGTCAAATGTGAGCTGTGGCAGCAATGGAAGCTCCACACCTGTGAGCTTGAAAGGCAGCCAGTTCGTCTTCTCTGCTTCGCAAAACGTCTTTGTTGCCGTCGGTTGCAATATACATGTTCGGACGGATGACGTAGAGTCTACTACCATAAGATGCAATTCAAGTTGCGGAGCAGACAACAGCACTGTTAGGAGCGCCACTTGTTCGGACAGAGACAGATACCGTCAAACCAGGATTACCTCGGTTTTTCAGGCTTTCACCATCGATTTCCAGCCGTACATTAAAACATCAGGAGACAATGAATGCAATTATGCCTTCTGGGGAGATAGGTCGCAGTTCACGCCTTCGGTTATGGACTTCAATATGTTGAGGGCGAGCGGGCATTTCGCAGTGGTCCTAGAATGGGGGATAGCTAATTCCTCAAAAGTTGCGTTAGAGATTTACAATTACAGCTCCATCTTCGACTATTCCTTCAATTGCAGCTCAGTCAGCTTCGATTCTGCATATCCCATGGCGATGCCCTTTTTGCAGTGTGTTTGCACCCCGGGCTTTGCTGGTAACCCCTACATAAAAGATGGATGCAAAGGTAAACCCAGTTACATTTTACCACACAAATCATTGGAAACCAAACGTCGAAACACTGCCCTACTAAGAGAAGTAGCTCTTTGGAGGCTGAAGTAGCTTTACATGCAATCCTAAACAGCCACTAAAGAGACGAACCTCTACTAATTAATTTGTCGTATTTTGTTCATTTGTAGATGAAGGCATAGTTTATTTTGTCCCTGCCACACCGGGAGAGGCGGAAACGTATCCTGTAGGTGGAAGAAAGAAAATTGCGTTTCTCATCATAGGTAAGCAAATTTCTAAATTCTATCATGAGCTATGAACAAGGACTATCCATCTTTTGTAACCCCAGACATTCACAAATATCACCTCCTTTCTTTTAAACATTGAGTCTATTACTGATAAAAACCCCCAATTTAGAAAAAAGTATAGCACGTGGCGCGCTTTCAGTGAATCAGATGTCCCGTGTTTGATTTGGGCATATATTTTGCTGCTGAACTGATTATATGGCCCCAGTGGCCATCCTTCCAATTTGGAAAGGGGAGATGGGGGGGTTCGAATTCTCACATTTTCAGGGGAGTTGAGGTGAGGACGAATTAGTTTCATGTGTGGGTTTTGACTCCCACGCCCTGCAAGGAGATAGTGCAAAAGTCTGAGAATGAGAGTTAGAATAGAAGTAGAGTAGAACAAAAAAAAAAAAAAAAAAAACTAATTATATGGCTTTTCTGTAATGTGCTAAGTTTTTCTCAGGGGGAGACTAATTATTCACCAACCACATTAGCATTCTATTTAATCAAATTAGTGAATATTCAAAAGTTGTTTAAGGTAATTCTCTCCGGTATCGGATTAGCATTTTCTGCTTTTCAAATCGGAGTTGCAATCCTTGATGCTTGCTCTTGTTTATGTTCATACCACTTTGGTAAACCAGGAATTGGAGCAGGCCTAGGAGCACTACTCTTGCTTCAATCAGTAGTATCTATCAAAACAACCTCAAAACTTTCTTTTCACACTAATACTCGAGAGATAAGAAAACACTTGAACTTTTCTACTGTAGCTACTTTATATCTATCAAAATATATCCACGGTTCCTACTTATTCTTGTCAGGTTTGAATTGGAATTTTTACAATCATAATCAAGATGAATGCTAGTGGAAACTTTCACTTTCATCAACGGTTTGCTAAATTCCTTGCAAGAGATATCTGTTGTACAGTGTAGATATTTGTATAATAATTTCACCGGATAGAACCTGAAAGGAGACAAATTAATCTTTTCATGCTTGTTAAGATAGATCGACGTGAAAGGAGACTCGGGTCAATCACTCCTGTATGTTTTCCTTTTAGTCGGATTCACTTAAATTCTTGATGATAAGTTCCTTTATAGATTCCTGACAAGCGGGGTGCTTTTTTCTCACTTTTGCCCCTTGAGTTTTTGCAATGCAGGGGGCGGGGTAGGCCTTGGGGCACTATTTTTGTGTTTTTTCTCATGGAGGTTGTACAAATTCATCAAGAAAAGAACAAAAACCAAGCTCAAAGAGAAGTACTTCAAACGCAATGGTGGTCTTTTGTTGGAAAGAGAGCTTTCATCACCGGAAGGCAATGTTGAGAGAAGCAAATTGTACAACTCCAAGGATTTAGGGAATGCCACTAATAATTTCAATGACAATAGGATACTCGGGCAAGGTGGACAGGGTACTGTTTACAAAGGAATGTTAAAAGATGGAAAAATAGTTGCAATTAAGAAATCAAAAGTGATAGACGAGAGAAAAGTCGAACAGTTCATAAATGAAGTCCTCATTCTTTCACAAATCAATCACAGGAATGTAGTTAGGTTATTGGGGTGTTGCTTGGAAACAGAAGTCCCACTTTTGGTATATGAATTTATACCGAATGGGACTCTATATCAATATTTGCATGACCCAAATGCAGAATCGCCTATATCATGGGACACACGCTTACGAATTGCAACTGAAGTCGCAGGAGCCTTATTCTACTTGCATTCAGCAGCCTCTATTCCCATTTATCATCGAGACATCAAGTCCACCAATATCCTCTTGGATGAGAAATATCGCTCAAAAGTGGCAGATTTTGGTACTTCCAAGTCCGTTTCCCTTGATGAAACTCATGTAACCACATTGGTGCAGGGGACTTTCGGCTACCTAGATCCCGAGTATTTTCGATCAAGTCAATTTACAGACAAAAGTGATGTGTACAGCTTCGGAGTCGTCATTGTTGAACTCTTGACGGGACAAAAGCCAATCTCGTCCGTAAGGGAAGAAGAAGGAAGAAGCCTCGCGATGTATTTCATAATTTCGATAGAGGAGAATCACTTGTTCGACATCATCGATGCTCATGTGCTGAAAGAAGGTAAGATGGAAGAGATCACATCGATTGCTCACCTTGCAAAGAGGTGCTTAGACTTGAATGGGAGGAATCGGCCTACGATGAAAGAAGTGGCAATGGAGTTGGAGAGGATGAGGAAGACCCAATATCCTTCGGACATTCAACAAAATCAAGAGAACCATGAGACAATTGAATCTCCTGATGCTGTCTTTACGTCTAGCAACTCAAGCAATGACACGAATGTCTGTACATTTTCGGGTGTGCAAACACTCTTACCTAGTGAGACCTAGTGAAGATTTGTTTTGCCTCTTGCTCTTATGGAGCCATATTGCTCTGTTTGTCCTATAAAGCGGTCTTCATAGGAAAAAGGAGAAAAGAAAGTGGGGATGAAGACTTGTTCATTCACCAACAGAAGGACTTTGATCAGTTATTTATGGGTAACGTACTTTTTCTTGGTGTTTGGGACCAATAAATTGTTATGTTTTACTTATTACGAACCTCTTTAGATCTTGTAATTAGCTCCGCATTATTACACGATATAGGAATGAGCATGATTTGGGTGGATAGTACCCGCCCTAAAATTGAGAATCACCCACTAATGATTGGTTTCAAAAAATTGAAACAAAAAATCACTCGTTAGTTTCATAGATGCACCCCAGAATCGGACCACCAAGTCTATAAAATCGATTTTCAATCCCTATAAAATTGCATTAATCAATTAATAAAACACATAGTAAGAAGCAACAGTTTGCTTCACCATCTCCACTCGTCCTTCTCTCCAAACCCCCCGGAGCACAAAACGCTTCAACCAATCAGACTCCCTTCATTACCAACACCCACTCGGGAAACTCTCGAGATCGAAACCGCACACTCCAAATGTATCTCGGAGGAAATGCCGATCGGCCATGGAAGCCGAAGATGCCTCAACTTGGATGTGCAGGGGAACCTACGGCGCACGAGAGAAAGCTTTTACCGACTCTAGGAAGGAAAATCGCTGGGGAAGATGACAAACGAGATTGACGTTTACTAAGATGCCTCAGTTTGTTCCATCCAAGGATTGGCATGCGAGAAAGAGAGGGAAAATGCGGGGAAAAAGAGAGAGTGAACGTAGAATGTTGCCGACAGGAGGCAGGAAAGAGAAAATAAAAGGGAAAATGCTCACTTTTGCTGTAATATACCAATCCGGTCCAAATAGGTGGATGGGCAATTCCACATCTAAAACGAGGAATCAAACCAATACTCACCGATTTCAGTAAATTGAAAATGAGAATTGAACTGGTCCTATGGGAACTCCCAGTCCGATTTGGTTCCAAGTGGTTCCCGATTTCTTTGCATACTCTTAATATTGTCATGCCAATTTGTAAAATTTTACAAATTGCAATAATCTTATATCGAGCATGGTGCAATGATTTTATTTCGGAAAATTATTTGATCGTTTCTTAGACCTAACGTTCGGTCATAAATTTTTCAATCTAGTCAATTTAGTCTTGAATTTTTATGTGAAATTCTAATGTAGTCATTTCAATAAATTTTGGCCAAAAATTTGTGACGCTATGTTCCAATCTCCAACGGCCATCCTATGTAGCTCCGGCAATGTCCAACATGGAAGAAATTAAGCAAAATAACGTCATTTTACATTTTTTGTGAGCTTACTGAATTTTTACTTTCCCTTTGCTTTCCTTTTTTTTTCTTTTGTGATATTGTTCATCTTCTACGGGGCCTTCTCCAGCTGGCGAAACCATGTCTGCAGCTCTCTCTGGTCACTCCCATCTTAGGTGCGGCGTCGACAAGGACGAGGGGTAAGCGGCAACGGGGACAGGTGTGGTCCAAGGGTCGAGTTAGGGGCTAGGTTGGCCTCAGATCTTGGTCGATCCAAGGTCCAGACAGGTCAGCAGCAACCCTACCTGGCCGCTGCAATCGTCGAGGGCCGTCATTGACCGCTTGCCCGAGTGTTGCGCAGGCGGGGAGGGGATGATCGCGGGATTTAGCACAGAAAAACAATATCGGAGTTGGACATTGATGGTCTGAAAGACCGACACCTAAGGTCCTAGCACAAAAAAAATCAGAGTTCTCAAGACTTAAAGTGAAAGGATTTAGGATGATTGGGGGCCATCGATGGACAGAAATACGTCCTACCACATTGCAGGATACAAGGTGGCCATAGGCAGAGAGGATACTATGAATTCGAGATTTCCACTTCATTTTGCCGGGAAGAAGAACGGCCATGCGTGACCGAGTTCCTCAGGAGATTACTTCAAAACGCAATCGTAACAACTTTAAGTTTCATTCACCTGGCGGACGTGAGGGCGGCGAGGGTGAAGGACTCGCGGAGGTGGATGAGCTACATCCTTGGAAGAAGATGAACAGCAGAGAAGAAGGATAATATAGGGAAAAAAAAAAGGAAAAAAGGAGAGAAAAATAAGAAAATTGAGAAAATAAACTTAAAACTATGTCGTTTCACTTAAGTTTTTCCATGTCATACACTGATCATCTCACATAGGACAGCCGACAACAATTAGACTTATATGTCATCGCTCTCTAGCCAAAATTGACCGGATGGAATACAGAAATTATTAAAATAATTAAGACTAAATTAGCCAAATTAAAAAGTTTAAGACTGAATTGGGTAATTTTCCAATCCAAGAAGACATCACTTATTTAAAAACATAATCCTTCTTCCTTATGTTTTGAACACGGAATTTTCTAATATGCTACACTTTTTGAAAGAAGCCGAAGTCACAGCTTATTGAAGTTTGTAAGTTACACAAAAACAGTCAAGAACCAACTTTCTTGAAAAAATCATTATCGGGTCGCTTGTTATAATTTTGACAAAAACCACATTTTGGAACAAACTTTGTCAATCCTGTTAAGGTCATGGATTCTTATATCATGTTGAAAATCATCAGATTAAAATGCTAAATAAAATGCAAAAATTAAATTTTTACACGTTGTGCTATTATGCCATATTATGTATTGTTTAGAATTTTTGTTTTTATATAACTACATAGAAAAAAAAGAAAACGATCCATAAAAAAGGGATTAAAGAAGGTAGATGGTGGAGTAGGTGAAGAGTAGGGCCATGAAGACGGGTCATTAACCTATATTTTAACTCATATTAATCAAAGTGGAGGGAAAAATATGAAAAAAGTCATAAACCTATTATATTGATACTAATTCAGTTATAAACTTTTCAATTGGTCCTAAACCTTTTTACATTGATGTAACTTCAGTTCATCTAGCTAATTTTGGCCAATCAATATTGACGTGGACGCCGATTGAAATTTTTTCTTTTTTTTTTATTCTTTTTTATTTTTTTTCCTTTTCTTTTGTCCCTTCTTCCTCCTCGTTCTGTTATTGTGGTGGTTGGCAAGCCTCCCGTCAACAGCGCTCCAAGCCCTTGTTGGCCGACGGCAGCCATTGGGTGAGGGTCGTGAAGCCCTCACCAACGGCCGGCGAGGGTTGCGGCCCTCACCCAACCTTGCCTAGGGTCGTAGGCGAGGCGACTTCACCCAAATCTGGGCGAGGCCAGCCCTACCTCAACAAGGGTTGTGGCCCTTGCCCAATGGTCAGCGAGCTTCGTTGGAGGCTCGCCGACCACTGGAAGGATAGTCCAAGGAGAAAGAAGGGATAAAAGAACAATAAAAAGAACAATAACATTAGGCAAGTAGAAACTAGCAAGTTAGATAATAGCAAAATCATCTGGAATAGAATATCTTTTTCAAATCCATAGATTCTCACAGAATCTCACCGAATTAATTCATGAGTATTGCCACAAGTACATAAATGCAAAGGAAACGACCTAAAGTTAATTCATGATTATTAATGACTCTTTCTAATCTCTCTCAACTCATAAGAAACGAACTCCCAGTACCAACTCAATCAACAATTTAATGGACTAAACCTTAAGTATGGATCATATCTCAGTTGACAAATAATTAATAAAAAGTGATATCATAAGTAATGACTTTGCAAAATCGCCCTTTATTCTTTGAGGAATGGAAGACATGGTAATTGCAAGGGAAAAGAAAAATCAATTAATCAAGTTATTAAGCATCGAAATAAAAAGGGAAATATAAACAATATAAAGAGAATAGAAAGAAAAATATAAGAGGAGATTAGACCGTGTTGTCTTGGAAGTTAAATCTATTTATATCCATTGATATTCCAAGTCGATAGGATTTCTTAGCTTTATCATACCACTTAGAAACATCCTCATTCAAGGAGAATTTTTTATTGTTAAAGGCAACAACCCTACCAAAATTGTCAGGGTAGCATAAGCTTGATTTAATATCATAATATTGATCACTTTCGCATCTCGAGATGCGAAATTTCAAGCGGGCAGTTGAAGTAGAATTAAATAAAACAAACTATTCAACGCTACCAACAGAAGTAGCAGGTATTGACTATGCAATTGTACTTGCTTTTGTTGGAGAAATCTTTCCAGAGTATTTTGAAGCTGACAAAACATTTCTATCAGTCTAAGTCTGGATATTCGGAGACCGAAGATTAAAGTCTCAAGACTTTATTATCTCAAGACTCAAGACTCAAGACTCAAGACTCAAGACTATTCTCACGACGAGTCTTTCTATTCCAAAGAGTAAAGGAAATCCAGAGCCGAAGCTTATGGTTGAGGATTCGATCCTATCCTCTCGGAAAAGATCCCTTGGTTGGATAAACATCTCGGATTCTTTGTTTGTTCTTATCTAGATCGATTGAAGATCCGATGGTCGTCGAAGTATTCTTGGAATGTTCTATTCTTGGAAACCAAGATCCCGATTGTATGGGCGAACAGATTGATGGGCTATCGCCAAGTTCCTTAAATAGCTCGAATGATCTTCGTGATTGATTCCGTCCAACGGGTAGATTGGAGGAATTCCTTTGTAAGTGCCAACGGCTATGATGGCATAAAGGAGTATAAAAGGAAGACATTCAAGTTGTTTTAAAGAGTGTGATCGATAGAAAAATTCCAGAGTATGAAGATCCTTGATTATTAGTCGATACTATTTGAGCGAAATTGTATACACAGAGTGTTCATTCTTAGTGATACCTTGAGAGTGTGGAAGATCGTCTACACCAAGAAGTCAAGGAAGATCATCACTGTAATATCTCTTTGTTCATAGTGGAATCCAGCCAATTGGCTGTCAGTGCAGAAGAGTGGACGTAGGCTTGAAACAAACCGAACCACTATAAACCGCGTGTCAAATTCTTTCTTACTCAGTCTTACGATTGTTTTTTTGCTGCTAATCGTTTATCTATCTAAGTAGTGTGTAATTATCAAAAGAAAAATCTTTTATACCTATTCACCCCCCTCTAGGTAATCGTACTAGCAATATCAATTGGTATCAGAGCCTGTGTTCTTACTTTATTTGAAGTGTTTTACTTCAGAGTAAAAGATCCATGGCTAGTATGCTAGCATCAGGGCTGGTGGAAGGTCAAAGCAATACCAGACCACCCTACTTCGATGGAAAGGATTACAACATCTGGAAGAACAAGATGAAAGCTTTTCTACGATCAAAGGATCCTCTGGAATGGGACGTTGTGGAAAGAAGAATCACTCCTACTGTTGCATCAGTATCTGAAAGAGGGAAAGAAACTGTTGAGACCAGCGGAATGTCTCAAGATGAGATAAACAAGAGACAAGCACTCGATGCAAAAGCAATTTATTCTTTATATTGTGCTTTGTCACCAACCGAATATAACAGAATATCTTCTTGTGTCACAGAAAAAGAAGTCCGGGATAGACTACATATCACCTATGAAGGGACAGACCGAGTGAAGGAGACCGAAATTAATATTCTCCTTGGTCAATACGAAGCCTTCAAAATGAAACCAGGAGAATCTATAACCGACATGTTTAGCCGTTTTTTACGTATATTATCAATGGACTTGAGAATCAAGGACAGAAAATTACTGATCCTATGAAGGTGAACAAGTTGCTGCGAGGACTCTCTAAGGATTGGAATCATATAAAGACTTCAATACGAGAGACGCAAAGAATTATGCCATTATCTGTAGATGAGCTGATTGGAACTCTTCAATCTTACGAAGTGGAGCGAATCAATGAAGACGGAGATCCAAGAGGTAAGAAATCCATTGCATTAAGATCTAATGATGATTCGATGATACTGATTCTGAGAAGATCTGGATGATGAGGAGCTTGCTCTTATGATAAGAAGATTCGAAAGCTGAATAGAAAAGGAAGAAGGTTCAACTCAAGAAAACAAATTTTTCAGAAACAAAGAAACCAAGTTTGTTGATGAAAAACCAAACAAAGATGTAGTCTGCCGAATGTAAGAAAAAGGGACACATCGGACCCAACCGTCCTCTTACGAAGAATAAGAGAGGAAAAACCGAAAAGTCTCGAAAAGCTCTCAAAGCCGAAACCCGGAGCGATACGAGTGTGAAGAAAGTGATGAGGAATATGCCAATCTGTGTCTAATGGCACAATCGGACTCGGACTGGATCGATAAGAATTTGAGGTAAGTGATTTTAAAATTCCTGTCAAAGTCTCTAAATATATTGATGAATTATGTTTTAGTCTTAAGACTTCTCTCAAAAGGATTTCCGAACTGAAAAAGGAAAACTCAGCTCTAAAACAAAAGGAAAATATTTTAGAAGAAAGAGTGAAAAGTCTAGACTTGAATGTTTCTACTCTTAAAGAAAATGAAAATAAACTTTCAAAAGAAAATGCTTTTTGAAAACCGACTTATCAAATATTTCAAAGAAATTTTCAATAGGGTCTGAAAAACTCGAGAAAGTTCTTTCGGTTCAAAGACCTTACTTCAATAAGTCTGGTTTAGGTATGACAGCGAAACAATCCCTTTGATTGATTTTCCGAAAGTAAAAGAAAGAATTAAGAAAAGACCATCGAGAGAAGCATACAAAAATCATTTCAAAAGGTCTTTGTAAAGTCGTAGGTCGAAATGCTCTAAGGTGTTCAAAGTGTAACAGTCAAGATCACTTTGAAAAAGAGTGTCCTATGGTCTGGAAGCCTGTTAAAAGGGTATGGCCTAATAATGCTTATCCTACTAACACCAAAGGACCAAAGAAAATTTGGGTACCAAAGAAAGCTTGAGACTCTCTTTTGATTACAGGTCTCTGTCAAAAAGAAGGTAAAGTGGTATCTTGACAGCGGATGCTCAAGACACATGATAGGAGACTCAAATTGCTTTATAAAGTTTGTTCAAGTAAATGGTGGAAAAGTTTCATTTGGTGGAAACAGCAAAGGAAGTATTGTGGGATTTGGAACTGTGAAAATTGGAAATCTCACAATAAGCAATGTTTCTCTAGTGGAAGGACTCAACTATAATCTTCTCAGCATTAGCCAACTGTGTGATACTAGGTTCAAGATCTCTTTTCAAGAAGGCATATGTTCGGAATAAGTAAAGACTCAACTCAGTCTTTCATGGGTCGAAGGCATGGAAATATCTACCTTCTTGATGTAAGACCAAATGAAACGCAATGTCTCATCTCAATTCAAGATGAAGCGGTCTTATGGCATAGAAAGCTTGGCCACGTCAACATGAAGCAATTAGCCAAAATCTCATCAAAGAAGCTTGTTCAAGGTCTACCAAAATTACCTTATCAAAAGTTTGACTCATGCACACCATGTATTCTGGGAAAACATGTAAGAAATTCATTTAAGCCTATAAAACATATCTCTACTAAACATGTTCTACAGTTGCTGCATATGGATCTCTTCGGACCAACAAGAACCCGAGCATTGGAGGTAAGAAATATTGTCTAGTAATTGTGGATGATTACTCTCGTTTTACCTCGGGTATATTTTCTTGCAAGTAAGTCGAAACCTTTTCGTACTTTGAAAAGTTTGCTAAAAAGGTTCAAAATGAAAAATGATGTGCTATTTCAAGTATAAGAATAGATCATGGTAGTGAATTTGAAAATCAAAACTTTACAAAGTTTTGTGATAAATCTGTTTTAATCATGTATTTTCCTCTCCATATACTCGAACAAAATGGAGTTGTGGAAAGAAAGAATAGATCTCTTCAAGAAATGGCTAGAACACTTTTAATTGAAAGTAAAATTTCTTCTCGATTTTGGGCTGAAGTCAATTTCAACAAAGATGTTACATCATAAATAGAGTTTTCTAAGACCCATTTTAGAGAAAACCCCTATGAATTGTTCAAAGGTAAGAAGCCTATTGTTTCATATTTTCATGTTTTCGGTTGCAAATGCTTTATTTTAAAAAATGCAAATGATCGAGTTGGTAAGTTTGAAGAAAGATCAGATGAAGGCATCTTCCTTGGATATTCTACTACAAGCAAGGCTTACGAGTCTTTAACAAGAAAAGCCAATCGGTGGAGGAATCAATGAATGTCAAATTCCAAGACTCAACGCAAGCCGAATCCAGTCAGACTCAATATGAAGAGTCTGAACCTACTCCAGACCTTTCAAGGCTTACAACTCAAGAATCATCTCAGTCTCTGGAAGTCCAACATCAAGATGTTCTTGAAGTTTCAAATAAAGAAAGAGATCATCAACCGGAAAATCAACCAAGAATCGGAAGCACAAATCCAGTCATCCCAAAGATCTCATTATCGGTGAAATCAATGAAGGAATCCGCACCAGATCAAAAAGACGTGAAGAATCTAGTGCTGTGGCTTTAATCTCTGAAATTCAACCAAAAAGCATAGAAGAAGCTTTATCTGATGAAAGCTGGATTGAAGCTATGCAAGAAGAACTCAGACAGTTTAACATCAATGATGTTTGGGATTTGACATCTAAACCAAAAGGTAAAACTGTTATTGGAACCAAATGGGTATTCAGGAACAAGATGAACGAGGATGGAAAAGTCGTACGGAACAAAGCCAGACTCGTGGCCAAAGGATACACGCAAGAGGAAGGAATAGACTATGATGAGACCTACGCACCAGTAGCAAGGTTAGAAGCTATTCGTCTATTACTTGCGTTTGCTTGCTATAAAAATTTCAGGTTATTCCAAATGGACGTCAAAAGTGCGTTTCTAAATGGATTCATCCATGAGGAAGTTTATGTGGAACAACCACCTGGATTTGAAGACCCAAAGAAGCCGGTTCGGTCTTTAGACCGAAAAGGCCTTGTATGGTTTAAAGCAAGCACCTCGAGCTTGGTATGATAGGCTAAGTAAGTTCCTAATACGAAACGGTTTTGTCAAAGGTAAAGTAGATACTACCTTATTTATCAAAAAAGAAATCAAAAGCTTTTTACTTGTTCAAATATATGTAGACGATATTATATTTGGATCCCCTAATGAAAGCCTATGCAAGAAATTTTCTAAGTCTATGCAGGATGAGTTTGAAATGAGTATGATGGGAGAATTAACATTCCTTCTTGGACTCCAAGTAAAGCAAATGAAGGAAGGAACTTTTATTCATCAAGAAAAATATGCAAATGATCTTGTCAAAAGATTTGGATTAGAAAAATGCAAAAAGACTGACATACCAATGTCATGTTCTCAGAAAATAGACAAGGATGAAGAAGGGAAGAAAGTAGATCAAAAGCTATACAGGAGCATGATTGGTTCACTTCTTTATCTTACTGCTTCTAGACCTGATATTTTGTTAAGTGTTTGTGTCTGTCTGGGTTTCAATCAGATCCTAGAGAATCACATCTCAGTGCCGTGAAACGAATTATTAAATACATTGCCTCATCTTCAAGCATCCGTCTTTGGTATCCAAAGAAAGGAGACTTTGATCTTCTAGGGTACTCAGATGCAGATTTGGCCGGTTGCAGAGTCGATAGAAAGAGCACTTCTGGAACTTGTCACCGCTTGGAAATAGAACAAGATATCTTGGTTTTCAAGGAAACAAAGTACCGTGGCTCTTTCAACAACGAAGCGAGTATGTAGCTCTTGGAAGTTGCTGTTCGCAAATTCTATGGATCAAACAACAGCTACAAGACTTTAGCATTGAAGACTCATGCACGAAATCGATGTGACAACACCGGCGCGATCAATCTTACCAAAAATCCAATTCTTCATTCAAGAGCAAAGCATATTGAGATTCGACACCACTTCATTAGAGATCATATTCAAAATGGAGAAATCTCGATTCAATTTGTTGATTCAAAAAGTCAACTAGCGGATATTTTCACAAAGCCTTTGGAGAAAAATCAATTCGACGCTATCCGTTCAAAACTCAACATTTTGAAGCTTGAAGAAGTTAAAGTCTAAAAACTCAACAATCCTTAGACTCTAATCTCTCAGTCTCGAGATCTTCAGACTCAGACATTCATGGCTATAGACTTTGTAAGTGGCTATTTTATTCGAACTCGAAAAGGTACGATTTTGTTGTTCGGTTATTATCGTGTGAAAATCAAAAACTTGTCTTTTCAAAAAGATTAATTTTGGCAGTTATTGATTTTGAAAAGAAATGTTCGTACACTTTCCTTGTGTCGATTGAACTTCCTTTTTCAAAAAGTGAGTTAAATATATATATATATATATATACGGTTTTTCCTCAATCGTCAAAACCCTAAAAAGTACTCTTCTCCCGAACCTGTTTCAATCTCTTGTTCATCGTCGAGAAAGTGGTCATTTTTCCTTGGGAAGCAAGCGAAGGAATCTCTCAAATCGACAAAGAAGAATGTCTTCTTCGAGGAAATCATCGAGAATAGCAAGCGGCGGACCACAAAGAATGGAGAAGGGACCAATACACTTCGATCTTACTGAGGAGGAAGACTTTTCAAGTCAGCAACAAAGTCCGATTCGTTCTCATCCACGTCACTCATCGCCTCCTACCCCACATGGTGAAAGTCATCTTCTTGAAGAAGAGATAATCGATGAAGCCAACCCTGTAAGAGTCCAAAAACCCTCCTATATCTATAAGCTTTATCGTGCGTTGAAAAGCACCGGTACACCATTGAATTACATAGACGATTTCCTTAAGGATAAGAACTATGGAAATGAATATCTTTTTCTCGGAGAATGGAGGAGTTAGGAATTGCTCCGAGAGGAAAAGCGAGGGATGCACTTGCGAATATTCCAAGTGATCCTCGTGTACCGGGCAAAACTTAATTGAAGGGAATGATGATGATCGAATGTTCCTTGAGTTTCAACCGAGAATGGGTGTGGCAGCGAAGATCAAAGGAAATCGAATGGATTTGTTCAAATCCAAGGAACAGGAGAATGTGTATGGCAAACTGTTGAAAAGAGGGGTGATAAACCCTCGAAGTGTTGATTTTGAATTTCTGGACGCCATCAACATGAACTTGAGAGAAAAGTTGAACTTGCTTCAACTTGAGAAATTTTTCTCTGACTCTACGGACGGGTACGCACATTTAACCTCTTATTTCTATTCAAATCTCAGCTTTTTGGATGCGAATAGAATTTCATTCAGTGTTCGAGACAAAGTCTACGTAGTAGATGTGAATATGTTGGCGTAGACATTGTTGGAGTTGAACGAGGGCGTTATCTACCAATCAAAGTCTCACCCGCACGTACTACTCGGATCTTGTCAAGGATAGGGACACAGAGAAGAGAGTTACCTATTCCAGGATGAATGCCATTAACATTGTGCTTCATAAGATCGTAATCAACTGTCTTAGACCAAAGTCTACGTCAAAGACTTCCGTGTCTTATTCTGAAGCAAAGTTGATGTATGCAATCAACTCTGGACGGAAGTTCTCTCTCCCGCACACGATTCTTTTCCATATGTACAGAGCAGTGTCAAAAAGACAATGGACAATTGCCTTATCCTGGTCTGGTGACCAAGATCTTTAGACACATGAATATTGAACCGCCCCATTCACTTTGTGTTCGACCGTGCGATAAGATGGTGGTAGGTTTGAAGATGCCGACGAAGATGCGTCTACAAGAGCTTTCCAAGGAAATGGAGAAATTCGAGTGAAGACTCCGAGTCCCATCTGCTTCAAAAAGAAAAGGAAAAGAAGTCATTGGAGCCCCATCGAGGAAGAAGAAAAGGACTCTCATCTTAGAGGATGAAGATGAAGAGGATGAAGATCCCACAATCGTTGCTTTAACAAGAACCAGACGTTCTGTGCATCAGTCAACAGAACTTCAGCAGAAAAGAGAGAGGAAGAGGAGCAAGCCAAGATCAGAGAAGAAGAACAGCAAAGAGAGAAGGAGAAAGAAGGAGAAAAGGAGAGAGAAGGAGAGAAAGAACAGTCTGCATCAGACTCTAGAGACAAGGGAGATCAAGAACATGATCATCACTCTTCCCCTTGTGATGTCCTAGAGACAGGGGAGTTGGCGAGCAAGAAAAGTCTTCACCACATGCTGCCAATAGTGAAGGTCCAAGACCATCTCCGGCAGACCCAGAAGAAGTTCAGGTTTCTAAATTGCCTGAAGAAGGACACGATACGTCGACCCCAAATCTGCAAGATTTCACAGAAGCACCAACGTCTGCATTCACTCCATCTGAAAAAGCTTATGCAAGTACTCAGACAGATATCTCAGCAGATTTTCGTCGTATTATTGATATACTTATGGAAATGCGGGGACAGATATATGCTCTAGACTGTGAGATTCAATCCATCAAGAATGCTGGCCAAGCGTCTTCGGTTACCTTGGAGGACAAAATGAAAGACCTCGCTCAACAACTTCAAGCCAATGCAAAAGGAGAGAAGGTAGCTAAACTAAGGGAAGACTTGAAGAGGCTAGAAGGCTTAGTACAGTCTATGGGAGATTTCCAAATCGTTCGCATTCCCAAGCAGACCTGATCCCTTTCTCACTTTTTCATGATGACAAAAAGGGGGAGAATCAATTTGAACAATCAACTTCATCAACTTTCAACATCTCATCTTTTAATCTTTGAATTTGTGGCTATGTTTTTATATTTTTGAGTATGACTTGAGTACACCTGACTGTGGATTTAAATGCTTGACTGGTTGCGTTCATATCAAGTGTTGTTTTATGGTATTACTCATGAAAGACTAATCAAAGTTGCTGTGGATGCAGAATCTGGTCGTTTTATTATTCTCTATGAGTTAGCCATATTGCTTGAGAAATGTTTTTGCAGGTCAAAGTTGTTCAAATCTACAAGGAAGTTTTGTGTGACATCCCAAATTTCATTGGCCGTCATTAGCATAATTAGATCATTAGAAACTTAGATTAATTAGATTGGGTCAGAAAGTGAACCCGATGGATCGTGAGGAATGTGTGGGCTTGAGAAGTGAGTGGGCCACACGAATTGGACTTGAGAAATCTAATGAGAGATTATGGGCTTGGACTTGGCTTGAAGCGGGCCAAGGATCGGAATTATTAGATTGGTAGATTTAGTTTAGTGGGCCGGATCGTTGTAGATTGAGCCCGTTGGGCCGAGAATTAATATTTAGGCCCGACTGATTTTATTTTATAGATTATAGTTATGATAACTTAATTAATGTTTATAATGCTAATATAAATTTCTAACTTTAGCATTTTGTGATGAATTCTTTATAGATTAACATTCACTAGTCGATATGTTATGTCATTCGATATGTTATGACTTCGTATAATTGGGATTAAGTAGAAACAAAAGGCAATTAGATGAAAATATTAGAAGCTAATGAACTAACGAACGATATCGATTAACTGTTAATTAGTAACGATCGACAGATGGCGAAAATCTTCATGCATGAAAGCCACGACACCTCTCTTCTCTCTTTGTTTTTCTTCACCCACGGTTTTGATTCCCATGAACCGAGACATGTAAACTTCAAGGAAAACAATCATTACAAGATCTCATCATTACACTAGCCTAGGGATTAGTTTGTAGACTTATTTTCCCCATAAGCTTCGTACACTCTCTCTCTCTCTCTCCATATAAAACCCAGCAACCCATCTTCTTCTTCATCTTTTCTCTCGGCTGAGCAGCGAAAAACCAGAAGCAAACCGCAGCAAACTTCTTCTTCTTGCATGCTGATTTTGAGTGTTGATCTTGAAGCATCTCTGTGTTGTTTAGTAGCTGAAGCAAGGTAAGGAAAGATCTAACTCTAAATTGAAAGTTATCTATTGTTTCATCAAGGGAGCTTGAGGATCTAACCAAACAGTGATGGATATAGTCTGTAGTTGCTGTTTTGTGATTGATCTAAGCTGAGTAAGTGTTAGATTACAGTTAGAAGCCATTGCATGTTGTTTTTGAGGACTGCATGTTTCGAAATCCAAGTGTGAGTATGCTGTTTTGTTGAGCGAAGTGATGAAATGGATGCCGAGTGTGTTGTTTTGGTAGAAATCATGATAAGTGGCTTACGGATGCAACAACACTTCGAGCCGAGCTGTGAAATTGATCATTTGTTAGAGAAAGATATGCTGAATTTGCTTTGAGTGCTGTGAGTAAACATTGGAGTATTTTAGAAGAGATTTGTGGATAGACAAGTTGTTTCGTTGAGTTAGAAGTGAGAAAATTTGTGTATCTATTCTGTTCTGAGTGTAAACAGTTATGGAGTCTTCTGTTTGTGTTTAGTTTTCTTTATGTATGTTAATAGAAATAAGAAAGAAACTATTCTACATGATAGAACATCTATAAGATCAAGTTATACACGTAGCTATAACCATATGACTATAAAAACATAGAGACATAAGTGTACTTACTAAAACCAGTAAACTGTTTTTGTGAGAAACGGTATTGACCTTTACTGATTATACGAATTTTCTGTATTCACCTAGTTATATTTGGACTTCGCATCCTTAATGAAAATTGTAGAAAACATCTTAAGGAATGACGTGTCAAAAGTTGATATTAAATCGATAAGATTTGGTTAGTGAAACAATTTTCTTTGTAAATACGAAATCTGGACGTCGGTACAGGGTACTAGTAAAGATTATGACAATTGTTACTTTTAATACAGTGAGAATTAGACTTAAGTTTCTTCACGAGAATTGTTAGTCTATGTCTCAAGTATAACATACTAAAATTTGGTAGTATTTCAACAAGAATTAATATACCTTCTGTGTTCGAAACCGAAACTGTTCATTTAGCTAGCATATTGTTTGTACCCGAGAACACATATTAGATGTAGTGTCTTGTATCTTAGACTTGTATGATGAACATAGAGTCTAATAAACCTTATACTAGATGTTAGTTGTGTATGAGTAAGTCTCATATATCATTTGAGATATAAGTGCATATAGAATCATGTGTGTGCAATGAGTGCGGTGCATAGTGCTTGATTATGGGATAAATATCTGTTCGCCATGGAATGGGACATGACGTAATGGGTTTTATCTTATAATCCGGACACGCACGTGTGCTAGGTTCATGAGAGTTAGTTAGATACTTTAGAGTCTTTTTCTTTTGCATACGATAAATGCATTAATCAAAGGTGTGGTGGTGTGAAACGTGTGCTTAAGATGAATGAACCCATCGGTACCGAGATACCGGTGATGCCCCCGGAAGTTTGAGATGCCCTTGTGTGTGATCAAGGATGCCTCGGTTGTGTGATACTGAGATGCCTCGGAGTGAGATGCCCCTTGCTGTGTGGTCTTGGGAGGACCTCGGTTGTGTGATGCCGAGATGCCTCGGAGTGAGATGCCCACAATTAGAGGTATTGTGGAAGTCCGGATAACGTACTTTCCGGAAGTGACTCGATCGGCCGGTTGAATTCCGGTTAATGATTGATCGAGGGTGGATTTTATGCACACTAAATATAATTATTTGGCGAGTGAGTTCATCTATTATTGTTGCATTATATTTCGATGTGAGATTGACTTTGTGAAGGGTAAGTATAGAAGTGGATGCATATAAGGTGATTTCTTATATGAAATAATAGTGTTGTTTATGCTTGTGATATATTCTCTTAGTATCCTAAATTGTTTGCTGATTCACTTGTAACTTTGATGGCTATGGATTGTTTAAGTTAGAGTTTTATCATTCTTTACTGGGCAAGGTTGTTTGCTCATACCTTACATTTTCAGATTGATAGCTTGGATGTACCGCCAGTAGCTCGATACGGGGCGGTAGTGAGTCTTGATGTTTCTTTTCATGACGAGTATGATCCCGACATTGACATGGTTTTATCCAAGTATGAGGCAACCTTATGGTTGGATGACGGTAGAGCTGAGTTATTACCGATGACGTTCGTTGCATGGTTTGTCAACCATGAAGGAGAGATGTTTGGACCTTTACCCTTTGGAGCAGGAGGACCTGGAGCGGGGATGGACGGCGCCTAGACGCTTTGGATCGTGTAGAGGCTGACTGACTTTTGTTTTTTTGGTTAGACGTGGGCTAGTGTGGGAACTCGTGGAGTAGATACCCTCACCCTTATCCCTGGCTTGTGTTACGCCTTACTTTTGTTTTGTATATGATGTAAATATATAGGCAAAGAACATGGAATGAGTCCAGGTTGATAATTTTGTATGCCCCGATGATGATAAAATGAAAGGAAGCCTTTTATGATCTTGTCTATGTGCATTGCAGGATAACCTTATAATATAAACTTGAGATTTTAAAATAATCCATGTTATACATGCTAACCTTCAATTGTAAACACTATAGGTTATCTAAAGGAGATTACAAGCTAGACAAGAAGATAATAATAATTCCGCTTGCGCTTAGTATGTGACGCTCTGGGACGTCACGGGACGTCACATTTTGTCACCATCAAAAAGGGAGAGATTGTTGGAGAAATCTTTCCAGAGTATTTTGAAGCTGACAAAACGTTTCTATCAGTCTAAGTCTGGATATTCGGAGACCGAAGATTAAAGTCTCAAGACTTTATTATCTCAAGACTCAAGACTCAAGACTCAAGACTCAAGACTCAAGACTATTCTCACTGACAGTCTTTCTATTCCAGTAGTAAAGGAAATCCAGAGCCGAAGCTTATGGTTGAGGATTCGATCCTATCCTCTGGAAAAGATCCCTTGGTTGGATAAACATCTCGGATTCTTTGTTTGTTCTTATCTAGATCGATTGAAGATCCGATGGTCGTCGAATTATTCTTGAAATGTTCTATTCTTGGAAACCAAGATCCTGATTGTATGGGCGAACAGGATTGATGGGCTATCGCCAAGTTCCTTAAATAGCTCGAATGATCTTCGTGATTGATTCCGTCCAACGGGTAGATTGGAGGAATTCCTTTGGTAAGTGCCAACGGCTATGATGGCATAAAGGAGTATAAAAGGAAGACATTCAAGTTGTTTTAAAGAGTGTGATCGATAGAAAAATTCCAGTCGAAGATCCTTGATTATTAGTCGATACTATTTGAGCGAAATTGTATACACAGAGAGTGTTCATTCTTAGTGATACCTTGAGAGTGTGGAAGATCGTCTACACCAAGAAGTCAAGGAAGATCATCACTGTAACATCTCTTTGTTCATAGTGGAATCCAGCCAATTGGCTGTCAGTGCAGAAGAGTGGACGTAAGCTTGAAACAAGCCGAACCACTATAAACCGCGTGTCAAATTCTCTCTTACTCAGTCTTGCGATTGTTTTTTTGCTGCTAATCATTTATCTATCTAAGTAGTGTGTAATTATCAAAAGAAAAATCTTTTATACCTATTCACCCCCCTCTAGGTAATCGTACTTGCAATATCAGCTTTAACAACGAATTGATTGCGACAAAAAAAGTAAAATGTTATAGCACCTCATGACATAGTAGCCATAGAATAATACCATATCTAGTGAGCAGGAGAGAAAGTATGATTATTTACCTTCACGAATTAGAAAAATATAATGCTTCAACTCTTTTGTTGCTTTCGTAAAGCTTCGGTGGGGATCAGAGAGTTATGGAGAAGAAGGCGCTTCGACTTTTGCTGCTTTCGTAAATGAAAGAGTTACAAAGGAAAAAAAGCTTCTGACTTTTTTTTTTTTTTTTTTTTTTTTTTTGTGAAAGTTCTACTTAAACAAGTTACAAAGGAGTTGCACATGAAGCTTCAATGTTAACGAAGGAGAAGGAGAATGAGAGCATAGGTTTTTCTGAAAAATAGGTTATATTATGTATAAAATAAATCCTATCCACCTTTACCCCACTTTTTCCATGGAATTTTTTTATGAATGCTAAGGAGTATAAAGGGAGATCAACAAGATGCCAAGAAGAGAACACAAGAGACCAAGAGTGCAAAATCCAAATTCAGAGAAAACTTAACATTCTTATATTATCTTTTGAGAGCACTAAAATTGTAATATTTCAAGAAGTGTTGTTAGTGTAATTTGTGCTTAGGTATGAAATAATGAGACTAATATGCTCAGTTATAAGTAGCACCACCTTTGAGAAGAAGTGCTTTGTAGGAGCGGTAGACACTATTGTGACTATTCAAAGATTAATGGTGGAATCCAACCAATAGCATGTTAATATGGGAGAGTGGACGTAAACCTACACTAAGCCAAACTATTATAAAGCTCTGAGGACGTCGTTCTCTATCTATTTGCTTAAATTCTTTACTACCTAATAGAAGCGCACTATACCAGTGGATATAGCCTACTCCTGCATATATCAACTCTCTTTTATACTTGATTATGCTTATATAAAACTTGAGGGCTTTAATTCCACAATTTTTGGTCAGGTTTCGTGAAATCACTTATTCACCCCTCCTTAGGTGATGTTGTCAACCAACTTAAACTAAACTCTGGCACTAGATGAGATTTAACTCAAGATATTTTCAGAATTTAAAGAAAAACCATATTCATGTTAAATAGGAAATTGTAAGTGACCGAGCTAATTAATACTGAAGAAAAGGTCCGCAATGAAATGTGAAATCTTGTGGTACTAAGCATACACCGTGAACAAATATTTACTTTAATCTGGAAGAGGGAGAACCCATAAGATTTTCGTCCAGGAAAATCTAAAAGTATCTTAAGCGGACAAGTAACAATTTGAGTCAGTAAGGAAGGGAATAAATATCTCTATTCTAATGTGCTTAACGGGATGCGCAACAAAAGACCCTGAAAACTAATCCATCTCAATGATGTTCCAAGTCTTTCTCATGGGAAACAAGATAACCAAATTATGTCCCCAAAAAAATGGGAAAAGTTGCATTAGTTATCTAAATTGGTGTCTTCTACCAGTCAAGCTTCGATTCTATCCTCAGGGTAAAAACAGAGTTTGAATAAAATCCTACTGTTCTTCCACTTAAAAAAACTCCTAAAGGACTCGGCCCATGTCCCCTTTCTCCATAGGTTCAGGTCACATGCACATACCAGACGTTAATATCATGTTGAACTCAGCATTTCATAGTCTCTCTATCGAAAAAGAAAAGTCTTTCTCTATGTATGGAGTTAAACCAGCGGGAAAAAAGAAGAAGAAGAAAACCTTGGATAAGAATGCTGATTAGCATGCACACACGATAGCCCATAGAGGATGTCTTTCCTTATGAGGAAGACTACTCACTGTCATAATGTACAACTTTCTGGGACCCAACACTCTTTAGATATTAATCTAGACCTAATATTTCTTTGCCGAGAAAAAATTAGGTATACCGGATAGTTTGTTATACTTATTTTCTAGTTTATTTCAATCATATGGGGACCAAATCGCTTTTATTATGGAAGTGAGACAACTCAACGCGTGATTCATGCACATTATTTACTCTTACTTGGGGGACCAAAAAGATTCCCAAGTGCTTTGATAGATGGCTTGAGCAAGAGAAGATTCTGCTCCCACGATGTACGCCGCTCGAGAACAATAAAAACTGATTTTTGCTTCAGTAAGAAGCGGGATTAGGATAAAAGGAAACTGCAAAAAAACAGCTTTTGCGATAATAGAAGTGAGTTTTGCTTTCACGCTCCCAGATTAAATTATTTTCTTGTCGTGGAAAGTCGTGTTGTTCTCAAAAAGGACAAATATGGAAGTAGGAACTTGAGAACATCATCGAAAGTGGGTTCATTAGCGATTATGATTTTATAATACTCTTAAGTCTTTATCGTGAGTGGCTAAGTGGCGATAAAATTATGTCCCCAACAAGGGGAGAAGTCAAACTTGGCTGCTTAAACCGGTGTCCTCCGCTTATAAAGCTTTTACAATCAAGGAAGAAGGCGTACAAGCAACCGCGCCTTCCACCAATTCCTCAAAATAGGTCCACTGTTTCCTGACATAAAGAAGCAGGAACTAGGATGTTTCAGATTCTTCTGCTTCTAGGATCATTTTTGCTTCATAAACAAGCATCTTTAGCAACTCCTCTGGTGGATTGCACACAAATATGTGGTGGCGTTGCCATTTCCTTTCCCTTCGGGATTGGAACTGGATGCTTCCTCGATGAGTGGTACGAGATCGTCTGCCAGAATGGCACTGTCCCGATACTGAACAAGGCCAACTTGAGGGTGCTCGACATTATGCCACCTGATATCCTTGACAAAAGGAACGGCATGATCAAGGTCAGTCTTCCACTAACCTACTCGTCAAATGTGAGCTGCGGCAGCAATGGAAGCTCCACACCTGTGAGCTTGAAAGGCAGCCAGTTTGTCTTCTCTGCTTCACAAAACGACTTTGCTGCCGTTGGTTGCAATATACATGCTCGGATGGATGACGCAGAGTCTACTAACATAAGTTGCGGAGCAGACAACAGCACTGTTAGGAACGCCACTTGTTCGGGCAGTAACGGATACTGTCAAATCAGGATTACCTTGGTTTTTCAGGCTTTCACCGTCGATTTCCAGCCATACAATAAAACAGCAGGAGAAAATGAATGCAATTATGCCTTCTTGGCAGATAGGTCGCAGTTCATGCCTTCGCTTATGGACTTCAATAAGTTGAGGGCAAGCGGACATTTCGCAGCTGTCCTAGAATGGGGGATAGCAAATTCCTCAAAAGCTGCGTTAGAGATTTACAATTACAGCTCCATCTTCGACGTATCCTACAACTGCAGTTCAGTCAGCTTCGATTCTGCATATCCCATGGCGATGCCCTTTTTGCAGTGTGTTTGCATCCCGGGCTTCTCTGGTAACCCCTATATAAAAGATGGATGCAAAGGTAAAACCAGTTTTTACGTTTTACCACACAAATCATTGGAAACCTAACATCGAAACACTGCATTAACAAGAGAAGTAGCTCTTTAGAGGCTGAAGTAGCTTTACATGCAATCCTAAACACCCACTAATGAGACGAACTTCTACTGATTAATTTGTCGCATTTTGTTCAGTTGTAGATGAATACGAAATAAGTCCGGCCTCCCCTGCCATAGTACATCTTTCAGATGCAAAAAAGAAATATGCGCTTCTCGTCATAGGTAAGCAAATTTCTACATTCTGTCATGAGCTATGAACAAGGACTATCCATCTTTTGTACCCCCAGATATTCACGAATATCACATCCTTTCATTTAAACATTGAGTCTATTACTAATGAAACCCCACAATTTAGAAAAACATAGCGCATGGCCCGCTTTCAGTGGATCAGATGTCCCGTGTTTGATTTGGGCATATATTCTGCTGCTCAACTGATTATATGGCTTTTCTGTTATGTGCTAAGTTTCTCTCATGGGGAGACTAATTTTTCACCAACCACAATAGCATTCTGTTTAATCAAATTAGTGAATATTCAAAAGTCGTCTAAGGTAATTCTCTCCAGTATCAGATTAGCATTTTCTGCTTTTCAAATCGGAGTTGCAATCCTTGATGCTTGCTCTTGTTTATGCTCATACCACTTTGGTAAACCACGAATTGGAGCAGGCCTAGGAGCACTACTCTTGCTTCAATCAGTAGTATCTATCAAAACAACCTCAGAACTTTCTTTTCACACTAATACTCCAGAGATAAGAAAAAACTTGAACTTTTCTACTGTCGTTGCTTTATATCTATCGAAATATATCCATAGTTCCTACTTATTCTTGTCAGATTTGAATTGGAATTTTTTACAATCATAATTAAGATGAATGCTAGTGGAAACTTTCACTTTCATCAATGGTTTGCTAAATTCCTTACAAGAGATATCAGTTGTACAGTGTAGATGTTTGTATAATTATTTCACCGGATAGAACTTAAAAGTAGACAAATTAATCTTTTCATGCTTGTTAAGATAGATCGACGTGAAAGGAGACTCAGGTCAATCACTCCTGTATGTTTTCCTTTTAGTCGGATGTACTTAAATTCTTGATGATAAGTTCCTTTATAGATTCTTGACAAGCGGGGTGCTTTTTTCTCACTTTTACCCCTTGAGTTTTTGCAATGCAGGGGGCGGGATAGGCCTTGGGGCACTACTTTTGTGTCTTTTCTCATGGAGGTTGTTGTACAAATTCATCAAGAAAAGAACAGAAAAGAAGTACTTCAAACGCAATGGTGGTCTTTTGTTGGAAAGAGAGCTTTCATCACCGGAAGGCAATGTTGAGAGAAGCAAATTGTACAACTCCAAGGATTTAGGGAATGCCACTAATAATTTCAATGACAATAGGATACTCGGGCAGGGTGGACAGGGTACTGTTTACAAAGGAATGTTAAAAGATGGAAAAATAGTTGCAATTAAGAAATCAAAAGTGATTGATGAGAGAAAAGTCGAACAGTTCATAAATGAAGTCCTCATTCTTTCACAAATCAATCACAGGAATGTAGTTAGGTTATTGGGGTGTTGCTTGGAAACAGAAGTCCCACTTTTGGTATATGAATTTATACCGAATGGGACTCTATATCAATATTTGCATGACCCAAATGCAGAATCACCTATATCATGGGACACAGGCTTACGAATTGCAACTGAAGTCGCAGGAGCCTTATTCTACTTGCATTCAGCAGCCTCTATTCCCATTTATCATCGAGACATCAAGTCCACCAATATCCTATTGGATGAGAAATATCGGGCAAAAGTGGCAGATTTCGGTACTTCCAAGTCCGTTTCCCTTGATCAAACTCATGTAACCACATTGGTGCATGGGACTTTTGGCTACCTAGATCCCGAGTATTTCCGGTCAAGTCAATTTACAAACAAAAGCGATGTGTATAGCTTCGGAGTCGTCCTAGTTGAACTCTTAACAGGACAAAAGCCAATCTCATCCCAGAGGGAAGAAGAAGGAAGAAGTCTCGCGATGTATTTCATAATTTCGATGGAAGAGAATCGCTTGTTTGATATTGTCGACACTCATATGTTGAAAGAAGGTAAGATGGGAGAGATTGCATCGGTTGCTAACCTTGCAAAGAGGTGCTTAGACTTGAATGGGAGGAATCGGCCTACGATGAAAGAAGTGGCAATGGAGCTGGAGGGGATAAAGAAGACCCAATATCCTTCGGACATTCAGCAAAATCAAGAGAACTGTGAGGCAACTGAATCTCATGATGCTGTCTTTACGTCTAGCAGCTCAAGCATTGACACGTATGTCTCTACATTTTCGGGTACACGCACGCTCTTACGTAGGGAGACTTGGTGAAGATTTGTTTTGCCCATTGCTCTTATGGAGCTATGTTGCTCTGTTTGTCCTGTAAAGCCGTCTTCAAAGGAAAAAGAAAGGAAGAAAGTGGGGATGAAGACTTGTTCGTATACTAACAGGGGGACTTTGGTCGGTTATTTATGGGTTATGTACTTATTCTCGGTGTAAGGGACCAATAAATTTTTTAAGTTGCACTTATTTTGGATTTATTCAAGTCTGGTAATTAGCTCCACATTATCACACGGTACGAGTGAGTATGATCCGGGTGAGTGGTTCCTCCATCCACTGAAGGTTGGTTTCAAAAAATTGAAACCAGACACCACCCTTTGATTCCATGAATCCAGTTAGGAATTGAACCTCCACTTAGGTCCAGTTCTTGGATGAGTCCATGGAACTGGTCCTCAATTCCTATAAAATTACATTCATCAATTAATAGAACATGCAGTAAGAAGCAATAGTCCGATTCGCCATGCTCGCCCTTCTCTCCAATCCCCCCAAACTCAAAACATGTCAATTAATCAGTCTCCCCACATTACCAACACCCGCTCTGGAAACTCTGTTGAGATCGAAACCGCGCACTCCAAATGCAGCTCGGAGGAAATGCCGATCGCTGCTCCTCAATCCCACGGCCATATGGAAGCTGAAGATGCCTCAGTTCGGATGTGCATTGGAAACTACGGTGCAAAAGAGAAAGCTTTCGTCGACTATCGGAAGAAAAATCGCAGGGGAAGATGACAAACGAGATTGATGTTCACCAAGATGCCTCAGTTCGTTCCATCCAAGGATTGGCACGCGAGAAAGAGAGGTCAAATGCGGGAAAAAAGAGAGAAAATCCCAAGCGGAAGGGGGATTAGTCCGAGAGAGTTAGACAGACACAGTGAATGTAGAATGTTCCGGACAAGAGGCAGGACAGAGAAAATAAAAGGGAAGATGCTCACTTTCACTGTAATATACCAGTCTGGTCTGAGTAGACAAGTGGGGGATTCCACACCTGAAACTGGGAATCGGATTAGTACTCACCGATTTGGTTTCAGTAAATTGAAATCAGGTTCCATGCCTAAAACCGGGAATCGGATTAGTACTCACCGGTTTAAGTAAATTAGAATCGGGAATCGAACCAGTCCTCATGGGAATTGCCAATCCAATCTGGTTCCAAGCGGTTCCTGGTTCCTTTACACACTCCTAATATCATGTATGCGCCAATTTGGAAATACTTTACAAATTGCAATGACCTATATCGAGCATGCTGCAGTGATTTTATTCCAGAAAATTATCCAATTGTTTCCTAGACCTGACGTACAGTCATTATTTTTTCAATTTGGTTAATTAATCTTGAACTTTACGTGAAATTTCAATTTAGTCTGTCTAGCAAATTTTGGCGAGAAAATTGTGACATGGCAGTCTAGTCTTCAATGGTCGTCCTTCGTAGCTCTATCAGTCCAACGTGGAAGAAATTAAGCAAAATGACGTGATTTTGCATTTTTTTCTGCACTTATTGAATTTTTACTTTCTATTTTCTTTCCTTTTTTTTTTTATTGTGATATTGTTCATCTTCTCTGCATCTTCTCCAGCTGACGAAGCCATGTCTGCAGCTCTCTCTGGTCACTCCCATCTTGGGTGCGGCGTCGACGAGGACGAGGGATAAGCAGCAATGGGGACAGGTGTGGTCCAAGGCTCGAGTAAGGGGCTCAGTTGGCCTCGTATCTTGGTCGATCCAAGGTCCAGACAGATCAGCAGCAACCCTAACTGGCCGCTGCAATCATCGAGGGCCGTCATTGATCGCTTGCCCGAGTGTTGCAGAGGCGGAGAGAGGATGATCGCGGGATTTAGCACACAAAAAAAACAGTGTCAGAGTTGGACATTGGTCTGAAAGACCGACACCAAAGGTCCTAGCACAAAAACTTAGAGTTCTTAAGACTTACAATGAAAGGATTTAGGATGATGGGGGGCCATTGATGGACAGAAATACGTCGTACCACATAGGCAGAGAGGACTCTATGAATTCGTGATTTCCACTTCATTTTTCCGGGAAGAAGAACGGCCATGCGTGACTGAGTTCGTCAGGAGATTACTTCAAAACGCAATCGTAACAACTTTAAGTTTCATTCACCTGGCGGACGTGAGGACGGCGAGGGTGAAGGACTCGTGGAGGTGGATGAGCTACATCCTTGGAAGAAGATGAACAGCGAATAAGAAGAATAATAATTTTTTCCAATGGGCTTTAGGGGCTCAAAGCCCCTTGGGAAAGCCGAACCAAACATCCCCAATATAGGGAAAAAAGGAAAAAAATAAAAAGAGAGAGAAAAATAAGAAAATTGAGAAAATAAACTTAAAACTACGTTGTTTCACTTAAGTTTTTCCATGTCATACACTGATCATCCCACGTAAAACAGCCGATAACAATTGGACTTACATGTCATCGCTTTCTAGCCAAAATTGACATGATGGAATACATAAATTATTAAACTAATTAAGACTAAATTAGCCAAATTAAAAAGTTTAAGATTGAATTGGGTAATTTTCCAATCCAAGAATACATCACTTATTTAAAAACACAATCCTTCTTCCTTATGTTTTGAACACGGAATTTTCTAATATGCTACACTTTTTGAAAGAAGCAGAAGTCACAGCTTATTGAAGTTTGTAAGTTACACAAAAACAGTCAAGAACCAACTTTCTTGAAAAAATCATTATTGGGTCACTTGATATAATTTTGACAAAATTCACATTTTGGAACAGACTTTGTCAATCGTGTTAAGGTCATGGATTCTTATATCGTGTTGAAAATCATCATATTAAAATGCTAAATAAAATGCAAAAAATAAATTTTTACACGTTCTGCTATTATGCCATGTCAGGTATTGTTTAGAATTATTGTTTTTAAATAACTACATAGAAAAAAGAAAACGATCCATAGAAGAGGGAAAAAAATGTAGATGGTGGAGTAGGTGAAGATTAGGGCCATGAAGAAAATGAAGGGAAAAGTATCAAAAAAGTCATAAACCTATTACATTAATACTAATTTAGTCCTAAACTTTTCAATTGGACTAATTTAATCATAAACCTTTTTACATTGGTTCAAATTCAATTCATTTGGCTAATTTTGGCCGGTTAACGCTAATGCAGACACTGACCAAAATTTTCTTCTTTTCTTTTTCTTTTCTTTTTCCTTTTCTTTTGTCCCTTCTTCCTCCTTAGTTTGTCCTCGTGGTGGTTGGCAAGTCTCCCATTGGCAGCCCTCAAAGCCCTTGTCGGTCGCCAATAGCCACAGGGCGAGGGTCACGAAGCCCTCGTCAACGGCCGGCAAGGATTGCGGCCCTCACCTAGCTTTGCCTAGGGTCGCAGGCAAGGCGACTTCGCCCACGTCTAGGCAAGGCTAGCCCCACCCCGGCAAGAGTCGCCAGCCCTCACCCAATGGTCAGCGAGCCTCGTTAGAGGCTCGCCGGCCACCGGGAGGATAGTCCAAGGAGGAAGAAGGGATAAAAGAAAAAAGAAAAGAACAAATTAATGAAAAAATCTAATATATATTGGCTGACATTCACATCGGCATCCATGTCAACTCTAGCCAGCCAAAATTAACCAGATTGACTAAATTGGTATCAATAAAAAAAGGTTTATGATTAAATTGGTTCAATTGAAAAATTTATGACTGAATTGGTATCAATACAATATGTTTGGGACTTTTTTGATACTTTTCCCTCAAAGTGGATGGTAAATGGGTTAGGCCAAATCTCAACGAGCTACATGGCTACATCTTGAGTTCCATGGTGGGGGAGGATTCAGGGTACACATTGGTTTATTTTATTTTATTTTATTTTTTGTCAAAGGGGGTACACATCGGTTGTGCAGGTAGGAAAGTGCCCGAGCTACATCTAAAGCATTTTTGTGAAGTACCCTGTTGACCTTCTTGTGCAAATTTCTGGAGCACCATTGCTACATCTAGGAGAAAGCTCCAAGGAGATGTGGAACTTTCTTGTTTGGATTTCTGGACCTCTCTGGAACGAATTTTTTAAGCAATCTCGTGAAGTATCCTCCAATCCACAGGTCTTCGGCTCAGCCTCCAAAGGAGCTCCTTGGCCACTTCTGTAGCTCCTCCATGGAGGAACTTGACTCGATGCCATGGAGCTGGCCATTGAGGTCAGGACAGCCACAGACTCGGTGAGGTCGGGAGCGGCCTTGGACAAATTCTCGCCACCTTCCCTAGGATCATTAAACGTGTCATGACCAGCAAGAATGGCCTACCAAATGGGTGGTGAGGTCCCATTTCCTCTACCTCTCATATATGTTACATGCCTGAGCTTCTTGGCAGAGCCCCACAGGAAGTCACCATCCAATTTATCAACAGCAATAAGGAGAAGCACGACACATTGCATGGAGCAGCTAGGGATGGATTCGAACCCATCTGGCCCTTCCGCCCAGAAGACGTTCTCCGACTTCATCAACGACAAAACTAAAGCTCACCTGCACTACTCCTACCCTAGCAAGAAATGGTGAACCCCAAATATTTAGCACAGAAACCATGTAAACAGAAATTTTGTAGGGCAGTTTTTATGATTTGCAGGACTAAATACATCATTTCATCTGCAAAGAACGATGAGAGAAAGCATCTCTTAATTGACCGATTGATATAGGATGCCATAACTTAGCAGCACACGCTTCATCGATTTCATAACCAAGAATTCCATACATCAAAAGAAAAACAAGCAGGGCAAAATGGAGTCTCCTTGATGAATGACTTGAGAGCGTTGAATTTCCACCAGACGGCCTCCATTAAGCATTACAGGGATAGAAGGGGTGGTAAAGCTTCAGGAATGATGAAGAAGTAAAGCACTTCACAGAATAAAACCAGGTTTAATGCTATCATAAGCTTTGGCAAGATCAATTTTAACAAGCACGGAAACAGCCTTACCAGATTTTTTTTTTTTTTTTTGTCATGGCATGGACAATTTCTTTCACCACATCACTGACCCTTTAATCTAGGACCGCTGCAAAGAATGACAGTAATGAATTTCTACGTCTCCAAGTTCGGGTCTGGTCCTACGCGTTTAGGATATTTCTTGAACTAGGGATGCAAACCGGCTGGCCAGCCGCGCAAGGAGGGACTTGGCTGGCCTGGAAAAAGGAGAAAAAAAAGCAGCCTGCACTGTAATTACTCGGTTCGGTCCAGGCAGATTCAGGCTTTCAGCCCAATATTTTATTGCATTTTGATATTATTTTTCACAAGATGATGTGTTATCAAGTTTCTAGAGTCTAATGTATATTTATCAATGGCTAGCATAAAGTTACCTAAAATTCACGAATTTAATGAAACGGAATTCACACATCTTAACGGCAGGAAACAGATTCCTGAAAAAAGTGAATCGATACTCGAACTATCAAATACAAAAAATAAACACGGAAACGTGCCTAGAAAACATGTAACACAAATCGAAAGATATATCATGAAGACAAACATACCTTATTTGTCACAGATTAAGTACTGTTGCAGTCTTAAAAGAATTAATTGAGGTCCTAGAATTCCATTCGTCAAGAGAGGAAATACTTTGTCCCATAATGTGAAAATCATAAAACTCGGTGTTTGTAGTTCCTTTTCTATGTGATTAGATATGTACACACGATAGCCCATGGATAATGTCTTTCCTTGTGGCGGAGGACTCCTCCATATCCCGATGTACGACTTTTTGCGACCCAGCATTCTTTAAATAGTAAAGTAGACCTGATATTTATTTTCCAAAAAATAATTGGGCTCTCTAGTCTCTCTCTCTCTCTCCTCATTGGTATCACAAATAGGTTGTTATATCTAGGGCGCCTTTAATAACCATTTTGTTTTCAAGAATAATTTTTGATTAAAAATAATTTTTTTATTCTATTTCCAAGAATAATTTCGGACAAAAGAATGCATTTGATAATTGTGCAAAATTTCTAATCTTGAGATAGAAATGAGTTTGGCAGGATTTTTAAATTTTTTTATTTCTTTAATTTATTAATACTTCTATTATATTTTTATTTTTTTTATTTTTCCTTTTCTCGTCTTCTTCCTCCTTCTCTATGGCCAGTGCCAAACCTAGCCCAGCTAGTCATTGGCCACCGTCGGTGGCAGCAGTGGTGGCCGACGATGGCTAGTGACCAACCTGGGACCGGAATGAAGAAGAAGAAGAAGAAGAAATAAAGAAAAAAGAAAGAAAATAAAATAAAAAGTTGGGCTTAATTCTTAAAATTGTTTCTGAGGATAAGAAGCAACTTTTTTTAACTTTTTGATTTTGTTTTAAATTTGTTTTCGGAAACAAAAAAAAAAGATTTTTATTCCTGGAAACAAAAATTTTACTAAACGGATTTCTGTTCTTTTTTTGTTGCGAGAAATAGGAGAATAGAATTAGTTGTTTCGGATATAATTACCAAACAGGACCTTAGTTTTTAGCTTTCTTTAATCACATGGGACAAAATCACTTTTATTATGGAAGTGAGACAACTCAACGCCTGATTCACGCACATTATTAACTCTTCTCTAGGGGCTAAGAAGATTCTCGAGTGCTTTATAGATGGCTTGAGCAAGAGAAGCATTCTAATCACACCATGCTCGACGCACGAGAACAATAAGAATGATTTTTGCTTCAGTAAGGAGGGAGATTACGACACTCGCACAGCGCACTAGGGTAAAAGGTAGTGTAAAGAAATCGCTTTTGCGATTAAAAAAAAAAAATGGATTTTGCTTTCACGTTCCGAGATTCACTTGTTCGACTTCATCTCTGCTCATGTGTTGAAAGAAGGCAAGAGGGAAGAGATTGCATTGGTTGCTGACCTTGCAAAGAGGTGCTTAAATTCGACTGGGAGGAATCGGCCTACGATGAAAGAAGTATTAACGGAGGTGGAGGGGATAAGGAAGACCCAACATCCTCCGGACAATAAATGAATCTCATGATGCTGTCTTTGTTGGAAATATATGGCTTCGAAATGGGTTGAACAATGAAATCGGATCGAGTAAAACAACTCGGATTTTGAGGCGTGATATCACCTTAGGATTTATTTGCCCCACAACGTTATTAATGGTCACCGACAAAAATCCTCCAGGATACAACAAAGTTTCAGATGAGAATGCTAGATAGCAATTCTAATATTTCTCAGGGTCTCTCTAGAAAAAGAATCGAAAAATTGGCTGCAGTTTTTTTCAGAAAGAAGACTCGAAAATGACCATATTTTTCTTCCGAAAATTGACAAGTATATATATGAAACAGTCTTACAACTCTTCGTGAAAATTGCTAAAGAATGAACAATCACATCATTTAGAAAAATTGTTCGGATAAACAAATGCGACTTTTCGAAAAAAGTCGAAAAACGAACAATTACAACCCTTCGGAATAAGTAATTTTCTAAAGGTTATCTTGAAAAGACACAAACAAAATTCGGAATAATAATAATAAATTTTTTTAAATAGAATTTCGAATTTCGAATTTTCATTTTATATTTTATTTCCGAAATTCTCAAAATAAAAGACAACCTTTGAATTTACTAAAAATTAATAAAATAATAATAATAAATAACAAAGAGATTAGTGTTAATTAAACTGCGGGCGTGCAGGTGTGTGCCAAATAATCGCGCACTCGGGTATGGTGGGGTCTAGCCCCACCCAATCATTCTTTTAAGTATATAAAGAAAAACCCGCACTTTTAAATTAGCCTACTCCCTCCCACTTTTCTTATGTGGGACAAAGAAAAAACACTCTGTTTGTTTTAACATACAAACCTCCAACAGTCTTTACATCTAGCAACTCAAGCATTGACACGAATGCCTTCCCATTGGCACCCTTCTTACCTAGTGAGATCTGGTGAAGATCTGTTTTGCCTCTTACTCTTATGGAGTCATATTGCTATGCTTGTCATGTAAAGCAATCTTCAAAGAAAAAGAAAGTAGGGATGAAAACTTGTTTTGTTTACTAATAGGGGGACTTTGGTCAGTTATTTATGGGTTACGTACTTATTTAGGTGTTCTGGACCAATAAATTGTTAAGTTATACTTTATTCCGAATTTATTTAGGTCTCGTAATTAGCTATACATGTACAGTCATAAACTTTCTAATTTAATCAATTTAATGTTAAACTTTTACTTGAAATTCTAATGTTGTTCTTCTAGCAAATTTTGGCCAGAAAATGGAGGCTTTGCAATTTTTTTTCTAAATTTATTGAATTTTTTTCTATCTTTCCTTACCTTCTTTTTTTCTTGTGTGATATTGTTCATCTTCTCCAGCACCTTCTTCAGCCGGCGAAGCCACGTCTGCAGCTCTCTCTGGCCACTCCCATCTTTGGCGCCGCGTCGGCGAGGACGAGGGATGAGCGATGATGGGGACAGGTGTGGTCCAAGGCTCGATCAGGGGCTCAGTCGGCCTTGGATTCGAGGTCCAGACGGGTCAGCCGATGCAAGCATCGAGGGCCGTCATTGACCGCCTGACCGAGTGTTGCAGAGGCGGGGAGGGGATGATCGTGGAATTTAGCAAACGAAACAACATACGAGAGGTGGACATTGATGGTCTGAAAGACCGACATCTAAGGTCCTAGCACAAAAGAATCAGAGTTCGCAAGACTTCAGTTGAAAGGATTTAGGATTACTGGGGGCCATTGATGGACAGAAATACATCTCTTAATCGACCAATCGATATAGGACCCCATAAATTAGCAGCACACGCTTCATCGATTTCATAACCAAGAACTCCATACATAAAAAGAAAATAAGCAGGGCAAAATGGAGTCTCCTCGGTGAATGCCTGGAGGGCGTTGGATCCCCACCAGACGGCCTCCATCAAGCATTACAGGGATGGAAGAGGTGGAAAAGCTTCAGGAAAGACGAAGAAGTAAAGCACTTCACAGAATAAAACCACATTTAATGCTATCGTAAGCTTTGGCAAGATCAATTTCAACAAGCATCGAACCAGCCTTACCAGATTTCTTTGTCACGGCATTGACAATTCTTGCACCACAAACACTAACCTTAAATTTAGGATGGTCATGGACGTTTAGGATGAATCCTGATCTGGGGATACAAACAGGCTGGCGGACCACGCCTGCAGGGACTAGGCCTGGAAAGAGAGGAAAAAAAAAGTCTGCATCATGATTACTCGATTCGATTCAGTTCAGTTCAAGCCGATTCAGGCTTTCGGCCCAAATTTTTTTGTATTTCACGACATGATATATTATTAAATTTCTAGATTCAAACATACATTTATCAAATGACTAGCATAAAGTTACCTACAATTAATGAATTTGATGGAATGAAACTCGCACCTCTCAACTTTAATATAACGTTACTTTTTATGGCAAATTTGTAGTTTGACCATCAATATGCTAATATATAACTCTGTTGAGGTTTATAGGTGACTAATTTAGATTTTTAATGTTGAATTTTATAATTTTATAAATGCTTTACTTTAAAAAAAAAAAAAGACATTTCAGCAGGGCTGAGCCTATTTGAGCTTGAGCATCTTAGGCCCGAAAATCTGGACAGCTTAAATGAAAGTTTCAAGACCAACTTGAAAACTAGTCCAGTCTATACTTGCATTCCTACTCAACTCAACCCTCCCTTATAATCAAAGGACGCATGGCACAACTCTTTAGGTCATTGCTAATCCCAGTGCTCCTCTCTCTATCTCTCTCACACACCTGCTGAAACATAACTTGATTGACAATATTAGCTTAGTGTATATAACATGATTTAGTACACCATGTGTAATGTGAAATTGTTCAAATCAAGAAGAAAAATTAGACATCGAACTATACAAACATTAAAAGCAAAAGAGCTGGAACTCAACTTAACCCTTAAACGTCAAATACACCAGAATGTTCAACATGCTTCCTTTTACAAGAAAAAGTATATTCTCTTTGGAATCTTTGTAGGCTTTGGAGTTTGATCTGGTGTACTTCTTAAATGGAAAAGACAACGGAATTCTGTAGCGTACTTTGGCTGATTATCTCTACGCCTGCTGGTACAACCGCCAGTCTCTCTCTCTCTCTCTCCAATGAGAACCAACCCTTTGTCATGAATTTCGCGCTGACAACAGAGGTACAGAATTTGCGCATCGCCGTGTAACAAGCCGGATCTCGTAGCCATCAACTCGGCGGTGGTAGAGAGAGAGAAGGCCAGTGAGTGGCGCTGAATGGCGGCGGCGGCCATTAACAGTGGTTGGGGTAGGCGGCAAATAAGGCACGGGCGGTGTAATGGATGCATGCATGCATGCACTAAGTCGACTCGAAAGAAATTCTAATGCCATGTTTATCTCCAAGTGAAGTCGTTACATATCTTTTACGGAAATTTTTTATCTAAAATTGAGTAGCCCCACATCTACCTAACTTTTTTACCTCCTAATATAAAGTGCATGGATAAATGCCCTTCGTTGCTTCATCACTTTATTATATGATTTTAATTTGCTTGAAACAGTTACTTTTGTTTCTCCTGTATAACGAAGCAAATGTCTCAGGCCCACCCCAGCAATTGGTGCAGGTGATAGATCTTAGGGATTTGTTTGGTCAAAGCTGATCATCATTAGATGTATCATCAATGGAGGGCTAATATATTAGATAAACTAGACCGCAAATCAAATGCCGAAGTTGTAGAATATCGGATCAAACACATGGTAATTATTGAATTTCAGGTGCGTCATGAGATCGAAGATACTCACGTAAATGCACCAGACAAAATGAGGTTCCGACCTCGTCAAATGGCTTTGAACAACGAGAATAATGCAACGACTATGGAGGGGGGTTGGGAAGGGCTAATGGAATCATAGCTAGCCGTCCAACTGCTACGCGGCACAGCTTGGTAACAACGTTTCAATGAGCCACGCTGGAGAATTTTAGGAAGGTTGACCATGCACAACAACCCTCTTCGATTGTGAATATTTTTGTTTGGTCTAACCGTCTGATTGTCCTCCCCCGTAAGTCAATGCTTTTATTGAGCCATGTCTGGACGTTTAATGCAATTTACATCGCCATGAACCGTCGTGTATTTCAAATCTCGCGAATGGCATGCAAATTACTTTGAATCCGAATCATCTACGAGGGTCAGAGTTGCGAACAAAACCAATTTATGAGTTTGCAAGATGTTTCATAGGCCTCCGGATAATTGGTATTCTGCACTAGTGCAATTGGACTATTAGAAAATTTTTAAAAAAAAAAAATTAGGTGGAAGATACTGCGTGTTACCCATCCTAATTAAAATAGTTGAAAATATAAAGTTAGAATAGAATGAAGGTTAATATTATTCTAGTACCTCCGAGACACATTACACATTACGTCAATTTAATTTTTGTCTCACAAAAAATCTTGACACATTTACTCCAATTTAATTTTCATCTCGCCAAAAGTCCCAAACCAGTACCCACGATACGGTTACTTCAATTTAATTTTTGATTTGTTAAAAAAATAAATAAAATCCCAAACTGGTATCTCTAACATGTATCTACCTTTCGTTAGCATTCCCTCCAATATACCGTTGAAATGTACACGTGCCAAAACACATCGCGGACAACTCCAAGATGGATCTGATGTGGCGAGTGACATATCTAACATGAAAAATCCACCAAACCAGTATCTCTAACATGTATCTACCTTTCATTAGCATTCCCTCCAATATACCGTTGAAATGTACACGTGTCAAAACACATCGCCAACAACTCCAAGATGGATCTGATGTGGCGAGTGACATATCTAACGTGAAAAATCCACGTATATCAACGCGTATGTTAACAGGACGCAATATTTCCTTGTACCCAGGCAATGCATGGGCTTGGACCGTTTGGTCGCTCTCTCATATAGTTGTAAGAGGGGTGCACGAAGAGTAGAGAAAAATATTGTATCACGTGCTCATCGACTTGCTATTGTTATCAACATTTTATCTTTTTCTCTGATCATTTCTTTCTGCTGCACATGCTCCGGATCTGGACGACCGAACCGTTGAAAGGAAGATGATCAATAGCACGTTTAAGTTTGATATGCTGTTGACATTGAAGTCTTGGAAGGAAGTACGGTTGAGGAGCTCTCTCACGTTTCATCGTACCTCCCCACAAATGTGTTAGAAAAACAAAAGCATCCGTGCCAATAATTAGGGTTTGGCTTTAGCAAATAAGTAAGCAACGTCATCGACGTGGAAACGTACCGCTCCCTTCACGAAAGTGGAAACTATCAAAAACGGATCAATAAGGCATATGCTACACATCACTTAACACTTTTGACCCCTCACGTGTTAACTGATCTATGTAGATTATATGTGATAATAGGCATTGGCTCTTATTCTATGTGAGCAAGTTGTGAATTCCACGAGAAATCAATTTGATAGATTGTGCTAGGGTTTGAAGCATTGACCCTAACATATCATACTTTGATACGGACTTAAAGAGAATGGATTTTCCCAAAAGACTTGAATCATTAGAATTACAAGTTGGAAATTTATATACAGCATATAACTGAGTACAAATTAAGCACAAAAAATGTGTCTAAAATTGATGAATTATATGCACTATTGATTGTAAAGTAAGCTTATATTTGAGGCACCTATTCAGATTTTGATTCGTAACTTACTTACCAGTCAACGTAGTCAGATTGTTTATGGTGTAATTTCTAGTAATAAACGGTGGGCATCTCTTTGGAAGGTGAATCTGCGATTCATTGGTATCGTTTTCCGTTAACGCAAACACAAAAAAGAAAGAAAGTCTCCCGCGCGCGATGTTCTCGCGGTTCGTCTCGAGGAAGCAGGATGAAAACGAAGGACTTAACTCGAATGTTTGTTCACATCGACAACCGTTTGTTGGGGAGCGTGGAAAATAATGATGATGATGATGATGATGATGATTGGGGGACATAACCTAAAAAATAATTATTTAATAAATAAAAAGTTGTAGAATAAATGTATTTTGTAGAATTCAAATACGGTCCAATCTTAATATTACGTCGCGTAAAAGCTAATTAAATGAAAGATAGATAAAGTATATGAACAGTAATGTGGATGAATTAATTAGATATCTTCAATAGTGAAGAGACTGTCCTAAAACATTGATTTATCATTAAAGAAATAGTTCCATCGTTTACTAACGAAGATGGCATTTAATTCGATGTGCCACGACATATCAACGGCTGTATTTCTTAATTTCTCCAATTAAATAAAATATTTGTGAATCTATCATATTGACAACAACTTTTTTTTCTATAATAGATAGTGTCATTCAAGCTAAAAACATTATGTTGTAGCATGTATTTAAAATTTAAACCAAAAGACTTTCAATTTGTATATTTTTAGAGATGTTATTTCCGCAGTTAGTAAACAAATTATATAATGATATTTTCAATTTTTGTGAAGAGTTGTCCTTATGTGACATATGTGTACATATTCATTTTGAGGTTAATCCTATGAAAAATCCCAAATTAGTATAATTGTGACAAATTTATCATAAACTAATTTTTTTACGACCAAAACCTCAAATTGGTGCATCTGCGACAAATTTATTTCATTTAGTTTCTGTTAAATTTTACCATCACTTTGCTGAGTTAGATAACATGTTGCAGTTGACGGATGTGTCGATTTAGTGTTTTACCCTCCATTTATCACAGGTGTTCCAGTTTGTGATTTTTAGTGGTATTAATTCAATTTAGCAAAAACTAACGAAAGGTAAATTATCACAAATATACCAGTTTTCGGTTTTTGGTAGTCAAAAAAATTACTTTAGGATAAATTTTTACAAGTAAACCATTTTAGAGTTTTTTGTGATAAAAAAAATTAGTTTGATAAATTTATCAAAAATATATCAACCACTTACAATACCCTATCACCCCAAAAGTAGTGTTTGTTTAATATCATTTTCTATAGCAATGTATTTGAAAAAACCATATAACAAATAATTAAACAAGAATTAAAAGATTATGGTACCTTCTTAGTAAAAAGGCATGGACAGACTATTTAACAAGTAATAAAGCTTGCTTAGCAAAACCCAAATAGAAAAATTAAGTCATTAGACACTATTTTTATGACATTTCAAGTTTCACATCAGATACCATAAATAAATAAATAAAAAAGTTGCGAGTACTTTTCTAAAGAGATTAACCGTCATGAGATAAGTCGGATTATTCGGATCGTTAACTTTCTTTTTATGATATTCACTTGATTTCTATCTTATTTCTTTCAGAAATTCCGCTTTCTTCCTTTTAATCTCTACCGTAATGTGTATTGGAGATTGCACTAAACTCTTTGTGGGCTAGTGTAATTATTGAGTGCGTTGCTTTTATCAATGGAAGTAACTTGCAATGCGCAATCAGTTTAAGATATGCTCATGGATGCATTTGCATCCCCCAAAGCCGCACGTCGGCTCTGCCCGTTCATCGTTCTTGGTGTGAGTGCGATCTTTTGTCCTTGTTTTTGTCTTATCAAATCCCAAGAATCACGTTGATTCACAGCACGATAGTGGTCGTAAAAGATTCAAGCGCCTATATAACCGCACCGATTCCCAAGATGGCGTCACTGCATATATTTTCTTTTCATTCGATTAATTAAGTTAAAATCGCATGCACGCAATTCATGACATTAGTAAATTAATATTCATTATTTTATTGGCCAGATGCCAAAACAAGTTGGGGCGTAAACCTATAAAAAGAGAAAAAAAAAAAACTCTAAGTTTCAAACGACTCAAAAATTCGCACAAATTTTTACTCGAAGGATAAAAATATCCACCAGGTCGAATCCCAAAAGAAACACGAACTTTTAAATCTAGGACGATAATAACCACACCTTTCAAGCAATATAAAAATGGGACGTACGTTTTGCCCAATGGAAAAAGAATGTTCAACATTAATTGTTCTTGCTGAATTTGATGATTTGAAACCCTAATTGGCGAATACAAAGCCCCCGAATTTCACAATTTACCCAAACTCACAAATTCGCTCGAAATCAATCATTTGAAACCTTAATTTGCAAACTCGGTTTGGGAAAAATACTAGGCATCAAATTTGCAAGCTCGGTTTGGGGTCAAACTCCTTTCAATATTATATGAAATGATCGAGACAAAAACATATTCAAACAACATCATCTATATTTTAAATACACAACATCACCTTGACTCAACTAAGATATCCATTATCAATTGTACGCATCAACGTCATTAGCCACGTCCAATGCCACATAATCTTATGTGGCAGAAATAGTTAAAAGGTGGATAATTTTGTCCATTGAGCAAACGTTGTTTTTTTATTTTATTTTTTATTTTTTTGGGGGGGGTGGGGGGATTGTGCGAAAGTTGCGGTTATTTTTATCTTGAACAGTGCATCTTATAACCTTTGATCCTCTGATTTCAATCTCTTTCTCCAAGATTTCCATTTTCTTCTTCAACTTCACCATCAATTTGGTTATCTTCTTTTTCTTTTTTTTTAATCTCCGGGTACAATTTATAAAATATATGCAAAAATAGACAGTTCTATTAGGTTCTTAGTCGCGGAGCGACTCTTTCTTCTTTTACTTCGCGGAGCTTTGCGTCACCTTAATAGCCAGAAAAACTCATACCATATGAGCAAAGCAAAAGATCTTATTTGTATCTTTGTTAAAAGGTAGCTTGTAGTTTCAAATATAAAACGTATTTGAGTGATTCAGTCTTGAATCTCATCATTTGAATATTCAGAGATATCCTTATCATAGATCCAAATCAGATAGGCAAACTAATCGTTCAAGTCAATGACTGAGGAAAATTCTCTTCCTTGGATGGTCACTCTCATGATGCCTTTTGTATCCATGATTAATGTAGCCTCAAATGCTTCAATTGTTTATTCTAGGATTGAATGAAAGGTTATACCTATGAATTATGTATTTGTTGGGGTAAAAGGTCATGTTTTATTATGATATTATGTGCGATATATATATAGACTAAAAATCCATGCTTCTCTTGAACTGATGTTTTTATAGTACTTTTGACTCAACTGAAAGCCTTATGAAGTCATACTTTTTGGCATTTGGCTTTTGTTGATAATCTAAAGATTATAGAAGGAAGCCATCGACATCAACAATCTTTTATGGGTTGCGTTTGGTTTCTAAATTTTTAATAAGATATGATTGGACTATATATGATATAAAATGTATGTATTTTACTATATTATATCCATTATTTGGTGAATCGTAGTAATAAAACTAAATATTTCCATGTGTTATCATATCATTATTTGGTATGAATGATATATCTATATAACTGAACCTAAAAATTGCACAAATAGATATGGCAAGAATCTTTCACGACACTCTTGCCTACTTCATTTTTATTTGTTTATTATTTTTATTATTTTTATTATTTTCCCTCTCTTTTATTTCTTTTTCCCCTTTCATCATTCTCTTATAAAATTTTATTAAATAGTAAACTATACTAATATACCTAAAATACTAATACTAAATATATATATATATATATATATATATATATATATATATTATAAGATAGAAAGAAATTCAAATATATAAATAAAATATGAATAAATAAAAACAAAAATGTTGTTAATTTTTGTTCTTTTGAATTTTTATATCATAATTCAAAATTCACATAATATTTTTTTAATTTTAGAATTTTTCTTTTCCGAGAAAAATATATAGACATTAGAAATACTATTCATCTTTATCTTACCTCCCCCTCCCTCGAAGATAATTTTGTCCAAACTATATTTCTCTTACATCCAACTTTATCTTGTCTTAAATAGCAACCAAACAGAAATAGGCCAAATGTAGTAAAAAAATACATGTAGTGAAAAAAAAAAAATTGCTTAGGCCATACATTGCTTTACTAGAGCTAGTCTCTTATCGTTGCATCATCGAAAGCAAGTTATGATAAAAATCTCAATTAATCTACAACTACTATACTTCAAACTATCCAATTCCGGAGATCGAAAAGCAATTAGAATATTTGAAACTATGGAAAAGGCGTCTCCAGATCACACGAAACTAAATCGTAATATTTCAAGGGTTTATACCATTTAAAATCCCAAATAGGTACCCACGACACATTTAACCCAATTTATGCTTCACAAAAAATCTCAAAGCGGTACTCCCATGATACATTTATTCCAACTAATTTTTTCTCATGAAAAAACGTGAAATGGTATTCCATAACATACTTACCCCAAATCTACCCTCCATTAATTGGTTGGGATAAATCCAACATGTCTACCTTCCATTAATTGTTTGGGACAAATACATTGTATCCCATAACATGCTTACCCCCAAATCTAACCTCCATTAATTGTTGTGGATTATCCTAACATATTTATCCTTCATTAATTGTTTGGGATAAATTTGACATATATAATAGATTTGGAGTAAATATGTAATGGGATACTAATTTGAGATTTTCATGAAACGAAAATTAATTCAAGGGCAAATATGTCATAGGGTACTAATTTACATTTTCTGCGCAACCAAAATTGAACGAGGTAAAATATATCTTGAGTATCCGTTTGGAATTTTTAGTGGCACTAGCCTTATTTCAACCTATCTTTTTGTGCCGAGGAGGCAAATCAATTTTCACTTGTGATGAATAAAGGGAAAAAAAAAAAAATCTATCAAAGTCAATCTCTCCGTCTTTTCATTCCTCCCATGATGTTCCATTATATTTACAAACGTACCCTTGGTCTGCTCCTAACTACCTTCCCCACGGTCCCGTCCTCTGTCCCCACCCTTCCACCATTGACCGGAGAGCCGCCCACCAAACCTCCCTCCCTCCCTCCACCTCCAGCCACCTCCCTCTCTCTCTCTCTAAACTCTCAACCCACTTTCTCTCTCTACCCTCTCTCTGTTTTCCCTCTTAAACATTATAAAAGCCCACCTTCCCCTTTCTCCTCCCCTTGTCAGTCCCCCTCCTCCCTTCCTGCCACCACCCCTCTCTCTCTCTCTCTCTCTCTCTAGAACTCCTGTTCAAGAAAGCATATTCACAGAGAGAGAACAGAGGAACAAGAAACCATGGCCCTCGCAAACACCTCCACCCTCTCCTCCAAGTCGCTCTACAGCGACATGCACGCCCTCTCCCACCAGCCCCACCACCAGCCCGCGGCCCTCTCCGTCGCCGCCCCCAGGACCCACCAGAAGCCCCGCCCCATCTCCGCCGTCCACGCCGCCGAGCCCGCCAAGGGCCCCGCCGCCGCCCCCGCCGCTGTGGCCGCCAAGCAGCCTGCGGCAGCGGCCCCGGGCGCCGGGAAGTGGACGGTGGACAGCTGGAAGGGGAAGAAGGCGCTGCATATGCCGGAGTACCCGGACGTCAAGGAGCTCGAGTCGGTGCTCCAGACCATCGAGTCGTTCCCGCCGATCGTGTTCGCCGGGGAGGCGAGGAGCCTCGAGGAGAAGCTCGGCGAGGCCGCCATGGGGAACGCGTTCCTCCTGCAGGGCGGCGACTGCGCCGAGAGCTTCAAGGAGTTCAGCGCCAACAACATCCGGGACACCTTCCGGATCCTCCTCCAGATGGGCGTCGTCCTCATGTTCGGAGGCCAAGTGCCCGTGATCAAGGTAATGCCAGTTTTCTCTGTTTTTTGTTTGTCGGCTGATTTTGCGATTCGTGTCGTCGCCGTTTAATTTGAGGTTTGCATGCAATTTAGATGGGGCGTCTGGGATGAATTTTAAGATCTTGTGTAAGAACGCGCGCATCAAGCTGTTTCAGAAGCTTGAATCTTTGAAAGGTTCGCTCTGTTTTTAGCCATAGTTATCAGGGGGACCGGGCGGATCGGGATCTCATCTCGACTGTCGAGATGGATGGGTCTTGTTGATGCTGGTCTAGATGCATCTGCATGCATGCGATGATCGCCCGTCTCTAGTGTTGTACGACGGGCCGAAGTGAGGTTGCCGTGGACTGGGAATTCTTGATTTGTTCAAAGATTTTGTTTTTGATTTTGTCGTATAAAGACCAGAGATCTATAAATTGGGATCTAGATGAGAAGCTTATCATCCAGATCACTAGATCTGAAACTGTGCATTAGACTACACCGGAAATGGTTGTCAGTCGTTGATGTTGACTGGAGATATGTTGCTGCCTCGGCTTTCCATTTCGGAACTCGGATTTAGGATTTGGTTTGATATGAATTCATGAGGATGAGTATGAGCCGAATAATTGACGGAATGTGGGGTTATAATTTGCTCAGGTGGGAAGAATGGCAGGACAGTTCGCGAAGCCAAGATCCGACCCATTTGAAGAGAAGGATGGGGTGAAGCTACCAAGCTACAAGGGGGACAACATCAATGGTGATGCCTTCACTGAGAAGTCGAGAATTCCTGATCCTCACAGGATGATCAGAGCTTACACTCAATCCTCATCAACTCTGAATCTCTTGAGGGCGTTCGCCACTGGAGGCTACGCTGCCATGCAGAGAGTCACCCAGTGGAATCTGGACTTTGCAGAGCACAGCGAACAGGGGGATAGGTACAAGGCTTAATTCTCTTGAGAATCTCGTATTTGAATATCACTTTGCTTTGCCAAGTATCAGCAATCAAATGGGAAAACTTCATTTAATTGATTTTGGGAATGGTGAACAGGTATCAGGAACTGGCTCACAGGGTTGATGAGGCCTTGGGGTTCATGGCTGCGGCTGGGCTCACGGTTGATCATCCGATCATGACCTCAACCGAATTCTGGACCTCTCACGAGTGCTTGCTTTTGCCTTATGAGCAATCTCTCACCCGACTCGATTCAACCTCTGGCCTGTTCTATGACTGCTCTGCTCACATGCTTTGGGTCGGAGAGCGCACCAGGCAGCTGGATGGTGCCCATGTCGAGTTCCTGAAAGGAATCGCCAATCCCCTTGGAATTAAGGTGTGTTTTCACTAGTTATCTGCTCGACTAGTGTGGCACCGCATGCAGCATGGAATTGTCGCGATAATCTCGTGTCATACTTTGCTTTGTGTGATTTCTTTAATGGTGCAGATTTCGACTTTCTTGTGCTGGCCGATTTACTGTGTTATCTGGTCATTGACTGGCTGACATTTAAATCTGTTTTCAGGTGAGCAACAAGATGGACCCCAATGAGCTTGTCAAGCTCGTCGAGATCCTTAACCCAAGCAACAAGCCCGGAAGGATCACAGTGATCTGCAGGATGGGTGCTGAGAACATGAGAGTCAAACTCCCGCATTTGATCAGGGCGGTCCGAAGATCCGGGCAAATTGTGAATTGGGTTTGTGATCCAATGCACGGAAACACAATTAAGGCACCTTGCGGGCTTAAAACCCGTCCCTTCGATGCAATTCTGGTAAGTACTCTTCCATAAATACTTTTACTTAGCAGCAGTATACTCGGAACGGTGCGTTAATGGGACATGTTTGTGATCGGTAGGCTGAGGTGCGGGCCTTCTTTGATGTCCACGACCAAGAGGGAAGTCACCCTGGAGGTGTTCATCTGGAAATGACTGGTCAGAACGTGACAGAGTGCATCGGAGGGTCGCGGACCGTGACATTCGATGACCTGAGCTCGCGCTACCACACCCACTGCGACCCAAGGCTCAACGCTTCTCAGGCGCTCGAGCTGTCTTTCATCATCGCGGAGAGGCTGAGGAAGAGAAGGATGGGAACGCAACGGCTTCTTTCCTTGAGCGTTTAAGCTGATTCTGTCGACATGTCTTCGCTCGGGTTTCTGGTGATATTTGCAGTTTAATAGGTGTCTGTCGTTGTGCTACCAGAAATAGGTGCATTTGCAATGGGGAATGTTGTGTGTTTACTTCTGTATGGATGGTCTGCGAGACTATCATTTGAGATCAAGACGAAAAGCAATAAAATCAAGGGCCATTGTGGCATTTGAAGTTGAGTATGAGTGCCCTCGTTTGAAACTGGTCTTGGTGACATTAGGACAGGAAGCCAATCTTTTAACAATTGATGGATTTTGTCAATGTCCTAGAGCACTACTTTTAAGCAATTGGATAAGAAAAAGCTTAATACTATGACAAATCTCAATTTAGTGTTTGGGTTATAACTATCATTTGGAGGGAGATGAATAGGTGTTTTAAGTGGAATTTTAAAAACCATCGAGTTTAATATTGCAAGTAACTAAAGTCTAAAGAAAAATTGTGCAGTGATCAGATTTTACATAATGCAATAAACTATCAAACAAATGAGAGATTAAGAGATGGAGAATTGCACACTCTCTACTCTCAATTATGTGTGATCGCATTTTCTGATCTCACGTTCTTTACAACAACCTCTCAAAAATTACAATCACGAAGACAAGTATGAAAAGTCGAGACTCTTTTTGAACTTTGGAATTGTTGACTTTAGATCTTATTCGTCCTGCAACATCACGATCTCTTTTTATACTCCCCAATTTCCAAGCTAACCGTTAGACAATACTTCTAAGGATAATTCAGCCAATCAACTCATTGGACTTGAATGAGATGCAAAGATCTGATTGTTTCTTGGATTAAAATATTAGAGTCTCCCTTTGATTCCACTGCCCATACAATGGAGATTGAGTTTCTATAAGTAGAGTTCCTTGTTTGGAAAGAGTGTCTCGTCTTTAAAAGATTGTCACATGGATCACGAATCCTTATTATGGAAGGATCACATTGATATTTATCATTTCTTAATAAATGGATGATCAATATAACTTTACAATGAAATCCAAGGTGATGTTACTAGCCATTGCGCTTCATAAAAGATCTGGAAACTTCTCCTAATGTATGATCATCTAGATAATCCTTGCAAATTATACCATTGCCTTTGATTATAAAAATATAACAATATCGTTGACGTATAGAACCATAACTTCTTATATAGATGAAAGAGAGTCCAAATATGATGAATAAACTCTTAACCAATTTGTTGCAAGAGTATAATGTAGAGATCTCGTTTCCATTAAATTGAATTAATGCCACGAAAAATCAAAAATTAATACACTGATAACAAATGAATGGTAAAATCCCAAACTGCCAAACTAGTGCACTTATTACATGTCATTCAACTCAGTAATTTGATAATAAAATTTAACGACAATTAATGAATGGTAAATTTATCACGGGTATACCAGTTTATGATTTTTTATGGTAAAAAATTAGTTTGAGATAAAATTTACTGCATGTGTATCAATTTGAGTTTTCCATAATAAGATTATAGGCATTTCCCTAACAAATAAGAACTTAATGACAATGCTATTGAGTATTGTTAAATTAATGATCTATATGTGTATATGTCCATGTAATTAGATTGTTTCGCTAGCAATTAAGTAAAAGAATTTTCTTTAAAGCCATGTAATATAGTTGACGGCTGCGGTAGAAGTCATCAGATTGGACACACTTATAAAGCTTTTAGAATTTTCATTGGAATTTTATACGAAAGGACTTATATTATCGCCAGAGATTAGTAAGAGAACTAGAATTACTACTGAACAAAGTACAAGGATAAAAAATAAAATGTTCAAATCAACAACAACCAAAACTGCAATCTCCTCGTTGTGAGTTTCATATGATACCTTATGATCAATGATTATGATCGACCTAATCTCTATAGATCCAAACCCAAACACTTGTCCTATTAGAGGTTAGATGCGCTTCTAATTGCGCATTGTCTATACATAAAATTGTTATATTAGCAGAAAAGTCTCTTGTAACATAAAACAAACACAGCGTGTTTTACAGTCATATGGGTGATGATGAGCCATGATCTCAAGCAACCTCAAACTAGGATGACGAGCTTTCATCCGAACGAGGGACACTCCCCACCCAAGTGGACAAATATCATCACGATTGTTGGTTGACTATCTACATGTTCTACTCACCATAAATCATAATTTTCAGGATTTAATATTGACTTTATTTGGAAGAAAAAAATTGAAAATTGCTCTTATGGGACCATTTGTATCTATATGCATAGGAATCCCGATTCACAAATCTCTTGGTTGATATGATAACCAAGCAATGGAGAAATTCTCTCCGGTAATTGGAACTCTAGTGATATGATTTGTGATCTTCAGGTGCTCTTTGACGTATCATCTTTCCTCAATCCACGACAGAACATCGTGTAACATCAAGCTGATTTCTTGAGGCCTGCTTCTTGTAAAATTCGAGTCGACCTTGACTCCTGTGTGGTCTCCTTTCGAGGAAATTCGCCAACATCGTGAGGTCTGCTCCTTGGAAAGCAGAGTCGACCTTGACCTGGTGCGGTCTCACTTCGAGGAAATGGGAATTGCTCGTCACTCAAGCCAACTTTTTATACAGAAAGTTCCACGTTCATCTCATCGTGCTTGTCGTTATGTATGTGGAAATAGAGAGTTAAGACGTAGACATCAGAAACTGCCTGGACATTACACACTGACTTGACTTTTCTGTACGTTGTGGGGGATCGTTACTCATGTTTTGCACTGTTTGAATTTATCGGTAGTATCGACAAGATATATTCCTTTTGAAATATCTTATATTGCTCAACTATAAATTTTATATTCCTTTGCATTCCCTTCGTTTTTTTTTTCTCATTTTCCAACTAAATAATATTTAACAATTTTCAGTCTACAAACATTGAAGAAGTTAGTAGGGTGTCGTGGGAGATGGGTCCCCGCACTAATACTCCCTCAGGTTTTTACATCGTCGGCTTGCAGGTTGTACGATTAAAGTCATAAAAAAAAAAAAAAAAACATTGAAGAAGTTGTGACAAGATTTATCTACTACAATTGTAGTGATGCAAACCAGAGATTCATCAATAAAGAAGCCGAGGATAGATCCATACTTCTAGCTAACGTCACTAGCGAAAGACCTATAACTTCAAGTCTTCATGGGACACAGACTAGATACACTCTGCCCACTTATATAGCTATTTACATAAGTCAGCGCGAGTCTTTTGTTTCTTTCTCATTCTAAAGTCTATAATACATACAGCCAGTTGACCTTAGAAAATCTTTTTCTTAGGTGATAATTTCTTTTTTTGGTCCCATTAGTTACGTGAATCGTGCATTTGAATCTTGTAGCTCTTAATTTACGCAATCAAGTCCCATAACCTTAATCTAAGTATTCAATATAGTTCTTTGATTACTAAAGATTGAAAAATTCCAATCAAATTGATGATGTCTTGCTCTTCCTTGATTTCATGGCTTCTTGTTTTATCATTTTGTTTGCCCCACAACAATCAAACAGTAACCCTTTACCAAAAAAAAAAAAAAAATCAAACAGTAACGTATATTTTTGAAATTGACAAATTGACTACTGATTAGTATTCTTGAAAACACAACATTATATATGGTTGGAAGGATGAAAGTACCCCCAAGTGAGCGAGCAAATATAATAACATCACTCCAGCAATTTTAAAACTAAGCGTGCATCATACTATGACATCATATAGCCAATTGCACAAGCATACATATTTTTATACGTCATTGATCATGCTTTCAAAGTAAAAACACGCCTGCCAGAGTCGCTCATTTGTGAAATGATGAGGGAGTTTTTGCTGATGATATCTCCGAAAAAGTCCAAAATATGTCGTGACGATTGCATTCTTAGGATTTAATCAAAAAAATGGTATCGAAGGGGTGTTGTAGTGCCAAACGGTCTTAATCAAACTTTGGACCACTTCTCCGACCAAAAAGGAAAAAAAAATAAAAAACTTTGGACCACTTCTTCGATTTTCGCAAATGACTAATGCATTCACGCTTTAACTTTCTTTTGAAAATAATTGGTGGCGACTCCACAAGAATATCTAATTTTGAAACACCAAGGGTGTGCATGTTTGTATTATTTTTTTCTGTTCAAGAACAGATTTTCTATTTTTTTGTTTCTGGGAACAAAAAAAAAGTAGAAACACGTTTATTTGCGTTTTTGTTCAAAATCTGTTTTTTTTGTTAACAAAATGGAACGCAAATAAGAAATAAAAAAAAGTTATTTTTTTTGTTAAGGAACACTTCGAAGAACAAATTTTCTCTCTCCTCTCTTTTCTTCTCTTTTTTTTTTCTTCTTTTCTTCTTCCTTTTTTTTCTTTTTGGCCGCTGGCCTCGGCCATGGCCATGGCGACCGCCGTCGAGGGCGGTGACCTTCTTGGAGCGTTGCTAGCCCTCGGCGACGCTCGGGCTCGCTGGATCTAGGCGAGGTCAAGCTTGCCCGCCAAGGCGGCGAGGCCGAGCCTCGCCCGCGCCGGCGACGCTCGACCTCGCCTCGGGCGAGCGGGCTAGGCGAGGCTCGACCTCGCCAGGATCTAGGCGAGCCCGAGCTCGCCCGGCCAAGGCGAGGCTCGGCAAGCCTCATTGTGGCTGCCGCCAAAAGAAGAAAAAAAAAAAAAAAAAAAAAAGGAAAAAAGGAAAAATAAAATAAAATTAAAATATTAAAAAAATTAAAAGAAACAAAAAAATATAAATTTACCAAACGTGTTTTATTCATTTTTTATTCCCTAACAGTTTACCAAACGCGTCTTTTCTCGTCAAAAATTGTTCCTCGGAACAAAAATAGTTTTTTCTATTTCGTTCTCCTAACGATTTTGAACAGAAACACAAACAAACGCACTCCAAATTTCCCCAAAAAAAAAACTTGCAAAACCTTTTTACATTGTAGCCGCTACTTCTCTCGAAGCAACCTACTGCCTTCGTAAAGGAGAGGTGCTATTGGAACGGTGACTTTGCCGGAGACTAGTTAGCGGTAACTACCCAAAGGGTTCGAGCACGATTAACTTTTCAATTAATTCCTTGCGATTTATCAGTTAATTTCCTAAAATCTACACGTTGCAATTGCCCGTTTGCTTTATTCATGTTTAATTATTGGTGCTCTTATCTCTGTAAAATTCAATCATCTGTTTATCTTATTCATGTCTGTTGAAGTAATTCCTAAACTTATGCACATGATCTAATCACAGGCATAACAGCGCATTCACGCCCCAACAAATGTTGGACCTAGGCCAACCAGGTGCCCTTAGACTAGAAGCATGGTGATTAACCTACAGGCAAACCATCATGTGCATCGTTTATACATGTTTAACTTAGGATTGATCCGTTCGCAAGTGATTTGGTTCTCACCCAGTAATCAGGCACAGGACAAGCGGGACCGGTTCTTTGTTTCTAAAATTGGAAACTGGGCTACTTAGTTTTGGAACTGTCTAGTCCGATCCAATTCCCAAGTGAGCTAATAGAACCAGTGGTTTTTTTTTTTTTTTTTTTTTTTTTTTTGGCATATAGATTTCTATGATTGAGAGTTTTAATTTTGGTTGAAAAATGAAGATGTTTTGATTGTGCATTTGTCGATTACGAGTTTACCTATACTGAAATCACCTTGTAGGATACAGTATGTTGGCTCATCTGACTATGATTTTAATGGCGTGAAGCATTGGATACCACTCCAAAATGAAAGAAGCTGCATTCTCATAGCTTTTTAGGATAAATTTCTAGGAATTTAAAAAAAAAAAAAAAATTGGTTTGGTTCAAGTAGTATCAAATTTGGTTCAGGTAGTTTAGGTGGGTGATTTCACCCGTGAAACTGAAACCGGACAAAAAATCACCAGTTCCGATTCGTTGGAACCGGAAACTAGACCGATGCTCTCGAGAATTGCCTAGAAGTAACCAGTTCGGTCTGGTTCAGGCAATTTCTTTTGCTCTCCCCTATGTTTAACCTTCTGTTGTGGCAAGAAGGGACCTCTCTGTTAAGTTTGACAAGCCGCTGGACTTCGTTTCTTCAAATATAACCACGCACGCTGAGACAAACCAAGCTGCCGGTTGCCCCCGACAGATTGGGGGACAACAGCTAATGAGCTTCGGAAGATGAAGGAGGAAGAGCAAAGGAAAAGGAAAGCGGAAGAGAAAAAGTTGGTCCACTTCAGAGAAAAGAGCGAAGCAATACAGGGGCTAAGCGATGTAAGCAAGACTTGCTTTGAGGATACGAGATTCTTCACTAACATCGAGTCCCCAGACAAGTTCAAGCTACCGGAGTTCTGTTGATTCTGATTAAAACAGCAAAGAAGCAGAAAAAACCAGAACTATAGATATCGAGGAAGAAAGATGGAAAACAGAGGAAACAGAGAGAACAGAGCATGAAAACTGTCTTCTGCAGTTCTAATAAAAAAAGGCAAGTACAGAACACGACTTAAAAAAAAAAAAAAATAACTGCACACACACACACACGTTCAGCTTGTAACTGCACCTGAACAAGTACTTAACTTCCTAAAAACACAACAACAACTGCATAACATAATTGACTAAGTAAGAAAATAAACTAAAGCAATATAAAACAGAACAGAGAAGCTTTAGTCTAAAAACAGCAGCACTGAGACATCAAAAATCCAACAAACTCCTCCTTGGATCAGTAGCTGCTGCATACTCCAATTTTCTTTCTCAATGCCTCAAATCTTCCAGCTTGAAGTGGTTTAGTGAATATATCAGCAAGTTGATCTTCAGATCTGCAATAAATCAGCATGACCTCACCATTTTGTTGCACCTCACGTAGAAAGAAGAATTTGACCTTGAAATGCTTAGTTTTGCCATGAAAAACTGGGTTCTGAGATATTGCTATTGCAGCTTGGTTATCCACATTGATCTTGATACATTCTTTGAAGTTCAGCCAAAGGTCTTTCATTATCTTCTTCAGCCATAAGGCTTGATTTGCTGCTGCAGTAGCAGCTATAAACTCTGCTTCAGCAGTAGATTGAGCTACAATTTCTTGTTTTTTTAGAACACCAAGTGAAACAAGCTGATCCTAAACAGAAACAGTACCCAGATGTACTCTTCATATCATCCATCGAGCCAGCCCAATCACTATCAGAATAACCTTGTAGATTGAATTCTAGACTCCTTTGAAACTTCACTCCAAAAAAACATGGTTCCTTTCAAATACCTTAAAATCCTCTTAGCTGCAATCAAATGAAGCTGACTTGGATCACTCATAAATCTGGACAGAACACTTACAGCAAATAAAATGTCCGTGCCGTTCTTTGAGATACATGAGACAACCTATTAGACTTCTGTACATCGAGACATCCACAGCTTCAGTTCCATCACTCTTCTGTAACTTCTCCTTTGCTGCCATAGGTGTACTGACACTTCGACATTCTTCCATCTGAAATTTCTTCAAAATTTCCTTTAAGTACTTCCTCTGACAAATGAAGATTTCATAAGGACTTTGCTTGATTTCCAGACCTAAGAAGTAAGCCATTTTTCCTAAGTCTGTCATCTCAAAACCAGCAAATAAGCCTTGCTTAACATTTTCTATCAGCTGAACATCATTTCCTGTTACCAAAAGATCATCCACATACAGAGACAGAACTACCACACTATGATTCACTTTCTTAATATAAAGAGTGAACTCACTCAAGCTCTTTTTAAAACCTAAATCCAAAAGAGATATCGATCAATTTTTCCATACCAGGCTCTTGGAGCTTGCTTCAGTCCATATAAAGCTTTATGCAATTTGTATACACTCTCTTCTTGCCCTTTAACACAGAACCCTTCAGGTTGTTCAACAAAAATTTCCTCTTCAAGCTCACCATTTAAAAATGCAGACTTGACATCAAGCTGAAAAATAGTCCAACCCTTCTCGGCTGCAACAGCTAACAAGAGTCTTACTGTGTCCAGCCTTGCAACTGGAGCAAAAGTTTCAGAATAGTCTACTCCCCATACCTGAGCATAGCCTTTAACAACCAGCCTTGCTTTATACTTGTTGACAGAGCCATCAGGATTGAGTTTTGTCCTAAAGACCCACTTAACTCCAATTACATTCTTATTTAATGGCCTGTCTACCAATTCCCAAGTCTGATTTTTTTGAATCATTTTCATCTCCTCCCGCATTGCCGCAAACCACTTCGATCTTCCTTGGCTTCAAAGAAAAATTTGATGGTTCGAGCACACCACATTACTCCTTTCATAGATCTCAGCAAGTGTCCTTGTGCCTCTTACAGGTTCATCATCTATACTTTCTTCCATTTCCCTTGTAATTTCATTAGTCTCCACATCAGTTTCAGGTTGTCTTTCAAAGTGCTTCAATTCAGTGTTCCTTCCATTTAACCAATTCCATTCATCTTCCTCTAAGAACATAACATCTCTCGCTCACGGTAATCTTCCTTGTCTTTGGATAGAAAATTCTGTAAGCCTTTGATTGAGAGCTATATCCAACAAAAATTCCAATCTCAGCCTTTTTATCAAGCTTATCCCTTTTGACATCAGGAATATGAGTATAACACAAACTTCCAAAACCTTCAAATTTTTCACGAAGGTTTAGTGCCTTGCCGACCCTCGAGAGGTGTTAGTTTCTCTAAAGCTTTTGTAGGTAATCTATTTAAAAGAAATACAGCAAGTTGGCTGCCTCGGCCCAAAAACTTTTAGGCAAATTCTTTTCCCGCATCAAACATCTGGCCATCTCCATAATGCTTCTATTTTTCCTTTCGCTAACTCCATTCTGTTGAGGTGAGTAAGGGGCTGTAAATTGCTGTACAATTCCAGCTAGCTCACAAATCGCCTTGAATTTGTTAGCCGTATACTCAGATCCATTGTCTGACCTGAGAGCTTTGATTCTCTTCCCACTTTGATTTTCAACTAATGCTTTAAACTTCATAAATACATCAGCTACTTCAGTCTTAGCTTGTAGAAAATAGATCCAGCTCATTCTAGTCAGATCATCAAAAAGTAATAAAGTACCTCGCTTCCATTTAAAGAAGGTTCGGACATAGGTCCACACACATCGGTGTGAACTAATTCCAGCTTTTGATATGTCTTCGAGACTCCTCCTTTGAAGGGAAATCGGCTTGTTTGCCAAGAAGGCGGAGTTACGCATTGTGGAAGCTCTTCCTTCAAGCTTGGTAAATCATCTACCAGGCCATTTTTCTGCATAATCAGCATACTCCTCCTATGAACATGCCCCAATCTTTTGTGCCACAGCTCTATATTCTCTTCTGTACACTTCAAAGCCATCTGCTGCATCTCATTTGGCTTAAACACAAAACTTTTATCCCTCATTTGAGCTCTCAAGACTTCATTGCTGTCAGTATCTTTAATGAGACATTCCCTTCCTTCGAACTTCACTATATAGCCCTTCTCCACTAACCGACCAACACTTAACGTTTCTCGTCAATATTTGGCACAAAGAGGACATCCTTGATTAACTTCACCCCCGGTTTCCTTTAACAAAGAACTACACCTTTACCCCGAACTTCAATATGCTGTCCATTGCCAATTCGACTTTGGACTTTACTTGTTTTGTTTATGCTCTTGAATAGCTCTAAGTTGCCGAGTCATGTGATTAGTACAACCACTATCTATCACCATGTACTATTTTCGACTGAATATTCACCAGCTGAAGCAACAAATAAGTGCTCTTCATCAACTTCACTCACTGCCACTTGTGCTTCTCCTGTTTGCTGATAGGCTTTCCCTTTGCAAATAGCTTCCATATGACCCAACTTGTGGCATCTTCTGCACCTCGCGTCTGGCCTTTTCCAGCATCTAAAGGACTGATGGTTGGTTCCACCACAGTACTGACATGGCCTTTTATTATTTTTCCATTTGCTAGATCCACCAGCATTTCCTTCTTTAGGCAAAAATTTCGAATCCGCAACATTTCCCTTAAACTGAATCCATTTCTTCCCTTTGCCTCCATCATTTTGCTTTACTTTGGCTTGCAATGCCCCCTCAACATGATCTTCTCTCCTCATTAGTCTTCTGTGCTCCTGTGCTTGCAAAGCATTCAAAGAACTCGCAAGTTTTATATCGCCAAGTCCCTTGTGTTTTCCGGAGAAGCTATAGTAGCTTCAAATTTTTCTGGAAGAGACACTAGGATCTTTTGAACAAGCCTATCATCCCTCAAATCGCCTTCCCAAAACTCGATTTTATCGCCTATTCCCACTAGCCTATCTGAGTATTCCTTCACTGACTCAGATTCCTTCATCTGCTGTCTCTCAAATTCTCTCAAGAGATTCAGCACCTTCATACCTCTTATCTTCTCATCTCCTTCATATTCTTCCTTCAAGAAATCCCATATGACCTTCGCAGAGTCATACTTCATAATTCTGGTGAAGATTGTAGGCGAGACAGCAAAGATACGAGGCAAGATTTTGCCTTGGCTTTCCTTGTGGTTCTCTCTTTATGAAGCTTGATTTGATTCATGGTCGGATTATTTGGAAGTGGAGCAACTTCATAATCATCCTCCACAGCTTCCCACAGATCATGACCCTCCAGAAATGCTTTCATTTTAACAGCCCATGCTTGATAATTCTCTCCAGTAAATACTGGAGAAGCCATTGATGAAAAACCACTTGAACCTGTCTCCATCACCCTCTAACCTCTTTGCACTACAATACTTGCTTCACTTCACAGTCCCTCAAGATCATTTGATGCTCTGATACCACTGTTGATTCTGATTAAAACAGCAAAGAAGCAGAAAAAACCAGAACTATAGATATCGAGGAAGAAAGATGGAAAACAGAGGAAACAGAGAGAACAGAGCATGAAAACTGTCTTCTGCAGTTCTAATAAAAAAGGCAAGTACAGAACACGACTTAAAAAAAAAAAAAAAATAACTGCACACACACACACACGTTCAGCTTGTAACTGCACCTGAACAAGTACTTAACTTCCTAAAAACACAACAACAACTGCATAACATAATTGACTAAGTAAGAAAATAAACTAAAGCAATATAAAACAGAACAGAGAAGCTTTAGTCTAAAAACAGCAGCACTGAGACATCAAAAATCCAACAAGTTCAATAAATACAATGGTACCGGCCGTCCACTGACTCGCCGAAGGCTCTTTGGGATGAAAATGACTTGCTACCTAAAATATGACATTGATGATCCAAAACTTTCGAGAAAGCCTCCCTAGTACGGTGCTTCAACGATTTGCCAAGTTGGACCCCGGTGACCTCATGGCACGGAATGACCTTGTCAAAATGTCGGTCCCGTAGTACCGATTTAACATAGAGATCGCTCATACTTGTTAAGACATGGAGAAATTGCCAACTACCAGCTTGAGTAGGCCATTTAAGTCGGGATCTCTCATTGATGATAAGGAGATGATTTTCAGATCTTCATGAGAACCCCTATAGACTAACGGTCCTCCTCCAACTTTGCAGACCTAGTAGACTATCAGAGAGAGGATTGATGGCGGTCTCAACGCCGGTCAGATCCAAGATGTTGAAGCCTCTAAGGAAAACCATTTGAGAATAGCAAGAGAAAGGAATCGACAGCAAGCATGATCCGACAAACTCCCCAGATGTAGAAGCCTTTTGCCATCATAGTGCAGAACCGTAAGGATGGTAGCTCCTCTAACTGGAATATCAACCCGCGCCACAACTGTCCAGAGCTCACTCTACTCCTCGTGACTCCTTCTGAACTACTCCAAACCCTGCCATGTGGCAACTTTCTCATCCAGGAGCAACCCAAGCCAGATTATAAGGGGGTCCGGGCCAGGACTCGAGCCTTCCCTATGACTACCACGAGGGTGCAAAGGGGCGTTCCACTGACATGAGTTTCAGGCTCCACCAGAAAATTCAAGATATCCTGGATACTAAGAAGCTGGAGTTTGACACCGGGAAAAGAAGGGAAAAGGCCAAATGTCAACACCAACACATTCCCGGAGCACAAGTGGGGAGCAAGAAATAAGAGAGGACGTGAGAGAAATGAAATGTAATGACTACCATTAACTGTCGAACTGCAGTTTAAGGGTAGGTTTAATATCAATTGAAGAGATCGTGATCCTTTTTTAGGAAACCTAGTGTAGTTTGCATAATCAAGTGGGTAGTAATGAGATCATAATCCAATACTTATGACAAGAAAAGAGGTCTTATCGAAAAAAGTTTTTAGGTATTTATGGAATATAACGTTTCTATCCATCCAAGTCAATTACCACATGCGAAGTGTTATCATATAAAAAAGAAAATAAGAAAAAAAATCATTACACTCGGCATGTGATGATTGACTTGAGCAGATTGTGCATGTTCCAAAAGGCGCCTGAAAATTCCTAGAAAAGAGAAGCTAATTCTTTTCTATACCAGAGACGACACCACGCCATTCGAGCATCGGATATTGCACTTGGAAATTCCTTGTGGGCTTTACAAGACTTCTAAGATCCATACACTTTCCGGGGAGACTGGAGAACTCATTCAATTTGCGACATAAGGGGAGACCAAGCCCAACGCAATTTTATGGGCTCCTTTGACTGGACCACGGATGTCCAAAGAAGCATTCCACCGCTCGACCTAAGAATTAATTACTAAAACATTATAAATCCCATCGTCTCTTTTTCAACCTTCTATTAACTTTCTATCCCAATTAATTTTTGAACAATCAACTTATACTTTGAGCTTTCCTAGTAGAAATGGACTGTAAAACTGTGCCTAATGAAGTTATTGCATGGTTTCTATATCATTGATCATTTAGACCCCATGATAATGTGTTTTTCCAAAAAAACCATCATGATCTCTTATGAGATGTTGATCTGATGAACAAATGGAGAATGAGACCGAGAAAGGAGAGACTAGGGAGAGAAAGTACCGACAGATCAAAGATTTGAAAATTGTCCAAAAAAATTATAAACCATTGTACAGCAGTCAATTTAATCTTAAATTTTTCAATTTTGCTAATTTAATCATAAACATTAGAATGATTTTTTAAAGTAATTATTTCAGCCAATTTTTAATTGGAAATTGCTAATGTGGGTATTGATGTGGATGATCTTTGTAATTTTCTTTTTAAAAATTATTTTTTATTTTTTTCTTTTCCTTTTCAATTGTGGCCGATCTCAACAATGACTGTCTAGGGCCATGCTTATCAGGCACCCATCACCCAAATCTAGCTAAAGTTGCTCTCACTGACCACCTCTCCCCTATATCTGGGGGAAAGTGCAAACCTTGCTTGTGGCCCACATTGAGGAGAAAATATTGGGTACGTGAGACGTTCCAGCCTGTCAAACAAGAAGGCGCTCGGAGCGCGACATGTGTCCTTCCGTGGGACCCATCATCTTTAAATATTGGACGAGCAGGGCCACCAGAAACCTTTCCCTCCCGGTCAAATTTGAAAAATTCGGGGCGCTCTCTCTCTCTCTCTCCTCCCAAGAAAATATTAGCTGAGCCCCACGACAGATCCTTCTCCTTACAATTAATTTGAACGGAAGCGTTGGACTCTCTCTCTCCATTTTTTCTTTCGACTCTCGCCCGGTTGCTCTGCCCTCCGCTTCTTCTCCGATTGGACACGGAGCCGCCGTCTGACGAATCACGCCACCGCCGCCGCTTCCGCATCCGCCTCGTCGGCCGCCATTGCATCTGAGCTAGAGCTAGTATTTTCTCGTTCGTTCTGCCCCTTCGTCGCGCTGCTCCTCCGGCGAACGACGGAGCCCGCCATCCGACGAACCACGCCGCCGCACTTCCGCATCCGCCTCTTCCGCCACCTCTGCATCTGCATTCTCCTCCATCTTCAACGGCAACCGGGCTCTTCCTCTCCCAGTCGCCATCAAAGAATCCGTACTCGAAATCAACGTCCGGGCTGATGCAGGGGATGCGAGGGAGACGGAAGCGGGACCTCTTGGATGCTCCGGGCCGATGCATCTTGATGTGGAAGACCAGGGTCTTGTCGAACGAGAGCTCGCGCTCCCCTTAGCGGATAGGCATCGAGCTGCGGTAGCCGCAACCGCCACCGATGCTCTTGACGAATCCAGCCACGGCGAGACGGAACTTGACCGCGAGGAGCCGCCCGAATGCCCCGCCTCTCCTCGGCCACGCAGCGCAAGGCGGACCACGTCCCAAGCTCTGCGGGTGACGCCGGAGTCCCCGCTTGCCATTTCCGAATGCAGAACGTGTTACGAGACGGTGAGGACGGCGAATCGCAAGCGAGCGGAAGCCCAACGCCGGAGTCCCCGCTTGCCTTTCCTGCTTTACCCTTCTCTCTCCGTTGGTCGGAGCGAGCTTGAGATGCATAACAATGGAAGCTGCCGACAAGGCCACGGAGAAAGCATTGGCCGATTCCCTCTCGCGGGAAGTGAACCCTATCTTTCTCTTTGTATTTCTTTCTTTTTTCTTGTTGAACAAACGTGCGAAGCTCTCTGCAAAAGCAGTTGTCATCACTGAATTTCAAATAGGCCTGCTATGCATGTAAATGAATTGCTTAAATCCATTGACCCATTTGTGATCATTCAGTGAATCAGGCTTTGGCTGGCGTTAGAGATTATAACTCTCTCATTGCTTCCTTGTTTCTGCTCAATTTTAGGATCAAGGTTCTGTGGGTGAACGGTTCTTGCTCTGTTCCAGAGAATACTTGCCTTGATACCAGAAGTTGCTGCTTATTATGATATCAAAGATTCTTGGATTGTGTTTGCTATAATGATTTACAATATACTTCTATTTGGCCAGAAAATATCGATTTGATTATTGTATCTTGGTAGACTGAAGCTGCTTTTCTTAGATTGATGTGCGAACTCCGAGCAATAGGAAAATACCGACTAGCACGGTTCAAACAAATGATGGTGTTGCCCACGGCAATGTTCATTGCTTGTGCATAATGGTGCCTTCATTCTTTTAGGTCGATAATGCCGTGAGAATAACTGAACAAGCCCCGCAAGCTCATCACTGGAGATGACAAAATGGCAAACAATGCCATAATAGATGAAACAAAAACAAAGCATATTTTTTTTTTTTTTGATCAGTTCTACTCTATTCCTACTCTACACTCACTCGTAGACTTGTACCCTGCCTCTTACAGGGCGTGGGAGTCGCAACCCACTCTCGAAACTTACGCGTCCCTACCCCCATCCCCCTTGAGAAGGTGGGGATTTGAACCCCTCACCTCCCCCTTCCATGTTGGAAGGGTGGCCACTGGGGCGAACCCCCAGTGGTTAAACAAAGCATATTGAAAGGGCAACTATATATGCCAAATTCTAGAAGGTTGGTAAGTTAGACTAACAATGTTGGTAAATTATAAGAGAAGCCGGTAAGTTCAGAGCGAGCAAATGAACATCAAGCTAGAAAAGTTTTTAGAAAAGTCAAGTTGGTAAGTTAGACAAACAATGTTGGCAAATTATAAATGGGTTCAACAAGTGACAAAAGTTTTTAAAAAATATACCAACACGGAAGAGCATTCTATACTTTGTGTACCATAAAGCTAGAAATCAGCAAAAAGTAAATGAACAGCATCAACAAAATTGCAATATTATTATTGATGATTGTTTCAGAAAACAGCACATTTCTTCGAACTTAGGGACTTAGCTACACGCTTTCTCTTCTAGATCCAAAGGACTTAACAATTCCTAGTTTTATTTTTTCATCGAGATCCCCATGATCGAGTTCAGACCTCGGTTACAGACGAATAAAGAAGAATGCAGAGAGCCGAACAGTGCTCCATGAAACAGAAGGAAGTCTAGGTCGACGATTTCCCGTCTCTCGGGGGCTTGTCTGCATACCTCCACGAGTAACAAGAGAACCCTTCTTGAATGCTACCACCGACGACCTCCTAGATCGGCATAGCATCCGCTATCTCTCTCACATCATCCTCTACAAGATGGGGTTCACTTCCCGCGAGAGGGAATCGGCCAATGCTTTCTCCGTGGCCTTGTCGGCAGCTTCCATTGTTATGCATCTCAAGCTCGCTCCGACCAACGGAGAGAGAAGGGTAAAGCAGGAAAGGCAAGCGGGGACTCCGGCGTTGGGCTTCCGCTCGCTTGCGATTCGCCGTCCTCACCGTCTTTGTAACACATTCTGCATTCGGAAATGGCAAGCGGGGACTCCGGCGTCACCCGCAGAGCTTGGGACGTGGTCCGCCTTGCGCTGCTGTGGCCGAGGAGAGGCGGGGCGTTCAGGCGGCTCCTCGCGATCAAGTTCCGTCTCGCCGTGGCTGGATTCGCCAAGAGCATCGGTGGCGGTTGCGGCTACCGCAGCTCGATGCCTATCCGCTAAGGGGAGCGCGAGCTCTCGTTCGACAAGACCCTGGTCTTCCACATCAAGATGCATCGACCCGGAGCATCCAAGAGGTCCCACTTTCGTCTCCCTCGCATCCCCTGCATCAGCCCGGACGTTGATTTCGAGTACGAATTCTTCGACGGCGACTGGGAGAGGAAGAGCCCGGTCGCCGTTGAAGAAGGAGGAGAATGCAGATGCGGAGGTGGCGGAAGAGGCGGATGCGGAAGTGCGGCGGCGTGGTTCGTCGAACGGCGGGCTCCGTCGTTCGCCGGAGGAGCAGCGCGACGAAGGGGCGAACGAACGAGAAAATACTAGCTCTAGCTCGGATGCGTGGCGGCCGACGAGGCGGATGCGGAAGCGGCGGCGGTGGCGTGATTCGTCGGACGGCGGCTCCATGTCCGATCGGAGAAGAAGCGGAGGGCAGAGCAACCGGGTGAGAGTCGAAAGAAAAAATGGAGAGAGAGAGTCCAACGCTTCCGTTCAAATTAATTGTAAGAGAGAAGGATCTGTCGTGGGGCCCAGCTAATATTTTCTTGGGAGGAGAGAGAGAGAGCACCCCGAATTTTTCAAATTTGACCGGGAGGGAAAGGTTTCTGGTGGCCCTGCTCGTCCAATATTTAAAGATGATGGGTCCCACGGGAGGACACGTGTCGCGCTCCGAACGCCTTCTTGTTTGACAGGCTGGAGCGTCTGACGTACCCAATATTTTCTCCACAATGAGACTGTCCATAGACAAAAATAAATAGAAGATTGGAAAAAAAAAGAAAAAAATAATTTACCAAAATTTAAAAAAGTTAGCAAAAATTATTCACATTAGCAATTTTCAGCCAAAATTAGTCAAAAAAGACTACGTTGAAAAAATTGTCAAAATTGTTTAGGACTAAATTGGCCAAATTGAAAATTTTAGAACTAAATTAGCCACTATATAATAGGGTTATGAACTTTTGAACAATTATTCTAATCAAAGACATGAAAAATGAGATGAAGAGTCTCATTAGTGACGTTTTGATTGATCAAGCTTCTTGATTCTAGGGTAAGTCGTTCACTTGCTCTCTAGTATCTATAAATAGTGTCTTATGTTATACATGTGAACTAAATTAGTTGTATTAGTATGTATTCAATTTGTGGGACATCGAATACGAGATATATGAATTACCGACACCTTGTACATCGGACGTAGTATTGATATTTGTGTATAGTGGGATTTAAGTGGCGCGCAAACAAAGTGTTAACACGTGGGAGCCAATTCTCGAATCTTGTAAGGGTTAAGTGTCACACAATCGAAGTCACGTTTTGAAACCGTAGGGCATCTCTAGAATTATAGAAGCTATGGGTGGATATAAGTGTCAAAATTTCCAAAATGTACACTTAAGTGCCAATTTTTTTTTTTTAAATTAGATGATTAAGTGCCATCTTCAACAAGGCTTGCCGAAAATCTAATGTGGCATATTTTAGTAATAAAACTAGTCTACGTGACTTACTAAAATGTCCACTTATCCGTTATTATCCCAAAATTGCATTAGTTCACCCCCAAATTTGATTTTTAATGTAAATATTAATTAAATTTATAAAAGGGAGCAAAACAGTGAGGGCCTCCCTGGCCCTTGCCATTGTTGCCTCAGCATCATCAGAAAGGGCTGGTGATGGGTGATGGTGGGGCAAGGGTTGGCTGAGGTCTAGCTGATTGCAAGCAAGGGCTTGCATGCCCTTGTAGATTTGGGGCGAGGGGTCGTAGCCCTACCCCAAATCGAGTGAACGCGACCCTCCCCCAGATAAGGCGAGGGTCATCAGCCCTTGACTAGATTGGGCCTAGGATTGCTATTGGCTAAGACGAGATCTAGGTGAGGGCGTGTAAGCTCTTGCCTATGGTTGGCTAGGGTTGCTAGTCAACCCTCGCCCTACCATCAACGGCCCTTTCTGGCAATGGTGGGGTGGTGGTAGTGAGGTTTGTGTAGGCCATCATTTATTTGCTCCTTTAAATAATATATATATATATATATATATATATATATATATATATATATATATATATATATATATATGTCGTGACCTATTTTTTGGGTGCACCACCTAAAACTAGGTTAATAGACTACTAAGTCTTTAAACTTAGCTCGGACTCTCCCAAGCCCATACCAATTCGCGACTTAAGATTCAAATATTTAACATGCAAATGATTATTATTTAGGAGTCGCCACTAATCGGTTTATGGTAGGTCGATTAGACACCTAAGTAAAATAAATGGAGATTTATTTTACTCCTACGAACCAAAGACTAAGGGTACGAGGATTTGATTACACTAGAATTTTCTAATGCCCTTTCGGTACCATTTCTTTTAATTTTCAAAACATTTTTGCAGGCGGCTTGGATTTATTTTAAGCTAAATCATTATCATGCAAATGTGGTGACCACACGGGTGCTCATCCATTATTAAAACATTCAAATAAATAAATTGCATCACACAAAGCAAGCAATCATTTTTTTTGGATTTTCTTAAAAATTAGAATTCTTTTATAAAATGCATTTTAAAACTAAATGACTTAATCTTATTAATGTGCAAATTCTAATTAAATGGGCCTATTATGCAAACTAGTCATTATGCACCTTATGATCTAACTTTACTAATAAATTCTAATTAAATGATCATATTATGCGAACTAATTAACATGCATCTAGATTTTTGTATTTTTTTTATTGAATTTTAAAATTTATGAAAACCCTACTTAATCTATCTAAAAAAAGATAATTTTCTAATCTATTCTAGGGATTAATTTGACTTAAACCCTATCTTATCTTAGAAAACTATTTTTTAAAATGAGATAATTTAAATGTGCGAACACTATCTAAAACCCTAAAGAATTTACTTAGGTTCAACCCTAACTTATTTCTAAAAATGCAATCTTAAAAATGTAATCCTAAGAAAAATCTAATCTATTAAACCTACATGTCTGATATACTAAACCTATATGCTCATGTAGAATTTTGATTTTTGATTTTATGATTTTTTTAAAAGATAAGTAATTATTAAATAAATACTAAATCTAAGCTATCAACAAAATAAAGGATTAAAATAATTGAAAAAATAACATGTTGTCTCACAGGTCAAATTAACGATTATTCTAACCCTAATTATCACAACAAAGAGATCAAAATAATTACAAATCGATCCGAAGTCTTACGGACCAAATTAAATAATCATTGTGATTTAACAATTGAAATTCCACTAAAGAGCCCAACAATTATAATAATTAAAAAAATGATCCAATGTCTCTCGGATCAAATTATTAATCATAATAATTCCGGACAAAATTCATGTGGATAATGCTTACAAAAATTATAGATATTAACATCCAATATTACAAATCAAATATCTAAACTAAAAAATGCTATCAAATGAAATACACAAAAAGATAACATAACAAATAAAAAGAGTAAAATAAACTAAACTATAAATAAAGTAAAAAGCAAAGTAAAAAGTTAAAAAGAAATAAAAAAATATAAAAAACTACCTAAGGGAATCGATGGGGGAATGGCGTCGGGTGGTCGTTTGACCGTTCGTCGAAACTTCGATGGGGGAGTGGCTGCAAGTGAATGGCGGCAGGCTTCAACTCAGGGCATCGGTGGAGTCGGGGCTGGGTCGCGGGTCACAGAGCTGGGTTGTGGGTCGCTAGGCGGCGGCGTCGTCTGCGGTGCTGGGCTCGGCCGTGGGGTCTTGAGCAACGGACGTCGAGGAGCAGAGCGGCGAGGACGGTCGGTCGAGTCGTGGGCCGGCGCGGGGTCGATGATCGAGCAGATCTCGAAGTCGTGGGTCATCGGCGTGGTGAGATCTGATGCGGCGGTGGCGAACGGGGCTCGAGACCTGCAGATGCGTCGATCGGGTGTGAGGTGGAGGGGCGGTCTTTGGGGCTTCGGCATCACTAGGTCGTCGACGACGAAGGCTTCGAGTGCAGGTTTGGTGTCGCTCGGTTGCAATAGCGTCACGGACGGTGGCCGGTGCGAGGGGGACGAGCAGCAGCTGGGTCGCGGGTTGCAGCGGCGGTGGTGAACAGTGAGAGCTCGGTTGCTGCGGAACGGTAGTGGAGCGAAGCAAGCCTCGAGCTTCGAGGCGCGGCGTCGGGTGCGCAGGCGCGGCGTCTGGTGAGCGGCAGAGGAGGTGCGACGCGAGCACGGGCAGGGGCGTCCACGCGAAGAAGACGAACGATTCTTCTTCTTTTTTTTTTTTTTTCTTTTTTTTTTCTCTGGCCACACGTCACTTCTCTGCACTTTTTCTCTTTCTTTTGCTGACTCTTCCCTTTCTTTTCTTCTGTAGGTTGTCAGAAGGGAAAAAAGAAAAAGACTCTTGGACGAGAAAATGGGGTTTCTCTCTTTTATTTTTTTTCACTTTCACGAATCCTCTCAGCTCTTTTCACGAAAAATTTTTAGCAGATTCTCCCCCCTCAAACCTTGCAGGTCAACTCCTTTTTATAATGGTTCAACACAGCCAATTTTTATGGTAAATTTCAAACTTCCATCTTTTGTTGCATTAAATCAAGGATGTAAATCAGAGCATGATTTCGCAATCAGCTTGATTTTGCACCGATTCATTCCATTTTATCAAAATCCTTGCCATTTATTTACCTGATTTTTAATTGTTTCTACATTTAACAAAATCCGGACATCCATCAGAATTCCATATTTCCTTACATACTTCAATCAAATCAATTCCCCCATTTTCATTTTTTCTTTTTATTTGCTCAAAATGCAATTTTATTTTTCCAAAATTACGTGTCAACAAAATATATATATATAGAGTTTTTGAATTTAATCTAATTAATATTTATATTAAAAATCAAATTTGGACTAAAACGATATCATTTTGGATTTATCTAGTTATGTCAATGCCACCAAGATAAATATTTTTTTTTTAAACGGATGTTACATCATTTAAAATTCTCATCGAAAATAGCCACATCAATTGTTTTGCTGAAAATTCTCTTTGTTGGCACTTGAGTGTTCATTTTCTTCTTCGATTTTGGCATTTAAATATACATTTTGAAAGTGTTAGTACTTATGTGGCCACCCATGTCAAGTTTTGATACTTGATGTGTACTTATACCTGTTGTAATTATGGTTATAATTATGGTTAATGGATCAACGAAAGCCAATGAATTAAGATACGTTTTTTCTGTTCACATATCTCTTTTTGAATTCATGAATTTCCTATAGTTTTATGTTCACGTATCTATTGAATTCATGAATTTCCTAGATTTATGTATCTTTCAGTTCATGTATTTATTGAGTTCATGAATCTCTTGAATTCATGTATCTTTGGATACATGAATCTTTTGGATTCACATATCTCTTTATTCATGAATCTCGTGGATACACGCGTTTATTTAATTCATGTATCTCTTTAGTACATGAACTAAAATTCTCTATAAATAGATATGAGCATAGAGCTTCATGTGAGAGTTGGTTTTTGGTTTTTCGACTCGATTCCAAAAAGGCTCGATGCACTTTTCTACTCTTCTGATTTTTCTGGTGTCTTGGTTCAATTGAACGGTTCGACTGAGTCCTGTTTGCATAGTGCTAATCCAAACAAGTTCGAGGTGTTATATCTTGGGAGGCATAGTTCGTGAATTTGTGGAGCACCATTGGCAGGAACTAATCGCCTTAAGGAGATTCGGTTATCCGTACCTCACCTCCAATTTTACGTTATATTTTATTTTCTTCTTCTCCAAGAGTTGTAAGTGTACATAAAAAGAAGAATATTATATAGCTATTATCGTCTTTTCTACTTTCATGTTCTGATTTCAACAAACAGTGTGCTTTCTCTGGATATAATTTCCAACAATCTTAAGGCGATTATGTCACTCACTGTTTGTTGTTCTTGTCAGATTGTTGAGATGGCTGAAAACAAGTAAGTGTCATTCAATGTCCATAATGTTTCAGGAGACGTTCCTATGGTCAATTCGACCGTTGCTATGGAAAATTTTCAACCCCCTTGGCGTCTGAATTTGTAGCAGTCAATGCTACGGGCCCTTGGGCTAACACCAATTTTGGTGGTGCGGGTACAAGTCATACGACTAGTATGCCCGGGACTATTTTTTAGAACAGTATAGGCCAAATGGCTTTTGGCTTCGTTTATGGAGGGATGGTTCAACGAACTTTGCCTACTGTGATGGTAATGCCTCTAGTTACAGCTAATGAGAGATTGCCTGCTGTGGTGATGTCCGAAGCATCTCTAGTGTTGAACACTAATGGCTGGTGGCTAGATATAGGTGCCGTGAATCACATCTGTGTAGATAAACACATATTCTCATCTTATGAGAAGGCTGAAGAAAATGAGAAGCTTTATATAGCTAACTCTGCATCAGCAAAGATTGCCGAAAGTGGAAAAGTGATCCTGAAGTTTACATCTGGTAAGGAGGTTGCTTTGCTGAAAGATTGAACGAGACGCTAAAGGAGATGGCTAACGCCATGCTTTTGAGTTCAAGTTTACCTTAGAACTTGTGGGGGGAGGCAGTTTTTAACTGCAAATTATATTCTTAATAAAATACCCCACAAAAAGATAGGTAAAACTTCATACGAGTTATGAAATGGAAAGTTGTCATCCTACAATTTTCTAAAAGTGTGGGGGTGCATAATGTGATTTATAACGGTAAGTCTAGACACATTCGTCGTAGACATAATACCGTAAGGCAGTTGCTCTAAATAGAATCATTTTTTAGACTTTGTAAAGTCAAAGGAAAATGTTGCGGATCCATTGACAAAGGTTTGTCAAAAGAGCATATAAACTGCGCATCGAGGGGAATGGGTTTAAGAGCCTTAACCCAATAAAGAGATTCCAGGGTGGAAACCTAACCTATGTGATTGGAGATCCCATGGACTAGGTTCAATAGGACAACGCAAATTTTGGAAACTCTAGTGTAAGCACTACCTCCCATTCCTATGATGCAACAGTGCTTTCCTACAGCGTTATTAAGGGTACGCTATGCGTTTAATGATTCCTATAACTTGGAATGTAACATCCAAGTAACATCCAAGTAAGATATGGTAGGATATTTTTAATAGGAATGCACCTATATGCGTGGAGCTGGCCGACTCTATGAAAATCTTTAAAGGCTAGATTTTCTAAAGCACGCATGAATCCCGAGAGGTTCAGGGCCGAAAGAACGAACACAACCGAGAACCAATCTTGAATTGGAAATACTCCGTGTGAGGTTTATTGTCTAGGCTTACACAAACAATCGGCGATTCAAGGCTTAGTCCATCGACTAGTTAAGTAAGTCCGATAGGCTTTCACTAAAGAAGGTTCAAAGCAAAAGCTACCTATCTTGATGCGGTGTATTTCAACAGGCATGCTCAGATTCCTTCGAGTCAAAAATGTTTTGGTGATCCATTAATGTGGGGGATTGTTGTAATTATGGTTATAATTATGGTTAATGGATCAACGAAAGTCAATAAATTAAGATACGTTTTTTCTGTTCACATATCTCTTTTTGGATTCATGAATTTCCTATAGTTTTATGTTCACATATCTATTGAATTCATGAATTTCCTAGATTTATGTATCTTTCAGTTCATGTATTTATTGAGTTCATGAATCTCTTGAATTCATGTATCTTTGGATACATGAATCTCTTGGATTCACATATCTCTCTATTCATGAATCTCGTGGATACACGCGTTTATTTAATTCATGTATCTCTTTAGTACATGAACTAAAATTCTCTATAAATAGATATGAGCATAGAGCTTTATGTGAGAGTTGGTTTTTGGTTTTTCGACTCGATTCCAAAAAGGCTCGATGCACTTTTCTACTCTTCCGATTTTTCTGGTGGTCTTTGGGTCAATTGAACGGTTCGACTGAGTCCTGTTTGCATAGTGCTAATCCAAACAAGTTCGAGGTGTTGTATCTTGGGAGGCATAGTTCGTGAATCTGCGGAGCACCATTGGCAGTCCGTACCTCACCTCCAATTTTACGTTATATTTTATTTTCTTCTTCTCCAAGAGTTGTAAGTGTACATAAAAAGAAGAATATTATATAGCTGTTATCGTCTTTTCTACTTTCATGTTCTGATTGCAACAAACAGTGTGTATTCTGTGGATTAATTTCCAACAATACCAATGCAAGTAAATCAGTGAGGTTAGCTATATCATAGGCATTATCAAATAGGATTTGTTTGATCTACTGTTAATTGGCATTTCTGATTGCACCAAGGGTTAGTGAATTTCTTGCTTAGTAGGTGGTGTACCTACTCGATATTAAGGCAGATTCCGTTACAGCGATTGCACGTCTATTTAGGTCGGGCAGATACAAAATCGAGGTCCTAGTATATGAGAGCGCACGTAATAAGTTGAGGGAATTTTGGGGCGTTTCATTTTATTTTTTTTATCAGTTTAGGTTGTTGGAGTGATAAGGTGGCTTGAGAATTTAGATTAGTGAAATTTTGAAGACAAAATTTATTTAATCAGGGTAGAATGTGACAGACTTGGATTTTCAGTGACTGATTAAAGTCAATTAAGTATGCTATTAAGTTAAGAAAATAGACAAGTTCAAATGTGCAGTTCTGGTGGCTTTGAATTTTGCATGAAGCTTTTAGTGTACAGTGCATGAATTGCTTGTTTATCATAACAAGTCAAAGTGAGCAAAAGCATGATGATTAATGAGCAAGCGACAAGTGCTTGTGTCATTGCATGATGTTGCTACATGGATTAATTCTACTCTATGTACGTGTGAATAAGATTCCTTACATGTACTCAGCGTCGATTTATTTCGTGAAAAATATCATGTTTTCGTAAAATATTTTCTAGGAAGTCATTTTCCAAGAAAATAACCATATTTTTTGGTATTGGCTAAAATCTGAAATTTGAGTGAAAAATATTTTCCATTATTAGTTATCTAATTTGATTTTTTGGGAAAAATCTCCAAAAAAATTAATTTTTAATATTTTTAGTTGACCAAAAAAATTTAATTTTAATTTATATATATTTTCAAAAAAATGATGTTTTAATTATTTTTATTTTTTAAAATCCAATTATTATTATTTTTAATTTTTCTTTTTTTTTTCTTTTTCGTTTCCTCCCTCCTTCTTCCTCCTCCTTCTTCCTCCGCCATTGCATGCCTCAACGTGGCTAGCTGCCCAATGGTTGACCAAGACGCAATCGCCAGATCCGACGAACTTAAGGCTAGGCCGATCTAGGCGAGCCACAAGCTCGCCAGGCAACAGATGCGGCTCGCCTGGATCGGTCGAGCCTTGAGTGCGCTGACCTAATCTAGGCAAGCTCGAGCTCAGCCGAGGCCGGTGAGCCTCAAGCTCGCTAGATCTAACCTTGGGCGAGGCTGGAGTTGGCCTATGGCTGGCGACTGACCAAGGAAGAAGAAAAGAAAAGGGAAGAAAAAATAAAAAGAATTAAAAATTCAGTTTAAAAAAAAAAAGAAAAGAAAAAGAAAACATAAAAATAAAGAAGAAGAGGGAAAACAAAGAAAAAAAAAGGGAGGAATTGAGGGCTTATAGGAGTGTGAGATAAGAGAGATCAAGGGAGGATTTCCCCTAGTTTAGAAGACTTTTTTTCCCTTCACGGAAGATATTTTCCTTCCTTGAACAATTCATTTTATGTGAAACAAACACCAAAAAGTTCGGAATTTTTTTTCCCAAAAGTTATTTTCCATGAAATGAATGGAGTCTCAGTAGAAAATATCAGGGACTAAATGGTGAGTAACTGAGGGACGACGGAGATGTATTATCTTAAACACTTCGTATGGTAAGGGCACATACAAGAAACGCGCGGATTTGACATTGAATTAATTGCAAAATCCCAGATCATCTCTGCTTCGTTGTATGGTTCAGAGAATTTCAGCAAGATGAATACACATTATGGCTCATTAGAGAAGTCCTAACTTGGCCTAACTCTAGCTCTTTATAGCGAGCTTCATGTCCATTGGAAGATATGCTCAAGAATCCATTTTGATTATAATTGTGCACTAAATCAATTAGGGATTAGATTAATATTAAGATTGATTTGGAGAATATATCATTGATATTTATTGTGTTCATCATGTATTGTAATTACAGAGAGAATTGAAGAAAATACAAAAAAAAAAAAAAATCCCAAAACTATCTTCCTCCAGTCACTATTCTGCTCACCTCGCTCTTTCTTGCTTCCTTTCTTGGTATCAAAGCTTCCAAGCTCCTGATTTAGCTTCCGCTTTGATTGCTTGTCGAGGAATTCTTACCTACAAAGGAAGAAGAAGCAAGCGAATTTTTTACCACCATAACCAACCCACAAAACTTGCCCTCTGCCTCTGACGACCAACTTATAGGAAAAGTCACACCACAATCCTCACAGAATCAATATCCATCTATGGTAATTCCCATGACCCAACAATAGCACACTCAAGTCCAAACCATGCAATGGCAACCCATTGAGGCTTAGTCTAATTTGGGATGGTCCATTCTAGGCCATCCTTACATGTGGGTACCCGATCCATGGTAGTTTGGGCCAAGCCTAAATTCATCATTGCTAGAAAACTAGGGATACTAAAGCAACGTCCAACCCGATGGGAGCCCACCAATCATAAATGGGGCAAGCCCAGCCATTGGGTCTGAACAAACAGGTGGGTTAGGTGAACTGGGTATGGGAACAAATCCCTACTCGAGTTTTTTCAATGCGGGCCATGGAATCGGGTCAAGCAATTTAGGTATAAGGACAAATCCCTACCTGAGTTTTTCAGCCGGATTTCTACCATTTCCAATTGCAGCCATCACTGGCCATCTAGAGCCCAGCAACCCCCGGTACGTATCGACCGTCGACGAACAAAAATTGTGACTGATTAGTTTACAGCTAACTGGGCCAAAGAACTATTATGGGTGGTCACAAGATCTCCGATGGGCCCTTGTGATGAAGGACAGATGGTTTCCTCAAATAGTCCCAATTCCCTTCGATGAGTGATTAGTCCAACATTAGAGAAAATACAATCAACTCGTTTGAACATGGATTGGTAACTGCATATCTCTAGAAGTCACGGTCGACGTTCCACCAACAGAGGACTCAAAGAACATGTGAGAAAGTATTAAAGAAATGTACCACAAATTAGACCGAGCCAAAAAATTTTCCCTCATGTAGGAACTCAATGAATTCAAGTAAGGAAATATGATCATCATGGCTTATTACAACAAGTTATCATCGCTTTGGAATGACTTTGAAGCTGCTAAAGAAAAGCTCGAGGGGCCAGAAGAAAACTTGAGCAATATAGATCTATGAAAGAAAGGGAAAATGCCACTCGATTTCTGCTGATTTTAAATGAATCATACCTGACATTTCGTTCACGGATCTTGCCAATGGAACCGATACCACCTCTTGGGCAAATCGTCCAATTGGCCGTTCAGGAAGAGAGCCAGCAACTCGTAGAGTATGCGAGAGGAGGTGACAGCATTGCGCTTGCTACCCATAGTGAACAATGAGAATTGGGCACAAAAACCCCAGGCCAAGAGAAAGATCGTCGAGAGGAGCTAGGGTTCCATGGAGGAAGTGATATGCGTTCCCTTAAAATGGAAGGAGTGAGTGGCTAGATCGTTTGCACCGATTGGATGGCTCGTAGGGGCTAGATCCCTTAATTGAATCGGACGATGGGCGTGATTTTGTGGCAAAGGCATCCGACAGTCAAGTTTTTTCCACGTCATCAAAAAGTTATGGACAAAATTTGAGAGGTAAAGGTAAATTATATTGCCAATATTGCAAACACCCGCACCTTACAATTGATAATTATTAGAAATTGCATGGCAAACCTGGAGAAAAAGGAAAAAAGATGGAATATTCTGCAGCTTGCCAAGTCACTAGGCTCATTGGTCCGAATGTTGATCGACCCATTACATATGGGCAATATCAACAGCTAATATAGGCATTACACTTCGAACAAAGGAAGAAGTTTTTCATGTGTATCTCATTGTTTGATCAATTGTATTTAAAAAAAAAAGGCATGGATAATTGACTCAGGAGCAAGTGATCATATTATTTATGAAAATGGATTGTTCTCAAATATGCATAGGAACTTGGGTCTCCCTCTTTCTGTGCAATTGCCCAATGAAAATATTACTTTTGTCACAACGACAGGCATAGCACCATTCAAAATGTCTTCTATGTCCCAGAATTTCAGTTTAATCTCATTTCTGTGTCCAAAGTTTGCAAGGAAAATTCTTGTAATGTATTATTTGATTTCGACACTTGCTTATTTCAAGCCCTTTCAATTGGCAAACTGATGGGCTTGGGTAGTCTTTCCGAATGACTATTTTTTTGACCAGTTTCCCACATAATTTTGATTTGCCATCCATTTCTTCGAATAAAGTATCATCGTGCCATATGACTGCCAATGACAAAGATTTTCTTATGCATTCAAGAATGGATCATAGTGCTTCCTTTCCTTATTCTCAATGTCATATATGACCTCTAGCAAAACAGTGACATACCTCTTTTCCTTCTAGCAAAACTCATGTAAGTGACACTTTTTCATTAATTCATGTGGATGTTTGGGAAACTTATCACACATCACACCATGGTGGGTCACATTGCATTCTCACAATTGTAGACAATTATTCTCATGCCACATGGGTTCTTTTGATACAGTCAAAAGGCCAAGTTTTCTCCCATTTAAAAATGTTCATCACCTTATCGAGAAATTAGTTTGGAAGACCTATACAACACATCCACACTGATAATGGAAAAGAGTTCTTCAGCCATGATTGCACTTCGCTTTTTTCGTCTTATGGCATCCTACAAGAAAGTTCCTACATTTACACCCCACAAAAAAATGGGGTGGTAGAGTGTAAACATCGCCATCTTCTGGAAGTTGCATGTACATTAAAATTCCAAGCATCCATTCTAGAGAATTATTGGGGTGATTGCATTGTTACTGTAGCTTATCTCACCAACCGTATGTCTACTTAGATACTAGATGGAAGAACCCTCTTCGAACTACCTTTTAGGAGAAAAAAAAAAAACCAGCATTGGATTATTTAAGAGTTTTCGAATGTTTGTGCTATACAATTACAGTGGGCCATCGGGACAAAATGGGCCCCCGTGCTCGGTGTTTTATATTCATGGGCTATCCTAACATACAAAAGGAATATCGTGTTCTTGAACCATCGACAGGGGAATTCTCTGTTAGTAGAGATGTTATTTTCCATGAAGATGTCTTCTCATTTCATGCAAAAGATTCCTCAAATGAAAGCTTGGGCATCACGGACAATCCTCACAATTTCTTGTCTTAGGAAGATTTGTCTCCTGAATATGTTCTAATAGCACCTCCTGAAAGGGTTGTTCCTCTAGCAATAGCTCCAATTTCTTATGAAACTCTAACCTTAGATATCATTATGGAACAAGTGTCCAAGAATTTATCAGATGTGGAGGACAATCCTAATATCTCACCAGAACTCACCACTAAGGTAACATCTTCTCCTCCACCACGAGCAGATCTTCCACAATGTTCTTGTCGCACTACACGCCCACCAAGATGGACAAAAGATTATGTATGTGCCTCACTCAATTCACTAGGTATTCACTACGCGATCTCCTTTTATGTTTCTTTCTATAAGTTTTAACCAAAACATAGATGTTGCATTAGTAACATATTAGAAGATAAGGAACCGTCTAGTTATAATGAGGCATTTGGTGATCCACGATGATAGAAGGCTATGACAGCAAAATTATAGGCACTGATCGATAACCATACTAAGGATCTGGTCACCCTACCTCCAAACAGAAAACCAATTGGATGCAAGTGTGTTTATAAAATAAAATATCATGCTAATGACTCCATTGAATGTTACAAGTCTTGTTTGGTGGCCTAAGGATTTGCTTAATGAGAATGTTTCGATTATCACGAGACTTTTTCTCTAATGGCTAAAGATGTCACGATTTGTTCCTTTTTATTGGTTGCAACTATCCATGATTTGCCGTGACATCAAATGGATGTGCACAATGCCTTTTTTTCATGGCAATTTAGATGAGGAGATTTACATAGATATTCCTCAGGATTTATAGAGCTAGGGGGAAAATAAAGTATGTCATCTACGCAAATCCCTTTTATGGCTTGAAACAAGCTTCTAGGCAATAGTATGCCAAGTTTGCCAATGCTCTCACAATTGCAGGCTTCAAATATTATAGATATGATTACGTCATATTAACATAGACTAAAGGTATGTAATCTATCTACTTGATGATATATGTTGACAATATTCTCATCATTGGAAATGATAAAGATGCTATAAAAAGCCTTAAGAAATATTTGTATACCACCTTCCATTTAAAATATCTAGGAGCACCTAAATACTTCCTTGGGATTGAGATTGCCCGATTCGACCAAGGGATTTCTCTCAATCAACGGAAATTTATACTAGAAATTATATTAAAGGTTGATCTATCAAGGTGTAAACCAATAGTTATTCCAACTGAGTAGAACACCGAATTAACCATAGCAGATTACAATGCAGAAATATCTCAAGATAATGATCCCATACTCGAAGATCCATCGAGTTATTAGAAACTCATTGAAAAACTCATATATTTGACTATGACCAGACCTAATGTATCATATGTGGTGTAGACACTTTGTCAATTTATGCACAGTCTGAAGCAATCTCACATGAATGCTGCACTGAAGGTGGTGAAGTATTTGAAGAAGTGCACTCCTATTTAGGAAATGCAATATGGAAATGACGACATATTGTGAGGACTACGCAACTTGCCCCATTTGCGGAAGATCCATCAATGGCTTTTGCGTTAAACTGGGAGAATCTCTTCTTTCATGGAAGACCAAAAAGCAGGCAAGTGTATCTTTATCTTCATTTGAAGTAGAATATCAAGCTATGGCAAAGATTACATGTGAGATTGTATGGATATGAGGCTTACTTCGGGACCTTGGAATACAATTGAAATGTCCAACAAAGCTGTTTTGTGATAATGATGCGGCACTCAAGGATGCAACAAATCTCATGGTGCTCGAAAGGACAAAGCATATAGAAGTGGATTGGCATTTCACTCGAGAAAAAAATTCAGGAAGGAATAATCAAGACAGGATGAATTGGAACCACAGAACAACTTGCAGACATCTTCACCAAACCTCTACGCCAAAGACAACACACAAATTTGTTGAGCAAGTTAAGCATCTTGGACATCTACAAGCTACCAGCTTGAAGGGAAGTGTTAGAAGATATGCTCAAGAATCTGAAGATATGCTCAAGAATCCATTTTGATTATAATTGTGCACTAAATCAATTAGGGAATAGATTGAGATTAAGATAGATTTTTAGAACATACCATTGCCATTTATTGTGTACATCTTGTACTATAATTACAAAGCCATGTACATTAGGGAGAATTGAAGAAAATACAAAAATATTTTCCCTAAACTATCTTCCTCCAGTCACGATCTATTCTGCCCTCCTCGCTCTTTCTTGCTTCCTTTCAATGTCCTTTAACCTATGTCTACACGACATGCAACGAGGTATCATTGTTTGGTTTAGGATCCTTGGATCTCCACATCATTGAATATTCACCGACATCCGTTTCTTGTTTCAACCTAGTACCTTAAGAATGCACCATCTAAAAGGGGGATTCGTCTCTTTCCTTTGGCCATCCAACTTCTCTTTGGGACAAGCTTCAAGGCTCTTCCTCGACTTCGTCACATGTGAAGCACGCGATAGTTGCAAGGTTCTGAATTCCAGTAAACTACAGAGGACACAAGTTCAAGAGTGTTCCGAGACTCTCGATAAGCATAGCTAATAAGAAATCGATTGATTTTCAAAACATTTATTACACATGTCACGAGAATGTCAATTAACACGTATAACATTTTCTTATTCAGTTACATAACAAGTGTCCTTGAATTACTCTTTAACAAGTCGATTCCATAAATAATCTTATCAATCAACTAGTCTATTAATCTAAATTAATGGAAAGAGAATATTTTATAATTTAGTAATCTAAATCACCCAACTTGCCTCTATTATCCCTAAGTACACTAATCTTCCATAAATTAACTAGTAAATTTTGATAACCTAAAAATAGGTAAAACTAAAAACATGACATGTTATAATAATGACTTGTTTCTTAAAATTACCAAAAAAGTTACAAATATATTGTAATTGTGTCAATACAATTTTAAATCTTTTGTATTCGTGTCAACACTTTTCAGGAGTTTCGTATTGTGTTTGATACTCCAACATGTACACACGTCAACTCTCCTGACACGTGAATGTAGAATTCCGATATATGCGATTCCGACACCACATGATCAATTTTAAAATTTTTCAATAAATGATAAATCAAAATGTAAATATATAAAAATAATAAAGGGGAAAGGGAAGAAAAATCTAGTCTTCTTTTTTCTTCTTACTTTCACTTCCTACAACTCACGATTTTTAGGATAAATTCATTCAAGGCTCTTTTTCTTTATCATTTATTAATTAATTTGAATTATAATTATCATGTATACAACATGTTCCATTATGTCAGAATTCTCTAATTTTTGAGAACTAACATATTGGTATGTTATGTCGTATCATGTATATTACATGTCGATGTTAGTGCTACTTAGCCCTTAAGATATGTTTATGGAATTGAAAACTCAAGATTTGAAAATTGTATTCCCAAAAATGACCGTTTGTAGTGTTTACAAAAATGAATAAATAGAAAATATTTTAATCCTCGATAATGAAAATATTTTTCATCAACTAATTTTTTAAATTGATATAACCAATTATTCTTTGAAAATTATTTTTCAAATCTAAAGTTTTCTCGCACTCCTAATATATATATTATTATTTCACGTCGTCCTAATACTATCCAGTATCCAACGATAGAATGATTATGTTTAAGTAATATTAATTAATTAGATCCGAATTTCCTTTTTCGGAATAAATCATAAATTCTTCCTCAGAAGAAGGAAAAAAAAAAGAAAAAAAGAAAAATCAAAACCGTCCTAAACCTGCCATCGCCTTTAAGCACACTTGCCGTTTCTGTGCGAAGCTCGTCGCAGAGACCACAAAAAATTCAGCTGTCGCCTGGCGGAGGGTTTGGTCGGGTGAGCGTGCGAGAGCGAGAGCGAGCGAGAGAGAGAGAGAGGGGATGGAAGAAGAAGAGCACGAGGTGTACGGCGGAGAGATCCCCGTGGAGGGCGAGATGGAAGGCGAGATGGACGCCCACCACGCCGACGTCGACATGTCCACCGCCGATGACGACGCCGTCAAGGTCTCCCTCTCTCCCTCTTTCGAACGATCTCGATACCTACGTGGTTTTGTGGCCGCCTGTGTTGCCCGATCGTCTTGGTTCTGGGATTTTTCTTCTGGGTTTCTTTTATTTTTTGTTTTTTTAATGGTGGGTCAGTGCAGGAGCTGGATGAGATGAAGAAGAGGCTGAAGGAAATGGAAGAGGAGGCTGCTGCTCTCCGCGAGATGCAAGCCAAGGTCGAGAAGGAAATGGGTGCTGTCCAAGGTCTCCTTTTGTTTTGATTTGTGGACTTTTTTTTTTTTTTTTTTAGGGTTATTGGATTGATATCAGGGTTTTTCTTGGATCTCCTGCCTGACCCTTTGATTTGTGGATGGCTGACGTCTGATGGAAGGACGGGTTCTCGCCGTTTCGATTGTTCTTTCTCTTGTTGTCCTGTAATTCTGTTGGTTGTCTGCAGTAGTTTATTCTTGCTGGAAATTTGTTCTCTTTTGTCTGCTTGACGCTTTATTTTCATGGATTTGTGGTCAGCTGTGAAAGAGAGATTGGCATAAGGATGGAACATCTTTCGCCTTTTGGAATTTGGTTTCATAGATAACAAACTTATCTTTTGATGTGGAGAAAATGAACCATCGCTTTTAGAAGACTTACTGATTTCACCATCATGCTTTTTGATGAATACTTACCTTTTCTTTCTCTGGATGTTGGAGAGTTTGTTCAAGTCTTTGTCCGTATGCTTACCTGCAACTTTCACTTTGGGCATTGAAATTGGCCACATATTATGCTCAGATTTATTTGACTTTTTTATTTGTTTGTGTTTTCTGGAGAATCAGATTTTACACTCTAAGATTAATTTTGGAACTCTACCTGAACTAGTGAACGAAACTGTTTTCTTTTTATTTCTGTGTTGACGCGGTCTGGTCATTGTCTCAATTTCACAGATCCCGCTAGTGCAGCTGCTTCTCAGGCAAGCAAGGAGGAAGTCGATACCAGATCTGTGTTTGTTGGAAATGTGAGTTTGACTGTTATTTCTTGGTAACTTGTTGGCTATCTTGACAATGCTTTTCTTGATAAAGGATATGACCTTGGAATAGCTACTAGAGTTTGCTTTCGTTTGAAATTTTCGAGGCTTAGCTATTTGAGTCTAATTTTTTTCTTCAAATGTTGGAGTTATTTTCACCATCGAGACATTTATTTTCAGGTGATTTTGATGATTCTGACAGTTCTCTGATGTTATCTAGACATGAGTTTTCTTTCAAGACATTTCACACTTTATCCATCTTTCTGTTAATAGGATAAAAATCTTAAATTTTATTGCATATACTTCTACATGACACTTTCCTCAGTTCATGTTTGTCTGTGCTGACATGTTTTTCTTGAAATGTGAGCAGATATTTCGCTTATTACTATCACTGTGCTTTTAGAAAAATAAGGACCTTATTGATATAGAACTTCATAATAAAGATGTTGATTTTCCTGAAGTTTCTCTCTTTTCCTTCCAAGAATAACATTTCTGGGCATGGAGGTTATTCACTATTGTAATCCCACATTGCATTTATAATGATGCACATCTGTGCTTGGCAAAGTATGCCCAGGTGTTATGATGACAAAAGAAATTTGGAACAATAAATCTCAGATCTAAATTATCTTTAAAGATAACAAAGTAATCATAACCATGCACTCTGTGATGATCTTGTTTTGTGTTTGCTCATGAATGGGTTGCCGATGGTGGAAGATGGTTATATTCTTAGTTGCAGTTGAATAAATTTGGTTTGCTATGGTTGTTAGTGGTGGCGTAGTATTTAATTCTTGTTTTCTTTTTTTTAGGTTTTTGCTACTGGATGTGTAGTTCTTGTTGCTAGACTTTGTTTAGTACTATTTTGGGGTAAAGACACGCAGCAAGTGTGTGTTAGGATGAGACTGGTTTGTTGGATACGTGGATTCTCAAAAAGGAAGAGTAGAGAATTATCTTTTCTTATAAAAGAAAAAAGGCAGAGCATTAATTTAATCTAATGTCATCTTTTTGCAATGACGTTGTAATGTCATCCTTTATCTTTTATCATTAGGTTAATGTTGGAACCTATCAGGCCCTCCTAAAAGATAAATGACTGAAAGACTTTAACTAACTTCGCGCTTTTAAGAAATGAAGGGGAGTGCCAGCAAAGAATTGCTTTAAAGGGGTTTTTATTATGAGTTCTGCTTTGTATTTTTTTTGCTTTATTAAAAATTTTCTTCTCTGCTTCCGAAATTCAAACATCATTCATTTTTGAAGGCATACATGTAGAGTCATTTAAAATCTGGTCCTAATATTTTAGTTTTCTTTCATTGCAAAATTCTGAGGGGAAAGCAGTAGATCCTTATTTTTTAAGGCCTAACGAATGGAATACAGGGAAGAATTGTTGTCTTCAATTCTAGGTTTACTAGGATCTGTCTCTTTCGTAATATTCTAATCCTGAGGTCGGATTGGGCAGTTGTAGATGAGATCTCTTTTTCAAAGTTGTGAAATAAGATAGCTTGTTCACTACCAATGAGGAAAGAGCATAGCCAGCTTTCTAGCAGAAAATTATATGTGCATATTTGAGTTAAAAATTTTTTGCATTATCTGTTAAGTTTTTCTGAATTTATCTACTTCGTGACTTAGATGACTTTTCCCCGCAATTTTATGGTTCTACCATTGTCTTGTCTATTGCCTTGTGTGTGAATCTTCACGATATTTTCTTTTTCGTAGTCCTGTCAAACTAGATCTTTAATTTGCGGTTCTCTCACATTTGCTCTTGCGTAATGGAAAGTTGCCTGCATTTCATTTTGACTTGACCACTAAGCTATGTCAGTCAACCTTGAGTTATGGTTGACTTCGTGTTTCACTGTGATTGCAGGTTTCTCATTCTTCAAGTTGTCTGTATAGATTGAGCAGGAATCTTTACACTGTCTTTTGAGCCTGAGTTAATTTTGCATTAGATTTGGTTGAATAGATGTCGGGAAAAAGTAATTGAAGTCGCAAAAAATCACGCGACAGAAAAAAGAACAAAAAAATTGAAGGAAAACAGTGCAAAGTTTCTGTTGTGTGGGTGAAAAAGTGTGCGCGCTGTGGAGGAAAAAGAACCCAACAAGAGAAAAAAAGAAAGGGAAAGATGGGAAAAGAGAAAAAAAAAAAAAAAAAGAGAATGAATGAAAGAAAAAATGCAAAACAAGTGGCGCATGGAAAAAGAGTAGAATTTTGAAAGTTGGGGATGGGAATATTTGAAGAATGTTCTGTATCAGTGAGAGAGATGTTGGATGGCTCTAAAGTAGTTGATGATTTATTAGGATTTCTGTAGAATCTATGGGCTCTCATACCCTTGCTACTGCTCGTGGTGGTGGTGGTGTGTTGGTGCTGGTGCCGCTGACTTGGCCTCAGGACTTCTCGTGATATAGCAGACCTGGTGAGGGGTGTTCGGCTGTGTCTTGCTTGTGTCGTTATTCTATTGTTGTATTTATCGATAGTTCTACTCTAAATTATCAATAAGATTTGCTCCCCTCAATAGACCTGTACATTAATCCACTGTATGGTAGTTGATCATCTAACGTCATTGGACCCTACTTAGTGGATAAGTTGTTCTGGTTTATCCTTATCTCTTCTTTAGAAAAAGAAGAGTATTTTTGGGGAGCTTTTGCAATCTGGCCTTTTATGTGAGCAGAGTGAAATTTTTGTAGTTATTTTTCCCCTGAAAGAGCTATTTGTAGCTTGGCTGACCAAAAATCTTTGGAGATTCACCAGAATTTTACTAAGTTTGGCTATGTGTTATTATTGAATTTCTATCTTCTTCTTCATTTGTGCAGTTTGGGAGGTATAATCTTTTGGGAAAATACCAAAAGCAAACCTTACCTTTCACTAAATGGCTACTTGCATACTTTTATTTTTGAAAATACCAAATACATACTGAGTTGAGCTTTGGAGACTACTTTGCATCTTCACATCATTTATCCTTGTGTCCATATTTACAAAAGTTTTGTTTCTTTTTCCCCAAAATGCCCATATGCAAATTCTAAATTCTGATGGCCACCGAAAAGACTCAAAACCAATTAACCCTGAGCAAGATATTTTAAGTGAGTTTGCAAGGAGGGACAATTTGGTCTTTCCAATGAGAGGTTTTGCTTGAAGGTATATGAGTGATGTTTGCAAAAATAGAGGTATATAAGTAGTCATTGGGTCAAAAGTAATGTGTACTTTTGTTGGTATTTCCTTAAATTTTGTCAGGGGATTGACAGTAAACTTTTTCCAAAAAGATTCTGCTGGTCAGCTGTTTCTGTTTCAGAGTAGAATCTGTCTTCCGTATCTGTTTCTGTTCCTAGGTTTTTGCAGTGCCTTAGCCTTTTGTTACTTGGTTTAAGTAGTTATGGTTTCGAGACCTTAAGCAACCTACACAGAGCAAGGAGTAGACAAGTCATGGACTCATGTCCCCGTGATGATGATTCTTTGACCTCTAAAATCTGTTAGTCTGTTCTGCTTCTTCAGAAAGTTCTATCACCTGCCTGCAAGGCCACACGGAAAGCTCGCACTTTAGATGTTTAATTTTGGCTACAGACTGTTCACTCAACTTGAGAGTCTGTTCCTTATTCTGAATTTATTAATTGGGGTTGCTGAGTAATTAGATCTGGAGGATGTGCAAAGATGAACTTGAAGTTTGCTTGAGATATAGAAGGCAACCTGTGCAAGTTGTGTACACCTTATGGGGTTGTGTTTGAAGTTCCATGTTGCTCAGTTGGAGTTGACATAAGACGATGGTTGTCTGCGAATGGCGGTTGGAGCAGCAAAAAGGAAAAAAGGGAAAATGAAGATGTAGTATACTTTTTCGCACTTAGTAGGTACTAAAGATAAGCTGGGTTACCCACCCCGTTGGTGGCAGAGATGGTGGAGTTGCACACTGGCCACTCGCAAGGCCGGAGTTTGACTCCCCACCTCATCATTTGCACGACTGAAGTGCGGTGCCATAGGAGGTGGGGCCTTGCACTAGCGTCGCCCCAGGTTTACGTCACCGGCTGCCAGCTGTACGGCAGTTCCCGGGTTAACAGAAAAAAAAAAAAAAAGAAGCTGGGTTGACGCCTTAAAAAATTTATCAATTCAATTCTTAAGGAGCATTAATAGAACTTCCTAAATCTGCTCAATGTACTTTACAATTGACTGGAGATATTTTTTCTGCAACACCCCTGATGATAAATAAGAAAGAGGGATCTCAGTATCAGTCATGAAACTATGGTTGTTAAGCATGTAATTTCTGTCGATTTGTCATAGATCAGGACATGGCTTCATGTATATGTGTATTTTTGACGAAGGGGCTGTCCTGAAATACTTTTTATTTTGCCTAGTAAGAGACAATGGCTGATGTGAACCATGTACATTGATATGCATGTGGGCATATGCTCATTCAAAAAGCATGTTAAGTCAGTTTTCGTATTGTTGGCTAGATGCATTGTGCCAGTGAAGGCCTGTGACTTAAAATGGTGCTTGCAGGTTGATTATGCTTGTACCCCTGAAGAAGTGCAGCAACATTTTCAATCATGTGGTACAGTCAACCGAGTGACAATTCTTACTGATAAATTCGGCCATCCAAAGGGCTTTGCTTATGTTGAGTTCCTTGAAGCTGAAGCTATTCAGGAGGCTCTCCTTCTGAACGAATCTGAATTGCATGGACGTCAGCTGAAGGTAACACTTCTTATTTATAATTTGTGGGATTTACCTTAGCAACATTCAAGATATTCCAGTGGCATGACATTATTTTCTGAATATGCAATGCTTAACTTCCAACGTACCATAGAAGTTTGATATCTTTGCCTTGCAAGAGTTTTTACTTTTCCATTTGTCAGAATGAGGGCATGGCACTTGTCTGGGACCATAAGCTTGTTATGGATTGCATGCTAGCTCTAATGTCATGATGGAGTCAACCTTCACATAAATTTAGGTTCCTGTTAACTAGTGTTCTCGGACACTTGTTAAATATACCTAAAACAAAATAATTAATTTCTCAAAGTAGTGGATACACGTGACACAAGAAAAGTTAGTGCATTAGAAACTGTAATATTTCCTTAATTATTTTACCAAATGTCCATGGGAGATCTGTTAACAAAACACATATATGGTGTATTTGGTGCTGATTTCAGCATCTAGGTGGTAAATTAATTTTTTTTTATAACAATGATTATTTGATATTTATTATGATGTGAATGACTTAGGTTTTGCCAAAACGGACCAACGTTCCTGGGATGAAGCAGTACTTCCCAAGGCGCTTTAACCCGTATGCGAGTTACAGGTTCCGGAGGCCATATGTACCTCCTTATTTCTACTCTCCTTATGGATATGGGTAGGTATCTCGTTCTCCAAAGTCAATTATCTACTGTTATAGGGCTTGTTGGTTGATTCTACTGCCTCATGCTATTGCAGGAAGGTTCCCAGGTTCAGAAGGCCAGCGCGCTACATGCCTTATTACTAGAAGTCCTGCATCATTTGTTGGCACTTCTGCGATTCATCGAAAAGTGGGCTCTTCCACATGTTCAGTTTCGTAGGGGAAATGCTTCTAGTGGTATCGCATGTTTGTTAGACTCTGCTCGTATTATTATCGACCGAATGACTTAAGAGATTATATATCTAGATTATTGGCTGTAACTTCTAGACATTTATCTGTGGTCATAGCTGAAGATTTGGAGCGGCCTCGAGAGGCATGCCTTTTTCCCCTCTCTCTTGATACTTTTATGTGGCATGTCTGCAAAACATAGGACAGGGTTGGTCTCAACTTTACCCTGATTTCTGCTTGATTTGAGAAGGATTTTGTTGACTAGTGCTCCAAGTACACTTGTTGAAAATTCAAATAAAAAAGTACAGTACTTTTAAAGTATTGTCTCACACGTTATATACAATTAATTCGTTGAAAATCAATATGTTTATTTATTACATATTGTTAATAAGGGAGATCCATTTGGAAACTCAACCTCCTCTCCCTCTCCGAGACACTCTTCACATGATTTCCCATGGAAAATGTCTTTTCATCACGTTGTCTTTGATAAACTAGTCTGTCAACTTTAATCTTAGGTTCGTCAAATGCACTATATTGACATATTGTTTAGTTCCTGTGCTTTGAAATACTTGAGAATCAGAGCCATATTATCATTTGGGATTTTCAGAATGAGTGTGTTGAGATCAGGGAATGTGTTATTTTGACTGGCGGATGGGTGTTAGATCAATGACTCATTCGAGAGGGACTCTCCCAACCGATATAGGACTTGTGGCGAACAAACTCCTCCGCTCAAATAGCAAACATTGTCGTCAATGTTGGCACATATCACCCACTGATGTTCCATCTATTCGATGTGTGGTCTTATACATTCCTGTTTCTTTCGCCATCTATAAGCTTGTAAGGAGTCGCGCCTTGTTCGAGCTTTTTAACTGAGACAATCACTCCCATAATGGGCTACTTTGTCCACGAGTCAAGCATCCATACGAGGAGGTCTAGTTCAAATATCGTCCGTAACAAATTTGGTTTGTGCCGCGTGAGTTAACCCTAAAAAAGAATACTTTGAGTAACCACGAAATGCGGTGGCTGTTTAGGGGTGAGTATTGAGTTACAAATCACTTCAGAGGACACCTCCCAACTGATGTACCGGCGTTTGACTACGTGATAAAGAAAAGATAGAGATGTCATGGGGACTAGATCGACGCAAACAAAATGTGGAAAAGGCTAAACAGTCTATTTGTTTGTGTTCTTTTTTTGATCCTCGGAACACAATTTCCGTTATTTTGTTCCGGAGAACAAAAAAAGACTAGAAACACATTTGTTTACGCTTTTGTTTCCGGGAACAAAAAATTGATAGTTGGGTGAGGTTGAGCATCAATTTCCCTAGTCGGCGCGAGGCTAGGCCTCACCGGGCCAAGGCGAGGCCGACCTCGCGCCGCTTGGGAGAGGCCGAGCCTCGCCGGTGGCTTGGCAAGGCTCGCCCGGCTAGCGGCGACCTCGCCAGTCACCGGCGAGGCCCGGCGAGCTTGCCGGACGTCGCCCAGCTAGTTGCCAGCCACGGCGGAGGCCAGCGATCGGCCAAAGAGAAAAAGAAAAAGAAAAATATTAAAAAAAAAAAGAAACAAAAAAATTATACAAGTTTACCAAACGTGTTTTACATTCTTTTTTTATTTCGAACAGAAATTTTGTGTAGTTATCAAACGCATCTTTCTGTTCAAAAATTGTTCCTGGGACAAAAATAGTTTTTTTCTATTTCTGTTCTCTGAAACAATTTTTGAACAGAAATGTTATTAAACGCACCATAAATTAGCATGACACAAATGCAAATTCATCAACTACAAGTCTAGCACATGCGGGCACAAATAAACATGGGCTACTAAAACATTCTCTCAAATTTATGGATTTAAAAGAGTTTTCAAGAGCAAATGTTGGTGCTTATTTCTACCGCTTCCTTGGATGAGGTTGATACTGAATGTTGCTGGTACACACTTTTAGCCGTGTTCTTTTGCCACAGCCATTAATGTCTAATATGAGTGTCTGAAAGTTTCATCGCGTCCTCGGCCAAGAAAGTTCAAGAATTGATAAGAAGCAAGTTCGGGGGCTGAAAGTGATGAGGTTGTCAAGATTGCCCGATTGTCAAGTCCAATCATAAAATCCCAAGATTTTACAATTTTTTGTAGAATAATTATCATAAAAAATTATCCAATCAATCTTGAATCTATTGTATAGATTCCAATTCAATACTACACTTTTTAATTTTGTCAATTTTATTCCTAAACCTTTGCATGAAATTCAAATATAGTTTTTCCAACTAATTTTTGCTGGAAATTGTTGATTTGGTGGTTCAATTATCGTCGGTCATCTTATATTGCATGTTATCATGTCAGTGATTTCAGACAAAAATTAATTTGCTAGACTATATTGGAATATTGCGCAAAAGTTGCAGAACTGAATTGACATTCATATAATAAGTTTGGAACTAATTAGACAACTTCCTCATGATTATTATAAGATAATTTGGAGAAAAGTACAAAAAAAAAAAAAAAGTCATATTCCTATTACATTAATATCAATTTATTCCTAAATTTTTCAATTTTATCAATTTAGTCTTAAATTTTTTTGCATTGATACCGATTTAGTTTATTTGACCAAATTAGGCCATAAAGTGGTGACATGGACTATAGCAATTTTATATGGCATGAACAGTACTAACGTGAAAATTTTTTATAATGTTAAAACATTTTTTTCTTTTTTTATTTTATTTTCTTTCTTTTTTCTTTTTCTTTACCCTCTTGGTTGGCGAGGTCGCCAATTAACCATAGCTAGCCACCGGCTAGTTTGGCGAGGGTCAAAACTCGGTCTTTGTGTCCTCATTGATCACAAGCGCCTTGCCTGGATTTGGGGGAGGGCGCAAGGGCCCTCGCCCAAACCAAGCAAGGGTGGATAGCCCTCATCTATGTCTGGAGATGGTTAGTAGGGGTTTGATGGTAACATTTTTGTTTCTCCTAATTTTTGTTCTTTTGTTCATTGAAACAAAAAAAAGAACAAAAATCCGCTTAGTAAAAATTTTGTTCTCGGGAACAATTTCTCTATTTTTTTTGTTCCAGAGAACAGTTTTGGAATAAAAATAAGAAACAAAAAAAAAGTAGCTTCTTACCACCCGTGGTGGCGGCGTAGGTGGTTGGGCACTGGTTCCTCTCACGAAAGGTCCAATGTTCGATCCACAGCGTCGTTTGCCTTGAAGGAAAGGAACCCACGACTTACCCGGCAGGCAAGGGTGGTGGTGACTCTACCTGTCGTCCAGGGTTTACCCGCCGGCTGCCAGTTGTACGGGGTTCCCTGGGTAACCAAAAAAATAGAGTAGCTTCTTGTTCCGAGGAACAATTTCTAGAAATAAGCCAATTTTCTTTTTTATTTTTCTTTTGTTCCTCTCTCTTGCTGCGGCCAGCTCTAACCGCCTGGAGCCACCGCTGACCGTCGCCACCGCCGATCGCCGGCCGCCGCTGTTGCCGTCAACTGCTACCGCCACCTCCATCCGTCGCCGTCGTCTAAGTTGCACGGACACGCGACATAGACACGTGACACGACACGACATGTCGTGTCGACACGTCATTTTTCAAAAATAGAAAATTCCAACACGCTAGGACACATTATATATTAAATAAATATTTTTATTTTTAATTAATTTGATTCAAATTTATAAATAATTAAATAATTAAAAAAAAGAACTTAAAATGAATTTACATTAATCATTCAACATTCAGTACTTTTATTTTTCGAAATTACTTTTTAATTTTATTTCCCACCCCCCTAAAAATCGAAAATAAAAAGTCCCTGATGGGTCCCCCAAAAAAGCTCCTCGTATCTTTCCCCAACCCCCAAATCTTTTTGCCCTTTTCTTTCCCTGACAGGCTATTAGCCGGTCACTTCCCCCTCCCTCCAACACGTAAGTGCCTTTTTTTTTTTATTCTTTTAGTTCCCTTCTCAAAACCCTAGCTCACCCTCCTTCTTCTCTTCCTCCTCGCCGCATGATCCTCCTTCCTCTCCTATTCTTCTCCTCCTCTGATTGAAGGGAGTTTTGACGTCTGCAAGGACGTGAACAGAAACCCACACACGACACAAGCATTCAGAGGCTTTCTCTCACTACTTTCTCTCTCTAATTTGGTCGGGCCACAGGTTCGGGGGTGAGGCAGGAAGGAGCGCCACACCACCGCCACCGCCACCGCCGCCACCATAGTGACCGAGAAGGAGAAGCACCGCCGCCCGGAAGATGAGTTGAAGAAGCGGAAGCCGGAAGAAGTGGTGGGGGTATACTTTCGCCTCGAGGGACTTTTGCTTGAGGAGGACTGGTTCTACTCGCTGTCGTGGGCACGCTATCACTCACGGCCTCATCTCTGCTCCCTCACCCTTGCCTCCAGTCTCCACCCTTCAGCGTCTTTTGGACACGCGTGTCGAAACGTGTTGACAAATCCGACACGCGGTCAATGCATGTTCGAGGGTGTCAACGTGTCCGACACACTCTGATACATGTTGGACACCACACGGAAGCATGTGTAACATGTCTGTGCAACATAGGCCGCTATCCGCCATTTGCCGGCCGCCGCCGATTGCCGCTGCTTGTCGCTGCACGATCACCGGCCGTCGACTGTCACCGCCGACCGCCGCTGCACAGCCCATCGGCCACCACCTCCTACGGCCGCCCGTCTGCCTCCGACAGCCGGTAGCCGATGGTCGTGCAGTGGTGGCGGCGGGTGACGATGGGCGAAGGCGGCCGGCGGTCAGCAGTCGGCGATCCGTGAGCAAGAATAAAAAATGAATAAATACAAAAAAGAATTTATTTCTTATTAAACACATATATATTCTTTTTCTATTTTTGGAGTAGAACTTTTGTGTAGTTATCAAATACTTTATTTTACTCAGAAATTGTTTCCCGGAATAGAAATAGAAAATAACTATTTTTGAAAAAAAAAAAAAACTCTTTCCCAACCAAGAAGCATTGTCATGCATAGCCTAGGTGACCTTGTTGGCCAATAGTATATAGAAAAAAAAATTGAAAATAGAAGAAAAAAAGAAAAGTGAAAAATTATGAAAAATTTTAAAATTGTAAAATTAGTCAACTTCAGCACCGGTCATGTCGCGTAGGACCACCGATGTCCACGTTAGTAATTTCTAGCATAATCAGTCTGATGGGCTGAATTCGTATCAATACAAAATAGTTTAGGACTAAATTAGTCCGATTAAAAGGTTTAGAATTAAATTAGTATTAATACAATAGGTTTAAGACTTTTTTTTATTACTCTTCACAAATAATTTATCATAAAGTTAGCTAGTCAAATCATCTCACTATTCAAAATTTCAGCCCTTGGTAAGAGTAGGTGCAATTTTCACGTAATCTCCATGCACTTAAGTTACATGGAAATTGAAAGAAAAGGGAGGGTCAAATTTCCACGTTTGGCCCATATAGCCAGTTTGGCATAAACCCGAAGAGAACTTACTAATGGTCCTGTAATTCAAAACATTTATGATAATTGAGACTTAACCACAAATTTGGAAAATTAGAGAAATGCTAAATGCATTAATACTACATAAGTTGAATTATTATATTTGACCAAAAACAATTATTAAAGGATGAGAGAACAAAAGAATTGAATTTACGCATCACATGTCGGTTTTGGCTCGAATAAAACCGTATAAGTACCCTTCATGTCCGGATCGGATCGAGCATCAGTGGGGACCCATAACTATGGGTAATGACTTCCCCAAGTAAAAATGTGTGCAAATTAATTAGTAGATGAGAGAGCGGAAGTATTAAATTTATGCATTACGGATCGGTTTCGGCTTAGAACGTTGAAAACCATGTAATTTCTATCTGATATTTGACCAAAAGATTTACGTGAACTTTGATAGGAGGCAACTCTTTCAAAATAAGCACGACAATGGAAAACAATCCTTGTTGCATAAGCTTTCCACTGTTATGCGAACTTGAAAATCGAGGATTTAAATTGATTTTTTATTATGTGTGTGGAAGGAGGTGAGAAAAGAATCTCGGGTTAATGCATAGAATATCGAAATTTCATTCTTATATTCTCATAAGAAAAAGTTATCGATGTTCTCTGAAGTTTTATTTTCTTTGAGAAAATTTCTAAAAAAGTTATAAATCTATTATATTTGTACAAATTCAATCATAAACATTTCAATTTAGTCAATTTAATTATGTTAGCAAATTTTAACTCAAAATTACTAACATAGACGATGGCACTGTCACATAGGACGGCTGGCGGACAATTTTTATACGATCTTTTATATTTTTAATATTTTCGATATTTTTATTTTATTATTTTATTTTTGTTTTTCATTCTTTATTTTGCCTTTTTTTCTTCTTTTTTCTAATTGAAGTCCAACAACCGGGTAGCCCTTGCTGGTCATAGGCAATGGCCAACAACCCTCGCACGCCAATAGGCAGGGGTCGCCACCATGGCCCTAGCCTAGTTGGCTGGCCCTTGGCGAGCTTAGATTACTTGTGAGCAAGCCTAAATTCAAGAAGGAAATTACTTATCCAAACTATGAATTGGGCCTTGTTGGTTTGGGAGGGCCTAAGTTGTTTGGTTAAGTAATAAAAGAACCGCCATTAATTATAATGTTTATCCAACGAATGAAAATAAACTCCTTCGTTGCCAATCTCTTGCGCCACTCCCAAGAGTCACGGACCTGCGTGGCTTTAATATTACCTGGTACTGTTAAGGCGGGGAGACTGTCACAACCGTTGTAGATCCGGTCGTGAAATTGTGCCGGGTACCGTAATTATTATTAAAAGAACTCAACTATATGTACGTGATTAAAAATCCGCTAAAAATAGGAGTTGATAAAACAAATTATTGGGTTAATGCATAAAATATCGAAATTTCCTTTCTTCGATTCTCATAAAAAAAGTCCGAACGTACTCCAAAATTTTATTTCTTTTCACCCTCTTTTCTCAAACAATGTAATTTTGAGGTGTGTCGGATTAAGATTTTCCAGTGGCACGCACACAAATCGCTTGAATATGATAGGCCTAATACCCTAAAAAAACCTCCAACTTTAGATCCAGTCTCAGTTTTACCATAATTTTTTTGTCTCATAAAAAATCTCAATTTTACGTCTTGTCTCTATTCTACCAAAAACTCTTTCTATTTTATGAAAAGACCTAACTTTAAGTATTGTCCCAATTTTACTGTTCAATCCAATTTTGTCCTATATATTTTTAAAGTCCTGCAGAAAACCACAAACTTTTATTGAAGTAAAAAAATCTGCCAACTTTATCCTTCCATCCAAAATTTACCGTTGACAATTGAGAGATGGAAAACTCCCAAGCACGAGATATTTAAGTGACCCAAGCCTGAGCTCTCCGATCTTAAGAGATGGTGTATTCCCAAGCATGAGAGATTGAGGAGTGCAAAATCACTAAGGGTGATTTTGACAGAGGGTTAATAGAGAGTAGGATTTAGATTCAAGTAGAAGTTGGGGGTCTTTTATGAGACAAAAAAAAAATTAGAGTGAAATTGAAGCTAGACCTAAAGTTGAGATTTTTTTACAAGACAAAAAAGGTCAAGGTAGAATTGGTATTGGACTTAAAGTTGAAGATTTTTAATGATACAAAAAAAGTCTAGGGTAGACTTGAGATTGGACCTAAAGTTTTGGATTCTTTATGAGACAAAAAAAAAAAGTTTATGGTAAAATTGGTAAGTGACTTAAAGTTTGAGATTTTTTATGAGACAAAAGATAGAATTGGGACAAGAACTAAAATTAGGGGTTTTTTTTTGGAGTATTAAGCTAAATATGATATCAAATGAAAGGAAATATTAGAATGTCCAATAAAGGAGTTAGTGGAGGGAGATTACATATATATAAAACATATACTGTTGATACTCCCCTTTCACGTATAAGTTAGATTAAGAATTACATGTGAAATTCGACGAATAGGGCCATCCACATGAAACGAAATGAGGTAGAATCTACTATTGATACGATATTAGGATGTCCAACAAAAAAACTTAAGCTAATAGTTGGAGGGACACTATTCTCTAAAACCCATAAACAAGCGGCATGTGATACTATAATAAAAGTGGAAGTTAAATCGGATCTTTGAAATTCTGATGGATCAAACCAACCGACCATGTCACGAATGGTCAACTTTGATCCTACAACCCTAAAGGCTAAAAGATACTTCATCCGAAACCGCCAAGGCCTAGATTTTGGGTTTTGGAAATTATCATAAAAGTCCTAAATTTATTATGCGAATCAAATAGTCCTAAATTTGACTAATTTAAATCCAAATCTTTTGATAATTTTTCAATATATGTGACCTAAATTTTTGATGTGATGGTCCAATTAACGACACCTGCTCCACATGGCACATTTGACAATGACGTGAAAAATTTTAGCAATTTTTTTATTTATATTTTATGATTTTTTTTCCTTTCTCTTTTTTCCTATTGCACTCCATCAATCGCTAGGGCCTTGGCAATGGCCAATAGAGTTCATGGTCTACAAGCGAGGGCATCATGGTCTTGCCTAGATTTGGCGAGATGAGGTGATGGCATTATCGCCAAATCTAGGTGAGGGTCAACAAAGGCGTTCCGGCCCTTGCTTGCTTAGGCTTTCTGTCTAAGAAAGAAAGAGATCCCAGATTCAGATTTTCTCAATCTTAGTTCCTAGAGTCACCCTCATGAGTCACACCCCGTGTGACTTTGTAAATATCCGGTGTGTTCAAGATGGAGGGACTGCTACACTTGTTTAGAATTAGTCAGTTGCCAACTGGCGCCTGACACTCCTTATATAAAAATCAAAATACGAGTCAAAATATCAAATACTAAGAGAGACAACTTGAATTGAAATCTATTATGAACAGATGGAGTGAAGATGAAAATATATCGGAACATTTTTTGCGAAAGATTCTACAAATCCGTGTATTGCACTCGCTTTTTATTATCATTTGTTATTGGTAATTTTAAATAGGTGATATTATTTTTTCAAACCTGTAAGAAATTTTATGTCAGTGGATTTAATTATTCCAGAGTCACTTTTTTAAATGTGTTAATAAAGTAACGGTCATGGCGAATCATCCTTATTTTGCTCACATATATCTAAGAAAATGATCATTTTCATAGAGAAATAATACTACTGCGACACTTTTTTTTTTATTTTTTTATTTTCCGTTTATTAAATAGTGTAGCTGATCAATCGGTGAGTCTGGATAGGGTTGGCCAATTGCCATATACTAGGCCTAAAAGTCCTTACTCGAGTCTGTCCATAATTTTAAATTTTTACTGTCTTTTATAAAATGACTGGTCGAGGGCGGTCCTGAACGGGCCTATGTGAGCAAGCCTAAATTCAAGAAGGAAATTACTTATCCAGACCGGTTTAAATTATGCTTTGGACCTTATTGGCTCGGGAGGGCCTAAGTGCCAACAGGCCACTAGGCCACGATCAAATTAATTAATCGATTAACTTTCCATATCTTAATTGGGGGTGATAACTAAAATCAATAAAGCCACAATCACAATTAGGTGGCTTCTTGCCTTAGGTAATCCCAACTTTGGGTTTAGTCTCAATTTTACCCATAATTTTTTTTTTTTTTGGTCTTATAAAAAACCTACAACTTTAGGTCATATCCCTATTCCACCTTGAACATTTTCTTTTGCATAAAAAACCCTCGACTTTAGTCTAGTGCCAATTTACCCTAACTTTTTTTCGTCACATAAAAAATCGCAAACATTTACTTGAGTCCCAAAGCTGCTCCCATTAACTCTCCGTCCAAAATTTCTCTTGACAATTGAGAGATGAAAAAACTACCAAGCATGAGCTATTTGAGGATCTTGAGCTCAAGCTCTTCGACCACAAGGAATGAAAGACTCTCGAGCACAAGATATTGAATATTAAGCACAAAATCGAAGATTCCCAAGCAAGATGGAAGCAAAACTCTCATAAGAGTAAAAGCAATTGAAGAAGCCTCACCCTATTTGCTCTAGATTTTACCTAAGTTTCAAATTTAAGAAGACAACATTTGGGCTAAAGTTAAAATTCATCTCTAAAATATGACATCTTAAATTTGGAAAAAAAGAAGAAATAGAGTAATGATACCACTTCACTAACGGCAAAAGTTTAGGATATGATTAGGTCTGTATAAAAAATTGAAGAATTTTTATGAGACAAAAAAAAAAGTCAAGGTGCAATTAGAACTGAACCTAAAGTTTAGAGTTTTTTTTTTTTTTTTTTTTTGGGTATCAGACCCAATTAGATGGTTTGGTTAAGTAATAAAGAACTATTGATTTTATAACGTTAATCCAACATATGAGACTCAACTTCAAAGTCGCCAAGAGAGTCATAGACGTACGTAGCTGCTCCGTAATTACTTGGCCGTAATGGTGGGGGAGACTGTCACAACTGTGACAGATCATTTGATTATCAATTGGTGCCGGCTATCAAATGCATCTCCGCGTTTAAAGATATACACAAAATAGGAAAAAGGCACGATCCACGAGAGAGCCGCCAAAAACCGCGTAGTTTCACTTTGCCGTTTTGTTTGTGGGCCTCTCACTGGGTGAAGTCCAAGGAGGAAAGAGAGCACAGTGGTATTCCCATCACTGTCCACACTCCTTTCCATCCACCACCTGCCTTTCCTTTGAATACTTTCAAAGAGCACGTTCAAATTCTCGCTCCCTATAAATACCCCAACAACATGGCCATCTTCTCAATCTTCGACCGAACAGCTTTAAGAAAGATAGAAAGAGAGAGAGAGATAGAGAAGAAAGCGGTGGCGGCGGCGGTGAATCTGTTTGTCTGTAATGGAGTCTCCTTCCCCCGTCCATGTGCCCAGGTGGACTCCGAGATCGAGTCCCACAATTTCATTCCCGCCTAGCGAGAAAGCCAACGAAGATGATGAAATACATGGCCCGGCTTCTGAAGGAGATGACGATGGCCTGTCCACTGGAGGCCACGGCGTTGTCTTTCCATTCAGTATCGGCTTCGCCGCTGTTCGTGATGCCCATGATGATGAAGAAGCGCGACCTGATCTGTTCACGGGAGCGCACGACGACGGGAGCGGGATGTTCTTGACGTGGAAGGACTTGTGGGTGACGGTGCCAGACCGGAGAAACGGGACGCATCCCATATTGCAGGGGCTCACCGGATATGCCGAGCCGGGTCGGATGCTGGCCGTCATGGGTCCTTCCGGCTGTGGCAAGTCAACTCTCCTCGATGCCCTTGGAGGTACCTTATCGAATAAATCTATCTTTCTACAATAATTCAGCAAGTCATAAATGCGCTTTTCAAGTGCCATTATTCTATAGGTAACGCAAGCTCAAAACAAGTTGACTTCTAGATGTTATTAGAAAGTCTCCATTTTGGCTAGTGAAATGTACGATAGCTGTACATGTTTGACATAATGGACAAATTCATAGTTTAATAATGTAGATCTTATAAGCAAAATTGTCTGTATATTACTCTATTACACATTATAAAATAAAAATACAAATCCCCCACTTCTCTAATTATTTATATTGTAATTGGCCCGAGTTATTGAAACCTTTAAATATCTTCTCTTTGGTTAGTATTTAAATTTTCTTTTTGCACTTTTTCACAGATACGCGAATGCTCCTTTATTTGTCAAGCCTAATGAAATAAAAATCTTATTAGTAAAATTAGTAGACATGGGTGACAAATTATATATATTTATTTTGAAATAAATGGAAGGAAGAATTCGACCTTCGAGGAAATATAAGAACCCAACCAGAGTTAGCTACAATCTTTTGTGATCCAACTTTATAGAATAATCTTTGTGTCATGGTATTATTCTTCTGTCCTAGCGACTGATTTGGTAAGTGTGTAAGCCTTTCTATATGCCCAAGCACCAAGGGTTATTCCTCGCCCTATCACACAGATAAAGACTTAGATGAAGAAAAGGAAATCTTTATGATAAATCAGAACGCTGGAGACCTTGGACTAGAAAACAATCGATAATAAACAAATGGGCAAATACCACAACGAATCCTAAATCGGTACATCCGTACCATATTTATATTAAATTAATTTTATATCGCAAATTATTTGAAATTCATACACCTATGACAAATCTATCAAAATCTTTGACCAAAATAAGGGATTTTGGTAGATTTTCAAAACATGAGGGAGCTCTTAGGTCAAAATTGTTTTATCACATTTCCTGATCTTAGTTCATTTTCTTTAGATCTGATTTCTCCAAAACGTCATCATTTAAAAGACCTATTTATTTTGAATTTTCACTTGAATTAATGTCACACACCAATAATCCGAGTTGTTTGCCACGAATGTTTCCATGTTACTAATTTAAGAGGGAACAGAAATTAATAGAGAATAGATTTGTAATAGGTGTACTAATTTGAAATTTTTCACGGCACTGAACATTAATTCGGGGAAAGACTCTATTTGTTTCGTAAAAGATGAGTAATTTGGAAAATATTAGCCTAAAAATAATTGTTTATATCTCTTACAAAAATGAACGAACAAAAAATATCTTCATGGTCCATGAAAATATTTACAACAATGAAAATATTTACAACAATGAAAATATTTGGACATACAAATGATCATTTTTAGGAAATATTTTTAAATGATTCTATTTCGGTGAAACAAACATAGCCTAATAAATGTGGCACAAGCGTATCGATTTGGGATATTTTTATTTTATTTCACATACAACAGTGTTTGGGTAATACTTTTTTCAATCTACGATGCCCACATTTATCCCAATCATCTCATCAAGTGCACCAGATTTAGACTTTTCCCGTGTATACTTATTCCATCCTTTCATTACCATGTCTTACAAAATTTTGGCAGAGTAAATTCAACAACATACGAATATGACCGAACGGCTCGAGTGATTTTTTTTTTTTTTTGGGTCAAATGATTTGTTGAAGTGAACGATTTTCATATGCATCGTAATCCCTTTTGTGAGAAGGCACCCCTTCTCTCGAAATTACGGGGCTCTTTTCTTGTGTTCCTTAAAGGAAAAAACATATTCTCAAGGCAATGCATATGTCAGCGTCATCCCAAGACATAAACCATGTAAACTCCAATTTATTGGGAGATCGTTTCAAGTGGCCGTAGTCATTGACCCTAGATGCATGCTGATCCAGTATGATTACAGCTTTTTATTATTTTAAAAATGTGTTTTCCCACTTGGTCTCCAATGAAGACGTAGACGAAGAAAAATGAGAGTTTTTCATGGTAAATTAAGATGCCAGACATCTTGGATTAGAAAACAAACAATAATATATAAACATTGAAATCACATCATCGAATATTTCGAAGCCACGTTGAGGTAGGCTGACTAATACTGAAGCCGATGAAGTTACGTAACCCGCCAAACCTTAGAAAAGAAACTATAGAAGTCAATGAATCTTATCCAAGCTGTCTCGTCTCATTTATCGGGAAGTCGACGAATGATATGACTTCCCTCCCCCTTCGACAGCTTTCTTCTTTTCCTGACTAATCCCCACAAGACACAACGTTTCTATCGTCTCGGCCGCATTTGATAATCGATAGTTTAGATAGGATTTCGTAACATGATATTACGGGCAGATGAATTTGAATTAGGTATGAATGAGAAAAACATGGATTGTCGATTTTTTCCGTGTTGTGAGGGCATGAAATTAACTGAATTCTCCTCTTTTTATATATATATATTTCAAATTCAAGTATTTAATCATTTGGAACAAAGTACCCAAAAAATCTGTTATCTTTTATTGATCTATTTCATTTTTATTTACGGATTCTATCCCTTTGTTCTTGACAAAAAACTTTTTGCAGGGAGATTAAATTCAAGCACTCAACAGAAAGGAGAGATCTTAATCAATGGTCGCAAACAACCACTTTCTTTCGGAACTTCCGTAAGCCTAGCTGATAGATGTAAATCTTAGTTTATACAAATCGTTCTTATACTAAATTTTCACTTTATTTATTTATTTTTGTTTTGGGTTTTGCTATAGGCTTATGTGACTCAGGATGACACACTAATAACAACTCTAACGGTGAGAGAAGCCGTGTGCTACTCAGCTCAGCTCCAATTGCCAGAATCCATGTCGAAATCGGAGAAGAAGGAGAGAGCTGAGGCGACGATTAGAGAGATGGGATTGCAAGATGCGAGAGATACTAGGATAGGTGGGGGTAGCGCCAAGGGCCTCAGCGGTGGCCAAAAGAGGAGGGTCAGCATTTGCATTGAGATCCTGACACGCCCGAAGCTCCTCTTCCTTGACGAGCCGACCAGCGGGCTTGACAGTGCGGCCTCATACCATGTGATGAACCGCATTGCCAAGCTGGCCCAACATGACCGGAGGACGGTGATTGCCTCGATCCATCAGCCTAGCAGTGAAGTCTTTGAGCTTTTCCACAATCTCTGCCTTCTTTCTTCTGGGAAAACAGTCTATTTTGGCCTTAGATCAGGGGCAGAACAGGTGCATGTGATATTGGACTACTAAGGACTACTAAGTTATAAATTTTTGCTTGTTGCAAGCAATGAACATTTTCTTAACCATCTTTTTTTGTTGCAGTTTTTTGCATCGAATGGTTTCCCATGTCCAACTCTTACAAATCCATGTGATCACTACCTCAGGACGATTAACAAGGACTTCAACTTAGTAAGTCAGCCACTGAAACTTGATTTATTCAACCATAATTTCAAGAATTGAAGGAAATTTCATGGACCCAATGAAACAAAAATTTTTGTCAGGACATTGAACAAGGAGACCATGGCATGAATGCAGAAGAAGCCATTAAAACTCTGGTCAAATCTTATGAGTCATCTCTGATGCGTCATGAAGTTCGGCGGAAAGTGTCCAGGATATCCAAAAAGGTATGCAATTTTTGATATTATGTGGATTTGGAAAATTATAAAGATAAACGAATCAGAAAGTTTCTGATAACTTGTATGTTTCCGTTAGAATGTTGGCGGAAATTTGGGAAGAAATGGAAGTCAAGCAAGCTTCATTACCCAGAGCATTGTTCTGACTAAGCGATCGTTCGTGAACATGTATCGTGACTTGGGGTATTACTGGCTTCGTTTAGCAATCTACATTGCATTGTGTCTGTGTGTTGGGACTATCTTCTACGACATCGGAACCACCTATGGCTCAATTCAGGTAAGGTTTGCTATCGGGACAGTATGTATGTTCTAAATAATCTAGTGAACAAATCGCTGAAGAATGAGATTTATAAGTTATTGCACATTCCATTGACCAAGTTTCTTAATTTTTACGAGTTTACAGGCAAGAGGTTCAATGCTAATGTTCATTGCGGCATTTCTTACTTTTATGGCAATCGGCGGTTTCCCCTCCTTTGTTGAGGACATGAAGGTACTTCTCTCTATTTCCTTTTCTTTTTCTTTTAGGTTTAATGCTCCGATTGCTTATCATTATACCAAAGTCATGAGAATCCTACATTTTCATTTTACCAGGTCTTTGGGCGAGAGAGATTGAATGGGCATTACGGTGTCGCAGCGTTCGTTATAGGCAATACATTTTCGTCCATCCCTTATCTACTAATCATCTCTCTTATCCCAGGAGCCATTGCTTATTACTTGGTTGGCCTCCAAAAGAGTTTTGAGCACTTTGCCTACTTCGCTTCAGTGCTCTTTGCGTGCATGTTGCTAGTCGAGAGCTTGATGATGATCGTCGCAAGTATAGTCCCAGACTTCCTCATGGGGATCATAACTGGTGCAGGAATTCAAGGTGTGATGATGCTAAATGGAGGGTTTTTCAGGTTGCCAGATGATCTCCCCAAGCCATTCTGGAGATATCCCATGTATTACATCTCGTTTCATAAATATGCCAACCAAGGTTTCTTCAAGAATGAGTTCAAAGGGTTAAAGTTTCCCAACCAGATGGCAGGGTCACCTAAAATTGGTGGTGAAGAGATCTTGAGAAACTATTGGCAAGTGGAAATGGGCTACTCTAAATGGGTGGATCTTGCTATCTTGCTTGGCATGGTGGTCGTTTATAGGCTCATGTTCCTTGGAATAATAAAGGCGGCGGAGAAGATGAAGCCGCTGGTGAAAAACTTTAGGGCTAAATCTCCTAACCATCCCGTACATGTCATGGAGAATCATTCTTCAATGCCCTGATGTGGCAGCAAGTTAGGGTTATTTAATAGTGATAAACTGGTGTGCTTATCTTTAACTGTAGTTGAAGTAATAAATCTCATTCCATGGATAGCAATAAAGTCTCTTTGATCATGGGTCTGAAATGTCTGCTTCGTGCTTGATCATGAAGAAATATGTTGAATGGGCTTGTATGGGAAACATATCTCCATAGCATAGGACCAAAGAACATTATTCTAAAACCCCACCACCTTTGAAGCTCAAGATAGTTCTGATGAAGTACAGTTTGTGAACCCAGCCAGGGTTGTGGAGGATACCTCTTATACCAAATGATAAAAGCACACAGTTTTGTGCTCCAGTCCTCATTTCCATTTACAGGAAGAGCCGAGATGGTCATTTGGCCTCTTACTTATATCATGGGTGTGTATTTTGGACCTTTTTGATCCTTACAAAGGATCTCCTATTCATTTCCCTCGACAGATTCGATTCATTTGCAAACTCATCCCACATTTTCCTTAATAAGGTCCCTTCTCATAATGCATTCTAATTAAAGTTAATGTCACGAAAAACCCCAAATTGATACACTTATGATAAATTTACCTCAAACTAATATTTTGATCACAAAAAACTACAAATTGATACATTTATAATAAATTTACCATCTGTTAGTTTTGCGACCTATCTTTTCGAGCCTTGCGATAATCCCAATGAATAGGTTTAGAATCATTCATTTATAAAGTCAATTCAAATTGTTCATACAAATGGCATCTCAAATAAAGTCACTAAACCACCCCACAAATAAATAGAAAATTTGAATAGTACATACAAATGTTGACCTAGAATGACTTCCGATTTGTTAAAATTGCAAATAGATTGGCAATTATAAACATAAGTCCCCTCATACTCATTTTTCACATGACAACGGTTTATTTAAAAGTTTTTTAGATAATCTAAAATATGAATCTAGGAGTTGCCACTAGTCTCTTGTTTGGGGCTAGCTAAATCAAGGGTTGAGAGACCACCCTTGATTTCCATGGGACCAGAGATTTTGTGGGTTTGGGGACTTGGGCTATGGTAAAGATTTCTATTAATGCCTTTTGGTACCTATGAGTATGGTTATTAACTAAAATGGTCATACAGTCTTTTTACATTTTCATACAAGTCTAAAGATAGGTGATCACGCATGGATGGTTTGTTTGTGCCATTTTTACACTAACTATGGAAAAAGAAAAAGAGAGGCAATCAAGGGCTAAAGTACAACACAAGTGCTAAAACTTGGCACAATAGACACTTAAGTGTCAAAACTTCTCGAAGGTACACTTAAGTGTCAAAATCAAAGAAGAATGAGACACTTAAGTGCCAATAGTGAAAATTTCCAAATTTGACGTGGCAATTTTCCAATGAGTTAAGTACAAAATGATGTCATTTTGCGAGCTAACGTGGCTAGGTAAGGGCATAATGACGTTGCTTTTGGTATTGATGTGGCTAAAACAACGTCGTTTTGCCTCTGAATTCGAATTTTAATATAAATAATAATTTAAAATATTAAAAGAACTAAATTTACTTATAAAAAAAAATTAGTAGCAACGTTTGGCAAGGGCCTACACAGCCTTTGTTGCTGCCGCCCCACCATCGCCGATCCCATGCACTTATTGGCACCGTGCAAATCCCAAGTCCGAGCCCATCAAATTCATTTGGACCCACTTTCACTCAAAAACTTAAGACAATTAATTACGGACCAACTAGGATATATTAACTACTTATCACTATACTAATTCTTCAGTGGGACTTCCTAACACAACTCTCAAGCACAACTCAACAATCTCCCCCTCAATGTGAGCTCAATGTTAGGTTTGCTCCCTTTAATGATACACCAATACATATTGGGAGTGGGCCACCAATCAATCATCAATTTTAACACCATTTGTTGGGAGCGCGCAGTAGAAATCTTGATACTATCAATCGGAAGATCGGCAAGAGGAAGCTCAAGTCCAAGCTCATCAACATATTCAATTTGATTCATCTTCACTCAAAAGCTTCAGTCAATTAGTTATGGGCCAATTAAAATATATTAATTGTTCCACACCACACTAATTTTCCAATGTGGAACTTTCTCACATAACTCACACGCGCAACTCAACAACACTTACTTGTTATCAATTCGCATTGAGCCATATCATCTAGTGATACTCCCTTTATTTTATATGCAATCCAGTCATTCGTCTCATTTGTCTAGGCCCTCATGCACAAATGATCACTCCCGATATTTGTCAGATCGAATATGGGTGTAGTCTCTCCACGACCAAGCCATTATTGGAGAGGGTCCGACTCTAATACTATATGTAAAAACTTTGCTCATTCCACATGAGCCATCCTTAGAAGGACTAATCTGAGTAACCAAAAAAGGCTATGGCTATTTGGGGGTGGGCATTAATTTATAAATCATTGAAGAGAACATCTTTCAATTGATATATGGCTCTTCACTAAATATAGAAAGGAGAGAGATGTCAAGAGGACATCTAATACAAACCAAGCAAGTGTTGGCACAAATAAATAGGGGCTAAGAAGAATATTTTCTTTTAAATAAACCAGTGCATACTCTACTATTTTGACCAAGCCTGGCTAAGGAAGGGTTACAACATAGAGAATAACTTATCAAATATAATGGGACACTTACGGGCAAATATTGGTACTAATTGTTACCACATACATTTCTAGATAAGGTTGACATTAAATGTTGGTACACCCTTTTTTTCCAAATGAACAACTTTTGCAGAGAGATTTAAGTTCAAGCATCCAACAGATCGGAGAGATCTTGATAAACGATCACAAACAACCTTTTTCTTTCGGCACTTCGGTAAGCCTAGCCGAAGATGCAGTGCTTTATTGAATTTCAATTGCAGCATTCCTTGCCAAATCTTGTTTATACAAATCGCTCTTAGTAATAAATTTTCACTTTGTTCATTTCTTTTTGGGGGTTTTTTTAAAAGGCTTTTGTGACTCAGGATGACACACTCATGACAACTTTAACGTTGAGAGAAGCTGTGTACTATTCGGCTCAGCTCCTATTGTCCGGAATCCATGTCCAAGTCGGAGAAGAAGGAGAGAGCCCAGGCGACGATTAGAGAGATGGGACTGCAAGACACGATAGACACGAGGATAGGCAGCAGGAGTGCCAAGGGCCTTAGTGGTGGCCAAAAGAGGAGAGTGAGCATTTGCATCGAGATCCTGACGCGCCCCAAGCTACACTTCCTCGACGAACCAACCAGTGGGCTTGACAGCGCTGCGTCATACCATGTGATGAACCAACGGTGCTCACCTCGATTCATCAGCCTGGCAGTGAAGTCTTCGAACTTCATGCCTTCTTTCTTCTGGGAAAACTGTCTATTTTGGCCTCAGATCAGGGGCAGAACAGGTGCTTGTTATATTTGACTTCCATGTTATGAATCTTTACTTGTTGCAAGCAACAAACATTTTCCTAACTATCGCTTTTTCTTTTTTCTTTCTATTTTTTCTTTTTATGCAGTTTTTTGCATCAAATGGTTTTCCATGTCCAACTCTTAAAAATCCATCTGATCACTATCTCGGGACGATTAACGGGGACTTCAACGCAGTAAGTCATGCCACTCAAACTTAATTTGTTCAACCATAATTTCAAAAATTGAAGGAGATCTCATGGACCCAATGAAACAATATTTCTTCTCAGGGCATTGAACGAGGAGGCAATGGCATGAATGCTGAAGAAGCCATCGACAATCTGGTCACGTCTTATCAGTCATCTCCAATTTGTCACCAAGTTCAGTAGCAAGTGTCCAAGACATCCGAGAAGGTATGAAATTTTATTATTATGTGGATTGGAAACTTAAAATTTATTACGAATCTAAGAGTTTTTGATAAGTTGCGTGTTTCCGTTAGAATTTTGGAGGAAATTTGGAAAGAAATGGAAGTCGAGCAAGCTTCGTTACCCATTGAATTAGAATTTTGGAGGAACTTTGGAAAGAAATGGAAGTCAAACCAGCTTCATTACCCACAGCCTTGTCATAACTAAGCGATCGTTCGTGAACATGTATCCCGACTTGGGGTATCACTGGCTTCATTTAGCAATCTACGTTGCATTGTCTGTGTTGGGACTATTTTCCACGACATCAGATCCACCTAAGGTTCAATTCAAGTAAGCTCCACTAGTGTGACAAACTTAGTGAAGAATGAGATTTATAAGTTTTCTGCACATTCTATTTACCAAGTTTATTAATTTCTACGAATTTGCAGGCAAGAGGTTCGATGTTAATGTTCTTTGCGGCATTTCTTGTTTTTTATGGCAATCGGCGGATTCCCCTCATTTGTTGAGGACATAAAGGTACTTCACTTGATGGTTTTATTTATGTAGATGGGCCTAAGTTGGCCCGTCCGCCCATGTTGGGCCTAAAAGCTCGGCCCGTAAGATAAGGGCCCATGGATGAAGGGTTGAGATATGAAGAGGTGTTACGTTGAGGGGATGTGTCTTTTGGAGAAGACGGATTTAAGGGGAGAAAAGAAAAAGGGAACACACCTTTTGGACGTACATACGCTTTTCTTTTCTCTCTCTCCCAAAACCAACGTAAGTTTTCTCCCCCTTGAACCAACAGTACGCTCCTTGGTAGAGCGAGATCAGATTCTTCCTCGAACGGCAACGTTGGTGTTTAATCTGTGGATAATAAGGTACGCTCGATTCTGTGGTGTGTCTTTGATCGGTGATACATGTTATTCTTGGGCTCGTCTTCCGTATTCGTTTTAGGGGTTCGATTTAGTGTTGAATCCGTTTTAGGGATTCAGATATTCCCGACATTGGTATCAGAGCCGTATTTCATGTTTTCCCGACCCCTTTTCATCTTTATGAATCAATTTTTGATTGAATTTTCATTAAACCCCGCTGTCGACCGATTGGGGATGGACAATCTCGACACCCATCTACTGTTCCCCCTATTTTTTGATTTTCTGTAGATCGAATTGCGATTCTGATTATTTAAGGTTGAAGTACTCAGCGATGCGAGAATTTCGAATGGTTGCTCGCCATCGGACGCCGCCGGATGCGCCGCCACGTGCGGCCGATGTGTTTGGCTTCGTCGATGCGTGCGTTGCACGCGCCGAGGCGGTTCCCAAGCGTGTGCGACGCACGCGCGAGTAGTGGAAACTGTTAAGGAAATCCTTTATGATGTTTTGAAGATGACAAAATAAATCAAAGGCTACTAATATGTTTAATGGTTGAGTAATAGACTATGCATATGATAGAATGTGTAAAAGACATTATCAAAGTCTATTCTTGGAAGAACCAGAAGACAGACTCTATGCTGAAGCTGAACCAGAAGACAAACTCTATGCTGAAGCAGAATATGTTTAGACTTAGATTGTAAAGTCTATCGCACTCAGACTCAGATTGTAAAGTCTATTGCTCTCAGACTATACATCCAGATTCGACAGAACGTAACTCAAGCCCTGAAGATATAACGGCTAGTGATTTAGTTTGGATTCCACATCAAGATTGATTTGATTGACGATTGGATCTTGAAGACAAGAACTTTCTATACGAAGAAGCTTTACTTATGGAAACCAAGATTCCGTTTGTATGGGCGATCGGAATCAATTTGGGATTCTACCTTTGTCACTCAACGGCTACCAAATCCTCTAGATACAGAGCTGTCCAATGGGTATATTGGAAGACGATTCTCCGGGATACTGTCCAACGGGTAGTTTGGAAGTGGAGGAGTATTTAAGGAGATCATGGACCGATGAGCAAGTAAGAGATAGAGCGTAGAATTTATAATTCCAAAGTCTGAGCGATCTTCGATCATACACTTGTCTTTGGAGAGCTTAAACGTTTGTGATCGTGAGGGAAATACCAAAAGAGTGACTTAGTGAGATAGTGTGATCTACTAAGTATTTGCACTCGAAGTTGTAATCTCTTGTTGATTGCATAGTGGAATCCAGCTAAGAAGGCTGTTAGCGTGGGAGAGTGGACGTAGGCTTGGATTAAGCCGAACCACTATAAATCTTGTGTTCTTATTCTCTTCCCTAACTCCTTTGTTTTGTTCGAAGTTTATTTTATTCCGCATATATTTGCCAAGGTTTATTTTAAACACCTATTCACCCCCCTCTAGGTGTTCATACTAGCTATCTCAGAAACCGCATGCGCGTGCGGCAACTGCCTGCGCGTGCGAGGCACGCACCGGCTGACGTCATCGTGATGTCGGCCGGCGGTTGCCCACGCACACGCAGGGCACGTGCCGGTCGGTCCGTCCGACCGGCCCGACCGGCCCGACTCGACCCTACCCGTTCGACCCGGCGGACCTGTTGACCAACCCGTTGACTTGACCCTGTCATCCGTTGACCGATGTAAAAAAAAAAGGGGGGGAAATTTTGTATTTTCCAATTTTGTTCATTAGGGATTATAAGTAATCCATTTTTGTTTTGCATTTTGTTGCATAAACTATGATGTGTTAAGCAAACATACCTGCATTTCCGAGAACGGAGGAGGAAAATGCAAGACTTAAAGGGCTAATGACAGAGTTAGCTAATTATCGGTGGAATGATGGTAATATAGTATCACACGTGGTCATGGTCAATCAGATAATACAATAAATCATCTGGAATGGTTATCTTGTGCTGGATTTTGAGAATGTGCCGGCTTTAATGAACACTCTTCCACCTGAATGGCAAGCAGTGTTAGATCGTCTATGGGAGGTTAATGTGGTCCCGGATTATAGGAGACTTACGGTAGCTTTTGTAAGAGAATACTATAGGATAGAATTAACTAAAGCTTCAACCCTTGGGATAAGTGCCACATGGCGCAGAGTGAATGCGCCATGGAAGTGGCATGAGAGCTCTCTAAAAGTCTTTCCTTGGTTGGCCAATGTACCTTCAGATTTCTTAGAGAATTTTACTGATAGATTAGAAAAGACTTTCCCTATTTATTTCTTAGATTAGTTTGAGATGTTTTAGGTGTAGATATCTCTTTCTATGTTGATATTTTTTTTCTATATATATATTACTTAGTGTGATGGACATGTTTGATTATTGAAAGTTTAATGTTATTTATTGCTGTAAATTAGTATGTTAATTTACAATACATCGTGAGAAGTTCAAGAAAGTTTTAGTGATTTTGTTGAACTTATTTTGCATAGAAGATTATATTAATGATAGTTTTAAGTTATGAGTTTTTGGATGATGATTGGAAACATAGTGACATTTTGATTCTGAAACCATACTTAAAATTATTCATTAATATGATGGGTCTATGCAAAAATAGATGCATAAATGATAGTCATTAATAATTCGTGCATATGTGTCTGATATGTTTAGATCGATGACTTCAGCAACTAAGATCATAATTGCTGATTTGAACAAAGAAGACAAAATAAACGGCGAGAATTGTGAAATATTGAGTATGAAAATTCTATATGTGCTTGAAAAGCAAAAAGCACTAGAAGTTATTGACCATGTTATGGAAGAAATTGAGGATGATATGCGCCACCTTGAGCTAGCAGAGGGTTGCCTCAAGGCATTTGAGAAGGAAACACATATTTGCTCTATTGCTTCCAGCTCAGAAGGAGCTTCGAGCTCTAAGCGCAAGCGTATTGATTTGTTCAATATGTGGAAATGCAAGAGATCAAGTTATTCTTGCAAGAAACCAAGAGCCGACCAACATAAGAGAGAAAAACATCATCGAGTGAAGAGTATTTCAAGGGTGAAATGTTACAACTGTGACCAGAATGGTCACTACGCTTGTGACTGTCGCGAGTCAAAGAATGTACTCACCCATTGTACTCTTAAGAGCTTTGCTAATGTGTCAAGTTCTGTATTCTTAGCTGAATTTAATCCTTTGTGGACTGTAAATTCGGGAGCAACAGAACATGTAGCGAATGATAGAAAATCCTTCGTAGAATTTCGACGAGTTTCGATTGGAACTAAGTGGATTTATGTAGGAAATAACTCAAGAGCTGAAGTTAAAGGAATTGACACTTGTCAATTGAACATGCGTGGTGGACGCACCTTGTTCCCACATGATGTTTTATATGCTCCGGAAGATTCGTCGAAATTTAGTATTTGTTTTGGTATTGGTTGAGCCTAATTTTAGTGTGAACTTCCATAATAGCGGTGTAGATTTGTATTTGGATACAAACTACTATGGTTGTGGTCATTTTCTGGATGGTTTTATTGTACTAAATGTTGACTGTGGTGATGTCAATGTTTGTTATTCCCTTTTCACGTCTTCTACTTCACATGATAATGATGTGAATGTGTGGCATGTTAGGTTTGGTTATATTGGCTAACAACGTATGAATAGACTAGCCAAATAGGGCTTGTTGGGTAACATTGAAAAAGTCGATTTGCCCATATGTGAGCATTACCTAGTAGGGAAAACAACAAGAAAACCATTTGGAAAAGGGAAAAGAGCTGAATTTCCTTTGCATTTAATCCATTCTGACGTCTGTGGTCCAATGAATGTGAGAGGAAGGCATAGGGCTGTTTATTTCATCACATTTATAGATGATTATACTCGATTCGGATATGTCTATTTAATTTCTCATAAATCTGAAGCATTGAGTTATTTCAAAAAGTTTATGAACTTCGTAGAAAATCAATTAAACAAGAAAATAAAAGTATTAAGATCCGATCGAGATCGTGAATATTTATCTGATGAGTTCAGAAAGTTATGTGATGAAAAAGGAATAGAAAGATAGTTGTCTGTTCCTTATACTCCTCAACAAAATGGTGTTGCGGAAAGAAGAAACAGAACCCTTCTGGAAATAGTTAGGTCCATGATGGCACATGCTAACTTGCCTATCACTTTTTTGAGTGATGCTTTGTTAACTGCTGCCTATATGCTTAATCGAGTGCCTTCCAAATCAGTTACTTCCACTTCATATGAGTTATGGACAGGTAGAAAACCGGACTTAAGTTTTCTTAAGCCATATGGAGTTGTGCTGCCTATACTCATGAGTCCTCTCACAAGTTTGGGAAATTGGATCCTAGAGAAAAGAAGAGTATTTTCATAAGATATTCTGAACACTCCAAAGGGTATGTGTTCACAGGTGAGCAGGAAAGTGAGAGTATAATTGAGTTTGAATTACGGGATGTCACATTCTTAGAGAATGATTTTCCTAAGAAGGGCGAAATAGGTGAGGACTTCTCCCTATTTGAAACCTTGGATCCAGATAATGAATTTAGTGGAGTTCGTCCAAGTGGGAGTAACATGAGAAGTGATGAATTTAATTCAACTCACTCTCAATTATAACCGCATCATAAGACGATATCATCATTATCTAATCCGAGTGGGAGCATAATGGGGAATAATATGCAAAGTGTACCATCTCCCGTACGGCGAACAAGTCGCAAAAGTATTCCCCGTTGACATTTTGACATTGAAGGGGAAATTTTTATGGTTACTTCACAAGATGAAGATGAGCCAAGGAATGTAAATGAGGCTCTAAATTGCCCTAGTAAAAAAAAAATGGATTCATGCAGTGGAAGGGGAGATGTAGTCAATAAAGTCAAACCATGTTTGGGAATTGGTTGATCTTCCAAAAGGACGCAAAGCTATTGAGAACAAGTGGGTTCTCAAAATAAAGCGTAAAGCTGATGGCTCGATAGAAAGGCATAAGGCTCGCCTTGTGGCAAAGGGGTATAATCAACATGAATGAATTGATTATGAAGAAATATTTTCTCTTGTAGTGAGATTTACCTCAATTCGCAGTATTCTGGCAATAGTGGCAAGTATGGATCTTGAGTTATATCAAATAGATGTAATGACTGTTTTTCTCAATGGAGAATTAGATGAAAAAATATATATGGAATAACCTACTGGTTTCATAATGAAAGGCCAAGAAGAAAATGTATGTCGACTTTTGAGATCGCTATATGGCCTTAAGCAGTCGTCAAGACAATAGTATATACGTTTTCATAATAATATAATGGCATATGATTTTACAATGATAAATGAGAATCATTGTGTATATATCAAAAGATCCAAAGACCAATTTATGATCATATCATTATATGTTAATGATATACTAATTGCCGGAAGCAATATGGAGTTTGTTAATACTGTCAAGAGTTGGTTGTTTTCCAACTTTGAGATGAAGGACATGGGTGAGGCTGCATACATTCTTGGAGTTAAGATTTCAAGAAATCGTTCGAAGAGATCATTGTCTCTTTCGCAAGAAACATATATAAATAAGGTTCTTGAACGATTTCGTATGCAAGATTGTAAACCCATAGATACTCCTATTGCAAAAGGTGAAGGTCCATAAGATAAGGAACGAATGAAACATGTTCCTTATGCTAGTGCTATTGGGAGCTTGATGTACACTATGATGTGTATAATACCTGACATATACTTTACAGTTGGAATGGTGAGTAGATACCAATACAATCTAGGTCAAGCACATTGGAAAGCCATTAAGAGAATAATGACGCATCTAAAGGGAACTGCTGATTATGCTCCGAGTTATTAAGGAAATGATCTGCGACTCGAAGGCTATTTTGATGCTGATTGGGGAGGAGATTTAGATGAAAGGAAATCTACCTCTAGGTTTGTTTTCTTACTGAATAATGGCGACATATGTTAGAGCAGTAAGAAATAAACATGTATAGTCTTGTCCATGATGGAAGCTGAGTTCGTGGCATTATCAACAGCAATACAAGAAGGTGTTTGGCTTAAGAGATTTTTGGATCATTTAGGTGTTATTGGGTATGCTGCAAATCCATTATTGGTTAACTGTAATAGCCAAGCAGTTATAGCATACACCAAATATCCAAAATATCATGGCAAGACCAAACATATAGATACCAAGTATAATTTTGTTAAGGATATGGTTGCACGAAAAGATGTGAACTCACAGTACATATCTAAGCATAGAATGGTAGTAGATCCTATGACAAAGCCAATACCTATTTTGTGGTCATGTGAAATCTCTGGGATTGCGTAGAGGCTGATGTATTGAATATTGTAATTTTCCTTAAGTGTTCACATTTGATGAATTTGTGTTTTCATCATTAATGCCTATAAATTTTTTGTTTGACATTTATGCATCTAATACTCAGTGCATCATATTAAGTTGAGAAAGTATGTCGGACAGATAAAAGATTAGCCAACTCACATGGGTAATCGCCTCTATTTATTGTGTGATAAATAGAGATGAGACGATTTTTAAGCTTATTATCTAAGTGATAATCGAGAGCTCAAGCTTAAAATACATAAGTCACCTTAATTGAGTGTTAAGATGAGGATATAATATTTATTATGTCCGAAAGTAAAATAACCCACATATTTTACTTTATTTGTCTATGATGCCAGATGTGAGTTCTGATTAATTCTGTGAATGAGTAGATATGTGAACTCAAGTTAGACATTATTTATGTCTGAACTATCATCTGTACGGTATTAAATGTGTAGACATACGCTCCATGGGAAATGAGTTAAATACCGTAATACGTATTTCATACTACATATGCATGAGACGACCAATAAGAGTAGCAAAAGTTTGATCTCAACTTTTGTATCGTGTGAGACTCTTGAGGAAAAGAGTTCCTCAATTTAGTACTCTCATGACTCTTACTTATTCTCAAGATTTCTATTTAGTGTTTGTTATATTAGGATGTTGCCAATGATCATGAATTGATTCAATCTAATGGGACATTTCTAGAAAAGTAAGTTGAACTGAAATTGAGGTTTGAAGAAAAGAGGAAGATCGAATTTGGAGAATCACATATTAGTTTTATGTTCACTAGTCAACCAATTATAGTCGTCTTCGAGATAATCATAATTGTGAATACAATATATCGTTGTTTAAAAAGAGATCAAGAGAGATATAAATGTGATCGATCGATCTAGGTACTGCATACTAAATCTACTCAAAGTATGATGCCATTATGAGCTGCTATATATTCTTAACAGATGTATGGCAACGAGCTCTCAAAGTATGCTGGTCGCACGGATTATTCACCGGTATGAATGTTGTAGAGAGGTAAAGAGGATCTTGTTTGGCCCACCATATGCGAGTGAGAGATGATGGTTTTACTTATGTAGATAGGCCTAAGTTGGCCCGTCCGCCCATGTTGGGCCTAAAAGCCCGGCCCGTAAGATAAGAGCCCATGGATGAAGGGTTGAGATATGAAGAGGTGTTACGTTGAGGGGATGTGTCTTTTGGAGAATACGTATTTAAGGGGAGAAAAGAAAAAGAGAATGCACATTTTGGATGTACGTACGCTTGTCTTTTCCCCCTCTCCCAAAACCAACGTAAGTTTTCTCCCCCTTGAACCAACAGTACGCTCCTTGGTAGACCGGGATTAGATTCTTCCTCAAATGGCAATGTTGGTGTTTAATCTGTGGATAATAAGGTATGCTCGATTCTGTGGTGTGTCTTTGATCGGTGATACATGTTATTCTTGGGCTCGTCTTCCGCATTCGTTTTAGGGGTTCGATTTAGTGTCGAATCCGTTTCAATGATTCAGATATTCCCGACGTCACTTAATTTCCCCTTTCTTTTCTTTTCTCTTTTTTTGATGCTCCGATTGGTTTTCACTGTGCCAAAGTAATAAGATTCCTACATTTTCATTTTACCAATCTTTGGGCGAGAGATATTGAATGAGCACTATGGTGTAGCCGTGTTCGTTGTAGGCAGTACATTTTCGTCCATTTCTTATCTACTAATCATCTCTCTTGTCTCGGGAGCCATAACTTATTACTTGGTTGGCCTCCGAAAGAGTTTTGAGCACTTTGCATACTTTACTTCATTGCTCTTTGCATGCATGTTGCTAGTCAAGAGCTTGATGACGATCGTTGCAAGTATAGTTCCTGACTTCCTCATGGGAATCATAATTGGTGCCGGAATTCAAGGTGTGATGATGCTAAATGGAGGGTTTTCAGGTTGCTAAATGATATCCCCAAGCTATTCTGGAGATATCCCATGTATTACATCTCCTTCCATGAGTATGCCAATCAAGGTTTCTTCAAGAATGAGTTCAAAGGGTTAATGTTTCCCAACCAGATGGGAGGATCACCTACAATAGGTGGTGAAGAAATCTTGAGAAATTATTGGCAAGTGGAAATGGACTACTCTAAATGGGTGGATCTTGCTATCTTACTTGGAATGGTGGTTGTTCACAGGCTAATGTTCCTTGGAATAATAAAGGCCATGGAGAAGATGAAGCCACTGGTGAAAAACTTAAGGGCTAAATCTCTTAAACGTCCTAAACTTGTCGTGAAGAACTTGTCAATGCCAAAATAATACAGGGAGCTAGGGTTAATTATGTGATGGTGTGAAATTTGGTGTGTTTATCTTCAATTGTTGTTGAAGTAAATACATCTCCTTGTATGGATAATAATGAGCTCTCTTAAATCATGGGTATGAAATGTTTGCTTTTATGCTTGATTGCAAAGACATGTTGAATGAGATTGTATCACACAATGCTTAACCAACAATCTCCCTATCTCACAAAGGAATTCTTAAGAACTATACCACAATATTCTCTAACTTAGACACTCATCTTTTGGATGCACTTCATGAGAACGCACAATTGATGGTTGCTCACTTATGGGCAAAAATTTGATTTCCTTTATTGGCTCAAATGGAGACATATTCTCAACGCGATATTTTAAAATTCTGATAATCAGAGCTATCATTTTCATTAAAATGATTGGAACAATTGCCTCAAGGACATTTGTTGAACGTTCAAATAGGAAAATTTGTTATCTTAAATACACTATCCCTTTCTTGCTACATATGATGAATGTATTCAGAAATCAATGCATTTCCTTATTAAGTATACTTAATAATTGCTTCGAGAGCATTGGTTGGCAAGACCACAAGAAATGGCTTATCAGACAATAAAAGTTAGTTGGCGGTACTATTTTCACCCTCTATATAACTAAATCTACCCAATTTTCATCAAAAAGACAAAATTACCCTCAATCATTCAATTGCAATTTAGATTTTGTGTTCTCAAATTTATTTACATTCCTTTTGCAGTTTTTTTTTTTTTTATATCTATGTAGGATCTACTTACTATACATAAGAATTTCATATGTTTATTTTTTTATTTATTGTAGATTTCCCATGGATATTAAAAGCACTATTTTTTTATTGTTAGAATTACTTCCATAAAAATTTATTTTGTTGAAAAGAGATTTTCAAAAATCTAGTTCTTTTCCACAATATTGCTCATTTATTATGGATAAATTACTTTGTGGATGACATTTAATTATATCAAAACATTATATAAAGTAAGAATTTTTTTGGAAATGCCAGTGAAATGTCATTATTTTGATTTGACAAAAATTAATATAAAAAAAATTATCAAGACACCTTATTATGCATAATGTTTTTAGTGTATTCCTATATATTCCTATAACGCCTTAGATGCTCTATATAAAAAAATCTCTCACCCGTATAATAAGGAAAAGAGATAAATTCTTAAATGTAGTAAATAAAGAGACTTGATATATGTTGTAGACTAATGAAATTACTAAAAAGTTCACCAAAAAAGTGAGCTTTTGAGATAAGAGAGACAAAAAAATAGACGAGTTGTTAAGATCGATGATGAAAAAAAAAATTCCAGTTTTCTACTATATCAAAGAATATCTTTTTTCCTTACTACTTACAAGATGATTTTACACGGAGTATGTAAAACGTTATAAGAATATCTAAGAATGCATTTTTCTATAATAAGCTAAAAAATAAAATATGTAAAATATTTAATAAAACTATCATAAATAGAAAAAGAAAAAAAGAAAGAATTGGATCATCTGGTCTAGTCTTTTTAATGTGAGTGTGGGTGGACATAGTCATTTAGTGGGATGGAAATAGTCCTGCAAAAAGTGGGCTAAATTCTATAAAATAATGGCTAACACATGCAATCCAAGTTTTTCCAAACAGTTAAATATATAACAATGTAGTCCACAACAAAGAGGGCTGTTCATGAACAAGTTGGCTCATCAAATTTGGAATTTGACCGGGCCAAAATGATCTTTAAAAGACAAATCTATCTTTACTGTGATCTTGAAAATGGTTTAGGTTGTCTCCTTTATCGCACTGAAAGGTTGAGGAATATGTGAATTTTTTAGTATTGCGTGACTGTGATCCAAGTTGAAGTGATCTATGAGCTATACCGAGACAAGCCATCTAATAAATAAATAAATAAAGTGTGAATTTCCCACAATAGCTGTTGAAGTAGTCCATGATTGTAAAAGATAATTATTTGGTTTCTTTTCCTCTGCTGACAAAACTTTTGTTTAATTAACAACTTGACTATGGCCGTTGATTCATGATTACTCAAAAGGGCCTCTCCTAATCAATGTGAGAATCAAAACGTTTTAAACTCTCCCACTTAAATAATTGGTGTCCTCATTAGTGTTGAGTTGTATCACTTGGTGACCCCCTCTACTTGATGTTCGGTTCAGCCATTTGTTGCATCTTGTCCGAGCCCTCACACACAAGCAATCACTCCCTATCTTTGTTGGATCAAATATGGGCGTAGTTTGTCCACAACCAAGCCTTTATTGGAGATGGTCCAGCTCTGATACCATCTATAAAAGCTTGGCTCATTCCACATGAGCCAACTAATCTAAGCAAACACAAAAGGTAGTGGCCATTCGGGGGTGAGTGCTAATTTATAAATCACAGAAGATAACATCTTTCAACCAATGTATAGGCTCTTGATTAAATATAGAAAGGAGAGAGAGATGTCATGAGGACCGAGTTGAGGCTAGCAAAATGTAAACAATGCCATACAATCTAAGCGAGCATTACACGATTCAGGTTCATCTATTTCCAACCAAGCAAGTGTTGGCAAAAATAAACATGTGCTAAGAAGAAAATTTTCTTTCAAATAAACCAAGGCCTGCACTGCGCGAAAAACAAATTATCAATTTAACGGGACATTTATGGGCTAATTTTGGTACTCATTCTTACCACATACTTTTCTAGGTAAGTTTGACATTGAATGTTGGTACACCCTTTTTAGTCAGAGAAGTGTAATTTAGTGAAGCCAACTTTGACCACATTTTGATTAGAGCCATTAATATTTAGAATTAGCGGGTCCAGAAAGTTAATTGCTTCCTCGTCCAAGAAAGTTCACAAATTGATAAGAAGTAAATACATGGGGTTAAGGACTTAGATCTAGCCATGAAGACAGTGCCAGAAGTCATTAGAAGGTCCAACCTAAAATCTTAAGTTGGTAATTAGAATGGATGCCGAGAAGAGACCTAATGTAAGCTTGGTTAAGGATTCGGAAATGAACAGGTGATCCCTTGTGAGGATCAACAAGGTCCACAATACATTTGGTGCAGTACGGATCCTCAACAACCATGGCTGGATTCACAATCTGTACTTCTTCAGAACTGTCTTGAGTTTGAAAGATCAAATGGGGGTTTAGAATAATGCTCTTTGCTCCTATGTTATCGAGATATGTTTCCCATACAGACTCATTCAACATTTCTGTATGATCAAGCATGGAGTACATTATTATCCATGGAAGGAGATTTATTAATTCATCTATAATTAAAGATAAACACACCAGTTTACCACTGAAAAATAAGTAACCCTAACTTGCTGCCATATTAAGGCGTTGAAGAAGGGTTCTCCATGGCAGGTGTAGGATGTCTAGGAGATTTAGCCCTAAAGATGTTCACCAGCGGCTTCATCTTCTCCACTGCCTTTATAATTCCAAGGAACATTAACCTATAAACAACCACCATCCCAAGCAAGGTAGCAAGATCCACCCATTTAGAGTAGCCCATCTCCACTTGCCAATAGTTCCTCAAGATTTCTTCACCACTGATTGTTGGTGACCCTCCCATCTGGTTGGGAAATATTAACCCTTCAAACTCATTCTTGAAGAAACCTTGGTTGGCATACTTATGGAAGGAGATGTAATACATGGGATATCTCCAGAATGGCTTGGGGAGATCATCTGGCAACCTGAAAAACCCTCCATTTAGCATCATCACACCTTGAATTCCAGCACCAGTTATGATCCCCATGAGGAAGTCAGGGACTACACTTGCGACGATCATCATTAGGCTCTCGACTAGTAACATGCACGCGAAGAGGACCAAAGCGAAGTACACAAAGTGCTCGAAACTCTTTTGGAGGCCAACCAAGTAATAAGCTATGGCTCCTGGGATAAGAGAGATGATTAGCAGATAAGGGATGGACGAAAATGTATTGCCTACCACGAACGCGGCTACACCATAATGCCCATTCAATCTCTCTCGCCCAAAGACCTGGTAAAATGAAAATGTAGGATTCTCATGACTTCGGTACAATGAAAAGCAATCGGAGCATCAACATAAAAGAAAAGAAAAAAGGAAGATTAAAAGAAATGCCTTCATGTCCTCAACAAAGGAGGGGAATCCGCCGATTGCCATAAAAGTAAGAAATGCTGCAACGAACATTAGCATAGAACCTCTTGCCTGAAAATTCGTTAAAATTATGAAACTTGGTCAATGCAATGTGCAATAACTTTAAATCTCATTCTTCATTGATTTGGTTACTAGATTATTTAGAACACACCGTCAAGCTAGAGAGCTTACCTGAATTGAGCCGTAGGTGAATCCAATGTCGTAGAAGATAGTCCCAACACACAGACACAATGCAATGTAGACTGCTAAACGAAGCCAGTAATACCCCAAGTCACGATACATGTTCACGAACGATCGCTTGGTTAGAACGAGGCTTTGGGTAAGGAAGCTTGCTTGACTCCCATGTCTTTCCAAATTTCCTCCAACATTCTAATGGAAACACACAAGTTATCAGAAACTCTCAGATTCTTATATTTTATAAGTTTCCAATCGACATAATATCGAAATTGCGGAAAAAGCACCAAAATAGTCCTAAACCTTTTGTATTGGTACTAATTCAGCCCTAAACTTTTTAATTGGACCAATTTAGTCCTAAACCTTTACACATTGGTACCGATTCACTCCATCCAGCTAATTTAAGTAGGAAATTGTTGACGTGGCCATCGACGATCTTATGTGGCACCACGTGGACAAATTTAATAATTTTTTATATTTCTTTACAGATTTTTTAAATTATATTTTTCTTTTTTTTTCTTTTTTGCTCTTTTTCTTTTCTCCTTAACCCTTGGCCAGCGAGGTTGCTAGCCGGCCAACCATCGCCGGCCACTAGCAAGGGCCGCCGCACCTCGCCGACCACAAGCGAGGGCGTCGGCCCCCGCCCAAATCCAAACAAGAGCCAAAATCCTCGCCCATTGGTCGACAAGGGCCCTTGCGCCCTCGTCGGCCATAGGCGAGGGCTGCCGCGCCCTCGCCAGCCAATGGGAAAGGGTTTCAGCCCTCGCCTAGATTTGGGCGGGGGCCGATTCCCTCGCTTGTGGCCGGCCAGGGCGCGGGGCCCCTCGTCCTAACCAGCCTATGGCCGGCGATGGTCGGCCAACCGGTGACCTTGCCGGCCAAGGGTTAAAGGGAAAAGAAAAAAAAGAGAGAAAAAAAAATAATTTCAAAAATCTGAAAAAAAAAATATAAACAATTATAAAATTTGTCCAAGTGGCGCCACATAAAACCGACGGCGGTCATGTCAGCAATTTCCGGCTTAAATTAGCCTGATGGACTTAATTGGTACCAACGTGAAAAAGTTTAGGACTAAATTGGTCCAATTAAAAAGTTTAGGACTGAATTGGTACCAATATAAAAGATTTAAGACTATTTTGGTACTTTTCCCTCGAAATTGCATACCTTTCCAGATATCTTGGACACTTGCTGCTGAACTTGGTGACACATCAGAGATGACAAATAAGATTTGACCAGAGTGTCAATGGCCTTTTTGGCATTCATGCCATTGCTTCCTTGTTCGATGTCCTGACAAGAAATTTTTGTTTCATCGGGTCCATGAAATTTCCTTTGTGTCTTGAAATTATGGTCGAACAAATCAAGTTTCAGTTGCATGGCTTACCGCGTCGAAGTCCTTGTTAATCGTCCTGAGGTAGTGATCAGACGGATTTCGAAGAGTTGGACATGGGAAACCATTTGATGCAAAAAACTGCAAAAAGTAAATAAGGAAAAAAAAAAAAAGATAGTCAGGTAAATGTTCGTTGCTTGCTACAAGAAAAAGTTCATAACCTAGTAGTCCAGCATCACAAGCACCTGTTCTGCCACTGATCTAAGGCCAAAAAAGACTGTTTTCCCAGAAGAAAGAAGGCAGAGATTGTGGAAAAGCTCAAAGACTTCACTGCTAGGCTGATGAATCGAGGCAATCACCGTCCTCTGGTCATGACTGGCTAGCTTGGCAATGCGGTTCATCACATGGTATGACGCAGCGCTGTCGAGGCCGCTGGTTGGCTCGTCAAGGAAGAGTAGCATCGGGCGCGTCAGGATCTCGATGCAAATGCTCACTCTCCTTTTTTGGCCACCACTGAGGCCTTTGGCGCTCCCCCCACCTATCCTAGTATCTCTCGCATCTTGCAGTCCCATCTCTCTAATCGTTGCCTCAGCTCGCTCCTTCTTCTCTGAATTCGACATGGATTCCGGCAATTGGAGCTGAGCGGAGTAGTACACGGCTTCTCTCACCGTTAAAGTTGTTATCAGTGTGTCATCCTGAGTGACATAAGCCTATAACAAAACCAAAACGAAAAATAAATAAAGTGAAAATTTACGAAGAACGATTTGTATAAACTACGATTTGGCTAGGAAATCTGCACATTGAAATTCAACTCAACGCCACATCTATCAGCTAGGCTTACCGAAGTTCCGAAAGAAAGTGGTTGTCTGCGACCATTAATTAAGATCTCTCCTGTCTGTTGAGTGCTTGAACTTAGTCTCCCTGCAAAAAGTTGCTTCTTAAGAAAAAGGAAACGGTGGAAACCGAGAGTAAATATGAAAAAAATTAATAAATGTTATTTAAGGGTTACTGATATGTTAGTTACTTCGTCGATTGTTCTCCTCGAAAACAAATTAATCTACTTCTAAATGATTAACTGCTTGAATGTGAGGTAAAAAAGCTAATTCGATTAAATCTATTCAGCTGCATCACAATTGAATATGCAACAACAGTCCATGAGGGCATGCTAAGAATGAAACTTAAGTTCCCACTCATGACCCTCATAGCGCACTACACCGAGGAAGAAGTGTAGAACAATTAGCTCAAAAAGATCGCCGTTGTATAACCATACATCAACAGACGCTACTTCCCATATTGGGTAGATAAATCGTGACTGGAAAGGTTATAACAGCAAAAGCCATTGGAATCTTTGATTTTGGACATTGGAAAAATCCGTTTACGACATGTGTTCACTGGGAAATCCATGTCATTTCATTGACATTCGATGTTGGTCGCGGGGACGTGTGAATAGCTAGGACCGTTGCCACACATGAAGATTGATCCGATGTCATGGATGTCTGACCTCGGCAACATATAAACAAGAAAAAGCTGTCGAAAGGGTACAGCCGTCATATCACTGGTTGACTCTGTTAGAGATAATTAGGATGATTCTCTAGGATGTTTTCCTATATTTAAGATAATGAGAATAATTATGTTTGTTTTTAGTATCTCTTTTTGTTGGTTTTCTATATCTTTCAATTCGGTGTGATATCTCCTTCAATTGTGTATATCTTAATAAAAATATGTTACTTTTAATAGTATCTTATAAGGCCTATAAATAAGCTGATGTACTCCTCATTAACATATATCAAATTATACAAAAATTCATCAAATCTATCTTTAGCTTTATTGTTCTCAACTTAGTATCAAAGCCCAGATTAACAAGAAGTTTGGACCCAATAGTCACATGGGAGAGTTATGCATTGTTATAGCTCCAACCTAAGCTCGATGTGTGAAAGGGATATTGTTGATGTTATCCAACATCGGTTGTAAAGAGGGCTAGTGGTCAATTCGTAAGTGTGAGGAATTATCTCACCTCTTGAACTAGCTTTTTAGGTGAGGGAGGCCCAAGACAATAACTTTTTCCTCAGCAAAGCCTAGTTTATTGTGCTTGTTGTAACCATGGCAGCTTCGTGCTTGATGATAGGGATGATTTTATTGGGATGCGCACTAGGTTGCTTGATGCTATGACGCTAGATTTTATTGTATAGGCCACATCGCTCAATTATTGTTTCACAAGCCAATCACATGGACCACTTGTTATTTTCCCTCTAATTCTCGACCTTTTGTTTGTCATTTCAAGAAGCCGACACCTTAACCAAACTCAACAACCTCAGACAAGCCAAATCTAGAAGACTATCTCACACACTCCCCCACCATGGATCAACAACCCCAATGCTCCACGGAGTCATTAGATAAACAAGTATTCGTGGCACTGAGCGACATTAATTCCAATTGTTAGAAATAATTAGGATATTTTCCTATATTTAAGATAATTAGAACGTTTCTGTTGATTTTTTGTATATCTTTATGGTTGGTTTTTATCTCTCAAGATTGTGCGATCTCTTTTTATTGTGCATACCTTGATTGATATATGTTACCTTTAATAGAATCTCATAAAACCTATAAATAGGCTAATATACTCCTCATTAACATATATCAAATTATACAGAAATTTCTCAAATCTATCTTCCACATTATTATTCTCCACTGACTCCTCCATGAGAGAGAGGGTGGGACAAGATTTATTGACTTTTCCTTTGTTCTTTTTAGTGACTGAAATATTTGCGTTCTGCTTTCATTTATTTATTCTTTGTTTGTTTGTTTTCTAACCCAGGATGTCCGGCGTCTTAATTTATCATGAAAAATTAATATAACTTAAAGGACTGAAAGGTTTATATCTGTATTTTATAAAGTGAAAGAGCGTGACGTGTGGACAATTTGCGGACAAGATCTACATTTGTATATAGAAATGGCTGCTTACCAGTCAATTTAGTCGGAATTTTCTCATAGAATCTAGGAGGTTAGATCTCATTTTGAGCTTGCTTTACTTGTAGCATATAAAACATGAAAAGGACATAAATCACCTACCCATCTATATAGAAAGAGAGATTTATTCGAAACGGTACCTCCAAGGGCATCGAGAAGAGTGGACTTGCCACTGCCCGAAGGACCCATTACGGCCAGCATCCGGCCCGGCTCCGCATAACCGGTCAACCCCTGCAATATGGGATGTGTCCCGTTCCTCCGGTCCAGCACCGTCACCCACAAGTCCTTCCATGTCAAGACCATCCCGTTCCCGTTCTCGTGTGCTCCTGTAGCCTGGTCAGGTCGAGATCCTTCGCCTCCGCCATGGACTTCCCATGGGGGCACTTCGTGGTCACGGGCATCTCGAGTATCGGCTTCCCCAATACTGAATGGAAAGATGACGTCGTGGCTTCGGGCGAACACACCATCATCCTCTTCTTCGTTAACGTCGTCAACTTTCTCGGGAGGCAGCAATGAGATTGTCTGAGGCGGGCTCGGACTCCACCTGGGAACATTGATGGGAGAAGGAGACTCCATTGAAAGGAGGAAAATTCGTTGCCGCCGCAGCCCCTTTCTTCTCTCTCTCTTTTCCTAGAGCTGTTGGATTGAGGAGTAAGAATATGGCGATGCCGTTGTGGTATTTATAGGGAGCTAAGAATTCGAACGTGGGTTTTGAAACGATTTAAAGAAAAGGGGGAGATGGTGGATGGAAAGGAGCGTGAACGGTGATGGGAATATCACTTTATGCTCTGGCTTTCCTTGTTGGACTTAACAACTTCATAACCAATGAATAGCCCCCAAACAAAATGGTGAATTGGGAATCACCTGGTCTCTGGCGGCTTTCTCACGGATAGTACCTTCCTCCTAGATTTAGCGATTTTCTAAACGCGAACAAACGTCTGATTTTTTATGTTTTTAATAGCTATTGCATTGGTCAGCACCAATTTTGCAACTGACTAATCTACAATAGTTGTGACGGTCCTTCCATCCCAACCACGGCGAGTCCGTTGAATTAATACTACCAACTTAAATATAATTTGACCATGTAATTAAATCACATCCATGGCGAGCCTAGTAGCTCAATACTTAATATCTGGGAAAAGTGTCAAAAAAGTCCTAAACATTTTGTATTTGTGCCAATTTAGTCCTAAACATTTTTACTCATTTTTTGAAGAATTTTGCTAAGTGGACGCCGGCCGGGCGACGTGGCTTAATCAAGATCGATGTTGACAACTTTTAATAATATTTTAATATTAAAATTTTTTATTCGTTTTCTTTTTTCTTTTTTTCTTCTCTCCTCCTTCCTCCGGCCGCTAGCCGAACCATAGCGACTAGCCAGAGGTGATGGCTAGCAAGGTCAATCTCGTCGGCCACCTCGCCAGTGGTGAGGCTCGACCCTCGCCAGCCCGGTAGGAGGCCGAAAATCCGGGCTCGCCGAAAATTCTTCAAAAAATGAGTCGACGTCCAAAAAATAAATCGTGACACGCCAGAACTTTTGATTCCTAAAACCAAGTTCAATTTCGTGGTTAATTTCAATTGGATGCGATTTTAGCGTAACCTAACCTATATGGTAGCTTTTAGGAATTTTATCGCGTTTGACCCATGGTCAATTATTTTCGATCCACATTGTGCATCTTTGACTCATCGGCAACTTTCAGTTGTCGTAAAAATCTCAAGGTTTCAATTATGGGCACCGGATATAGAATCGACAGAAAAATCAGTTTAATGCCGTTCAACACAAATTTTGCAATCAGGTGGAATCACCCACACTTTAATTACATGCCTTTGTCGAATCGACCTATCTCCGGTCTCTAATCGATTTTAACGGTGTCATATTGACTCTTGCTGATTAGCACCGCCGAGTAGTCGATTTCTGGTTGAATTCTTAAGTTGGTTGCATTTATATCCATTAACAGCTTCAATTGATAAATTAGTTATCTCGTGAGTGATTAGCTCAGAAAAAAAGGACCATAGGTGCGTCGATGAAAAGCTCATTTCATAAAGTCGGGACAAGGTCGAAAATCAGAATGTCATAGGTACCTTATCGAATAAATCTATCTTTCTACAATAATTCAGCTTGTCATAAATGCGATTTTCAATTGCCATTATTCTATAGGTAAAGCAAGCTCAAAACAAGTTGACCTCTAGATGTTATTAGAAAGTTTTTATTTTGGCTAGCGAAATGTACGATAGCTGAACATTTTTTTTATATAACGAACAAATTCATAGTTTAATAATGTAGATCTTATAAGCAAAATTGTCTAAATATTACTCTATTACACGTTATAAAATAAAAATATAAATCCCCACTTCTCTAATTATTTATATTGTAATTGCCCCGAGTTATTGAAACCTTTAAATATCTTCTCTTTGGTTAGTATTTAAATTTCCGTTTTGCACTTTTTCATGGATACGCGAATGCTCCTTTATTTGTCAAGCCTAATGAAACAAAAATCTTATTAGTAAAATTAGTAGACATGGGTGACAAATTATATATATTTATTTCGAAATAAATGGAATGAAGTAACTCGACCTTCGAGGAAATATAAGAACCCAACCAGAGTTAGCTACAATCTTTCGTGATCCAACTTTATAGAATAATCTTTGTGTCATGGTATTATTCTTCTGTCCCAGCAACTGATTTGATAAGTGTGTAAAACTTTCTATATGCCCAAGGACCAAGGGTTATTCCTCGCTCTATCACACAGATAAAGACTTAGATGAAGAAAAGGAAATCATTTATGATAAATCAGGACGCTGGAGACCTTGGACTAGAAAACAATCGATAATAAACAAATGGGCAAATACCACAACGAATCCTAAATCGGTGCATCCGTACCACATTTATATTAAATTAATTTTATATTGCAAATTATTTGAAATTCATACACCTATGACAAATCTATCAAAATCTTAGACCAAAATTAGGGATTTTAGTAGATTTTCAAAACATGAGGGAGCTCTTAGGTCAAAATTGTTTTATCACATTTCCTGATATTAGTTCATTTTCTTTTGATTTGATTTCTCCAAAACATTGTCGTTTAAAAGACCTATTTATTTTGAATTTTCACTTGAATTAACGTCATACCAATAATCTGAGTTGTTTGCCACGTATGTTTCCATGTTAGTAATTTAAGAGGGATATAGAACGGAAGTTAATGAGAGTAGATTTGTAATAGGTGTACTAATTTGGAATTTTTCACAGCACTAAACATTAATTCAAGGAAAGACTCTATTTGTTTCGTAAAAGATGAGTAATTTGGAAAATATTAGCCTAAAAATAATTGTTTATATCTCTTACAAAAATGAACGAACAAAAAATATCTTCATAGTGAAACAAACATAGCCTAATAAATATGGCACAAGCATATCGATTTGGGATATTTTTATTTTATTTCACATAACAACAGTGTTTAGGTAATACTTTTTCAATCTACGATGCCCATATTTATCCCATTCATCTCATCAAGTGCACCAGATTTAGACTTTTTCCCGTGTGTACTTATTCCCTCCTTTCATTACTATGTTTTACAAAATTTTGGCAGAGTAAATTCAACAACATACGAATACGACCGAACAGCTCGAGTGATTTTTTTTTTTTTTTGGGTCAAATGATTTGCTGAAGTGAACGATTTTCATATGCATCGTAATCCCTTTTGTGAGAAGGCACCCCTTCTCTCGAAATTACGTGGCTCTTTTCTTGTGTTCCTTAAAGGAAAAAACATATTCTCAAGGCAATGCATATGTCAGCGTCATCCCAAGACATAAACTATGTAAACTCCAATTTATTGGGAGATCGTTTCAAGTGGCCGTAGTCATTGACCCTAGATGCATGCTGATCCAGTATGATTACAGCTTTTTATTATTTTAAAAATGTCTTTTCCCACTTGGTCTCCAGTGAAGACTTAGACGAAGAAAAATGAGAGTTTTTCATGACAAATTAAGATGCCGGACATCTTGGATTAGAAAACAAACAATAATATATAAACATTGAAATCACATCGCCCAATAATACGAAGCCACGTTGAGGCAGGCTGACTAATACTGAAGTCGACGAATGATACGACTTCCCTCCCCCTTCGACAGCTTTCTTCTTTCCTGACTAATCCCCACAAGACACAACGTTTCTATCGTCTCGCCGCATTTGATAATCGATAGTTAGATAGGATTTCGTAACATGATATTACGGGCAGATGAATTTGAATTAGGTATGAATGAGAAAAACATGGATTTTCGATTTTGTCCATGTTGTGAGGGCATGAAATTAACCGAATTCTCCTTTTTTATTTCAAATTCAAGCATTTAATCATTTGGAACAAACTGCCCAACAAATCTGTTATCTTTCCTTATCTATTTTATTTTTATTTATGGATTCTATCCCTTTGTTCTTAAGAAAAAACTTTTTGCAGGGAGATTAAATTCAAAAACTCAACAGAAAGGAGAGATCTTAATCAATGGTCGCAAACAACCGCTTTCATTCAGAACTTCCGTAAGCCTAGCTGATAGATCTAAATCTTAGTTTATACAAATTGTTCTTATAGTAAATTTTCACTTTATTTAATTATTTTTGTTTTGGGTTTTGCTATAGGCTTATGTGACTCAGGATGACACACTAATAACAACTCTAACGGTGAGAGAAGCCGTGTGCTACTCAGCTCAGCTCCAATTGCCGGAATCCATGTCAAAATCGAAGAAGGAGAGAGCTGAGGCGACGATTAGAGAGATGGGATTGCAAGATGCGAGAGATACTAGGATAGGTGGGGGTAGCGCCAAGGGCCTCAGCGGTGACCAAAAGAGGAGGGTCAGCATTTGCATTGAGATCCTGACACGCCCGAAGCTCCTCTTCCTTGACGAGCCGACCAGCGGGCTTGACAGTGCGGCATCATACCATGTGATGAACCGCATTGCCAAGCTGGCCCAACATGACCGGAGGACAGTGATTGCCTCGATTCATCAGCCTAGCAGTGAAGTCTTTGAGCTTTTCCACAATCTCTGCCTTCTTTCTTCTGGGAAAATAGTCTATTTTGGCCTTAGATCAGGGGCAGAACAGGTGCTTGTAATATTGGACTACTAAGGACTACTAAGTTATAAATATTTGCTTGTTGCAAGCAATGAACATTTTCCTAACCTTCTTTTTTTGTTGCAGTTTTTTTGCATCAAATGGTTTCCCATGTCCAACTCTTACAAATCCATCTGATCACTACCTCAGGACGATTAACAAGGACTTCAACTTAGTAAGTCCGCCACTGAAACTTGATTTATTCAACCATAATTTCAAGAATTGAAGGAAATTTCATGGACCCAATGAAACAAAAAAATTTGTCAGGACATTGAACAAGGAGGCCATGGCATGAATGCAGAAGAAGCCATTGAAACTCTGGTCAAATCTTATGAGTCATCTCTGATGCGTCATGAAGTTCTGCGGCAAGTGTCCAGGATATCCAAAAGGGTACTCAATTTTTGATATTATGTGGATTGGAAAATCATAAAGATATACGAATCAGAAAGTTTCTAATAACTTGTATGTTTCCGTTAGAATGTTGGCGGGAAATTTTGGAAGAAATGGAAGTCAAGCAAGCTTCATTACCCAGAGCATTGTTATGACTAAGCGATCGTTCGTGAACATGTATCGTGACTTGGGGTATTACTGGCTTCGTTTAGCCATCTACATTGCATTGTGTCTGTGTGTTGGGACTATCTTCTACGACATCGGATCCACATGGCTCAATTCAGGTAAGGTTTGCTATTGGGACAGTATGTATGTTCTAAATAATCTAGTGAACAAATCATTGAAGAATGAGATTTATAAGTTATTGCACATTCCATTGACCAAGTTTCTGAATTTTTACGAGTTTACAGGCAAGAGGTTCGATGCTAATGTCCGTTGCGGCTTTTCTTACTTTTATGGCAATCGGCGGTTTCCCCTCCTTTGTTGAGGACATGAAGGTACTTCTCTCTATTTCCTTTTCTTTTCTTTTAGGTTTAATGCTCCGATTGCTTATCATTATACCAAAGTCATGAGTATCCTACATTTTCATTTTACCAGGTCTTTGGGCGAGAGAGATTAAATGGGCATTACGGTGTTGCGGCGTTCGTTATAGGCAATACATTTTCGTCCATCCCTTATCTACTAATCATCTCTCTTATCCTAGGAGCCATAGCTTATTACTTGATTGGCCTCCAAAAGAGTTTTCAGCACTTTGCCTACTTCGCTTCAGTGCTCTTTGCGTGCATGTTGCTAGTCGAGAGCTTGATGATGATCGTCGCAAGTATAGTCCCAGACTTCCTCATGGGGATCATAACTGGTGCAGGAATTCAAGGTGTGATGATGCTAAATGGAGGGTTTTTCAGGTTGCCAGATGATCTCCCCAAGCCATTCTGGAGATATCCCATGTATTACATCTCGTTTCATAAATATGCCAACCAAGGTTTCTTCAAGAATGAGTTCAAAGGGTTAATGTTTCCCAACCAGATGGCGGGGTCACCTACAATTGGTGGTGAAGAGATCTTGAGAAACTATTGGCAAGTGGAAGTGGGCTACTCTAAATGGGTGGATCTTGCTAATGGTGGTCGTTTACAGGCTCATGTTCCTTGGAATAATAAAGGCAGTGGAGAAGATGAAGTCGCTGGTGAAAAACTTTAGGGCTAAATCTCCTAACCATCCAATACATGTCATGGAGAATCATTCTTCAACGCCCTGATGTGGCAACAAGTTAGGGTTACTTATTTAATAGTGATAAACTGGTGTGCTTATCTTTAATTGTAGTTGAAGTAATAAATCTCATTCCATGGATAGCAATAAAGTCTCTTCGATCATGGGTCTGAAATGTCTGCTTCGTGCTTGATCAAAAAGAAATATGTTGAATGGGCTTGTATGGGAAACATATCTCCATATCATAGGACCAGAGATCATTATTCTAAAACCCCACCACCTTTGAAGCTCAAGATAGTTCTAATGAAGTACAGATTGTGAATCCAGCCAGGGTTGTGGACGATACCTCTTATACGAAATGATAAGAGTACACAAGGTGTTGCCCTCCAATCCTCATTTCCAGTTACAGGAAGAGGTGAGATGGTCATTTGGCCTCTTACTTATATCATGGGTGTGTATTTTGGACCTTTTTGATCCTTACAAAGGATCTCCTATTCATTTCCCTCGACAGATTCAATTCATTTGCAAACTCATCCCAGATTTTCCTTAATAATGTCACGCCCCGAACCTCGAGCGCGCGCACATCCCACTGCGGTCGATCAAATATGCGACATCCCAAGATACGTCGCCGACCCATTCGTTTCATTACGCATGCGGAAGCGAAACAAATTCCCTGACAACATTTAACTTGGGATAGAAAAGCAGGCAATCAATCATAATACCAAACACTCATTTCCAAACACATAGGTTTAAATACAACTCTTGACTGTCTACAAAATAGACCGGCTCGACAAAAAGGGAGCCATCCTAAAACCAACTAGCAGGACACGTTCACTGATACTTCAGTCTCCACCTTTCCAAATTTAGGGCTTCGGGTCCTCCACGACCGCCATCTAGGGACCTGAAATTTTAATCCCACAACCGGGATGAGACGATGTCTCAGCAAGTTCAACCCCCTAAACCCCTATTAGAAAGAAAATACGCCCCAGGTGGCCTAGCCACATCACACAGAAGACTTACCTTGCATTAGCCTTCATCTGCAGGTTAGCACAATTTATATAATTCAACCACGTGCAATTATGATAACCAAACAACCATGACACAATCACATCATCAGAACAATTCAACCACTTGGATCGTCTCAGCGATCAATCGACTTGGCCGATTACATGTCATTCTAGCAAATCAATCAATACTCTTAATCACGGCCCCACTCGGCAAAATTAGAATCAGTGGCATCACGGCCCCACTCGGCGCGACCTTTATCAGGTGGCAATTCACGGCCTCTCTGGGCGTGACCTTTATCAGGTGGCAATTCACGGCCTCTCTAGGCGCGACCTTTATCAGGTGGCCATTCACGGCCTCTCTGGGCGCGACCTTTATCAGGTGGCAATTCACGGCCCCACTGAGCACGACCTCTCTTAGGTGGTTCATCACGGCCCTATTAGGCACGACCTCCAATCGGTGGTTAATCACGGCCTCACTGGGCACGACCTCTAATAGGTGGTTAATCACGACCAATCTCCCATCAATTTCGACACTTGGAATTTAATAAAGAATCCATATTTATCACAATCAACACTCAATTCGCCACATCCATTCATCAAATCCAAATTCTAAATGCACAACAAATGCGATCGGCACGAAATTCGAGCAAATAAGGTCCCAACGAAAATTTTCGAATTTAATAAATAATTAAATTTATTCCGAAAATTAATTAAATAACAATATCCATAGTTTTCGAAATCCACACTCAATTTATAATATCCAATCATCAATTTCAAAATCCGAATATACCGCAGCGACCGGCACGAAATTCTGAGCATTTAGGGTCCGACAAAATTTTCGAATTTAATAAATAATTAAATTTATTCCGAAAATAATTAAATAATAATATTTTAATAATTTCGAATATTAGTATATTATTAAATTATTAAATAATTTGGAGATATTTAAATAAATCAAAAGTAAATTCCTTTATGTCACATCAATGTTTATATTAATATAAACACTCACTTAACTTTAAATTAAACACAATTTAAGTTAATCAAGCACATTAATATAATCTACACTTAAATAAATTAAACTAACCACCTAATAACACTTAACATAAACTAAATACACCTAAAGCATCATTAACCCTCTAAGCGAGGTTTAGTGAGTTAAACTCACCGGATTAGCGAACCGAGCGGACCAAAACGACGGGGACGCCGAGGAGAACAACTTTCCTCAAAGCGGGCCGAGCATCCGGGCTCGGGAAGGCGGCCAAAACGGGCCAAACGTCCGCTGCATACCCATTTTTCCAACTCTCTGTCCGCTGCTGTTTGGGGTCGAGAAAGGGCGGATCCGGGGCCGGTTGGGGTCGGGAATGGGCGGAGGAGCTGAACCGGACCTAGGCGGGGCTTCACGGTGGCCGGAGGGAGCTCCGGCGGTGGCTCACGGTGCTGGACAGCAGCTCTGGATGCACACCAGACAGGAACGACGGCTGGAATGGTGGGCTTGGCGGGCGTGGACGGCGGGGTGTCGCGAGCGACGAACGGCGGGCAAGCGGTGCACAACGGCGGTTCGACTGGACTGCTCGCTGCTCCAGCGTCTTCCCAGATCTGCTGGGACACGAGCAGCAACCGGAGATGGAGAAGAGAGGGCTTCAACTACGGCTGAAGAGGGAGAGGGAGACGGTTGCGCGCGGTGAGGCGCGGGACTACGACGGCGTGCAGCGGCGGCGACCGGCGACGGGCGGAGCTGCTCTGGTTCGCTGGTCTTCAGCTTCTTCGGTTTGCTGGAGCATTCGTGCAACAAGAAGACCAGGAGGAGAGAGGCAGCGACGGGAGAGGGAGAGGGAAGAAGAAAACCGATTCTTTCTCTCTCTCTCTCTCTCTTTTTCTCTTTCTCTTTCTCTCTCTCTTTCTCTCTCTCTTTGGCCCCACCATGACCTCATGGATGATGTCACCTTCCACTAACTCCCACAACCTCATTCCAATGGGTTCAATTTCATTTTCCGCCGTGGCATAAAATCTTGTACACTTAATTCAATCAATTCCCAATCAATTCCATCCAATTGAAGCTCAATTAAATTAACCCATGTGTCCTGGGCCTTCTCACGACATTTCCCCATCAAATGATCCAATTTGCATCCCGAAGATTCAATTAAAAATGGCCTTCTGACAATCTCGAACATAAACGGCCTTACTTTGCTTTTTTCTGCCAGAAATCTCGGTTTGTAGAAAAATCTTCTGGAGATGAGTCGACATTCCTAAAATGAATTGTGACTTGACAGAACTTCCAAATTCTGTAATCGGGTTCAATTTCACGGTTAAATTCAATCTGGCGCGACTTTAGCGCGTCCTAATCTACCGGGTAGCTTTTAGGAATTTTCTCGTGCAATTGACTCGTGGTTGATTATTCTCAAGCCACAAAGTGCATCTTCGACACCTTGGCGACTCTCGATTGTCGTAGAAATCTCGAGGTTTCGATTACGGACACAGGGTACCCAAAACGACAGGAGAATCGGTCTAGTGTCGGTTGACGAGGATATTGCGATCAGGTGGAATCACCCACACTCTAATCACATATCTTAGTAGAATCGACCTATTACTGATCTCTGTTCGATTCTGACAGTGTCGTAATGATTCTTGCATATTAATACGGTCGAGTAGCCGATTGATGGTCGAATTCTCAAGTCTATTGCGTTTAGATTCCTTAACGGCTTCACCTGATAGACTAGTTATCTCGTGAGTGGCCAACTTAGAGAAGAAAGCTATAGACGTGAAGATGAAATGCCCGACTTATTTAATTGAAACTAGAATTGGAAAATCGGGATGTCACAAATAAGGTCCCTTCTCATAATGCATTCTAATTAAAGTTAATGTCACGAAGAACCCCAAATTGATATACCTATAACAAATTTACTTCAAACTAATATTTTGATCACAAAAAATTACAAATTGATACATTTATAATAAATTTACCCTCTGTTAGTTTTACGACCTATCTTTTCAGGCCTTGCGATAATCCCAATGAATAGGTTTAGAATCATTCATTAATAAAGTCAATTCGAATGGTTCATACAAATGGCATCTCAAATAAAGTCACTAAACCACCCCACAAGTAAATAGAAAATTTGAATAGTACATACCAACGTTGACCTAGAATGACTCTTCCGATTTGTTAAAATTGCAAATAGATTGGCAAATTATAAACATAAGTCCCCTCATACTCATCCTTCACATGACAATGGTTTATTTAAAAGTTGTTTAGATAATCTAAAATATGAATCTAGGAGTTGCCACTAGTCTCTTGTTTGGGGCTAGCTAAATCAAGGGTTGAGAGACCACCCTTGATTTCCATGGGACCAGAGATTTCGTGGGTTTGGGGACTTGGGCTAAGGTAAAGATTTATGTTAGTGCCCTTTCGATACCTATGAGTATGGTTATTATCTAAAGTGGTCATACAATCTTTTTACATTTTCATACAAGTCTAAAGATAGGTGATCATGCATGGATGGTTCGTTTGTGCCATTTTTATGCTAACTATGGAAAAAGAAAAAGAAAGGCAATCAAGGGCTAAAGTACAACACAAGTGCTAAAACTCGGCACAATAGATACTTAAGTGTCAAAATTTCTCGAAGGTACACTTAAGTGTCAAAATCAAAGAAGAATGAGACACTTAAGTGCCAACAATGAAAATTTCCAAATTTGACGTGGCAATTTTCCAATGAGTTAAGTACAAAATGACGTCATTTTGCAAGTTGACATGGCTAGGTAAGGGCATAATGACGTCGTTTTTGGTATTGACATGGCTAAAACAATGTTGTTTTGCTTCCGAATTCGAATTTTAATATAAATAATAATTAATAATATTAAAAGAACTAATTTTAAAAAAAAAAAAGTAGTAGCAACGTTTGGTGAGGGCCTGCACAGCCTTTGTTGCTACCGCCCCACCATCGCCGACCCCATGCACTTATTGTTACCGTGCAAATCCCAAGTCCGAGCTCATCAAATTCAGTTGGACCCACTTTTACTCAAAAACTTAAGACAATTAATTACGGACCAACTAGGATATATTAACTACTCATCGCTATACTAATTCTTCGGTGGGACTTCCTAACACAACCCTCAAGCACAACTCAACAATCTCTCCCTCAATGTGAGCTCAATGTTAGGTTTGCTCCCTTTAATGATACACCAATAAATATTGGGAGTGGGCCACCAATCAATCATCAATTTTAACACCATTTGTTGGGAGCGCGTAGTAGAAATCTTGATACTATCAATCGGAAGATCGGCAAGAGGAAGCTCAAGTCGAAGCTCATCAACATATTCGGTTTGATTCATCTTTACTCAAAAGCTTTAGTCAATTAGTTATGGGCCATTTAAAATATATTAATTGTTCCACGCCACACCAATTTTCCAATGTGGAACTTTCTAACATAACTCACACGCGCAACTCAACAACACTTACTTGTTATCAATTTGCATTGAGCCATATCATCTAGTGATACTCCATTTATTTTATATGCAATTCGGTCATTCGTCTCATTTGTCCAAAGCCCTCATGCACAAACGATCACTCCCAATATTTGTCAAATCGAATATGGGTGTAATCTATCCACGACCAAGCCATTATTGGAGAGGGTCCGACTCTAATACTATATGTAAAAACTTTGCTCATTCTACATGAGCCATCCTTAGAAGGACTAATCTGAGTAACCAAAAAAGGCTATGGCTATTTTGGGGCGGGCATTAATCTATAACTCATTGAAGAGAACATCTTTCAATCGATATAACGTTGAGAGAAGCTGTGTACTATTCGGCTCAGCACCTATTGTCCGGAATCCATGTCCAAGTCGGAGAAGAAGGAGAGAGCCCAGGCAACGATTAGAGAGATGGGACTGCAAGACACGATAGACAAGAGGATAGGCAGCAGGAGTGCCAAGGGCCTTAGTGGTGGCCAAAAGAGGAGAGTGAGCATTTGCATCGAGATCCTGACGGGCCCCAAGCTACACTTCCTCGACGAACCAACCTGTGGGCTTGATAGCGCTGTGTCATACCATGTGATGAACCAACGGTGATCGCCTCAATTCATCAGCCTAGCAGTGAAGTCATCGAACTTTTCCACGATCCGTGCCTTCTTTCTCCTGGGAAAACTGTCTATTTTGGCCTTAGATCAGGGGCAGAACATTTTCCTAACTATCACTTTTTCTTCTTCTTCTTCTTTTCTTTTTTTCTCTTTTTATGCAGTTTTTTTGCATCAAATGTTTTCCATGTCCAACTCTTAAAAATCCATCTGATCACTACCTCAGGACGATTAACGGGGACTTCAACGCAGTAAGTCATGCCACTCAAACTTGATTTGTTCAACCGTAATTTCAAAAATTGAAGGAGATCTCATGAACCCAATGAAACAATATTTCTTCTCAGGGCATTGAACGAGGAGGCAATGGCATGAATGCTGAAGAAGCCATCGACAATCTGGTCACGTCTTATCAGTCATCTCCAATTTGTCACCAAGTTCAGCAGCAAGTGTCCAAGACATCCGAAAAGGTATGAAATTTTATTATTATGTGGATTGGAAACTTAAAATTTATTACGAATTTGAGAGTTTTTGATAAGTTGCGTGTTTCCCTTAAAATTTTGGAGGAAATTTGGAAAGAAATGGAAGTCAAGCAAGCTTCGTTACCCACTGAATTAGAATTTTGGAGGAAATTTGGAAAGAAATGGAAGTCAAACCAGCTTCGTTACCCACAGCCTTGTCATAACTAAGCGATCATTCGTGAACATGTATCCCAACTTGGGGTATCACTGGCTTCGTCTAGCAATCTACGTTGTATTGTCTGTGTTGGGACTATCTTCCACGACATCAGATCCACCTAAGGTTCAATTCAATTAAGCTCCACTAGTGTGACAAACTTAGTGAAGAATGAGATTTATAAGTTTCCTGCACATTCTATTTACCAAGTTTATTAATTTCTACGAATTTGCAGGCAAGAGGTTCGTTGCTAATGTTCGTTGCAGCATTTCTTGCTTTTATGGCAATCGGCGGATTCCCCTCCTTTGTTGAGGACATAAAAGGTACTTCGCTTAATTTCCCCTTTCTTTTCTTTTCTCTTCTTTTGATGCTCCGATTGCTTTTCACTGTGCCAAAGTAATAAGATTCCTACATTTTCATTTTACCAAATCTTGGGGCAAGAGATATTGAATGGGCACTATGGTGTAGCCGCGTTCGTTGTAGGCAGTACATTTTCGTCCATCCCTTATCTACTAATCATCTCTCTTGTCCCGGGAGCCATAACTTATTACTTGGTTAGCCTCCGAAAGAGTTTTGAGCACTTTGCATACTTCACTTCATTGCTCTTTGCGTGCATGTTCCTAGTCAAGAGCTTGATGATGATCGTCGCAAGTATAGTTCCCGACTCCCTCATGGGAATCATAACTGGTGCCGGAATTCAAGGTGTGATGATGCTAAATGGAGGGTTTTTCAGGTTGCTAAATGATATCCCCAAGCTATTCTGGAGATATCTCATGTATTACATCTCCTTCAATAATTATGCCAATCAAGATTTCTTCAAGAATGAGTTCAAAGGGTTAATGTTTCCCGACTAGACAGGAGGATCACCTGCAATAGGTGGTGAAGAAATCTTGAGAAGTTATTGGCAAGTGGAAATGGACTACTCTAAATGGGTGGATCTTGCTATCTTGCTTGGAATGTTGGTTGTTCACAGGCTAATAGTCCTTGGAATAATAAAGTCCGTGGAGAAGATGAAGCGACTAGTGAAAAACTTAAGGGCTAAATCTCTTAAACGTCCTAAACTTGTCGTGAAGAATTTGTCAACGCCAAAATAATACAGGGAGCTAGGGTTAGTTATGTGATGGTGTGAAATTTGGTGTGTTTATCTTCAATTGTTGTTGAAGTAAATACATCTCCTTGTATGGATAATAATGAACTCTCTTAAATTGTGTGTATGAAATGTTTGCTTTTATGCTTGATCGCAAAGACATTTTAAATGAGATTGTATCACACAATGCTTAACCAACAATCTCCCTATCTCACAAAGGAATTCTTAAGAACTATACCACAATATTCTCTAACTTAGACACTCATCTTTTGGATGCACTTCATGAGAACGCACAATTGATAGTTGCTCACTTATAGGCAAAAATCCGATTTCCTTTATTGGCTCAAATGGAGACATATTCTCAACATGATACTTTAAAATTCTAACAATCAGAGCTATCATTTTCATTAAAATGATCGGAACAATTGCCTCAAGGACATTTGTTGAACGTTCAAATAGAAAATTTGTTATCTTAAATACACTATCCCTTTCTTGCTACATATGATGAATGCATTCAGAAATCAAGACATTGCTTTGAGAGCATTGGTTGGCAAGACCACAAGAAATGGCTTATTAGAGAATAAAAGTTAGTTGGCAGCACTATTTTCACCCTCTATATAACTAAATCTACCCAATTTTCATCAAAAAGACAAAAGTATCCTCTATCTTTCAATTGCAATTTATATTTTGTGTTCTCAAATTTATTTACTTTCCTTTGTAGTTTTTTTATATCTATGAAGGATCTACTTACTATACACAAGAATTTCATATGCTTATTTTTTTATTTTTTTATTGTAGATTTCCCATTAATATTAAAAGCACTATGTTTTTTTTTTTTTAGAAATACTTTCATAAAAATTTATTTTGTTGAAAAGAGATTTTCAAAAAGCTAGTTCTTTTCCACATTATTGATCATATATTATGGATAAATTGTTAAGTAGATGACATTTAATTATATCAGAACATTATATAAAGTAAGAACTTTTTTGGAAATGCCAGTGAAATGTCATTATTTTGATTTGACAAAATTAATATAAAAAAGATCAAGACACCTTATTATGCATAATGTTTTTAGTGCACTCCTATATATTCCTATAACGCCTTAGATGCTCTATATAAAAAATCTCTCACCCATATAATAAGGAAAAAAAGATAAATTCTTTGATGTAGTAAATAAAGAGACTTGATATATGTTCTAGACTAATAAAATTACTAAAAAGTTCACCAAAAAAGTGAGCTTTTGAGATAAGAGAGACAAAAAATAGACAAGTTGTTAAGATCAATGATGAAACAAAAAAAGCTTTCCAGTTTTATACTATAATAAAGAATATCTTTTTTCCCTACGACTAGCAAGATGATTTTACATGGAGTATTTAAAACGTTATAAGAATATCTAAGAATGTTTTTTTCTATAATAAGCTAAAAAATAAAATATGTGAAATATTTAATAAAACTATCATAAATAGAAAAAAGAAGGAGTCGGGTCATTTGGTCTAGTCTGTCATGCTCCGATCCTTTGAGCACGTGCCCATCCCTGCTTGGTCGATATAATAGCGATATCCCAGGACGCATCGCCGACCCCTTTCATTTTAATATACGCATGCGGAAGCAAATATAAAACCCCAAACAATAAAATAATGGGATAGGAAAGTAGGGCCATATTTTTCAAACCACAACAAGTCTTTTATACACAAGACTAGGCTGGTTACTAAAATTGTTGGCTTATTAAAAAGGAACTGTCCTACGACTAACTAGTCATACGGGTTCACCGGTTATGCTTCTTCCACCTTCCCAAACTTTGGGACTTCTAGCTCTCCACGGCCGTCATCTAGGGACCTGAAAATGTTATCCCACAACGGGGTGAGATTACATTTGAGCAAGTTCAACCCCCTAAGACCCGATTAGGAATAAAATTATGCCCTAAGGGCTGCCTAAGCACAATCAAGTGTCAGAGGACTTACCTTGCCCTTAGTTTCTTCCTGCAAGTCAGTTCAATTCATAACTACTGACAATCACACCATCCAATCAATCGGATCGATTCATCGATCAATCGACTCAGTGGATTACATGTCATCGAGACCATCACACGGTCACCCCGATTATTCATTCTCAACTATTAGCTACAGTCTAACGGGGCACAACCTAGATTAAGTGGTCATCACGGCCCCACTGGCAACTTTTCTATATTTGGTGGTCATCACAGCCCCACCTGGCAATTTTCTAGATTCAATGGTAATCATGGCCCCACCTAGCAATTTTCTTAAATTGGGTGATAATCACGGCCTCACCTGGCAATTTTCTTAGATTGGATGGTAATCACGGCCCCACTTGGTAATTTTCTTAGATTTAGTGACATCGCAACCACACTCGGCAATTTTCAATATTTAGTGGGATCACGACCCCACTCGGCAATTTGTAATATTTAGTGGCATCACGGCCCCACTTGGTAATTTTCTTAGATTTAGTGGCATCGCAACCCCACTCGGCAATTTTCAATATTTAGTGGGATCACGACCCCACTCGGCAATTTGTGATATTTAGTGGCATCACGACCCCACTCGGCAATTTGTGATATTTAGTGGCATCACGGCCCCACTTGGCAATTTTTAGATTTATACCCACATTAATCAATTTTTGGGATAAATTCTCATAATCATCAATTTTGCTTAATTACCACAATTCGGTACTCAATTAAATAAATAGAGAGCACCACAACAATCAGCAAGAAATTCCGGTCATCGGCCATCCCGGTTGAATTTCTGGAAATTAATTAATTACAGAAAATAATAAATAAATGCAATAAATCCAACTTAAGCCCATTATAGCCTAATTGGAAGCCGAGACAAGCCCCGAAAATTTTTTAGACTCGTTAAATAAATACTAGGGTCTACTTACTCGCTAATTGCACTAACTAACCACCTAACATGCATTAGCAAATAATTAAATTCATTAATCTAATATAATTTAACCACCTAATCCATCTTAGCCTAAACTAATCAACCCCTAAGCACAATTAACCTACTAATTGAGAATTAGTGAGTTAAACTCACTTGTTCGGCGAGCCGGTCGGTGCAAATCGACGAGGACGCGACGGGGAACTTCCTTCAAAGTGGGCCTAGCAACCGAGGTTCAGAACCACCTCAAAACGAGCCTAGAAGCTGCTGGAAAACCCACTATTTTAGCTTTTGTTTTGGGCTACAAAACAAAGGAAACAAAGCTAATACGGCTTCTACTTCTGCTTGCTAGACAGAGGAGAACCAACGGCTGAATGGTGAGGAAACGAGCTAATCAGAGCTTCGGCAAGTGGGTGGTTGGCAACCAGCGGCTCTCGAGAGTCTTGGGGGTCTTGTTGGATGTTGAGATGGGCAAAAGAAGGGCTGGCATGGGAGGAAAATTGAAGAAAAACGTGAAACAGTGCAGGCGGGCAGCAGACCAGTGGCCCGGCAACCGGCGGCTTGCAGCGGCCGTACAGGACGGCTAGTGGCTCCATTCAGGGCGAGGTTGGGCTCTTTGGAATGGTCTGGATGTTTTGTCCATAGTGATGGGTGGATCGTTGGCTAATTCGTCTAGGAAAACCACTTTCAACTCAAATTTTTTACGAAAGGTCAGTTGGAGCAAAAACTGGCAGAATTGAAAACAGAGAGGCAAAATGGTCCGGCAGGTGTGCGAAGGTGGAGAGGAAGCTGCTGCTCGGTTTTCTTGGTTCTCTTGAGCTGGTCTTAAGCCTCAACAATGGAGAAGCCAAGATTCAAGGAGGAAGAAGGGAGGGATGAGGGACAAGGGCTCCACTTGGCCAAGTTTTTCTCTTGAATTGTCCCCTTAACTCATTTCCCTCCACCAGCTGCCTTCCTAGGCTGGAATTCAGTCATCAATGCTCCTTTATAACCATTGAAATGGTCCAAAAAGGCTTAGGTGGTGGGGGTTACGAATTTCCTAAGATTTCCTTCCAATTGGACACTTATCCTTGCTTGATTCAACACAATTTGGCCTCAATAAATTCAATTGTCGAGTTAATAATCAAATTGATATTTTTCCTCACCAATTGAACCATCTTGTTTCCCAATCTTGCAATAAAAACGGTGCCTGACTTTTTCTGGATAAAAATTGCCCTATAACAACTTTTTCCCAAAAAGTTTCGGGTTGCAGAGAAATTTTCTGAGACTGAGTCGACGTTCCTAGAATTTATTGTGACATGACAAAACCTTCAATTTCTAAAATCGAATTCAAATTCGCAGTTAATTTCAATCCAGCGCGTTTTTAGCGTAACCTAGGCTACCGAGTAGCTTTCAGAACTTTTTAGTGCAAATGACCTGTGGTCGATTTTTTTTTAGCCACAATGAACCCCTTCAACACATTAGCGACTCTCGGTGGTCGTGAAAATCTCGAGATTCCAAATACGGACACAGGGTACCAAAACGATAGAAAAATCAAACTAGTGTCGATCGATGAGAATTTTGCAATTTAGTAGGATCACCCACGTTTAACTACTCATCTCAATCAAACCAACCTATCTCTGATCTCTATGTTTGTGCCGTAATGATCTCGGCAGATGAACACGGTCGGACAGCCGATTCCTGGTCAAATTATCAAGTCTATTTGCCTTAAAATCCTTAATAACTTCCCTAGATAATCTAGTTATCTCAAAAGTGATCAGGTCTGAGAATAGCCCTATAGGCGTGTCGATGAAATGCCCGATTAATTTATTTAAAAGTAGAAGTAAAAAATTCAGGATGTCACATAGTCTTTTTAATGTGAGTAAGGGTGGACTTAGTCATTTAGTGGGATGAAAATAGTGCTGCAAAAAGTGGGTTAAATTCTATAAAATAATGGCTAACACATGCAATCCGAGTTTGTCCAAACAGTTAAATATATAACAATATAGTCCACAACAAAGAGGGCTGTTCATGAACAAGCTGGCTCATCAAATTTGGAATTTGACTAGGCCAAAACGATCTTTGAAAGACAAATCTATCTTTACTGTGATCTTGAAAATGGTTTAGGTTGTCTTCTTTATCACACTAAAAGGTTGAGGAATATGTGAATTTTTTAGTATTGCATGACTGTGATCCAAGTTGAAGTGATCTATGAGCTATACCGAGACAAGCCATCTAATAAATAAAAAAGTGTGAATTTCCCAGAATAGCTATTGAAGTAGTCCATGATTGTAAAAGATAATTATTTAGTTTCTTTTCCTCTGCTGACAAAACTTTTGTTTAATCAACTACTTTTGACTATGGCCGTTGATTCATGATTACTCAAAAGGGCCTCTCCCAATCAATGTTAGAATTAAGACGTCGCAAACTCTCCCACTTAAATAATTGGCATCCTCATTAGGGTTGAGTTGTATCACTTGGTGATACCCCCTCTATTTGATGTTCGGTCCAGCCATTTGTTGCATCTTGTCTAAGCCCTCACACACAAGCAATCACTCCCTATCTTTGTCGGATCAAATATGGGTGTAGTTTGTCCACAACCAAGCCTTTATTGGAGATGATCCAGCTCTGATACGATCTGTAAAAGCTCGGCTCATTCCACATGAGCCAACTAATCTAAGCAAACACAAAAGGAAGTCGCCATTCGAGGGTGAGTGCTAATTTATAAATCAATGAAGATGACATCTTTAAACCAATGTATGGGCTCTTGATTAAATATAGAAAGGAGAGAGATGTCATTAGGAACCGAGTTGACACTAGCAAAATGTAAACAATGCCATACAATCTAAGCGAGCATTACAAGATTCAAGTTCATCTAATTCCAACCAAGCAAGTGCTGGCAAAAATAAACAAGTGCTAAGAAGAAAATTTTCTTTCAAATAAACCAAGGCCTACACTACTACCTTGACCAAGCCTAGTTGAGGAAGGGCGCGAAAAACAACTTATCAATTTAACGGGACAGTTATTGGCTAATGTTGATAACTCATTTTTACCACTTACTTTTCTAGATAAGTTTGACATTGAATGTTGGTACACCCTTTTAGTCAAAGAAGTGTAATTTAGTGAAGCCAGCTTTGACTACATTTTGATTAGAGCCATTAAAATTTAGAATTAGCGTGTCCAGACAATTAATTGCTTCCTCGTATAGGAAATTTCACAAATTGATAAGAAGTAAATGCATGGGGCTAAGGACTTAGATCTACCCATGAAAACAATGCTAGAAGTTATTAGAAAGTCCAACCTAAAATCTTAAGTTGGTAATTAGAATGGATCACGAGAAGAGACCCAATGTGAGCTTGGTTAAGGATTCGGAAATGAATAGGTGATCCATTGTAAGGATCAACAAGGTCCAAAATACATTTGGTACAATAGGGATCCTCAACAACCATGGCTGGATTCACAATCTGTACTTCATCAGAACTATCTTGAGTTTGAAAGATCAAATGGGGGTTTAGAATAATGCTCTTTGCTCCTATGTTATGGAGATATGTTTCCCATAAAAACCCATTCAACATTTCTGTATGATCAAGCATAATGTACATTATTATCCATGGAAGAGATTTATTAATTCATCTAGAATTTAAGAGAAACACACCAGTTTACCACTGAAAGATAAGTAACCCTAACTTGCTGCCATATTAAGGCTTTGAAGAAGGGTTCTCCATGACATGTTTGGGATGTCTAGGAGATTTAGCCCTAAAGTTTTTCACCACCGGCTTCATCTTCTCCGCCGCCTTTATTATTCCAAGGAACATGAGCCTATAAACGACCACCATGCCAAGCAAGATAGCAAGATCCACCCATTTAGAGTAGCCCATCTCCACTTGCCAATAGTTTCTCAAGATTTCTTCACCACTGATCGTTGGTGACCCTCCCATCTGGTTGGGAAATATTAACCCTTCAAACTCATTCTTGAAGAAACCCTGGTTGGCATACTTATGGAAGGAGATGTAATACATGGGATATCTCCAGAATGGCTTGGGGAGATCATCTGGCAACCTGAAAAACCCCCCATTTAGCATCATCACACCTTGAATTCCGGCACCGGTTATGATCCCCATGAGGAAGTCAGGGACTACACTTGCGACGATCATCATTAGGCTCTCGACTAGCAACATGCATGCGAAGAGGACCAAAGCAAAGTACGCAAAGTGCTCGAAACTCTTTTGGAGGCCAACCAAGTAATAAGCTATGGCTCCTGGGATAAGAGAGATGATTAGCAGATAAGGGATGGACGAAAATGTATTGCCTATCACGAACGCGGCTACACCATAATGCCCATTCAATCTCTCTCGCCCAAAGACCTGGTAAAATGAAAATGTAGGATTCTCATGATTGCGGTACAATGAAAAGCAATCGGAGCATCAACATAAAAGAGAAGAAAAAAAGCGGGATTAAGAGAAATACCTTCATGTCCTCAACAAAGGAGGGGAATCCGCCGATTGCCATAAAAGTAAGAAATGCGGCAACGAACATTAGCATAGAACCTCTTGCCTGAAAATTCGTTAAAATTATGAAACTTGGTCAATGCAATGTGCAATAACTTTAAATCTCATTCTTCATTGATTTGGTCACTAGATTATTTAGAACATACCGTCATGCTAGAGAGCTTACCTGAATTGAGCCGTAGGTGAGTCCAATGTCGTAGAAGATAGTCCCAACACACAGACACAATGCAATGTAGATTGCTAAACGAAGCCAGTAATACCCCAAGTCACGATACATGTTCACGAATGATCGCTTGGTTAGAACAAGGCTCTGGGTAAGGAAGCTTGCTTGACTCCCATTTCTTTCCAAATTTCCTCCAACGTTCTAATGGAAACACACAATTTATCAGAAACTCTCAGATTCTTACATTTTATGAGTTTCCAATCCACATAATATCGAAATTGCATACCTTTCCGGATATCTTGGACACTTGCTGCTGAACTTGGTGACACATCAGAGATGACAAATAAGATTTGACCAGAGTGTCAATGGCCTCTTCGGCATTCATGCCATTGCTTCCTTGTTCGATGTCCTGACAAGAAAGTTTTGTTTCATTGGGTCCATGAAATTTACTTTATTTCTTGAAATTATAGTCGAACAAATCCAGTTTCAGTTGCATGGCTTACTGCGTCAAAGTCCTTGTTAATCGTCCTGAGGTAGTGATCAGACGGATTTCTAAGAGTTGGACATGGGAAACCATTTGATGTAAAAAACTGCAAAAAGTAAATAAGAAAAAGAAAAAGATAGTCAGTTAAATGTTCGTCAGTTAAATGTTCGTTGCTTGCTACAAGCAAAAATTCATAACCCAGTAGTCCAGTATCACAAGCACCTGTTCTGCCACAGATCTAAGGCCAAAAAAGACTGTTTTCCCAGAAGAAAGAAGGCAGAGATTGTGGAAAAGCTCAAAGACTTCACTGCTAGGCTGATGAATCGAGGCAATCACCGTCCTCTGGTCATGACTGGCTAGCTTGGCAATGCGGTTCATCACATGGTATGACGCAGCGCTGTCGAGGCCGCTGGTTGGCTCGTCAAGGAAGAGTAGCATCGGCCGCGTCAGAATCTCGATGCAAATGCTCACTCTCCTTTTTTGGCCACCGCTGAGGCCTTTGGCGCTTCCCCCACCTATCCTAGTATCTCTCGCATCTTGCAGTCCCATCTCTCTAATCGTTGCCTCAGCTCGCTCCTTCTTCTCTGAATTCGACATGGATTCCGGCAATTGGAGCTGAGCGGAGTAGTACACAGCTTCTCTCACCGTTAAAGTTGTTATCAGTGTGTCATCCTGAGTGACATAAGCCTATAACAAAACCAAAACGAAAAATAAGTAAAGTGAAAATTTACTACGAAGAACGATTTGTATAAACTACGATTTGGCTAGGAAATCTGCACATTGAAATTCAACTCAGCGCCACATCTATCAGCTAGGCTTACCGAAGTTCCGAAAGAAAGTGGTTGTTTGCGACCATTAATTAAGATCTCTCCTGTCTGTTGAGTGCTTGAACTTAGTCTCCCTGCAAAAAGTTGCTTCTTAAGAAAAAGGAAACGGTGGAAACCGAGAGTAAATATGAAAAAATTAATAAATGTTATTTAAAGGTTACTGATATGTTAGTTACTTCGTCGATTGTTCTCCTCGAAAACAAATTAATCTACTTCTAAATGATTAACTGCTTGAATGTGAGGTAAAAAAGCACATTCGATTAAATCTATTCAGCTGCATCACAGTTGAATATGCAACAACAGTCCATGAGGGCATACTAAGAATGAAACTTAAGTTCCCACTCATGACCCTCATAGCGCGCTACACCGAGGAAGAAGTGTAGAACAATTAGCTCAAAAAGATCGCCGTAGTATAACCATACATCAACAGACGCTACTTCCCATATTGGGTAGATAAATCGTGACTGGAAAGGTTATAACAGCAAAAGCCATTGGAATCTTTGATTTTGTACATTGGAAAAATCCGTTTACGACATGTGTTCACTGGGAAAAAAATAACAGTAAAATCACTACACCGCACACAATTATTATGTGACAAAGAGATTGTAGATATTTATTAACATGAAACAATGCTATACCGTAGATTGCAAATTACTTTGGTTCGATCCAATACTAAATGTAATAGAATACGAGTTAGACTCGATCTTACTTAATTAAAAAATGATGATTGATTAACAAGAAGTTTGGACTCAGTAGTCACATGGGATAGTTATGCATTGTTGCACCTCTGACCTAAGCTCGATGTGTGAAAGGGATATTGTTGATGTTATCCCACATCGGTTGTAAAGAGGGCTGGTGGTCGATTCATAAGTGTGAGGAATTATCTCACCTCTCGAACTTGCTTTTTAGGTGAGGGAGGCCCAAAACAGTAACTTTTCCCTCAGCGAAGCCTAGTTTATTGTGCTTGAAGATAGGGATGATTTTATTGGGATGCGCACTAGGTTGCTTGATGCTATGACGCTAGATTTTATTGTATAGGCCTCTAATTCTCGACCTTTTGTTTGTCATTTCAAGAACTCAACAACCTCAAACAAGCCAAATCTAGAAGACTATCTCACACACTCCCCCACCATGGATCAACAACCCTGATGCTCCATGGAGTCATTAGATAAACAAGTTTTCGTGGCACTGAGCGACATTAATTCCAATTGTTAGAAATAATTAGGATATTTTCCTATATTTAAGATAATTAGAACGTTTCTGTTGATTTTTTGTATATCTTTATGGTTGGTTTTTATCTCTCAAGATTGTGCAATCTCTTTTTATTGTACATATCTTGATTGATATATGTTACCTTTCATAGAATCTCATAAAACCTATAAATAGGCTAATATACTCCTCATTAACATATATCAAATTATACAGAAATTTCTCAAATCTATCTTCCGCATTATTATTCTCAACTGACTCCTCCATGAGAGAGAGGGTGGGACAAGATTTATTGACTTTTCCTTTGTTCTTTTTAGTGACTATGGAATATTTGCGTTCTGCTTTCATTTATTTATTCTTTGTTTGTCTGTTTTCTAACCCAGGATGTCCGGCGTCTTAATTTATCATGAAAAATTAATATAACTTAAAGGACTGAAAGGTTTATATCTGTATTTTACTAAGTGAAAGAGCGTGACGTGTGGACAATTTGCGGACAAGATCTACATTTGTATATAGAAATGGCTGCTTACCAGTCAATTTAGTTGGAATTTTCTCATAGAATCTAGGAGGTTAGATCTCATTTTGAGCTTGCTTTACTTGTAGCATATCAAAACATGAAAAGGACATAAATCACCTACCCATCTATATAGAAAGAGAGATTTATTCGAAACGGTACCTCCAAGGGCATCGAGAAGAGTTGACTTGCCACTGCCCGAAGGACCCATGACGGCCAGCATCCGGCCCGGCTCCGCATAACCGGTCAGCCCCTGCAATATGGGATGTGTCCCGTTCCTCCGGTCCAGCACCGTCACCCACAAGTCCTTCCATGTCAAGACCATCCCGTTCCCGTTCTCGTGTGCTCCTGTAGCATGGTCACGTCGAGATCCTTCGCCTCCGCCATGGACTTCCCATGGGGGCACTTCGTGGTCACGGGCATCTCGAGTATCGGCTTCACCAATACTGAATGGAAAGATGACGTCGTGGCTTCGGGCGGACACACCATCATCCTCTTCTTCGTTAACGTCGTCAACTTTCTCGGGAGGCAGCAATGAGATTGTCCGAGGCGGGCTCGGACTCCACCTGGGAACATTGATGGGAGAAGGAGATTCCATTGAAAGGAGGAAAATTCGTTGCCGCCGCAGCCCCTTTCTTCTCTCTCTCTTTTCCTAGAGCTGTTGGATTGAGGATTAAGAATATGGCGATGCCGTTGTGGTATTTATAGGGAGCTAAGAATTCGAACGTGGGTTTTGAAACGATTTAAAGAAAGGGGGGAGATGGTGGATGGAAAGGAGCATGAACGGTGATGGGAATATCACTTTATGCTCTGGCTTTCCTTGTTGGACTTAACAACTTTATGACCAATGAATAGCCCCCAAACAAAATGGTGAATTGGGAATCACCTGGTCTCTGGCGGCTTTCTCACGGACAGTACCTTCCTCCTAGATTTAGCGATTTTCTAAACGCGAACAAACATCTGATTTTTCATTTTTTTAATAGCTATTGCAATAGTTAGCACCAATTGGCAACTGACTAATCTACAATAGTTGTGACGGTCCTTCCATCCCGACCACGGCGAGTCCGTTGAATTAATACTACCAACTTAAATATAATATTTTAATATTTTTAAATTTTTTTATTCGTTTTCTTTTCTCTTTTTCTTGTTTTCTTCTCTCCTCCTTCCTCCGGCCACTAGCCGAACCACATCGACCAGCCAGAGGCGACAGCCGGCGAGGTTGACCTCGCCGGACCTCGCCGGCCACCTCGCCAGTGGTTGCGAGGGCAGCCTTGCGCTAGGCAGGGGGGCTCGCCCTCGCCGGATCTAGTGAGGGTCGAGCCTCACCCATGGCCAGCAAGGCTCGACCTCGCCAGATCCGGCGAGGGCGAGCCTTGTCGACATCGCCCAAGCCGCAATTTGGCGAGGTCGAGCCTCACCACCCCGGCGGGAGGTTGAAAATCCGGGCTTGCCAAAAATTCTTCAAAGAATGTGTTGACGTCCTAAAAGTAAATCGTGACACGCTAGAATTTTCGATTCCTGAAACCAAGTTCAATTTCGTGGTTAATTTCAACTAAACACGATTTTAGCGTAACCTAACCTACCGGGTAGCTTTTAAGAATTTTATTGTGTTTGACTCGTGGTCGATTATTTTCGATCCATATTGTGCATCTTCGACTCATCGGCGACTTTCGGTTGTCATAAAAATCTCAAGGTTTCAATTACGAGCACCGGATACAGAATCGACAGAAAAATCGGTTTAATGCCGTTCAACATGAATTTTGCAATCAGATGCAATCACCCACACTTTAATTACATGCCTTTGTCGAATCGACCTATCTCCGATCTCTAATCGATTTTAATGGTGCCATATTGACCTTTGCCGATTAGCACTGTCCAGTAGTCGATTTCTAGTCGAATTCTCAAGTCGGTTGCATTTATATCCCTTAATGGCTTCATCTGATAAATTAGTTATCTCATGAGTGATCAGCTTAGATAAAAAGGACCATAAGTGCATCGATGAAAAGCCCATTTCACAAAGTCAGGACAAGGTCAAAAATCAGAATGTCATAGGTACCTTATCGAATAAATCTATCTTTCTACAATAATTCAGCATGTCATAAATGCGCTTTTCAATTGCCATTATTCTATAGGTAAAGCAAGCTCAAAACAAGTTGACCTCTAGATGTTATTAGAAAGTTTTTATTTTGGCGAGTGAAATGTACGATAGCTGAACATTTTTTATATAACGGACAAATTCATAGTTTAATAATGTAGATCTTATAAGCAAAATTGTCTATATATTACTCTATTACACATTATAAAATAAAAATATAAATCCCCACTTCTCTAATTATTTATATTGTAATTGCCCCGAGTTATTGAAACCTTTAAATATCTTCTCTTTGGTTAGTATTTAAATTTTCTTTTTGCACTTTTTCATGGATACGCGAATGCTCCTTTATTTGTCAAGCCTAATGAAACAAAAATCTTATTAGTAAAATTAGTAGACATGCGTGACAAAATATATATATTTATTTTGAAATAAATGGAATGAAGTAACTCGACCTTCGAGGAAATATAAGAACCCAACCAGACTTAGCTACAATCTTTTGTGATCCAACTTTATAGAATAATCTTTGTGTCATGGTATTATTCTTCTGTCCCAGCAACTGATTTGATAAGTGTGTAAGCCTTTCTATATGCCCAAGGACCAAGGGTTATTCCTCGCTCTATCACAAAGATAAAGACTTAGATGAAGAAAAGGAAATAATTTATGATAAATCAGGACGCTGTAGACCTTGGACTAGAAAACAATCGATAATAAACAAATGGGCAACTACCACAACGAATCCTAAATCGGTGCATCCGTACCACATTTATATTAAATTAATTGTATATTGCAAATTATTTGAAATTCATACACCTATGAAAAATCTATCAAAATTTTAGACCAAAATTAGGGATTTTAGTAGATTTTCAAAACATGAGGGAGCTCTTAGGTCAAGATTGTGATCACATTTCCTGATATTAGTTCATTTTCTTTTATTTGATTTCTCCAAAACGTTGTCGTTTAAAAGACCTATTTATTTTGAATTTTCACTTGAATTAACGTCACACACCAATAATCTGAGTTGTTTGCCACGTATGTTTCCATGTTAGTTATTTAAGAGGGATATAGAACGGAAGTTAATAGAGAGTAGATTTGTAATAGGTGTACTAATTTGGAATTTTTTAACGGCACTGAACATTAATTCTGGGAAAGACTCTATTTGTTTCGTAAAAGATGAGTAATTTGGAAAATATTAGCCTAAAAATAATTGTTTTTATCTCTTACAAAAATGAATGAACAAAAAATATCTTCATAGTCTATGAAAATATTTACAACAATGAAAATATTTGGACATACAAAGGATCATTTTTAGGAAAATATTTTTAAATGATTCTATTTCGGTGAAACAAACATAGCCTAATAAATGTGGCACAAGCATATTGATTTGGGATATTTTTATTTTATTACACATCTCAACAGTGTTTAGGTAATACCTTTTCAATCTACGATGCCCACATTTATCCCATTCATCACATCAAGTGCACCAGATTTAGACTTTTCCCGTGTGTACTTATTCCATCCTTTCATTACCATGTTTTACAAAATTTTGGCAGAGTAAATTCAACAACATACGAATACGACCGAACGGCTCGAGTGATTTTTTTTCTTTTTTTTGGGTCAAATGATTTGCTGAAGTGAACGATTTTCATATGCATTGTAATCCCTTTTGTGAGAAGGCACCCCTTCTCTCGAAATTACGGGGCTCTTTTCTTGTGTTCCTTAAAGGAAAAAACATATTCTCAAGGCAATATGTCAGCGTCATCCCAAGACATAAACTACGTAAACTCCAATTTATTGGGAGATCGTTTCAAGTGGCCGTAGTCATTGACCCTAGATGCATGCTGATCGAGTATGATTACAGCTTTTTATTATTTTAAAAATGTCTTTTCCCACTTGGTCTCCAGTGAAGACTTAGACGAAGAAAAATGAGAGCTTTTCATGATAAACTAAGATGCCAGACATCTTGGATTAGAAAACAAACAATAATATATAAACATTGAAATCACATCGCCGAATATTTCGAAGCCACGTTGAGGCAGGCTGACTAATACTGAAGTCGACGAATGATACGACTTCCCTCCCCCTTCGACAGCTTTCTTCTTTCCTGACTAATCCCCACAAGACACAACGTTTCTATCGTCTCGGCCGCATTTGATAATAATCAATAGTTAGATAGGAGTTCGTAACATGATATTACGGGCAGATGAATTTGAATTAGGTATGAATGAGAAAAACATGGATTTTCGATTTTTTCCGTGTTGTGAGGGCATGAAATTAACCAAATTCTCCTTTTTTTAAAAAAAAATTCAAATTCAAGTATTTAATCATTTGGAACAAAGTACCCAAAAAATCTGTTATCTTTCCTGAACATTTATTGATCTATTTCATTTTTATTTACGGATTCTATCCCTTTGTTCTTAACAAAAAACATTTTGCAGGGAGATCAAATTCAAGCACTCGACAGAAAGGAGAGATCTTAATCAGTGGTCGCAAACAGCCACTTTCTTTCGGAACTTCCGTTAGCCTAGCTGATAGATCTAAATCTTAGTTTATACAAATCGTTCCTATAGTAAATTTTTCACTTCATTTATTTATTTTTGTTTTTGGTTTTGCTATAGGCTTATGTGACTCAGGATGACACACTAATAACAACTCTAACGGTGAGAGAAGCCGTGTGCTACTCAGCTCAGCTCCAATTGCCGGAATCCATGTCGAAATCGAAGAAGAAGGAGAGAGCTGAGGCGACGATTAGAGAGATGGGATTGCAAGATGCGAGAGATACTAGGATAGGTGGGGGTAGCGCCAAGGGCCTCAGCGGTGGCCAAAAGAGGAGGGTCAGCATTTGCATTGAGATCCTGACACTCCCGAAGCTCTTCTTCCTTGACGAGCCGACCAGCGGGCTTGACAGTGCGGCATCATACCATGTGATGAACCGCATTGCCAAGCTAGCCAGTCATGACCAGAGGACGGTGATTGCCTCGATTCATCAGCCTAGCAGTGAAGTCTTTGAGCTTTTCCACAATCTCTGCCTTCTTTCTTCTGGGAAAACAGTCTATTTTGAACTTAGATCAGGGGCAGAACAGGTGCATGTGATATTGGACTACTAAGGACTACTAAGTTATAAATTTTTGCTTGTTGCAAGCAATGAACATTTTCCTAACCATCTATTTTTGTTGCAGTTTTTTGCATCAAATGGTTTCCCATGTCCAACTCTTACAAATCCATCTGATCACTACCTCAGGACGATTAACAAGGACTTCAACTTAGTAAGTCAGCCACTGAAACTTGATTTATTCAACCATAATTTCAAGAATTGAAGGAAATTTCATGGACCCAATGAAACAAAAAAATTTGTCAGGACATTGAACAGGGAGACCATGGCATGAATGCAGAAGAAGCCATTGAAACTCTGGTCAAATCTTATGAGTCATCTCTGATGCGTCATGAAGTTCGGCGGCAAGTGTCCAGGATATCCACAAAGGTATGCAATTTTTGATATTATGTGGATTGGAAAATTATAAAGATATACGAATCAGAAAGTTTCTGATAACTTGTATGTTTCCGTTAGAATGTTGGTGGAAATTTGGGAAGAAATGGAAGTCAAGCAAGCTTCATTACCCAGAGCATTGTTCTGACTAAGCGATTGTTCGTGAACATGTATTGTGACTTGGGGTATTACTGGCTTCGTTCAGCAATCTACATTGCATTGTGTGTGTGTGTTGGGACTATCTTCTAAGACATCGGATCCACCTATGGCTCAATTCAGGTAAGGTTTGCTATTGGGACAGTATGTATGTTCTAAATAATCTAGTGAACAAATCATTGAAGAATGAAACAACATAGCTTATCGTCCATCCCTTATCTACTAATCATCTCTCTTATCCCAGGAGCCATAGCTTATTACTTGGTTGGTCTCCAAAAGAGTTTTGAGCACTTTGCCTACTTCGCTTCAGTGCTCTTTGCGTGCATGTTGCTAGTCGAGAGCTTGATGATGATCGTTGCAAGTATAGTCCCGGACTTCCTCATGGGGATCATAACTGGTGCAGGAATTCAAGGTGTGATGATGCTAAATGGAGGGTATTTTAGGTTGCCAGATGATCTCCCCAAGCCATTCTGGAGATATCCCATGTACTACATCTGGTTTCATAAGTATGCCAACCAAGGTTTCTTCAAGAATGAGTTCGAAGGGTTAATGTTTCCCAACCAGATGGCGGGGTCACCTACAATTGGTGGTGAAGAGATCTTGAGAAACTATTGGCAAGTGGAAATGGGCTACTCTAAATGGGTGGATCTTGCTATCTTGCTTGGCATGGTGGTCGTTTACAGGCTCATGTTCCTTGGAATAATAAAGGTGCCGGAGAAGATGAAGACGCTGGTGAAAAACTTTAGGGCTAAATCTCCTAACCATCCCATACATGTCATGGAGAATAATTCTTCAACGCCCTGATGTGGCAGCAAGTTCGGGTTACTTATTTAATAGTGATAAACTGGTGTGCTTATCTTTAACTGTACTTGAAGTAATAAATAATGGATAGCAATAAAGTCTCTTCGATCATGGGTCTGAAATGTCTGCTTCATACTTGATCATGAAGAAATATGTTGAATGGGCTTGTATGGGAAACATATCTCCATAGCATAGGACCAAAGAGCATTATTCTAAAACCCAACCGCCTTTAAAGCTCAAGATAGTTCTGATGAAGTATAGATTGTGAATCCAGCCAGGGTTGTGGAGGATACCTCTTATACCAAATGATAAGAGCGCACAAAGTTTTGTGCTCCAGTCCTCATTTTCAGTTACAGGAAGAGCCGAGATGGTCATTTGGCCTCTTACTTATATCATGGGTGTGTATTTTGGACCTTTTTGATCCTTACAAAGGATCTCCTATTCAAAAAAAAAAAAAAAAAAAAAAGGATCTCCTATTCATTTCCATCGACAAATTCAATTCATTTGCAAACTCATCCCAGATTTGAATTTTAATACAAATAATAACTAAATAAATTAAAAGAACTAAATTTATTTAAAAAAACAGTAGTAGAAATGTTCAATGAGGGCCTGCACAGCCTTTGCTGCCGCCGCCCCACCATCGCTAGCCCCATGCACTTATTAGCACCTTAAAAATCCCAAGTCCGAGCCCATCAAATCCAGTTGAACCCACTTTCACTCAAAAGCTTAAAGCAATTAATTACGGACCAACTAGGATATATTAACTACTCAACGCTACACTAATTCTTCGGTGGGACTTCCTAACACAACTCTCAAGCGCAACTCAACAATCTCCCCCTCAATGTGAGCTCAATATTAGGTTTGCTCCCTTTAATGAAACACTGATACATATTAGAAGTGAGCCACCAATCAATCATCAATTTTAACACCATTTGTTGGGAGCGCGCAGTAGAAATCTTGATACTATCAATCGGAAGATTGGCAAGAGGAAGCTCAAGTCCAAGCTCGTCAACATATTCCGTTGGATTCATCTTCACTCAAAAGCTTCAATCGATTAGTTATGGGCCAATAAAAATATATTAATTGTTCCACACCATACCAATTTTCCAACATGGAACCTTCTAACATAACTCACACACGCAACTCAACAACACTTACTTGTTATCAATTTGCATTGAGCCATATCATCTAGTGATACTCCCTTTATTTTATATGCAATTCGGTCATTCATCTCATCTTGTCCGAGCCCTCATGCACAAACGATCACTCCCAATATTTGTTGGATCGAATATGGGTATTGTCTGTCCACAACCAAGCCATTATTGGAGAGGGTCCGACTCTAATACCATCTGTAAAAACTTTGCTCATTCCACATGAGCCATCTTTAGAAGGACTAATCTAAGTAACCAAAAAAGGCTATGGCTATTTGGGGGTGGGCATTAATTTATAAATCATCGAAGAGAACATCTTTCAATCGATATATGGCTCTTCGCTAAATATAGAAAGGAGAGAGATGTCAAGAGGACATCTAATACAAACCAAGCAAGGTTGGCACAAATAAATAGGGGCTAAGGAGAATATTTTCTTTCAAATAAACCAACGCATACTCTACTATTTTGACCCAGCCTAGCTAAGGAAGGGTTATGACGTAGAGAATAACTTATCAAATTTAATGGGGCACTTACGAGCAAATATTGGTACTAATTTTTACCACATACATTTCTAGATAAAGTTGACATCAAATGTTGGTACACCCTTTTAGCCAGGGACAATGTACTTTGGCAAAGTCAGCTTTTACCACATACTATTGCAAGAGCTATTAATGTTTAGGATTAGTGTAACTAGAAAGTTAATTGCTTCCTCGTCAAAGAAAGTTCACTAATTGATAAGAAGCAAGTGCTTTTCGGTGGCACGTGTGAGTTATGTTAGAAAGTATCACATTGAAGATTTAATGTAGTGTGGAGTAACTAATATCCTAATTGGCCTATAATTTGAATAAAGGTGAGTCCAACTAGATAGGTTAACATGTTGGACTTGAGCTCCATCTTGGTGATCTTTTTAGGTGAAGATATCAAGACTTCTATTGTACACTCCAGACAAATGGTATTAAAGCCAATGGTTGATTAGTGGCCCACTCTCACTGTGTATCGATATTTGGTTAAGGGGAGCAAACCTAACATTGAGCTCACATGTAAGGGAAAATTGTTGGGTTGCATGTGTAAGTTGTGTTCGAAAGTCTCGCATTAGAGAATTTGTGCGGTGTCGAGTAATCAATATATCCTAGTTGGCTCATAACTAATTGACTTAAGTTACTGAGTAAATGTGAGTTCAACTAGATATGTTGACAGATTCAAACTTAAGCTCTCTCTTGATGATCTCTCTAAGTGAAGGTATTGGGATTTAGATCTGCACGCAAAAGCAATGCTAGAAGAAGTTGGAAATTTATGTTGGCACATGATTTGCAAATGGAGACTAATGTGACAAGTGGAAGCATTAGAGACTTAGAGAAGCTTGTTTATCATCAAATCATAAAAAGTTGTATAGGAAATGGGGGCTAAAATGTGGATGAAGAGGAGTTGGTCCTTCCAACCACATTGAAATTTCGCACGATGATTTTAATAAAATCAAAATGCTTAGAACTGAATTAACATCCATATAACATGTTTGGAATTGATTGAATAATTTTCCTATTCAGCACTTTGCCAAGAATATATTAAACATGTCTATGATTTCCATGTAATCTCATTTCCCCGTGCTTTACATTTCCTTATACTTAAAATTTATGTAAATTCCTCATCATCCAAAACTCATTTGTTCTTTTTGTGCTTGAGTAAGGATATGTGAAGCGATATCTGTCGCTCTCCAATCTTCTAAAGTGATGATAGCCTTAACAAATATCGATTTTAATAGACAATAGTTTACTAGAATCGAGTACCTTGCTAAGGGTTTTATAATGTGTTTCCCGAATGATTCCTTAGGGTAAGTGTTATCAACGAAGCAATATCATAGATCAGGCAATCACAACACGCATCAAGGCATTAGTGAGGGGTGCCATCGATTGAAGCTTTTTCCAAGAGCAACTTCAATAGTCACTGGAAAGAGTCTATTAGCTTTTTTTGGATGATGAGTTCTTGAGGTCTCAAATGAATGGTTTCTAAGGGGCGTTTATGGTGGGGAAACGTGAACCGAAGCTCCATATATTTCGCAGAAGTTAAATGATTTGGAAAATATCTTCTTAAAGATTGTTGCTTATATCACGTAAAATAATAAGCTAATGAAAAAATCATTTTTATTATCGACAACAATTTATATCAAAATATTTTCATGGACAACGAAAATATTTTTTGTTTATTCATTCTTGTAAGTGATATAAACATTCATTTTTAAGAAAACAAATTTCAAATCATATATTTCCCGTGAAATAGACAAAACCTAAATATTAAAAGAGATTACACAATGTGGACATCCATAAATGCAAAACACACAAATGATATTTTGTTGCATGTTGTTAGGACATAGGACAAGCTCACTATAAAGTGTTAGGGGGAGGCCAAGCTAGGATTTCACAGTCAAGTCATGATATGAACTTATCAAGTCAAGAGTCTCTAGAGCATATCATGGAAATTGAAATAATGTTGGAAGGGAATCCATTAGTTGGTTAATAAGAGGAGTTTCCTTACTTATCATATAGGCATTTTTGAAGGTAATATCGTCCATTTAAAGTGGTAGAGGTGTCTCCAGCTATATTTAAGGCAAAATTAAAAAGTACAAACACCGGGAATAATCTTTGCCAGCAATATAGATATTACAAAAAAAAAAAATGAAGGTAAATTTGTTGAAAGAAAAATTCTATATAACACAAAATTATTTTATTGATTATCGGGGCTTTTAAATAATACAACGTGGACATTTATAACCTGCAATCCACAATCATTCACAAACACTTATAAAATTTGAATGAACAAATAATCTCCAATCCTATGTTTGGCTATGGTTACAAGAAGTTATAGTATATCCATGATCTTCTTCTAGCAGTGATAATCTACAAGAAGTTAAAGATTTGAAAATATCGATTCCGCTACTTCAAAGCAACATACTGGTATCGCTGACCTTGTCCACTAGCGAAAGGCTCTCATCACTGGCGATGTCAATTATCAACAACTTTATTGGCGAGTTGTCGATCTCCTTCAACTTGTCAATTGTTTTGTGCATTGATCCCTAAACTCTATCTTCATCGGCTAAGCCAGTCACTCATAGATAATAACTAAAATTTTGGTATTTCTTCATTGGCTAAGGGTCAGAAAACGAAGGGAATCATTCCAAGGGACGGATTGAAGATGCTCAGCTAAAATCACGATGGGTTTCAAGCCAATTGTCTTTCCATCCAACTGTGGTTGCACTTTGCAATCTGTCGCATAAATTTAGATCTCACAATATGCAATATGAGGCGGATCTCCCTAATTAGAATGGTTTGTGAAAAGGGACGTACCGTTGACTTAGTTAAGCTTCCGAAGACGAAGCGGGGATCTTTTGTAAGGACCAAAGTGGCCCTAAAATGCCTACACCCATGTTATGGGTAAAATGTCAAATCACCATATCGGCTCTTCCAGTAAACTTGAAATTAGGACTAGAGCATAAAAGTCCTTACTTAGGACTATTAATTTCACGATGATAATTTAACAATTAAGTTGTTTGATATAAGTAATCAAAGAACTATTAATTTTATAACGTTAATTTGACGTATAAGACTGAGCTCCGCCATCGCCAATATCTTGGGCGACCCTTGAGAATCACGGACCCATGTGACTTGGTAATTACTCAGTATCGTTAATAGCTTTAAGGTGGGGAGACTGTCACAAGCACTGCAAATCATGCGATTGTCAATCGATGCCCATTACAGTAATCGTTATTAAGAAAATGAAATATATGTACGCTTCTAAAAATCCCCTGAAAATAGGAAAAAGGTCAGATCCATGAGAGAGCCCCAAAAGACCAAGCGATTCCACTATGCCATTTTGTTTGGGGGCAGTTCAATGGGCATAAAGTGGGAATGTCCTGCGAGAAAGAGAGCATAGGTATTCCCATCACTGTTCATACTCAAATTCTTGCTCCCTATAAATACCACAACAACAGTGCCATCTTCTCAATCTTCCATCGAACAGCTCTAAGAAAAGAGAGAGAGAGAGAGAGAGAGTGGCGGCCCTGGTGCTGGCAGTGAATCTGCTTATTGGCAATGGAGTCTCCTTCTCCCAACCATGTGCCCAGCAGCCTCCAAGGTCGAGTCCCACAATTTCATGGCCACCTCGCGAGAAAGGCCACAACTACGATGAAACATGGGACTCAGCTACTGATGGAGATGATGATAGCGTGTCCACTGGAGGCCACAAGGTCGTCTTTCCATTCAGTATAAGCTTTGTCGCTGCTCGAGATGCCCGTGACAACAAAGTGCTCCTGTGGGGAGTCCATGGCAGAGGCCAAGGAGCGGAACTCGATCCGGTTACAGGAGAGCACGAGAATGGGAACGGAATTTTTTTGACGTGGAAGGACATGTGGGGTGACGGTGACGGACCGGAGAAATGGGACACATCGCATATTGCAGGAGCTCACTGGGTATGCCGTGCCGGGTCGGATGCTGGCGATCATGGGTCCTTCTGGCTGTGGCAATTCGACTCTGCTCAATGCCCTAGGAGGCGCGTATCGAATAATTCTCTATTTCTACAAAATGTAAACTTTCAGGAAATCAATGATAGATTAAGACGCCGCGGATCTTGGGTTAGAAAACAAACAAAAATCTAACAAATAAGAGCAGGACTGGAGTATTTTAAAGAAAAAATTAATGCTTAGGGTAAATACCTTTTCAACCATCTGTTTACAGGTTCTTTTCCTCGTGGACATCATGGATTAGAAAACAAACAATAATATATAAGTAACAAAAGCAGAAGAACGCAAATGTTGCGTAGTCACTGGAGGCAAGTCGACTTATTCGAAAGCCAATTAAGTTAAGGCCATGTTTGGTAACCATTCAAACAAGGCCAAATTTTGATTCTTTATTCCCAGAATCAGTTTGGGCCTAGAATCGTGTTTGGTAAAAATTTTGTTCCTGGGAACAGATTGGGAATAGAATCAAGAACCAAAAAAAAAGTTAATTCTTGTTCCGGGAATGAATTTGAGAATCAAAATCAAGAAATCTTTTTCTTCCCTTCGGCCATCTCGCGACCGCCGTCCACCACCACCCACCACCATCCGCCGTCCGCCGCCGCTGGCCGCCGGTCCGGCGAGCTCGCCGGAGGCTCACCAGACCAAGGCGAGGTCCGGCGAGCTCGCTGGAGGCAAGCCCAGCCACCGGCAAGCTCGCCGGAGGCTTGCCCAGCCACCGGCAAGGTTCAGCCTCCCAGATCTGGCCAGGCCAAGCCTTGCCGGTGGCCAAGCGGGCCTCGCCCAGCCCCTACGAGGCCCGCTTGGCCACCGACGAGGCTCGGCCTCGCCGAGGCAAGGGGGGGGCCTAGGCAAGCCTCGCGACGCTCGCCCCCCCGGTGGCCGGGCGAGGCTCACCCGGCCACCGGCAAGGCTCACCCGGCCCGCCGGTGGCCCAGCGGCCTCGCCCAACCCCGGCGAGGCCGAGCTTCGGTAGGGCTAGGCGAGCCTCGCCCGGTTGCCGACGAGGGCTGGCCTCACCGAGGGCCGGCAACGCTCCGGTGAGGTCGCCGGCCCAAGAAGAAGATGAGAAAAGGAAAAAAAAAAAAAAGAAAAAAAAAAAAGGAAAAAGAAAAGAAAAAAAATGAAAAAAAGAAAAAAAGTAAAGTAAAAAAATTATTTAAAAATTAAAAGAAATTGATTTGGAACAGAATTAATGAGCACGGTACTAAACGCAATTCTATTCCAGAATCAAAAATTTTAGACAGTTACTAAACGGCTTAAAATGCTTAGAATCAGTTTTCAGGAACAAAATCAAAAAGAATTAGTTCTGATCAGAATCTACTCTCGGGAACAAAATCGTTACCAAACGCGCCCTAATTGACCCGCTGGTCACGTCTTATCAGTCATCTCCAATTTGTCACCAAGTTCAGCAGCAAGTGTCCAAGACATCCGAAAAGGTATGAAATTTTATTATTATGTGGATTGGAAACTTAAAATTTATTACGAATCTAAGAGTTTCTGATAAGTTGCATGTTTCCGTTAGCATTTTGGAGGAAATTTGGAAAGAAATGGAAGTCGAGCGAGCTTTGTTACCCACTGAATTAGGATTTTGGAGGAAATTTGGAAAGAAATGGAAGTCAAACCAGCTTCGTTACCCACAGCCTTGTCATAACTAAGCAATAGTTCGTGAACATGTATCCCGACTTCGGGTATCACTAGCTTCGTTTAGCAATCTACGTTGCATTGTCTATGTTGGGACTATCTTCCACGACATCAGATCCACCTAAGGTTCAATTCAAGTACGCTCCACTAGTGTGACAAACTCAGTGAAGAATGAGAAGTTTGGGACACCTGGAATGCCATAACTTGGCACAGGAGGACACTTAAGTGCCATAACTTCGGAAATGAATACTTAAGTGCCAATTTCAGAGTAAAGTAGAATACTTAAGTGCCACTCCAGCCAAAATCCGGCCAAATTGATGATGTAGCAATTTTCCGGCGAGTTAGACACAAAATGACGCCATTTTGCATGCGACGTGGTGAGAAAATGTAAAAATGACGTCGTTTTGTATCGATGTGTAAATAATTAATATAAAAATTAATTAAATTAAATTAAAACTTAATTTTATTTAAAATATTCTAACAAATAAAAAACTTAAAATTAAAAAAACTGAAAATTTACAAAATTTAAAATTTAAAAAACTTAAAACTTAAAATTTAAAAAACTTAAATTAAAAAACTTAAATTTTAAAACACTTCAAATTTAAAAAACTTAAGATTTAAAAAACTTTAAATTAAAAAACTTAAATTTTAAAACACTTCAAATTTAAAAAACTTAAAATTTAAAAAACTTAAATTTAAAGAACTTAAAATTAAAAAACTTAAAATTTCAAAAAATTAATATTTAAAAAAATTAAAATTTTAAAAACTTAAAATTTTAAAAACTTAAAATTTTAAAAACTTAAAATTAAAAAAACTATAATTTAAAAAACTTAAAATTTAAAAAAATTAAAATTTAAAAACTTAAAATTTAAAAAAATTTAAAATTGAAAAACCTTAAAATTAAAAAAAATATTAAAATTGCCACCTCACCTGCCCCCTTCGGTCCCCCTTTTTTAAAAAAAATTAAATTTTTAAATTTTAAGTTTTTTTTTTTAATTTTAAGTTTTTTAAATTTTAATTTTTTTAAATTTTAAGTTTTTTAAATTTTAGTTTTTTAAATTTTAGTTTTATAAATTTTAAGTTTTTATAAATTTTAAGTTTTTTTAATTTTACTTTTATAAATTTTAATTTTTTTTAATTTTAAGTTATTTTTATTTTAATTTTTTTAATTTTAAGTTTTTAAATTTTTTAGAATATTTTAAATAAAATTAAGTTTTAATTTAATTTAATTAATGTTTAATATTAATTATTTACATATCATACACGAAACGACGTCATTTTAGCATTTTCTTGCCACGTCAGCATGCAAAACAGCGTCGTTTTGTGTCCAACTCACCAGAAAATTGCCACGTCACCTATTTTGCCAGATTTTCGCCGGAGTGACACCTAAGTGTTCCATTTAACTTCGAAACTAGCACTTAAGTATACCGTTTTAAAGTTATGGCACTTACGTGTCTTTTGGTGCCAAGTTATGGCACTTTGGCTATTCTTCTGCCGAAGAATGAGATTTATAAGTTTTCTACACATTATATTTACCAAGTTTATTAATTTCTACAAATTTGCAGGCAAGAGGTTCGATGCTAATGTTCGTTGCGGCATTTCTTGCTTTTTATGGCAATCGGCGGATTCCCCTCCTTTGTTGAGGACATAAAGGTACTTCACTTAATTTCCTCTTTCTTTTCTTTTCTTTTTTTTATGCTCCGATTGCTTTTCATTGTGCACAAGTAATAAAGATTCCTACATTTTCATTTTACCAGGTCTTGGGGCGAGAGATATTGAATGGGCACTATGGTGTAGCTGCGTTCCTTGTAGGCAGTACATTTTCATCAGGAAAAGAGTCAAAAAAGTCCTAAATCTTTTATCTTTGTGTAAATTTAGTCTTAAACCTTTTTTTGATGCCGATTTAGTCCTAAACATTTTTACGTTGTGCCAATTCATTCCTTTCCGGCCAATTTTGGCCGGATTTCGCTGATTGGACACCGGCTGGCTGACGTGTACAACTTTTAATGATTTTTTAATTTTTAAAATTTCTTTTTCTTTTTTTCTTCTCCTCTTCTTCCTCCAGCCGGTTGTCCACCTAGCACGAGGCCTAGGTGGCGAGGCTCTCCCTCGCCGGATTTGGTGAGGGTCTAGCCTCGCCTATGGTCGACAAGCGCGAGCCCCACCAACTCAGTGCAAGGAGGTAGCCTGGGGGGCAGTGAGGAGGCCGGAGTGAGGGTACAAGGACTGCTACATCATCGCATGTTGCCTCAACCTCTACTGCTTCTGCTGCTGCATCTTCCTCCGGCTCGAGCTATTGCGTCGACTTTAGGGCTCGAGGTCGAAGACGAAGAAGAAGAAGAAACAAAGAACGAAGAAAATCGTGAAGGACAAAAAGAAGAAAAAACGAAGATGAAGAACAAGACGAAACCCTCGGAGGAGAGGGCGCGTATAGAGATGAGATTACAGAGTGACGTAGAGAAAGAGAGGGAGGGAGAGAGACTCGACCATCGCCAGATCCGGCGAGGTGACCGGCAAGGTTGACCTCGACCTCACTGGCCGTCGCCTCTAGCCGATCGCCAGACCTCGGCGACCGGCTGGAGGAAGAAGAGGATAAGAAAAAAAAAAGAAAAATAAACAAATTAAACAAATTAAAATTAAAATTAACAAATTTTAAAATATTAAAATATTATTAAAAGTTGTCCATGTCAGCACCGATCAAGCCACATCAGTCAGCCGGTGTCCATTCAGCAAAATCCAGCCAAAATTGGTCGGAAATGACTGAATTGGCACAACGTAAAAAGGTTTAGGACTAAATCGGCATAAAGACAAAATATTTATGACTTTTTTGGCACTTTTCCCCATTTTTGTCCATCCCTTATTTACTAATCATCTCTCTTGTCCCGGGAGCCATAACTTATTACTTGGTTGGCCTCCGAAAGAGTTTTGAGCACTTTGCATACTTCACTCCATTGCTCTTCGCATGCATGTTGCTAGTCAAGAGCTTGATGATGATCGTCACAAGTATAGTTCTTGACTTCCTCATGGGAATCATAACTGGTGCCGAAATTCAAGGTGTGATGATGCTAAATGGAGGGTTTTTCATGTTGCTAAATGATATCCCCAAGCTATTATGGAGATATCCCATGTATTACATCTCCTTCCATAAGTATGCCAATGTAGGTTTCTTCAAGAATGAGTTCAAAAGGTTAATGTTTCTCGACCAGACGGGAGGATCACTTGCAATAGGTGGTGAAGAAATCTTGAGAAGTTATTGGCAAGTGGAAATGGAGGCTGCGTTTGGTTCAGCATTTGCAATAGGCTTTGAGTCCAATGCAAATGCTGAAAGCCCAAAGCTATTTTGGGAAAATGCAGTTGTGTTTGGTAAAAAAATTTTGCAAATGGACTTTGAGTTAAATGTGTGTTTGGTAAAAAAAACTTTCGCAATGGGCTTTGATGGATATTATTTTTTCTTTTCTTTTCTTTTCTTTTGAAAATTCAGCTAAACCCTTCGCCGGACTGGCGAAGGGCTGCAGCCGCCGGCGAGCCGGATCTGCGCGCCGACGGTCGTCGGCCGAGGTCGCCCGAGGTCGGGCGACCTCCGGCGAGGGTCGCGCGACCCAGCCGAGGGCCGCCGGAGGTCGCCCGACCTCAGGCGACGGTCGCCGGCGCTAGATCTGGCTCGCCGGTGGCCATCGCCCTTCGCCGGTCTGGCGAAGGGCTGCTCCTTTTACATTTAAAAAATAAATAAATAAAAGGGTAATAACGGAAATATGAAAAATTAATGAGGGTAGTTTAGGAAGAAAAAAATGTTTTCAGCATTTCCATGGACTCCACTTTCATTTGAAAGCTCCTTCAAGGAGGTTGCCAAACACCCTTATTTTGGCTAAAGGAGCTTTGGGGGCTGAATGGGCTTTCTAAATGCCCATCCAAATGCACCCGGACTACTCTAAATGGGTGGATCTTGCTATCTTGCCTGGACTGTTGGTTGTTCACAGGCAAATGGTCCTTGGAATAATAAAGGCCGTGGAGAAGATGAAGCCACTAGTGAAAAACTTAAGGGCTAAATCTCTTAAACGTCCTAAACTTGTCGTGAAGAATTTGTCAACGCCAAAATAATACAGGGAGCTAGGGTTAGTTATATGATGGTGTGAAATTTGGTGTGTTTATCTTCAATTGTTGTTGAAGTAAATACATCTCCTTGTATGGATAATAATGAACTCTCTTAAATCATGTGTATGAAATGTTGGCTTTTATGCTTGGTCGCAAAGACATTTTAAATGAGATTGTATCACACAATGCTTAACCAACAATCTCCCTATCTCACAAAGGAATTCTTAAGAACTATACCACAATATTCTCTAACTTAAACACTCATCTTTTGGATGCACTTCATGAGAACGCACAATTGATAGTTGCTCACTTATGGGCAAAAATCCGATTTCCTTTATTGGCTCAAATGGAGACATATTCTTAACACGATACTTTAAAATTCTAATAATCAAAGCTATCATTTTCATTAAAATGATTGGAACAATTGCCTCAAGGACATTTGTTGAACATTCAAATAGGAAAATTTGTTATCTTAAATACACTATCCCTTTCTTGCTACATATGATGAATGCATTCAGAAATCAAGACATTTCCTTATTAAGTATCCTTAATAATTGCTTTGAGAGCATTGGTTGGCAAGACCACAAGAAATGGCTTATTAGAGAATAAAATTTAGTTGGCAGCACTATTTTCACCCTCTATATAACTAAATCTACCCCAATTTTCATCAAAAAGATAAAATTACCCTCTATCATTCAATTGCAATTTAGATTTTGTGTTCTCAAATTTATTTACTTTCCTTTGTAATTTTTTTTTTATATCTATGTAGGATCTACTTACTATACATAAGAATTTCATATGTTTGTTTTTTTTATTTATTGTAGATTTCCCATTAATATTAAAAGCACTATGTTTTTTTTTTTTTTTAGAATTACTTCCATAAAAATTTATTTTGTTGAAAAGAGATTTTCAAAAACCTAGTTGCATATATTATGAATAAATTTTTAAGTAGATGACATTTAATTATATCATAACATTATATAAAGTAAGAACTTTTTGGAAATGCCAATGAAATGTCATTATTTTGATTTGACAAAAATTAATATAAAAAAAAATCAAGACACCTTATTATGCATAATGTTTTTAGTGCACTCCTATATATTCCTATAACGCCTTAGATGCTCTATATAAAAAATCTCTCACCCGTATAATAAGGAAAAAAAGATAAATTCTTTGATGTAGAAGATAAATTCTTTGATGTAGTAAATAAAGAGACTTGATATATGTTCTAAACTAATAAAATTACTAAAAAGTTCACCAAAAAAGTGAGCTTTTGAGATCATAGAGACAAAAAATAGTCAAGTTGTTAAGATCAATGATGAAACAAAAAAAGCTTACAGTTTTATACTATATTAAAGAATATCTTTTTTTTCCCTATGACTAGCAAGATTATTTTACACGGAGTATTTAAAATGTTATGAGAATATCTAAGAATGTTTTTTTTCTATAATAAGCTAAAAAATAAAATATGTGAAATATTTAATAAAACTATCATAAATAGAAAAAAGAAGGAGCCGGGTCATCTGGTCTAGTCTTTTTAATGTGAATAAGGGTGGACTTAGTCATTTAGTGGGATGAAAATAGTGGTGCAAAAAGTGGGCTAAATTCTATAAAATAATGGCTAACACATGCAATCCGAGTTTGTCCAAACAGTTAAATATATAACAATATAGTCCACAACAAAGAGGGCTGTTCATGAACAAGTTGACTCATCAAATTTGGAATTTGACCGGGCCAAAACGATCTTTGAAAGACAAATCTATCTTTACTGTGATCTTGAAAATGGTTTAGATTGTCTTCTTTATCACACTGAAAGGTTGAGGAATATGTGAATTTTTTAGTATTGCTTGACTATGATCCAAGTTGAAGTGATCTATGAGCTATACCGAGACAAGCCATCTAATAAATAAAAAAGTGTGAATTTCCCACAATAGCTGTTGAAGTAGTCCATGATTGTAAAAGATAATTATTTAGTTTATTTTCCTCTGCTGACAAAACTTTTGTTTAATCAACTACTTGACTCTGGCCGTTGATTCATGATTACTCAAAATGGCCTCTCCCAATCAATGTGAGAATTAAGACGTCACAAACTCTCCCACTTAAATAATTGGCATCCTCATTAGGGTTGAGTTGTATCACCTGGTGATACCCCCTCTATTTGATGTTCGGTCCAGCCATTTGTTGGATCTTGTCTAAGCCCTCACACACAAGCAATTGCTCCCTATCTTTGTCGGATCAAATATGGGTGTAGTAGCCTTTATTGGAGATGGTCTAGCTCTGATACTATCTATAAAAGCTCGGCTCATTCCACATGAGCCAACTAATCTAAGCAAACACAAAAGGTAGTGGCCATTCGGGGGCGAGTGCTAATTTATAAATCAATGAAGATGACATCTTTCAACCAATGTATTGGCTCTTGATTAAATATAGAAAGGAGAGAGATGTCATGAGGACCGAGTTGACGCTAGCAAAATGTAAACAATGCCATACAATTTAAGCGAGCATTACACAATTCAAGTTCATCTAATTCCAACCAAGCAAGTGCTGGCAAAAATAAACAAGTGCTAACGGGACATTTATTGGCTAATGTTGGTACTCATTTTTACCACATACTTTTCTAGGTAAGTTTGACATTGAATGTTGGTACACCCTTTTAGTCAGAGAAGTGTAATTTAGTGAAGCCAGCTTTGACTACATTTTGATTAGAGCCATTAATATTTAGAATTAGCGTGTCCAGAAAATTAATTGCTTCCTCGTACGGAAATTTCACAAATTGATAAGAAGTAAATGCATGGGGCTAAGGACTTAGATCTACCCGTGAAAACAATGCTAGAAGTTATTAGAAAATCCAACCTAAAATCTTAAGTTGGTAATTAAAATGGATCACGAGAAGAGACCCAATGTGAGCTTGGTTAAGGATTTGGAAATGAACAGGTGATCCTTCGTAAGGATCAACAAGGTCCAAAATACATTTGGTACAGTAGGGATCCTCAACAACCATGGCTGGATTCACAATCTGTACTTCATCAGAACTGTCTTGAGTTTGAAAGATCAAATGGGGGTTTAGAATAATGCTCTTTGCTCCTATGTTATTGAGATATGTTTCCCATAAAAACACATTCAACATTTCTGTATGATCAAGCATAATGTACATTATTATCCATGGAAGAGATTTATTAATTCATCTACAATTTAAGATAAACACACCAGTTTACCACTGAAAAATAAGTAACCCTAACTTGCTGCCATATTAAGGCTTTGAAGAAGGGTTCTCCATGACATGTTTGGGATGTCTAGGAGATTTAGCCCTAAAGTTTTTCACCAGCGGCTTCATCTTCTCCGCCGCCTTTATTATTCCAAGGAACATGAGCCTGTAAACGACCACCATGCCAAGCAAGATAGCAAGATCCACCCATTTAGAGTAGCCCATCTCCACTTGCCAATAGTTTCTCAAGATTTCTTCACCACTGATCGTTGGTGACCCTCCCATCTGGTTGGGAAATATCAAACCTTCAAACTCATTCTTGAAGAAACCTTGGTTGGCATACTTATGGAAGGAGATGTAATACATGGGATATCTCCAGAATGGCTTGGGGAGATCATCTGGCAACCTGAAAAACCCTCCATTTAGCATCATCACACCTTGAATTCCGGCACCGGTTATGATCCCCATGAGGAAGTCGGGGACTACACTTGCGACGATCATCATTAGGCTCTCGACTAGTAACATGCACGCGAAGAGGACCAAAGTGAAGTACACAAAGTGCTCGAAACTCTTTTGGAGGCCAACCAAGTAATAAGCTATGGCTCCTGGGATAAGAGAGATGATTAGCAGATAAGGGATGGACGAAAATGTATTGCCAACCACGAACGCGGCTACACCATAATGCCCATTCAATCTCTCTCGCCCAAAGACCTGGTAAAATGAAAATGTAGGATTCTCATGACTTCGGTACAATGAAAAGCAATCGGAGCATCAACATAAAAGAAAAGAAAAAAGGAAGATTAAGAGAAATACCTTCATGTCCTCAACAAAGGAGGGGAATCCGCCGATTGCCATAAAAGTAAGAAATGCCGCAACGAACATTAGCATAGAACCTCTTGCCTGAAAATTCGTTAAAATTATGAAACTTGGTCAATGCAATGTGCAATAACTTTAAATCTCATTCTTCATCGATTGGGTCACTAGATTATTTAGAACATACCGTCACGCTAGAGAGCTTACCTGAATTGAGCCGTAGGTGAATCCAATGTCGTAGAAGATAGTCCCAACACACAGACACAATGCAATGTAGATTGCTAAACGAAGCCAGTAATACCCCAAGTCACGATACATGTTCACGAATGATCGCTTGGTTAGAACGAGGCTCTGGGTTAGGAAGCTTGCTTGACTCCCATTTCTTTCCAAATTTCCTCCATCGTTCTAATGGAAACACACAATTTATCAGAAACTCTCAGATTCTTATATTTTATAAGTTTCCAATCCACATAATATCGAAATTGCATACCTTTCCGGATATCTTGGACACTTGCTGCTGAACTTGGTGACACATCAGAGATGACAAATAAGATTTGACCAGAGTGTCAATGGCCTCTTCGGCATCCATGCCATTGCTTCCTTGTTCGATGTCCTGACAAGAAATTTTTGTTTCATTAGGTCCATGAAATTTCCTTTATTTCTTGAAATTATGGTCGAACAAATCAAGTTTCAGTTGCATGGCTTACTGCGTCAAAGTCCTTGTTAATCGTCCTGAGGTAGTGATCAGACGGATTTCTAAGAGTTGGACATGGGAAACCATTTGATGCAAAAAACTGCAGAAAGTAAATAAAATAAAATAAAAAAAAGATAGTCAGGTCATTGTTCGTGGCTTGCTACAAGAAAAAAGATAGTCCAGCATCACAAGCACCTGTTCTGCCACTGATCTAAGGCCAAAAAAGACTGTTTTCCCAGAAGAAAGAAGGCAGAGATTGTGGAAAAGCTCAAAGACTTCACTGCTAGGCTGATGAATCGAGGCAATCACAGTCCTCTGGTCATGACTGGCTAGCTTGGCAATGCGGTTCATCACATGGTATGACGCAGCGCTGTCGAGGCCGCTGGTTGGCTCGTCAAGGAAGAGTAGCATCGGGCGCGTCAGAATCTCGATGCAAATGCTCACTCTCCTTTTTGGCCACCACTGAGGCCTTTGGCGCTTCCCCACCTATCCTAGTATCTCTCGCATCTTGCAGTCCCATCTCTCTAATCGTTGCCTCAGCTCGCTCCTTCTTCTCTGAATTCGACATGGATTCCGGCAATTGGAGCTGAGCGGAGTAGTACACGGCTTCTCTCACCGTTAAAGTTGTTATCAGTGTGTCATCCTGAGTGACATAAGCCTATAACAAAACCAAAACGAAAAATAAATAAAGTGAAAATTTACGAAGAACGATTTGTATAAACTACGATTTGGCTAGGAAATCTTCACATTGAAATTCAACTCAGCGCCACATCTATCAGGTAGGCTTACCGAAGTTCCGAAAGAAAGTGGTTGTTTGCGACCATTAATTAAGATCTCTCCTGTCTGATGAGTGCTTGAACTTAGTCTCCCTGCAAAAAGTTGCTTCTTAAGAAAAAGGAAACGGTGGAAACCGAGAGTAAATATGAAAAAAAAATTAATAAATGTTATTTAAAGGTTACTGATATGTTAGTTAATTCGTCGATTGTTCTCCTCGAAAACAAATTAATCTACTTCTAAATGATTAACTGCTTGAATGTGAGGTAAAAAAGCAAATTCGATTAAATCTATTCAGCTGCAGCACAGTTGAATCTGCAGCAGCAATCCAAGAGGGCATACTAAAAATGAAACTTAAGTTCCCACTCATGACCCTTATAACAAGCTACACTGAGGAAGAAGAGTAGAACAATTAGGTCAAAAAGATCCCCGTTGTATAACCATTCATCAACAGACGCCGCTTCCCATATTGGGTAGACAAATCGTGACCGGAAAGGTTATAACAGCAAAAGCCATTGGGATTTTTCATTTTGTACATTAGAAGAATCCATTTTACGACATGTGTTCACTAGGAAATCCATGTCATTTCATTGACATTCGATATTGGTCGCTGGGACGTGCGAATAGCTAGGACCATTGCCACTCGTGGGGATTAATCCGATGTCATGGACGTCCAACCTTGACAACATATAAACAAGAAAAAGCTGTCGAAAGGGTACAGCCGCCATATCATTTGTTGACTCCTTTAGAGATAATTAGGATAATTCTCTAGGATATTTTCCTATATTTATGATAATTAGAATAATAATATTGGTTTTTAGTATCTCTTTTTATTGGTTTTCTATATCTTTCAAGTTTGTGAGATATCTCTTTTGATTGTGCATATCTTGATTAAAATATGTTAATTTTAATAGTATCTCATAAAGCCTATAAATAGGCTGATATACTTCACATTAACATATATCGAATTATACATAAATTCCTCAAATCAATCTTTCGCATTACTATTCTCAACTTGGCATCAGAGCCAAAATTGACAACAAGTTTTGACCCAATAGTCACACGAGAAAGTTCACCTCAGACCTAAGCCCACATTGGTTATGAAAAAGTCTAGTGGTCAATTTATAAGTGTGAGGGATTACCTCACCTTTAGAGCTAGCTTTTTAGGTGAGGAAAGCCCAAGACAATAACTTTTCTCCACGTTAACATTGGTCTTTTGTATCTCTTTCTGGGTAGTTTTACAAGATTGTGCAATCTCTTTTCTTTGTACATATTTCGATTAATATATCATAATACCTATAAATAAGCTAATGTACTCCCCAATAACATATATTGAATTATACTAAAATTTCTTAAATCTGTCTTAACTAACTCCTCCATGAGAGAAGATGGGACAAGATTCATTGACTTTTCCTTTGTTCTTTTTAGTGACAATGAAATATTTGCGTTCTGCTTTCATTTATTTATTGTTCGTTCGTTTGTTTTCTAACCCAAGATGTACTTCGTCTTAATTTATCATGAAAAATTAATATAATTTAAAGGACTGATCTGTATTTTATAAAGTGAAAGAGCGTGACGTGTGGACAATTTACGAACGAGATCTACATTTGCAGATAGAAATGGCTATTTACCAGTCAATTTAGTTGGAATTTTCTCATAGAATCTGGAAGTTAGATCTCATTTTGAGTTTGCTTTACTTGTGGCATATTAAAACATGAAAAGGACATAAATTACCTACCCATCTATATGAAAAGAGAGATTTATTCGAAACGGTACCTCCAAGGGCATCGAGAAGAGTTGACTTGCCACTGCCCGAAGGACCCATGACGGCCAGCATCCGGCCCGGCTCGGCATAACCGGTCAGCCCCTGCAATATGGGATGTGTCCCGTTCCTCCGGTCCAGCACCGTCACCCACAAGTCCTTCCATGTCAAGACCATCCCGTTCCCGTTCTCGTGTGCTCCTGTAGCCTGGTCAGGTCGAGATCCTTTGCCTCCGCCATGGACTTCCCATGGGGGCACTTCGTGGTCACGGGCATCTCGAGTATCGGCTTCACCAATACTGAATGGAAAGATGACGTCGTGGGTTCGGGCGGACACACCATCATCCTCTTCTTCGTGAACGTCGTCGGCTTTCTCGCGAGGAAGCAATGAGATTGTCTGAGGCGGGCTCGGAGTCCACCTGGGAACATGGATGGGAGAAGGAGACTCCATTGAAAAGAGGAAAATTCGTTGCCGCCGCCGCCCCTTTCTTCTCTATCCCTTTTCCTAGAGCTATTGGATCGAGGATTAAGAAGATGGCGATTTCGTTGTGCTATTTATAGGGAGCTAAGAATTCGAACGTGGGTTTTGAAACGATTCAAAGAAAGGGGGTAGATTGTGGATGGAAAGGAGTGTGAACGGTGATGGGAATACCACTTTATGCTCTAGCTTTCCTTTTTGGACTCAACCACTTTATGACCAATAAATAGCCCCCAAACAAAATGGTGAGTTGGGAATCACATGGTCTCTGGCGGCTTTCTCATGGATAGTACCTTCCTCCTAGATTTAGCGATTTTCTAAACGCGTACAAACATCTGATTTTTTATTATTTTAATAGCTATTGCATTAGTCAGCACCAGTTGGCAACTGACTAATCTACAATAGTTGTGACGGTCCTTCCATCCCAACCACGCCGAGTCCATTGAATTTGACCATGTAATTAAATAACATCCGTGGCGGGCCTGGTAGCTCAATACTTTAATATCATATCGATGTCAACAATATGTACTGCCCTCTGAGAATTGATAGAACTGAGGAATGGGGGAATTGATATATAATCTTTGTAACCTATAGAAAGATTCTTCCATAATTTTATTATCTTTGACATCGCTTATGGGTTTGATCAAAAAGATCCCATATTTTATTGATAGTACCTTCCACCTATTTTTAGCGGTTTTCTAAACACGTACAAACATGTGATTTTTTTTAATGGCTATTGCATTAGTCGGCACCAATTAGCAATCCACTAATCTGCAATAGTTGTGACAGTCCTCCCATCCCAACCACGGCGAGTCCATCAAATTAATACCACCAACTTAAATATTATCAGTGGCGAGCCTAATAGATCGATACTATACATTACATTGACGTCGCAATATGGACTACATTCTGAGAATTGATAGAACTGACGAATAGATGAATTGATATAATCTAACTATGTAAGGTATAGAAAGATTCTTCCAGTATTTAATTATCTTTGACATTGCTAATGGGTTTGACCAAAAAGATCCCATCCTCATCCTTGGATGCACGTGTCCATGCTTACGATCCTACATCTTTTAAGAAATGGTCTCACCATCAATCGCAATTATGCATCATGAATCTATGCGTTGACCTATGGTGTTAAGTGTCAGAAAAATTGTCTAAAAAGTCTCAAATCTATTACATTTTTATCAATTCAGTCATAAACTTTTCAATTTAACCAACTGAATCCTAAAAAAGACGGGGAATCCTTAATGAGCTCTCTTGCTTTCGGTGGAGTTTTCTCTCTATCCCATTGGGTGATAGTTTCCCCTGCAACAACCCTAAATTTGCTTGCTACATCTTGATTTTCCATGGATCCCCCAATGCTTCTCCACCCGGATTAGACCCATCATTGCCCCCTCCATCTATTTGACTTCCCCCGATGGTTTGGAACGTCGCCTCACAAACATAGCACCAGAGAAAATGAGTGCAACTTGGTTAAACATCCTTTCTCGGGTGATCTCCACACTCAATAGCTAAATCCTTCTTCTCAGACAAGACCTACAAAAACAGTTTGACGCAAATTAAATATATTGCTTGCTCAGAAAGCTCTCAACCTAGCTAGGGCTCCCTTCACTCCTAAACTCAGAATCTTACTAGTATTCCCACTCGACAACTACATCTTCATGGGATTTTCATTCATCCTTTCAGCCATAGGATGGAGAGCACATAGGGTAATTAGCTCAGAGTAATGGCATTTTGCAAGAGTATGGGTGATTTGTGGTCAAAGGAGGATGTAACCAAGCTGGTCAATGAATTACCTGAACCAGAAAAACGGGAATGTAAACTTATTCTATACGGTAAACTTTTCTCAAAACAGAATGTCAACTTTCAAGCCTTTTTTAGCGACGCGCGGACCCCTAGAATACCAAAAGTTGACACAAAGTGACACTTAAGTGCCAAAAGTTACAAAAGTAACATTTAAGTGTCAAAATCGGAGAAAAATGGATACTTGAGTGTCACCGGTGAGAAAATCCGGCCAAATTACATGCGTGGCATTTTCCAACGACTTTTTTTATTGATGTGGCAAACGTTAAAAAAATAAAAAAAGCACACGTGGACAACAAAAATGACGTCGTCAATACACTGACTGAGCTGACCTAAACGACATTGTTTTTCCTTGGTGTTAAACGACGTCGTTTAGGTTATTTTGGCTTAAGCAGACCTGGCCGTCGATGTTCCTCCTTGTTCACTCGGGTTCACACTAGATCTCAGGCCCTTCTCTCCATCGTCATTCACGCCCAGAGGTGGTCATCGGTCACCGTCACCAGTCGCCGTTATTGGTTGTCGTCACCGCTCACCATCGTTGGTCATCGTCGCCACTCACCATCGTTGGTCGTCGTCACCGCTCACCATCATTGCTCCTCTAAGTTTGGCCCCTTCTCCCCTGCACCTATGATGAAATTAGGGCTCAATTCTTTTATTAGGGCCCCAATGGAAAATTTAGGGCTCGATAGGGAAATGTAGAGGTTAGTTCATATGGTACTTTAATGTGCAATTTAGGGGTCAAAAGCAATACTAGAACCCTAATGGGGGTTCGAATTGGCAGTTTAGGGATTGGCCTCGAAATGTAGGGTTTGACAAGGGGAAAATTAGGGCTTGACCTTGAAGATTTGATGTTATTGTGATGTGTGATTTAGAATGGTGCTACGGTGATGCGTGTTTAGAGCTTGGATGTGGTATTGTGATGTGCAAGGGCAATTTTTAGGGGTTAGATGTGAAATGTGATGTGCGGTAGCAATTTTGACTGCTCGGAGTGGTTGTTGTGGGGATGCCTGGTCACTTTTTATAAATTGAAGTGTTGAAATAGGTGTCGTGAGGACTTGTGCTTGTTGTGGGGACCTCTATTTTTGGTTAATATTTTAAGGAATGGAAGGCAAATAATTAAAGTGGCGACCTCTTTTTTGGCTGTCATGTAGGGGCATATTGTCAGTGTGGGGACCTCTATTTGTCGTGAATGGTATCTTTCTAGTAAATGGCCTGACATGTACATCTCTTCTCCCTTCCCTTTTCTTTAATAAAATCCATGAAAGTGGGGGGACTCCCATGTGCAATTGTCTATTGTTCTTTGTGGATGTGGTCACAAAAACTAATTATTTTTTTCTTGTTCTTGGTGCATAAATGGCTTATGATAAGGATTATGTTGCTGTCATAGTTTGCTACGGTGGGGATTTTGTGATTGGGGAGGATGAAGGTAGAAATGGGGGCACCATCTTTGTTGAGATAAAGAAGACATCTTATATAGGATTTGTTAGGAATATAGTGATTTATTTGCCTTGTAAAGTTCAGAAGTTACTGTATCGTATTCCTGGGAAAGGCTTAAAAGATGGTTTGGGAAACTTAGAAGACGATAATGGTTTTAAGGATATTCTATACCATTATCTTCATGGTGAAGAGGTAAAAATATATGTTGAGTACAATAGTGAAAGTGAGGACGAAGATGATAATAGAGAGAGTGCCCAAGTAGGACAAGAAGGAGATGGTATTCAAGGTAGTATTGACATTAGGGTCGAAGGAGGGCATGATAAACATGATGGAGAGGAGAGAAGCACAGATGCAGTTCACCAAAATGATGATAACATAGGTGATGTCACAATTACTGAATTAGATTGGGAAGTAGCTTAATCAAGTAATGATGATGATGAAGAGTTGCTTGCTGAAAATTTCATAAGTGATAACGACGACAACGAGCTTGTACAGTTAAGAAAAAAGCAAAGGGATTTTTTGACATATAATTTTGCAATTTTGCATGTAGCTAATGAAGTTCCAAACAGGGCCGAAGGCCCTACAGATACCGATGCTACTGGCGAGGAGATTGATTATGAAGAAAGCATCGAGAATGCTACTTCTCAGAATGAGCTTGAAGAAGATGAAGGAACTATGCATAGAAGGAAAAGTAAGTTTCCTTCTTATGATCCATTCGTTGCCTCTCCTACTTTGTCGGTAGGTATGAAATTTCAAGATGCGAAACAATTTAGAAAAGCTATACTGAAGAACTCCGTTGCTGCACAGAGGGATATTGACTTCATTAGAAATACTAAGACCTTTATAAAAGCTAGGTGTTCGTAGCAAAATTGTTCATGGAAGATCTATGACGCATTTGTTAGGAGAAGTGAATCCTTCCAAATTAGAGCCTACCAAAAGGAACATACTTGTTCCATTAATTTTGAAAAAAAAGGGTAACAAGTACATGGTTGTCCAAGCACTTATTTGATTTGATTAAGCTAATGCTTCAGATGAATAGTACTAAGTTTAGGATGCTAGTGAAGAAGCGGGTAGGCATCAATATATCTAGAAATCAATGCAAAAGATCGAAGGTAATGAAGATACTCATTGGTCAGTACAGCAGCGAATATGAAGAGTTGTGTGATTATGCTTGGGAGTGTAGGCTGCAAAATCCTTCAAGTAGTGTGTATGTAAAGGTCGTGGAGAGACCACTTCCTAATATTGGGACCAAGTTTGATAATTCTATATTTGCTTCGATACATGCAAACGAAGATTTTATTTGGTTGTAAACGGATTATAGGATTGGACGGGTGCTTTTTGAAGAGCTTATACAAGGGAGAATTGCTGGCCACAATTGAAAGATATGCAAATAACCCACCAAAGTGTTGAGGCGACTCCCAGCGGGTGGTGGCCCTTGGCCCGACCGGGCGAGGGCCGCGACCCTCGCCCCAGATCAGGGTGAGGGCTCGTGGGCCCTCATCGCCAATCGACCAAGGTCACCGGGCGACCTCGGCCGACCCTCCCTCCTTCGTCACCGGCAAGGGCCGACGACGGCGGAAGGTGGTGGCGGCCGAGGATTTAGCCGCCTCCCTTTTTTTTAATTTTTTTAATTTTTAAAATTTTTATTTTTATTTTTATTTATAAATGTTTTAAATAAATTTAAATTTAAATTTATTAATTTATATTAATTTTTACCATGTCGCACCAAAACGACACTATTTTACACTTGTTTCGCCGGAAAATTGACACGCTGATTTATTTTGCTCCAATTTTGACACTTAAGTGTCACTTTTGTAACTTTTAGCATTAAATATCCCTTTGTGCCAACTTTTGACACTCTAGGGGTCCGGTGTCCATTCAACTTTTGACTTATAACATTAATCTCTTTTGACTTTTAACATCCGGTCACTCTCAATTTGAAAAGATGGATAAGGATAAAATATATCGAAATACATATTTTATCAATTCAATTTGAAATTAAAATAAAAAAGAGAAGTCTATCATAATTACATCAATAATATACTACATGAATAAACATATGATTTAATCATTTAAGCTGACGTGAATAAAATAATATGAAACGAAAGCTTATTAAATATATGAATAAGTTTCACTTAATATTCACAAAGTTTTTTTCGTTACAACAAAGTCAATTCCTTAAAAAAATAAAAAAATAAAAAAAGTAACTACATTGATGAACCTCCCTTGAGTTGTCACCATTGTGTTGTTGGATGGTTGCGAAATTCATGAAAACATGCATTTGTTATTGTTGACTTATTGTGCACTCGTGCTCATTTTCAATGTTCACGAGCTTTCGATAATGTGTTGTTGGATGGTTGCGAAATTCATGAAAACATGCATTTGTTATTGTTGACTTATTGTGCACTCGTGCTCATTTTCAATGTTCACGAGCTTTCGATAATCTTTGACCATGAGGAAAAAATTTAACTAAAGACTTGAAGTATATTTTTTTTAAAAGAGAGTTTAGAGTGAATTTTATTTCAAATAAGAACTCGAAGTGACCAACTTTAATCTCAAATAAGGAGATGAGTTCACTAACCGGCCAAATCTTCACCAACCGGTCAGGTAGCAACATCACAAGCCATAATGTCCGAAACTTTTTGCCTTGGCCCAATTGAAGAAGCTCCAAATTGATGCTAGGGTTCTTGGAGAAAAACTTTCAAGCAATCTTAATATCATTGACATAGCTTCAATTCGGGGCTCCATATGTTCCTTGATCATTCGGCTGACAAAGACCTTCACCCTGGTAAGAGTTGCGAGCATATATCCTGAATTTTACAAGGATCAAGACAACCAAGAAAAGTGGTCCGACCAATTAAGCGTGCCCAATAACTCATACCCTTCATGGACGAGCTTCTTCAATTCTTTCAATTCTCCATTCAAATGATCTAGTTCAAATTCAGGTCTGTGATTCGCTTTGGACAAAAGAAATGGGTGGTAAATATTCTCGTCAACGCTTTGCACTAGTTAGTACATGTAGCAAACCTTATCTTCCATATGGGCTTCCTCAATTTGGGTCAAAACATAAAATTCCAAGTAAAATTGCCTTGATTTTAGTACTAGTTACTAATGGAATAAACTAGCCGACGAAAATTTGACCAGTTGATGAGGTGAAGCCCTTATTAAAATTAAATTTGTCCACTCTAAACTTTAAAAAAAAAAATACCACCATAGGCCAATTCCCTCGTCTCTTTTTTTGGGGGTTTTGTGTCTTCTGATTGTTCGCAGCCACTTTTTTATACGGAAGGAAAATACAAAGGGAGGGAAAGTGAGTAAAGCAAAAGAAATTCAAATTATTTACGCGGAATGTCGATTTTACCCTTCAAGGAAAACCTGCACCATTTTTGAATTCCCCCCTCGTTCACTCTCTCTTCCCCAAAATTTTCCGAGCGAACATCTTCTCCGGCGGTCTGAAAATCCGCCGGCGCTCTGCTTCTCTTCCTTCTCTCCGCCGGCGACCGCGCCTGCACGGCCTGATGATGTGATGGGGACCGGACTGCGGTTGCGAAGCTTGGCCTGAGCCACGTCCTCCTCCGACCCGCCGCCCGGCGTACCGTCTCCACGCGTGAGTTCGCTTTCTCCAAATCGTTCTCGTGGCTTGAAGTTTCTCTAGACATCGACCGTGAAATCGGGAGAAATTCCCCTTTTTCGAGGTACCCTCGTGATCTTGGATAGAAATCTTGGGAAATTTCAGGGGTTCGATTCGACGAAATCTGTCCTGGGTTTCGGTGGCTTGAAGTTTCTCTAGACATTGACTGTGACGTCGGAGAAATTCCCTTTTGAAGCTGATTTTAACGTGACTCTCGTGATTTTGGATGGAAATTGTGGGGAATTTGGGGGGTTTGATTTGACGAAATCTGTCCCGGATCGCAAAGATACTTGGGCTTGGACGATAGGTACAGTGCCGCGGTTCTTGCCTGCCAATTCCCCGGCATTCGATGTTCTGTCCCTAATGGCGCATCGAATGTACTTCTTGACTTTCTGCAGGGTGATAAAAGGGGTATTAGATGATTTCGAGAGCGCTTTTGTTAGTGTCGACTCACATTGTTAAATGGGTGTGTTTCTTCAGGCTCTGGCACCATTCAGTGGTGAGGTTCCTACACCGCTCTATTGAACGGCTGCTTAGCGGCTAGTCCCATTTGCCGGTTGCGCCCGCAGGTGCGTGACGCAATCTGAAATCTCTAAATGCCAAGAAAGAGAGGGAAGCGAACTGTTAAACGACCCCCTTCACCGCCCGGTGGAGATGAGGAAAGGCCATTAGACAAAGCCCAGGACGATGCTTCGACGGATCCGGAAGGTGCACGATTCATATCTTCAGCGGCATTGAATCTATTTATTATGATCATTTTTGCTGTTGTATGCAGTTAATCCACTTGCAGTTTCTAGGCCTTCAATTTGGATGGCCATTATCCTTCTATGATGTTAGAACTATTTGGGTTATATAGGTTCTTGAACTTTTGACGACTTCAATATGTGGTTAGTTAAGTTGCCCATAGTAAGACTAGATATATGTTAAGTGCTGGCTTAAGGATTCTCAATCCAAAGTACAATGATCAATCGTAAATGTTTACATTTAGAGGTAAACTGCAACTGAGTTTTTTTGCTAATATTTAGGGGAAACTTGGAAACTGTTTAAGCAACTATCCTGGCGGTTTTTCCTTGGCTAAGTGGATTTTCCATTAGAAGTTGAGATGGGTTGTCTTGAAATATTGTAGGTTGTGTAATTGTATTCTTGGGTCTTTCTTATGTTTTTTCACGTATAATGTCCACAGTGGAAAAAAGAGTTGCAGCAATCAGAGCTATTCGTGACGTACAGATTGAGCATTTGCTGACTGAGTTACGTCTACTGCGCTCTTGTATGACTGAGGAACAGATGGGAAGTCCCGTGCTTCAGTTTTTCACTGAAAATCTTCCACATCTATCATTTGAGCTAGACAGAGAAGATGGGCAGTTCGAAGTCCATTGGGGAAATAAAGATGGAAAATTATGTCTGGACAACACTGATGGAAAAACTCTACATGCTTCACTTGTCCACCGAATGTCCATAGCTCATTCTGGAAATTCTGATGCAGTTCCATACTTTGGTGGCTTTGAGTTTTCCAGCAAAGGCGGTAAATTTTGTTCTTAAAGCATGCATAACTTAGGAAAGATATTCAAAATCCAACTCCTATACTCAGTGGATCTACTTGATTGTTGCAGGGAAAGCGGGCCTTTTTAGTTCAGAAAATCTGCCAGTGAGCGACTTCGTATGTCTTTCAAAGCTTTCTTTGTCTAGCTTTTAGCCCTATTAGATGATGTGGCTTAAAGACAGGCACCCTTAAGAATCTTTTGCCTCTTGCTGCTGCAGTCTTCTCCTTTTTTAATGGACAACCAACAGATACTCAAACCAGTCTGCAATGATTATTCCTTCTTTGATCTTGTTTTAGATAGAGACTGTTCCTGATATAGTAATTTCATCTTTCTAAAGATGAAATTTATGAGTTCTACCCTTTTACAAATACCAGTTTATTTAATGACAGTAGGGCATCTATAGAATCTTGCACCTAACCTGATTTTGCTTCTACCTTCACTCATGAATTTCATGTTATTTTTAAAAAATTGTTATAGGTTTTGGATGAGCCCTCAGACTGTCAGATGCTCGGGCTGCCGGATACTCTTAGAACTCCTGGGGTTAGTTCCTGAATAACTATTTGGTACCCCCCAAAAAAAAAAAAAAAAAAAAAAAAACCTTCTCTCTCTTCTCTTCTTGAATCTTGGCTATTTGAAAGAATTTGACGAATAACAGATTTAAGGTCCCGAAGTCATTGTCTTGGTAACTTAGACAAATCTATCATTTCAGCATGGAGATGGTTGAGAAAATATAATCCAAGATCTTTTTTCATTTAAGATGAAGTTATTGTGATTGTCAAATAAGTGTGTATTGAACTAAACAGGAAGGACTTAAAAGTATAAGTCATAATTTATTTAGAACACAAATTATGGCCTGCCTAACTTTCAAGTGTTATGTTTTGACCCCCAAAAAAAAAGAAAAAAGAAAAACAATTTAGAGTGTTATGAACCCACCTTATTCTCAGTAAAAATTCATATCCTCAACCAATTTTGATAGAAAATGTTTTTAGTTTTAAGTTTCATGTAAAATCTATGTCAATATGCGGCTATGTAGATATTATCATTCATATCTGAGGCCAGTGAGCCTTTTCCAGTTCGAATTGTAACCTCAAATTTATTTTTTCATTTTAACGCAAAGTTTTCTGCTGAAAAAGGCTTGATGTAAAATTGAGATAGGCACTCTGCATCATTTTAGAAGTAAAGCATATAAACAATGTAGGAGGTATGATAGAAACTGTGGACCTTATTGGAACTTTTGAGGCTATGTATCAGAGCTTTGCTAGGCATTTTATATAACTGTGGTGACATGATTGCCCATTTAAAACCTATTAGTAAAAGATGTGCCAAGTTTCTATGTTCAGCCAAGACTTGTAAGAATGCGTACCTTTACATGTGCTTTTAAATGGTTTTTTTGCTGAAATTATTCAGCTAAATAGTGACATAGTGACATTAAAAGTAGTCAAATGTCCAGAACTACATGAGTGCTTTTTTCAGCACTAACGTAGTCATCAAATAATTAGTGCCCTCCACTACTTTGTGATGGAATTGTTCTGCTCCATATGGTATGTAATTCTCTTTCACCTCGTTGCTTGCCCTCTGCAGCTGAGTAGCCAAAGGCTCTCCATAGGGATGACACCTAAAACCTTAAGGTTGCCTAAGCCTGGGGAGATGCTTCTATCTGTTCGTGGTTCTCCTCTTGGTGTCTACAAAGAAGAGAACATGGAAGTGATAAAGGGTATGATTGGATCCGTGTTAGAACTTTTTTTCATTAAGATGTAAAGACAAGGAATTTGTTTAATTGGAAGGGTCAAATGGACTAGTGGCAGATGGAGGGATATTGCTTTCTCAGAGTGGAAACTATCCTCTTTCTCTCTCTTAACCCGTGTTTCTTTCTTCAATTGCAGAATCTGATGAAGATTGACGAGATTTAAATCTGTCAGGCATCATGCTTCAGGAGTGGCAGCTAAATGTTGATTAAGTCTAATTGCCACTGCTATAATAGAGAAGCTTTTGCCATAATTAGTGAATCTGAGCTTGTATTGAAAATTGAATTGCTGTTGCTTATTCTCCTAACATTGGAAATAGGTGCTGGGCTACTGCACTGTCTCGTTTCTGGGGATGTATTCTTCTTTTTTATGTCAATGGGTCAAGTAGATTATTGAGCTTGTTCAGTCACATGCACCATCAAATGTTTCTTCTGCATAGCTAACTCAGGTTTGCTGATCCATTGCCTTTGCCTGTCAATCTCAAAAAATATTTTTCAAGCCTGATACATTAAGACTGCAGTTTCTTTTTGCAGGGACAAAAACTTTTATGGCATGATTGGAAAATCCTGACTACCAGTCTAGCACATGAGCCCGGTTGTATGATGTGCTAGTAGTTCATGAATGCACTGTTTGCTAAATTGACTGGTTCAATGATGTGCGATAAATTCCAATGTGAACATACATGATAAAGAATGGAATCAACTAGTTTACATTCTCTGTTTTTATTCCTTACCCATCACAACCTGCACGTACATGAAGATTGAAGACTAGATTCCCTACCAACAGTCCTAATCCTTCCACAACCAACCGACAAGTTCCTGATGGATCTTGCAGGTGGACAAGTTTGGAAGCCAAATCTGTTCTCTGGGTTCATGAATCGACTGATCAAGCAAATCATTACCAGTGACCCTGCCAGAGTATAACCCATGATTGCCAACCCAATGGTTTTGGCCAACACAATGTACATGCCCGAAGCAAAGGCTAGTACCATACCTAGAACAGCAATGTAAATACTGACTCCAGCAACATGCACATATCGCATTCCCATGGGCTCAAATTTGCCAGTTAGAGACAAATCGAACAGGAGGTAGATTGCAAGGACTGAGAAACAAAATGCTGTTGTGTTAAACACCACAAAGGCTTTGAAAGCTGCTAGTCTTGTGAAAGTTGCTGTCCCTTGGTCGGGTCCAATGTTGTTGTAGCCACCAGGCATTGTGAATGCTGCTGTGAAGGTGACAGTGGCAATAAACACTGCGGTGAGCAGATGGTTGTCATGTGCACATCCTTTTGATTTATCAAATTTCTCTGGGTAGACCATGCTCCCTGTGGTTATGGAAATGCTTGATCTTTCCTCACCATATTGCTTCTCAAGTCTCTTCACATGTTTAATAACCCGGGCTTGCATATCGTTGACACAAAACCATGCTTCCAACAAGTACTGAAGTTTTGCAGCTTTAAAGCCAACCTAAGTCCACAGAATAAATCAATCAATCAATTCTGGCTTTTCTTACATAGGTGGAGGCAATATTTGATCACAGCATACAAAAAGATCCTTGAAAGTAGACATATAAGATGTTCCTGACTAGTTGTTGACCATGTCAAGACCCATCTAATATCTTCCGTTCTTGAGATGAAACAGTTAAGTTGTAGAATTTGAAAGTTACTTGCAGTGTAAGATCAGTTTAGCATTAAGGTCAACTCTGCACAATCGGTTAAACACCGTATGGTATTGATGGGAAAGAAAAACCTACTCAGCACTGCATCTAAGGATAAACTCGAGGACGTAAAGTAAGCTTAATCTGGTTATTGTCTGCGCATTCTTCATGACTGACCCTCACCTTATGCCGAAGGCTGAGGTTTCGCCTAAGACTACAATGTGGAAATTGACTATAAATAGTCAAGTGATAGGAGGGCTTGGAGAGATCTCTTAAAACCTTTATTAGAGAACAGCATATGGTATGCATTATGAATATTTCTTTCGATTAGGTCCCAGCTTTTGATGGACGTCAAGCATTTCTCACTCCTATTTTGAGCGGATAGGAAGTAAAATGCATATGATGGATCTATACATAAGTTAAATCAATGCAAGCTGCATCACCTTTCAAGAAAACGTACCTTTTCATGACCATCGAAAATGCCTAGGGCTGTCAGACGTTCCTTATTCGTGGCTCTGATGTCGACTCTCTTATCGAATACCAGGGTGTTCATCATGCTGTAATCTCGGCGAAGAGCAGCCAAATGTAGAGCGGTGTTTCCATCTTTATCATGTACATTTATAAGATCCTCCAGGTTCAGTATCTCCAATATGTGCTTGACGACCTTTATCTGCCCGCCTAATACTGCAGAGTGAAGAGCGGTTTGTCCTCTGTTGTTTATCGATTCACAAGCATCAGGACAGAATGCAATGAGCTCGTCCAGTACATCGATATGGCCAAGAAGTGCTGCAATATGAAGAGCAGTGGCGCCATCCTTGGTTAACAGGTAAGCAGCAGAAACCTTATGCTGCAATAATATTCGAACTGCTTCAACTTTGCCAAAGTGAGCAGCATAATGAAGAGGAGTCCACCCAATGTCATCTCCTTCACTGATCATGTGTGGCCTCTTGTTCACGATCATTCTCAGGCAATCATGTCCTTCACACAGATCATAACCAAGAGAACCATCCAAAATCTATTAAGACAGATTTCCTGTGCCTTCAGAATAACTTATCATGTTCAACTTGCAGCTTGATAAACTTTTTTTCTTCGGGTTAAGTACAGATTTAGTCCTTTTAAGTTTCAACATTTGTGCGGTTTGATCCTCCAGTTTTATTTTGTTTAATTAAATTCTCTTAGCTTGTTTTACCTGTGCAATTCGGTCTTTTAAGTTTTATTTTTTTGCAATCAAGTCCTCTAACTCTCTGGACTTGTGCAATCAAATCCTTCAGTCCAACACTATAGCCAAACCGTCAACTTAGTTAACGACGTAGCGTTGCTTATGTGATGGAAATGACATAGTGATGTTAATTTGCTATCAAATGAGTAGAAAACAAACGGGAAAAACAAAAACTAAATCATAATTCGACGGTATTAGTCAGCCTTCGTAAACAAAACACTTCTTTGCACAAATCAAGAAAGTCAGAAGATTTGATCGCACAAAAGAGAATTTAGAAGACCAAATTGCACTGATGAAAAAATTTAAAGGCCTCATTAATTTATTTGCACATGGCATTGCTGATATATCTAATGCGAAAATCAAACTACACGACTTGCTCTCGTCCTACCAAATGCAGACATTTCAGAAGTCTCGTGAGCAGCAGTTCCCTCTATTTATTCAGCAGGGCAGGTGATGTGCTCCGGCAAGGTCAGAGCCGGCGGCCTAGGCATACTTCATGCATGTCAAGACTTATAGTGCCCTAAATGACGTGATTTGACACAACTACAATTACAGAACTTTATTATGACAGGCGAACACAGATCGTCAGCCGGTAGTACCTCGCTCACAATTCCAAAATTAGACAAGGACTTACATTGATACCGTGTTGAATTAGCAAGAGTTCACAGAAAAGTTCAAGATGATTCCCAAGTGCTTTTGCATGATTAAGCAAGCCTTCGTGTTTACTGCATTAATGCCTTCACAACATGTTATCTAATCAGGTTGAAGAAAAGTACAGAACCCTTTGATTGGTTTGATGGCATGTCAAGTGAGGAACCTACGTCCGATAGCTAAGTCAGGTAACTGTGGTTTAGATGTCGAGCTCTTTTGGCCATGATGGCCTGCTGCTGTAGTTTCTGCATCCCACTTCTTCCTCTATAGAGATAAGCCGTTCCAAGTTTCAGACATTTGGAATCTAAAACTAATCCACCAGAATAGGTTCCTTGATTTTTTGAACCTAAAACCTACCATGTAAACTCAAAAATCTGGAAACTACCCAATCATAGGTTCCAGGTATGCTCTGGAGTCTACCCATATTCCACATATACTCTTAACTAAACGGATATAGTGAATTATTACATCTAATAACCATTATTTGCTACAATGCACTAATCACAACTCACATTTAGATATATGAAAATTATGAAATATTAACAAAGTAAAAATCTCCTTGATATTGCCAGAAATGGAAGCTTAGCCTAGTAGTTTAAGTTTACATATGCAATCATAGGTTCCAGGGTCTATCCATGTTCTACATATACTTTTAATTAAACGATTACAATAAATCATCACCTCCAATAACCATCATTTGCTATAATCCAATAATCACAACTCATATTTAGACATATGAAAATTATGAAATATTAACAAAGGAAAAGTCTTAATTATTTATATTGCTAGAAATGGAAGCTCAGACTAGTAGTTAAGATTGTATAGCCAATCATAGGTTCCAAGGTCTACCCATGTTCCTCCTATATTCTTAATTGAATAATTACAATAAATCGTCACCTCGAATGACCATCATTTGTTACAATTTACTAATCACAACTCATTTATAGACTTATGAAGATTATCGAATATTAACAAAATAAAAGTCTCAATCATGGATATCACCGGAAATAGAAACTCGGACTAGTAGTTTCAAATTACACGCTCGTCATTAGACACGATTGTATGTAGCAAAATTACGTGAAGACATATAACAAGAAAAACACAAAAACCTGTCAATTTAAAACCCGCCCGTTGGAATAAGTTTCCAATTTTTGAAACCTAAAACCTACCCAATATATCTTAAAATTTGGAACTGTTCCGATTCTCACATTCCTGATTCTATCCCACAACCATGCTAACCCCTATTTCTCTCTCCCCCTTCTTAAGCTCTTCAAACTTTGTAGTTTTTTTTTTCCTAATGTTACATCACCCTTATATGCAACTCCATCAATGAAAATCGAGGACTTCCTGCTTGCGCCGAGTGCATGTGAGCCCAATGCATATAGGCAATCAGGATTATATGGATCTCACCGAATCTAACAACTCAACATGCTCTCGGTTCACATGAACCTGGGGCATGCAATAACAAGGCTTGAAAATGACCGCCGAAAATTACGGCTACTTCAAATAGAAGATTGGTCGGAGAGCATCTTAAAAGCTAAAGTATTTTCTCCTGGGAGTACCCAATATTGTGCTAAAAAAAAGACGAGCATAAGGATTCGTCCTCGCAAGAAGGAAAACGAAGAGAGAGAAAGATCGCACGCAACTGAATTGTAAATCGCAGGAGACACAGGCGCGCATACCTTGCGGGGTGTAGTAGATGGCTGCGTGCAACGCTGTCATGCCTTTGGGGCCTTTGCTAGAGGATGACGATGACGGCGACGGCAGTGGAGAAGCATCTAGTAGGAGTTCAGCAATATCGAAAAACCCCTGTGCAACTGCGAGATAGAGCGGGGACTCATCATCGCAGCTGGAGATGTCGCACAGTGTCGGATCGGCTTCAACCAGCAACTTCACCGCTAAGGAATGGCCGTTCCTCACTGCTTGGTGCAGCGTAGTTTCCTCGTCGGTGTTTGCCTTCCGAAGAAGATCGACCAGCCTACCTCCTTCGATGTCGCCATGCGGCGAACTTCTGAGATAGTCGATTACCACTCGGGCTATGTCGTCGCACCCGACTCTTGCAGCAGTATGCAGCGGAGTGTGACCTTCGTAGTCCTCTTGCCAGAGGAGAGAGCCTCCGGAGGGGTGCTGATAGATGAGCTGCTCGACGAAACTTGCCTGCTTGTGTCGCGCCGCGATGTGGAGAACGTTGTTGCCCATCGGCGTTTTCTGGTTCAAGATGTCATCGGAGTGACTACTACCAGACAAGTTCATCAGTGAATCGAAGTCTCCCGAAATTGCAGCCTCATACATTTCGGGCCGCATCTCTCCCTCCCTCTCCCTCTACCTCTCCCGGAGACCAAATACGCCTTATCTTCTGTCCGAGTGGTTGAAGACATTGAGCGTAATCTAGGTGACCCACGAGAGAAACTTCGAAGCGTTTTCCATGAAACTCGGCAGTCAATGACTTCTGGGGCGACCCAGTGGAGAACGACGGGACAGGCAACAAGCATTCAAGGTGAGATCACAGAAAGCTACCAATAGGTCCAAAACCATCTTTGACTGAACGCGCACAAACACCGTTCGCCCTCAACATCTAAAGATAATTCTAAGTATCTTGTTCATGAGATCGAGGGCTACGAGTTAATCAATTTCACTTGTTGAGAACCTTCTCCAAATTCTCCAATCGTGATTAGGATTTTTTTTTTCTCCATTTATATTAATCCACAAATGAGGAAATATAGTTATATTGTTGATGTTAAGCCTCTAATGTGTGATTAGAGAAGAATATTTCATGTATACTACTATTCTTAGTGATTAGTGGAAGTTCTTTGGTAGTCCGTAGTTTTTCCCGCATTAGGTTTTCACGTTAAATTCTTGTATTATTATTAGCTTTTGTCTTATTGTCATTCCAATTGCTAGAGTCAAGTCGATTTTGGTTGGTTTAGTTTCGAGATAAAAATTGATCTTGGATTGGGTTTACTTGCCCGATTCTCCTGAAAAACAACGGTTTAGTTAGTGTCGGCCGTTCTATATGACACATCATCATATGCTATTTATAACAAATTGGCCAAAAGGATTACATTGAAATTTTAGGCAAAGATTTAGAATCAAATTGATAAAATAAATTAAAAATTACTAAATTGGCATAGTACTATTTCTTTCGAAAAGGTGTTGCACTTTCCTTCATTGACTACTCTTACTTTCTTTCGAGATGTGAATAAGACAAAGGATAATTGAGTGTATAAGCAAAATTGACTTTTCTTCGGATGATTCACGTTGAACGTGCATCCGACAAATGATGCAAAACGGATCTAGAAGGGAAGGAAAGAAAAAGCAGAAAGAGGACGCCAAACATGGCATTGGACACATGGAATATAGGGAAAGTATTCATTGTAAAATATTTTAGGTGATTGTCGACGACTCTAAAAATTTATAGCTATTAAATTAATTATATGTTCTGACCAAAAAAAAGATTAATGATATATGAATTCATATTCAAATATTCTAATACTTCTCCTCAAGCATAGACTGGACTTTTGCCTAAGATTAAGCATGAAATACATAGGACCGATATTAGCTTCTTCAAAAGTTTAACGGAAAAAGCCACAAAAAATCTCAAACTTTATCAAAACTGACACATTTACCATAAACTATTTTTTGTGACATGGAAAACCCCAAACTTTGCATGTTGTGACACATTTACCAAACTTTTTTTCGTGACACCAAAAATTTCAAACTTTTACCTACGTGAGATATTTATCCCATACTTTTTTTTATGATACAAAAAAACCCCAAACATTTTTCTGCAATACCAAAATTTTGGGGTAAATGTATTATACAGATATAAGTTTGGGATTTTTAGCGTTACCAAAAAAAAGTTGGGGGTATCACAAAATATTAAGTTTAGGATACATGTGTCACACTATATAACTTTGGAATCAATTTGTCGCATGAGTACAAGTTTGGCATTTTTTATGTTACAAAAAAAAAATGGGATAAACGTGTCATAAATGGACAAAATTTAGGATTTTTGGTGGCTTTTACCCAAAGTTTAAACTATATGAAAGTGTAGTTTATTATTTAAATAATTGAATAGAAAAACCAAAAGAATCAATTCAAGCTTCTCTCCTATATAATTAATCATGACAAAAATAATAACATTGATATGTCGCTCCTTATTGTAATCGCCATAAACAAAACTGTTCCTAAAATAAGTAAGCTAGACAATCAAACATGAAACTTACCCTTAATTTAAAAGCTGATTTGACAACAATTATAGAGGAGGATCTCCATTCTACACCAGACTCCATCAACAAGAAACCAACTCCAATGAGTTTTTTCGGAAGAGGAACCGAACCCCTGTAAAAAAAGGGCCTCAAATGCGCATTTTTTTAATTGACATCTCTTTGGTTGACTTTGCTAATCCTTTCATAATCAACTTAAGGATAACTGTAAGGGTTCAAGACGAAAATTCGCACCTTGATTGTGAATATTGTCGGTTAAGTGACAATTTGAAATTTTTGGGATATAGGGATGAAGAAAATCGGAATAAGATAAAACAAATTGGAATGAATTTTGATAATTCGAAAAGGAAATTATTTTAACGATTATTACCTTTGGAGACAGGTCGGAATTTTGATACAATCTTTTATTGTTCCGATTTTATCATTGGCAAAAAGAACTTTACAATTTCATCCAATCTTTTTATGCACAACAAATTGTTGTCCTGAATATTTCAAACATGTCTAGGAATTATTATTTTTTTGTTGCAATGGGGTCCTTAATCTATTCAGGTTGGCCCTGTTATTAAATTAAGACAAAAATTACTGATATGGACCGACATCTAAGCATTCGTCAATATTGATTTGATAAATTAGTGCTTACATGTAATTTTAGAGATTGACTAGATAAAATTAGAAAAAATTATCAAAAAGAAAAAATCAGAAAGAGAGGGAGGGAGGGACACCATCACTCAGGTCACGGGACCCTATATATCAAAAAGGTGTTCAATTTAATTACTTGACTATATATAAATGTCCAATTTTATCACTGAACTCAAATTAATGAAAATGTAATACTATATATTTTCATATAGTTTAGGAATTATATTGATCATTTATTAAAAGTTTATAGACCAATTGTATACAAATTCAGGATGACATTATACATTAGGTTAAGATTTAGATCATATTAAATAAATTAAAGATTTAGGAAAAAATTAGATTATATTAAATAAATTAAAGATTTAGGAGTCTCATAAATTTAGGAAACATTGGTGTCATTATTTTTTTTTTCTCTTAATTTTTTTGTGGAGAAAAATTTGAAACTTGCAAAAGGCACCCCAAATCCTTCCGACAACATCGAAAACAGACAGCTGCAAAGCCCATCGAGCAGCTTCCTGAGGCATGCGCAGAATTTTCCCCGCGCGCATCCCCATGCCACCACCCTCTTAATCTTAATCACCTCTTTCAAAACACCGACCACTACTTGGAAAAAATAAATTAATGAAAGAAAAGAACACAGAATTTTGAATTTTATAAGTTTGAAAAGAAAATGCGTGTATATTTGAATTTTCAAAATTTGCTTTTTTCACGCGTTTCTATTACTGTCACGTGATGAGAAAATATCACATGAGATTGACTTTCCACGTTATTTATAACTCTATAAGACGACCCACTCATTATACGCCACATAGCTAGACAGGCCACCCATCAAAATTTTTTGAAACTTCATCTCTTCACTCTCCATTTATTGAGAAAATTCATGCCCCGCCTCCCCCCTCTCTCCCCAACCAAAAGGAGTCTAATGGGACTCTGGAGGTGACAACAGAGGCAAAGGCAGTGGTGTGGTCAAAATTCACAGAAGGGTCATGAAGGGGGATGAAGAGATAGAGGAGGGAGGGAGCAGAGCGTGGTGCCTTTTGGTCATGAAGAGGGGATGTAGAGAGAGAGAGCAAAGCCAAGCATGGAGGGAGGGAGCAAAGTGGTCATGTAGAGGGACGGTGTGAGAGAGTAGAATGGTACAAATTTTCTCAATAAATGGAGAAGCTAACGGATAAGAAATAGAGAGAGAAGGGAGGGAGTTTCAAGAAATCTAACGGGTAGCACAAGAGATGAACATTCTTGTCAAAAGTAGATTTGTTCGCTATACGAGAGAAAGACAATGTTATTGTACTCTATTCTCTATTTTAAGACCAGCGGACAAAGTAGCCCTGCTCTCTATATAAGAATCCAGTTGCTTGATTAGGATTATCTAACTGCGAGTGCATTGATCAGAGTTCAACAAAAATTAGCCCATTCTAGAAGGACTAAGGTAGTGCATGAGAACGTTTCTGTTTCTCATGGTTTTTGTTCTTTTGTTCCCCGAAACAAAAAAAGAACAAAAATATGTTTGGTAATGCTAAGTTATTTTTCTATTCTCGGGAATAGAAAATTAGCCTAGGAATAGATTTGGAGCAGAAACAAGAAGCCAAAAAAAGTTGCTTCTTATTCCCGGGAACAATTCCTAAAAATAAGTTAATTTTCTTTTTTATTTTTCTTTTATTTCTCTTTCTTGCTGCGGCCACCGTCAACCACCCGGAGCCACCGCCCACCACCGGCCACTGCCGCCGCCGGTCACCAATCTCTGCTATTGCCGTCGGTCGCCTGTCACGTGGTCACTGCTGCCGCCGCCGAACGCCGCCTTCCGCCGGGCGGCGAGTGGCGGCGGCGGCGATCCGTGAGCAAAAATAAAAAATGAATAAATACAAAAAGAAATTATTGCGTTACCAAACGCATTTCTATTATTTTTCTAGTCCAAGAGTAGAAATTTTGTGTAGTTACCAAATGAGTTCTTTTACTCAGAAATTGTTCTCCGAAACAAAAATAGAAAAGAACTATTTCTGAAAAAAAAAAAAAAAAAAAAAACTCTTCCCCAGAATAAAAACGTTGTCATGCGTAACCTAAGTCACCAACTGTACTTATTAGTGTTTGGATTGCGATTAAGTCTCATTGTCACTGAATAATGTGCCGTTGTTTGGTGGTTGAGTTGGATTTAGTAACTTGACAAGTCCGTCACTAACTCTAAGGGTGTGTATGGCGCGTTTCTATTCCGGGAATTATTTCTTTTCAGAAATAGTTTTTTTCTATTTCTACTCCGAGAATAATTTCTGAGTAAAATAAGGTATTTTGTAATTATACAAAATTTATATTATTGGAATAGAAAAAGAATAAAAATACGTTTGGTAAAAATTTATAAATTTTTATATTTATTTGTTTTTTCTTTTTACTCATGAACTTTGACCGTCGCTCGCCACCGCACAATGGCCGCCTGCCTTTGCACGATCGCTGCAAGACGGCTGCCCCCGCCGCACGACCGCCAACTATCGCCACTAACCACCGCCGCAGGATTACCACCCACAGCCCATTGGCCGCGAGAGGGGGCAGTGGCCGATGAGCTATGGGCGGAGATCTTGTGGTGGCGGTTAGCGACGACGGTTGGAGGTCATGCGGTGGTCATGTGGCAGTTGACAACGGTGGCGGTCGTCTATCAGTGGGCTACAGGTGACAACAATCGTTGCCAGCGATCAGTGGCCAACGGTGGGCCGCCAAATGCGGCGGGAGGTGGTCAACGGTTGGGCGCGGCCGACGATAACCGCAACAAGGAAGAAGAGCAAAAGAAAAATAGAAAAGAAAAAAAAAAAACTTATTTCTAAAAATTATTCCCGAAAACAAGAAGTTACTTTTTTTTTTTAATTTCTTATTTATATTTCAAATCTATTCCTAACTACTTTTCTATTCCGAGAAATAGAAAAATAAGGTGGTATTACCAAATGGATTTCTATTCTTTTTTTGTTTCGGAGAGCAAAAGAACATAAAGAAATTTGGAGAAATAAAAACGTTATCATCAGGTCCTAAAGGACCGTGACTTTAATCATTATTTCCACTAGGATTCTTCAAGATTCGATCATCGTCTATAAAATCCCACTCGTGCCCTCAAACCAACACCGCCATCAAACGATCCATCTTATTATAAGTTAGCAAAAAGTTCATAGCTCAATAAATACGGACACCAAGGTTGGCTCGCTCCCCAAGTGCAAGCCCCCATGCAAACAAGTGTGGCTACTGGCTAGCCCCCAAGCGTGTCGCCTTCGCCATCCAGCCCTCCCCATGTTCCCCCAACCGACACCTAGCATGTCAGATAATCTAGATCAGTGTGGGACGCGCGGTGACATGACATTGAAGTTTTCCAGGATAGAGAACGAGTCACCCATGTCAATCTAGATGAACCGGCGTGCTAGGCAATGATAGGGATGGGCTGGCCGAGGGACACAGAAAAAGAAGGCAACGGAGATTGGTTACTTGTTAGAGAATATTTTGCCATGTCACAAGTTAAACATCAATGATCACTAGCCAAGGTAGCGCAACTCAAGGTAGTGTAATCCCACTAGTCGAGGCCGAGGATCGTGTGAACCCACACCATCAATTACTTGGGTCACACAACCTTCGACATTGTCTCAAGGAGGTCACGCGACCCCTTGTGATGCTTGGCCCGGAATCATCAAACCCATGTCTAATTTGGCCTAAGTTGAGATCCAAATCTGATCCTCTTTTTTTTTTTTTTATTCAAGTTTCTTTCTCTTCAAATGTTTATTTTGTTTTTTAAATACTCACTACTTTAATTTTTATTTTCCTCTAAGATATCATATAAGACTTCACATCAGCGTTTTCGCCCATATTTTTTATGGAAAGACCAACTCGAGCAAAAATATATACATTTTAGAGGCTCAATGATACACAAGAAAAAAAAAGTTTAGGGTGCGAATGGTAACGTTTACATTCTTTTTTTTGTTCCGGGAATAGAAACAAAAAAAAGTGTTTCATTCCTAACAATTTTTGAACAAAAGAACGCGTTTGGTAACATTTGGTCCTAATAAAAAATGAATAGAAACACGTTTGATAAATTTTATTCTTTTTTTGTTTCTTTTAATTTTTTAAACATTTTTATTTTATTTTTCATTTTTTCCTTTCTTTTTTTTATTTTTTATTTTTTCGGCCAGTCCACCGGCCTCTAGTGACCGGCCGACGAGGCCGGCACCTCGCCCGGCCACGGCGAGGCTCGCCGCCCTCGGCGAGCTCGGGCTCGCCCGGATCCGGCGAGGCCGAGCGTTGCCGGCCCCTCGCGCCAAGGCGAGGCCGAGCCTCGGCGGGCCGGTCGCCGGCCATGGCGAGGCCGGCGACCGACGAAAGAAAAAAAGAAAAAAAAAAGAAGAAGAAAAGAAGAAGAGAGAAGAGGAGAGAGAAGAAACGTTTCTTTATTTTTGTTTCAAACAATTGTTGTTTCTTTTTTTTTTGTTCTTATTTTGTTCCGAAACAAAAAAAAAAAAAAGAATGAAACGTAACCAAACGCGTTTACATTTCTTTTTTGTTCTAACAAAATTCGTACGTGAGTGTTAGAAACGTTTCCATGCACGCCCTCGAAGACCTAAATGGACAATTTGAAAAAGTTCAAGAACTTTTCATCTATTTCTCTCTTCTACAAAATAAGTGCTCTAGACCTGAGCAGGTCTCTAAAAAAGGCTCCCGCCAAGCCCATGGGGCGGAACCACCCGGGAAAATTCCGGGTGGGAGTGCACTGTTGGGGCTCTCGGAGTCGGCGGAAGAAAGATAAACTCCGCAATGACAACCCGCGGGGCCCTCCGGGTTCTAACCCAACCCACCCCCGGCCTAACCAAGCTCTACTTCCCCCACAGTAAGTGCTCGATGTCCTTTGTCTTTTCTTTCTTAACTCTTGCGGAGCGAAATTCGAACCTCGTAATGAAGCACCCCAAAAGACTTCCGACAACATGGAAAACGGACAGCTACAGAGCCCAATCGAGGCAGCTTCCCGAGACATGCGCAGAATTTTCCCCGCACGCATTCCCATGCCACCATTGCTAATCTCCTCTGTTGAAGCACCGATCCCTACTTAGAAAAGATAAAATTAATAAAAGCAAAGAAAACAGAACTTACGATTTTAAAAATTTCCAAAATAAGAATATGTGTATCGGACAAATTTTCTATTTGAATTTTGAAATTCTACCTTTTTCGTGCGTTCCCATTACACGAGACGGAGTTAACAAACGAAATGCTCCTTCCGTCGAACATCGGAAGCACAATTCCCAATTTCATCACGATTTCACGTTGAGTAGTGCCGTCTAGAAATGTTGACACTCGAAATATGGCTTACCTGATGCAAACACGTGACTGCACATGAAATGGATATAAATGACCATGTGCATAATACATGAGCATATCAACACGGGTGTCATAACTTATCAATAAATATCGTATCAATATATGTTGATTGACAGAAATATTCATCAATGCCATAGGTTCAGTTATCGAAATATGGCATATATAGTTGTCAAAATAAATATTAGCAATATGCATTATAAGAATGTAAATCGGCTGCTTTATTTGATATCAATAAGATCAATGGCATATAATTTTGGAAGGAACCGAATTGATTGAAGATCAAGTCATCCAATAAATTAGTTAGGACTCGAGGCACAGCTTTTAAAGGAAATAGTTACCGCTTAAAGACCAAGTCATCCAATAAGTCAGTTGAGATTAGAGTTAAAGAAATAGTCATTGCCCGGAGGCAAGATTGTGGAGTGTATCTTGATTGCAAGAAACCACGTCCTGGAGCAGTTTGTGCACATAAGATTTAGAGATGTGGAGATAACTAGCAAAAGTTAATTGGGAAATTGTAACGTAAGAAATAGTCGAAAGGCGGTCACCATTAATCATTATAACAATCTCTCACTAAAAAGCCCTATACAAATCAAACAAAATGTTATCATTCAATTATTTTTATCTTTCCTACATTGTACTTTAGATTTCCTGAGCTATGATTCTCAAGTTCATGTTGTCAGAATTATGGTGTATATGTTTATTATGATTGCATATTGTCAATTAAATTTATGCGTCGCACCTTTATGTTCTCAAATTATGTTGTCAAATTAGAGAAATCGATTTCATTTCGCATGAGATATTCTGTATCCGAAATTAACATAGAACCTTGATTTCCTTAAATAAAAGCCGAAGAACTACTTTTGGTAAAATATATTTTGTCATGGAAACAATTATGAATCGAGCATTCTAAACATTCATCGGCTGTATATAACCAAATAAAAATAAAAATAGAAGATATTTTCATTTTTGTTGTACTGATTATGGTTATAAATGACAATTTATCTATCAAAATCATCATCGTTATTTAATTTATTACATGTGATGTTGTGTCAATTCACGTCGAAATTTGTAATTGAAAAAAGGGAAGGAAAATCCACCTTCCCGCAGTTATCAAGTCATTTTAGTCTCATCATCCTCAACTTCTCATCGAAAAAAAGAAGAAGTCATTATCGTTGTCAACATACTTATTATGTTTGACATGAGAATAAACGTACCTATAAATGACAAATTCTCTCTAGAAATCCTCATTGGTATTTATTTTTATCCTATACAAAATTTATAATTAATACACCTGTGAAAAATTTATCCATCATTAATTTCTATTAAATTTCACCGTCAAATTATTGAGTTTGATTATATGTAATAGTTGACCAATATACATGTTTACAATTTTACTCTGTATTTAATGGAAATTAAGAGATGATAGATTTATCATAAATATATTAATTTAATTTTTTTTTATCACAAAAAATTTTAAAATAAATTTGTTAAAAATGTACGAATTTAGAGTTTTTAATAATATCAATTTTTTATTTTTACAGACGTTTGAGATTGCGTAAATTCGGGTCGAAGATCATCATTGAAAAAGGAAGGAAAAAAATCGACCCGCCCGCATTTATCGGGTCATTTAAGTCTAATCATCTTCAACCTCTCACCGAAAAGACGCTGCTGCTGCTTCTTCTCTCCTTCTTTCCCCTTCCCCATCAACACGCTCGTCTCTGTCCCTGTCCCTGTTTCTCTCTCTACCCTCCAAGATCTCCACAGTAGAGAGAGAAAGACAGAGAGAGACAGAGAGAAGTGACGTAGTGACAGTAGAGAGAGAAAAGACGCGAGCTTGAGTGGTGGGTCGGTCGTGGGCAATGGCGAGCGGAGGAGGCTACGGGGACGGGAACCAGAAGATCGACTACGTCTTCAAGGTGGTCCTGATCGGGGACTCCGCCGTCGGGAAGTCCCAGATACTCTCCCGCTTCGCCCGCAACGAGTTCAGCCTCGACTCCAAAGCCACCATCGGCGTCGAGTTCCAGACCCGGACCCTCGTCATCCAGCACAAGAGCGTCAAGGCCCAGATCTGGGACACCGCCGGCCAAGAACGGTGATCCTCTTTCCCCCCCTTCCTCTCTTCGGTGGGTTTTGTCTGTGGTCGCCGGATCTTGATTTGAATGAGATCTGAGTGGGGAATGCGCGGGCTTTAGAGGCTCGTGAATCTTGGGGTTGATGGGTTGCCATTTGTCTGATGGTTCGGCTGCTTTTTGATGATGAATGATGCGTGAGCGCAAGTTTCGGGGTAATCGCATCGAGTTAGTCTGCTGAGAGTCTCTGAGTGTGCTATTGCTAAACGGGTGATGTGGGATCGAAGTGTTTTTTCCTATACATCTCAGTGTTGAATAATTTATGGAAGTGAAGCATAATCTATGGCCAGCTTGAAGCTGTTGTCCTTAGTTCATGAGTGAATTCTTCCGAACAGCTTAACTGGTGGTGCTGGTGCAGTCATTTTGTAAGTTTGCAGAAATGAATGCGAAGAGATGTTAGATGGATGTCCAGGGAGGCGTGCGTTCGCTTGTAGATTCATATGTTTTCTCTGTCGAGATCAGCGAGTGGTAACTTCAACGAGTGGATGGCAGGGGCAGGCTGTTTGGATGAGTTTTCTCTATCCCACCCCATAGTAATAATTATTTAATTTTTGTCAAGGCTGCTTAAATGTCCAATGGCACACGATGCCACTGTTTTGTTGAAAGACAGACATTGCATAGAGGTGGTAAATAACTGGAAAGGCGGACAAATTCCAGCAAATGCGATAATATATCTATTTATAGCTAGTGTAAAGCACAGTCTAGCTATCATTTGGTGACACTTTTTTTCTTTTTTGGGCAAAAGATGCAATTTAGAAGTACTATATGCTACTGCACAGGGTAGAATTCAGAAATTTAGTGTGGGTTTCTCAGGTGCTTTGTTTTGTTGAATTAGTACTCGATAGCCATTAGTTCCCTGTCTTTCTGCTAAAGTCATTCTGAGATGCTGTTTCAATTTGCAAACTAAACATTTACTTGATATGTGATCCGCATCTTCCTTAAACTAGGATGCTTGATTGAGTGTGTGATGCTATTTGACCATGACAAGTTGTGTATTCGTCCCATAGAAGACTCTCCTATCAATGTGTTTATGATACTTATGCAAAAGGCATATAGATTACCAAATGTCAAGTTAGTCTCCAAACAAAGTTTTCAAGCTTCAAAATCACCCAATGCCTTCCCCAAGTATCAAGACTTGAAGACCGAATAAATATTGAAGATGGAACTTTGTTTCTTTTTTTTTGGGTAATCATAGTAGCCATTGGAACTGAGGGGAAGACTTTTTTTCTTGCAGGACTCTGTTAGAGCTGGCACTCAATAACTTCTTCACATTGTTAATTATATGCACTAAAGCGAAAATATTCTTCTGCTGATCAAATCTTTCTTTTGCGGGTAACGAGCAGATACAGAGCTGTTACGAGTGCATATTATAGGGGTGCGGTTGGGGCAATGCTTGTTTATGACATTACCAGACGGCAGAGCTTTGATCACATACCTCGCTGGTTGGAAGAGCTGCGTAGCCATGCTGACAAGAACATTGTCATCATTCTGGTCGGTAACAAAACCGATCTCGAGAACCTGCGTGCGGTGCCCACTGAGGACGCCAAAGAATTTGCCCAGAAGGAAGGGCTCTTCTTCTTGGAGACCTCTGCATTGGATTCTACCAATGTTGAGAGTGCATTCTTGACTGTCTTGACCGAGATATTCAACATCGTCAACAAGAAGAGCCTAGTTGCTGGAGAGAGCCAAACTAATGGCAATCCTGCATCTTTGGCTGGCAAAAAGATCATCATCCCGGGTCCTGCCCAAGAAATCCCGGCCAAGAACAAAATGTGTTGCGGAACATAATGCACTTCGACGTGATTTTCCTCTTATGCTCTAGCAATTTTTCCTCAGATTTGTCGTGTGTGCTGCTTTATATTCTATGTATATCTACATATTAGAAGAGTGGTGGGGTTATACTTGCTGATTGTAATAGTGTGTTTCGTGAGGTCACAGACACAATAGACCTAACTGGGGTGCATATTCATTGAATGATTTTTGGCTTCGGAAGTTATATTTCATGCAATTTGCCATTTTGGCCCTTTAGGTGACTGGACGTGGTGATGGATTGCTGGTGCCTGCTGGGCATGGTGTATGACCCCCAATACAACTTCTAGAGCAGCTACCTTAGAAAGTTTGGGATGCTTTTGATTTAGGTAAATTGACATCTTCAATTTTGACGAAGAGAGATTGCGGGTTTGAGATGATCATTAACTTTGCTAAGCTACCGGACAAATTAAGGTCTCTATCTCACTTGATGATTGTTTGTCTGGTGTCTTGAAAGCTCACATCACACGAGCGGCAAATTTAATGACTTTTCTTAGACGATGCCGGGTGGTTGCGGTACGTCGAAGTCATCACTAAAACGCCGTACGCAACAGTTAATAATGCACATCGTTTTGGGCCAAAGAGTTGAATCTCAGTCTCAAGTGTCGGTACAACCCACATTTAAAGGGAGTGCGGGTGAGCTGTCGATTTGGAATTTCACATCATTCTTCGTTATACACAATGGTAGATGGCTACGTCACGCGTGACAATCAAAGACAGGTTTCTCGGGAGTGTCGTAGGATGCTATAGGTTAGATTCTGTTCCGGTTCGTCATAAAGCTAGGCCATTTCACCGATGTTTCCCACCACCCGCTAACTACAAATTACTACCAAAACCTACGCACAAAATATTAAATGATTGTTTTGGCCCCAAGCGAAATTCTCATTGTCCAAGTACCGTTTTGACAATGTGCTCTCAAAACCTTAGGTCAAGAACATAGAGGCCCTAGGAATTAGGAACAGAAAACTCATGAATTACCTTACAAGCCTCATAAACCTACCAAGTCCGGGGTTTTTGCCCAAGCAAATGCCCCAGCTCATATCAATTTGCACGTAGCTCGTGGATTTGAATAAGTGACCGCCAATTCTTGAATTGGACATCTTATGTTCGACCAGCTAGAACCCAAGTCTCTCACAACTTTCGGAAACAAAAATTGGGCCGTTTTTTTTTTTTATAGAATTTTGCCCATTCCCCATATGTATGTTACCCGTTTTGCTTCAGTCTATATAGTTAGCATGATAACACATGTATCTTAAAAATCGAAACCTACCGTGTGTTTTCGTTTTTCGGTCTACAAAACCTACCCTTTGTTCATTTACTCTCTTTTCTAGTCTCTTGTGGAAGGAAAGAAAGTTATTTCAAAAATACTACTTTGAAGTTTTTGCTCTAAAAAATTCTTTCTGAAGCTCCGTGTCATGAAAACGGAACAATCACTTTCAATTTCCCATGATACTAACAATCTGCCAAGGCAGTTGACATGAAATCCAACGGCCAAGCCAACACCCCTTCTGTCTTTTTTGTTTATCCTTTTGCTTGATTCCAGTAACAACAGGGCACGCCTATGAAAATCGAAAAGAGGGTTAAAAGGACATTTCTTGCTATTGCCATCAGAAGCAGAGTGCGGAGGCACCAGAAAAAAACAGAACAGACATGACAGGCCAACTGACGAGACGTAACTTTTAAATAAAGACGAGATTAGTTATGATGTATCCTTTATAGGGAGTCAAATTATCAATAAATCATATCCAACTCAAAAAAATCATGGCCCCGGTGGCTAGAGAAGTAAAATGATATATCTCACCAGGACTGACCTTGTGTGATTGATAGGTAGGACAAAAATGAGCAGAACCAGAGTCGACGGTCCATGAGTTCAAGTTACTCGGCAGACAGTTCTGATTCTGGCATATCCAATATCTTCGATCATCTTTGGATCTTTATTTCATTTTCTCCATCTGAATTTTCAGAAGGCTTGTTAACACGTAGAGGAGACTCCTTTCCAGTCCCTTCACATGGTCGAAGCCTTTGTAGAAGTTCCTGGCAGTCATCATCACTGGCCATCACATTCAAACAGACCTTACCCTTCCAGCATGAAATTGCTACTGTCGATTCATCCACCCGATTGTCACTGAATGGCGATTCACCATCTGCATGAAATGGAATGTTCAAATACTGTATATGGACGTTTTGAAAACTAAGCATGAAGGCTAAATTGATTCTACTGACCTTTGCTCAGGACGACCACGCAGCAACCCGGCTTTAGCTTTGATGCCTTCTCCCCGAACTCAACATTGACAAAATTTGCGAATTTTCTGCTCTTATAGAGCAAAAGATGCCTGAAGTCTGTGGGCGAAGCATGAAGGATTTGTTTAGTGATGTGTGGGAGAATAATAGGCAATCCTTCAGAAGATATCCGGAATACGCATGCAGCAGAAGGATCTTCTTTCGACTTCTTTCTCTCCTGTAATTTAAAGAAAAAATCAAATTTATGTTTCCGGAAATACAGGTACTTAGTTTTGGCTTCTGTTTGTTGCCAAGCAAGTAGCTTGACGGAGATTCAAAAGAGACTCAACCAATGGCAATGTTGCATGACACTAAGCACATACGCAAATCATATTGGAAGAAGAGACATCTGCTAACTCAACATCACCACAAAACTCAAAAACCAAAAGGAAACAGAAAACAGAAAGGTTCCATCTGATCGAGTTTTCATGCAGAAAAAATTCAGTTTTCATGTCTGATTTCCTCAAACAGATTAGGTAAAAGTATTATGAACATACTTTTCGAAAATGAACATCATAAAAAATGTAAAATGAAAATCAAGATCTTCTCTCAATAATTCTTCAGTTTCTGTTTTCCTCCAAACATATTTGGTACCTGAATCATGGACATTCTATTTGAAAATGAAAATGACGACAACATAAAAATGAAAAGGCTGATCCCACTAATTTCTGATTTCCAGTTTCTTATTGCTGAGTTCATCATCAAAATTATCCATACAATCGGGGTTTTTATGTGTAAGTTTGGTCTCACAGTCTGTATTGGGATAGTAGACATGCACAGCACGAAGAGGAAGTGGGATCATACAGATGACAAGAGGCTTGGTCATATAAGTTGTAAGATCGCTGTTCATTTTGGTCTCTTAAGATCATAAGAACACATGGAAAACAGGTTTCAGATGCATTCCAATACAAAGCCAGTAAAAGTGAACCTTCCGTGCTTTTCCATTAAAATAGTTTTGAAATCCCCAAGAAGCGTGTTCTCCACTTCATTTTCCATTCTCCACTGGAGATAAGAGAGAACAGAAACCCGGCCAGATACCACTTATTACTTGGTGGATACCTTGAAGTAAATTTAAAACAGTCTTTAGAAGTAATAAGATGAGTTTTATCTGGAGTAGACCCCTCAAGGTGACCACTGTGTATCAAGCTGTAAAGCCACCTAAATGACCTGCTTTCATGACATGATATAAGGAAAAACTGCAGACAGATTAAGGAATAGATGGAGAACAAAAAGTAGATACTTACAAACATTTTCTGGCCTACATAGGTTATCTTGAGTTGCTGCCCAACTTGAAAGTTTAATTCCAGAAGATCCTTGACTGACTTAGAAACATAGTAAATTCTCTTCACAAGGTCAGACTCAGCATTTCTTGTCACAAGGTGGCCACTCAATGGGAATGATTCATCAATGCCATAAAATGTCCTGATACTGTTGATAACGGCTTCATCTTTCAAGAAAACAACCGGATCGACTCCATTCCACTTGCTTTGATTCTGGAACATTCCTTTATCTTCTGCTTTTTCTTGGTCACAAAGACCCTTGATCTTCAGAGGGTTCTGCTCTGTGCAAGTATGGCAATGGCCAGACTTGAGAGCAGACTTATCAGGGCAATCAGTGAAATCAGTCTCCGAAACTGATTTTGGAAATATTTCAAGCTGCAAGCTCTCTCGAAGGACCTGATCTGGAAATTTTTTTAGCTGCTCAGTGCTTTCAGTGAATAGTGTTCCCTGTGAACTTGTTGCTTCTACGTGTATAGCTGCAGAAAAAAAATGAGCTTAAGAGGTACATCAAAGAAACACTTATTTTTTCTTAAGAATCAACAAACGGATCAGCTAACAAGGGTTGGCTATCAGCTTCAGAAGCCCATTGAAGATGTCTGAATGGCCTCAGAAACTTAGAGAGGCAACTATTATATGATGCTATGATCAAGTATCTAAATTTAGCTATTCCTAAAATTAATAGCTTTCTTTAATATAGTACAATTACCTGGTGAGGCAGCAAGTTTTTGGAAGACAGCAATGAAGAAGGCACCCCCATTCTGATCATGAGGCATTATTCTCATACAGCGTTCTAAAGGAAAATCAGAAATTTCAGTATCAGCGGTGAGGTAATTCTCCAGCTGCCGAAACCCATTTTTAGAATTTTTGATGTTGCTAAACTCTCGTTCAATTGCCTCTTCCATTTGTGTTCTACCAGAAGGAAACATACTGGAAGCAACTCCACCCCTGCGAGTTTCAGGAACATCTGGGAAGGAATAAAACCAAGAGAACTTGTCACGTACCTGCAATCCAAAGCAAAATATATGAAAATCCATGGAAGTGAAAAACTTGCTCCTATAACTGCCCCATCACAATAACTTTAAATGTTTGGCTAAATGGACATTATTGGATGTCAAAGCCTAAAACTACACTAAGATTGCCCGGTACATTAACTAGTTCACAAGATTTCTTTTAATCAAGTGGGACAAAGATTAGAGTGAAAATTTCAAACAATGCATAAATATGCTTTTCTCTGCACTTCATCCAAGTTAGATATCATGTCAACTCAAAGTAAAGATCCTCCCTTCTCAATTGTTTCTCTTAGTCATCACTTCTTCAAAATAGTCTCTCTTCTGTTGATTGAATCAATTATAAATTCCAGCTAGGTTCCAACAACCTGGAACAGATAGCAGATTATGGCACGAACTACTCCAATATTAAGCGATCTCATGCAGTGAAACTTGACCAAATACGCTTCTTCTGCTAAGAAGATTCTGAGCAGGCATTTATTCTCTCTTAATGCTTATTTGGATGCAATATACATCCTGTTAACAACATAAACATTCTTCATTAACAGCCAAAGATGAATGCACATCCAATATCTATGCTACATATTCACAAGCTATGAGAATAGCAAATTTGCACAATCATCAGTTGTCAAAAGATCTGAACTAAAAAAACTTATCTATTGATCACTTTAACATTTTTTTAAACCACCAGAAATCTTTTGAGACAAACAAAGTAACACAGTCAAAATGCAGATTCTACACCTATAGCATACAAACAAATAAAGTCCGATGGTAACACCTAACCTTCCATTTTTGAAGGCCAGGGCGGCGAACAAGCTGGGGGAGCTCACTGGAAACATCAACAAGTTCAACTGAGTCTCCACACCTTCTTAGGATCTTCAACAAAGGAGACGAAAATAAGATCGCACCTTTTGAAAGGAAAAGTGCTTACACAAATACCAGCAACACAAAAGACAATTAATCGATCAAAAGACACAACCCATATAAGCAGAGCACAAGAAATAGGGAAAGCAAAAAGGCACATGTTGGATAGCACAATCAGGGATAGAATAATGAGGCCTGAGAGGTAGAAACATTCCTTTGTCTATATGCAGGGAAGCAACCATTCCTCTTAGGGTTAGGTGAAATGGGAAGATGATGGATCATCTAATAAAAATAGTCAAGCTGGATCCCGCATTATAAATAGGTAGAGCACCTCCCAACTTCAAGGGCATCTCTACCACATTACAGCTCCCCATAAAAAACTGGAAGCTAGGACATGCAAGGAACCCTCATATGTTAGGAAAACTCACGCTCTATAAAAGGAAGCATGCTGAGTAGTTAAACTTCAAAGTTGGGCCATGTTAGTCAATAACAATGGCACCTGAAAATTAGTTTCTTATGCTGCTGTACAATTTATATTCATCCTTAGTTAAACTTGCAATGAGGGCATCTACTATGGCTTCCTGACTGCTCACACCCTTTGCTCAAGCATAAAGTCAGATTTCAAGTTTCTAAGTAGAAGTAGCTACTATCACAAGTTTGGGCAGTGTAAAGGCCCTTATACACATGGACTCCCAGCTTAAATCCACTAAGTCACTGTGTCCGAGCTCATTTATGGCCATGAGAATGTATAACCTATAAATGAGCTTCACGTAGTATACCATATTTTTCTGGGAAGCCAATGCCACTTTAAGATGGATGAACCTAACCTTAAGAGCCACTGAAGAGGTTACGGTCAAGTAATTTAGTAGAAACAATATAATTTGAGTCCAAGCACAGGTGTTTCCTTGAATCGTAGTTGAAGACATACTTGAGAGAAAGTTCTACATAACTATTACCATAGTTGATCATTATAAGACAAAAAAACCAGACATTCGAAAATCAAAATGGTAATACCGAAAACAGAATAATTGTTAAATATAAAGAATGTCATCAAGAAAGATTTTTGGTTTTGAAAATTTGACTCTTTCCCAGAATGAGACACTACCTCTGCAACCACTGCCTCATTCTCAACCGGATTCATGGAGCAGGTTGAGTAGACCATACGGCCACCGACTTTAAGTAATGATATTCCTGGCACAACCAATATGAGTAAACTTGACAGGATTTGGCATTTACAAGGAAAAAATAATTATAAAATTCTAGGAACTTGTCCAAGAAGGAACATGTCAGTAAAGAAACAAGACCATAAAAACCGGAATAACCTGGTATATCAAAGATATATATTATATTTTACTCTAGAAATAAAGCAGATCCAACACGATTTACAAAAGATAATCTTGCATAGACCTTCCACTAAATAATTCAGAGGGAATTTCGACTTCCAGATGAAAAATTTTACAGATGCCTACATGACAAACAGAAAATTCTCTGGAGATGAGCAACAGTGAAAGAATCTAATAGAAACCACAAAGAGGGAGAAAAAAAAAAATCTTAGGATCGCTAAGCACATTGAAACAACATTATAAAATACCATTAAATAAGAAGATTGACAGAAGGAAAGAATGGCATTAAATATCAAGTTTCCTACTGCATTACCTCGCATAGCTATCTGCACCTGTAGGCCATGAAGTCCATTAGCAATTCCTGCCTTCCTGCAGGACCGCAGAAAGGATTTTAACAAGCTGTAAGAAACTAGGAGACAGAAGGTTAATGAACCTGAAGCCCAAATATATACCATCTCCACCATAAATTTGGAGCTTTCCTAAGAGTACCATCTCCACTGCATGGCACATCACATAGAACACGATCAAATAAAATTTGACTGATTTCCTGATCTGATAGGCTTGCCTTTTCAGAAGCATTAGAATGACTTATGCTTGCAAGGCAGCCTGGGAAATTTTGAGCTTCATGGTTTGTCACCATTAAGTTGGCAGTGCACATTCTTTTCATTTTGTGAATGAGAACATCAGATCTTTTGAAACCAACATCATTTGCCACGATCTAACAAAAAGAACACAGACAACATTGAAATCAAGTCTTAAGTTTTAAGCTATCAGCATGCAGTTTAGAACAGATGAGAACAGAAATTACTGCAGACTACCAGGTTGTACGAGAGTGTAAGACACTATGTTGTAAGGAAGCCTACCAGCCCCTCAGGTTGTAATCTTGAGTTGGTGGACTGATTCAAAATTTCAAGCATTTGGTAAGTTTTTGAGCCAGGTGCAGCACACACTGCATAGAATTAGTAGAAGTTATCAGAAAGAGTCAGGTTTGGCACATTATCAAAATGCTTTAGAATAATTTTATCCCTTAAAATATTTTCTTTTGGGGGTACAAAAGTACATGTTGCTTTAAACATTTCATCTTTGTGCCTTACATATGCTTCCTCTCCTACAGAAGAAAATACTTTGATTTCCCTTTCAAAACCTCCCATTCAAGATGACTGTTAAAGGACCCTGTAGAAGCTCTTTTGACACTCCTAGCCTACGTAAAAATGCTTCCTCCTATAACCATTGAAAAGAAAGCGGTACAAGATTTAAAGATGAAGAATCTATAAACTGTGAAGGAATGACAAAGTAATGATAAACAATATAAAATGAAAAAAATTTACATGGCTAAACAACAAAAGCATATAAAGTACTAGATTTTGTCTTAGGCTCTCTCGCGGGTGTAACAAGCTAGGGAGGAAGTGGGCGATGCAATTGGAATTCAAAATGAGGTTTAAAAAGTTTTTCAATCTTCAAGTCTGAGAGATTGCATAGTTGTATTGCTTATTGATCTTTATATATTAATTGCAATCACTTAACAAGGTTATCAGTTTGGTTAGGTTTTTTTGGATTTGTAAAACAGCAAGTCAGAGCCAAATCTACATCCTGTTCAAATTATTCTCCACCCCAAACGAAACCAATAAACCAAACAAATCCAAATTATCAATCGAGTTCAGTGCAGTCTGATTGGGCTTTATGGGTTTCGGTTTTCTTTTTTCAACACCTATATCAATATTTGGAAGAAAAGTCAGTGGATGGAGGGAGTATGAAATCAATCTATGCAGTGTAGATCACTCACTGTCAAGTACGAAATGCTCTGGCAATATATCCAGCAAAAGAGGAGGTACCTGCAGAATATGAATGCAAAACTTTACATTTTAAAATCCCAACAAAAGCAAGCAAAAAGGAAAACAAGAAAGGCGAAGAACGATAACAAGAATAACTAAAACTGGAAAACTTCTGAAAACTTACCATGCTGACTGCCTCCTGTCGAGTGATGTTTCCAATTTCGTTTTCTAGCTTTAAGAACTCATGAAACCTGTCATTTGACAGAGAAAACTGCAACTGAAATTCCCAATATTCTGAGTCCATTCATAATAGGGAGATAAGTAACTGAACTTGTAATATCATGACAGATCAATTCCAGATCAAGTACTTTAGCTAGAGAAGGAGAACGTAAGATGTTTCTATGACAGAAAAGATTTGAATGAAAGTAGAGCAGGACCGAATGCAAAGTTGAATATACAACATAAACTTTAATATCCAAGGTCAAGACTTTTAACTCAAGAAGGCCGAAACTGGGAATATTACGTGCAAATTCAATTAAAAAGGAGCTCAAAATGAATGAGTAATGAGTTTTGGAGACTAAGAAAACACCAAATTCCAAGCAATCTGGTGTCTTTTCTTCCTTCTAAATGAAGATGTGGAGATAGGTGAAGGGATCATCCACAGAACAAAAGCACGATGTGTGCAATACAGAGATTGATCAGAAGAAGGTGACCTTAGAAGACCAGACTAATAAGGTTTTTGGCAGCATTTCAAAAGTCACAGTGCCTTAAGATCCATAATACAATAGAAGCCACAGCACTCCACAAACAGCTCATAGAAAGCACCTCATAAGTGCTTTTGGAGCAGTGGCTTTAATGGCTTTCGAGACTTCCTTCATATATTGACAAAGGTATTAAATCTCCCACTTTAATAATTTAAATTAGAATGCCTTTGAACATATGCCAGAAAGCACATATAGCAACCACATCTAAAGCACATCGCAAGACAAAATAGCTACTGTTCCAAAAGCTATGAGCTAGAAGCTAACAAGCCGGCACCAGCAAAGATGTGATTTTGTTGTTTCCAAGTTGTTTGGCCTAAAAATTGGTAGATTGAATATTTCATTTTGAAAAGATTTACCACTAAAAAGAGGACAACTATCACAAGACGATAATGTCTAATATTAAACAGGCTTTTTTTAATGCACATACTTATGAGAGAACCATGAATTTCTACTTCTTGTGCTGCTGCAATTTGGATACATTTTCACCAGGCGGCACTTTACCAATGAAATGTCAAGACAGATATATAAGAATAGGTTTTCAAAATTCCAATGAGCTCCATCGGCAGAGAAAGGTAAACCTAACATGTTTATACTCCTGGACAGGCATCAAAGATGCAAAGACTGCTAAACTAAACTTGACGATTAGGGGAAGTCCTCAGATCACTAAGATTTACACTAATTTAAAGTAAATCTTGGATAGAGAACAAGCACTGAGAATCTCCACCATTGATGATCTGAATATGAGAAAATGGTCGGCACATGCTCTGCCATGTCAATTCCTGGGTGAGTGTATAATTTATTGCACCTCAGACACCTTTATTTCTACTTATTTCGATTCTCACTCCAAATCAATTCAGTATAACAGATTACCTTTCGAGATTTGGGTTCTTCCTCAATTGCTTCCGACAAAAATTTGATTGCCATGCCAGATTGTCAGGATACCAAGGCAATGGTCTGACAGCCTCCACTTCATTTCCATCAATGAACTGGGAGAAAAAATGGAAAAAGGTAAGTAGAAAATAAAAAGGAAAAAGGCCAATATAGTCAAAAGGGCAGCATAACGTTTTCGCTGGTCAATGCAGTTCACCTCTGCTTGAAGATTATTCGAGAATTCACTCTCCAACTGAGACCGGATATCGAAACAGAACTGGCTACTGCAAAAGGAAGCAGGCTGATAAAAAATGGATAACAACTCTCACAGCAAAAAATTTACCATCTCACATTGACATAATACGAAATCAGTTTGAGCAAAAACAAGTGAAACAGACAAATTGGAGAGATCACGTCTCAGAACAGTGAAAAAATAGGTTTTTATCGTCCAATTTGATCCCAAAGAACCACAGGAAAGGACAGCCAACAATGAAGCACTGAATAGCTAATTGCTATCGGACAACTCATATCCTAGTTAACACAATGCATGGAGTGGCATAATGCCATGATCCCGGAATGTCAAAACCAGACCATCTTACAAACTCATAAGAAAGATAGTTCCACAGTCCCTGTTGAAGCTACTGATAGACAAAAGGCGTGGCTAAACAGTTGAATTCATTCAAGTTAAGAGGCGGGAGAGCATCAGACAATCACCAAGAATTGATCCTGAAGGTAGCCGGCAGCGGCTTCCGGAGATACTCCATGAACGCATCCCACTCGTCCGCCGGAACTATCCCTTGCTCCTGAAACCACACGAGCACGATGAGTCTCGGAGATACATCAACTCGCATCCCACTCGAAGAACAGAACGGAGAGACGAACTCGGTAGTACTCCTCGAACGCGCGGTTCTGAACGAAGGAAAGCCGCCAAGGAGGAGCGCCGTCGCCGTGGTCGCCGGAGCCGTCGCCGTCGTTTTCGTCGCCGGAGCCGCCGCCGCCGCCCGATGTGGGACGGGTCGAGACGCTCCCCCGCCGGCGCTCGAACCGCGTTCGCTGGGGCCGTCCTCCGCTCGGTCTTCTTCCTCGGCGACCGTCCACCGTCTCCGGCCTCGGTTGCTCCGGCGGCGGCGGCGACGCCCCGTCGGCCGCGAGCTCGCTCCGGGAGTGGCGGCGAGCCGCCGCGAGCGGCGGAGGTGGGCTGAGGTTGAAGAAGGGGAGAGGCTGCATTGCGGGATTTGGGCTTCGAGGCTTCTCCCGAGCGACCGAGATAGGCGCCTGCATGAGTTACTTAACGAGTTAGCAAAATTCTTTCGGATAATTACAATAATGGGAATCCTAAATTTTGTGTACTATTTATCAATTTAATCATAAACCTTTTTTCTTGGTAATTTAATTCCTAAAAGTTATTGTTGTCCTTTATATTAGTCCTTTTAACTCCACCACACTAGATAGAATAACACCAAAACCCCTAAATTTCATGTCTAATTTTATAAGGTTTTTAAATGGCGAAACACAACCTAAGTATATTAAGGGTGCGAATAATAACAAATTCTATTTCTTTATTTTTCTATCTTTTTAAAAAAAGGTTTTGAACAAAAATCATTTGGTAATGTAATTTTATTTTTCTATTTTTGAAACAAATTTTTAGCCTAGAAATAACTTTGAAATAGACATGAGAAGTAGAAATTTTTCCTTTTTTTATGAAATATGAATAAGAAATAAAAACTTTTCTTATCGCTCACCCTCATCGCTCGCCCCCACCTTTTGCTATCTTCCACGGGACCGGTCATCTAGGAGGGAGATATTTTAGAAGGTCCATTAAATGGACTTTAGTTTTGGAAATAAAAATTTTATGCCATTCGTCCGAGGAATAGAATTAGAAAACATGTTTTTGGCTAGAAATAAGGTCTAAGAAGAGAATAGTTATCACCCGTTCCCTAAAAAATCCAGGCTAGTTTTTTTACTTCTTTTTTGTCCATGTGGTCATAATGTAATTAACAAAGTTTGTTAAAGTCCAAAATGATGTCTTTTAACTAGACCCATCAAATGAGTGGGACGGGTCGAAAATTGATCGACCCATATTTGATCTATTTAACTCGTTTTGACCCATATTCATATAGTGTAAATCAAGTTATCCATACTCAATTCGACCCGACCCATACCCATACCCAACTTATACCTGACCTAACTCGTATTGGTAAAACATATTAATATTCTAGGAAAACCCACCTCTACTATAGCTAATTGGATTAAAATTTCAAATTAAATTAAAAATAGTAAATAAAATTTAAAAATTTAAAAAACCTATAAATTGAAATATTTATAAAGAATTAGACTATGCACATGCTTCTCTTATTTGAAGTGAACATACCATTGAATAACTAAAAACTCGTAACATGAAAATTTTTTAAAATCTAAAAAGCTCATTTTTATGATTTTTTATTATAAAAAAGTATTGTTAAAACATTTTTATGCAATACAATTTTTTTTAACAAGTTTTATGCAATACAAATTTAATGAAAATTTTTATAATTCTTTTAAAAAAGTTTAAAGTATAATTTTTAATAATTATTTTTTCTTTTTTTTTCTTTTTCTTTTCTTTTTTTTCTTCTTCTTCTTCCGCCGGCCGTCGGCCATGACAACAGCTGGCGACCGGCCATAGGCGAGATTGCGGCAAGGCCGAGGCCCCACTTGACGCCTGCAAGGCTCGAGCCTCCCTAGATCTAGCGAGGCCGAGGCTCCGCCGGCGTCTGGCAAGGCTCAATATCAACGATCTGTCGAGGCCAAGGCCCCGCTCGACACTAGTGAGCTTGAGTCTCGCCAGATCCAGCAAGGCCGAGGCTCCGCCGGCATCGAGCGAGACTTGATCTCGTCGATCTGGCGAGGCTGAGGCCCTACCCAACACCCTCGAACTCGAGTCTCACCAGATCCAACAAGGCTCGAGCCTCGCCTCGCTTGTTGCCGGCTAAGGAAGGAAGAAAAAGAAAGAAAAAAAAGAAGAAAAATTAAAATATGAATAATGATTATAATTTCGATTTTTTATTAAATTTTTTTATAAAGATAAAGAGGGAAGGCCATGGGTTCAAAGTGATTTTTCTAATAACCCATTCAGATTCATTTCTTTTTGTGTTTTACTTTCTCAGACCCATTTATGATTTATATTTAACTTTCACTTGACATATATATAACTAATTTAACTAAAAATGGGTCATAATATGGGTTTATGACTCATTTTGCCAACTCTACTTTCAATACAGAACACTATCATTTTATTCAATTATTATATTAAAAAGTCAATTGAAATTTACCAAATAATTTAAATTTAATCGCACTCCCAAAGAGTTAAATAGAGGCATCGATGCTAGCCTCTTTATCGCTAGAAAGGGATAGCTACCCTTGCCGAGCCACCAGCATGAGTCATTGCAATCACCGCCAGGTGGTGGCCACTGTGGGCCTCCTTGCCACCATCAGGTGAGGTACGTGTCCTCACTTAGATTTTGGCGATGGCAATAATCCTCATCAATGACCTGTGTTAGGGCCAACCATCCTTGTTAGTAATGAAGAGAGCATCATATTATTGCCCAATCATAAGATTTATCGCATTCTTGAGAAAATCTTTAGTAGGTGTTACTTGCAAAACATTGCATCAATATCTGACGTGACGCGCATCATAGCATTAAGATTCACACATGTCCAGAATAAAAAAAAGATGATGTGGAATATAAAGCATCTGATGTAGAATTCAAAGCAATTGTTTGGACGGCAGTGGTCGGGCCTTCGTCCACAGCGATGCCCTCATCCATAGATTTGGACGACGGCGGCGGCTCGAGTAGTCCGCCATGGACAAGAACTCACCCACATAACTAGCAACGGCGACTCAAGATCCCGACGAGCATGGGCACAGCCTCCAAATCCAATATCAGGATGGGCAAGGGACGAGCCGCCGAGACGATCGGAGCGTAAGCATGCGGTAACAATGAGGTCGCTCGTGCACAGAATCTGGCAACGGAGGACATCCATGGCCGGCTTCATCTTCCTCTGGCCACGACATTCCTCAGTTCATCTTTGGCTTCGTCTTCCTCTGTTTCTGCTTCGTCCTCCTCTGTTTTTCCTTTCTGTTTTTCAGCTCGCGGCCGTACCAGCATTACCAACCAAGGAAAAAGCAAGGCTTCATCAGTGGATGAGCTGCCTCGCCTGTCATGAAACAATGGCATCACCGACCAGCCGTTGTCATGGCTGCCTCTAAATCTGGCTGCAAACCATAGCTCCAAATCTCCATTTTAGCCGACAACAGCTTTCATGGCCGCGAGACAGTGATCGGATCGGATGCTACAGCGTCTCCACCGGTGACGACTGCGAGCTAAGGTCAAAGCTTGGCAACTCCAATGAAGCAAAGAGAATTTCATCTCTGAACATAGCGTATTATCAACTTTGTTGATTTAATTCCACGTCAACGAACATGTGCCGATCTAATTGATGTGACTAAAATTCGCCGCCACATCAATAGCTTTGAAACCATTAAATATTTTCCCCACTAGCCTAACCTCAATCACTCCACCCGCACGTGTGCCAACTCAACTTTCTAAAAATGAAATTTCAAGTTCAAAGACTAAGAAACAGCAATAAACCAATGATAAAACGTCCCTCAATTCCGAGGCAGAGCTAACAAGGCTATAAAATAAACCACTCCACATTGACAAATTCCCCTGAATTCTCAACTGTCAAAATTGCCTGAACTAAAACTGCTTGCTTGACCGAAATTGATCAAACGGTAAAAACAACCTAAGCCGCAAGAGAAGGTTTTGAGGCAGCTGACAGCCTAGATCTCTTCTTAGCCAAGCTCTCACTGCGGCGCTCGCGCTGCTCCTTCAACCTGGTAGCTAGAAGCTTCTGGTACTCAGCTGCCTCAGCCTTTGCCTTGGCAATTCTCTTCTTCTTGTCAGCGATTCTCACGCGCTTCCTTTGTAATGTCAATGGTGTAACTAGCCTCTGGATCTTCGGAGCTTTACTGACCTTTTTCCCTGTCAAATGACAAGAAAAAAAAGAGCAGAAAAGAATCAAAGTCAGATCAGAGCCATTTAATAAGCCAACACGATAAGAAAATTAAGTTGAATGATGATGGAAAACCTCACCAGCTTTAGTAGTGAAGGTCCTGCGATATGTATTGACGTACTTCCGAACGTCATCCTCCTTCGACAGGTTAAAAAGTTTCCGGATCTTTGATGCCCTCTTTGGACCTCTCATTCTCGGCTTCTCAATGTCAGTCAAACCAGGCAGCTCACTTTCTCCTTTTTTCACAATGACCAAGTTCAGAACAGAGAGGTCTTGACTGACGATGCATCCTCGAACGGACTTCCTTCTCCTCTCTCCATTCCGCCTACCATATCCACGGAAGCAAGGAGTACCTGTCAGACAAATCAATTTTGCTTTTCAACCGGCACTTACATAAATTCCGGTCTCCTAATCAAGCTGTGCAACAAGTTTAGAATATACATAGCTGACATAACTTCAGCTTATATGCAAGAATTGCCAAATTCATGTATTCGTGCACTTTGCAGAGTCGAACCTACCTCGATGAAGCAAGAGACGAACACGGCCAGGAGTCAGCACTCCCTGCTTCATTGGAAACCCTTGTTTGTCACAGCCTCCCATTATCTTAAACACATAGCCATTGAATTCCTGCCCCACATTGAGGATAGTCAATAACAGAACTGATCAAAGAAATCACCAAAAGCTCCATAGAACAATTGCAGACACATACCTCACCCAGAGCATCTCCACTGACTTCTTGTGAGATCCTCTTGTCGAAAAATGCCCGACTGCATGGAAAAGATCATAAAGAGTCATTACTCAACATCCCTTTTCTTTTGCTAGAGAGACAATTGGCCATTGACCTCTACAAATAATGATATTTTTGAAGAAAAACAATAAAATAAGACTTAAGATTTAGGAGATCCATTAAATTGTTATGATCCAATCCTTAAGTATGAAATGCAAGAGATACTGGTTTCGATACAATAAAATCTAGTGCCGCAGCATGGTCTCTCAGAACATGGGTAGCCAAATAAAACCAAATTGTACCCAAAATATCAGGAAAAAAGAAAAAAAACTCAGTTACCTATGCTTCCACATTCACAACATGATAGACAACTCAGAAGTATATCTATCATCCGCAACTTGCACTTTCTTTCTCTACTTTAGAGTTAAATCAAGATATGCTGTTCTGGCCAACAAGATACATCATTCAGGTCACCAAAGAAAGATAGAGGGGCCATGAAAAATGAGCACCTAAAGGAATAAATATCAATTTTGGTGCTTCAGATACTTAAATGTGGAACCCCAATCAAACGTTGAATACCATGTGAGCGGTCTTTCCATTCCTGTAAATCGCATAATCGCTTTTATAAGCATGCTCACTCAAACCAATGCCGTGAGTAATTCCAATCAGAGAACAAACATTCATATCAGTCTCAACATTCAACAATAGCAGTAGACGCCCAAACACAAGGAACTGAACAGGGGCCAACACCCACTTGATCAATTCAACAAACTAAGAGCTTTCAAAGCATTCCACATAAGAACAGCCACAACCCATCAACAACATCCGACATTTTCACCCCCCAGAAAAAGGGTTCGGCTTACAGTTTCTGGTCATCGTCGATCTCGAGCTTCTTCTGGCAACCGGTGGTTGGATTCGCTATGTTGAACTTCAGATTATAGATAGGGAAAATGCATCAGAAAACTCGAGTGAAAGTAAAACGGGAAGAGAAACGAGCGAACGAGAGCTGAGAGGTATGTACCTTCATGTTGATGTTGACGGTGAAGGACCGATCCGGAACAAGAAGAAACCGCCGTTCGCCGCTTGAGCAGAGAGGGGCTTTCCTGGGGGTTAAGGTGTTCGTCTGGGCTTATATACCAGGTGTAAGGCGGCAGTTCTCAGTGACAACTAGGATAGCCAGTTTTCCTTCTTTTTTATTCCCCCCTTTTTTAATTTCTTCTGTTGTTTGTAAAATTCCAAAATAACCCCCACCCAAAAAAATAATAATAAAACGCATTTTCATAAAGTAACTCCATAGTAAGACTTTTCTCAAAATACTCCTGAAAAAAAATACCATGTTCCAATGGATCCTTCCTGCCTCATTATTGATGATAAAAACTGTCATCCGGCATGGGTTACCTTCGAGAGGTATTCAAAGTACAGTAGGGTGAGGAGGTGACCTAGAGCTTTTAGAGGTCTACGCTTTTTTTTGGGCACCTTAAAACATTATTACCAGTATTATGGGGTAAATGGTATATTGAACTCTTAAAACTGATGGGAAATATACAGTTATAGTTTGATGGGCTCATGTGTATAAGGCTCCATTCGTTCCTCATTTCGAATATCCACCAATCCAACATAGGAAAAGCAATGGAGCATTCTCTACAAAAACATTTCTCTCAATATTTACTTTCCGCAATCTAAGGTAGGCTAAGCAAGCGAGTGAGACAATTGACAAGGGGAAGGTTGGGCCTAGATGGCTCTAGTAAGGGGTGAACGAGTCAAGAGGAACATAAGTGGCGCACGATCGCAATCTCAAGTATCAATTGGAGATATAGGTGGTATCAAAATAAGTTATAGAGAAAGCGATTGGGAGAGCTTGTGGTGCATGGCTAATTAAGAGGATGTAGTAATTGGAGGTTACCACTATTGTCGATGTTGGAAACTGCTAGAGAAAAGGAGTCTCGTGCAATTGATGAGGGAAAAGAAAGCCTATACAACTTGAACAAGGGGGGTAACAAGTCCAGAGGAGCCCAGGTGTTACACGATTGCAATCTCAAGTGTCAACCTGTGACACTTGGAACAAGCTCATCCCACACAATAAATTTAAGGGTGAGCATCGGTCCAAGGTTCACCGTGGATCAGCCCAACTCTATTGATCTTGGTTCGATTCCTAGGAAGACTAGGTCAGTCCTTGATCCTAGGATCCTAGGATTCTTGGACTAATACTGTGCGGATTGGTCATCGATCCTAAGAGTTTTTGGTTGATTCAATCCAAACCAACCTTGATTGTATATATATATAACATATTATTTATGATTTTTTTAATATATTTTAAAGAAAAAACCCTAAGTTAAACGTAGTCAACTGTATTAAACGGTTTCTCACAGCATCCTCCTCTAGTACTTGTTCTTTTTTTATCTTCTTTGTCCTCTTAGTCTTTAATTTGCCAAAATAAAAAAAAAACAACTTCCCCACTTGCCGCTCAACTTCCCATCTTGTCCTATATCTCTATGATCGGTCTTAATCGTTTTTATGATTTATTGCTTTTAGCATGTGTGAAATTTCTATCGTTATATTATCTTAAATTTTTTGAATATGTGATATTTATAATTTGGTTGCACAACACTACATTATCAATGGATATGTAATTTGAAATGGTAGATTTGTCTTTTTAGGGAATACAAAAAATAAAATAAAAATTATCGATTGGTTTTGGGTTAATCTTGGAATTTGACCGAACCCATTGGATCGGTTTGGTCCTCAACTCCAGGCTCAATCGAGTCTATCCTTATCCCAAAAATTGAGAACCAATATTGTGCAAATTGATCCTAAGGTTAAGAGGTGGACTGACTCAACCCGGACCATACTCACCCCTAAGTAAATTAGACAAGTTTATAATAACAGAACAATTACAACAAGATAGACCAAAGAGTTCACAACTTGTAAAGTTTGTGAATCACAGGCTTTGAGAACTTGTAAACTCTAAGTTCCAACGTTTTAAAAATAAAACAACAATAAATATTAATGATCAGTCAACACTAGTAGAAATTGAACTAAAACAATTATCGGAAAATCTCACCACATATATTTCTTCCATTTCAACTTGTAAACTCTATATATCATTAATCTCTGTGTAAACATAATCCATATCTAACAAAAAAAAAAAAAAAAGATACACTCATTAGATATGAAAGAATTGCAAGATGAAATGATATGGATTTACCCAACTCAAAATTTTCTGCATTCTCGATGCACTCTTCAACATTAATCAATTAGAGAACAGTTCTCAACCAATCTTAAGTGCAAATCAAAACTTCCACGACTCTATGAGTTAAAGAACTTCAAAAGTATCAAGCACACGACTAGTTATAAAAATAGACAAAACATTCCAGCTATCAAAGATATGATTTTAAACTTTTGGCCAGCAATGCTCTACCACATCAAAATGTCAAAATCATGAGCCTCTTCAAATTCAGCTTTAAGATACCAATCGAGCTCAAATAAGTTGCCCTTAAAAGAAAATTTCTCCTCGTTAAGAAAGTCTTTATATGACGACTCTTACACATAGAAATTTGCACTGCAATCTTCCTCTGCATTAAGCTCACCATCCAAACTTTTGTCACAAGAATTAAAATAAGATTTCTCATAAAATTTAAAAAAAATGTTCCAATGAGAACTTCACCTTATTAAACATTTCATCAACTTCCGCAGCATCATCATAAATGGGTTTACAACGATACTTCACATAATTCATCATTTTTCTAGGATCCAACATACACATCAACACCACCATATTTACTTTTTCAAAACTCTCATAATATTTGTCGAACTTGTATTTCATTTTTATACCCATAACTCTCACCATAAGATCAAAAGCCTTCGTCATTTCTTTCAGATAATCATACAAAGAAGCCATCCCCTAAAATAATCATTCGAAATGATATACAAACTCTCATACATCTAGCTGGTGGCATCATAAAACTTCTTCAAAAATTTGGAGAGAATAATGACATTTTCCCAATCAACACTACTTGGAGAATCAAAGTTAAGCTTAGTTGAAAAAAAACAGATCATCTTTATCCATCTTTTCAAAAACTTATCTTAGCTTTATAGCAGTGTCTAAATAAGGTAAGTGGAATTCCACTTAATGGAGATGTCAACACACACTAAACCCTTATAAGTGAATCTTGTACTCTCAATATAATCTCAAAATGTCTTAGCTCTCATATAAGGACTCTTCATATAAATAAAATTGCATACTTTGGCCAATATCCCTCACAATCAAGTTTAACATATGAGATGTGCACCTTATATGTCAAACTTCACAATCTAAGATGAATAGTCTATCTCTTGAAAATTCTTCTTTCAGATAATTGGGGAAAGTACACTAGAAGTACTAAAAGTTGTGTACGATGCTCACTTTGGTGCCAAAAGTTTTTCGTCGAATCACTTAAGTGCCAAACCGGAGAAAAAACGATCACTTTAGTGCTACCAGCGAGAGATTCCCGCCAAATTGGTTAAGTAGCTTTTATATTTTTTAAAAAAAAGTTGATGTGGCTTTTAAATGACATTATTTTCCATTCTTCTTAAGAAAACGACGTCGTTTTGCCATCATACATGGATGACCTCTTAAAAACGACATCGCACAGCTCATATAGGGATTGAAATTAGAGTTCTTTGTCCAATCCTTGCCCAACACCGACCTAGCTCGCTTGGCCACCGTTGTAGTTGCTTGACTAGGTGAGCGAGGAGAGGCTGAGATTGTTGCTTGGGCAAGAAGCGACGGGAAGAATAAGAGGCGAGGGCGAAGGAGGAGGAAGAAGGGGGGTCGAAGGTGGAGAGAGCGAAGATGAGGAGGGTGAGGGAAACAAGGAGAGCGCAGATGGAGATGGTGGATTAGGCTTTGCTCAAGAAGCGGCTAAAGTGGGTCCTTCTAAAGGGGGAAGGAGAAGGATGAGGATGAGGAGAGGAGGAGGAGGACAAGAGCTTAGGCTTGTCGACAATGTCGGACGAACCGAAGGCGGAATTGTGTTGGTGTTGGTGCCGATTCCGCTGCTGGTGTCGCTGCTAGTGCCGGTGCTAGTGTTGTTGTTCTTCGAGGAAGAAGATGACGAGGAAGCCCCTGCCATGCCTTCTCTCTCTCTCTCTCTCTCTCTCTCTCTCTCTCTCTCTCTCTCTCTCTCTATCTCAATTTGGGGATTTAGGGTTCTGACTTGGGGGAAAGACGTCAAATGGCGTTGTTTTGTTGTTTAGATGCTAACTGTACTCTCCAGCGAGCCACATCAGCTTCAAAAATTAATAAAAAAGTGCAACGTCAAATTTCCGGTCAATCAAATTAACGTTGGCACTAAAATGATCGTTTTTCAAACTTATTGGCACTTAAATGATTTGACACCAAAGTAAGCATCATACACAACTTTTAGCACTTCTAGTATATTTATCTCCAGATAATCAATGGCAACTTCATTTGAATTAGCATTAATCATAATGATTATCGACACATTTTTTTGTGTTCCCCACTTGTATATGCATTTCTCAACCATTTTTCCATATTCAAACCCTTGTAGCTAGGCATGACCACAAAATTGATAATTCTTTTGTGGAATTTCTAGTTTTCTCAATAAAATGTTTAATGAAAAATAAATAGTTCAAATTTTGAATGAAATTCCATGTATTGGTTGTGAGTGTGATTGTAGAATTAAGCTTACTAAAAGAAGTTTTCAAACTTTTTTTTTTCACAAAACTGTAATTTCATGAAATCTCTAGCCACCATAAATCACGACATATACTTGAATAGAGGTTTTAATTGATTGACATAATCATGAAATCTAACACACTTAACCATCATAAATGGTTATTCATCAATTATAATCATCAAAAAAACATTTCCCTATATTTCTCCTAATAAAACTTCTATGTTGTTAAAATACTAGTACTTTATGTACTAGTATTTCCCTCGTTGGTTGAGGGTGCATTTGGTTTAGCTTTCCCAATAAGCTTTCATTCTTTAAAACCCTTTGAGAAAATGTTGGAGCGTTTAGCAAACACTTTGAAATAGCATTCGGCCAAATGCTAGCCTTAGGAATGTTGAAAGCCTAATGGTGCTCTCACCCAGTATTCCAAAGTAGAATTTGCGAAACGTTGAAAACAAGATTAAAATATATTTTTCCTTCCAAAAACGGTCCTCACCAATTCTTTAGTTTTCCAATTTTGTCCCTCCTTATAACTATTTATCTTCCTCGCATGAGGATGGCGACGAGGCCAGATTTAGTTGGTAAAGGGCAGGCTAAGGTTGCGTGACCCAAGCAACATTCGCTAAAGATCACGCAACCTTAGACAACCATCACTTGGGTTTCATAACCTCAAGGAACCCTCACACGAGGTCAGGCAACGTTAGTCGACGGCCACCGGAGCCAAATCTAGCTCACCAATGATCGTAGCCCTTCCCTAGCTCCATCAAAGGGCTTGAGTTCTTTTTTAATTAAAAAAAATATAAAAATAGAGTCAAAGCTCATTACTAAAGTTTTTGTTTTTTGCTAAACACTACTTTAACCCAAAATTTATTTTGCAAAGAGTTTTTGCTAAAAACATTTTGCATTTTTCCAAAGGGCTTAGAGTTTCACCATTTGCATTACATTCAAAGTCCATTTGTGAAGTTGAATCAAACTCACACTAAATCTCATCTACTCTTTGTGATGCAAACGATTTTTGCTTCTTATCTATATTTCAAAGATAATTATTGTACTTTCTCAAGTGTTTCAATATATTTGAAGTACTATTATCAACGTGGTATAAATACTTGGCCCTACGATAGTTGCTGAACACATCAACTTTATCATTTGTGTGAGTCATGCATTTATGAAAATATAGCCAAGCTACCAATTTTCGCTTACTAGGAGGACAAGAACCAAATACCCTTTTTTTTTATGCATCTTCAAAGTCTTCGCCTCTTCCATGACCTAGTGATTTTGATTCCATTATTGACGTTATCGCATCAAAGGATTTCTCTACTTCCATTGACATGTTAATAAAGCACCTGCTCAAATCAACCAACACTTCATCAACAGATCAACGCATAAAAGTTTTACACAGAACAATACACTAGCTTTTTACAGAGAACAACACACATACACTTTACCCCACTATCAATTATCTCCAACCATCACTAAATATACATAATCACTCGTTGTCTACCACATATATGACTAAGACACTCCATGCATAGACACAATTTAGAGAGAAAAGGAGACGAAATAGAGAAACAGAGAGGACAATAAGACAGAGGATACAAACCCAACAGTTTAAATAACTTGATTCGAAGTAGGGAGATTTGCAAGTATAATATGCTTATTATATATAGTAATCTTGATTGACCTTGACACAATGTGCATGTTATACCTAGCCCCACAACTTATCTATTCATAGTGTAACCATTGGCCATAGCCATGGCTACTAGTGCACTTAATATAGAGAGAAGCCATAAGCAAATTGCTTGTCCACTTCTCATCCCTTTAACCATGAACGCAAAGTCAAAAATCACATGACATTGTGGACTCACCAATTCTTGGTGCCTAGGTCTGGAATAGTATAAAGAAGAAGTAATGCCCACCTTCCCTCTTTCTCATAATCCTCAATCTTCATTCAAGCCCCCAAAAAAAAACACTAGAGGATGAAGCCTCCTCCATGAGACACAAATTGAAAGTCGTAGCCATGAGTCAATCAAGAGCAAGAGAAAGATTTAGAAATTTAGGGTTGTAGGGTTCTAATTTTTTTAGAGCTTTGTTGAGCTAACTAACCAAACAAACAAACAAACAATTTGTAAATTTAGGGATTTAGTGAGTAGATTGAAGATAGGGGATTCAAACTGAAGGGAAATGGAGGCGACTGAGAATGAGAGAGGGAGGCGATGAATGGTCGGAGTCACGGCCATGAATCGATGGGAGTTGAGAGACAAAGATGGAGACAGAAAAATCGATGTGAGATTGAGAGGGAGACATTGAGACATGAGAGAAACTGATACAAGAATAACAATGGGTTTTAGATTCAGGGATTTGGGATTCTAATTTTTAAATTAAAAATTAATATATTATTATAATATTAGTTTGAATCTAATGGACAGTTGGGTGGTTCCACCCATGGAATCGAGAACGAGACCAGAACCCACCAGTTCCAATAAATTAGAATATGGAATTGGACTGATTCCCTTAGGAATCACCGATGCCCATCACTAATTATAAAAACCACCATTTAGCACATGTATAGACCCCGGGGGGGTTCAAGGTATAATAGGGTGAGGAGTGGCTTAGACAATTAGGCATACTTTTGAAGCTTCTAGAGATTTAAGCTTATTTTGGATATTTAGAACATTTTTAGGGGTATCATGGGGTAGATGGTATTGAAAGATTGGATCTCTTAGACGGAAGGAAAATCTAAGATTATAATTTGATGGACTCATGTGCATAGGGCGCATTTGGTTTGGTATTTTGAAGAGGCTTTGGGGCCCTAGAGTCTCTTGACCAAATGTGAAAGGGCTTGTGACAAATTTTCTGGACAACATTGGGAATATGCAATTGCATTTCTAAAGACCTTTGGTCCATGATAGGTATGGAGATACTTTGAAATATTGCATATTCAGAAAGCAAATATACCTTTTGTTTCTTTCAATTTTACCACATCTATACTTTCATAAATACGAAAATGTCTTAAAACATAATAATCTTTTTAGCAAAAGCCTTTGCGACTTGTGAGCAACAGGCAAACCACAAAAGAGTGGTTGATGAGCCGACACCAACCCTACCTGAGGTCGCTTGACCTCAATCAATGTGGCCTGAGGTTACACAACCCTAGGGGATCGTAGGCTTAGCTCACAAGACAAGAACCCAGGCTTCACCTAAAGGATCTCTTGCAATTGATATGAGAAGTGCTAAGCCCAAGCGTCACACAATCGTAGTATCAAGTGTCAATAGATGATAGATGATACCAAAGTAAGTCACAAAGAGCATGATTGAGAGAGTTTGTGGTGTACATTAACTGGTCAAGAGGAAGTCGAAATTGGAGGTTACCATAATTGTTGGTGTTGGAGACAATGGTCAAGAAGGGTCTCGTGCCAAGAGGACTCTAATGAGGGATATCATCTCCTAAATTGAGGAGAATCTTACCAAGGTGTTGTTGGTCATGGACAAATTGTAGAATGGATTCAAGGATTTGAAGGAGTGGGTTGATGGGTCAAAGAGATACTTTGCAATGAGTCATCCACCACTTTGGATCAAGTCATCAACCCATTGCACAAGAGAGTTATGCTCTGAGTTACCTTTGAAAGGACTAGGGACAATCAAATAAAAGCTCAAGGGTTGCAAGATGACCATGTTCAGTGGGATAGTTACCATGATGCTAAGTCAAAGGGTGGACATTGTGAAGTCGAAGGAGTTCAAGGGTGATCGGTCTGCCAAGGAGGTTGACAACTTCATCTATGTTATCGGACAATACTTCGATGCCTTGGTGATCAAAGATGACAAAGCTAAGGCATGGACGATTGCCATGTATTTAGCTCATGCTTTTGGTGGTGGCAACGTAAGTGCAACGATGAGAGGCAAGGTGCCTAATGCCAATAGGTCAAGCTCTCATGCCCTCATATCAACCTCAATTTAGGGCCACCGACTTCATACGTGATCCCCACCACATATATGTTGAGGTTGGCATCAATGAAGATGTTGAGAAGCTGCTCTATGATTATAGTCTTAACATTGCAAAACCTGTGGACTTGAGGGCCCTAGTCACAAGGGAGCTAGGGTTGGAAGAGCCAAAGAACACCAAGTTCAATGAAGACTGCAATATCATTGCTTGCTAGAGCTGAAGAAGTAATAGAAGATGATGTTGGTGAAGAAGATAAGAAAAAATAAAACAAATTGAAAATTTGCCTGTCGATGATGTCTCTAATTGTCACTTGGAAAGTGTCACATGAGTCATAGGTACTTGTTGATCAATGAAGATTTGGCTAGCCAATGAGTATGGGACCTCATTTGGAATTAAGTTTGACACTTTATGGTTTTATTTGAGACGAGATTCACTCTAAACTCTCATCTAGTAAAATGGCCTCACTTCAGTCCTTTGATATGGACACATTAATGGTATGTAAATTTTTCTCTTTGTTAATCTTAATGGCATTTTAAATTTTTCGCTTGGAAGTCAATAGTAACATTTTACTTAGTAAGTCAAAACAAACGGAAACATAAATTTAAAACCTAAGAAAGCCTCAAGAAGTTAGCCAAACTATAAATTGGATGAAAATAGTAAACTAGAAAATAATATAATGGAAACATGGCTTTTAGGCATGTAGAACCTTTTTTTAAAGGTTTTATTGCCTCACTTTGGTAAAGGAAGAACATAAAGTAAGACACCCTTGGAATGCAACCAAACCTTTAGATTATTCTCATCATAAAATTGGGAAAAATTATTCGAAAAATCTTAAATTTATTGCACTTTTGTCAATTTAGTCATAAATCTTTTAATTTTGTCAATTAGATCATAAATATTTTCATCTTTTATCAATTAAGTTCATTCGGTTACTTAGTAAGTCAAAACAAACATGAACATTAGTCATGCTACGTAGTACATCCGACACTAACATTGCTCAAAAACATGGTCCCTAGTGGCTGGCTTGAGACCCTGGTGCTAGTTGATTCATGTTCAAATACCCAACTCTACACCAAGACGTTGGCACTAAAGCTTGGGACCCTAGTTTGATGCCCGACCGTAGGCCCATTGAAGCTAAGCCCAAGTCCACAAAGGCTTGGCTCAAGAACCCCATGCCAATCCTCCATGGCCATGCTTGAGTACTCAATTCCCATGGCCAAGTCACTGATGCTAGGCTCAAGTGCACTTGGGCTGGGTTTGGGATCCAATGCCCATGCCTGGGTCCATGACATTCATTGCCGATGCCCAATCTCTTGCTCAAGTCATTGACTTCCATATAGAGTTTCACGATAGTTGGTACTAAGTCCGTAAAGTCTAAGCCAAGTCTTTTGAAGCTAGGCTCAAGATCCCAATACTAGTAGCTAGATACTCGCTTTCTATGACCATGTCACCAAGATCTTAGTTCGAATACATCAAAGACGAGGCCCAAGTCCCCAGCATATACCCCCGTCTACACTTGATGGGCTCAAAAAACCATTAACTATTGCGATCAGGACCCCAATTACGAGTCTCTTATGTCATACGAATTATGCATGTCTTTTTAAGAAGATAAAAAGTCAATTTTTTTTTTATCGGTCCTACTTTAATCCTACTCTAACACTCACTCTCAGACTTTTTTCTTACCTCTTTACAAGACGTAAAAGTCGAAACCCACTCTTAAAATGAAATCGTCCCCATCTCAATCAGAAAGTGAATCCCCTAAGAAAGTGAAGATTTAAACCTCACCTCCCATTTTTTTTTTTTTCAGCCTCACCTCTCCTTTTCAAGTCAACTTTTCAAGTTAGAAAGATGGCCATTAATTGGGTGGCCATTAGGCGAACCCACGATCATCTTAAACCACGGAAAATAAGGGAGGAAGATTTTTTCAAAAACCACAAGCTGATGGCGCCGCTCGGCGCATCTTTGAAAACGTTTTTGAAAACGTTCCACGAGACGAGCGCATCTTATCGCTTCCTTTCTTAGGCCGGTCAAACAAAACACCAAATCAAACACGACTCGTTCCAAGTTGAATCCTTGGGTGGAATTATTTGTTATGGGCCCAGAAATTGTAGTTGGAAGTCATAAATTCGATGGGTTAGGACAAAGTCGATCGATTTCATCCCCACTTAGCAATTATACCAATCAAAACATATAAGATGTTTCATCAGGCATACCACATTCCAAATACACATCTCGTGCAAAAGAACAGAACTAACAAATAGTAAGACACACTAAACATCAAGTCAACATACGCAAATCCCACAAGAAATAGGAAAAGCACGGTCATACACAAATGTAATGTCAAATTAGGCCGGCCACTATTACACAAACCCATTTACCCCAGGCAACATCATTGTCTTTGACCTTTTGAATCCGCTAAAAAAGAACAAACTACGATCCTGCCTATATCATATCTGAAAAAGTCCTAGAAGTCCAACTTAACAAGCAAAGAACAAAAGAAACACCACCATAACACCACCGCCAAGATTCAATCTTTCTTCCTCCCATTTCAGGAGAATCAGCCTAGGCACGCTCGCCCCGGATTCTTCGTGCAAGCTGAATATCCTTGGGCATGATGGTCACACGCTTGGCGTGGATGGCGCAGAGGTTGGTGTCCTCAAACAGTCCCACGAGGTAAGCCTCAGCCGCCTCCTGAAGGGCCAGAACTGCATGGCTCTGGAAACGCAGATCGGTCTGCACCCAAGAATAAGCAAACACCACAATTCAGTTTCCATGATCGAAGAACTCTCACCCGTGATTATTTGTAACAATCAAATGAGGGCAGAGACATCACCTTGAAGTCCTGGGCAATTTCACGAACAAGCCTCTGGAACGGGAGCTTCCTGATCAAAAGCTCAGTGCTCTTCTGGTACTTACGGATTTCACTGCGAGATTAAATTGGATGGTCAATCGTAAGAAACAGAAATCATTGGTTAAAGAACACAGGCAGTTAATGAGATGGCTTAGCTTACCGAAGAGCAACAGTACCAGGGCGGTAACGGTGAGGCTTCTTCACTCCACCAGTGGTAGGGGCAGACTTACGGGCAGCCTACAAGTACCAAGAACACCTCATCATGTCAAAGGCCACATTACAGCAAAAACACAACCCCAACAGAAATTGCAGAAATCGACAAACCTTGGTAGCGAGTTGCTTCCTCGGGGCCTTCCCCCCAGTTGACTTACGAGCGGTCTGCTTGGTACGGGCCATCTGTGGGACATCACAACGTTGTAGTCAATCATAAAATTCAGACAATCGTCACATCATACACAATTGGTAACCCAGCACTTGACAACCCTTACAAGCTTCAATCCGTCCCATATCTCAGCTAACGACCGACATGTACCCAAACGACCGCGGAAATCACACCGGGAAAAGGAAGTCACACGTCGATCCCTAGCCCAAGCCCCTAAATTTCTCAAACAACGAAGCGCGAAACATCGTCCGCAGATCAATTGCCTAACCCAAACCCTAAATTTCCCAGATCGTCGCCTCCGACCACGTTTTCAGAACCATTAAACTAACAAGCGCAGAATCTACCTAGCCGAGGGAAAGCGAAAATCAGGCCACAGGCAAAACCCTAGAATTCGAAGGAAAGCCCCATGGCGATGATTCCGACTACCACAGCATGCGCGACCGAAGCACGAACAGGAAGAGGCGCACGAGATCACGACAGCTAGCTACAATTCTACCTCATCATCGACAAAATCAGAAGGGAGAAAATCACGCAGAACTTGCCTCTCTAGATCTTCTTCTTCCTCTTCTTGCTCTTCTCCGCGGGTTTCTCTCCTCCTTCCGCTTCTTCAAATGCTATGCCAAAAAATCTTCTAAGAATTTGCGGTTGGTTCCTATTTATAGGGGCGGGGGGGAGGGGCGATGCGGAACGATCCGACGGGGAGGATCGCGATCCTTGTGCTTCTTTGGGCGACGGATCGTACGGTGGAGAGGCGCCCGGTTTGTGTTTTCTCGCCCCCGGATGGACGGCCGACAACAGGAGGAGGGGGCCGGGAGCGCGCTTTGCCACGGATCGCGGGGCCTGCGTGGCGCGACGTGATTGGCCGGGGCGGCCGCGGTTTGACTCGGCCCCCGAAGCCGTAAACCTTGGGAAGGGAATCGGAGGTAATATTCCTCCGCGTGGGCGGCGAGGATCGAAGGGGAAAACCGGCCCGGTCTCCCGGAAAATTCACGGAAAGACGTTAACGTGGACTTTCCACCAACTTTTTCTTTTTTTCTTTTCCTTTTTTTTTTGTTTCTTTAAGGTAGTAAGGACGATGTTCGGTGTCAATTCTGACTTTCACCTTTTTTGTTTTTAATCATGCTTTAACCCTTGCTTGATTGTGATATCTAATTTTTTTTTGAAATATTCAAATGTGAAATGGGTAGAAACATATTTTTTGAAATATTCAAATATGAAATGGGTAGAAACATACATGATATTTTGATAAGTTTTTTGAAATTTAGAATTGACTTTTCTTCCTTAAATTTGGAGAAACGAAGTCTCACCTTCCATAAAGACCTCACTTATCAACTTACGTTTTTGCTGGTACATGTAGATCGTGACTTTCTCAATTAGTAAATAAAAATAATATTTAAATTGCCAAAAATGGTGACAGCTGCGTATAATTTTGTATGTTCTTATTGATATTTTGAAAGATTTCGAGTGCTTCGAGTTAAAATTAAAAATGACATTTTGGAATTCTTTTCTAAATTTATCCTTGACTTTGATTTTTAATCGCACAAAAGACAAATTTTTTGGACAATCAATTAACCAAACCTAGTTCCCTCCAATGCATATCTAAATGAGTGAAGAAAATTAAACGAGAAAGAAATCTATGTTAGTCCTTGATCTCCGGAAATTTTGATTCCTTCGTGGTTTAGATTCAGTTTCGTGTCAGATATAAAATAATAATAATAATTTTATTATAACTTACATTAAATGATGGGTAACCATAATCTTGTTAAAAAATGAGAAATAATTATACCTTATACTGAACATTCAAATCACTTGTGGAACATGTATGATAACTCTCGGGAGGTAGCGAAGCTAGTTGTCCCTTCCCACCATATTCATTAATTTAAAAAAGGGTACTTAACAATTTCCTTATAAGATTACAGTTTCTTGAAAACAAGAGATTTATTTTTAAGAGATAAGGACGGTTATAGTAGATGCCTAAAATTTGTGCCTGAACCAATACTTAATTCCTAAAACTTTTAATTTATGCATTTAAATCATAAAACTTATTGTTATCCTTTATGTTAATCTTTTTTTAGTGGTGGCCCCCTCTATTTTTAATGGATGCAAAACCTCCGTGGTAACTTTTTTCTTTAACTTTTCGCACAAGTGGCACTTGGTTTAGAGCCAGACGAACGGAATGTTAGACAACAAAATAAAAAGACTAAATTTATAAAATAAAAATAAAATAAATTAATGTGAAAAATAGAGAGAAATTACTGAATGTAAGAAAAAGAAAAGAAAATGGCAACTCAATATTTACGGTCATGTTTGCGTCATAAACACACCAGGAAGGTATTTGACATGGAAGATAAAGTACATTTTTTTTTTTTTGGTAATTTCTTTCTTTATAATTGATGTCGAATCACACGATAGTTACTTGAATCATAAAATATTTTGTTTTTCCTAGACACGTGTATTTACATGTTAGGTAGGCAAGAGAATACGGGCTCCTCATCATTTTTATAAAGATACCAAAATTTGGTGCCAAAAGTACGTGAAAACTCCCTCATTGGACCAAATCCCTGCCGGAAAATTGTCCAGTACGAAACCACTGACTACTAAATTTTGCTCTCACGAATCACGTATGGTTCAGCATACCAGCAAAACGAGCAAATTAATCAAGAAGTCATCCTCGTTCATGGAGGATAAAAATCCTAAGTATCGGGTCGTCTCCCACAAGTCGAACAAGTCGTGGAACAATCATACAGCCGGATCAGTCTCCCCCGAGTCGAAGATCGCAATGTTCGCCCATCGCAGGGCAATCAAAAGCTGGTATGCCAATGGACTCAATGAGAGAGAGAGAGAGATCAGTTTCTGTAAGTTCAGTCAGTGACTATAATTCTCCAATCAAAGAATACACAATTTACACCTCTACCATCATGGAGCAACTACTCCCTTTTGTTCATCACAAAAGCCCTAAAACCAAGGTACACAAATCAATCTCATTCTGCCTCCTGCTTCTTTTCCTTTTTCCATAGTAATGTGAAACGAATTAGTAAAGTACACTATTGAAACCCACTCAAGCAAATACAGCAGACCACAAAAATTACAATGCTCAAATGGATCAAAGAACAAATAAAACTAAGCTTGGTTTACAACCTCTTCTTCTCTAGCGATGTATACCTCTACCGCTCCCAGAAGGCAGCTCACCTGATAGGACTTGTGCGGGAATCTCACTGTGCTGCTCAGTATTTACTATCATGTCTGCATGCTGGTTTATACATCGGCAAAGTGAAATTGTTCGGCAACCTGGAAGTGATTTGCAATCCGAACCACAGCAGAATGCACAATGTCGGATGTCGGAGAGAGTGACTCGGGCAAACAGGGCAGGCAAACCGGCAGATACTGTTCCTTGTTTCCTGGTGGACAAAAGAAGAAAAGCACAGACCGGCAGAACACGAATCTGCAGTACATGACACCATTAGTTTGCTTGTCGTACTCATCAGACGTGCTTAAAGTCAAAGGCAGCAAAAGACCTCCTAAAGGCTAGAACAATCACAAGTTTAAGTTTCTGTGCGGCAGTTTCATCGTATTCATATAGACATTAAAGACTGATCAAAGGTACAATCAACCTTAAATAGCCCAACCAAAGGTAAATCAAACAGTTCCTCTCCTGGAAAATAACATGCGTACCTCAATATTAGGCGGCGGATAAACGGATCTGATAGAACTTGAGCCCAAACCAGATCCAGGTCAGCTGATGTACAAAGAGTTACTTCCCATCCAGAGAAGGCAGAGGCAAGTATGTTCTCTGCATCCTTATAAGCATCCTAACAAAAAAGAGCAATCAAGTAAGAAATTAAAACCATCAAGAGTTGACTAAATCTTCTCACTGGGGAAATGTGCAATACCTCATCGTGACTGGATGAAGAGAGACCTACTAATTGGCAAAATGCTAGAAGAGGAGCCGTTAAGAAAAAGGTAAATTGGCTGCCGCTCTCTCCTATATCAGCACCAGGCATTTTCTTGTTTGCAGACCTCAAAGGAGAAAGAAACAGGGCAGCGGTCTCTCCTCTCTCTGCACCGTGAACAACCTGGAAAACAATCTCCAGCAAGTTAGAAGCATCAAAGCATCTAATGGACAAACATGTTCTAGCTTTGACCCTTCAAAGAGTTTTAAAAATGTTGCAAATTGCTGCAGCAAACATCTTCATTCATACATGGAAATCATAAAAGCATAGGTTAAATTAATTCACATTTTTCTGAAAATTCAGTTTAAACATATTTGACAGTGGGAATCACCCTCAGTTATACTTGCAGTTATCAACGTTCATAATTGGTTTCTCTCTTAATAAAAGGCCTCGATTTCCCTAATCACTCAGCAGGTGCAAATGTCATCCTTCTTTGATGTGATTCCTGTTGAGATGTAGCGTGTAACCAGGAGAAACCAAGATGATCTATTTCATCCTCGGTTAGAACAGAGGACAGTGGTAGAACAAGTAAGAAAAACCCAATTTTCATGAATCCAAAGTCTCATATCTTGCAATTGAAGTCCTCGTCGAGTAGTATGCTGGACAATTAGATGGCAATGTGGCCATTTGGAACTTTTGGGTGTGCAATTTGTATGTCATTGTTTGTGGGGAACCAGAGGTCAATCATGTGCATGAATCAAGCCAGATGAGATAAGATTATGAGGAAAAACTGAACCACTTACTGTGACTGTAAAAGAGCGAAAGAATTGACGACAAAGAAAAGTAAGTAGAAGACATTGGAGTTCATCAAACATGGACAGCATCGTATTTTAACAGCAGAACAACAGTGACTAACCCTACAGATGCACAAGTTTTGACAAACCTGCCTTGAATGTATGGCTGCTGTCGCTATCAATGATCAAAAAAAGGGGTTTCCTGGTGAAAGGAATTATATCGGCAGGGTAGAGATTGAACGAACCTGAAAATTTTATAAAGAAAACAAATTATGAGAGCAAAAAATTGATCTCATTGCAAAAGCTCAGAGATATTGATGAACATGCAAACTTCAATGTCCGTATCTCATGCTCCGAAGAAGTAGTATCCAGTTTAGATACCTACCCATGGTTCCTCTTGGGGCTAAGCACAGACAACCCTCGCAAAAGTCATTTGACACGTTCTTCTCATCGACAGAAGATTCAGATGTGGAGGAACTTTGTTCGCGAGAAAATTCACCAAAGAATTTGGTTCTAGAGAACTTCGCCGAAAGCTTGGAGTTCTCCACCTGTGAAATATTATGATGGCTCGTCCTGCCTGTGCATGGTCATTCAGTCACTGAGTTATTATGCCAAGACATGATAAGCAGCACTATGCTATCAGCAACCATTTTATATTAAATTTAACCTGGAGCTGAAAGATATATCAGCATCATAGTATCCGACTGGAGCTCCTCACAGATTGTAGCAATAACCTACACCAAGATCACATCGTTAAGCATCGTCTTCATTTGTTCAGATATACGTAGACAAATGTCACCTTTTCAAGCACTTTCTAAATGGTTTATCTTTCCTAACCACCAGAAAAGCATTAGCTGAACAAAAAGCCAATTTGTGTGATTGTGATCATGCTAAGCCATAAGTACTAGCAATGTAGAACCATGATTTACCTTGAGTTTTGAATTACAGCATGTTAATCATTTACTGCTTAAAAAGGTCCTATAGCTACATACAAAGGATAAACTTTCAATCAAGAAGCCTCTAACTATGCAGACAAGCTGATCTAATCCCTTCAAATAATTCCTTCAAATTAGCATTCAAGATTTCTGAAGCGGAGGTGATCAAGCAAGGCAATTTCCGTGGTCAAACCCAAGCAATGCAATGAATACTGCAAAGTAAATGCATCAGATCAAAAATATGAAAAGGTGGACCCAGAACTTACTGCAATCAATTGCGTAACTGATGGACGGTATAGAATAGTCTTCCTTGGATTGCGCGGCAAGGAAGAATCAGTCAAATCCATGCCTAAGTTTATGTCAATAATCCCAGAGGCTCCAGAATGATCTATAGCGGAACCATTCTCATTTGATTGGACAGGCTGTTTTTGGTAGAATAATCCACTCGGCTCCCACTCCAGACACTGCATCATTCTATAAGTATCCAATGTAAGCTCCGCAAATTTGACCTGAATGTGAGAGCACATTACAAGGTTAGAGTAATAAACAACCTGTTACATGGCTAAGCAAGCCCACATCAACAAAAACTTTAAGTCACACTTAAGGTTACCTCATTCCGGTGGTAGCTTGTCAGCACCGCATCTTGAAATTTTAAGATTCTTTTTGCATGAAATCGAGTTACATGAGGAAGAGACTTTGGGTGGGTATCATAGACGGTACAGTAACGTAAGGGCCGGACTTTCATGAAGGCACTTTCTACTTTCATGAAGCGAATAATTTCCTGCACCACTATATTCCATTCTTTGAAGCTAGTTTCCTGAAAAGTAATAATCAGAATGTAAGACATTGGGCCACATTCCAATGAATTCCATATCTCGAGTCACATATGGCAGATTGACAACTGTGTTGTCTGCTACTCACGCAGTACGATGCCGAAAGACGCCAATAACAATGTATGAAACCAAGCAAGATCAAGAAGCATTGGACGAGCTTGAGTACGAAAAAGCTTAGGAACCACAGAGCAGAAGATAAAATAGAGCGGCAAAACGATAATGTCAAGACATCTGTCACAGGGCGCTCTTCTGACTCATTTTGATGGCAATTCAGGCATATCTGTCAATGTTTAAAATTTGGAAAGAACATGCCTCAAAACCCAGATTGCAGTTGAGTCAGACCAAGTTTAGAGTTGCAGCTGTTTTCCAATGATGAAATGGTTGTTATGTGTAAAGTTCAAAGGGACCACTGATAAGCATCCAGCTAAAGACAATGTTGGCTTTCGACTACATATGTGCATAAAAGTCAAGGATCACGACGAGGGTTAAAGCCTGTCATTGTCTCCATACAACTACCCATACAAAGGTACCAAACGCTGCAACGTCAATAATGTTGCTGGTAACTTACATATGACATTGCAACTAATTCTAGAAAGGAACAAACTTGTACATATTGGATGAAGATACTCCCTAAATGCACGCTTGCAATGCAAGCTTCATCAAATTCGATGCAGATACAAAAACGAGCCCTGAAAATTGATGCCCAACCTACAAATTGCTAATAAAAGTAACTGTATTCCCTAGTGAAATAACTGCTGGGTCTCCACTACCATGCTTCCAGTTTTCAAATGCCCCAGTGGAGAGGGCAAATCATCGAATCAAGAGAAGGTACGTGATCCTAGCTATTTCCCATGAATTTCGGCCGAAAACAGCTTTAACCAATAAAAAATGAACTCGCCATAAATAATAATTCACTCTCGCTTTCAAGCGCAAACATGGCCCTACAGGGCTCTTGCCCTCCCGAATCATGTCACCGTCCAGTCACAAGTCAATAGAACGAGAGCAGAACGAGCACGAATTCATCGTTCTCCGCATATCATATCTCTAATTCTCCATCGGGGTCGCGAATTCGTGCTCAATTCCCCCCCTTTCCAGCACCAAACACAGCATATCGAATCAGGAGAGAGAAAGAAAGATGGTATTTTGCTGATTCCGCCGCGAAGAGAGTGAACTCAATTACCCGGAAATTGGCCCTGCAGTCGTCGAGGACGGCCCCGAAGCGCTCCACGAGGCGCTTCACCGTGTCGGTCCGGTCCAGGATCAGGGCGACGAGCAGGAACCGGGCGTAGAACCGGAGCTCCTTGGCCCTCACCCCGAGATCCCGCACCGCCTGGGCGCCCTCGAAGTAGCGCCGGCTCAGGATCGCCTCGTAGAACACGTAGGCCTCCACCAGGAACCGCAGCTCGCTGCTCCGCATGTACTGCCCGAAGTAGAGCTGCCCGATCCGGCTGGCGACCTCCCCGATCTCCCACCGGTTCAGCCCCGCCGCCACCAGCTCCGCGCGGTGCTCCTGCTGGTACTTCCAGAGGCGCATGTAGGACTTGAACACCTTCGGGAAGTAGTGGCCGAGCCCCCGCTCGTGCGGCGGCAGGTCCCGCACGCGCCCGAACTTCCGGTCGGCGGCCTCCGCCAGCGCCCGGAACGTCTTCCACGCGACGTCCTTCTCCGACATGGCGGCGCCCGCCCGGGCCGTGGCCCCCGCGCGCGCGGGCTCCTGTTCAGTTGCCGGAGGGCGGCGGAGGGGAGGGAATGCGGCGGCGGGGGTGGAGTCGGTGGTGGCGGCGGCGGGGGCGTGGCGGTGCGGGTGGGGGCGGCGCGTGGGTGAGTTGGCATCTGCGTGATTGTGCGTGCTTTGTTGTGCGTGAGGGGAGGGCGTGGGGCGGGGGGCGGGGTTAGAGATTTTTGGTGGAGAGTAGGTGCGGATTTTATGTCGTCGAGAGAGGGGGAGAATATTTAATTATTATTATTATTATTATTATTGCTGTTCTTGTTCTTGTTCTTGTTCTTGTTACATGGCAGTGGCGGCGAGGGGTACTGAGGTGGAGAGGAGTGAGATTCTCTTTGGCCAAGCAGGGCAAACCAAAAAAATTGACTCGAGTAATTTTTCATCCTCAAAATTTATAATTATAATATAAAAATAAGTTAATTCGCTACGGGAGCGCATAATAAAATTTCTACTTCTTGATTTCTTTATTTCATGCGTACCTCCAAACAGATTTGGAACATAAATCTGTTTGGTAACAGAAATCCAAAAATAGATTTGAAGAAAAAATCAAAAGTTAAAATTTTTAACTTTTAAATTTTGAAATAGAAATTGAGAAATCAATTTATGATCGAAATCAATTTTTTGTTCCGTAAATTTTGTCATACACACCATACTTAAACTCTGTTTGTCCCCCAGAAAAAAAAAAAAAAGACTCGAGATACATTTGCTTCAAAAACAATCACTCGCGCTACTTGCAAAAAATTAATGCACAAAACATGTATTCGCCGTTCACAAAAATAATTAGATATAGATGCAGAAACTTCTTTCATTGGAAAGTTATTTTGAGTAATATAAATGATCATTTTTTTAGGAAAATATTTTCGTAATTGTTTAACTTTTTGCAAAACAAATGGAGCGCTGCTTTACTTGGATGGTTGTCTTCGGATTTTTCCACGTATCGACTATCCGACGGTGAATGTGTGACTTATTCTTTACACCGTCGGTAGACCTAAATGTAGCAAATATGCCTACTTTCAAATTTATAGCGAAGACAATTGCGTGTACCTTCGATTTTGACATTGCTTTATTTCGCTTTCGTAAGGGACGTGTTTGCAACTAGGGCTCTCTACTCTCCCCTTTTCAATTTTGATCAATTTAGTTTACCATCGCATATATTCTATTATATATAATTAAAGCTAGGGTTCAAGATCTACTTGCTTTCGTGCCCGCCACGTGATATGTCAATTTACCTCTATAATTGCCACATGACGTAATACATGGAATGAAAGTAGAAGGTATTCAATTCTTTCCAAATCATTATTTACCTCCCTAATTATATATTTGCCTCCCTATACAGGTGGAGGAGTGTTAGAACACTTAAATATTATTTTCATTTGTTTAGCGGAAAATGAATAATTGGGGATATATTTTCCCAAAAATAAACCCTTATTTTGCTTTTAATAAATTTGCCGATGAAAAAATGGTTTCATTATTGTCGCTTATTGATATCAATTCATGTTTGAACATTATTGTGAAAGATGAAAATATTTTTTATTCATTTATTTTTGTGGCTGACATAAGCGATTAGTACGAGGAATATGTTATCCAAATTATTTATTTTCTACAAAACAAATGGAGCCTAAGCGATGCATTCATCTAACGGTGCAACCTTTAGGGTTGGATTTTTCACAATCTTTAAGATTATTTTAACCATTTTTTTCGGAATTGGCATGTTAAGCACCGTGACTCAGCTCTTATCTTCCTCGTCCATACAGGAAAATTTACTCATTTTCTCTTCTAGTATGGCTCATTTATTTGAAGAAAAATCGTTTTCCAACTTTTGAGTATTTGGATGATGGAAAACTAATCGACTCATGAAAAAGACCAAAAACAACAAACTTAGTTTTGAGAAACCGACTTTCCATTCTGGCAAGAAGGATATTATTTTCCCTTAACCATATAATAAATGAAATCTTACTATTTTTTTCGAAAATAATTTTTATAAAAATTTCTTTCATCATGAAATTTTCAATAAAACAAGTGCCACCATCGTCCCATTTCCAATTAGAAATTTCTTCACAGCCACCATGTGCAACCATCGAGGGACCACAGGTTATCTGCAGTTGACATGGGATTCTCTTGTCTCAGCTGTTCATATATGGTGGGCGACCTTCCGGTTGAGCAAAAACTAAGAAGGAATCGCCACGGTAGCTGGGAGTTTAGATACTAATATTTATATAATCTGTAGTACAATGCTATTTTATTACATTAAAAGATTTCACTTTTTTTTTTCATGTATTTTTAATTTAAAATTATCTATAGAAAGAGGCATATGATTATCAAGGTAAAAAGGAAAAGGAAACATTCATTCATATATTTTTGACCGTATAAGTTTCCACTCTAAACGACCCCCCCCCCAAAAAAAATTATTATCTCAATTATCTAAATTTTTGCGAAACAAATGGAGCTCTCCTTTATCGGGATGGTTGTCTTCATATTCTTCCATGTGTCAACTATCCAACGGTGAATTCGTGACTTATTCTTTACCCCATCGGTAGACCTAAATGTAGCAAATATGCCTACTTTCAAATGCTTAGCGAAGCGAATTGTGTGTACCTTCGATTTTGACATTGCTTTATTTCACTTTCGTAAGGGACGTGTTTGCCACCTTTTCAATTTCGATCAATTTAGTTTATCACTAAATCAATTTAGTTTATCACCACATATATCCTATTAGATATAATTAAAGATAGGGTTCCAGAAATATTTGGTTTCGTGCCCATCATGTGGCATTTCAATTTACCTTTGTAATTGCCACATGACCTGATACATGGTATCAAAGTAGAAGGTATTCAATTCTTTCCAAACCATCATGTGCCTCTCTAATTATATATTTCCACACTTTAACCTTAAGCCAAAGTCCAGCCTAGTCTATAGAGGAGGAGGAGTGTTAGAACACTTAAATATTATTTCCATTTGTTTAGCAGAAAATGAATGATTCGAATCCCCAAAAACAAACCCTTATTTTGCTTTTAATAAATTTGCCAATGAAAATATGTTTTTATTATTGATAACAATTCATGTCTAAACATTCTTGTGAAAGATGAAAATATTTTTCATTTATTTATTTTTGTGACTGACATAAGCGATTATTCTTAAAAATATGTTATCCAAAACATTTATTTTGGACAAAACAAATGGAACCTAAACGACGCATTCATCTAACAATGCAAGCTTTAGGATTGAATTTTTCGACAATCTTAAAGGTCTTTTTAACCATATTTTTGGAACTGGCATGCTAAGCACCGTAGCTCGGCTCTTATCTTCCTTGTCCAAATAGGAAACTTTGCTCATTTTCTCTTCTACCATGGGTCATTTTTTTGAAGAAAAGTTATTTCCAACTTTGGGGTGGTTAGATGATGGAAAACTAATCGACTCACGAAAAAGACAAAAACAACAACGAACTTAGTTTTGGAAAACCAGCTTTCCATTCTAGCAAGAAGGATATTATTTTCTCTTATCTACAGAACAAGTGAAAATTTATTATTTTTCTTGAAAATAATTTTCATAAAGATAATTTTCTTTAGTATGAAATCTTCAGTAAAACAAGTGACACCCTCGTCCCATTTCCAATTAGAAATTTCTTCCTAACCACCATGTGCAACCATCGAGGGACCACAGGTTATCTGTAGTTGACATGGGATTCTCTTGTCTCAGCTGTTCATATATGGTGGGCGACCTTCCGGTTGAGCAAAAACTAAGAAGGAATCGCCACGGTAGCTGGGAGTTTAGATACTAATATTTATATAATCTGTAGTACAATGCTATTTTATTACATTAATAGATTTCGCTTTTTTTTATGTATTTTTATTTTAAAATTAGTTATAAAAAGTGGCATATGATTATCAAAGTAAATAGGAAAAGGAAACGTTCATTCATATATTTTTGACCGAATAAGTTCCACTCTAACGGACCCAAAAAGAAAAGTTCCACTCTAAAGGTTAGGGGTGAGCAGCGGTCTAGGGTTGACCACTGACCGACCCCTGGACCGGCCAAATCCTGCCGGTCCCAGTCCGATTCCCAAGGGGCCCTGGGTTGGTCCTCGGTCCCGAAATCTCGGGGCCAACACTGTGCGGGTTGGTCCCCTGGCCCTAGAGTTTTGGGTCGGTCCAACCCTGGACCAACCTTATATATTATATTATATTATGTATAATTCTTTTATATATTCAAATCTAAGTAAAATGTCTGTTATATTATATTATATTGAAATGTTCTATCAATAACACTAATAGTAATTTCAATTTAAAACTTTTGTTGAGTATTAATTATGTGTCGTTTGTTTTGTTTTTAGGTGTTTAAAAGTTTAAGTGAATTAACAAGATGTGAAGTTATATATTCATGATTTATATTAAGTATTTTGAACTTTTTATAGTTTAATTGTATTTTACTAATAAATTTCAGCTGCACTTTGCTTTTCAATTTGTGTCAAATGGTAGAAGTTTTTGAAGAATAGAGTAGTATTATAGTTGCTATGGTAATTTGCTAATCAAATGGTGTGAAGCTTATTTTTTGGTTGAGTGGACTCTACATGATCAAATGCAGGAAAACGCTTTTGCATATGATGTTATGAATATTAAAGATAGATGATTACAAGAACTTTTCATCTTGTCCCATATCTCGATGAGCGGTTAGCAAGTACGAAATTTCTATTGTGTCATCTTAAATTTGCTAAATATGTATTGGTATTTATAATTTAGTTGCACAATGCCGCATTGTCAATGGATGCGTACTTTGAATTTGTAGGTTTGCTTTTTTAGGAAGTATAAAAAATAAGACGAAAAAATTATCAATCGGTCCCGGTTGACCACAGGCCGGACCGAACCCATTGGGTCGGTCCGGTCCTTGGTCCCAGCTCAATAGGGTTGGTCTTCGGTCACTAAAAATTGAGGGCCAACACTGATTTAGCGAGTTGGTCCAGGGTTAGGAGGTGGCCGGGACCAACCCGGACCATGCTCACCCCTACTAAAGGTACATGTTATTGATAAATATATATTTATTGAAAAAGGATAGTCGTTTTATTGGATAATATGATATATGTATCCTAAAAATTATGGTGAACAAAAACCAACATCAATTTGTTTGAAAAATGTTTGAATTTTAATAAAATTAATTGTATAATTTATAACACAATTAATTAAAGTTATTTCTTTGAATTATGAGGAAACTATCTCGCTTAAAGTAAAAGTACCAAAAATGTTGATTTTTATATCAAACTTGTAATGAAATATTTAATGTAAAAATATAAAATTGCTACGTATTTAAAACATAGGTCATTTGTAATTTAACTGGTTTATTCTCTATTTCTTTAATAGATTTATTTGATATAGCTTCCATCATTGAATGGTAAAATCGTTCTCTTTTATTTATGTTTTGCTAGGGACATAACATTATAACTTCTTTTCCGCCGCATATTAATCTTAGGCTCCATGAAGTATCATATATACAAAATAAATCTCATTTCTTTATTACGTCACGTCTCATTTTATCGGGTAACCAACGAATTTAAAATATGCAAATAGACATGCTAGCGCGAGGCACAGGCTAAGAAAATGGTTAAAGGGCTGGTTGGAGGAGTTTTCGTCCAATTAGAAATGAAGAAAAACACAATTCTTTAGTTTATATTCTTTATAGAACAAGAAAATGATTCGAATTCATTTATCATATAAATACTTTTTCAATGTGCTAGCTTCTTCTACACATTTATGTATATTTTAGAGGGGAAAGAAAATTAATAATCAGGATGTAGTAAAATTCAATTTCCTCCGATGTTTCGCCCAATTCACTTGTTGAAGCTTGATTACTTCGATAGGAGGACTTTGGAGTTCAACTCTCCATACACTCTCTATATAGCGATAAAGCTCCATTCACTTACTCTAAAGGTGCATTTGTTTTGCGAAAAATAAATAATTTGAAAAATATTTTTCTTAATATGATTGCTTGTATCGTTTGAAAAAAATAAACGAAAGAAACTTTCATTCATTGCCCATGCAAATTTTGGGATATAAATTGTTGCTGATACAGAAACATTTTCAATTAACTAATTATTTCAAGCGATATAAATAATTATTTTTATAAAAATATCTTTTAAACCATTCAGTTAAAAAAAAATACAGTCTATTACAATGATTTTTGCTCGACAATATGATTGCAACGTCGTTAACAAGAGCTAGAGTAAGATATCGGGTCGAGTTCATGCTCCAAGTTTGGACAATCTGGAGAGTGGTGTATGGCTACTAATCAAGCTTAATTAGCCGTTAAATGGCTAATTTTTCGATCTCTACCATCACGGGGGGCGCTCGCACAAGTAACCCTGGTCGCCCGAACCATTGTTGGAAAAGCATCGGGCACTCCACGCTAGCTGCCGGTCGCCGTGGGGCGTCGAACAAGTAACCCTGGTGGCCCAAACCATTGTTGGAAAAGGATCGGGCACTCCACGCTTGCAACCGGTCGCCGCGGGGCATCGAAGTCCGGTCACCCGGGCCCGCATCTCCATGGAAGGCTCAATCGAAAGAGCGACCACAAGATCCAACCGTGCTACCATAAAGTCCAAAAGTCGAAACACAAGCACGAGAAAAACTATGGCGGAGGGTCGAGGAAAGACATGGAGGGTCTTCTGTTTCTTGCGGAAAAGCGACGGAGCTACTATTGACTATTGAGCATGCTGCGGAAAGTTCATACATGACAACTCTCAGACCCCACGAGGAAAGAAAGGGACGGGGAAGATGATGCGATCCGATGTTATGAAGTAGAGACTTCGAGTCATTTTTTTGCGTTCTTTCCCTGTCGAATCGGGTTATAGAGCGGAGCGGAGAGGCTTTGCATCGTGGTGGTGAGGGATGGACCGGGAGGGCACCACCTTGAGTGATAAAATTTTTCTCCAGAGGAATGCCTCGGCAGGCATAAGGTGGGGCGGGGCAGTGGCCAGTATTATGGTCCGTTTGGTTCGGCTTTTGGATAATGCATTTGCCAAAATGCAAATACCTTTAGCCCTTCCCACCTGCACTCCTACCCACCTCGTGAATCCTTTCCATTTGCGTATTTTTAATGAATATATAGTTTTATAATAGGGTTAATCTCATGAAGAACTCCAAACTGGTACATCTATAACAAATTTACCCAAATTAATTTTTTGACAAAGAAAAATTAAAACTAGTATATTTGTGACAAATTTATCATCCGTTAGTTTTCAATAAATTTTACCATCAAATTGCTACATTGAATGACACGTGATAGTTGATAGGTGTCTTGGGTTTGGGGTTTTACCTCCGTTTGTTATAGATTACGATTTTTCTTGATATTAATCAAATTACAAAGGGTAAAATTATGAAAAATATATTAGTTTATAATAAATTTATCACAGATGCATCAATTTTAAAGTATATTTGTTAATAATGTATTAGTTTTGAATTTTTCGTAATATTAACCCTTAGGAATAACCTTTTTTTCTTGTGAGTCTTGCTTTTTATAAGAGCGCAAGCTCAGAAAGTTCTTGGGAAGAAGGATACTAAAAGTGCCATAAGTTGTGTATGCCTTTACTTTAATATCAAATGTTTTCGTCAGCTCATTTAAATGCCAAAATCGGAGAAAAATGATTACTAAAGTGCCTTTAATGAGAAATTCTGGTTAAAGAAATTACGTTAATAAATAAAAAATTTATCTGAAATGGCAATTTTTTAGCACTAAAATGTTCGCTTTTTTATTAAGATTGGCACTAAAGTGATTAGTTTTTAACAACGATTAGTATTGAGGTAATCATTTTTTTATAACGACTAGCATTGAAGTGATCGTTTTTTAAATTGCTGCATGATGTTGTTTGGGGATTATATGCTAACTGGGCACGCCGGCAAGACATGTAAGATTGATAAATTAATAAAACATGACCACGCCAGATTTTCAGTGACTCAGATCGAAATTGACACTCAAGTGATTGATTTTTAAAAAGTGACACTTAAGTGATCCGGAAATAACTTTTGGCATAAAAGTGAGCAATGTACACAACTTATGACACTTTTAGTGTCATTCTTCCCAATATAAGTTGTAATGACCCGACTCCAGTCACGACCAGCGGTAATTATTGTTGCATCATCCTAGGTTTGTCGCCGTCCTGTTTCTTTATATCTTATTAATATGCATATGCAAAAAAGTGAACAAACAAACTCCCAGATAGACAATAGCTGGAAATCAAGGAAGCATTACAACAAAACACACCACTTTATATGATATCGTTATATTTTATAAGCCCCTTTTTTTTCTTTACAAGCCCTTTTTTTTTGGCTACATATATTGCATAGATCGGGGAAATTCCTATCTCCTATAGTGTGCTTGCAATTTGCAAAACTAGTGTAAAATCTAAAAGATAAAGGAATGAGTTGAGGGAGTCAGTAAGTAAAACCCATAATTCTCTATTAAGAGGACATTTCATTCTCAAATCTAGCAAGTACAACACTTGCAATATATTGTTGATAGCAAATCAATAACAAACCCTTTGCTATCTCATGACCATATTCATGTGATCCACTTTCAACTTACCAAACAAGCCATTTCACCAAATAAGCTTACCACTGTTTTAATGTTGTACCAAGACCTCGTGGGCTTGGGCAACTCTCGTACCAAACAAGACTCGAAGCTAGCACATCTTAATGCCGATTCAAGACCTCGTGGCCATGGGCGATCCTTGCATCAAACAAGACTTGGAACCGGCACGCCTCAATGCCAATTCAAGGTTTCGTGGGCTTAGGCCATCGCCACTTGACATCGATTTCAAGTCGAGTGAACCTTGACTTTGCCTTGGGGCATGAATGCATTCAAACATGCAAAGATGAGTAAATCATAAAAAAATAACATTATGACATAAACACAACTTTCACAGGTGAACACACAACTAAATTCAACGATGTAGCATATTGCCTTAGCTAATAGTTAAGAATTCTACTTACATACAAAGGCATAAGTGTTGACAACTGATTTTTAGTCGATGTGTTATAAAGAGGTAAAACTCAATATTAGGGCTTCCGATCATGTTGGAGCCCATTTCTCAATTAAAAAATATCGTTTTTCATTTCTTTATTTTATATTGTTGTTTTTAAACAATTTCCTATGTATTTATATATAAAGAAAAACTTGAAAAATCAAATGTCGACTTTTGGATTGATTTTTGGTTAACCCTTTGACCAAAAATTCACATCAGATAAAAAACTAGCTTTTCAATTAAAATATGTCAATTAGCCTTAATTTCACTTTTGTCAAATCAATTTTTCAAAAAATCAAAGTTTTGACTCAAAAATCAATTTTTTAAGAAAAGTCAACTAAAGGATTGACTTTTGGTCAAACCTTTGATTTAAAAAAAATTGAAAAATTGAAAATCTCCAAAATACATTGTTTTATTGTTAATTTGACTTTTGTATTGAAAATTTCACAAAATTTGATTGAGAATATTGTGTTTTCAAATTTTTCAATTTTAGGTCTAAATCGACCAAAAATAATATTACTTTTGTTTTAGTCATAATTAGGTGTAATTCCTTTTACAACATTTGGTCTAACGACCATTTTTAATCCACTCGTTCATTCGATTTCAAGAATTGCCATGCTGAAAAGCAAATTGCCATTTTAAGCCCCAATTAAAGGGTCAAAATCGATTATTCATAAGTCATGAACAGACAATTATTTTTCACTCATTTTCTTGAGATAAGTCCAAATCGAGATTCGTTTTGAGAGATTCACTTGAGAGCTTCTGAATTGAAGGGATTTCGCTCTCTTGAATATAGGAAAGTTAAGCAATTGAGTTTCGATTGAAGAAATTCAAGTTGATCCATTTAAGATTAAGGTTCAATTTCATCAATATAGCTCCAATTTCGATATTAGACCTTGATTCAATTTTGGCCTAAGTCTCATAACTTCAATTCAAGGTTAATTCGAATGCAACAGACTATCCTAAGCATGGGTAATTAGTCAGATAGGTTTATTGCAATACTAATTGAATTCAATTTCAATTAATTTGTAGTTTTGAGTTAAGAATTGCAAAAATGTTCGTTTTAGCCTATAATGCCCGATTACGTGTACCATGATTTAAGTCCATTGTTTTTTTTTTTTATAATAATCATTCAATTAGGTCAATAGAAAACCCATAGATTGTATTCACGGAGTTTAATATGGTTAATTTGATCAAAATAGGACAATTTCTCCTCAAATTGGACAAGTTTTCTTTTCAATTTGGTCCATAATTGCATAGATTTTGAACCCATAAGGACCGCCTAGACATGAATAAGCTAGAACAAGCTAGAACCTGCCAAGAATTGATCGAGAATTGATCGACCGGCGTGAATTGACCTGACCGGTCCGACCAGCCGCTAACAAGGTAGGTCGATTCATCCCTTTGCCGGCAAGTTCTAAACCTCCGGCGACCGGTTCCGGGATCCTTGCCTCATGAACTTTGCTCCCGTGGTCTTGCATTTTCAACATTTTCAAGATGGCCATTGAATTTCATGAATTTGCGATTTAATCCCTAATTAGGCTCCTAAGTGTAATTCTCATTTTAAATCCTAATTTTCACGAATCACCATTCGATTGGTCATATGACACATCTTAAGTGTGATTAGCCTTTTAAAAGATTAATTTGGCTATTAAATCAAGTTTTTAACCGTCGGTTATCAAGTTTTTGACTGTTGGATTTAACTGGCGGCGAAACTTAGCCAATTAGGACCTAGTATAAAAGCCATTTTCTCTCCAATTTTGAAAAAGGGGGGCTCATTTTCTATAGATTTTCCTCTCTCTAAAATAGATTTCTCTCTCGTCTCTCTCTTCCCACCTATCTCTACTCTCTCTCATTTCTCTACACAGACCAACTACTCGCTGGTCTCGCGCCAACGGCTCATCGACCGCCATCCACCCTTGACAATTCTCCTCTCTTTGGTAGTCAGACAATGACTAAGCGGCAATCAGAAGCTTTCCAATCAGTCCAACCTCAGCTGGTACTCAAACTGGTGATCACCGACCTTTCTTAGGGGCACTGATTACCTTCGATCCATCCCTAGGCCATCCCCGACCTAGTCGTGGTCAGGGTTTAGTAGATCAGTTACTGAAATAGCTCCGATGACCTCTTTCCTCTCCGACGGCTTGAAAGTTGGTCCGGATCAGGACCGATTATGTTCCTAAGTTGAACCCCTAGTGGTCCATGGCAATTTGATCTCATCCTTGGAGCTTTAATCATTTTCCGGCAAAGGCGGTTTTGTCTGATTGTGCATTGTTTCAAAGATAAACTTAAAAAGGTAAATGTTCAAACTCGAATCTGATTAAGCGAGATCGGCATAACCGATCGAGGCTAGGATTCAAGATTAGATCCATAAAATATGCTTAAATCTGGTCTTGATGAAGTTGTTTGATAATTTACTGAGGTTTGATATCCATTGAAGATGAACTTGAGCTTGTTTGAGTGTGTGTTCAATGTTAATTTGCAATTTTCTTGCTTGAGTGAGTGACCTATTGTTTGGGCTTGAATGAGTTATTCGATTAGCTTATTTGATCTCGACTCCTTCAAGACTTAAAATATAAATTTTGAGACCTTCAATTTGATAGGTGGCATGTCCCAAACCGATAATGTTTGACCCTCGAAAACCACCTCAAAAAATGGTCAATTCTATAGTAATTTAGGTCAGTTTAGTGTTTTATCTTTGTTCCAATTTTTTTTTTATCTTCTTATTTTTTATATTGATTTTTATGATTGGTTTCTGAAAAAGTTTTCTTTGCAAGATTTGTTTAAAATTATCGTAGACATACATTTTTTCTAGATTTTTCAGAGGCATTTTGATTAGGTAAAATCACTCAAAACTAAGTTAAGGTTGATCTGTCCTGCATTGATCCGAGTTGCATTTGTGAGAAATTGAGCCTGTAGATGAGTCCATTTGGCTTCACAATCTGCATAAGACTTGAAATACATATCGTGTGCATTCCTACGATGTATGATTTGCATAATTTGCTCGTTGTTTGGTATGGCAATTGCATGTTCAAATGTAGTTAGGTACTACTACAATTAGGACATTCCATAACATGCATCTATTTCGCTATTTTCACCTAGATTTGTGTGATCTCAATTAGGTTTCAATGTCTTAACAAAAAATGTTCATCATTTCCCATTTTGCATATAAATTTTTTTGTTAGATTTTTTGAATGTCATTAGGTAATCGAAATCGAGTATGTTTTGTGATGTTTGTATTAGTTTAGGGGCTTATCATGAAGTCATTAAAATGCATTTGTTTGGGTATCTTAAAGACCAAATCGAGCATCTATGCCTTCTTGACCTTTGAAGTGTGCATTACAAGTTTCGTGTCCATATGTGGTATGTCATGATTGAACATCGTTTGGTATGTGAACATCATGCATTAATTAAGCTAGTTGTAATTGAAAACCGTCAAGCATGTCATTTTAATTCTAAGTCATTTTGCGATGTCAATGACATGTATGAATCTTTCGCATCCCAATCTAGGGCTAGATGTTTTACCTAAATCATTGTTGCATCTAATTTTTCATCAAATGCGAATTTCATACCATCCATGCATTGTTGAAGTCATCTTTACAACTTCTAAACATAAATCATGTTTTATTGTGCAAGTGGCTAACATGCATGCTTTCGCAAAAATTGATTTTCAAGCATCAAATTGACCTTGATTAAACTCAGACCGTTCTAGGAAATCATAGGACTCATCTAGATCTTTCCAACGCCATGGATTTCATGCAATTTGCTTATCATTGGTCCCTTTCCCATTTTTTCTAAGTTTGATTAGAAATCTGAGTTAGGTTAAATTCGGAACGCTTGTTTAGTCTGTCTTTTGTTATTTTTGTATGATTTTGTAGGTAGGGATTCTTGAGTTGGACCTTTAATGAACTTTATTTTCATTCTTTGGATTATGTTATAGTGAAATTTTATATTTTTTTAGACCATGTTTGCTAGGTCAAATTTCAGTTGCAATAGCATGTTACCCTGCTATTTTGCCAATCTACTAATGCAATGATCTGCTTTGTTGAATTTTTATAAATTCATGCTTAGCTCTTCTTAGGAAACTTTCTCATGAAAGTTGTTCGTTTTGATGTCATACATGGTGTGTAATTTTCTCGAGAAAATTTAGCAATGGGCCTATTTTCAATCTTGCTAAATTTTTTTGCTATGTTTTTTATGTTTCGTTATGACCCCTTACTGTGATTTTCTATTAGGATTTTTTAAAGATGACTTGCATGTGAAATTAGTGTTTATCATCTTCATGAAATTCATTCGAAATTCCCTAATCTTCGTTGTTGCGAATTATTGAGAAATGAAATGATCTTTTGATAGCATTTTTGCTAAGATCGATTTGAATTGTTGACTTTGCGTATCAAATTAAATTCAGTACATGTGATGCTCCTTATATCAATTGCTTAGAATATTTCAAATGCTTGATTTGACATTAAGATTGCCATGGTTTAGACCATATTTAAAATTTCTATAATGTTTGTAAGTGCATGGTATGTGAGCCCCATATTAGCCTTAGCAATTAAATGAGTTCTACACCCGAGACATTCTTTTGTCTAAAATGTCTTGTTTTCCTTTCTTGACGTTTCAAACACATCCAAATCTTTTGAAGCATCACATGAGCCACTCATGCATGAAACCATTCCATTTGTTAGAAATACATGTTATTGTGATTGGTGCATGTCAACTGAATAAGTGATCCACCATCGGCTCACTATAATTGTTTGATTATTTGGGAAATAAGGCTCAAGGGTCTACCTGCATGTTTAGTTCCCACTAATGCTTGTGGATGTTAGATGTATCTTTAGATGTGATGCCTGATTCTAGGGGTAGATCTTTAGATTCACCTAGAACATGTTTTAGAGATTTATAAGCGTTAATGACCATGCGAGAACACAAATAGTCACTAGTAGCTACCGACCCCGAGGCCCTATTTGTTCACCTGTGTATATGATTTCATTTATTGATTGCTCCCATGCTTTTGACTATTTTGTCATGAATGAATGTTTCTTTCCCATTATATGTACCTATTTTTTGTTCTTAGAATAAAATTAGATAAGGCGCTTGGAGGAGGTGACCCATCAAGATATGAAGATGATGTAAGGTTGATGTCCATTCCAACCATATAATTGTACCCATTTTCCCGATATATGTTTCGGATTCTTCATTTGTTTAAGCACCCAATGAGGTGCGGGTTTTGCTTCTTGTACTTTATTTTTACTTGTTGTTTAGGGTTACATGTTAGATTTACTACTTTTCTTATAGCTTACTTGATTGTTTACTTACTGTCTCGTCTTTTAAATTCAATTGAGCGATTTCTTTCTTTCTTTCTTTTTAAGAAATAGAGTTACATGAAAACGACTACCCACACAAGATCATGTAGTTTATGTTCATCGATCTCAAAAAAGTAAGAAATAAATGCATTGACATCTTAGGTAACACGATATACCGTTGAATATCGAAATGACACTAATAAAAATATTAGCGTAACCTAAGTCTTTGAACCTAGATATCTAGTTGTGTAAAAATTGATGGACAACTGCTAACCCTCGATTAGGTTTTCTAGCCAACCCCCAAAAACAAGGCTAGTGGCGACTCCAATCTTATCTTTTAGGTTGTTTTAACAACTAGATCGAATAAATGAACCCATTGTGAGGGATATGGGTCTCGTTGAGGCTAACTGTGGTCTAGCATACCCACTGTGGAAAGTTCTTAATGAATGAAGTGATGCTATTCATGGGAGTAAGTACTCATGGGAGGGCTACCATGGTTAAAATAACCCGAAATTCAATATCTATACCAAACCTCCTCCTTTGAGGTGTGTCGCCCGTGTGGGTACGAATCACAATACATTTCACTATCACACGGGGTACGAGCTTGGGAGAGCTTATGATTGTGCATGAAGGAACTCACAAATGTTTTCTCCCGAAAGGCAAGATGATGACGCCCTTGTGGATGTGAACCATGAGGGAATTCTCATGGTTAAGTACCTCTAAATCCAACATTTTTTCCTCTTCATTGGGTTGAGGGAGGTCAGGTCACGACAATGAGGAAACTGATTGTCAACATGTACACAAAGCTTGAATGAGAGCACAATCAAGTCTAAGCAACGTGACTCACGGCTTGAATTGACATGCCTCAATGCTGGTTTAAAGCAAAGCAAGACCCGTCTGTGACTTGGAGCGCGATTCGACTTAGGAATGTAAACACGTGAGCAATTAATCATCAACATGCATAAAACTAAGCATGGCTGTGTACACAATTAAACTCGACGGTGTATGCTACCACTCTAGCCAAGAATTAGAGGTTTTACTTACCTTCGATGAACTAGAAATGGTTTTACCAAGAAAGAGTCGTTCGATGAGGCAGTGGCGAGCAAGGTCAAGAGAGGGAGAGAGTGGCGTGTGAAAGAGGGTTGGGGAAAATGAAGGGAGATACCTCTATTTATAGGCAAACGCCTCATGATGAGTTTTTCAAGTGGACCAATTATCTTAATTTAGGTGGATAACTTTGGATGGGGAGGTGGCAAGCTAAAAAGATGAATAGTAAGTCTAATTCCTATGGGGAACACTTTTTCCTCTTTCTATTGGTCCGCTTAAGGGGGTTGAGTCATCATGGAATAATTACATGTACCGATTGTGGAGACACCAAAGCCAATAATTAAGCCTCTCTCATTTAATGCTTGGATTTTGTGTAATTACTATGCTAGATATTCCTCATATGTCTTTAGTAAAACTTGCTCCCCAAGTTGTCTTTCTCTCTCGAATCTTCCATGAGACACCATTGTCATCATAACTTGGCCAACTTGCTCTCCAAGCAAGATCTTAGGTGAATCTCTAATGGCCATCTAAGTTAGTGACTCACCTTCATTTAATGCCTAAGATGTGGAAATCATGAAGCTTGGATTTTTGGCATATATTTCATGCCTTTACTTGTTGATTAAGTTAAGCATTCTGAAACTTCTATTTTGTTCTCTTCCTAGAAACATAGCAAACATGGAAATAAGGCCATTGGAATTGCTAACAGGGTTGAGTGAGGGCTCTTTATGTTCATCCACGATTGACCATTCCAACTGAATTGAGGTTTGGGGCCGAATTACCATCAAGCAGGCGCAAATTTGTAATTGAACTCTCCTCACATGGCTAGGTCGGTGGCCCATCTCGTGGGCTTAGTGGCCAGCCTCATGGTTGGCACTGGCTAAGCAAAAACGGGCTCGTGACTGGCCCCGGGCCTAGCTGTAACGTCCTGGCAGCGTCACATACTAAATGCAAGCGAAAGCTATGTAGATTAATGTCATGACAGGACCTATGTTATTCAATAATCACACAAAAGTATTCATGTATAACATGAATATTACATAGCCTTGAACTTTTCTAAGACATGATCATCCTGTCTTGTCCTGTCATTTACTATTAGTCATTCCAATCATAAACACATATGAAGGATTATGAAAAAGCTTCATTTCACTCTCTGTTAGAGTCATCATAGGCTTTGCTTACAATGACTTGGAACATTTACATGTACTGCTAATATATTCAAAGAATATTTACAAGTCAACGTCCGAAAGTGTAAGTATCAAGCCTAGGAAAGGGTTAAAGGAAGCCTAGCTTCGCTACCCGTTACACTAACCTACACCAGTCGAAAAACAAAAAAAGTCCTCTTCAGCTTCAACATGAACCTAGTGCCCTAAGCACCACTCACCCCATCTCTAGGTCCTCCATCTTTGAATCAAAGAGGGCCAAACGGCTTCCCTTTGTGATTTATGAACCAAGCTTCGAACCTCATCGATATCCAATCTATTCATTTGTCGTCCATCCAAAGTGTGGCTTCGTATTGCGTATACGTCATCTCGATATTGGGGCTGTACACATCATGTAAAGACGTTGCTACATAAGTTACGACCCAATATCATGCCATTGGTGGTACGTCCATTCTAACAATTTTTTTTTATAAAAAAAAAAAAAAAGAGTGAGCAACACCCAATAAAGAAATAATAGGGTCTTGAATTAGACAATCCATTAGTCACCAAGGAATGCAAGATGCACAACTTGATAGCATACACAAACTAGTGCAAAACCTTCACATGGTCCATTATATCATCACCCTAACTCATTCTCCTATCCACCACATGCATAGTACACCATTATTATTTTTTTTTTTGTGACCCAGGGAACCTCCGTGTGTCGTCTTCGCTTGGAGTAAACCTTGGAGGGAGTAGAGTCATCACCACCCTTACTTCCTGGATAAGTTGTGGGTTCCTTTCCAACAAGACAGACGACGCAGGGATTCGAACTCTGGACCTCTCACGAAAGGAACCAGCACCCAACCATTACGCCTCCACCACGGGTGGTCATAGTACACCATTATTAGCACACACGTTTTATGTCACTGACTAATACTAGGATGTGATGCAACAATATACTCATGCCAAGTGGAATTAATTCATCAGTTTTCCTACCGGATCACAAGCCGGCTTAATCGAGTCACTTTCAAAATCCCTCATTTGGACTTCCGTGATATTACTACCATGGGTGTCTCACTCCAAGCATCCTAGTATTACACAACTGGGATGTCTCATGAAGACAGAGTAAGGGCAAAACGAGGCATCCGAGTATTACACAATCGAGGCATCCCTAATGACACAACAAGGGCATCTCACTCTGAGGTATCCCGATATCTCACTCAACTGAGGCATCCAAAAATACACAACATGGGCATCTCACTCTTCGGGGCATTAGCGGTATCACAACACCAATGTAAATCTCTTAAATTCAATTTATTCCACACATTTCATGCATCACGTCTTACAATTACAATACTACAACAACGTGCATATCCACTCAAATGCACAAAGCCATTCCAAACTAGGATTCAATGCTTACACACACTATCTCATAGCATGCTTCACTCATAGCACTCATGAGACTCAATTTGCAACAAGTCATCTCATTTAAAATATGGAAGAGACACGTATATGCATCAACTAGCAATGAATAAAAGGGTATGAGACTTCCAAGGTTCACCAAAAGAGTAGACAAGAGGACTACCATCAAATGCATAAATTCGGAGTATGATAGATTAAGGACTAGTTTGAGCAATAAGTAACACATAGGTGAAAAATATAGTAAACCTTATCGAAAAATTATGGAATTTTAGAATTTTGTAGAAGAGATATAGATAAATATTTTCCGTGAAGGGACCTAAGCCTATTTCTCACTATATAAAGAGCAACAACTTGCCAAACTAACCCTTAAATCTGCAGTAGTTTTCTTGAATTACTACCCATAGAAGAAAAGTCATTTCACAATCCAAACCTCAATTATTGATCTCAAATTTTAATATGTTATCCCTAAGAATGTGCTCTACAACTTTCATGAAGTAAGTAAGGCCTAACTATTCCCAAAAAAGTGCAGAAAATTTGCAGAACTTCCTAAGGTTCTTTTGATTCACATAAGATAGTTTGTTGTTCTAATGGAAAAGACACTTGCACGAGCTAACCTATACAAGAAAACTCAATTAAATGGTATGTCGTAGCTTAAGATCTTTAACTCACTCTTAAGAAAACTTGTTTGTTCCAATGACAGCATATTCAAACTGGAAAGGAACACATAAACCAACAACTACTGCTCTTTTCTTCCCCGAACATACCACACTTAAGTCTAATCCTCTATTTTCGGCCAATCTAAGCTAGTTAATTCATCTACGATTATGTTTAGGGCCTCGACCACACAACCACAGTACCAAAACAAGTTTCAACTACCAATTTTTTCCCTGTAACGACTCGACGGTCTAAACCCAAACCAAGATTCACTCATGGCCACCCAAAACCAACATGCGACTTAGCTTACTACCTATCCGACCTTCCTATGTAGTAACCTCGACACCCACAACTTCCTTTTGCCCTGTCCTACATCCTTTAGACCTTAATTCTCACATGCAAACCATATAGCTCTTATCCGGCCTCTTGACTAACCCATACACACTCAAAACGGAGACGTCAAGCCTAGTTTCGCCTCTCTGTCTAGCTCACTCCACAATTTTTATGGGCATTCAATGGATAAATCAAGTTCAGCACCCCACAATTTCCTTAGCTAATGGTTTGGTGTTGCTCACGTGCCGTTGCTCTCCAAGAAACGACCCTCATAGCTCGGATTCGAAGAAGAAGAAGCAGCTGAAGATGATGAAGTTTTGCTTTGTTCAAGCCAAGGGAGAAATAAAAGGGAGAGAGAATATAGAGAGAAAAATGGATCAATGATGGGGCGTGAAGGCAGAGGAAGGTTTATGTGTGGATTTTGTTATGATCTCAATCTGAAGTAATTACTATAGAAGGCAATGATGGTGTTCCCTATGAAGATCTCGGAATTGAAGAAAACCTTGAGGAGATGGGGTACGCGGCTTCTTGCATGAATTCTTTTTTATGCACAGCACTTGGCATCTGTGGAAAGGTTGAGGTTAGGTCTTAATCCTTATTGTGATACTTGTTTCTAATGTTTTTTCACTTAGTTTCGTCTCAAACCCTACTAATCTTGGTCCCCTCAAACTACAAGGGTCTATTAGGAGCGTGTGGACTAATTAACACGTTAATATTTTGACATTAGCTTATGATTGAAAACAAAGGAAGAATTGCAAGAAAATACTAAGGTTGGCATTTAAGGAATTATAGTTGCTCATAAATTCTAATAGGATCCTAAGTAAATTTCGTGTACGAGTAATCCAAAATCTTAATCGTAAATTGAAGTTCTAGGACCTTAATACACATCACCGGTTCACTAGACTCATTTCACAGCCCACCGAGCCTAATCTATGTCCATATCAAGCTCAAGCCTTAGCCCTTCCCATGCCAGGCCCAACCGATATCCCATCATTTGGTTTTTCGAGCCCACGCTTGTTGTTTTAGGGCCTGTTTGGCAAAAACTATTTCTGTTCTCAAGAACAATTATTTTTATTCCTTTGTTTTAGGGAATGAAAAAAGAATATAAATGTGTTTGGTAAAATTTTTGTTCCCGGGAATAATTTTTTCTTTTCTCTTCTTCTCTTTCCTTTCCTTCTTTTTCTTTTTGGCCGGTCGCCAGTCTTGGCCATAGTCGATGACCAATCGACAAGGGCTAGCTACCTTGCCAGAGCGTTGCCGGCCCAAGGCTAGCTATGGTTGGGTGAGGCTCGGCCTCGAGCTTGCCCAAAACTGGAGAGGCCGAGCTCGCCTAGCCACCGGCGAGGCTCGGCCTCTTCGAGCCACTACCAAGTCGGCGTCGCCTAGTGGTGGCTAGGCGAGCCTCCGGTGAGCTTGCCGCCACTTGCCCTTGCCTGGCAAGGCTTCGGCGAGCTCACCGATCGCTGCCATGGTCGGCGACCGGCCACAAAGGAGGAAAAAGGAGAGAAACGAAAAAAAAAAAAAAAGGAAAACTATAATAAAAATAATAAAAAAATAAAAAGAAATAACAAAATTATACAATTCTACAAACGCATTTCTATCCCGGGAATAAAAATTTTGTGCAGTTACCAAACGTGTTTTTATACTCAGAAATTATTCTAACAGAAAGAGAGAAAGCCATTTCTGATCAAAAATTGTTATCGAAAACAGAATCATTATCAAACGCACTCTTAACACAATCCGTTAATTCATTTAGTCCACCTTTATTTACAATCCACCAGGCTTGTCATCTGGCTCACTTTCAACAGCCTAAGCCCGTATTATTCCATTTATAATTATAGGGTTGGAAAATCCAAGGTGTCACACTAGTGCACGATTGGGCTCTTGGCTTGGTCTGTGATCCTTGCTGCGAGTCCAAGGCTTGGTCTAGGGCTAATCCATGGCCTAACATGAGGTTTGGTGCATGGTTCGGCACCTATCCTAGTGGTAGGGCTACTGGGCTAATCGTGGACCTATTTAGGACTAGTCCATGATCCATCATGAGGGGCCCATGGCCACCTCATGACTGGTTCATAGCCGAGCATACTTGGTCTGTGATTGGCTCTCAATTGTCATGCAGTTGCATGGGATCGATTGATTCGTGATCGACACACGGTCACATATGGTCGACTCATGCTCGACTGCAATCAATACATGATTGAGTGGAATCCCTTGTGACCGGAACATGGTCGCTTAATATCGATCCATGATCATCCATCGATCCATGATAATACTTGATTGTCCCACGACTAACCCTTGTGATCGAGCAGCCATTCCGTGGTCGAATGGCTCGAGTCCACTTACATAGTCAGTGGATTAGTTCATGACCAATCCCTCAATTAGTCCATGGCCAATCCTTTAATTGGACCGTGGCTAATCCCTAAGCCTCCCTTCCAATCAGGCCGATTAGTCCATAACTAATCCTTAGAATGGTCCATGGTTGACCCTACCATCGGCATATTGATTCCATAGCTAATTCTCATGGGGTTGAAATCTTGGATGTTACAACTCTCCCTCCTAAAAAAATTTCTCCCCGAAATTTCAAAACGTACTTGGTTATCTAAATAGTCCTGGATACTTGTGCTTCAAGATTTCCTTGCTTTCCCATGTTGCTTCTTCTATTCCATGGTGTTGCCTTAGGACATTTATTATGGGAATAGCCTTACTTCTTATCACTTACTATTTTCTATCCACGATCCGCCTTGGCTCCTCAACATGCGACCTCCCATCTTCTACTTTGATTTCTTCGAAATTCAGTACGTATGTCGGATTGGGCTCATACTTTCTTAACATCAATACATGAAATACATTATGTATCTAAGTAAGTTTCAGTGGCAATTTCAATTGATAGGTCAAATTCCTGATCCTTTCTAGGATCTCAAATGGTCATTTGTATTTTGGGCTTACCTTTCCCTTTTTTTCTAAAGTGTGACACACTTTCATGGGTGACACTTTAAGGAATACATGGTTGCCTATGTGAAACTCTAAAGATTTTTGTCGCCTATCTACATGACTTTTCTATTTTCCCTTAGCAATTCTAAGCCTATTTCTACTTACCTACATGGTATCTATCATAGGTAAGACTAACTTTGGACTAGTGACTTTCCTTTCCCTAACCTTATTCCAACAAATCGGAGTTCTGCAAACTCGACCATACAGCGCTTCAAATGGAGCTAAACCAATATTTTGTTGGAAACTGTTATTGTAAACAAACTCGATGAGACGCAAGTGCTCATCCTAACATCCTCTAAAGTCGATAATGCCAACTTGTAACATATCTTCCAATGTTTGGATGGTCCTCTCCATCTAACCATTCATTTGTTGTGGTGTCTAGCCATCGGTGATTCCTAGAGAGGTCTAGGCGAGGGTCGCCCTCGTCTGATCCAGCGAGGGCCACCCTTGCTGACCATAGGCAAAGGATGGCCTCACCCTAGGGGAGGCTGCCCTCACGGCCATCGACAAGGACAGCCCTTACCAATAGCCGGCAAGGGACAGCCTCGCTTGAGTGAAGTGACCTTCACCTAGGGTGTGGTTGCACTCACCGGCTTTAGGCAAGGTTGACCCTCGCCAAATCTAGGGAGGGTGGCTTTGCTTGCAGGGGGTGAGGGCTTACAAGCCTTAGTTGGGCCCTCACTAGCGACTAGCAAGGGTCGCCGACCCCCTCGCTGGCCCTTACCAGTGGCCGTCGACCCTGCCCACGGCTATTGGCTCTTGCTAGAAAAAAAAAAAGGAAAGAGAAAAGAAAAGAATAAAATTAATTTAAAATTAAAATTATATTTAGATGAAAATGCGCTTTGACCGATCGAAATATTTAGCCGACCAGTGATTGGCGAGATTAGGCCCTCATTTAAAACAACTATGCCCACTTCAAACCCCTATTTGAAACAACCATGGTTACTTTATGCCCTTATTTAACATAAAGTCCATTTCGGGCCCTTATTTGAGAAAATGAAGATGCTTTGGTTCCTTATTTGGAATTTTCCTTAATTATATTAGTTTTAAAATTATAAATTACTAATAATAAAAAGAAATTCGAAAGTGTTCCAATGAGGCATTGTCACTTCACCAAAGCATATATGCCCTACCCCTCGCCTCACACAGTGCAAAGAAAGGTGGTGGACAGGTTTTAGTCTGAGGATGGATATGTTCTAGCTATTATCAAGGTCATGTTTTGGCTCACTTCATGCCGTGATATTTTGGACACTATTGAGAAATTTATACAAATTTTGACTTCAGTCAAATATGAAGACATTTAGACTCCATTCAGTTGAGCTTTCCCAAACGACTAGTGAAAATTGAGCCGTTTGGTAAAATTTTTTTGAAGAGCATTAAAGTGAAAGCACGTATTGACAAAGTTGAAAGCACAAGACTTGTCGGCATTTTTGGAAGGCAGCCCTTAGGATTAATGATTTTTTTTTTCAAAATTGACCCCCCTAATATTTTTATTTTCCACTCTCACCCTCATAAAAAAAAACTATTTATCTTTTGTGGCATTAGAGATTTGGGTTGCCAGCGAAGCTCCATTGAGCGTCACATGAGGCTAGTAAAATGCAGCCACCAATCACTGAGGTTTGTTGAGTCTTGTTGATGGTCGCATGTTTGTTAGGCAAGATCTAGATGGGGTCACGGCTCAAACAAGATATGGTGAGTGGAAGGTTGCTAAGAATTGTAGAGGTCTGCCAAGGTTGATGGTTGTTGTGTCGAGCGTCGCTAAGGTTGAAGGTCAACCGAGCCTTTTGTCTCTAGATCTATGTTGCATGAGGCTGCACGACCCCCACGTAGTCTTGCCACACCTAAGTTGCGCGACTCAAATCCCTTGCCTAGGCTTGTGGCGATTCTTTGCTCCCACAATGGAGATGGCGACTAGTAGTAGGCCCTTTGTCTTTCTTTTTTTTCTAATTTCTTTATAATAACAACACGCTTGGATGGCCGTTTGATCTCTAACTACAAGATATGATGTATGGCGGCGTGGAAAATCTTCCATCCTATCCATAACCATTTGCATACAATCGTTGATTTACCCGTTTCCAAATTTGAGTGCATTACCTTCTATCAATATCTATAAATATTTGGATATGATCGTTGGTATATTTCCTTACCAAATTTAAAGATGGATAATATAGGTTTGTGGATCACAATTAAATTGATGATATGTGCACCCACATAATCACCTTGCATTTTTTTTTTTGCATCAGTCACCTTGCATGTTAGGAAGTAACAAAATGAATTGAAACTGCCTGTCAAACATTTTTTTTTTCCATAAAAAGAATGGTACTAAAAAAGGCATTAGAGAAATATAATATAATCAAGTTCTCATACCCAAAATCTCTAGTTCATTGGAGCAAAGTATTTTTCCCAATACTTTATTTGGGTTTCTAAGTAACCCGCCATAAACTAATTAGCAGAGATTTTGGAATGAAAATGGTTTGCATGTTAAGAATTTAAACCCTAAGTTACAAATTGATATGGGGCTAGGAGCGCCGATTTAAGCTTAGGCTTAATAATCCATTAGATGAACTCCTAGATGGTGCGATAAAGTATCTATGAATGTATTGATATAATGTTAAATACATATATCTGTTGAAAATCTCAAGGTATTTAGTAAACCTTAATAAAGGCTAGGGGCATTCAATTATTAGCCTTAAAGATATGTCTTGTTATTTATAAAATTAACTATAAAGAAAATATATGTAGATTCATTGGAACCATAAGGATATTCTTTAATGACACATTAGGTTTTGTGGCACTTAAAGAGGGAGAATGTGGACTAACAAAGGGACCAATATATAAGGTATCACATCCTATGAGCTATTATCCATTTACCATATACTATATTAAGTTCATATCGATAGAGTTAAAAAGCACTCATGACAATGGAAAAGCTTTGTATATATTCATGCGGTTACCATCATGATTCAGTGTTGGAAACTTTATTGAATTAGATTAACTGTTAAGAATAATCTCTAAACCAGCATAAAGGCATGCACATAGGGGATAATTTCAATTAATATAGCTTAAGTGAGAGAATATAAGAGTTTTCTTTTTATGTGAATTATATTAATTGAGATTGAATTTTACCATTTTACGAGATTAGTCTAATAAGGTAAAATATAAAAATTCTTAATTAGTATAATATGTGACTTACTTGTATGGGCTAAGTAAAGCCTAGCCCATGATGAGAGGGTTTATAGTTAGAAACTCTATAAGTAGTGTTTTTTTCTTTTTGTAAGAACTCTATAAATATTGTTCATGTCTATTTTCTAACCCTAATGTACAAATAACATTACAGAAGGAGTAGTTACTGACGTGGCTGTTAAAGCACCAATAAATGCCACGATGGCTTCCTAGTTGGCTATTTAACTTAGAAGGAAAAATAAGTATTTTTTGAAATTTCCAAAAAAGAAAGTTTGAAAATTAAAAGACAAAGAAGAAGGCTTAAAAGAAGTGCAGCTGCAAATAAGAGCTAACCTTCGCCGTCATTCCAGCACCCACCATCAGCAATCTCTCCGACGAGGTGCTGATATAGATGGTCGAAGAAACGTGGAGAAAATGTTCGAGGAGGTTCGAAGTCGAACTTGTCAAATCCAATTATGTTGGGACCTTGGCAATCGTTGGCAATTTTGCTTCCACGCCGGCTTTTTATTGAGACAAAGCACCTCCCTCTCAAAACTCTGCCTGGAGCGTCGTGAACTTGCACTGTAAGTACCAAAACAAAGAAGAACCCCCAATAAACAAGTGCAAAAGTAGAAGAGGGGGCTCCATTTATTTCACGAAAAATAGATATTTTGTAAAATATTTTTCAAAAATTTATTATATGTATTATTTAAAATAATTAGTTAATAAAAAATATTTTTATTATTGTCAACAATTTATGTTTAAACACATTCGTGACGATGAAAATATTTTTCGCTTCATTGATTTTTGTAAATGATATAGGTTATTACTTTTTGGAAATTCATTTTTACAATAAATAAATGAGGCCTTAATTGACAAATTGCTTTTAGAACCTAAGAGCTATCCTACTTTATTCGTGTTTACAATGAATTTCATATAAAATTCAAGTGAATTTTTCTTGAAATTATGAGCGCTATATAAATTATAACACTTGTGATATTCTTCTTCTGGAAATTTGTAATCTCAAAGTCATATGAGACCCAACTCACTTAAACGTCTCTCTCATCACTGCAATTCTTTTTTACCTTTTTTTTTTTTTTCGCAGAATCCTTTTTCTCATTACCGAAGTTATGTAGTTTTTCGAAGTTATTGAACTTGAACAGATTTTTTAATGGGTCTTGATAGGAATTTGCGGGAGACAGATCATGAGAGGTTCCACTAGCACCCAATCTAGTCAAATCAAGCTGACATGATCATCGGACCCTGACAAAGTATTGCGTGGAAGAACGTTTTGCCTCCACGAAAGGCCATTGTGGAAGCAACACAAGCCGTTAAAAAAAAAAAAAAAAAAAAAAAACGTCTTCTAGCAAAAGATAAATACAAGAACATGCCTCCAAGGGACCATCCAATATGACTGATGTCAGAGACCGATGGCACATCAGCTAAAATTGGTCAAGTCACACGTCTTCCTCTAATCGCCACATCAACTCAAATTGACTAGAGACCGACAGATATCAAATGGACTTGATTAGAAAATTTAGATAAGTTTCAAGAATTAATTATAATAAATAAAAAATTTTAATAATTTTTATCAAAAAAAATGCATATTTTAGAGATGAAAATTGCAATTTTATTTTGTGCGTGTTTTTTCTAAGTATTCGTGAACATCAAAATATTGTGATGTTAATGATTTTGACCAAAAGAATGTTTATACGGTTCTCTCTCAACTATTCTTTTACCTAGAATAAAAGTTTCCCTTCTTGTAGTGAAAGAGTCTCATGTTTGGTAAGAAAATTATTGGAATATATTCACTAAAAGTCCTAAAATTTATCACGAAATTGAAATTGAGTCTTGAAACTTATCAAATTGGTTCGATCGAGTCCTTATATTTATTCCATTCATCCAATTTTAGTAACAAAAAATGTTGATGTTACTTTTTTTTAAAATATTTTTATCTCTCCTAGTGGTAATGACATGGCTAAATCATGAAGTATAAGACTAAAATGACATCATTTTTTGGTCTAAATCTAGTTTTTAATACTAATTTTATTTAAATTAAATTTAAAAAATAAGCTATAAAAACAAAGTCAAGCCGATAGAGCTATAAGCCCTTCCATTGCTAGGAGGGGCCAGATCTAGGTGAGGGTCGGTGACCCTTGCCCAATCTAGGCAAGGGTCACAGGCGAGGGTTGGGAGAGGGCCATGACCCTCACCTAAATCTGGGCCTAATGTTGGCAAGGGTTGCTAGGCCTTGGTTGAGGAAGTGTGGCAACCCTTGCCCAAATTTGGGCTTGATGTCATCAAGGGTCACCAGCCCCTAGCCAAAACCCAGCGATCCTTGCCTGTACCCTTACCAACCACTCTCGGCAATAGTGGGATGGTGACAACATGGGCTTGCAGCCCTCCTCGCCTAGCTTCTCTCTCTTTTTAAATTTAGTTTTAAAAAAAAATAATTTAAGTTAAATTAGTATAAAATTAACAATACTAAAGTTAGGTCGGTATTTTCTATTAGTCAAATTGGACGGAGTTAGTAGAAAGACTCAATTGAACCAATTTAACAATTTTTATAACTTGATTGCACTTTTTACAAGTCTTAAAACTCAATTACACTTTTTTGACAAGTTTTAAAATTTCTAGTGAACATATCCCAAAATTGTTTATCACATAGCAAATGTCATTGGTTTTGCGGTAGAAGATCCAATTTATGGTCAAAGAAGTCAGGAGAGGCAAATGCTAATCGTCCTTGGTAAATGCAAGTTGCTTTTGTTTTTAGTGGAAGCAACTTATTTTTTGCAAACATAAAGTTTGTTTTTCTCGTTTACTACTGAAAAGTAATTTAGCATCAATACAGCTTGGAGTTTGTCAATGGTCGGGCCTGGCCCGAGCCCGCCCATTGACAAAAAATTGCATAGTAGTTTGCAAGCTGCGTGAGGCATGGGCCCAACGGGGCCAGGTAGGACCTAATAAATACAGGCCCTTGCCTAGGCCCGCACAAATATGCTTTAGGCAGGCCCATCCACTATTAAATTAACTACCAATAATTACAATTTATTGATTAAAAAAATTATTTTACTTTAAATGAAAAAAAAAAAAAAATAAACCCTTTTGATATGTATGGATCACCACGAGTTCATGAGCTGTATCACAGATAAATTAAAATTTACCACTAGTTATTGGGTAAGATATAACTTGTTCTCAGTGAACCCTAATCGTTCTTGCTAAAATACTGGAGTTCATGTAAGTATAAGTAGTTCTTGGTAAATACGAATTCCTTTTTAGCATATGTTGTTCTTAGTCAACATAGGTTGCTTTTTTATAAAACTAACTTGTTCTTGCTAATTATAAATTATCATTTTTCTCATTTGTTTTGATAATAACGTAGCATTATTACTAACGATAGCTCTACTTTATCGAGTAAAAAGTTCATTTGAATCCACCAGAAATGAAAAGGGTTTGTTACAAGTTCATAAGCCTTATTATGACAAAAAATAACGTTTACTATGGAGAAATAATGTTTACCACTAGTTATGATTGGTTAAATATAACTTGCTCTCAAGAAATCCTAGTCGTTCTTGATAAATGTAAGTTGTTCTTGGCAAATACAAATTGCTTTCGAAAAATACAAGTCGTTCTTTGTAGAGATTAGTTACTTTTGCTATTTAACTTGTTCTTGATAAGTATAAATTTTTCAAAGTTGATTTTGATTTTCTTATAGTTGAACTCGCTATATTAGCTGACTGCATGCTTCAAGCTCAGAAAAAGGTTTGGCCACAAGCTTTGTCTGAAAAATCTATCTGATGACCTTGGGGTGCAGCCAATGAATAGAATGGTCAAAAGCCAAACTGAATATTTCTTTTCTAGTGCAGGTTTGAAATTTCTCTGCCATGGTATCATTGTCCACATATATAAACAAACTGAGAAGTTCTTTTCTTGGGTATTTGTTGTTTTGAAAATTTTAATTGATGCGTCTTCCACAGTGCGTAAAGGAAGCTTCATGGCATTCAACTCATGAAAACGATGGATCATGATAATGTGCAATGTGCACAGTGAAGGACAGAACTGTGTCGCATTGGAATCAACTCACGCTTGAAGAATTAGAGCCTATTGCGTTCCTTAACAATGTGATGCCCGGATTATGCTTGACATGATGTTTTAAGCAGATTCGGGTGATATTCAGTTATCTCTCGCCTTTCTCCTCTTCTTGAATTAAACCGAAACTAGGTTTCCAAAGACTGGAAATACTCTTGCGAATATGTTGGGAGTTCAATTTTTAGTTGTCTCTAGTATGTATCAGCATTCTCACATACTTAACATCCCGTTAAGAGTGGCGATATGCAGTTCGTATTCTTCGAGGGTTAACTGCTCAATGACAAGGCCATTGCTGGTTGGAAGATTGACAATAGTATTTCTTAATTCTGGCCGTGCTAGTGCTAGAAGAATTGATGTCTAAATATTTTGGTAGGACTTTGTACTAGAGTGCGCGCCTATTGTGAAGTCTCTTAGCACTAGCATGACAACAGGATAGTACTTCTCCCTAATTTTTGGGCCATCATCTATCATGTAAGAATTATATTCCCAATCTTGTGAGTGAAACACGATAGGGTGACATAGTTTTACCGAGTTGGTATCATTACACGAGTGAATATGTTTATACAATGATAAATGAATCTATAGATCCAATCGATGTGATTCTTATGTTTTTGGCCAAAGGAGATTTCTATTCATTATCAAATGATACATGAAATGATCCATAAAAAATCTTGATTTACATGTTTTTGTTAAGTTTATATTGAAATTGAAATTGAAACTATAATTTTTGTTAGCTCAATTTACGTGTTCTTATTAAATTTATCTAATAGAGTAAAAGAAAAAATAACAAGGGAATTGCAATAGAACTGATTACGCATGGTGCATGTGCAGATTTACTCTTCTTCTTTTAGTTAATCACACTAGTTGTGTGATAATTGTAAAAGAGGTCCTAATGTTTTGACAGTTGATTAGTTGAGTCATGGTCGTTTTATTGTTAGTCAATTGAATTCTAAATGTTTTGATAAGGATAGAATTAAGTACGAATATCATTGCCGGTGACCTTTAATGACGAGACAGTTATACGCATATAGATTTTTATGAAATGAAGCGTCATTTTGACCACATTCAGAAATAAAACATATGCATCTTCTTGATCAATTAGAGAATTTGATTATGGAAACCAATCAAACAAATAAAGCATAATTTAACCTGAACAGATGGGAAAAACCAAAGCATATGATCTTGTTTTTTTCCCGAGTCACATAAAACTTATGAAAATAATTTCCAAGTGCAAAAAGGGGACCACAGATCACCGCAGTCAAGGAAGAAGCCACGTGCTAACATCTTGAATATTAGATAGCGTGCCTTCGCCGTAGTCAAATGATGATACGAAGATGAGGAAGGCGATTAATCTTCATCCCTTGACTTGATCAAGAACCACAGATCAGGGTATACTTAGGGCACGAGTGATAACTATTTTGTTTATAAAATCAAATTTTATTTCTATTTCAAGAACGAGTTTTTCAACAAAAATACACGTTTGATAACAACACAAAAAGTCATTTGATAATGACATAAGATTTCTCCTTTTCGGGCAGCTGGTAGGTAGCGAAGGATGATAGAGAAACAAAATGGTTATCCTATACGCCCTTACTACCATATTCTCTCTTTCTTAACCTCTTCCTAAAAATGTCTTGGAATTCATGGATGGATAGATACTGACCAAAATGTGTTGGAGTTATCCCACGTTAGTTGTGGAAGAGGGAGGTAGTCAATTTATAAGTATGAGGAAAAACTTCATCCTTTGAGCTTGCTTTTGAAGTGACATAAATCCAATACTCCCCAATAGTAGTATCAAAGCCAGTTTGCCAATAAGACTCGGTTTTGACCTAAGCCCAATGGGTGAGAGAGAGATTGTTAGTAATTATGTTCGACCTAAGCTTGATGTGTGAGAGAGAGATTAGAAGGAGCATATGGTTAGTTTATAAATTTGAAGAAAAATTCCATCCTTTAAGATCAACTCTTCGGGTGAGAAAACTCAAGGCCGCCCAACAAAATGATCTTCCTAATCAATAGCGTTCCATACGCCGTGCTTTTCCAACCGAACAACACGTCTTGACTCGGTCCATCCATCCATCCCACATGGTGGGACTGGCCTGCCTAGTTTTGACTCGGTCCACCCCTCCATAATATGCAGCCTTGAAAAGTTTTCCTTTGGTTGGGTCGTTTCCAATGAATAAAGAAAACTCTTTGTCAGTCGGTTGCCTTGGACTTTAATCAATCTATTGTTTTTTCTTTTACCTCACAGCCTCCGATGGGGGCTGGTTGGCTCTGCATGCAAGTCTTTGCATGTAGCTTCTCATTATATTTAGTTCAGTTTATTTCAGTTGCATTACTTTCCCCGGCATAATCTATACATAACCTACTATATATAACAAATTCAAGCATAGTGTTAGGATTTCTTGTATCTCGTCATTGTGTTCATAATGGGCCGTCAATGAGAGATTGGTCGGAAGAAATTATCTCTAATCATTCCTTCAAATGGCGGGTTATGTATACTTTTAATCAAATGCACATCTGAATGAAATACTATGTAACCCACTAAAATTACCCTTCCGAAGTCTCAGGAATGAGGATACATATGTGGCAAAGTTACGGAGGAGCATTTGATTTGGACAGATTAAAGTCGCTCAATAGACACCCGTCAAACCATTGAAATGGCAATGAAAATCGTGTCAAATGCTGGTACGAGAAACGCGTTATGCACTTCTATTATCAATTAGAATAGTTGGTAGAATAATCTCTGATGATAGGAAATTTCTCCGGTTCTACCCAGAGAAAAACGCTGTGCAACGAAGGGGTCTTTCGTGACTCTCGGGCTCGGCCATATATCCTCCAGAATCACATAGGTTAGACACTTCTCTTAAACTCGGGCAGTATACTTTAGTTCCTGAAGATGGAGAGGAGGGATTCATTGGATGGAACAATGGCATCAACAACGAATAGGCATGATGCCGAGTCATTGTTGGGAGCTGAATTTGAGGTGTTCTTGAATTTTAGAGGGCCTGACATTCGCCTGAATTTTACCGACTGCCTCTATCACTCCATGGATGGTGCTGGGATTCGTGTTTTCAGAGACGGTGAAGAGATTAGAAAAGGTGAAGCTGTTGGAGGCATGCTGGAGCACGCGATTAAGAGCTCCAGAATCTGTATGCCCATCTTCTCTAGAAACTATGCATCTAGTCCGTGGTGTCTTCGTGAGCTTGCTTGCATGGTGGATTGCTTGAGAAATAGAGATGGCAAAGTGATGATCTTGCCGGTTTTCTTTGACGTGAATCCTGATGATGTCAAACTGAAAACCGGTTTGTACCATGATGCTCTACACAAGCACGAGCAGAAGTTTGGCTGCCATGTAGTGCAGCGGTGGAAAGAGGCTCTGAGAGAGGTTGGTCTTATCAAAGGATGGCATCTCAAAGATGGAGGGTAAGGTTATAATTTTTTTTTTTTTTGCTTATTTTAATTAGATATTTAACTGCTGTAAGTATAAAAGATCAAGAAAGATTTTCATCCTTACATCAAAAGTTAAAATTATTCATTGCTCTGTCTTTCACCAACTTATCACTCAATTCACACATATTTAATAACTATCCATACAAGGAATTAATTTTGTATTACGTTTTAGACTCTTTTCGTTTCGCGAAAAGCAACTTCTAGGAAAATGTTTTCCGAATTTTCCGGCGTTCGTTTCATAGAAAATGAACTGATCGGGAAAAACATTTTCCATTAGCGGAAAATGTTTTTCACTTTTCAAGATGATGAAATATTTTCCTCACTCACTTTCTCTTATCTTACACCCATGTTAACTTTTTAATCTTTCTTTTTTTTTTCCATTTTAAAAAAATCAAAATTTTAATTAATTTTCTTTTCTTTTTTTTCTTTCTTTCTTTTAAAATTTTTACTTTTGTCTTGGTTGATCACGACCACAACGACGGCTAGCAACTAGCCTTGGACGAGCTCGAGGCTTGCCCGATCGGCGACAAGCCAAGCGAGCTAGGAAGCTAGGGCTCTAGCTCGCCTTCGACCGGTCGTCAACCAAGAAGAAGATAAAAAGGAAAGAGGAAATAAAAAATAATTTAAAATTTGATTTTTGAAAAAATTAAAAAATAGATTTAAAAAATAAAATAATGGAAAATATTGAAAAATAGTGTATGGAGGAAAAAATTTTCCTTTCCTTACCGAACAATAGAAAATATTTTCCACTTCATTTTCAAATTTTAGCTGAACACTAGAAAATAATTACATTTTCAGAAACATTGCATTTTCCGCGAAACGAATGAAATCTTAGTCATAGAAATTAATATTGTTGTTGGGGAGGAAGGCGGCAATTTATTAATAATTGATTTTCTTCCTTTATATCTGCAACGAATATGTTCAAATCCTTATGGGAGGGCGGCAGTTACCAGCCCTTGCCTTCCTCTCTTCGAGGCTGGCTTGTGTTTAGTTTACAATATTCCTGAGCTTTCTAGGTTAATATTCTATCTACAAACTTTCTAATTGGACTCCTTGTATCAAATATGACAGCCAAGGTGAACTCATTAGATTAATCGTGATTGAAGTTTTGATCAAGTTGAATAGAAGAGACGAAAACCTGCCCGATCATTTAGTTGGAATTAATTATTGTGTTGAAGACATCATGCACCTTTTAGATGAAGGTTCTCCCGATGTACGTTATCTAGTAATCCATGGTATGGGGGGTATCGGTAAGACGACTCTTGCCAAGGTTGTCTTTAACCAAATTTCTTGGCGGTTTCATGGCTGTAGCTTTCTTTCGGATGTTCGAGAAGCTTCAAAGAGTGGCAAAATCGTTCAATTGCAAAAACAACTATTGTCAGAAATTCTAAACTTCAAACCAATGGAGATTTTTGAGTCTGATGCAGGAATTAACCAAATTAAAAGGAGATTCCGCGACAAGAAAGTACTCATTGTTCTTGATGACCTAAATAAGTGGGACCAACTTGCAAAACTCGCTGAAAAGCGTGATTGGTTTGGTTTAGGGAGTAGAATTATTATTACAACAAGGGACACCAGCTTTTTGCCAATCGAAGAGGGGAACCAAGAAACTAATGTCCCAATGCATTTCAAAGAGTTTAAAATCTATCAAATGAGAGAATTGCACCATCACCATGCTCATTTGCTTTTTAGCAAGCATGCTTTCAGAATGGATTCCCCTACAAATGATTATGATGATATTTCTTGCGATATCGTTCGCAAAGCTGGTGGACTTCCTCTAGCTCTTGAGGTCATCGGTTCCTCTCTTTATTGCAAAAGCAAACGACATTGGAAAGACACATTGAAGAAATTAAATTTGGTTCCCATGCAAGATGTCCTTGCTAAATTAAAGATTAGTTTTGAAATGCTTGAGGATGCACAAAGAGAAATTTTTCTTGATATTGCATGTTACTTCATTGGTGAAAAGAGAATCCATCCACATTATGTGTGGAAAGCATTGGATTTTTTTCCCAAGGAGTGATATCATTGTTCTCATCCGTATGTCATTGATAAAGATTGTCGATGATAGACTGTTGATGCATGACCTCCTTAGAGATCTTGGAAGAGAAATTGTTCGACAAGAAGATCTCCAAGTTCCTGAGAAGCGTAGTAGACTATGGTGTCCTAAAGTTGCGTTGGACATAGTGCAGACTAGAAAGGTAAACATTAATCACAATTAGTGTCTTGTCAATCAAGAAAACATCTGCTTATAGTTTAGACTATATTTCCAGATATGTTCTTTTTTGTGAGTTGCATATCGTAGAAAACTAAATTTATTTGCTTAGAGTAAAATGAAGGTAATATCATGATTTATATCTAGCAAAATATGACAAATGCTCACATTTACAATCTGAAAGTAGATCAATCAGAAGAGTTGGGTGGAATGGGTTTGTTTTTTTCTTTTCTTTTCTTTTTTCATATAGAAAGTCAAACATATGCCTTTTCATGTTGTAGGGAACAGAGAACATCAGAGCACTCAAACTAACTGGACTTTCCAAAGAGCATGACTTTACAAGCGATGAGTTTTCACGGCTCCCCAGCTTAAGGTTCTTGGAATTAGAGGGGGGAAACTTGGTAGGAGACTTTAAGAATATTCTCTTGAGTCTACAATGGCTCTCTTGGCGCCGTTGCCCTTTAGAGTTGCAGGTGGTCAATCTATGTTTATGGAACTTAATCGTGCTCAAGCTTTTAGACAGTGACATTCCGGAGAATTGGAATGGATGGGGCCCATGCTTGGTATGGTTTCGAATCACATATGTACCTTTGCTAATATTTGCCTTGCTTACTTTTCTAATTCTATTTTGTTTTGTAGGCAAATCGTGACTTGAAAGTTATACATCTCATGAGATGCTATCTCTTGACAACTCCTGACTTCTCAACATGCTTGAATTTGAAGATACTAGTTCTAGATGAACATTGTCCAAGGTCACTACAAATTGGTAGCTCTATTGGCAAGTTAGAGCACCTAAAGCACTTAGAAATAATTGCAGCCCAAGTTCAACCATCAAGGCTGTTAGCAGGCCATCATTTCGACTTGTTTGCAATGCCATCTGCAATATGCGGTCTAAAGTATTTGTCAAGTCTAAAGCTAGAGGGGCAGTGTATGCGAGAGCTTAATCCATCTATTGGAGAGATGGTAGGTTTGACATGTTTGTCTTTAAAGGGTTGTAATCAGCTCAGAATACTTCTAGAATCCATCGGGAAATTGAAATCGTTGCTCCAATTGAATTTGTTGTACACAAGAATCAAAGAGTTGCCAGTTTCTATTGAAGATCTCAAAAGGTTGGAGGAAATGAATTTGGGATTCACTCAGATAAGGGAGCTACCAAACTCCATTGGAGGACTAAAATCATTGCTCAGCTTAAACTTGCAGCATACAAAGATTACAGAACTACCTGCTTCTGTGCGATATCTTAAAAGGCTCGAGTGCTTATTTATGGCTGGGAGTAAGATAAAAGAATTACCGAAGGTCATAGGGATGTTGGAGAATCTTAGAGTATTGGAATCCCGCAATTGCAAAAATCTCGATGGGGAAATCCCAAGCGAGATTGGGCGAGTCTCCACGTTGGAGGTGCTAGACGTATCAGGCAGCAAGGTGAGCAGAGTGCCAACCACCATTAATCAGCTATCTTATCTTCGAGAACTTCGTTTTGGAGATTGTCATAAGCTTGAATGGTTGCCAGAACTTCCTGCAAGCCTAAAAGTTCTCTGTTTTGGAGCGGGGACTGTGCTTGGCACCCCTGGACAAACTTCATCCAAGTGGATGGGGAAGTCAGCAAAACTGGAGGATTGGAATATCACATGGCCTCCTCAGCTTTGGGCACTTAGCATGTATTGTGATGATCCTCGATCTCTCACAGGGCTCCCTACCAGTCTTTCTCTTTTGGAATTAAGAGATGTCCAGTCACCGATAAAACAGCCATTCTTTTCCAATTTGAGATATTTGAAACATTTGTCCAAGTTAACACTCTTCAGATGTTGGTTGAAAGAGATTGAGTTTGATCAACTAGAGAATCTCCTTCGTTTGAATGTGGTTGAATCTGAACCTCTAATGAGGCTATCAGGTCTATCAAGGTTAGGGAAGCTCGAAGAGCTGATAGTGAGAAGTTGTTCGCAGCTAATTGAGATTCAAGATTTGGGAGAACTACAATCGTTAAGGAAATTATTAATTAGGAAATGCAGCTCCATAAAAAGGTTACCTGATCTATCAAACCTTTATAAGTTGCAGACATTGCACCTCTTTAATTGTGCATCACTGCAAGGTTTGCCTGATATACCAAATAAATGTCATCCCTCTGTTCATGGATGCCCAATGTTAGGCGAGTCTGCTGACAATGGACGTGAATCAGGTGTGAGGTTTACTCAATTGATCAAACTTAAAGAACGGAAGGAATTGGAACAATTGGAAGCATCATCATCAGTTTCAGCACCGCGTCTCCATCAAAAAGGTCTATTGATCTATCAAAACCTTGAGGTGTAATTCAAAGGTTGTGTGAGATGTGCACCTTCTCTCCATGGATAAATTACAGTAAATCTAATAGAGCATTCTTCTCACAAAGTTGGTTTTATTATTATTGTACTCCTTGTTATGGCGCAACATGTATATGATCTAGCAAGTGAGTTTGATCAATGTCTGGCTTTTCGATTTCCACTTTTAACTTTGAATTGGGATCTTCATAAATAGTAGAAAAGCACAAAAGCTCTTTTTCTATGATTCACTTGCCTATCCACGAAGACATTTACTAATCTAATATCGAATCGAATCTAATCCAATTGGATAATTCCATCTATCTCATCTAATAATCTGAAAAGTATACTGGTGCTTCAAGGGAGAGACCTAAGCTTTTTTTGACTCTTGGTACTCTCCTCATTTCACGAGTACTTTAATTTGCCTTATTCTCTTCATTTTCCTCTTCCCTTCTCATTTCTTTGTTTCATTGTTTTTATTAAAATAAGCCTCGAGTTTGAGCCCGAGAACGAATCCTAATTCAAGATATGTTGTTATTTGTGGACATCTGAATTTGTGCCATAAAATTACATATTTCCTATTTCGGTGTTAAAGTCCAAATTGGATATTCTCTGATACCAAATTTGAGTCCGCCAGGCAAAATAGAGGAGGAAAGGTAATCAACAACTTATATTCGGATTGTTGAAGCTTTTGAACTAATATCGGAAATCCTACGTGTACAAGAATTGCAATTACTCGATCAACTGGTTTCCTTTTGTTGACCAAGACGTAACAGAATTGGACTTCTTCTCTGTGGCGGTGATACTAAAATTCAGGGGTTTATTTTTGTGGGTCTTGCTTCTATATATATAAAGCAAGTCTTGCCGTGGCCGTGAGGTCTTCTTGAAGTGCCGTTTGTGTACGAGTGCTTGGTGGATGAAGATGCACAGGGAAACTCGTGAATTACATTCATCAAATTAGTGTTTGTAGCCGTGAAATCTTGTGGTAAGATTTGTGAATTTCTTTGTGAGATTGAAAAATGATTTAGCAAGGAATTCGAGGCTAAACATTGCGTGAGTTATCGGGTGTAATTGGAGCTTGAGAGTATTTAAGTAACTCAAGCGTGTAATTTCCATTATATCGCTTGATCTATAGTGGAATTTATTGTTATTCTCTCCGTGGACATAGGTCACTACAATCGAACCACGTAATTCTGGTGTTCGATTCATTTTATTTATTTTGTCTATTTTATTATTCGATTGCTTGTTTTCCACAACAGTCTCCTTTCAAACAATCAAGCAACCTTTTGTAATTTTCTTCCAATGGACTTAAAGATGCATATCTACATTTTCTTCTATTTTCTTTTCTTAAGCTAACTTAATAGGATAAAAAAAATAAAGAAACGCCGAGAATTTTTTAAAGAAAAATCACATCAAGGTTCATCATAATAGTATTAAATAAGTAGGCATAAACTCGTCTCCATAGAGTGACAAAATTACGGGGACAACAATTTATTGAGGAAATCACAAATTAAAGCTACATGAAAAATATCAAGACACGTGTCATTTACCACTTCAACGGTGAGAGGAAATTGAACTAAAGTAGAAGATTTTTATGATTAGCATAGCATGATCATAGTAAACTCGGTGTGGCATCCTAGAATTTCATGTCAACCCTTGGATGTGCTTTGACCCATGATATGCAATAAGATTAAGGCCAAGCATTCTATTGGACAATTATTTGATGGGAAAAATTTCATTCTTGGCTATGTGATTTATAGGCTGGAATTTATTAATTTATGTTGCAAAGTTTTATGGCCAAGTGAATAAGTGTAATTAGGTATTTATTGAATGGGTAATTAGGTGATGATTAAATGGGAAAAATTAGAGAAGAGTGGGTGGAATTTTTAGGCCAAGACCAGCCCACAAGACCCCACAATTCAGACATTTAGGCTTGGCCCGCGAAGTCCAAAGCAGGAGGGGCTACCGTCGACCATGGGAAGAGAGGAATGGAGGGAGGCCCGGCCCAAAGGAAGGCCCATCAGCTTGCATGTAAATCCTCAAGTGGCAAGAGAAGCTTGCCAAGTGTCTTTCCCTTAGAGCCAAGTGGCATTTGCCATGCAAACCAAATGATTGCAAATGATGAAGGGGAAAGAAAGAGAGGAGGGATGGATAGAGAGAGAGAATGACCGTCCGAGAGAAAGAAAGAGAGAGAGAGAGAGAGAAATCAAGAGAGGGAGAGCAAGCGTGCGAGAGAAGAGGAGGAAGAAGGAGGCCAAGTTGCTGCCAATCACCCTCCTAGTCACTGCCGTTGAGCCACTTTGCCCCGCCTTGTGCTTGCTATTTTTTTGCTTGGATTAGAGACAAGTAGAGTCCATTGATCTATCTCTTGCTTGCTGTGTTTTGTGTGTGATGAATGGTGAATTTCGGATGTGGATGAAGTGTGAAATTTCGGAGTTATAGGAGTTGTGTTCTAGCCTAATATTCTGTTTCTGGAAAAACAGTCCGACCTTTGATGATTTCGTGAGTTGCATGCGATTTTCTAGTTGGAATCTGACTTCGACTTCTTGATGAAAGTTTTAAAGGACTTATTGAAGAATAACATATCAAAATTTGAAAAGAAACGGACAATTATCGGTTGATGAAACCATTTTTATTTGATGAAGCTGGATCTGGAAACTGTTATGATGATCTATAGTGATTTTGTGAATTTCGTGCAATTATCTAGTCCGAATTTGATCTTGTGTTCTTGATGAGAGTTGTAGATGACATATTGAGGAGCAACATACTAAAATTTGAGGATAAATGGACAAGTAATGATTGGGGAAAACAATTTTCTTTGAAAATGATAAATCTGGACAGTGAACCGAGAGACAGGAAGAGTTATAAAAATTATAACTTTTAATCCAGAAAGAATTAAATTTATATTTCTTCATGAGACTTTTACCTCTATGTCTCAAATATAACATATTGAAATCTCAGAATTTTCGGAGTTCATTTAAGGGTTTAATAGAAATTATTTCCGAAACTGTGCAAAAGTGGTACTGGAATTTCTTTTTCTGTGATGTATGGATTTATGTGATTGATGTGAAACTTTATTGATATAGTGTTCTTCATGAAATATCTTCCTCTGGATCTTGTTTACATCGTGTTAAATTTTCAGAATTTATTGCGATTTTTTACTAATTTTTCCAGAATTTTTATTAAATAAGTGCATTCTGCTTTATCCAAAATTTGCTGTATTTTCAAGAATAAATGGACTGCCCTACGAAATATGATGTCTTGAGTGGTTATATATGCTGCATATATGGTGATGTTTGGCATATCATGTGACATCAAAAGATGGTTTAGATCTTTGATATTGTTGCATCAAATGCCATGATGAAAATGAGACATATATGAGATTATATATCGTGATAATAATGAGACTGTAGGAGGTGTGAGCCGACGATACCCCGGGAGTGTGGCCGCCGGATACCCGGAGTGTGTGTGTGCCGGATGCCCTAGGAGTGTTGGGATGCCCGGAGTGTGTGTGCCGGAAACCCTGGAGGTGTGTGCTAGGGGGATTCCTCGTGATGCTAGTTGGGATATGAGATGCCTGGAGGTGTGTGCCGGATGCCCGGAGGTGTGTGCCGGAGGCTCCTCGTGACCCTAGGTTGGGTGCGAGCGATAAATTGTGGGATGCAAACATTGGTCCTTGGATGAAAAATGATAAGATCCTTGTGAAATATAAGAATTGAAATTGAATTATGTGCATTGGTGTATGCATATGGCATGATGGATGATCTGCTTATGAAAGTAAATTAATGCTATTTGATATTGAAAATGCGATCATGAAGGCGTGAATGGATCTCATGGTGATGTATGCTTGATAGCATAGATGATATGACTGCATGGTGGTATATGCACGTTGCATGGTGATATATGCATGGCTGCTTGATGATATAAGTACAAGTGCATGGTAGTATATGCACGTCGTATGGTGGTATATGCATGGTTGTAAGGTGAAGTATACTCGAATGTATGAATGATATGTGCTTTATTCATGATACCTTGATTGTTCTGTCTAACGCATTATGTAGTTTGGTGAATCTTTATTGCTGAGTTGTTGTACTCACCCCGTTTGGGGACTAACATTTCAAACTAGATAAGATACTTCTACTACCACTGCCACCGGTAGATGGATCAAGTGGTTGGATATGACCATGAGGAGGAAGATAGCAAAGGAAGGAGCTTTTGGATGCCGACATTGATTGATGGACTTTAAGTATACGATTGTTGGAGAAAATGTCGGTCATTTTTTGAAGTATAGCCGAGTATAGAAGACAATGGCATTTTGATGTACCGATGAATGATGTCCATCTGATTTAAGTAAATAAAAGTATTTGGCTTTTACCTAAAAATGTTTAGTAGGTGTGCATCGTTTTCTGAATATAGGGAAGGGAGTTGATGAATGTGCTTCCGCCATATACACTGCACAGGGACCGATCTAAAAGATGTAAACACCTAGGATCGATAGACCTTTAGGTCAAGCAAGAGAATGGTAATCGAACTGTGTCAACCCTAACGGTTCGGGGGCCGTTGAGGGGTGCCACACTCGGCTCTAAAATTAAAGAGGCTAAATTCAAATTATCTAACAAAGAAAAAGTTTTATGAATAAATATTGTATTCGAACTAAAAAGCTATGGTATTGAAAAGGGGATAACAACACTAATCCCTAACCTTTTGCTATATATCTAATTGGATCTCTAAAACTTTTTTTTGGCCAATTGATCTCTGAGCTATATACCATTTTGCCCATATTATTCCTTCTATTTAGAAACTATTGACAGGCTGTTAATGGTTCATTTAGTAATGTTTCTGTTTTGGAAAACAATTTTTTCTTAGAAAGTCTTTTTCTATTTTTATTCCGCAAAATAATTTTTAAGTAAAATAACGTATTTGATAAGTACGCAAAATTTCTATTCTTGGAGTAGAAAAAGAACAAGAATGTGTTTGATACGATCCAGAAATTTTTTTGTAATGTAGAATTTCTTTTAATTTTTTAATAATTTTTTAAGATTTTTTTCTTTTTTTCTTTTGTTATTCTTCCTTGCCATCGCCATCAACTGTTGCCGATCACCACTTGCTGAAGGGCGGAAGTAGCGGCGAGCGGTGGTGGGGGCCAAGGAGGAAGAAAGAAAAAGGAAAAGGAAAAAATAACTTATTTCTAAAAATTGTTCCTAGGAGTAATAAACTACTTTTTTCTACTTCTTGTTTCTCTTCCAAATTTATTCTCCAACTACTTTTCTATTATGAGGAATAAAAAAATTAGTTGACATTATCAAACCGATACCTATTCATTTCTTTTTTTTTTTTTGTTTCGAGAAACAAAAAAAAAATAGAAATAAAAAGAAATGGAAACGGTACCAAACATGCCCTAAATCACCGTTACATAACATGATGGCATCCTAGTTGGCTATTTCAATTAGAAGAATACAATAAGTATTTTCTGAAAATTCCAAAAAAGAAAGTTTTAAACGAAAAAAACCAAAGAAAAATTAAACAAGAGCACCTGCAAATGAGATCCAGACTTCCATTATCCTGGCGCCCACCATCAGCTAGCTCCCGGCGAAGCGAAACTTAAGGTGCCAAAAGTGGTGGTAAAAAAATCATGGAGAATGTGCTCAGAGAGATTCTAAGTCGGACTTGTCAAAACCAGATCTGTTGTGGCAATGCCAATCGTGGAACTTTTTGCCTTCATGGTTGGTTTAATTGAGACTGAGAATTTGGCTCCTAAAACTCTCTATTTGACCATAGTAAGTGTTATAAAAACAACAAATCGCACAATAAAATAAATAAAATAAGAAAATATATCAGAACTCGTATACACATGATCTAGTCGGTGAGACCTACAACCATAAAAAAAAAGAGAGCAATGCAGAATTCTACAATTGATCACACCATACAATGAATATAACAATCAAACTCGAAACACTATGATTATTTTCCAGCCCCCAATATGTTTGGCTATACAATTGTGTGGTCTCAATTTTCTTTAATTAGCCACTATTGCTCGAAAATTACATCTTCAGTGTTTGAAGCCATGAAAATCTTATGTTAATATTTGTGAATTCCTTTGTAAGGTCGAGAGATTACTTTGTGAGCAATGCCCTTCTTATATATAGATAAGAGTTAGATCCGAAATTAAAAAACTCTTTTTGAGAGAACCTAGTTAAACATGAAAACCTCTTGAAGTATAAACCAACTCTAATTAGGAAACCTATTTAAATTAGGAAAGTTTCCTTTTCGGGATAATATTTAGAGATATATTATCAACAGTGAGCTTGCACCGAAAGTGCCAATACAAAGAAGAACCCAAAAAGAACAAGAGTAAAAGTAAAAGAGCAACGCTGATCTAATTAATAAATTATAAGGTCTGGGTTTAAGAGTTCTTAGGCCCAATTTTCTTGAAAACACCAAAGACCCTTGAACGTTTATACTCGTTGCTTGGGTTCTTGGATCTCCATGCGCCCTCCTTCGACTTGTGGCGAGCCACATTTTGGAGGGTCGCGACCTCACTTCAACAAGGTGGAGAGGTGCGACTTTTGCCTGCTTCCCTGCCGTCGCTCTTTCTCTGGTATTGGCCCGAGCCACCAAGGATATGTGCGAGAGATCACAGGCGGTGGTGCTTTCCCCTTCAAGTCTGACGAAAGATGTCGGACGCCCGTCGGTGCCTAGGCAGCGGTGCCACTGTCCATCCTCCCTCTTCTCTTGTCTCCCTCCCTCTTTAGGGTATATGATTTTGGATTTTGTGCTTTCTGTCTTATCTCTATCATGTATCCGTAAGTTAATTCAGTCATTATCGCTATGTTACTGATATGGTTTGCCACGTCAGAATTCCATCCATGTAATTGACGGGAGGACCAAAATGTACGAAAACCTATATGTTCACGGGCTCGGATGGTCAAAAAATGTTTGGGGATCTGATTGTACAGTTTGAAAAATTATAGGGACAAATGGTGTTTTTGTCACATAAAAGAATTGAAATCTTATCTCTATTGAACAATGCTCTTCTTTGGCCTCTTCCCTAGAAAAGAGTCTCAACTTGCGCCCGAGACAAATTTGTCCCTTTCAAGCATCTCACAATAAAACTCCAACTTTCAATCGGAAGACAAATCTGGTTATGACTAGACTTCTTGTTAAACTTAGCTTGTGTAACATTTGATCTGTCAAATGAAAGATGATGTTGTTGAAATACACATATAAATTGTATTAGAAAAGTCCTACATTTGAGAAGTGGTATTGCTTTGAAGCAGTTAATATATCTAAGTTAGCTCATAACCCGTTAGCTTAAGCTATTGAGTAAAAGTGGACTTAATTGGATATGTTGACGGTATCAAATCTGGGCTCTCTCTTGGTGATCTCTTGAGTGAAGTTATCGGAATTCTGCATGCTCCCAACAAATTGTATCAATGGTAGACTTTTAGGGAGATTGTTGAAATGTATATATAAGTTATGTTCAAAAAGTCTCACATCAAAAAATTAGTGTGGTGCACAGCTCTCTCTCTCTCAATTTTGTATACGTTGTATTTCTCATAAGAGGGGATAATGTTTCTTTTGTTTGACGCTTTTGCAACGTTGGCAAATGTGGCAGTTGCCGTTGGCCACGTTGTCCTCCTTTGACAAATTGGACGCCAGTAAGCAGAGTCTAATGCACGAGGCTATGGAATCCTCTCTCGTCTTGTCGAGTTTCCTCTCTATCTCTGGATAGAGTTTTCCTTTCTTCATCTTCTTCTTCAACCTTCAGCGCTCATCGCTTCCATGCAAATGACAATTCTTCATCTTCTTCTTAGCTTCTTCACCTCCATGCGTCTTCTCATCCCCTCGTTTTTGCACCATCTCACTTCAGTTTTGTCGCGTTCCCTCTCAATCTGATGGATGGAGTTTCTCTTTTCACTCCTTTCTTCCACATTCAGCTCTAATCGACACCATGCAAACAGCAATTTCCCATCCTCTTATACCTGGTAAATGATTGCTCTGGAGGTTTCTGTTCTTCTTAACTTCGGTCTTCTTGGTTTCTCCTTCTGCATGTCGCATTTCCGTCAAGTTCCAACAATCGGCAGTTAAGACGTTCACTCCTTTTCTCAATGGCAACTGAAGAGGACCCCGATGCAACTCGGGTAGCTGCGCTTTGTCACAAATTAGGCCGATTATGCACAGAAACAATAATTGAAGAATGGGAAATCGAACCTGCACCTGGCGCAGTCGACGAATGCAAACTCCTGTTAATCGGTAAAATACCTTCAAACCCTACCTTTAATTTCCCAGCTTTCCAGTCGGTCTTGAAGCGGGCATGGAGGTCGGACCAAGTGGAAATCCTACAGCGCGAAGCAGGCATCTATTTAGCCAAATTTAAATCTCACGCTGAAAAACAGAGAATTCTCGACACCGGACCTTGGCAATTCTCCGGACATCTTATAAACTTTAAACCATGGGTGGCCAACACCCCTCTTCACTGTTATGACTTCTCTACCTGTGCTTTCTGGGTCCAGGTTATTGGGCTTCCCTTAGAATGTTGCACTGAAGATTTGATCCGCAAGGCTGTCAGTACAATAGGCTCTGTTTTGCAAGTTAAGTCTGACTTTGCTATGGGTTCCACCTTGAAAACTTGCCGCGCTCGAGTTGAGCTGCATTTATCTGAACCATTGAAGGTAGGTCGACTGATTAAATTGAGAAATCAAACTCTGTGGTTAGATTTTCGGTATGAGAGGTTACCTCATTACTGTTATTCTTGTGGACGGTTGGGTCATTACACGGACTCCTGCCCCTCCGTCCCTTTCGAAGAGGACATGATTGCTGATGCTCTCAAAACCCCTTATGGTCCCTGGTTAAAAGCTGAAGCTCATCAGTATAGCCCATATTGGCAGTGTTACTATGGACACTCACTTTCGGAGGTGGAGGGCGAGGAAACCGTACCTGAAACTCCGCCCACGGCTATTTGCCCTCTCCCTCTTCTTCCTCCACCTGCACCAAATACTACCCTTCAGAAATTTAACCCACTCATACCTCAGACCACGACTGATACTGTGAACATCACTCCTTCAGTGCAACACAACCTGACCACAGCTTTAATTCCAGCTTCAGAGAAACAGAAAGGGGTGCAATGGCCGCAATCGGAACCTCACATGAAAAAAGCTAAAACTACTCGACTGCCTACTAAAATAGGCCCTGCTAAGAAACCAAGGCGTTATACTCCCTATGACTTACCAGTAGGGCCTCAGGGAGTTTATGATGACTCTCTCCTGTTGGATACTCCAGTTCTCGAGGCTTCTGAAGAGGATTTGCGGGCGACGGTGGCTGGCCCTAAACAGTCACCAAATCAGCGATGAAAATTTTAAGTTGGAACTGTCAGGGTTTGGGCAATCCCCTGACAGTCCTATCTTTAAAAGCCCTTTTGGCTAGAGAGAAGCCTGACCTGCTTTTTTTGATGGAGACGAAAAATAGTGATGACGTCCTCCTTCGCCTGAAACGGTCCTTCAGTTTTTTGCACCACAGACTGTTTAGTCCTGTTGGCTCTGCAGGTGGCTTAGCTCTTTTTTGGAATGCTGGAGTATTGCTGTCTGACTTCTCCTCCAATCCGCACCTTTTGGACTTTACTTGTCTGGATAGCTCCGATGCCAGATCTCTGCGGATTACTTGTATCCATGCTCCTGCAGTTTTTCGTGATCGTCAGATTGTTTGGCAGACTTTGAGTCATCTTAGTCGCAACAACATCTTACCTTGGGTGTGCCTTGGCGACTTTAATGAAATTCTTCACAGATGGGAGAAAATTGGTTCAAGGCCTGCGGACTCTTCTAGACTGTCTTCTTTTCGGGAAGTTCTCGATGATTGTGGTTTGATGGATTTACCTTCTCATGGTTGTGCTTTCACGTGGTCTAACAACAGAGCAGTGGCAGCTTTGGTGAAGGAACGCTTAGATCGAGCTGTCTGTACTGCAGAATGGCGTCTCACATACCCGAATGCCCAAGTGCTAGCTCTCCCTGCAGTCGGATCTGATCATAGCCCTCTTGTTTTAGACACTAAACCCTGTTTGAGTCGTCGGAAGAGACACTTTACCTATGAAGCATTCTGGAATCAGGATCCGGCTTGTCCATCACTTGTTCAATCCTCCTGGAATTCTGTCTTGCGAAGGAACTCTCCTCTGCCGGTCAAGCTTCGCGCAGTCACCTCCGCCTTGTCCACTTGGAGTCGCAAGAATTTCTCCCACAATAGGCACCAGGCCATGGAATTAGAACATCAATTAGAAATTATAACCAACCATCAACCTACTGTATTGAATCAGTCTAGGCAACATCAGATAAAAACAGAACTTCAACTAGTATGGCAGAGGGAAGAGCAATATTGGGCGCAGCGATCTAGGATTAATTGGTTACAATGGGGCGACCGTAATACCAAGTTTTTTCATGCAACTACTCTTCAACGAAGACAGCGTAATCAAATTAATATCTTGCGGGATGCACATCAGCAATGGGTAAGGGATCCTGGACAAATTCAAGAGATGACTACTAACTATTTCTCCCAGCTCTATACAACCTCTGGACCTCGATCTTATGATCAAATATTAGAACAGTGTCCACAGATGGTCAATGCAGACATGAATGCAACTCTCCTTATGCATCCATCTCTTGAAGAAGTTCAGGTTGCTACATTTCAATTAGGTGCTTCCAAGGCACCAGGCCCGGATGGTTTAAATGGATTATTTTATCAGTCACATTGGGATACTCTTAAACTGGACATTCACAGGGCAGTTCAGCAATTCTTTACTTCTGGTTCATTACCTCTTTCCTTTAACAGAACTGCTATCACACTAATTCCCAAAACCCCTAACCCAGAAAGCTTGGATCAATATCGCCCTATTAGCTTATGCAATTATGTCTACAAAATATTCTCTAAAGTGCTGGCTAATCGTTTAAAACCCCTGCTGCCTACAATGATAACTGAGGAACAAAGTGCATTTGTTGCTGGTAGACAGATTCAAGACAATGTTCTACTTGTACAGGAAGTTATTCATCAACTCAAAACAAGGAAAAGACGGAGGCATTTCAAAGCAATTCTAAAGTTGGACATGCAGAAAGCTTATGACCGCGTTGAATGGGACTTCCTTCGTGATTACCTACTTCGATTAGGCTTTCACTCCCATTGGGTCCATCTCATCATGCAGTGCATTTCAACGCCATCCCTTTCGGTTAAAATGAATGGAGTGTATCTACCGAGTTTCCACCCAACCCGAGGACTAAGACAGGGAGATCCCTTGTCCCCCTACCTGTTTATCCTTATAGCCAACCTTTTATCCCTCCTAATCCGCAATGCTGTAGCTATGGGCTCGCTAAAAGGTATTCAGCTCAATCCCCGGTGCCCCACTTTATCACATCTTTTCTTCGCTGATGATGCTGTGTTTTTTCTTGATGGTACCTTACTAGAGTGTCAGAATCTCTCTAATCTCTTAAATCAGTACTGCTTAGCATCAGGACAAACTATTAATCGCAATAAATCTGGAGTTTTCTTTAGCCCTTCTTGTCCTATCTCTCTTCAGGAGAATTTAGCCAATGAATTAAGGGTGCCAGTCTTACAGCGATGTGGGAAGTATCTAGGAATCCCTACTGATTGGGGCAGATCTAAAAGGGACATGTTTTCGTGGCTACTGAGCAGAGTTCAATCCAAATTAGAAGGGTGGAAGGAGAAACTCATTTCTAAGGGAGGGAAAGAAGTTCTCTTAAAGACTGTTATTCAATCTATTCCCCAATACGCCATGTCTGTGTTTAAGATTCCTATATCACTATGCAGAGTTATTGAAAAACGAATGGCAAAATTTTGGTGGAATACTGATATCAGCCGCTCTGGTGTGCATTGGCAGAGTTGGAACACTTTACAGAATAGAAAAGAACTCGGTGGATTGGGTTTTCGGAATTTGGTGTGTTTTAATCAAGCCATGCTTGGTAAACAAGCGTGGCGTTTACTGCACCAACCACTATCTTTATGGAGCAAAGTTTTTAGGGCCTTATATTTTCACTCATCCAGTTTTTTAAAAGCTGAAAAGGGCTATCGCCCATCATGGGGGTGGCAGAGTCTCCTGAGTGGAAGGGATGCTATCCTACCACATGTTCGTTGGTCGGTGGGAGATGGAACTAGTATAAACATAAGGAATGATCGATGGCTTCCTATGGGAATTCTGGGTGGACCTAAAGCTCTTACAGAACCTACACTAGTAGCTGATCTTATTGACCAGACTACCAGTTCATGGAAGATTGATTTACTTTATCGTTTTTTTGACTTGCCAACCATTCACCAGATCACAGACATACACCTCAGGCCTCATTACACTACAGATGATCTTATATGGACAGCAACCAAACAGGGAACATTCACAGTAAAATCAGCATATCACGCCATCACTAAAAAACAATCAGTTCTCCCAACTTCTAATGCTTCAACATCATATCAGATTCCTACCTGGTTGTGGCGTCATATCTGGAAGATGCCTACTGCACCCAAGATCCGTGTCTTCCTCTGGTCCGTCTGCAGAAATGCCTTGGCAACGAGAGAAAATCTGTATAGAAGACACATATTAGACAGCCCCTGCTGCACGTTATGCAACCAAAAGATTCCAGAAACTATCGAGCACATCTTCTTACTCTGTCCGTGGACCCAGCAGGTGTGGAACCATTCCCAGATTCGACTTTCTGTCCTCCCCACTAATATTCAGCGCCTGGAATCGTGGATCGTTTCCACGATTGGGGATGGCAACCGTCTACCTCGCCTGGCTTTTCTTTCTCATCTTCTGTGGCAAATATGGCGAGCCCGAAATGGCTTCATCTTCCGCGGAACTTCTCCCAATCCATCGCAGGTAGTAGAAGCGGCACTGACACACAGCAAAGCAGATCGGTTATCCTCGAATCCATCTATGTCTCAAAAGATTTCGGCTAAAAATAAACCCTACCTCTGGCATCCCCCAGATCCTGGGGTTTTGAAGGTAAATGTTGATGGATCTTTCCAGCAGGGAAGCAATCATGGCACTATCGCCTGTATGTGCAGGGATCACAAAGGACGCCTTACAGAGGGCTTCTCCATGGGGGTTGTGGCGTCCTCGGCCCTTCAGGTCGAAATCCAAGCTGTCTCCTTTTCGCTCCGCCATCTTCTGCAACACCGGCTTCAACTCGACCGGATCATCGTTGAATCAGACAACCTCACTGTTGTAGAATCGTTGAATCGCCGTATGGTGCCGCCATGAAGGGATCGATCTCTTTTCTCTGAGGCTTCGTTTCTGCTAACCCTATTTCCCAACCTCACGCTAGGGTTCTGTCGTCGCCAAGCGAACGCTGTAGCCGACTGGGCCTGTAAGGCCCATAATCCCACTCGCTTGACTTGTAATTGGGCCCTTTCTTTGCCCTCTCCTCTCTTAACTCTGTTGTGCGCAGATGCTATCGCTGCGGGATGTACTGGTTTTTCTAATTAATTCTACTTGGGTCTCTGTTCAAAAAAAAAAAAAAAAAAAAAAAAAAAAGAGTCTAACGGTGACTTAATTTGTCCCTCAAATGAAAGTTAGAGTTTTTCGTAGATGCTTGAAAGTTGTGGCCAAATGTGTCCTCGGGCAAAAGTTGGGGCTTTTATGAGGAATTGAAATTCCAATTTAAACTCTAGTTAGATAACCTAGTCCCACTATTTGTGAAAAATACTATTTCATGTGAAATCAAATCCTTATCTTGATTTCTCTTTGTTTCGCTGGAACTCAACTTCGCGACGAAATATCTTGCACCAAAAGTCGCTCTTTGATTTTTGCTAGGGAAACAGGTTCTATGGTAACTCCGGACAAGAAATATCATAGGTAGATAAGAGATAATGATAACTTCTCTTCAAACAGAACTATATGTACACAAATCATACCAGAAGTTAATTGGTCACAAAGCGTGAACAAAGATGTTACTCTGGAATTTAATAAAAAAATGCAACACTTAGGATGAAGATACACTCTCGAATTTATTTGACGATGTGGGTCTAGAAATTGCAACTGAAAAACATGCCAGAATTCAATCAACGGTGCGAGTCTAGAAATTAAAATTACAATACTGGACAAATAAAGATAACTAAAAGATAGTAAATTTGTTTGTTTATGCGCCGGGGGAATGGATCTCCAATGGACAAATAATGGCATTTATAATGATTGTGTCATAATCGTCTTTGAGCAATTCTCCTACGGTTGTAATAATGTTCCCATATCTCCAAAGGTCTTTTGCACATATTTTCACAATGCCATTATCTTGTCTCCAAGCGGTTGTTCCTTTGAAATTGCATTCCAATTGCTCCGTGACTTCCATTACTTCATTCTCCAACGACTTCAAATCCATAATTACATCTTGATACACTTTATGTGTTCAACTTCTTTCAAATGCCTCAATCGGTAATCCGTTGCCCTTACTAACTAACAACATTATCGACTATCATTAACCATTTGCTCATTGTATATCGAAAACCGATCTATAATGGTCATCGATGTGCAATAATATTGATACTAATCCTTGTAGTCATTGACAAAGGGTCACATGCTTAATACTCCAAACCTAATCATGCGCTTATCCATATCAACGGCTTGGGCCAATTTTTGGTGGAAACACTCTCAAACTTGAAATGTGTGGAATTTGAAATCTATGGATCTCGATTGACCGGATGTGGCTTGAGTACCCTTATAAAAGAGAGAGAGTTGCCGGCGAAGGAATCAATGAACCGTCCAAGCAATATCGAATTTCGATGGAATAGACACTTAACGGGGCGAACTGCTTTTGGAACCAAAGAGCTATCCTACTTTACCTGCGTTTACAGTGGAAATGATGCTTCATTAGCATAATAATTTCCGAAGTATTTGAAACGATGTTTACTGGGATACACATAGGCTTTCATTTAGAAAATACATTAATTACGTTCTTCTACTTTCCTATTGTGTAGCTGAAATGATCCGTCGAGGTTTTCTTGAAGTCAATTCTTGGTTTCTTATGGGGCGATTTTTACTTTAGATTTGCTTTATACTTGTTTTTTTTTTTTTTAAATCTTTAGAAATATCGCATCAACATTTTATAAATCGTCCAACAACACCAGTTCCAGTCGATTCAAGTTGACACGGCTGTCAGACCATGTTGAGGTATTGGGTGGAAAGAACTTTTGCCATCCGCGAACAATCCATCATGAAAAATAATCTCAGCAAAGAAGCCATTAGAGAATTTGGAAAAAAGAAAAGAAATTGCCTCCTAGGATCATCCAGTATGAATCTTGTTTCAGATCATCCTTCGACTTCTTCCAATAGCCACAATTGATAAGAAATTAATGTTCGATGGAATTTATTAGAAAATTTATGCAAATTTAAAAAATTTGATGAGATAAACTGAAAGAGATAATTTGATTTTAAAGAGTTACGAAAGTTTAGAGATAATATAATCTTATTTTATGTATTTCTTTAGGTTTTGATGTCGATGATTTTGAGCCACGAAGGGCCTTTTTCGTTAAGGTTTACAGATAATGAATATTATATTTACACTAATATAATATTCATTACACTGTAAATGTTACTGATTTCACAGTAACAGGTCCCATTTATTGTAAAACAAACTCATGAGAGGGTAAAGGAACTCATGAGTGGTTAATGCTAGCCGTTCTTGGTAAATGCCATTGCTTTCTAAGTATAACTTGTCTTTATCAAAAGTACTTCTTTGCAAATCAATGGAGTTTCTTTTTGGGCTGGTGTAGGACCCTTTTATCTAATACTAGTGAATTTCTAACTAAAAGATCTCTTTTGGGATACTAGTGTAAATATTTTTATTGCTATTGCAAAAGAACATGATTTACACGGTTAAACTCCAAAAGAATAAAAATTATCTGTAAGATCAATTAATTCATCCGGCAAGTCAAATGAATGGTTATCAATGGGACCGAGCTGAGTGAAGCCTGAGTAGGCCCTTTAATAAAAAAATTAGATATTAGTTTGTCAGCTAGGTGGCCTGGCTTGGTCCCAATCAGACTGGATAGGACCGATTGAGTACAGGCCCTTTGCAAAGCACTGAAGCTCCTTTTTGGGTGGCTATAGGACCATTTTATCAACTAGTAGTGAAATTCTAACTAAAAGATAACTCTTTGGATACAATGTAAACACTTTTATTGCTATTTCAAAAGAACATTGTTAACCTAGTTAGCACTCCCGAAGAATAGAAATTATCTTTAAGATCGATCAATTCATCCGGCAAGCCAAATGAACCGAATCAATAAGAACCTAGGCCAAGCCAAGCAAAGCCCGAATCCGCCCTTTACATAGTAGTTTGTCGGCCAGATGGGCCTGGCTCGGTCCCAATCGGACTGAACAGGACCTATTAAATTTAGGCCCTTGCCCAGATCCACACAAAGATGACTTTGGCTGGCCTCCTGTGCCTTCAAGACCCTTAGGGTGTGCATGGAAACACTCCAAAAAAGTGTTCCCGACACACTTCTGTACGGAAAGTGTGCTCGGGAACAAAAAGAAACGAAACGCGTTGCGTTTCTGTTCCTTTTTGTTTTTTTGTTTCGAACGAAATTGGAACAGAAAAAAGAAACAACAAATTGTTGTTTCTTGTTCCGTAAAACAAAAATGAAAGAAACGTTTCTCTCTCTCTCTTCTTCTTCTTTCTTCTTTTCTTTTCTTTTCTTCTTTTTTTTTCTTCTTTTTTTCTTTCGCCGGTCGCCGGCCTCGGCCATGGCCGGCGACCGGCCGTCCGAGGCTCGGCCTCGCCAGATCCGGCGAGCCCGAGCTCGCCCGGCCAAGGCGAGGCTCGGCGTCGCCGCGGGGCGAGGCCGAGCCTCGCCATGGCCGGGCGAGCTCGAGCTCGCCCGCCATGGCGAGGCTCGGCCTCGCCGGATCCGGGCGAGCCCGGCTCGCCCGGCCATGGCGAGGCTCGGCCTCGCCGGATCCGGGCGAGCCCGGGCTCGCCCAGCCAAGGCGAGGCTCGGCGTCGCCCTCGGGCTCGCCCGGCCAAGGCGGGCCGAGCCTCGGCCAACCACGGCGAGGCTCGGCCTCGCCGAGGGCCGGCGAGCCTCGCCGTGGCCGGGCGAGGCCGCCGCCCCGTCGGCCGGTCGCCGGAGGCCGGTGACCGGCCGAAAAAAAAAAAATAAAAAGAAAGGAAAAAATAAAAAATAAAATAAAAATGTTTAAAAAATTAAAAGAAACAAAAAAAGAATAAAATTTACCAAACGTGTTTCGTTCATTTTTTATTCCCGACCAAACGTTACCAAACGTGTTCTTTTGTTCAAAAACTGTTCCCCGGAATAGAAACAATTTTTTTTGTTTCTGTTCCCAGGAACAAAAAAGGAACAGAAACAAATCCATGCGCGCCCTTATTAAGTCTATTTCCGATAACTATAACTTACTGAGTTAAGAGTTTGTCTATATTTAAGTTGACCAGAAATGAAAAGATTATCATCAATAAGGTTTACAACAAGTTCGTGAATTTTATCAATAATAAATAAAATTTACCACAAGCTATTGTGGTAGATATAACTCCTTCTTAGTAAACCCTAGTCATTCTTGATGAATACTAGAGTTCATGGTAAATATGAGTTGTTCTTAATAAACGTTTTTGGCATATCTAAGTTGTTCTTAGTCAACACTAAGTTGTTTACTTATAAAACAACCTTGTTCTTGCTAAATATTCATATTTAACAATATCGTAGCGTTGTTTTCTTATTAATAATTCACATCATCAAATAACATAGATAATTATTTTTCCAAATTGAACAAATTAAGAGGATTATAATTTTCTAGAAAATCATTTTTAGGATATGACAATACTTTCTAGGGTCTAAACAAAATATGAAAAAAAAACTGAAAAATAATTTCCTTTATTTAGAATAGAAAATCTGATTTAATTTTCCTCTATAGACGTACATTATTTAAGTGCTAATAATTTGTGCACAAGTAGCCGAGGAACTAAGCAAAGGCATTAGAAGCCGAGGTTCAACCTCAATGGATTTGAGCCCGAGTCCTCAGAATCTAGTTTGGACAAAAGGACCTGGACACAAACGCCAATGTCCAGAGCCTAGGCTCGGGCATAAGGGATCTGAGCATGGGAAGTAGGGTCTAAAGCTCGGGTGTTAGGGACCTAAACATGGGCACCGAGATCTTGGGCCAATTTCAATGAACCTTGGCCCAAGCATTGGGGAATGTGGCACAGGCACTAGGTTCATGGGGGCATGACCTTGATGGACCCGGGCTCAACCACAAGAGATTCAAGCATAGGCACTAGCACTAGCATCTGAAGCCTTGCCTTGATGGACTTAGACTTGGGCTAAGGCATTAGTGATCTAGGCATGGGTTTTGTGGTCCTTAGCTTGGCTTCTATAGACTCAGGCCCAACCTTCATGGATCAAGGCATCGGAAGCCAGCAATTGAGGGCACCAATACCTAGTTTCAAGCCCGGCCTCCATGGACTTGGGCTAGCGCATGAGGAAGCCAAGTAACAGCACTGAAGTCCTAGGCCTAGCTTGCGTGGACTCGAGCACGACCATTGATGGCTCGGCCACGGGTGCGGAGGTCCCAAGCATAAACGCCGGTGTCGCAAGCCTTTCATTTGTTGATCCGGGCCTGAGAATCAAGGTTTCTAAGCCCAGCGTCTATGGACCTGAGCTTGGCCTCAATTGACCCCACTGGACTCGGCCCAAACAACAAGCTTTAGGGTTTTTGTGCTCAAGTGTTGAGTTTTTCATCCGAGAGTCGATATCTAGTGATATTATGGAAAATGATTTCTGATTTTATTAAAGAGCATATCATTTTCCTGAATATATGCATATGTTTTCCTTAGACTCATTTTTTAAAACGATTTAAACACTGGAAAATGTTCCTCACGAAATAAATGGAGCATTTGGCAATGGATTTATTTTTCTCTCAAGTTTCTACGGGATAAGTACACTAATGGTGCCATAAGTTGTGTACGGCGCTCACTTTGGTGCCAAAAGTTTCCGTCGGATCACTTAAGTGCCAAAAAATTTGAAAAACGCTCACTTTGGTGCCAACTCCGACGAAATTGGCCGGAAATCCGACGTGGCTTTTTTTTATTAATTTACACCGACGTGGCTCGTCGGAGAGTTGAGTCAGCATCCAAACACCAAAACGACGCCGTTTGGCATCTTTCCCCCAACTTTGAAACCCTAATCCTCAAATTGAGAGAGAGGGAAGCTCGTCTTCGTGTCTTCTTCTTCCTCGAAGACCCACACCAGCAACGGCACCGGCACGGCACCAAAGAATAAAGACCGGCAAGACACCAAAGAAACGCACCAAGCCCCTTCGACCCATCTTCTTCCTCCTCCTCCTCCGCCCTCGCCTTTGATTTTTCCCGCAACAATCTCGCTCTCCTCGCTCACCTGGTCGAGCAACTACAATGGTGGCTGAGCGACAGTGGCCGAGCAGCGACGGTGGCCGAGCGACGGCGGGCGAACGACGGTGGCCGAGCGGCGGAAACCCTAATTTTTCCCCATGTGAGCTAAACGGCATCGTTTCCATGAAGCCATCCACGTAGGACGGCAAAACGATGTCTTTTTCTTAAGGAGGACCGAAAACAACGTCATTTAAAGGCTTATCGATTTTTTTTTTAAAAAAAAAAAATCATTTTGGCCGGAATCTTTCGCCGGAGGCCGGAATCTTTCGCCGGTGGCACCAAAGTGAGCGTTTTTCCTCCGATTTGGCACTTAAGTGATCCGACGGAAACTTTTGGCACCAAAGTGAGCGCCGTACACAACTTATGGCACAATTAGTGTACTTATCCCAGTTTCTACATTATTCGCTCTCTTTTGCTTGCATCTCAGGTATAAATGAACAATCAATGGCATCATAGTGGCGGCAACTGGATCTCGTACCTGCAAACTGAACACATTTAGCATTGCTTCTGTGCATTGCCGTGCAAGAATGTGCTCAAGAAACTTCTGCATATTTGAAAGTAGAAGAAGGCATCTTTTATTAAGTTGATGTTCTTATAGTTGAACATGCTATCTTGGCGGACTGCATGCTCAGAAGAAGATTTTGTCGCTTGCTTTGTCTTAAAAGTTTATTTGGATGACCTTTGAGTGCACCGATGAGTAGAACGATCAAAAACCAAAGCTGTGATTTTCTTTTCTAGTGCAGGATTGAAATTTCATGCCACGATATGAATGTCCAGCTACCCTATCATGTATCAAGAACCAAAACTGTGTTACAACTTGTGTGCGGTTCATAAGTTTGGAATAACTCGGCTCAAAAACGGAGTCAGGATGCTTGAAGTGGAAGGGAGTAAATTCCTTGTTAATAGCATTTGGTGCATCATATATTCGTAAACGCAAGAGTGATGTCAATACAATGTAATGCATGAACGAAATGCTTTCTTTATGAAAATTTGAAAAGATCGTTACGTGCATCGAACCTTCGTGGAAAAATACATTCACGTACACCACGGGGCAACGTTGAATGGACTGATGGAGACCTCACTCATTCAATAGAACAAGATGGAGGAAAATGGCGCCGGGGTGGTCTAAAGGCCTACGTTCCATGAATCTGGCCCACACATTATTTAAAGCGCTGTAATTTCTTGTACCTCCTGTCGATTGTGTTCATACGTAAAAATGGAAATTATATATTTCTTTTTTGGAGGGTAATCAAACTCATAATGTCCATTAGAATAATTTAGTGAACAAAATTTTGAATGGAAGACTCGTGCCTTGACCTTGAAAATGGTGTATGGCTCCACCATATACAAAATTCTCCCTAAAAGCCTAATTTTCCACAACGATAGAATATTTTTTTGGTCGTAGGAAATTTCTTCGGCTCTTCCAAGAGAAACGCAACGCGACCCACGACATGGAAGAGCCGAAACGTGACCCACGACTCTCCCGTTCGTCTATAAGTCCTCCAGAATCACATGTATTAGGGCCTGTTTGGCAATTTACCAAAAAGTGATAATTTTTGTTCTTTTGTTCCCGGGGGTTGAAAAAGAAATTCGTTTGATAAAATTTTTGTTTTCAAGAACAAATTTCTATTTTTTTGTTCCCACAAGTAGATTTGGCATAGAATCGAAAAGTAAAACAAAAATTGATTCTTTGTTCCCAAGAACAATTTAGAATCAAGCACTTATTTTCTCTCTTTTTTCTTTCTTTTTTCTTGTTCTTCTTCCCTCTTTCTTCTTCTTCAACCATTGTCGCCGCCGCCACCGTCACTAGCGACTGGTCCGGCAAGGTCGTCGGAGGCTCGCCTAGCCACCTGCGAGGCCGAACCTCGCTAGTGGCCAGGCAGGCCTTGCTGAGGCCTCCCCTAGCCACCAGCGAGGCTCGACCTCACCCAAATTTGGCAAGGCCGAGCTCATCCAGCCACCGGCGAGACTCGACCTCGGCGGGCCACCATGAGGTCGGTGTCACCCGGCTAAGGCTTGGCCAACCTCGCGATGGCCCGGCGAGGTCAAGCCTCGTCGGTAGCTAGGCGAGCTCGGCCTCGCTAGATCTAGGCAAGGCCTCTCGCCCAGCCAATGCTCAATCAAGCCTTGCCCAATTGCCGAAGGCTTGGCCGACGAGGCACGACCTCGCCGAGGGCTAGCGGTGCTCCAATGAGGTTGTCTGGCCAGTCGCTGGTCATCCTAAGGCCGGCAACCAGCCACCTTGAAGAAGAAGAAGAAGAAGAAGAAGAGGAGAAAGAAAGGGAAAAAAAAAAAAAAAAAAAGAGGAAAAAACAATAAAATTATTTAAAATTTTAAAAAAGATGATTTGAAATAGAAATTTTGAAAACAATCCAAACGCAATTCTATTCTTGGAATTGAAATTTTGGACAGTTACCAAATGGCTTAGAAATTGTTCCCGATAACATATAGGGGGTGCATGATAACCAAAATTTCTGTTTCGTAAATAATTTTTCTATTCCGTACTTGTTTTTAGAATAAAAATCTGTTTGATAAACTTACTCGGTTTTTCTATTTCCTGAATAGATTTCTATTCCGTAAATTGATTTGGAAGAGAAATCGAAATAGAAATTTTCTACTTTTGATTTCTAGAAGAGAAATCGAAATAATTTCTCCCACTAAATCCTAATTTTGGTGAGTCCTCTCTCATCTCCTCTACGTCTCTGCCTCCTCCTCCTCATCCGCCTCTCCTCATTTTATGAAAAACAAAAATAAATATATTCATTTTATTCATTTAAAAATAAAAATAAATTTATTGAAAATTTAATAAAAATAAATAAATTATTTTTATTTATCATTTTATTTTTAGTTTATTAAAAGTAAATTTATTAAATTTATTTAAAAATTATTTATGATAAATAAAAATATTTATTTTTATTTGCCTTGAGTGTTTTGCCAAATAAATTTATTTTTATTTTTTATTTTTATTCATTTTAAAATAAATTTATTCGTAAAATAAAATAAAATAGAATAAATAAAATACATTTATTTTTAAGGATATTTTTATTTTAAAATAAAATGATATTTTTATTTTATTTTTTTATGATTTATTTTATTTTATTTTATTTTATTCTTTATTATTTTTACTAAATCATTTTTATTTTTATTTTTTTATATTAAAGGTTGTCGACTCATCGCCGCCGCCGTCCGAAATGAAAATATTTTGTGTCGTTATCAAACAAATTTCTATTTTTAGAGTAGAAATTTTGTGTCGTTATCAAACTAAGTTATTTTTGCTTAGAAATTCTTCTAGAAATAGAAATAAAAAATTTATTTCTATTCCGTAAACTATTTCCAGAATGTAATGGTTGTCATGCGCGCCCATAATAAAAAAGAATTATTTCTGATCAGAAATTGTTTCTGAGAAGAGAAGCGTTATCAAATGTGCCCTTAGTCGCTACTGTTATGTTTATCTCCTCATTATTAAACTCAATCGATATACTTTAGGACCTGAAGATGGAGAGGAGGGCCTCATCAAATAGAATAACAGCATCGACACTTAATAGAGGAGATGTTGAGTCATTGCTAGGGAATGAATTTGAGGTGTTCTTGAGTCTCAAAGGTCCTAACACTCACCTGAATTTTGCCGATTGTCTCTATTACTCCATGGATGGAGCTAGCATTTGCATTTTTAGGGATGATGAAGAGATTAGAAAAGGTGAAGCAATTGGAGGTGAACTGGAGCACGTGATCAAGAGCTCCACAATCCGTATGCCTGTCTCCTCTAGAAACTATACATCCAGTGCGTCATGTGTCTTCACGAGCTTGCATGCATGGTAGATTGCCTGGGAAACAAAGATGGCAAAGCATTGATCTTGCCAATTTTCTTCGACATGGACCATAATGATCTCCAACTCAAAACGGGGCTGTACCACGACGCTTTGGAAAACCACAAGCAGAAGTTCAGCTTTGATGTGGTGCAACTATGGAAGGAGGCTATGAGGGAGGTCGCTTGTATCAAAGGATGGGATCTCAAAGATAGAGGGTGAGGCCTTTATATGAAGGAGTACAACGTAGATTATACTGGATAAAGACACTTTCGTTGGATGCTCATTGAGGCCATAACTTTTTTTTCCCCAATTATTTGAGTGGCATGACTTCTCAAAATGTTTCACTTGAATGCCATGACTTCCAAAATTAAGTTCACCTGAGAGTCATAACTTCAAAAAAATTCGCAAGTGCATACCACATCGGACTTTTGTACTTGTGGTGAATGTTTCCAAAAGAGTTATAGCACTCAATGGACTTTTTTTCCAAAGTTATGGCACTTAAAGTGATTGAATAAAAGTTATGGCATTGGAATTAGCATCATACATTAGTTATGGTATTTATAGTGCACTTGGTATTTGTGGTGAACTTTTTAAAAAAAATTAGGCCCAGGGAAGGCAAAGTCATTGATGAAATATAGTGTCAGAGAAATACTTTTACACGTGAGCAGTGAATAAACTTACGGACTAAGTGAGTACTTGGACTAGAGAAATATTTACTTTTTTCTTAATGATTCTTGATTTTAATTATATGAAACTTGAAGAGTTATTTTTTAGGAATTGCTTCTTTTATAGAAACATTCAATAACAGTTGGCTTCATCGTAATTTAAGTAATACATTTGTATGAATTGAAAAATAACCTAAACAGCACAAATGCCATGCGAGGAGTGTGAGAATTTGTGAGACCATTGCTGACTGTTCTAAAAGCTTAAACTGTCTATTAGACAAAGGTGTGATACACTCTCCCTCATGCTTAGTCTGGTTTTTTTTTTTGCCTAGTATTAAGCATTGACATATTTAATTAGGAAAGCAAATGGGGCCTAGAAAGATTTGAACTTATGATCTCCAGTTCTGATACCATGTGAGATTTAGTGAAACAATTATTAACAGTTCTAACAGCTTAAACTGTTACACAAGGGTGTGGTTTAATATTTAATTATTCTAACAAACAATGTCAAATGGAAAATCAGAATTTCTTACAAGAAATAAGAATAGAATTGTTAATACATAAAAGGTAAGATCTAAAATAATATAATACTAGTTCAATTCTACAGTAAGACATGACAAATCCATTTTGAATTAGTCATCCGATGTGCATCGTTTAGATAGAATAAAAATATTTTTACTTCACTTCTAAATCAATTTTTATGTAGTTTGATATTGAAAATAATCGTTCTAGCTATTAAAACACTAGTCCATGCAAAATTAGAAAACGGAGCACACACTCTATGTGAGTAATATAAAAAATGAATAAATAAATCCTCTGCATGTATTTAAAGGATGAAAATGCAAAGGTTTCGATTTTTTATAATTTATGGATGAAGAAGCATCTTTTACAAATTTTGAGATTTCATTCTTATTTTAACAACTTACATCTTTGACCATTGAATACGGTATTTAGATGCGATTCATTATAAGTCGACATGGATTTAAAGTGTTTTTATTTAATTTTTTTAAAAGAGTTAGAGCTTTAAAATATATATGGATTACCTTTTATGATAGAAATTAATTTTCTTGGAGAAGTGGGGGAGCAGTTTACATATAATAGAACTTTTTCCTATATGTCGGCACAGTATATATGCAAATTTAATTTAATTATTTTGTTGGTTTGTTTTGGGGGGGAGGGTGTTTAGCCCTTCCTTGCCCCTCTACTTCCGTGGCTGTTTTTTTTTTTTTAATTTAAAATATTCCTGAAATTGATAGGTTAATATTCTATCTGCAATTTTTCTGAGTAGAACCTTTTGTATCCAATATGACAGCCAAGGTGAACTCATTAGATTAATTGTTGCTGAATTTTTTATTAAGCTGAATAAAAGAGACAAAAATCTGCCTGAACATATAGTTGGAATTTGGGACCGCGTTGAAGACACCATGCGGTTGTTAGATGAAGGTTATCCTGATGTTCATTATCTAGTGATACATGGTATGTGAGGTATCGGTAAAATTACTTTTGCCAAGGTTATTTTTAATCAAATTTCTAGTCGGTTTCATGGGCGTAGTTTTCTTTCGGTTGTTCGAGAAGCTTCAAAAGGCAGCAAAGTCATTCAATTGCAAAAACAATTATTGTCATAAATTCTAAACTTCAAACCAAAGAAGATTGCTAACTTTGATGTATGGATTGACCAAATTAAAAGGAGACTCCGTGATAAGAAAGTTCTTATTGTTCTTGATGACCTAGATAAGTGGGACCACCTCGCAAAAGTTGCAAAAAAGTTTGATTGGTTTGGTCTAGGGAGTAGAATTATTATTACAATGAGGGATACCGACTTTTTGCCAATTGAAGAGGAGAACCGAGAAAATAATATCCAAAAGTGTTTTGAAGAGTTTAAAATCTATCAAATGGAAGAATTGCACCATGGCCATGCTATTCAACTTTTCCATAGGACTACCATGATATTTCTTGTGGTATTATTTCCAAACCCAATGGGCTTCCTTTGGCTCTCGAATTATCGATTCTGCTCTTTATTGCAAAAGTAAACAACTTTGGAAAGACACGTTGAAGAAACTGGGTTTAATTTCCAATCAAGATATCCTTAGCAAACTAAAGATTAGTTTTGAAATGCTAGAGGATGTAGAGTAGGAGCATTATGCTAAATGTTCGTAAATGTGAGAGTATGTACATGATTATGGAGAAAGGTGATCAACAATATGTTATTTCCATTCAACAAGCTCTTTAGCCTTTGTTGAAAAAAATCAGCAACATTATTCCAGAGGATCTACTTGTCGGATTACCTCCCTTAAGGGACATCCAACATGAAATTGACTTTCTTCTAGGGGCGAGCCTCCCTAATTTGCCGCACTACCGGATGAATACGAAAGAGAACTAAATTTTACAAGATCAAGTGGGAGAATTCCTTTGAAAAGGCTTCTTGCATGAGAGCTTATGAGCCTTATGTAGTCCCCGCACTCCTCACTCCGAAGAAAGATGGAAGCATGTGTAAGTGCACTGATAGTCGGCCAATTAATCGAATTACTATCAAGTACCAATTCCTAATTCCTCGCCAAGATGACATACTCAACCAGGTTACTAGATCAAAGGTCTTTACAAAAATCAATCTACGTAGCCGATACCACCAAGTCCACATCCGCCTCAGCGATGAATGGAAAACAGCTTTTAAAACAAGTGAAGGTTTGTACCAATGGCTTGTCATGCCATTTGGCTTCACCAATTAGCGCCTTCATGCCTTTGATGATATCCTCATATACAGTCCAAATGACCAATAGCATATGCAGCATCTAAGGGACATTTTATTGGCTTTGCAGAAGAATCAATTGAACATTAATTTGAAGAAATGTAGCTTCATGACCAATTCCGCTTCTTGGGGTATGTTGTCAGAGGAGAAGGCCTTCAAGTTGATGCAGAAAAGGTAGCTGCCATCTGCGACTAGTCAACTCCCCGGATCGTTGGGGAGATGCACAGCTTCCATGGCATTGCAACTTTGTGCCGACGCTTTATTCGAAATTTTAGTATCATTATGGCCCCAATCATTGAGTGCTTGAAGATAGGAAAGTTTCATTGGGCTGACGAATCAGAAGCTAGCTTTGCTCTCATCCAAGAAAAACTTTCCACGGCACTGATATTGATGCTTCCAGATTTTGAAAATGTATTTGAATTGGACTGCAACGCCTTTGGCGTAGACACTAGTCCCAAGAAGGTAAGCCTATTACTTATTTTAGCAAGAAACTTAATGATGTCCGCAGGCGATGGTCGGCCTATTAGTAGGAGTACTTTGATGTAGTATGAGCCATCAAGCATTAGCAACCTTATCTTTATCAACATGAGTTTGTTATTAACACTGACTATCAGGTACTCGAGTATATCAAGAGTCAAAGGCATTTAAATCGAATGTATAAATGTTAGGTCTCCTTTTTGGAGCAATTCAATTTCGTGCTTTGACACAAGGTGGGCCACTTGAACAAAGTCGCTAATGCACTCAGTCATTATGCTGCAACACTCGTCACCATGTGCACTGATGTTATGGGCTTTGACCACCTCTGTTCCCTTTATGCCAATGATGAAGACTTTTAAGACATTTAGGAGAAGTGTTCTACGGTAAGCTCTCATGGCAACATGATCATTCAAGATAAATTATTGTTCTTTGGCAATAGATTGTGCATCCCTCGTAGCTCTTTTTGGGAACACCTTATTCAAGAGCTCCATGGTAGCACCCTCGGAAGGCATTTTAGATAAGACAAAACTATTGCTTTAGTTGAAAATGGATACTATTAGCCTCAATTGAAGTAGGACGTTAGATGAGTTGTGAAAAGTGTTACATTCATCAAACTGCCAAAAGTCATTCTTAGAATACTAGTCTTTACACCCTCTACCTATTCCTTTTGGACCTTAGGTAGACATTTCAATGGTTTTCATGCTAGGGCTTCCCTGAACCCAACAAGGTATGGATTCTATTTTTGTGGTAGTGGATGGGTTTATAGAGATGGCACACTTCATCCCTTGCAAAAAGACTTCTGATGCTTCCCACATAGCGAGCTTATTCTTTCAAGAAGTAGTTCATTTGAACGGTGTGCCCAAAACTATCCCTTCGATTGTGACACCAAATTCCTTAGTCATTTTTGGAGGACCCTGGGTGCTTATTCAGGACGGATTTACAGTATAATAACTCCTACTGAGTTTGCTTTCAACAACACCGTCAACCGCTCCATGGATAAATCTCCATTTGAGGTCATCTGCGGGTGAACGCCACAACATACACTGGACCTTGTGCCTTTGCCTGAAGTCCCAAGATATAGTGTTGTGGCTGATAACTTAGCAACAAAATTATAAGAGATACAAGATGGTGTGAAGCAATAGCTAGAAACTCCCTTCGATGTCTACAAAGCTACTGTAAATAAACAATGTTGCCTCAAAGTATTTGCTAAGGGTGACAAAGTGATGGTCTACCTCCATAAGGAATGCTTTCCTGTTGGTACATATAATAAGTTGAAATACAAGAAAGCTAGCCCCTGTCAAATCATGAAGAAAATCAATGACAATGCCTATGTTGTTTGTAACATCCTCAACTTCGAGCCTTTTTATACGATAAAGGAAAAGTCTAAACTTGGTTTCGCCGGTTATGTCTGGTTGCGTCCAGTTTTGTCCAATCATGGCTTAAGCATAAATTTCGGGCAAAATAAGGTAGTGGTTGCTGTTAGACTCGATTAAGTTCCATCCAATGATATGGCTTTCAAACTTAGATATTTCCCTTGATGCATTTAATGCTCTTAGAAGGTTGTTAACTAATGCTTGTTGAGTAAGTAGGACACTTGGCACAAATGGTCTTGTCTTTTGAAGGTAATCATGAAACTTTGGATTTTTATTCATTAAGAAAGAGTGAGTCATAAGCATATTAAGAGGACTTGGAGGCCAAGCTAGATTGGCCAATCTTCTTTTAAAAAACAAAAGCCAAAGGCACTAAATAGGGACAATAAGTAGGGAGGCATATGTGTCCCAAGTAATTAATGAAAGGGATTGACTCATGACCTAAGAGAATTAATGGTTAGTGATCTTGCATGCCAAGTAGGGCGTCACCCCTTTTCCATAGACTCGTCATCTTTGGTTTTATAGGTTTTGACTTTTCAATTTTTTCGAAATTAATCGACCTTCGCTACTTTCCAATTTTATTGAGTTCTTTGTGGTACGAATTTGGAGAAACTTCCTACATGAAAGTTGTTCAAAACATCTTGACCTACAACATATTTAAACTTCATGAAAAGAATGATACGGAAGCCTAATTACTTACCATGTTAAAATTGTCCAATGTAATAAAAACGGTGACTTTGTTGTCTTCTAGATTTTTTATAAAAATTTTCCTCCCAAATTTGGACATTCTTCCTTCACAAAAGTTGTAAAGGATATCCATCTCTATAATATACAAAAATTTCAAGATATTTCATGAAGATTTGGATTTCAAAATGGGTTTTCCTCTACGATCAATGAATCTGCTCAACGGATGAACTTTTGGGTTGTTTCCATGATTTGGTTCTCTCTCCAAAAAATGAATTAGACTTGGTTTCCTTCATGAAATTTTTTTTCAAGGTCTTCTTTATAGGATATTAAATTTTTGTAATTTTTCGAGCCTATTTGATAAGGTAATGACATTGATTTCCAAAATTACTCGAAACTGTTTTTCACCTTAGAATGGGAGAGCTACACGCCCAAACTTGGAGGGGAAGGGGCTGCACGCCCAAGTTGAGGAGCAAGCCAATCTAAAGATTTTTTAGCTTGAAGATAAGAATGCATTAAATGCTTTTGGACCTTAATGTGTTTAAGAGAAGAAACTTGGAGAGCAAGTTGGATAACGTGAACACATCTAAGCCTAATGATTGCATGGAATCTAGGTAATTAATGAGAAAGGTGAGTCATCTAGCTTAAGTGTTTCCTAAAAGAATAGGCCATAATGACACCTAACCTAAACGTGGAGTGCAAGTTATCTATTTCATCATTACATAACTTGGGTGGCCCAATAAGAGAAGGAACAAGTGTGGCCCTAAGGATTAGGCTTGTCACCTCTTTTGCCTTAGCCTTGCCACCTTATTAACCTAGGCTTACCATTCAAATAAATCTTATTGGTCCATTTGGAAGGGTAATAATGAGAGATTTGCCTATAAATAGAGGCGTTCCTCACATTACCACACACACCACCCCACTTCTCCCTCACTTACTCTCTCTTTTTCTCTCACGCCCTTTTACTGTCACCCCCACTCCCTTTCTCAACCTTGCTCACCCACTACCTCATAGGATAGCCCTCTCTTGGTAAAATCACCTATAGTTCATCAAAATTCATCGAAGGTAAGTAGAATCTCTAACTCTTGGCCATGGCGATAGCCTACGTTGTCGAGTTTAGTGGTGTGCTCACTTGTGTAAGTTATGTGTATGTTGTAATGTTCTTTTATATGGTTTGCTCACATTTGTGTGCTTGAGTGCATTCATACCCCAAGACGAAGTCAAGGTTTGCTTGGCTTGAAATCGACGTCAAGTCACAATGGCCTGAGCCATGAGGTCTTAGAGTGGTACTGAAGTGTGCCGAGTGGAGATCGGCCTAGGCATGCAGCTCAAACCACGAACCATGAATCGTGCCTAGCATATTATATAATATGATGTTAAGAGCCATGGCACACTCACTTGAATGAGCACGCCTTCAGGCTACATATAAGTCCACTAAGAAGAAAAGTAAAAACCGACTTGTGTGATGCACTTTATGATGCACTTAAAGAAGAAAAAGTGCTTGTCACCACATAACGTTGATGGCAATGCCTTGTTCATTGAACGAGATACCCTAGTTGAGCCAAAAATGCCTGGGTTTAAGCCTGGATGCCTTGGGTAAGCCAGCCCCAAGATGCCCTAGTAGAGCCAAGATATTTGAGTTGAGCCCAGATGCCTTGATTGTCTCGGTTGAGCTGGGATGCCTTGGTTGAGTTAGGAAGCCCAGCATGAAGCCGGAAGCCTCAGTTGAGCTAAGAGGACCTGGTCAAGCCAGGACAACCGTAAAAGAATCATTTTTTGAGTGCTGGTATATGCATAAGCATGATATATTGATGTGTTCATTGATATGCTGAAAGTAAGCATGCATTGAACTATGCAGTAATGGACATCTGCATATAGTCGAGGTGTAGCAATAAGTTTGTCATTAATCTGCCACAAACATTGTATTGCGAGTGTTGTACTTGTTAGATTTTGATAATGAGATGTCCTCCTAGTAGAAAATTAGGGGTTTTACTTATTAAGTCCATGACTCACCCCGTTGTTTTTCAGAATTGTAGGAACTAAGGTTTACCATGGTCTTTTTGAGCATAGAACATGTAGTAGTTATAAATATAACGGCCAGTGATAAAAGGGCTTGTAAATACAACTGATGTAATTATGTGTTTATAAGTGGTCGTTTTCCTAGCTACTTGTTGTTGTTTTATTGTATGTATGCTTCTGCATATGCTTAATGAAAAGATAAAAAGAAACAGGATGGCAATACGCTAGGACGTCACGAAAATAACACTTACTGCTCGAGACCCTAGAGATGGAGTTGGGGGCATGACATTATTGATCTTCTTGGTGACCTCAACATCTCCTTGACATTCAATGTGGTGGACCTATTTGAGTATCATTCTCCAAATACTCCCCTTTATCCTGATAATAACTCGGGGTCAAGTTCTTTTGAAGTGGAGGAGATTGATGTAGAACAACAGGCAAACGTTTATATGGAAACATTGGAGTGTCATAAAAGAGGGCGGTCTCACAAATCAAAGAGGATTACAAGATCTTCAAAACTACAAATGAGTTACAATGTTTGATTTCAAGTTCATGTATTTTCCTTAATTTCTGAGACGTTAAAGATTTCGGACGTGCTTTGTAGATTTTCTAGTCACGTTTTGAAAACTTTCCCCTTTTATCAATATATTTTTCTTGATTTTGTTATTTGATTTCAATTATTTGGTTTTTTCCTAAATGACAACCTCTCTATAGATAGATGCTTAAGATATTGTAATTTGCACTTTATGGTTCAAAATGAACACTATCTTTTGGAATTCTTTTCTAAGCATATCTTCCTTTGCATCAAAGAGATCAGAGAGAGAGGAAGCATCATAATTACTTACTCAATAATCTGGAGCTGCACAGAGAGGGAGGGAGGAAGGGAGGGAGGGAGGGAGAGAGAGAGGATCATAACACTTTCTTTAATAATCTCGAGCTGCACTGTCCTAAAGGTGTGTTAATGATTTTTTCATGAAAGGGTTAAAAAAGACCTGAAAAGCATTTATCAAGGATTTCACCATTCGTCTACTTCTCATCGATATGTCTAACATCTCCTCGGTGACCTCTCTCTCTCCTTCCCTCCCTCTCTTTAGCTCGAACTTGCGTCCACAAAGGTGTCCACCGGTCGTCGACGATGACGAATCACGGAAGCATCTCACTGGTATGCGATGATCCTCCTTTATTCAATGATGGGTTTATCCCATTTTTTTTTTTTTATCATTTTTGTGCTTGTTCGGAGTTTTGTCTTTCTCATGATTCATTAGAACTTTCGGCCGTAGGCATAACGCGAGTTGGACAACGAATAATTTGGAGAAACAAACTTTCTCAGAAAAATGGCTTCTCATGAAGGAATGTACGTATGATGACGGGGTGCATGAGTTGTCGGAATTATTATAAGGTGTACCATTTAGTTATAAAACTTTGTGAACGATCATTTTGATCATGAAACCTTTAAAACCATTCATTCAACTGATGCCGGGGACTTAGCTTGGTTGAGAATCTGCGAATAAATTGTTCGGCGTGGCTCTTTTGATAAATTTGCCTTAGAATACGTGGAAAACATTGCTGAAGGTACATAAATTGAAAAAATGGCGAGCGTGAAAGATAAGGAGTAGAGATGGAGAGAGAGAGTCGATGAGAAAGTAATTGCGGCCGCTGAAGTCGAAAGGAGGAAGAGGAGAGGCATGGCAAAGAGGCGAGATGGTGGAGGAGGAGGAGGCGGTTAAGAGGCGGCGGCGACGACGAAAGGTTTAAGAGAAAGAGGGAGAGAATCATGTAATGTTCTGCCAACCTTTTCTTGAACTATGTGCCACGTAAACCAATTAAAAAGCCGCGTAAGGATATATTTATACGAAACATGGAGTATACATCGTCTGTGTAAACAAAACTTTACAAAAGCAATCTTATACATCATCAATTTTGAGGATCATAACTATCCATTCTTTCAAATCCATCGTAGATAGGACCACTCGTGTAATTGTTGTTTACATTGATGATGTACGTTATAATTATAATTATTCTTATTTATATTTTAACATAACATGAGATAGGACCTCTCAGTAAGCTAAGTTCTCGACCTTAAAGTCAACAAATGAGCTTAAAATATTTCGAAGTGATCATTTGTAAAATTTGATTTTAAACTGTGCCATTGGCACTTCTATTAATTATATCCCGTACCACTTGATATCTCAATCATTTTTTTTACATGCGCAAGTATTTGAAATCAATAAATACGGTACTATCGATTAATTCATATGGGGTTGGCTAAGCTTAGAGTTAAATGTAAATTATTGCATTTTATTTAAGATTTTGTGTATTCAAACATCAAGCCTACGTCTCTAATTTCTTTCGTTTAGACGTTATTGTGACGAAAATAATTTTGAAAAGTATAATCTTGTCTAAGAATATAAAACATCTTTCACTTTATTATCTACCTTTCATGCTTTTCCCAGAATTGTTTAATAAACAATTTTAAAATGAGGTTTGATTGTACATACAAATTGACAAGTATGACTACAATTATATTGGTAATTAAGGTGAAAATATTTAATCGTGAATATGAATATTATTCACATAAATGGATTAATCCAATGCAATTTTCTTAAGCTAAACGAATATTGGTAGTTATGTCATCTCAATAAAATGTTTTTTCCTCATTCTTTTCCTTCGTCAGATATTGTTGTGTCTACTATATACTCTATTAGATCTCGTATATCATGGTTATTGATCACCATTAGAGAGTTAACAAGTGAGCTCGTTGAAGATTAAGTATGCAATATTTTGTATTTTGTATTTTTTTTTTTGCTACGGCCCCCAAAAGCACATTTTTTTGTGACTTTAGTAAGTAAATCTCAATATTATATTGGAACGGTTAGTAATCTCAAACAATCGAACAAATATTGGCAAATGGACTAAAACAAGAGTTGGCAATTTGCTATAAGAATAAGCAAATTTAACATGTCCGTATAAAAGCTCCGCAAGAAAATGCTGCTTAGGGTTTTGGGGTTGAATATTTAGGGACTGTGATTAGTTTATATTAACTGAGGTTTTGAAAAGTATGATACTTAAGTACTACATCCGGCAAACCTCGCCGGAAATCCTACGTGACAATTTTTTATTATTTTTGCTCGCCTACATGACCCGCCGAAGAGCTGACTCAGCAAAGAAATGCCAAAATGACGTCGTTTTGGCACGGATTTGAATTTTAATATAAAAATTAATTAAATTAAATTTAAAAAATTAAAAACAAAAAACCAAAAACGAAAAAAAAAAAAAAAAAGAGGGAGGAAGCACGCAACGAAGACTCAGCCCTCACCACTGTTGCCTCCCAACGGAAGGGCCGCCGATAGTGGAGGGAGAGTCGGCTGGGGTCGCCAGGCCCTAGCTAGGGGCCGGCGACCCTGGCCAACTGAAGGCAAGGGCTCGCGGGCCATCGTCGCTAGGCCCTAGCTAGGGGCCGGCGACCCTGGCCAACTGAAGGCAAGGGCTCGCGGGCCGTCGTCGCCAGGCCCTAGCCTCCCCCACCGTCACCGGCCCTTCCTAGCGACGACGGGGAGGCGGCAGTGGCAAGGGTTTAGCCCTCGGCCTCATGCTTCCTCCCTCTTTATTTTTTTTTTTTTAATTTTTTAAAAAATAAATTAGTTTTAGATTTAATTTAATTAATTTTTATATTGATTATTTACCCACGTCAACAGCAAAATGACATCATTTTTGCACTTACCTTCCCGAAATCACCACGTTAACACTTTGGCTGAATTTTCTCACCGTTGGCACTTAAGTGTCACTTTCCTAAGTTTTGATATTTAAGTGTCCCTTCATGCCAAGTTTTGATACTTCAGGTGTCCGGCACTCGGGATTTTAGGGCATAGAATGACTAGGACGTTATGAACCATAACTGGATTAGGTTTTGTAACTAATCTAATTAATCTTATTTTAAGTACCTTTTGTCCCTACCACAACTATTCTTTACTATTTTCTAATGATCATGTGGAAAATAATATTTTATTGGATTATGACAAGACTCCAAAGTTTGTATATTTAAGATGATTTGCCTTAACTACTAGAAGTGCTGCTAGGCTAGTTATTAAACGAGGCAAAGCTTTTTCCGTAGTTTTATCAGTGCAAATCAATCTCTCTCTCTCTCTCTCTCTCTTCTCTCTCCTTATCTTCTTTTCTCAAGGTGCCCTTGTTATCTACATGATATCAACGATGTTTTATCCTTTTAGCTGTGATGTTTATTTTGTTATTATCCTTTTTACTCTTTGAATCGCAACCAAGCTTTGATATAGTCATTAATCAGTGAAAAAGAAGAAGCTCCAATTGGCAAGTGCCAAACACTATTGCTTTCAATCTCTCCATGTAGGACGTTTGGATTCTGATATTGTGTCCTCGTATTCATGTAGGAGCAGTGCCTTTCCAGTGTTGTTTTTACTGTCCAACGTCGTCGATTAGATTATGACGTTGTGTCCTCCTACCCATCTAAGAGCCGTGCCTTCCCGGTGTTATTTTTACTGTCCAACGTCGTTAATTAAATTCCGACGTTTTGTCCTCATATCCATCTAGGAGTATAGTTCCTTCCCTATGTTGTTTTCACTATCCAACGTCGTCAATTAGATTCCGACATTGTCTTCTCATATGCATCTATGAGCGATGCCCTCTCGGCGTTGTTTCTACAATCCCATGTTCTCGATTAGATTCCAACGTTATATCACCCACTCCATCTTAGTTAGTTCTCATTAGCATACTGAAAGTGTATTTGAATTAAGCCGTTGATTAGATTCCAGCACCTGTTATCATTAGTCCCGAGTTTGTATTGAATGATTTCATTGGACTCAAAATTATATATATATTAGTGCATTTGTCCAATACTAATATAGAATCTAAGTCCTTTTAAAAAAAATAGTAAGTAATATTTGGCGAAATATATTTTGTTGCGGGATTCAAAACCGACGAAGCAATGGCAAAGTAATGGAAGAGCATCTGAGGTGGACAGATTACAGCCACTCAATAGACGCCCATCAAACCATTGAAATGGCAATGAAACTTGTGTCAAATGCTGGTATCAGAAACACGTTATGCACTTCAGAACTCACTATCAAGCAGCCAAGCACCAGTGACCATATTCAATTGGACACCTAGACGGACACCCAAACGGCAATCACGCGAAATCCACTGAAGAAAAACTCGCATCAAATGCGGAAGATCATTCGCTTATCTAGAGGTGATCGAAAGCGACCCAGGTGCTCTCATTGGTCTTGGTTTTGGTCTTGGAGAAGGTCGAGCCACATATAAGATTTTCGCACACAATCAGTGTGAACAAGGGAATATTTAGGCATACCTCATGAGTTGACGCACTCCTATTATCAATTAGAATAGTTGGTACAATAATGTCTGATCATAGGAAATTTCTCCGGCACTACCCAGAGAAAAACGCAATGCAACGAACGGGTCCACCGTGACTCTCTGGCTCGTCCATATATCCTCCAGAATCACATAGGTTAGACACTTCTCTTAAACTGGAGCAGTATACTTTAGCTTCTAAAGATGGAGAGAAGGGACTCACTGGATGGAACAACGACATCAACGACCGATAGAGGTGATGCCAAGTCATTGATGGGGGCTGAATTTGAGGTGTTCTTGAATTTTAGAGGGTCTGACATTCGCCTGAATTTTGCCGACTGCCTCTATCACTCCATGGATGGTGCTGGGATTCGCGTTTTCAGAGATGATGAAGAGATCAGAAAAGGTGAAGCTATTGAAGGCAGACTAGAGCACGCGATTAAGAGCTCCAGAATCTGTATGCCCATCTTCTCTAGAAATTACGCAACTAGCGCGTGGTGTCTTCGCGAGCTTGCATACATGGTGGATTGCTCGAGAAATAGAGATGGCAAAGTGATGATCCTGCCAGTTTTCTTTGACGTGAATCCTGATGATGTCAAACTCAAAACCAATCAGTATCATGATTCTCTACACAAGCACGAGACGAAGTTTGGCTGCCATGTAGTGCAGCAGTGGAAAGACGCTTTGAGAGAGGTTGGTCTTATCAAAGGATGGCATCTCAAAGATAGAGGGTAAGGTTATAAATTTTTTTACTTATTTTAATTAGATATTTAACTGCTATAAGTATAAAATATCAATAAAGATTTTCATCCTTACATCAAAAGTTAAAACTATTTATTGCTCTGTCTGCCATCAACCTATCACACAATTCACACATATATAATAGTTACCCCTACAAGGAATTAATTTTATCTTACCTTTTAGGTTCTGTTCGTTTTGTGCAAATTAACTTTTAGGAAAATGTTTTTCGGATTTTCTGGCTTCGTTTCATAGAAAATGAACTAATTGGAAAAAACATTATTCATCAGCAAAAAAATATATTTAAAAATAGGAGAAAATATTCACTTTTCAAAAAGAGGAAAATAATTTCCTCACTTACTTTCTCTTATCTTACACCCATGTTAACCTTTCCTTCTTTCTTCTTCTTCTTTTTTTTTTTTTTTTTTCCGTTTTTAAGAAAATCAAATTTCTAATTGTTTTTCTTTTCTTTTTATCTTATGTTACTTTTTTTCTCTTTTTCTTTTTTTTGTTTTCTTTCTTTTTTCTTTTTTTTACTTCTGTCTTGGCCAATCGCTGACCATGACAGCGTTCGGCAACTAGCCTCAGGTGAGCTTGGGGCTTGACCAATCGATGACAGGCCAAGCAAGTTGGGAAGTTAGGAAGCTCAAGCCTTGGCGAGCGGCAAGCTTGAGCTCACCAAAATCTAGCGAGCCTCAAGCTCGCCTTCGGCCGATCCACGGCCATCGCCATGGCTAGTGACCGGCCAAAAAAGAAGAAGAAAAAAAAAAAGAAACATAAAAATAAAAATAAAAATAAAATTCAATTTAAAAAATAAAATAATAAAAATATTGAAAAATAGTATGTTGAGGAAAAGATTTTCCTTTCTGAACAATGGAAAAAAATTTTCGCCTCATTTTGAAGTTTTGGCCGAATATCGGAATACAATTATATTTTTCAGAAACGTCACATTTTCCGTGAAACGAACGGAGGTTTAGTTGTTAGGAAGGAAGGGGCAATTTATTAATAATTGACTTTCTTCCTTTATATCTGCAACGAATATGTTCAAATTCTTTTGGGAGGGCGGCAGCTGCCCGCGCTTGCCTCCCCTCTCTTCGTGGCTGGCTTGTGTTTACTTCACAATATTCCTATGCTTGACAGCTTAATATTCTATCTACAATCTTTCTGACTAGACTCCTTGTTTAATTATGACAGCCAAGGCGAACTCATTAGATTAATCGTTGCTGAAGTTTTGATCAATCTGAATAGAAGAGACAAAATTCTGCCCGATCATTTAGTCGGAATTCATGATTGTGTTGAAGACGTCATGCGCCTTTTAGATGAAGGTTCTCCCGATGTACGTTACCTAGTAATCCATGGTATGGGGGGCATCGGTAAGACGACTCTTGCCAAGGTTGTCTTTAACCAAATTTCTTGTCATTTTCATGGTTGTAGCTTTCTTTTAGATGTTCGAGAAGCTTCAAAAGGTGGCAAAGTCGTTCAATTGCAAAAACAACTATTGTCAGAAATTCTAAACTTCAAACCAGTGGAGATTGCTGACTCTGATGCAGGGATTGACCAAATTAAAAGGAGATTTCGTGATAAGAAAGTTCTCATTATTCTTGATGACATAGATAAGTGGGACCAACTTGCAAAACTTGCAGAAAAGCGTGATTGGTTTGGTTCAAGGAGTAGAATTATTATTACAACGAGGGACACCAACTTTTTGCCAATCGAAGAGGAGAACCGAGAAAATAATGTCCAAAGGTGTTTCGAGGAGTTTAAAATCTATCAAATGGAAGAATTGCACCATGGCCATGCTATTCAACTTTTCAGTAAGCATGCTTTCAGAATGGATTTCCCTCCACCAGACTACAATGATATTTCTCATGGTATTATTTCCAAAGCCGGTGGACTTCCTTTGGCTCTCGAGGTTATCGGTTCCTCTCTTTATTGCAAAAGTAAACAACTTTGGAAAGACACGTTGAAGAAACTAGGTTTAGTTCCCAATCAAGATATCCTTCGCAAATTAAAGATTAGTTTTGAAATGCTAGAGGATGCACAAAGAGAAATTTTTCTTGACATAGCCTGTTACTTTGTTGGTGAAGAAAGGATCTATCCACATTATATGTGGAAATCATTGGATTTTCTCCCAAGAATTGAGATCAATTTCCTTATCCGCATGTCTTTGATAAAAATTGATGATGATGATAGACTGTTAATGCATGACCTGCTTAGAGATCTTGGAAGAGAAATTGTTCGACAAGAAGACCTCAAAGTTCTTGGAAAGTGCAATAGAATATGGTGTCCCAAGATTGCGTTGCACGTAGTGCAAAATAGAAAGGTAATATTATTCACAGCTCGAATTTTAGAGTATATACCTAGATATGTCCTTTTGTTTGTGTTGCGCATCTCTAGAAACTAAATATATTTAATTTGAGTGAAATCAAGGAAATATCATCATTTGAATTTAGCCAATGATGTCAATAGCTTACTTTTGAAATCTGAAAGTAGAAACGAACAAAATTGTTAACTTATAGAACAAGTCTATGCAATATTTACTCATGGAATGCATTTTCTTTTCTTAATCTAGAAAGTTCACCTATGCCTTTTCATGTTCTTAGGGAACAGAAAATATTATGGCACTCAAACTAACTGGACTTTCTATTGAGCACGACTTTACAAGTGAAGAGTTTTCAAGGCTGCCTAGCTTACGATTGTTGGAATTAGAGGGGGGAAACTTGGTAGGAGACTTTAAGAATCTTCTCTCAAGTTTAAGATGGCTCTCTTGGCGTCATTGCCCTTCAGACTTGCAGGCAGTCAATCTATATTTATGGAACTTAGTCGTGCTCAAACTTTCAGATAGTGACATTCCAAAGAAGTGGAATGGATGGGGTTCATGCTTGGTATGGTTTCTTATCACATAAATATTTGTCGCCTTTTGCCTTGCCTTACTATTCTAAATCTAATTTGTTTCACAGGCAAATCATGACTTGAAAGTTATACATCTCATAAGATGCCATCTCTCATCAACTCCAGACTTCTCAACGTGCTTGAATTTGAAGATCCTGGTTCTTGATGAAAATTGTCCAAAGTTGCTACAAATCAGTAGCTCTATCCATAAGTTAGAACGCCTAAAGCGCTTGGAAATAATTCCAGCACAAGTTCAGTTGTCAAAGTTGCCCGCAAGCGTCCCTTTTGACCTGTTTGTAGTGCCTTCTACAATATGCGGTCTAAAGTACCTATCAAGTTTAAAGCTAGAAGGGCAGTGTATACAGGAGCTTCATCCATCAATTGGAGAGATGGCAGGCTTGAAGTGCTTGTCTTTAATGAATTGTCATCAATTTAGACAGCTTCCAGAGTCCATTGGGAAATTGAGATCGTTGGTCGTATTGAATTTGGTCTACACAAGAATCAAAGAGTTACCTAATTCCATTGGAGATCTCAGAAAGTTGGAGGTAATGAACCTAGGATCCACTCAAATAAGGGAGCTACCAAACTCCATTGAAAGACTAGAATCATTGGTTGAGTTATATTTGGCGAATACAAAAATTACAGTACTGCCAGTTTCTATTGCATATCTTAAAGGGTTGAAGTTCCTAACTCTGGATGGGATAATGGAGAATCTTAGAGTGTTGGAATCTAGTGGCTGTAAAAATATCAGATGCACGGGGGAGTCAGAAAAAATGGCAGATTGCAATCGAAGTACAAATATCACGTGGCCTCCTCAACTTTGGAGACTTGGCATATCTTGTGACGATCCTCCATACGTCACATGGCCTGCTCAGCTTTATAATTTGGCATTAAGAGATGTCACGTCACCTTTAAAACAACCATTCTTTTCCAGCTTGAGATATTTATCCCACTTAACACTCTTTAGATGTTGGTTTACAGAGATTAACTTTCAGCAGCTAGAGAATCTCCATTATCTAGATGTGTTACTATGTAAATCGCTAGAGAGACTATTGAGTTTATCAAGGTTGCAAAAGCTCAAAAGGCTGATAGTGATGAGCTGCTCGCAGCTAATTGAGATTCAAGATTTAGGAGAAGTGGAATCTCTGGAGGAATTATCAATAGAGAATTGCGGCTCTATACAAAGGCTACCTGATCTATCAAAACTATATGGGTTGCGGACATTGAACCTCTATCACTGTGAATTGGTGCAAGGTTTGCCTGATATACCAAACCCATGTCATCTCGATGTTCATGGATGCCCGATGTTAGTCGAGTCTGGCGACTCCTGCAAAACTTGCAGACAATGTAGGGAACCCAACGTCGATGTGAATTGTATGCGAAGTTTATTTAGTCGATCAAACTTGAAGGCCGTAAGGTTACAAAAGCAAACAAAAACAAATTCCTGTTTCACCTCGTATATGCTCTCGCCTATGTAGAGATTTTCCTCTCTCGCCTATGTAGAGATTTTCTTCTCGTCTCTGTCGAGCTTCCGTCTTCTTTCTCCATCTCTTGCTTCTGGGTTTCTTATTTTCCTACAGCAAATGGAAGGAATTTCGGATGATGGCCCCCTCCGAACTTGTTTTCCATCCATTCTTTCGTGGATGTAGACTTCTGACCACCTGGGTCCTCTCCATCTTTCTTTTTTTCCTCTTCATCTCCCCTGTTTTCTGGTCTCATTGCTCTCTCAAACTTGTTTCTTTTCTGTTGTCTCTCTCAAATTTCTGAAATTCTCACCTTGCATGTTCCCGATTTACCATTATCTCTTTGCATGGATGGCTTTTCACTTGGTTCGCTCTCCGTTCTTTGCTGATACCACCATACAATAGAGTTTTCTCTTCGGATGGCGTCTTCGTCTCAGGGAGAGGAAGCCCGACTTACCGCTCTTTGCAGTCGGTTAGGTCGTTTATGGACTCCTAAGCCGATTGAAGTCTGGGAAGACGAGGCCCCTGTAGTAAAGCTTGAGGAAAGTAAGTTATGTCTAATTGGGAAGATTCTCTCTACTTCTACTGTCAATCTCCCTGCTTTTCAGCATTCAATGAATCGTATATGGCGCACAGAGAATGTTGAGGTTTCACAGAGGGAGGAAGGTCTCTACGTTATCAAGTTTAACTCGGAAGCAGAAAAACAACGTGTGTTAGATACTGGTCCCTGGTTATTTTCTAGTAATATGGTCATTCTTAAGCCCTAGACCCCGAATACTCCCTTTCACTGTTATGACTTCACATGCTGTGCATTTTGGGTCCAAGTATTTGGCCTCCCTCTAGAGCAATGTACTCCTCAACTTGTTAGCAAGGCTGTGAGTGAAGTGGGTAAGGTTCTGGAGGTTCGCATAGAATCTAAGGATAAGTCACCAATCCGAGTTGTGCGAGCAAAAGTGGAACTCAGCCTCACAGAGCCGCTAAAACCTGGAAAACTTATTCGAATAGCGGGGAAAAACATATGGCTCGACTTCCGCTACGAACGTTTACCCCACTACTGCTATTCCTGTGGAATTATTGGTCACTATGCATCATATTGCAAGGATATTCCCTATGAGGATACTAAATTTGATAGCAGGGATCAACTTTACTATGGACAATGGCTTCGGGCTGATGTAAGGGAACACAGTCCTTTCTGGCAAGCTTTTTACGATTCTACAACACCTCCAGAAACTTTTGAAGAAACCGTACCTGAAACTCCTCCATCAGGTCAACTCTTACTCCCTGCTCCTCCTTTTGAGATCCATCAACAAACCCCTCCAACGGAGGCTCGACCAACTCAGAAGCTTCACTCCTCACCCGAGCCTATGGTCTTGTTTCCTTCCCACCCTACACCAGCACATAAACATGATTATTCCAATTCCACAGCAGAGGCTTCTTCCTCTAAGAAGACTAAACATTCGCACTTGCTTGCAAAACCACATTCTACAAAAAAGGCTAAGCATTTTTCGCCGTATCACTCTCGTTCCATCCCACTTGACACTCTTGATGAGAGTCTGCTCTTAGATACACCCATACTAGAGGCCCCAAGGACCGAGGATTGGGCTATGGTGGCTTGCCCGAAAAAGCCACCTATGGACAAATGAGGATATTAAGTTGGAACTGTCAGGGATTGGGCAATTCCCTGACAGTTCAAGCCCTGAGAGCCTTAGTGGCTCAAGATCGGCCTGATATTATCTTTTTGATGGAGACTCGGAACCAGGAACAGGTTATTATAAATATACAACGGCGGCTGCATTATCCTAATAGATTTGTAGTTAATCCTATCGGTTTGGCTAGGGGCATGGTTCTTTTTTGGCGAGACTCTGTTTCTCTCTCAGTTACTGCTCACAGTTCCTATTTTATAGATGCTATATGTTCTGATGATAGCTGCATTTCCCCTATGTGCACTACCTACCTACATGCTCCTACTGTCTATAGCCAAAGACTCCCTTTCTAGGCTGAATTGAGGCGGCTCAGCCTCTTACATACTCTGCCTTGGCTATGCATTGGTGATTTCAATGAGGTGCTACATCATTGGGAAAAGCAAGGGCAGAAACCAGCTGATCAGTATCGCTTAAACTCCTTCAGAGAAATGCTCCATGATTGTGCTTTGTTGGACATGGAGTCTAAGGGCTGTGCCTATACGTGGGTTAATCAGCGTAGTGATGATGCTATCATCAAAGAAAGGCTTGATCGTGCATTATGTACAGTTGAATGGCGAGTGACCTTTGCGAATGCAGAAGTTATAGCCTTACCTGCTATTGCATCGGATCACAGTCCACTTCTACTTACTACTGATCAAAATGCAGCAAAGAAGAAGAGATTATTTACCTTTGAATCTTTCTGGCTGCAAGATCCTGACTGCCACAGGGTGGTTTCCGACACCTGGTCTTCTTCCTCTCTCGTTAATGCTACAATCTCCAAGAAGCTCCGGGCTACCTCGGCTGCCTTGTCGCGATGGAGTAGTCATAAGTTCAAAGCGGGTCATCGTCAACTTACTCTCCTTCAGCAGCAGCTTCAGCAATGCACCAACCAACCTGTCGTCAATCATAATTATATTCACATCAATTCTCTAAAGACGCAAATTCAGCACATATGGTCTCAAGAAGAGCACTACTAGGCTATGCGGTCTCGCATCAAATGGCTGCAGTGTGGGGATAAAAACGCGAGATTTTTTCATGCTACGACTATCCAACGTAGAAAAAGAAATACCATCAGCACCCTAAAGGACAGCAATGAGAACTGGATCCGCGACCCCAACCAGCTTAAACAGATGACTTTTGATTTTTTCAGGGACCTGTATACCTCTGAAGGCCCTAGGGATTTTCATCCTATCCTCGTTCAATGTCCGACGATTGTTATAGCTGACATGAATGCTTTACTGACTGCTGAACTTACACGGGAAGAGGTAAAACGGGATACCTTTCAGCTGGGCGCATCAAATGCCCCGGGTCCTGACGGCTTGAATGGCCTCTTCTATCACCACCACTGGGATATTCTTCAGGAGGACGTTTATCGTATGGTCCATACTTTCTTCAGTTTGGGAGTGCTGCCCGCAGAAATCAACAGGACCTCCATCTCGCTAATCCCCAAGATTCCAAACCCTGAAAGGTTAGATCAGTTTCGTCCGATTAGTTTATGTAACTTTAGTTACAAAATCATATCCAAAATCTTAGCAAATCGCCTGAAAACTTGCCTACCTAAGCTAATCTCCCAAGAACAGTGCCTTTGTCTCGAGCATAAATACAAGACAACATACTCCTTGTTCGGAGGTTCTACATCAAATCGAACTCGCACAAACAAGAAAAAAATTTCAGGGGAATATTGAAAGTGGATATGAAAAGGCCTATGACCGGGTGGAGTGGGATTTCTTGGCTGCCTATCTTTCTCGCTGGGTTTTCATGCCAAATGGATCTCCCGGATTATGCATTGCGTCTCTTCAACATCTTTTAGTGTTAAATTTAACGGTGAACTGCTACCTACTTTTCAGCCATCTCGGGGTCTACGCCAGGGTGATCCTCTCTCTCCCTATTTATTTATCCTAGTGGCTAATCTGCTCTCTCCACTTATCCTACAAGCTGTGGACATGGGCTCTCTAAGGGGTATAAGACTCAATCGATGGTGTCCTGTTTTATCTCATCTACTTTTCGCTGATGATTCTATCTTTTTTGTGGAGGGTTCAACTAGCGAATGTCAAAATCTCGGTAACATCCTCAATCAGTACTGCTTAGCCACTGGTCAAGCCATTAACAGAAACAAATCAAGTCTATTTATGGGGAAATCATGCCCTCAGCCTCTTCTAGTTAACCTGGCTAGTAAACTTCGGGTTCCTATTTTGGAAAAATCTGGTAAGTACCTAGGTTTACCTTCCAATTGGGGCTCTTCAAAAAAGAATATGTTTGCTTGGCTCTTTGACAGGGTTAATGCAAAACTGGAGGGATGGAAAGAATCTTTCATTTCTAAAGGGGGCAAGGAGGTTCTTTTAAAATCGGTTGTTCAATCCTTACCTCAGTACGCTCTGTCTATATTTAAGATCCCGGTCTCAATATGCAGATCCATTGAACAAAAAATTTCCAGGTTTTGGTGGAAAACAAACAATAATAAATCTGGCATTCATTGGAAACAATGGGATCTACTAAAAGCCAAAAAAGATACTAGAGGTATGGGATTCCGAGATTTTCTGACCTTTAACAAGGATCTCCTGGGCAAACAGGCATGGAGATTGTTCCAAGATCCTTCGTCCTTGTGGAGCCGTGTCTTTAAAGGTTTGTACTTTCCTTTCAAAACCTTCTGGCATGCTGACAGAGGTCATAGACCTTCCTAGGGTTGGCTGAGCATCTTGTTAGGAAGAGATTGTATTAGTCCAAACCTTCAATGGTAGTGGGGAATGGCCAATCAATAAAAGTCCGTGAGGATAGATGGTTACCTGCTGGAATTCTAGGTGGTCCTGCTCTCCGAGATGAACCCCACACCGTCGCTGGTCTGATATGCCCCTCTTCGAATGAATGGAATATCGCTCTGCTCAATCGTTTCTTTGATGACTCCACTGTACAGCAGATCCTCCAGTTAAAACTTTGGCCACATTCAACAGCAGATAAACTCATATGGACAGGCACACAAGATGGCATCTATTCTGTCAAGAGTGGCTACAACGTTATTCATCGATCCACACACCAGTAGGTAAACTCTCAGGCTTCATCTTCCTACCAACCACCCAAACTTGTTTGGAAAAAGATATGAACAGCACAAACTCCACCCAAGATTCGTAATTTTTTATGGTTAGTATGTCAGAATGCATTACCAACTAGGGACAATCTATTCCGCAGAAGGATCATTCAAACCCCAGTCTGTGGTCTCTGTTCCTCTGCCTCCCCAGAAACTACAGAACACCTCTTCTTGCATTGCCCTTGGACTCAACGCATTTGGACTCATTCAAAAGTTCAACTCAATATTTTTGCTTATACCCCTACCCGAATGGACTCATGGTTAGCAAATTTCCTCGATCAAAACAGAGGCTTACCAGACTTTGAGCAGGTCGCAAGCCTTCTTTGGGAAATCTGGAAGGTCCGGAACAACTTCATTTTTCGCCGCGTTCGGATGTCCCCAGATCAGATTATAGAATCTGCTTTTGCCCTGGCCTCTCTCCAGAAACGAGTCCATCAAAAGGATTTCAAGGGCCATTCCTCTTGGCTGAGCCCTAATCGGTCTTGGCAACCCCCCCCCCGCAGGGCACGATGAAGATCAATCTGGACGGCTCCTTTCCCACGGCGTCTAACAGGGGATCGATTGCTAGTATGACCCGCGACCACTCGAGTAGATTGCTTGGTGGAATCACTCGCTCTGTCTCTGCCTCCTCTGCTCTCGAGACCGAGATCTAGGCGTTAATTTTGTCTCTTAACGATCTGATTCAGCAAGAGTTAATAGATTCTAACCTGCTTGTGGAGTCCGACAGCATTGTCCTCGTTGAAACCCTAAATCGGGGTCGCCTGCCGCCGTGGGAGTGCCGCGCCCTCTTCACCGAGTGCTTTGATCTCCTTCGCCGATTCTCTCATCTCCGTGTACAGCACTTTGCCGTCGGGAGGCTAATACCCTAGCAGATTGGGCAGCAAAGGCCCATGGCCGCGGATCCCTCTCTTCCGCTTGGTTTGTCTCCCCTCCCCAAGTTATGCTCGATATTCTCTGTAAAGACGCCCTTGCTCAGGGTTGCTTTGTCTTTCCCACGTGACTCTTTATCAATATATATTATCTTTTCTGATCAAAAAAAAAAAAAAACTTGAAGGCCGTAAAGGATTGGAACCATGGGAAGCATCACCGATTACGTCACTACGATTCCAGCCAAAAGGTTTGCTGATCTACCAAACTCCTTGGGTTGTAAGCCAAAATTTGCGTGAGAGCGCACCTTCTCTTTATAAATTATATCACAGCTAAATCTAATGTAACATTGTCTCGCATTTATTATTACTAAATCTCTTTTCATGCTGACAATATATGAGGCCTAGCAAAGTAATTCGGATATATGTCAGTTTTTCAAAGATTCACTCCCCTATCGACGGAAACATTTAATAATTTACTAATCTTTCTATTCTAATTTAATATAATCTAATCTGATAATGTCATCTATCCCATCTAACAATCTAATAAGTATCTTGGTGCTCTGAGCGGAAGTCCTCGCCTTATTATCCTCATTCTTCTTTTCCTTTCCCATTTCTTTATTTGAGGGCCAGCCAACTTTTTTAAAGTTTTCTTCAAGTTCACTTTTAAAGATGCTTGTCCACATTTTTCACATCACACAGTAACTCAGTCTAATCTAACCTAGTTTAATCAAATAAAAGCGTGGCGTTGCATGGTGCTCTATGAGAAGTTGGCGATTCGACACCTAGCAATCTTTTTTTTTCCAGTTTTTTTCTTTTCTTAAGCTAACCTGCGTTTAACAAATAAAAAAATACAATGATTTTCTTAAGAAAAATCACATCAAGCTTCATTATAGAAGTATTAAATGAGTAAAAACTCGTCTCCACGAAGTGACAAATTTAGAGGAAAATCAATTTATTAAGAGTAAAAACATAAGAAACTAAAGCTATACCAAAAAGTATCACTAGGGTATATGTCATTAACCAATTCAATGGTAAGAGGAAATTAAACAAAAGTAGAGGATTTTTACAACTAACACAGTTTGATCATGACAAACTCGGCTTTGAAGTTAAAGAGGTTAAACTCAAATTATCTTAACAATTAAAAAGTGATCTTATAAGTGAATATCGTGTTAAAACTAGAAGTCTATGGCATAAAAAAGGGATAAAGGAACCAATAATCCCAGAACTTTTGCAAAATATTCAGTTTGGCGTCTTTTTTTTGGATCAATTGAATCCTTAAATTATACACTATTTTGTTCATATTGGTTCTGTTAAAAAAACACTGTAGACATGCCCATTAAATTACCATTAAACGCCATATTGGCAATCCTAGTTCGCTAGTTAAATTGGAAAATAGTTTAAAAAGTTATAAACCTATTGCAGTATTGTCAATTCAATCCTAAATATTTTAATTTTGCCAATTTAATCTTAAACATTTTCACTTCTTATCAATTTACTCAATCCGATCAAAATTAGCCTGAAAATGCTAACGTGGACACTGGTGGCACAACGTAGGATCGGTGGTACTAACGTGGATATTTTTAATATTTTTTGAATTTTTTTGAATTTTTTTGAATTTTTCTTTCTTTTCTTTTTGGCTTTCTTCTCTTGCTTTTTTTTTTTTTTTTTTTTTTTTTTATGGTTAGCCACCAACCATAGGCGATGGCCACTGGCCGGCACGCCCGCCACAAGCAAGGTAGATCGAGCAAGGGCGAGCCTTGGGGAGGGCCCTTGCCCAAGCTAGATCTGGCGAGGGCTAGATCTAGCGAGGCTAGCCCTCACCAAATCTAGTTTGGGTGAGGTCGACACTCGCTTGGACGAGGCCTTGTCAAATCTGGTTTGGGCGAGCTCAGGTGAGGGTTCCCCGACCAAATATGGCCAGGTCGGCGCTCGCCCAGGCCAAGGCAGCCTTGCTTAGTCGATGCCCAATGAGGCAGCCTTAGCCTGGGCAAGGGTCGGCCTCGCCTAGCTTGTGTGAGGTCGGCCTCGCCAAGCCTTTCTTGGGCGAGGGCTCCCTTCGTCAGGGCTCACCCTCGCTTGGCTAGACCTCACCTGTGGCGGGTGAGACTAGCCAACTAGCCGTGGCCAGTGGCTAGCCAGCCAATGGGAAAGGAAAAGAAGAAAGCCAAAAAAAGAAAAGAAAGAAAGAAGAAGAAGAAGAAGAAAAACGGAAAAAATAACAAAAATTCAAAAAAAAAAATATTATTAAAATTGTCAACGTTAGCGGCGGCGGTCTATGCCGCACCGCTAGCATTCACATCAACATCTTCCAGCCAAAATTGGTCGAATAGACTTAATTAACAAAAAGTGAAAATGTTGAAGACTAAATTAGCAAAATTAAAAGATTTAAGACTAAATTGGCAAAATTGTAATAGGTTTAAGACTTCTTAGACAATTTTCTTAGTTAGATTAGAAGAATGAAATTAAGTATTTTCTAAAAGTTCTAGAAAATAAAGTTTGAAATGGGAAAAGAAGGACAAATTAAACAGGGAAAAATTACCAAGGGACTTCAAATCTATTGCAATTTTCCTAATCCAGTCCTAAATCTTTTTTTTTTTTTGGTCAATTCATTACATCTAGCCGTCTTTTGTTGGCCGATGCAAATGTGGACACCCACTAGCAAACAAACGATGACGTGGACAATTTTTTAATAATATTTTATTTTATTCAAAATTTTTATTAATTTTTTTTTTTTTTCTTTCTTTTTTTCTTCACTCTCTTCTCCTTCCTTCAACGAATTTACACCAGCGATGAATATCGCCAGCCTCGAGGAAGCCTGGCCATGGTCGGTGAGGCTCACCCTCGTCGACCATGGCAATGCCTGACCTCACCGAAGGCCGCGAGGTCCAAGGTTGCAACCTTTGGCAATGGTTGCCAGTGGTTAGGCAAGACCTAACCTCATGCAGCCTCCAGCGATGGCTACCAATGGTTGAGTGAAACTCACCCTTGTCGGATTTGGTGATGGTCAAGCCTCATTGACTATCGCGATGCCCAACCTCACCAAATTCAAGGAGGTCGTGCCTTGCTAGGCTTAGGCAAGCCTCATTGGCCATGGCAGGTCATGGCCTCGCCATGGTTGGGTGAGGCTTGCCCTCGCCAGCGCTCACCTCTCATCGGCCGCCAGCCAGAGGAAGGAGGAAGGAAGAAGAATGAGGGGAACCAAAAAAAAAGGAAAAAATAATAATAAATTCGAAAAAAAATTATTATTAAAAAAATGTTTGCGTTAGCGTTGGTCGAATAGTTGGCAATTAGCCAAATGGACTGAAATGACATAATTACAAAAGATTTAAGACTAAATTGGTAAAAAAAAAGGTTTAGAATTAAATCAGAAAAATTACAATAGATTTAGGACTGTTTTGGTAATTTTTCTATTAAACAAGAGTAGGTGCAAACGAGATCCAACATTCGCCATCATTTCGACGCACATCATTGGCTCAGCCGAAGCGAAGCTAGAGGTGCTGAAAGGGATGGTCGAAGAATCATGGAGAATATGCTAGAGGAGGCTCTAAGCGGGACTTGTCGAATCCGAACCTGTAGTGGCCATGGCAATCTCCGGGCATTTTTATTTATTTATTCAAGACTTCGTTTAACTGAGACAAAGAACCTTTTTTAATATCTAAGCATATGGTGGCGAGGGAGAGTTGCAACCTCACTTCGGCAAGGCGGCGATGTGCTATCTTCGCCGGCTTCTTGGCCCGGGCATTTTTGGAGATTTGAGGCGGTGGCCTTTTCGCTAGAGTCCCATGAGGGACGCCAAATCCTCGCCGGTGCGTAGGTGGTGGTGCCCCGCCCGTGCTCCCTCTTCAGCTGTCTCCCTTTCTTTCTAGTGTTTATGATTATGCATTTTTAATTTCCTTCCTAATTTTTATTCTGCATATGTAAATAAATTCAATCATTATTCATGTGTCGCCGACGTGGTTGACGCGTCAGCATTTCTATCCTTATGCTTGAAAGGACCAACACAAACAAAAATATATATATGCAGATCAAGGACTCAGTTACGGCGGGTTCTTGAGTTTCAACGCTAAATTCCTTTATTGTTGGATTGCCATTCCTTTTTAGGGAGCAAATGAAAAGGAGAAAAATATATAGAAAAGAAAAGGAAGAGAAGATAAGGGGGAATTAGGGTTATAATTGCATGTAAACTAAAAAGGTCTATTCATAGGGCCAAGCTTGGTTAAAATTTAATCTCATTTCACTTGAATTATGCCCCATCTTCATCATCTAGTCTAGGAAAATCAGCAACCCCTAGTCTAAAGCAACGGCATGTTTAATCTTGCTCACTAGCTCACAGGATCCTGTCCTGAGGCTTGATAACAAGGGGATATATATTCTTTACCCGATATAGCTCGACTTTTACTTATTGCACTTTAATTGCCTCGATATAACCATACTTCTCTTGTCGTGGCGTTGTCTTGCTTATTGGATTGTTAATATATTTAGATCCTTTTGTATGAGCTTGATTATGCATGATTGCGCGCGCGCGCGCATTTGGGGATTAAACGAGAGATGATCATATCAAACATTTTCATTTAAAAGAGAAAAAGATACCAGCATTGTGTGTTAGTGAACATTTAGCATAATCAAGTCCCTAACTCCGAATCTCGAGTTCATGGTAGAACTAACTCCCCCGTTTTACTTGGTCTATAATAGGTTAGATAGCAACTCCTAAACAAAAAGCAAATTGCATAACAAACTGAATTTAAACCAATGTTGAGATTGATAGGAATTAGGAAAGTCCGAACCACAAGCGCCCACTTCACAAGAGGAACCGTTTGGTGTCCATTTGCTATCCGTCCCCTCACGGAATCTCAAAATCCCTTCAAGAGGTCTTATACGCTAGATTCTCCTTGCTCTCAATGGGCAGATGTATTTTGTTGGAATTTGGAATCATTGTGGTGACAAACTTACTACTTGCTAAATCCAATTTATTTCGTTATTATATAGTAGTAGTACCATTTGCAACAAGCGATACCATAAAAGTTAGCTATTGTACTTGATCTACATTCTGGATTATGTTGTATCAAACATAAGGAATGAGACTGAATTTGTCATCCTGAGTCTTACATTGTCATTTCAATTATTCCCCCTCATTTTGATTGCCTAATGGCTAATTTCCATCGACCAACTAGGGTTTAAAGTAAAGTTCACATAAAGGATGACGTCTCACATAAACAGAAAAGAATACGACATGAGATAGATAGCTAAATTGTTCTACAATGCCTTAAAACGGCCGTACATGTCTAAATAGTTTTAAAAAAATAATAAATTCGAGCACATGAACAGAAGCTAAAAACATTACTAAGTATGAGTACCTAAACATTCTCACACTTTAATACTTCGGTATGTATCTTTCAACTACATTTTTCAAATCTCAAGTACAAAACTGGAAAACCATGAAAATGGCGTGAAATGAAAATATTTGAAAACCATAGTTTTGTCTTAGGTTTAGTGGATTCAAAGGAAATATAATTATATATCTGGACACTTACCTCCTTAATTTAGTCTAAGTGATCCGAGGCCAAAACCTAGAAAAACTTCACGGTGTGTGAGTGACTCGGGTCTTCCATGAATCGCCAAAACAGTTAATTGCATCCTACTAAGTATGATAAAAAATCTATCACTTCTAATCTCATAACTCAATGAAAGTAAACTTAATGAATATTCATTACTCAGAACCAATTAAAGAACATCATAACGCTAATAGTGATCAGTACCTTCTTATGTTCAAGACCCAAGTTATTAGATTAAACTGACTTTTACTTCTTGGGAATTAGCATAGCAAACGAACAAAGCCTTTGGAACTTGAATTACTGCACTTCTCCTACTGGTGCAAACTTTATAGCATCAGAGACAATAACATCATATTTGAATTGAAGCTTTCTTTCTAGCAACTTCATATTAGCTCGTGATCAAGAACTATTCCCCAGTGTTGGATAGTTTTCTTATTTATTCTTCAAGATGAACACAGAACTTCAAATCATAACCCTCAAACTTTTGCTCGATTATCTGATCAAGCTGCTCGATCATCTTTTGCAAAAGATGATTCTTCCAATCTCCCACCTCCTCTCGCCGGAAAAACCCACTATTCTCGACTGTCCCATGTGATTAAGTCCCCATACGCGAGATCTCGAATTTGTTCACCTTCATTTGCTTTAAACTCTCTATGCTGCACAGCTTTATGATTACTTCCACTCCACCACCATCAATCTCTTCAGAAGTAAAATGGACAGCCCAAGAAATTTGCGAGCCTCTTCACATTGGGCTCTGTCTCCCTCTTCAGGTCCTTGTACTCCAACATTCAGACCTTGTTTGGATACTCCAGGCTTGCTTTCCAATAGCCTAGCACACGGTCCCAATATGGCCCTGAAAGAGACACCCCTCTACTGAATGGCCCAAATGCTTCCTCCAAAGAAATAGGTGGCCTATCACCCACCATCTCCAACTCTTATTTTGCTAATGAAGCTCCACATTGACACGAACGCATCTTCGGGTCTCAGACGATGCACACGATCCGGCAACTTGAGGTCACTACGGATCTTGTCTGTGAGGCATAAGGGATGTACGTGGAGAGAAGCCTAGGTGAGGGAAGAGAGTTGAGGGTCAAGATGGAGTCTTTCTCATAGGCATAGAATTTAAGGTAGGGCTTACATTCATGAGGGTTCCTGGTAAGCAAAGTGTGCCTTGGGAGGTCTTTGTGACATCCCAATTTTTCTCAATTTTATTTTCAGTCAATTGAGTCGGGCAATTCATCTGTGCATGTAGTTTGTCTCTCAGAGTTGGCCACTCACGAGGGAACTAGTCTATTGAGTGAAGTAATTAAGGAATTTTACCGCGTCAGACTTGGGGACTGATCACCCTCGGGTCGGATGCAAGAAAATTTCCCCAAAAGCTACTCAGTGGATTAGGCGCGAAATCGCACTCGCATTTGAATTCAACCGTAAAATTGAGATTGAATTTAGAAATTGGAAGCCCAGTCATGTCACACATCTTATTAGGATCATGGGATAATTTTGTGGATTTTAATTGGATTCAATTAGAAGATGATTGAAAGAAAAATTGAAGAAATTGGGTGTACAAAGATTTGGACTCCGGCGGAAATGATATTGCACCCATTGAAGGATGTTGTGGGAGAGGAGATAGTGGAAGATGATGTCATGGGATGATGTCATGGTGGGTAGCCAAAATGAAGGAGATCTTGACAAGTGGAGGGCCAAGATTTGCCCTTACACCCATCAACATCATCTTCTTCATTTGAACTTGGAAGAGAGAGAGAGAGAGGGAGGAAAAAGCTGAGAAAGAAACCAGCGAACCAGCCCTCCGTCCGCCTCCTTCGTCGCTCGTCGTCCGCCCATCCGCCGTTCGTCGCCGTCGTGCAGCGCCGTCGTTGCCGTCCCGCACGACCGTGCGTCGCCCCGTGCCTGCGTGCCCGTGCTCCGTCGACGCCGCCTCAACCGTCTTCCTTCGTCGTCCCAAACTGCTCGTCGCCGCCAGCCACCGCCGAAGACCCGTCGGAGCCGCCGCCTGCACCGCCCGAGCTACCGTCACCCTTCCCCGCCGGTTTCGTGCCCGACCAGCCGCCGTTTTGGCCCTCCTCCGCCCGCGACCAGCAGCTGGTTTTGTGGGTATTCCAGCTCGTTGAGGCTCGTTTTGGCCATCTTCCCGGCCCCGGAAGCTAGGCCCGCCTTTGGAAAAGTCGATCCCGGCGTCGCCCTCGTCATTTTGGTCCAAGCGGCGAGTTAATCAAGTGAGTTTACCTCACTAAACCTTGATTAGAGTGTTAATGATGCCCTAAGTGTGTTTAGTTTGAATTAAGTAAGTTTAGATGGGTAGATTAGTATATTTAATTATAAATGTGATTAAGAGATTGGTTTATGTTAAAGTGTGTTTAATTAAGGTTAAAAGGAGTTATTTAATGTTAAGCCTTGATGGGACATAATAGGATTTTAGTTTTGAATTATTTAATTGCTTCAAAATTCTGGAAAATATAATATTATATTATAATCCGAAAATTAAAAAAAAAATGGAAAAATTAATTTTAACCCCGGTTGCTCAGAATTTCGTGCCGATCGCTGCTGTGCATGTAGAATTCGAAAATGATGATTGGTTGTGGCGAATTGAGTGTGATTGCGATTTATGAGGATTCTTTATAAAATTCTAACTGTGGAAATTGATGGGCGATTGGCTGTGAATTGCCACCTGATAAAGGTCGCGCCCAATCGGACCGTGAATTGCCACCTATTAGAGGTCGTGCCTAATGAGGCTGTGAATTGCCACCTGATAAAGGTCGCGCCCAATTGGGCCGTGAATTACCACCTATTAGAGGTCGTGCCTGATGAGGCCATGAATTACCACCTGATTACAGGTCGTGCCGAGTGGGGCCGTGATTGCCACTGGTTATTAAACCTTCCTATAGGGTCAGAATTGGAAGCAGTAATTGATTTGCTAGAATGACACGTAATCGGCTGAGTCGATTGATCGCTGAGACGATCCACGTGATTGAATTGTTCTGATGATGTGATTGTGCCTTTGTTGTTGGGTTATTAGAATTGCACGTGGTTGAATTATATAAACTGCGCTAACCTGCAGATGAAGGTTAAGGCGAGGTAAGTCTTCTTGATGTCGTGGCTAAGCTACTTTGGGGCGTATTTACTTTCTAATAGGGGTTTAGGAGAGGTGAACTTGCTGAGACAAAGTCTCATCCCGGTTTGGGGAAAATATTACAGATCAGATGGCGGTACCCCGGAGATGAGTGGCTGCCGACGGAGATTGACCAGACGACAGAGAGTGCTCCTGACCTTGGGAGTCCTTGGGTCTATCAGTTGGTTAGGACCCTCATCTGGGTCCAGGTGAACGTGCATGACAGAGTACCGTACATGTTTAGGGCTTGGTTTCGTTCTGAAATCGATGGCGTTAGGGTTGGCCCTCTAGATGGCATGGATATTCCGCTGGCTGTGATGAACGCCATTTTGAGTGAAAGCGTGGCGGATCTTCCTGGCGGTGGAGTGATCAACGCCTCGCCCCCGGCCTCTTGGGTGACAGATCCTGAGGATGTGGGATCGTCGAATGGGGCTGACCAGTAGTCCTAGGACTGTTGATTTTCTTTTTGGCGGACTGATCCATGTTATGTAGACTAGCCCCTTTTTGATGCACATAAACTCTGACCCATTTTTGGTGCATATAGTCTCCGGATCTTGTTGGTGTATGGAAGCCCTGGATTGATAATGATGTATGAAAGTATGTTTGTTTGATTTTGAATTGATTTTCCTGCTGTCCTATCCCGTACGTTTTTGTCAGGGGTTTCTTAGCACGTTCCGTATGCGCATAATAATTTTAAAAATTGGGGTCGGCGACACTACTTGAGAATGTCGCATTTTCAAGACCATGGCGGGTTGTTTCACGTGTCTCGGGGTTCGGGGCGTGACAACCCCGTTTAAGTGTATCAGAGCATGGTTTGTGTATGGAGTGATAAGGGCGATAAGTCATGGGATAGTTAGTAGGAAGAACTTTCCATATCCTAATGCATGTGATTGTTAGTTGTTTGTTAGCTTGGTTGGAAGGTTACTCAAATTCTAATATGGTATTGGAATTCGCCAATAGGCATCTGTATTGAGCCTATAGCATGAGTGACCGAGAGCCGAGAGCTGCTAGGAAGAGAGCAGCAGGCCCCGTGTTTCGGGGTGGGTCTTCGTTAAGGGGTGGTGCCCATGGTGCCCTGAGAAGAGCGCAGGCCGGGACCAGTGTAGGTGGTACAGCTTTGCCGCCAGATGGTACAGCAGCCCTAGAGGATCTGAGATTTATTGGGATCATGCAGATGCTTGAGGCGATGGGAGACAGGATGGATCAGCAAGCCGCTGCTATCGCCACCGCGTTGAACACCGCCAATGCCGCCAATGCCACTGCTACTACCGCCGCAGCTGCCGCCGCACTAGTTGTCGAACCAGAAGAGGAACCTGATGAAATTCCACCTAAGGATGTGGCCGCTGAGAGGCCTAGATAGAAGTTGGTACAGCACTTTCTGAGGTTGAATCCGCCAATGTTCACGGGGGCAAGAGACCCCGAAGCTGCGGCCTTATGGATGCTGGAGTTAGAGAATGCCTTTGAGTTACTGTTGTGCACTAAAGTAGAAAAGGTCGTCTTGGCAGCCTATCAGTTGAGAGGGATCGCAACTACCTGGTGGAAGACTAACAAAAGGATAGTGTTCCCCGAAGGTGTGGTTCCAGAGTGGAACGCTTTTCTTGAAGCCTTCAATGATAAGTACTTTTCTGATTGTGCCAAAGAGGTGAAGATGGCAAAGTTTCAGCGCCTTCATCAAGGTACCATGTCAGTTGATCAGTATGAAGCGAAGTTCGCCGAACTGTCGCAGTATGCCCCTGAGTTGGTCTAGCGACCGTCAGACCGAGCTTGAAGGTTTAGAGATGGGTTCCAACCAGAGGTGAGGAGCTTGTCGGTACCCCTAGATCTGAAGGAGTACAATGACCTCTACAGGCGGGCACAACTAATCGAGAAAGACCAGAATGAGAGAGCTGCCGCATCTGGGTCGCGGTTTAATTCAAACAGAGGTGATAATCGGTTTGGGAAAAGGTCGATGCCTGGAGGAAGGTACCCCGTTCCACCCAGCAGGAAGGGTGGAGTGGGGAAGTCGTCATCGAGCTACAATGAAGCATGTCGTTCGTGTGGGAGGCGACATGGCTCAGCCCCGTGCCCTCTTAGGACGGATGCCTGCTTTGAGTGTGGCCAGCAGGGTCACCGTGCTAGGGATTGTCCCAGGAGACTTGCGAGACCGCCTCAGTTGCCACCGCCGCCACCGCTGGGTCAGAACAGAGGATTCGCACTGTAGATCATGCCGCCGGGTGGATTGAACCGACCTCCAGCTCAGGGAAGGACTTATGCGCTGACCAGAGGACAGGCGGAGGATGCGCCTAATGTGGTCACAGGTATGGTCTTGCTGAACGACCAACCCGCTTGCTTTATTTGATCCTGAGCTTCGCATTCATTTATAGCTGAAAGATTTGTTAAATTGGTAGAATTAATTCCTGAATTACTGGAGTCTGTGGTTAGTATATCTACTCCGTTGAAAGATAAAGTGTTAGCTACAGTAGGTTGCCTTGGTTGCAAGTTAGTGATTGATGAGCGAGAGGGGAGGATAGACTTGATAGTCCTAGCCATGTATGATTTTGATGTGATAATTGACATGGACTGGCTCACCAAGCAACGAGCCAAGATGGACTGTTATCGCAAGGCGATTCAGTTTAACCCATTAGAGGGTGAGAGTTTCGAATTCATTGGGAGTCGAGGAAGACCCTCGATTTCCTTAATCTCATCGCTCGAGGCAACTCGCTTGCTAGGCAAGGGTTGTCAAGGTTACCTGGCGACTGTAGTGGACATGACAATAGAGGAGTCGAAGATAGAAGACATTCCAGTGGTGCAAGAGTTCCTAGATGTGTTCCCGAAAGAATTACCGAGTTTGCCGCCGGAAAGAGAGATAGAGTTTGTAATTGAGTTAGCTCCCGGGACCGAGCCTATCTCTAAAGCTCCTTACCGGATGGCCTTGTCAAAGCTTAAGGAACTAAAGGTGCAAATGCAAGAATTGTTGGATAAATGATTTAGACGTCCAAGTGCATAACCTTGGGGAGCACCGGTGTTGTTTGTGAAGAAAAAGGATGGCTCATTACGCTTGTGCATCGACTATTGACAGCTCAACCAGGTGACAATTAAGAACAAGTATCCGTTGCCAAGGATTGATGATTTGTTTGATCAACTTCAAGGAGCGTCGATGTTTTCTAAGATCGACTTGAGGACGGGGTATCATCAGCTAAGAATCAAGAAGGAAGATATACCGAAGTCGGCGTTTCGCACTCGATACGGCCATTACGAGTTTACTGTGATGCCATTTGGGTTAACAAACGCCCCGGCTGCTTTCATGGATCTAATGAACCGGGTGTTCAGAGAGTATTTAGATCAGTTCGTAATTGTCTTCATCGACGACATCCTGGTATATTCAAGGAGCTCTGAGGATCATGAAAGGCACTTAAGAATAGTGCTTCAGACTTTGAGAGATCACGAGTTGTACGCTAAGTTCAGTAAGTGCGAGTTTTGGCTAACTCGTATGGCTTTCCTAGGTCATGTTATCTCTGGAGAAGGAATCTCAGTGGACCCAGCCAAGATTGAAGCAGTGATCAACTAGCCGAGACCAACTACAGTGACAGAGATCAGAAGTTTTCTGGGTTTAGCAGGGTATTACAGACGGTTTGTAGAAGGGTTTTTAGTGTTAGCATCGCCGATGACGAGACTGCTGAAGAAGGAAGAAAAGTTTGTATGGTCAGATAAGTGCGAGCGTAGTTTCCAAGAGCTCAAGCAAAAGCTAACTACCGCACCTGTACTTACTATTCCATTTGGTCCAGGAGGATTTGAGATCTATAGTGATGCGTCGTTTAAAGGATTGGGTTGCGTATTGATGCAACATGGTAGGGTTGTTGCATATGCGTCATGTCAGTTGAGACCCCATGAGTTGAATTATCCGACGCATGACTTGGAGCTTGCAGCGATCATCTTTGCCCTTAAGATTTGGAGGCACTACCTGTGCAGAGAAAGATTCCAAATCTTTACTGACCACCGAGTCTCAAGTACTTATTCTCTCGAAGGAATTGAATATGAGACAAAGACCGATGGATGGAACTCCTAAAGGACTATGACTGTGAGATTTTGTATCATCCCGGAAGGGCGAACAAGGTCGCCGATGCATTGAGTAGGAAGTCTTCAGTTGCACATATGGTACTCAAGGAATGGAGTCTACTTGAGGGAGCATGAGATTCGGGTTTCAAGTTTGAAGTAGGCCACCTTTCGAACCTTATGGCCACCCTCAGAATTGAGCCAGAAGTTCGAGTTAGAATCAGGACGCTTCAGCAGACAGATCCAAGTGTTCAGAAAATCGTACAAGAGGATACAGAGAAGAGAAAAGCTAACTTCCAGATTTCTGAAGATGGAACATTGAGGTTCCAAGGACGGTTGGTTGTACTTGACGATGTGGAGCTTAGGGAAGAGATTTTATCAGAAGCGCATCGTAGCAGTTACAGCATTCATCCTGGTAGTACCAAGATGTATCAGAATCTGCGTCAACACTACTGGTAGTGTGGCATGAAGGCGGATATCGCCAAGCATGTCGCCAAGTGTTTGACGTGTCAGCAGGTGAAAGCTCAGCATTGCAAACCGGGAGGACTTCTGCAACCCCTTGAGATCCCAGAGTGGAAATGGGAGCATATCACGATGGACTTCGTGACGGGACTACCGAGGAGCCAGAAAGGAAATGATTCGACTTGGGTAGTAGTTGACAGACTGACAAAATCGGCTCACTTCATTGCAGTTCGAAGGGACTCGAGTTTGGATAGACTCGCAGATTTGTATGTACGTCAGATAATTCGTATGCATGGAGTGTCGGTCACAATTACTTCAGACAGAGACCCGAGGTTCACCGCCGCTTTTTGGAAGAGCTTGCAATCTGCTTTAGGAACGAAGCTGCAATACAGTACGGCCTATCACCCGCAGACTGATGGCTAGTCTGAGAGGACAATTCGGACTCTTGAGGACATGCTGCGAGCTTGTGTCTTGGACTTCAAGGGAAGTTGGGAGGAACAGCTTCATCTGGTCGAGTTTGCCTACAACAACAGTTATCAGCAGAGTATTCAGATGGCTCCTTTCGAAGCGTTGTATGGCAGAGCGTGCAGAACGCTAGTATGTTGGGAGGAGGTCGGAGAAAGAAAGATCACCGGTCCAAAATTAGTTCAACAGTCAGTGGAGGCAGTTGCAGTTATCAGAGACAGACTAAAGACAGCTCAGAGTCGACAGAAAAGTTATGCCGATAAGCGTCGGAGGCCATTGGAATTCCAAGTTGGTGAGCACGTCTTCTTGAAGGTGTCATCGGTAAGAGGTACTTCCCGCTTTGGCAAAAAGGGGAAAATGAGTCCGAGGTACGTAGGTCCCTTCGAGATTTTGGAAAGAATAGGGACACTAGTGTATCGTCTTGCACTGCCACCAAAGTTGTCACAAGTGCACAATGTCTTTCACGTGTCGATGTTGAGGAGGTATGAACCTGACCTGAGTCACGTTCTAAATTTCGAAGAATTAGATGTGGACGACAGGGTGTCGTACATTGAAAGCCCAGTTCAGATTGTGGATCGCAAGGAGCAAGTTCTGCGCACCAGGACCATCCCAATGGTCAAAGTGGTCTGGCAACACCATGGCACTGAAGGAGCAACTTGGGAGACTGAAGAGTCGATGAGAGAATTGTACCCCTACCTTTTTTAGCAAAGTGTGTAATGGTTTAAATTTCGAGGAAGAAATTTTTATAAGAGGGGAAGAGTTGTGAAATCCCGATTTTTCTCAATTTTATTTTTAGTCAATTGAGTCGGGCAATTCATCTGTGCATGTAGTTCGTCTCTCAGAGTTGGCCACTCACGAGGGAACTAGTCTATTGAGTGAAGTAATTAAGGAATTTTACCGCGTCAGACTTGGGGACTGATCACCCTCGAGTCGGATGCAAGAAAATTTCCCCAAAAGCTACTCAGTGGATTAGGCGCGTTGAAATCGCACCAGATTGAATTCAACCGTAAAAATTGAGATTGAATTTAGAAATTGGAAGCCTAGTCATGTCACACATCTTATTAAGATCATGGGATAATTTTATGGATTTTAATTGGATTCAATTAGAAGAGGATTGAAAGAAAAATTGAAGAAATTGGGTATACAATGATTTGGACCCCAGCGGAAATGATATTGCACCCATTGAAGAATGTTGTGGGAGAGAAGATAGTGGAAGATGATGTCATGGTGGGTAGCCAAAATGAAGAAGATCTTGACAAGTGGAGGGCCAAGATTTGCCCTTACACCCATCAACATCATCTTCTTCATTTGAACTTGGAAGAGAGAGAGAGAGGGAGGAAAAAGCTGAGAAAGAAACCAGCGAACCAGCCCTCCGTCCGCCTCCTTCGTCGCTCACCGTCCGCCCATCCGCCATTCGTCGCCGTCGTGCAGCGTCGTCGTTGCCGTCCCGCACGACCGTGCGTCACCCCGCGCCCGCGTGCCCATGCTCCGTCGACGCCGCCTCAGCCGTCTTCCTTCGTCGTCCCGAACTGCTCGTCACCGCTAGTCACCGCCGAAGACCCGTCGGAGCCGCCGCCTGCACCACCCGAGCTACCGTCGCCCTTCCCCGCCGGTTTCATGCCCGACCGGCCGCCATTTTAGCCCTCCTCCGCCCGCGACCAGCAGCTGGTTTTGTGGGTATTCCAGCTCGTTGAGGCTCGTTTTGGCCATCTTCCCGGCCCCGGAAGCTAGGCCCACCTTTGGAAAAGTCGATCCCGGCGTCGCCTCGTCGTTTTGGTCCAAGCAGCGAGTTAATCAAGTGAGTTTACCTCACTAAACCTTGATTAGAGTGTTAATTATGCCCTAAGTGTGTTTAGTTTGAATTAAGTAAGTTTAGGTGGGTAGATTAGTATATTTAATTATAAATGTGATTAAGAGATTGGTTTATGTTAAAGTGTGTTTAATTAAGGTTAAAATGAGTTATTTAAAGTTAAGCCTTGATGGGACATAATAGGATTTTAGTTTTGAATTATTTAATTGCTTCGAAAATTCTGGAAAATATAATATTATATTATAATCTGAAAATTAAAAAAAACGGAAAAATTAATTTTAACCCCGGTTGCTCAGAATTTCGTGCCGATCGCTGCTGTACATGTAGAATTCGAAATTGATGATTGGTTGTGGCGAATTGAGTGTGATTGCGATTTATGAGGATTCTTTATAAAATCCTAAGTGTGGAAATTGATGAGCGATTGGCTGTGAATTGCCACCTGATAAAGGTCGCGCCCAATCGGGCCGTGAATTACCACCTATTAGAGGTCGTGCCTAATGAGGCCGTGAATTACCACCTGATAAAGGTCGCACCCAATCGGGCCGTGAATTACCACCTATTAGAGGTCGTGCCTGATGAAGCCGTGAATTACCACCTGATTACAGGTCATGCCGAGTGGGGCCGTGATTGCCACTGGTTATTAAACCTTCCTATAAGGTTGGAATTGGAAGCAGTAATTGATTTGCTAGAATGACACGTAATCGGCCGAGTCGATTGATCGCTGAGACGATCCACGTGATTGAATTGTTCTGATGATGTGATTGTGCCTTTGTTGTTGGGTTATTAGAATTGCACGTGGTTGAATTATATAAACTGTGCTAACCTGCAGATGAAGGCTAAAGCGAGGTAAGTCTTCTTGATGTCGTGGCTAATCTACTCTGGGGCGTATTTACTTTCTAATAGGGGTTTAGGAGGGGTGAACTTGCTGAGACAAAGTCTCATCCCGGTTTGGGGAAAATATTACAGGATCGTAGATGGCGGTACCCTCGGAGATGAGTGGCCTGCCGACGGAGATTGACCAGACGACAGAGAGTGCTCCTGACCCTGGGAGTCCTTGGGTCTATCAGTTGGTTAGGACCCTCATTTGGGTCCAGGTGAACGTGCATGACAGAGTACCGTACATGTTTAGGGCTTGGTTTCATTCTGGAGTCGATGGCGTTAGGGTTGGCCCTCTGGATGGCATGGATATTCCGCTGGCTATGATGAACGCCATTTTGGGTGAAGGCGTGGCAGATCTTCTTGGCGGTGGAGTGATCAACGCCTCGCCCCCGGCCTCTTGGGTGACAGATCCTGAGGATGTGGGATCATCGAATAGGGCTGACCAGTAGTCCTAGGACTGTTGATTTTCTTTTTGGCAGACTGATCCATGTTATGTAGACTGACCTATTTTTGATGCACATAAACTCTGACCCATTTTTGGTGCATATAGTTTCCAGATCTTGTTGGTGTATGTAAGCCCTGGATTGATAATGATGTATGAAAGTATGTTTGTTTGATTTTGAATTGATTTTCCTACTGTCCTATCCCGTACGTTTTTGTCAGGGGTTTCTTAGCACGTTCCGTATTCGCATAATAATTTTAAAAATTGGGGTCGACGACACTACTTGGGAATGTCGCATTTTCATGACCATGGCGGGTTGTTTCACGTGTCTCGGGGTTCGGGGCGTGACAGTCTTCGTTGTGCCTATTGGCAATGGCAAATGGCAGAGACTTGAGCCATGTCAACCTGGTTTTAGGGAAGGTGGCCGAGAGGGTGTTGGTGGGCTGGGCCTCGAAATGTTGCTGGCCCCAATGACTCCTCTTAGGAAATGATTGTCATACCAGAAGCCTTGATACTTGTAGAGATGTTTAGTCAACCACTCTTTTTCTTTGGGTAAAGATGATGAGATGGGTACTTCTCCTTTGTCTGCTTCTTGACATTCCAGGGCAAATTTGTTCCTTAAGAGGCTCTTCTTGATTGGAGAGATAAGAAGTAATAGTGTTTGGCACCTGTCAATTGAGATTGATGGAAATGTTTGGAGCTTCTTCTTTTTCACTGATTAATGACAGTATCAAAGCTTGATTGCTATTCAAAGAGTAAAAGGAATAATTGTCAAAGACCTGATCTCGACCATGAGAGCTCCCTCACGATACATTACTTCAATGATGTCATCTCCTTATCATTTGGGATCATCCATATGAGTTTGCTCGATCACGGTTGTGAGTTCTCCCAAACTCACACATTGCATGATAGCGGGATTATCATGACCCTACCTCGATGCCATGGCACATCTTGATCGACGGTTTGAAAGTAAAAAAGAAACCAAACGTAAAAGTGAGTTTAAAGGTATTTCGACCATCATAGCCCTCTTAAAGATTCATCCACCAAAGATGGCATCACTTCATCTTTTGGCTTCAACCACTTTGAGTATACTAAATCATGGCTGTGAGCTTTTCGAAAAGCCCATGCCTCTCGCAACAGATTCATTTATTCTCTTTAAGTTGTTTTGGACAACCTAAATAGTATATAGGAGTTGCTACTAATCTTGTTTTTTTAGGCCGACTAGAATACCCAATCAAGGGTTGGAAGTGATTGCTCGATTCTTACACAACCAAAGATACAAGGTTCAGGGATCGCTAATGTATCTAATAGCACCCCTGCAATCTGTGTGTTACCTAATGTGTCAATGCATGTCTTTTTACGTTTCATGCATTTCTTAATAGAAAAGGTGATTAAGTGTGGATGGTTCTTTCATGTCATTCTACTCTAATGAACATGAAAGTAAAACATTCAATTTATTATAATGATAGTGCGAGAAAGTAAACACCCAAAGCATTTCAAAGAAAACAAGTAAAGTCTAATTATGTAATCATAAACATAAGAAAGTAAACCCGCAATTCGTCAGGTATTTATACAACATAAGAAGCTGGAAACATATATCAGGAAATGAATGGATGTTGACACCTAAATTTTGGCGACCCATTTAGACATTTAAAAAATTAGGGGTTAATTTTATCCCTGAAAAAATAAAATCACATGGCATATAGTTTAGGAACATTTTTGTTTATTTTATTGGACCGACGGCGAGTGCAAAATTTTTCACATATTCTGTTCAGATTCTTCACACATTTAGGCAATATACACCAAAGGATTATTTTCAAGCAAAAAGGAAAATTTTGGATGGGATATTTGATAAATACAAAAGGTAATATTGCGCGGGGTGCAATGATATATTCAGTGGTATTTTGCATGAGCAAAATTAGAAAGTAAAATATACCACGAAGATCCAATTTTTTGGCTTATAAAAGGGACCGCGTACGGACAAAGTTGAGGAGGCCACACATATTGATACATATGGCCACATTGAGGGGGGGCAATTCTGAATACACAGAGACACACCGTGAGATAAGAGAGAGATAGAGTGCTTCACCAAGCTTGGTCGAGATTCCCTTGCCACGTTCCCACCGGCCACATCGTCGCGCTCTCATGCTCGCAACGCTGCCCCACACCGCGAGACCACCATCGGGACGAGCTGCTGCACTAGCATCCTCGAGCTGCGTCGTGATCCCCTCTCGATGAAGCATCCGTGAGCCACGAATCCCAGCAGTTCAATCCTACAATTTGCTCCACCTTGACGCTCATCCAAGCAACATGTGGCGGTGGGTACATTAAAAAATTTATAAAGATGTGTGCTGATCAAAGAAGCAGAGAACACATCCACACGTCTGAAGAAAGGATTCCACCGCACATGAATTGACTCCGCTCTCGATGATCCCGAGTGTGATTTGCAAGCCACGGTGACCATCCCCACTCCTGCCGTCCGACAAGTCCAAATTTGGAAACGCGTGACATCAAAAGAATTTTGGTTAATTTGGTTCCCATATATTCTGTTGCCATTCCTTGAAATATTCTAATGTTGGTTGAATCCCCTGATATAGAAAACGATAGCCACGATTGGGAGGAGACGTAAAAAAAAAAGGGGGAAAAAGTTTCTCGCTTCTTTTTCTCTTTGTAGGTCAACGGAAGATCAATACAAGGGAACTCGATACCCTGAGAGACGAAGCAGAGCGGTGATTTTTGGCTTGGTTTGTTAGTCCTTGCAGCGAAACCGAAATCTCCAGCAATTTCAGGTCGGTGAGCAACTTCCAAAGAAAGTCCGGGCACTGCTTAGCGAGACCCAGATTTCCCATTGAATTTCATCCGAATCCAGCGAGCGAAGCCAGTCAAAATTTCCCCACCGTCTGGACCTTGAGGAGGGTACACGTAGCAAGGGAATCTCCACTTAGTCATCATCCTCCACCATAGATCTTGGTGCATATATATAAAAAGAAAACAAAGAAAGGTGTCTCCTAATTGTCTTTGCAAGTTCCCAGTGTTGCAGGCATGCCGGGAAGTCTCTGTCGTAAGGCTGGGAGTTAGCCGTGCACCTCCCCACCGCCTCGTGAGCCATCACTTGTCTCAAATCATCGAGGCATCACCGTGAATCCACCATCTCGGCTGCTGTCCAAGCCGAACCTCCGTCTGCAGCAGATCGCCACCACGATCCACTGCTAGTTGTCATCCACCACCTTGTTGCCTGCCGATTGCGATCCCGGTCCGGTTGCGCAAGGTCCAAATTTGGAAATCAATATCGGATTAGGTAAAATTTCGTTCTATTTGATTTCCGAATATTTCGTTTCCTCATTTGAAATATCCGTTGATGCATGTGATGGAAATTCCCGATACGCTATGATGTCCGTAATTTCGAGTGGCCTTTCAAATTAGGAAATCTTCCTAAATTCGCAACGTGCATATGATTGACGGTCCAATTTCATGCTCGAAATACGACCCGTAATCGCACGGAAAATCACCAATCCGATCTCACGCTCGAGATATGATTCGTGATTTTATTTAAAAATTGGCCAATCCAATCTCATGCGCGAGATGCGATTTGTCAATTTATTTCCCTAAATTAAATGGACATGGATGATATCTTGCTTGATTTGGTGCCGTGCTTTCTTGATGCCTCTATTTGATTGCTCCCATAAAAGAAAAACCCAAAAATATTTATTTGAGTTAGGTTAAATGCATGTTAGGATATTACTGGGTTTTAATGTTATGTTGCATGTTTAGGATAGGAAATTTATTTCGAATTTCTTAAATAAAAAATCCAAAAAATGCATTCATTTGGGATGTTAGTTTTTGTTTAATTTAAGTTGCATGTTTAATTATTTGGCAGTTTTAATTTCGAATTTCATAACAAAAAAAGAAAAAATTAGAATTAGGGCATTCTTTGCACGTCATTGCATATTATGATAGATTGCATGATTATTAGAAAAATAAAAATCATGTGCACGTCATATAGAATTAGTTTCATACAATGTACGTCATTTAGTGATTTTTGTTAGATGCATTTAATTAGAAATTGCCCGTCATTAGAATTAGGTCATTAGATTAATTTAGATTGCATGTTTAAGTGTTGCATTTCTTTAACTTCGAATCTCATGGAAAATACAAAAAAAATTATTTTTTAGAATAAACCCATCTCATGCTTTAGGATAGACTACATGCTTATTTATGTCATATCACTTAGATCATATAGCTAAGTCATGTCGTCATGTCATATCATTTCATGTTAAATTGGTGGCATGCATTGCATAATGCATGATTCTCTTAATTAAGTGAAAACAAAAAAAGAAATTGCGTGTTAATTAGAAATCATATTTAGGACTGCTGATGTGAATTCTAAACTAACCACGCAGATGCTTTCATTGCTATAAGGTAAGTCCTGCAGTTTATTTATTTGCTTTCTTGGGCGTTAAATTGGTGGTTTGAGCACCTGCATGAACACCTCACATGTTAGGGAATAAATTTAAAATCAATCAAAACTGCTTGCCAAATATTTTTCAAAATAAAAAGAAAGGTACCGAAAGGGCGTTAGAGAATTCTAGCGTAACCAAGTCCCCGTACCCTTAGTCTCTGGTTCGTAGGAGTAAAGTAAATCTCCCGTTACTTTATTAGGGTTTCTAATCGACCCACCACAAATAGATTAGTGGCGACTCCTAATTAAAAAATTTGCATGTTAAGAACTTGAACCGAAAGTCGCGAATTGGTATGGGCTTGGGAGAGCCCGAGTTAAGTCTAGGCTTAACAATCCATTAGCCAAACCCTAGGTGGTTCACCCCCGTAAAAATTTTGGTCGCGACAATGGATATTACAAAAGATTGGGTCAGATTCGACATTGACCATTCACCATCCTTGTGTCTTCGGGATTGCCACCTTCAAGGATCGCCTTTAGAACCTATCCTAGTTCTAGTCTAGTGCTAAAACTAGTGCAAAAAGTATACAGACAGGCAATTCATAGCAATCAAGCAATCATGCCATTTTGCATCAAAATATCCAAGAAAAGTAATCAACCAATCACAATTGACCTTGGGGTAAACCTTTGAAGTTCATGTGACAGCCTTCTTAATATGTCTACCCCAATTCATTTCTTGATAACTAATGACTATTAGACATCATTTGTGTTCGCAAATGGTGACTAATGTCATAAAGTCTCTAGGTCGAATTCTATGTGACATCCCAAAGGAGCTTGCGTTGTCATGCATCGCACCTAAGTCATTCATCTAGCAATCACATGCAAAGCATATAAATTGATGGGCATTCAAGTCATATGACATTGGTTCTCAATCAATCCAAACAAATGAGTGAACCAGCAAAGGATCACTTGTTCAAACACATGCACCATTAGATATGTTCATGCAACACATATATTCATGATAAACAGGACATCCAATATGCAATTCATGATACCCAAAATCGTTTTGCAGACAATTGACAATGGGTGATATCATTTCAAAAGATTTGATGAAAATGAGACATAACTTCATCAAATTATGGAACATATCTAGTCGTCAAGGCGAGCTTGGTGCATCATGGACACAACTAATCAAGCATCACAGATGTTCTAAATATGAACTAATACTTTGATGAATATCATGTCAAATCATAGTTCAATGAACGTCAAATAACTTTTCACATGGATATCACGTGTGCTATCAAAACTTAGGTAAATTCGAAACCATGTTAAGAAATCAGAATTTCAGAATATCCTGTCATTCTGGAATGGTTGGTAAAAATATCAAATCATGTTTTTATTTTGAGAAAATTGGTGACAACAAAGTTCGGCATGTCACGATCAATTCTCAAGAAGACAATATTATCAGATTCAGCATGCATAATTTCCTAAAAATTCAAGAACGCATGCATGTATGTTAGCCAAAACAACCATTGCAGAACAAGGCACAACCAATGGCTATTTCACCCTAGAATTTTTATGGTAGATAAACAGTATATGAAGAATAACTTTTATGAAGGAATCATGTCAAAATTATTAGCATATGAATTTCTAAAAATCCTAGAACATGAACAGGTCTAGCTTTGGTTGTAATATTGCGAATTCTGGCTGTAATGTTATGACTACTTAAATAAGAACTATCTTTTCGACCAAAAAAAAAAAAAATCAGGAACAGAACAGGGCAACATGTGACATTGACATTCTACAGCTGATCGACCCCATCAATTAATGTTCAAATGACTTCAACTTTTTATATGTTATAGACATGGATGTTGTGGACAACTTTCATTAGGACTCGACCCCAAAATCTATGCCTAAAAAATAGTGCAAAAATGAGAAGCAGCTAGACTTGCAGGAACATAACATGCTATTCCAATAAGACATGATTTCCAGAATCTGACTCAGCTTAGCAAAAATGTTAAACATAGCAAATGATAGTTGATAGAGGCATACGATATGTCGCTTTAAATACTAAGATGTCTATTACAATTGTCCATAAGGCATCATCGACAAATTGATTCATTAACAAGCCTACTCGAAGACATTCCTCTAGGTTGTCAGATCAGTAATAGAAACAGTAGCACAGTCTAGAATCGAACGCGCTTGATCCTATCTATATGACATGAGAAAATTCCACAATTTTTTGTGCATCTAGGTCGAAGTGTTAGGGTTAAATCACATAACACACCTAGCCTAATTCCATTCACATAAAATCACACAAAACCGTGAAACAGATCAGGTCGTCCAAAGCACTAAATTACAGCAATAATCACATAACAGAGCAGAACTTTGAACATGCAATTAACGGGGCAAACAGAAGCCGATCGGTGCAAACTTTATATCATTGAAAATCCCATGGCATATACTACGACTTTCATAAAAGACTCGAGGCCAAAAAACACATTTAATAGCTCGTTCCCAGACAATCAACAATCAGGTTATTCAGGTATCCGAATTGCATATTCAATCCAACCAAGCAATCATCCATATAAAATCTATTCAAACCTATCATCTATCAATCCTAAGCTCCCTAGGCATCAATATCTATTAATAAACACGTTAGATCGTGACTTAGATTGAGCTCTAGCCTCAGTCGTCTAGAACGACATCACTTCATAGAGCTCAAGTATGGATCATCACCTTTTAAGATTTTTGCGCAAATCGAGCTCAAGTGAGCTTCAGCCGAAGGACACCAACCCTCGAGGAGGTCCGGCACAGGACAGGGGTGCCGGAGGAGGCCGGATCAGTGTTTAGTTTACACCGGGACAAGCACAATAGAAGATCGGGCGCACAAGAGGCGATTGGCAAGGAATTGGCCACTAGAAGGGATTCTGATCAATCTTGGCGATAAGCTAGAGAATGGTCAGAGGATGCTGCTGGATGTCTTGAAGAACCTCAGGTCATCGAACGGCGTCGATTGACACTAGAACAACACTGGTAGGGAGATTCCATCTTTGCGTGACCAAGGAAGAACCGACCGTCGACAAGCGGTTTGGCTAGTCGCTAGAGGCAACAGGGACGCCAACAGGACTCCTAGACACCTAAGGGTGAGTGGCGATGGTGGAGTGAGGCTGGTGGTGGCTCCGATGAGCGGTCGCGTGCACGGTAGAGTGAAGAGGTCGATGAGGCAATTTGGAGGGAAAAGAGAGGGAAAGAGGAGAGAAAAGTGAAAGGGAAGAGAGAATTAATTTCTTAAAATGAGGTCTCCCTTTAAGTTTTGGAGGAAAAAATCCTCACATATTAGGGGACAAGATAAAATCTTAGCCCTCGGAGGAATAAGATTTGATCCCTTAGCTAACTAACCTTGATTAATTATTTAAGTTTGTTGAAGATATTTTGATTTAGGCACATGCTCATTTAAACAAGCTATGATTTCATTTCTAATGAACAATGCCGATCAATTCACGAACTAACTTTGAGATTAGGGACTAATCAAGGGGCATTTTTGTAATTTCGCAAACTCAAGGACTTGGGGGAAGGCTGGACAGGCCTAGCTTGGTCGGAATTGGACTCTCGCCATCGGAAAGTGGCCAGAATGGGCTTAAATCCACTGGCGGTCGATGCCGGTCAAACCAAGTTGACCCGATCATATCAGGTTGACCCGCTTTGACCGCGTTGAACTGGCTCGGCTTTCCTCTCTATTTTGTGCCAACTTTGCTTAATCTTGTTCAATTAAAATGATTATGTGCACGTGGAGTAGAAATTAAATCAATTTGTTCAAGATTGGGTTACACGGGGCGACCAATTGTGTAAGAAATATCCCAAATTGAGTCAATTTCTATTAAATCCAACCAAGGACAAGACTGACATTTGTAATTCAACCTTATTTGGCCAAATTGAAGCCTGATATCGTCAATTGGATGTTAATTTAGAATGGCCTAAGTCAAATTAGCTTGGTTTGAATACATTGACTCAAATTTCTAAGATTCAAGTAAGCTAAATCGACCAAATTGAAGTGTTCTCAAGTGAATTTCTCAAAATTAACCCTGAATTTGGATTCATTTTAAGAAAATGACTTGAATGAAAGTGCAAACACGCAATTCATGAAGACTTAATTTGGACCCATAAACCCATATCCTTGCTTTTCTACGGTTTCAATACTGCCCGTACATCATCGAAGATTCTCTCTCTCGTTGAGAGCTCCTCTCTACCATTAGGGCAGAGCTTCCTCTTTCCTTCCAATGGCAGTTGGCGCAAATTGCTCTTGGCTACCCCCATGATGCTGGAGTAGATGCTCACCCTCGCTGGTCTTGAGTACGCTTCAGATCTGGTGAGATGATCCCCGAACTATAATTTTTCCTTTTCCGAAATCCCATTCTCAAACACCAAAAACCCAAAACGATCACAAACCCTTTCTTTTCTACATTTCCAATTTCTCCACGATTTCTCCAGTTCAGCCGATAGAATCAACATCTTCACTCCTTCTGTCTAAGTCCCCTCTCTTGCTTTTCAATTTCGTAAACCTAGATTCAGTAGAGTTCCCTTCAATCCATTCCCAAACCGACACTCGAATCACAAATACCTAGCAAAGAAACCCCACTCTCAACCTCTAAGCTTCATCGGCACTTGAGATTGATGGAATCGGTGTCCCGTTAAGGCCGCGCCAACAAAAGCGCCTCAAATCCAGACCGAGAGCAACTCGGACTCGGGCGAGAACGAACAAGGGCAGCCGACAACCCGCAAATAGGAGAATGGAAGGTGAGACTGAGAATGACTTATGATTAGCTGCTCTATGTAACAGATTAGGCGATCTTTGGGCTGCTAGTGATGTTGTGGAGGTCTCCGCAGAAATCCCGCTTATCAAAAGAAAGGAATGTAATCTTACTCTGTTTGGCAAGCTATTTTCCAGACCTAATGTGAACTTCCCAGCCTTTACCACCACTATGAAGAAGGCATGGAAGGAAGACACAGCTATTTGCCAACAAAAAGAGCTAGGTTTATTCTCTTTCACATGTCAATCTGAGGAAGAGAAAGATAGAATTCTTAACACAGGTCCATGGTCCTTTGCAAGTAACCTTCTAGTACTAAAACAATGCAAACCAGAGATCTCAGAGCATTGTTATGATTATTCTTGCTGTGATTTCTGGATACATATGGGAGGAATACCTCCAGGATGGTTTAGAGAGGATGTGGTGGCGGACTTGGCTGAGAGAGTGGGACGCGTGGTGGAAATACAGATGGAGGCAAAAGGAAATGGTCCAAGTAAAGCAGGAAAGGTGAGGGTAGAATTGGACCTGAACTTACCTTTGAAATCAGGGGCCATACTGGATATAGGGACTAAGAAGTTATGGGTGGATTTTAAGTATGAACGATTACCTCATTACTGTTACTTATGTGGGAGAATCGGTTATTATGCTACAAATTGTGAGGAAATTCCCTATGAACAGACTAAATGGGCAGAGAATAAGGTAGGAAAATACGGACCTTGGCTAAAGGCAGAAATACGCGACCACAGCCCATATTGGGAAGCTTTTTATGGCAACATAGAGAAAAATTTTGAATCTGAAGAAGTCATTCCTGAGACGCCTGTCACAGAAACGGAAAGGGAACAAGAGGTGAGAATCATCCTAGAGAAACGGGTAATTACTAATCGCAACAAGAAAAGGGCAGATTGTCACCCTTCTAATTATCTGATTGGAGACACGGCTGTGGACCAAGGCAAAAAAGATAAAGGGAAGCAAATTATGAGTATTGACCCTCTTAAAGTTCATTTTCAGACGGAGGAAGGCATGAGTAAAAAAACTTTGAAGACCCATAAACCCAAGAAACAGAAAAGAACAGCAGAAAATGCCATTCTACTCATTGATGAGATGGAGCTGCTGGAAACACCGGTTCAGATAGTCAAGGAAGGAAAGGAATGGGCTTTGGTGGCTAGCCCCAATAAGTCACCGCAGACATCATGAAAATAATAAGCTGGAACTATCAGGGGCTGGGCAACCCCCTGACGTTCCAAGAGCTTAGAGCATTAGTTGCTCTTGAAAGGCCTACACTGATCTTTTTAATGGAAACAAAGAACAAGGAGTCAATGGTAGAGGGTGTGGTAAAGCGTCTAAAGTTTCAAAACAGCATCATAGAGAATCCGGAGGGCATTGGAGGAGGTCTAGCACTTATGTGGAGTGACGAGGTGGAAGTTAAACTAAAATCCAGCAATAAATCAGTCATAGATGTCGAATGCCTTGACAAGACTAGTGGGTGTCTTGTGCGAATCACTTTTATCTATGCTCCTACCAACTATGGGGAGAGGATACAATTATGGCACAAAGTCAGGCAAATTCACACACAGAACATTCTGCCATGGATATGCATGGGGGATTTTAATGAAGTTTTATATGCATGGGAGAAGGCAGGAAGAAAGGCAGCAGATTATAATCATATGGCAGCATTTCGGGACCTTTTGAATGACTGTGGCTTAATGGATATGGAAAGCAAAGGATGTGCCTATACCTGGGCAAATAAAAGAGCAGGAGAGGATTTGGTGAAAAAAAGACTAGATCGAGCTATATGTACCATGGACTGGCGGGTGGCCTTTCCAAATGCGGAAGTGCAAGCTCTCCCAGTTGTTGGTTCGAATCACAGCCCACTTTTAATAGTGCTGCAACCAGAAAGTCAGAAAAGGAAAAAACAGTTCAGGTTTGAAGCTTACTGGATGGACGAAGCAAAATGTAAGGAGCTTATAGAACAAACATGGGACAGCAACCCATTCAATGACAGAAGCTTTTCAGACAAAGTGCAAGAAGTCTTGAAAGAACTAGCAAAATGGAGCAAAACCAAATTTCAAAACGCAGCCATCCGCATCCGAGAGCTAAAGAGCAGATTAACAGAACTTACTAATAGGCACCCACAAAATCACAGCAAGAAGGAATATCAGCAGATTGTGGATCAAATTGAAGCTCTATGGAAACAGGAGGAAAAGTATTGGGGGCTTCGGGCGCGCATAGAGTGGCTAAAATGGGGAGACAAAAACACAAAGTATTTTCACGCCACAACAATGCAAAGAAGACAGCGAAACAGAATCAGAATGCTGAAGATAAATGATGATACGTGGTGCAGGGAGCCAAAAATGCTTAAGCAACACATTAGCGAGTTTTATCAAACACTTTATGAAACCGTGGGTAGGAGGGATTTCCAGCCAGTACTCAATCAATGCCCCAATCCAGTCAATGAGGAAATGAACACATCTCTAATGGCAGCCGTAACAATGGAAGAAGTAGAAAAGGCAGTCTTCCAATTGGGCGCACTCAAAGCTCCAGGGCCTGATAGGTTAAATGGACAATTTTATCAACATTATTGGGAGGTTCTACAGCAAGGAGTCTTTCAGCTAGTGCAGAAATTCTTTGAGACAGGTACTATCGATCCCATCCTAAACCAAACTCACATTTCCCTCATACCAAAGGTCAACAATCCTGAAAGTATAACTCAGTATAAACCTATTAGTCTGTGTAATTTCAGCTATAAAATCATAGCTAAAGTGATGGCAAACAGGCTAAAGAGATGGCTACCAGAACTTATTACTCCTGAACAAAGTGCTTTTGTGCAAGGGAGGCAAATACAAGACAATATTCTGATAGTTCAGGAAGTTATTCATCAGCTAAGAATCAAGAAGAGAAAGAAGAAGTTTCAAGCCATTCTGAAATTAGACATGCAAAAAGCATACGACAGGGTGGAGTGGGATTTTCTGAGTGAATGTTTGCTGACATTAGGCTTTGATGCAAGATGGGTAGGGCTAATCATGCAATGCATATCAACAGTCACTTTTAGTGTGAAAGTAAATGGGGAGCCTATGAACTACTTTAAACCATCCAAGGGATTAAGGCAAGGAGATCCTCTCTCACCTTATCTGTTTATATTAGTTTCGAATGTTTTATCATGGCTAATACAAAAGGCAATGGCAGATGGGAGCTTAAAAGGCATAACATTAAACTCGCATTGTCCTACCCTATCACACCTCCTTTTTGCAGATGATTCTATCTTCTTTTTGGATGGGACTATCTCAGAATGCCAAAATCTAGCTGCTGTCCTCAATCAGTATTGTTATGCTACAGGTCAAAGAATCAACCTCAACAAATCGGGGGTAAGTTTTAGTAATGGCTGTCCTTTGAATCTGAAAAGAAATATGGCATATGAACTACGAGTCCCAATTATGGATAAAACAGGGAAGTATCTTGGTATTCCAACGGACTGGGGTTGTTCAAAAAAAGAGATGTTTGACTGGATCTTAGCGAGAGTAAACATGAAAATGGAGGGGTGGAAAGGGAAACTCTTGTCTAAAGCGGGAAAAGAAACGCTCATCAAAAGTGTTGTACAAGCACTTCCTCAATATGCCATGTCGATCTTCAAAGTTCCCGTTTCTATATGTAAAGCTATTGAAAGAAGAATCTCTTCTTTTTGGTGGAAAAGAAATGATACAAGCAGGGGGTTGCACTGGAAAAAGTGGGAAGAATTGAAAGTGCGGAAGGATGAGGGGGGTTTAGGATTTAGAGACCTACTAAACTTTAATAAGGCCATGTTGGGAAAACAAGCTTGGAGGCTTGCTCAATGTCCTACAGCCTTATGGAGCAAAATATTTAAAGGAGTTTATTTCCCAAATGGAGATATGTGGAAAGCAGACAAAGGGCAACGTCCATCATGGGGTTGGCAAAGCATTATGGTGGGAAGAGATACTATTGAAAAGGAGGTTCAATGGAGGGTAGGTGATGGCAAGCAAATTAAGATACGAGAAGATAAATGGCTGGAATTTGGAGTGATTGGTGGCCCGGCAAACAAAGATGATCCTAGAATGGTGGCTGAACTTATAGATGATGAAAACAGGGGATGGAAAGAAACTGAGGTGCTGAATCTATTTGATGACAGAGTGGCAAACGAAATTCTATCTCTCCCATTAAGCCCGAATGCGAAGGAAGACACCCTAGTGTGGAAGGGTAACCGAACGGGGAGATACACAGTTAAAAGTGGATATAATAAAGCATGTGTACAAGCAACAACAGCAGAACAGAACAGAGCAACAATATCCTTTCAACCTCCCCAAACATTATGGACTAAGATATGGAAACTAGCTATCCCCCAAAGATACGCATCTTTATATGGAGTATTTGCCATAATGCAATCCCGACAAGGGAGAATCTCTACAAACGGAAGGTGTTACTCGACCCACTTTGCTCGCTTCCGCAACACGCATCCAAAAACCACCGAACACTTATTCCTCCTCTGCAAATGGACAAAGAATATATGGATAGATCCACGGATAAATCTTACTTGCACACCTAATCTCATAACCCGGTTTGACAAATGGCTATTGGAAAGTTTTACAGGTAACCAAGCCTTACCTGAGGGAGAGCTGGTGGCCATGGTCCTGTGGTTGGTGTGGAAAGCCCGAAACAACGCCATCTTCAGAGCACAGAAGCCGAATCCGAACACCATAGTGGACCTCGCGCAAGCATTTCTCCAGAACTTTAGTAGATGGCAACAAAAAACAGAGGATGGAGAAGCCAAAAACTAGATCTTACAAAGAAAGTGGAGACCGCCGAAGGATGGGAAGATGAAATTAAACGACGACGGCTCCTGGGTGAACGGCGAATCGGCAGGATCGGTAGCTGGAGTCTTGCGGGATCAAGAGGGGAACTTCATTGATGGCTTCGCGCAAAAGGTACGAGCATCCTCCCCCGTTCAGATCGAAACCCTAGCTATATTGAGTGAGTTGGAGTTTTTGAAGTCAAGACAAAGAATGTAACGTGGGCGCGAAGAGTTCGTGCAAGTACATCCAGTTGAAGTGGAATGTGAAACCGATAGTTTAACAGACAAGAAAGTATAGTGGGTTTGGGCCGAACCTCCATGGAATGTGAAGCCCATAGTAGACAAATGCAGAAGTCTTCTCCTCACAGCCAAAGGGACGTCGCTTACCTACTGTATGCGGGACGCCAACAACGCGGCAGATCTCATTGCGAAGCTCCACAGAACACAATCCCTTCCTCCCAATTGGCGATTTGCACCTCCTCTTGCACTATCGGAAATTATATGTGCTGAATACCACCCATCGAACTCTTGTAGTAATCGTATTTCATGAATGCAAATATCGCTTTTGACCAAAAAAAAAAAAATTTGGACCCATGATTAGGGATAAAATGCCAATTTTCATTTGGGCTCAACAAATCTCAAAATTAGCCGCATGAGTGAATACTAGATGACCTCTAAATCAATTTTCATAAAAGGAACTAAGCGAAAATGTGAACAGAATGAAAATAATTTTATTTTTGGTTGATTTTAAACCTAAAACCTAAAAATTTGGAAATTGAGGTTCTTAATCGATCTTCGTAAATTTTTCAATGCCAAAAGCAAATTGAAGCTAAGATGATGATTTAAGGATTTTTTTTTTTCATTTTTCAATTTTTTTGGTAAGGTAAAAAAAAATTTGGTAAGGAATCATTTTTCAATTTTTTGTTCAAAAGTTTGACCAAAAGTCAACCTATCAACCATTTAGTTGACTTTTTACAAAAAGGTTAATTTTGTAATCAAGTCTTTGAATTTTTTGAAAATTAATGTGGCCAAAGTGATATTAAGGCTATTTAGGACCTTTTTATGCAAAAAGTCAATTTCTAACATGGGATTGACTTTTCGTCAAAATGTTAATCAAAAAGCCAATTCAAAAATCAATAATTTAACTTTTCGGTTTTTTGATGAAAATGGTTAGGAAATTACCTAAAAATGAAAGGTCAAAAAAATGAAAATCGACATTTTTTATTTGAGAAACGGGCTCCGTTGCAATTAGAAACCGTAAACTTGAATTTTTTGCCTTTATCGATAGGTCGGTTAAAAATCATATGTCAACAACAATAACAAAATACACATCACAGCTAAAAGGATAAAACATCTTTGATATCATGTAGATAACAAGGGCACTTTGAAAGAAGAAGAGGAGAGAGAGAGAGAGAGAGAGAGAGAGAGAGAGAGAGAGAGAGAGAGAGAGAGAGAGAGAGAGAGAGAGAGAGAGAGAGAGAGAGAGAGAGAGAGAGAGAGAGAGAGAGAGAGAGAGAGAGAGAGAGAGATTGATTGCACCGATAAAACTACGGAAAAAGCTTTGCCTCGTTTGATAACAAGCCTAGCTGCACTTCTAGTAGTTAAAATATTATTTTCCACATGATCATTAGAAAATAGTAAAAAATAGTTGTGGTAGGGAAAAAAGGTACTTAAAATGGGATTAACTAAATTAGTTACAAAACCTAATCCGGTTATTGTGCATCACGTTCTAATCATCCTAAACCCAACTAATGAGATAAGTGCATTGGAAGTCCTAAAATTTATCATGAAAATGCAATTAAGTCCTAAAACTTTCAAAAAATGCAATTAAGTTCTAAAACTTGTCACAAAGTACAATTAAGTCCTAAAACTTTCAAAAAGTGTAATCGAGTCCTAAAACTTATCAAAATGGTTCAATCTAAGTCCTTTCATTGATTACACTTTTTGAAAGTTTTAGGACTCGATTGCACTTTCGAGACAAGTTTTAGGACTTGATTGAACTTTCGTGATAAGTTTTAGGACTTGATTGCATTTTTTGAAAGTTTTAGGACTCAATTGCATTTTTATAATAGGTTTTAGGACTTCTAATGCACTCATCCCTAAACTAATTATAATCCCTAAATCATAAACCCTAAAACCCTAAACAACATTTTCTTGTGGGGCTTTATGCGGACATGTTAAGTTTGCTTACTCTTATAGGAAATTGCCAACTCTTGTTTTAGTCCATTTGCCAATATTTGTTCTATTGTTTGAGATTGCTAACCGTTCCAATACATTATCGAGATTTACTTACTAAGGTCACAAAAAAATGTGCTTTGGTGGCCATAGCTAAAAAAACTACAAAATATAAAATATTGCATACTTAATCTTCAATGAGCTCACTTGTTAACTTTATAATGCTGATTGATAACCTTGATATACGAGATCTGATATAGTATATAGTAGACACAGCGAAATCTGACAAAGGCAAAAAGGAGGAAAAAAACAGTTTATTGAGACAACATAACTATCACTATTTGTTTAGCCTAAGAAAATTGCATTGGATTAGTCCATTTGTGTGAATAATATTCACATTCACCATTAAACTTTTTCACCTTAGTTACCACTATAATCTTAGGATCCATTCGTTTCGCGAAAAATATCATGTTTCCGGAAAATATTTTTCCGGAAGTCATTTTTCAGGAAAATGACTCTATTTTTCAATGTTTGGCCGAAGCCTAAACTTTGAGTGGAAAATATTTTACACCATTCGTTAGCTAATTTAATCGTTTGAGAAAAATTATCATAAATTGAATTTTAATATTTTTAATTGACCTAAAAATTACTTTTATATATTATATTTTTTTAAATGAATTTTTAATTATTTGTATTTTTAAAAAATCGCAATTTTTATTATTTTTTTCTTTCTTTTTCTTTTTCTTTTTTTTTTTGTCTTTTCTTTTTTTCTTTTTTTTTTCCTTCCTCCTTCCTCCTCCTTCTTCCTCCTCCTTCCACCGGCGCCGCCTCCTTCCTCGCTCGACGATGGTCGGCTTCCCGAAGGCCGACCAAGACTCGGTGACTAGATCCGATGAGCTCGAGGCTTAGCCAATCTCGCCCGAGCTCGCCGCGAGCTTCCCGGGCTCTAGCGAGCCGCGAGCTCGCCGAATCTAGAGGCGGAGCTCGGGCTCTCTTGGATCAAGAGCTCAAGCTCCGCCGCGATCCGGTGAACCTTTGGTGAGCTCGGGCAAGGCCCGAGCCCCGCCTAGCTCACCGGATCCGGCGAGCCGCGAGCTCTACCCCCGTGCCGTGAGAGCTCCGCCTCGCCCAATTTGGCGAGGCCCGATCTCGCCTTCGCCAAATCGGGCTAGGCGAGCCTCACCGGCCTAGGGTGAGGCTCAAGCTAGTTTGCGGCCGGTCGCCGGTTGCCACCAAATAAGAAGATGAAAAGGAAAGAAAGAAAAGAAAAAATTAAAGGAAAAAAAAATTAAAAACTCGATTTAAAAAAAAAAAGAAAAAGAAAAAGAAAGCATAAAAATAAAACGAAAATGTATTGGTAAAAAGAAGCAAGATGGAAGAAGTTATAGAGAACGTTTTCCACTTCTTAAAAGTGGAAAATATTTTCCTCACTTTTAAAGGTATTTTTTCCAATGATGGAAAACATTTTCCTTGACTAGTTCATTTTCCATGAAACGAACATCGGAAAATCTAGAAAACGTTTTCCCGGAAGTTATTTTCTACGAAACAAACGGACCCTTAGTCATACTTGTCAATTTGTATATATAAATCAAACCTCATTTTAAAATTGTTTATTAAACAATTCTGGGACAAGCGTGAAAGGTATAAGATAATAAAGTGAAAGATGTTTTATATTTTTTTGACAAGATCATTTTCATCACAATAACGTCTAAACAAAAGAAATTAGAGACGTAGGCTTGATGTTTGAATATACAAAATCTTACATAAAATGCAATAATTTACATTTAACTCTAAGCTTACCCAACCCATATGAATTAATCGATAGTCTGTATTTATAGATTTCAAATGCTTGTGCATGTGGAAAAAATGATTGAGATATCACATGGCACTGGATATGGATAATAGAAGTGCCAATGGCACGTAGTTTAGAATCAAATTTTTACAAATGATCACTCCTAAATATTTTAAGCTCATTTGTTGACTTCAAGATCGATAACTTAACTTCGAAAGATCTTATCTCATGTTATGTTAAAATATAAATAAGAATAATTCTAATGTACATCATCAATGTAAAAGTTAATTAAACAAGTGGTCCTATCCACCATAGATTTGAAAGAGTGGGTAGTTATGATCTTCAAAATCGATGATGTATAAGATTGCTAGTGTAAAGTTTTGTTTAGACAATATATACCCCATTTTCCTATAAATATATCCTTACATGGTTTTTTAATTGATCCACGTGGCAGCCCGAAAAAATAAAAAAAAAATCCACGTGGCACATAGTTCGAGAAATGGTTGGCAGAACAGTGCATTATTCTCTCTCTTTCTCTTAAACCTTTCGCTGTCGCCGCCTCTCGACCTCCTCCTCCTGCAGCTTGCCTCTTTGCCATGCCTCTCCTCTTCCTCCTTTCGACACCGGCGGCCGCAACTACTTTCTCATCGACTCTCTCCATCTCTCCTCATCTTTCATCACTCGCCATTTTTCTTTTTTAATTTGTGGTAAACTAATGCCTTCAGCAATGTTTTCCACGTATTCTAAGGGAAGCTGCTGAACAATTTATTCACAGATTCTCATGCAAGCTAAGTCACCGACATCAGTTAAATGAATGGTTTTAAAAGGTTTTACAATCAAAATGATCGTTCACCAAGTTTTATAACTAAATGGTACACCTTACAATAGATCCGACAACTCTCGCATCTCCGTCATCATACATACATTCCTTTGTGAGAAGCCCTTTTTTCCGGTTAAGTTTCTTTCTCCAAATTATTTATTGTCTGACTTGCACCATGCTGATTGCCAAAACTTCTAATGAATCATGCAACAGACAGAACTCCGAACAAGCACGGAACCGAGAAAAAATGTGATAAACCCGTCATTGATAAAGGAGGATCATTGCATACCAATGAGATGCTTTCGTGAATTGTCATCGCCGGTGACCGGAGGACACCTTTGTGTATGCAAGTACGAGGTGAACGAAGAGAGGGCGAGAGAGGGAGGGGTCACTTAGGAAATGTTAGACATATTGATGAGAAGTAGAAGAAGGGTGAAATCGTTATGAATGACCCCTAAATAGATGCTTCTCAAGTCATTTTTTAACCTTCATGACAGAATCATTAACATGCCTTTAAGACGGTGTAGCTCCAGATTATTGAGGAAAGCGTTATGATCTCTCTCTCTCTCTCTCTCTCTCTCTCATGAAGATTATTACCGTTGCAGCTCCTTGGTTATCCTTGTGGGACGTTAAGGATATGTTTGATAACTATTCTGTTATTAGAAATAATTTTTGCCCAAAAATGATTTTTCTTTTATTTTGTTCCAAAAAACAATTTCTGAATTTTTTTAAGACGCTTGGTAACTGCGTAAAATTCTTATTCTTGGAATAGAAATGTGTTTGGTAGGATTTTTAATTTTTTTTGTTTCTTTTAATTTCTTAATACTTTTATTATATTTTTCTTTTTTTTCCTTTTCTCTTCTTCTTATTCCTTCTTTGTGGCCAGTTTGGCAAGCTCACTAGAGGCTCGCTTGGCCACTGCTAGCCTCGGCCTCACAAATTTAGGTGAGGCTGAGCCTCATCGATGGCCAGGCAACCCTCACCTAGCCTGGCGAGCCTCGCCTAGCCACTAGTGAGGCTTGACCTTGCCCAAGCTGCACGAGGTTGGCCTCCCTTTGGCCTGATGAGGCCGAGCCTCACCTAACAATGGTGAGGCTCAGTTCGACAAGCCTCGCTGTGACTTGACGTCGCCAGGGGCCGATGACACTCCCGCGAGGTGGCTGACCATGGCTGAGGCCAACAACTAACTAAAAGGAAGAAAAAGCAAAGGAAAGAGAAAAAAAAAAAAAGAGAAGAGAAAAAAAAAAAATAGACTTAATTGTAAGAATTGTTTACAAGAACAAAAAGCAACTTTTTTCTGTTTTGTGATTTTATTCCAAAATAATTTTTTTGAAAACAAAAAATATATATATTTTTATTCCCAGAAATAAAAAATTTATTGAATAGATTTCTCTTCTTTTTTTTTTGTTTTCAATGAACAAAATAATAGAATCAGTTATTCCCAAAAGTGTTATCAAACAGCCTTAATTTTCCGTAGAGGAAAATGCTTAACTGTCATTACTCCAGTCAAAGTGACAATGAACTTATAAGAGTTCAAGGGAAAAGGAACCTAAAATTGTTAAAGACCAAAATTCAAATAATTACAAATGTGAAATGATATTTGATTGATTTGAATCTTCTATTGCGTTTGAAGGTCATTCTTCTTTTTATTTTGTTTGCGTCAATCTTCAATCACATTTTAAGGAAGTATACTTCCATTACTATTTTTCTTTTATACCAGTTTAAATATCTAATGTTATATATAGCTTCCTGATATAAATATTATAAAACGTATGAACTTATAAGAGTTAAACTCTATCTTTATTTTAAGATAACATGGATTCCTCGTTCCCTATTGCCATGATATCTTTGTCATTGGCATCTTTTATATTATAATTTTTCTCATTAAATCTTGTAATACTTTTTCATCAATCCAATTACTATAAAAAGGAATTCCATTTTTAAAAAAAAAGGAAAAAATTGGTTTAAGCATATCCAATTCAAGAAAAATGTAATATTTTGATAAATAACAACTAAAATACGATCTTCAAGTACCATCTACTAGTGTGCGATTAAAGCTATAAGAGACTAGTAACCTTTGTTTTTTGTAATAAGAGACTTACTTGTTTTTCAATGTGTAGATAAAAGATAACAGCCATTTTGTACATGATCAAGAAACATTAAGAGAATTTATAGTCCACAATTTATATTCTCCATATACCTAATAATTGCTTATCTCATTTATCAATTCTTAGATATTATTATTCATTTGCTATAAATTATAAGATATGAAATCGAACACGTTTGAAACTAGCGTTTGACATTTAAGGGACTTGGCTAGCATTTGATATTTACGGTTGCATCTCAACATTTTGAAACTAATCCTGCGGTTGCCCATCCTAAGCAAAAGAGAACTTGTGGTCCTGCTCGTTACTATTCGTCTGTAATTATACTAGCCAGTCTCGCAAAGAAAAATCAACTAACGAGAAAAAAGAGCCTAACGAAAAGACTTGACTTTTTCCAACAAAGTTGAGGGGACGTCTTTTAAGAAAATAAATAAATAAAAAGATAAAGGAATGATTTTGACTTCGGACGAAAATAAAGGGACAGCAGTGATCATTTTCCTTTAGATAAAACTGGGAAAAAAGAAAATGTCGATCCCATGATACTTTCTCCATCCGGTTGCCCACCCCACACAAATTGAAACTTGTGGTCAATGCTGCGGCTTCACAAATTCAATATAACCGTATGGTCATGCTAGCCGGACTCATTTTCTATTCCGCGTAACCTCGCAAAGATATCTAAGCATAAAATGCATGAGATACAAAGATTTCTAACTGAACTTAATGTATGGATGTCGATTTAGTTAAAAACTATCTAAATTTGTCAATTAAGTCTTAAATCTTTACGTGAAATTTCAATATAATCTTCCGGCCAACTTTTATTGAAAATCACTAACATGGTGGTGCCACGAAGGACAGCTGGCAAAGATTGAACAATCACATCATTAATTTCCAACGAAAAATGACCAGAAAGACTACATTGGAATCTCACACAAATATTAATGATCAATTTGGTAAAATTAAAATGTTTATAATGGAATTGGTATCCGTATAATAGGTTTAGTATTGATTAGGTAATTTTTCTAAGAAAAACGTTGCTAATGTTGATTACAAAGACTCCTACATATAGATACTCCTGTCCTAATAACTAATGTTCATATGACATTTTTCATTAGGTTAAGGAAAACACGATACCGTTAGAAATATTAAAAGTATATAAAAGTGAGCAGTTCATACAAAAGCAAACCTTTTATTTTCCCTACAAAATTTTAAATATCCCCTAAACTTCAATTTTTCAAAAACACGTATGTGAGAGTATATGTTAATATTTATATATTTTAAAATTTCCAGATGCTCGAAATTAAGATAAAAAAGTCAAATACATGATTTAAATTACGAAAAATTAAGAAAAAGTCAAATGTTATTCAGACAAAAACGAAACCCAAACGTGCATGGCTGTTCCCATACGACACAAATAACTGCCTTGTCTTTATTTTCATTCCCTCCGCGGTCTCCATCGCCTCCCCCTCGTCTAGCCGCGAAAATATCCAGGCTTTAGCCCACCCACCAACCGTTCGACGAAATTCCTAAATGGAAGCAACCCAGCCCTCGCTCTCTCGACCCAGATTCCAACCCAACCCCTCTCCGCTTCCGCTCCAACACCCCACGGACCACCCGCGCCCATTCGTCTCCGTCACCAGAAGACTCGCCCTGTCGTCCTCACTCTCTTCCCTGGTCTTCTCCGCCTCACCCACGATCCTCCGCCCTGGACCTGCAAAGGCCTTCGACTTCGGGTTCGTCAAGCCCAGCCAGACGGTCAAGGACGCTGTGGGCATGGTCCGGGGCCATGCAGGGTCGCTTCTGGCAGTGAAGCCCCTGCTCAAGTTGGGGTCGTGGGAGGAGGCGCAGAGGGAGATGCGCGAGAGCTCGGCCCTCCTAAAGCAGGACGTTTACACGATCATCCAGAGCAGGCCCATGGGCGAGAGGCCAAGGCCGAGGAAGCTGTACTCGGACCTCTTCAATGGCGTGTCAAAGATGGACTACGCCATGAGGGATCGGGACAGTCCTCTCGTGTGGCAGTGCTATGAGAAGATCAGCGCTGCTCTTGAGGAGATTTTGAGTTTAATATGAAGTCGGTTGATTTATAGCAAATTATCATCATGAGCTAGTAAAGTCCGCAACATGAAATCTCTCAATGGACAAAGTTCAAGAAGTGTCAAAGGAACTCGCAAAATGGAGCCAAGATAAGTTTCCTAATGCGACCCGTCGGATAAGAGAGCTGAAGCAGACATTAACAGAGTTAACAAATAGACCTCCAGAAAGATGCAGCAAGGAGGAATCTCAGCAGGTTAGGGGTCAAATAGAAAAGCTATGGAGACAGGAAGAAAAATATTGGGGGCTCAGAGCGCGCATAAATTGGCTCAAATGGGGAGATCAAAACTCAAAGTATTTCCATGCCACAACAGTATAAAGAAGGCAGCGAAACAGAATCATAATGCTGAAAATAAGTGAAGAAACTTGGTGCAGGGAGCCGAGCTTTCTTAAGCAACATATCCAGGGCTTTTATCAAACACTGTATGAAACTGTGGGTCCGAGGAACATCCAGTCCTAGATCAGTGTCCTAGCCCAGTAAATGAGACAATTAATGCACACCTCCTGGAAAATGTGAGAATGGAAGAAGTAGAAGAAGCGGTATTCCAACTGGGATCAACTAAAGCTCCTGGTCCAAACGGTCTAAACGAGCAATTTTATTAGCACTTTTGGGAGGAAGTAAAGCATGAAGCTATCCAGCTAGTACAAACCTTCTTTGAAATAGGTATCATCGATCCCACCCTCAATCAAACACATATCTCACTAATACCGAAAGTCAAAAATCCAGAAAGCATAACCCAATTCAGATCTATAAGCCTATGTAATTTCAGCTACAAAATCATAGCAAAAGTGATGTCAAGCAGATTGAAGAGATGGCTCCCATAAATTATCACATTTGAACAGAGTGCTTTCATGCAAGGTCGGCAAATCCAAGACAATATATTAATAGTGCAAAAAGTTATCCACCAACTCCAGATCAAGCAGAGAAAAAAGAAGTTCCAAGCCATTCTGAAACTCGATATGCAAAAAGCGTATGACAGGGTAGAGTGGGATTTTTTGGAGGCATGTTTGCTGAAAATGGGTTTTAATACAAGATGGGTTGGACTGATAATGCAATGTGTCACAACAATCACTCTTAATGTGAAGGTAAATTGGGAGCCTATGCAATTTTTCAGACCATCAAGGGGATTAAGGCAAGGTGACCCTCTCTCACCTTATCTATTTATCCTAGTATCGAATGTATTATCGGGGTTAATGCATAAGGCTATGGCAGATGGAAGCCTCAAAGGGATAACCTTGAATAGACACTGCCCTACTCTATCACACCTATTTTTTGCCGATGATGCTATTTTTTTCCTTGATGGGACTATTTCAGAATGCCAAAACTTAGCAGCTGTCTTAAACCAGTATTGTTTCGCCACAGGCCAAGCAATCAATCTCAACAAATCAGGAGTATGTTTTAGCAGGGGCTGTCCTCCAACTCTAAAAAGAAATTTGGTGCAAGAACTTCGAGTGCCGATCATTGACAAAACAGGAAAGTATCTCGGAGTCCCGACGGACTAGGGAAAATCAAAAAAAGAAATGTTCGCTTGGATCCTAGCTCGGGTAAACATGAAGTTGGAAGGCTGGAAAGAGAAAATACTATCCAAAGCAGGCAAAGAAATGCTGATAAAAAGTGTAGTGCAAGCTCTACCTCAATATGCAATGTCGATCTTTAAAATACCCATCTCAATATGTAAAGCAATCGAAAGAAGAATTGCATCTTTCTGGTGGAAACAAAATGACAAAAGGTGCGGCTTGCACTAGAAGAAATGGGAAGTTTTGAAACTGAGAAAAGATGAGGGAGGGCTCGGATTCAGAGATTTGACAAATTTTAACAAGGCAATGCTGGAAAAACAAGCCTAGAGGCTATCTCAATCCCCCTCAGCTTTATGGAGCAAAATTCTGAAATGAGTCTACTTTCCCAATGGAAATATATAGAAGGCAGGGAAAGGGCAGCGTCCATCATGGGGTTGGCAAAGCATTCTGGTGGGGTGAGAAGCGATTGAAAAGAAGGTTGAATGGAGGGTAGGTGATGGCAAGCAAATAAGAATTCGAGAGAATAAATGGCTAGCATATGGAGTTATAGGTGGTCCAGCAAACAAAAACGACCCTAAAATGGTGGCCGAACTTATAAGCAAAGAAAGCAGAGCATGGAAAGAAACAGAAGTTCAAAACCTGTTTGAAGACCAAGTGGCAAACGAAATACTCTCCATCCCTCTAAGCCCAAATCAGGAGGAAGACAATCTAGTATGGACAGGGAACAGGTCCGGAATGTACACAGTAAAGAGCGGATACCACAAAGTGTGTGCGCGAACTTCAGAAACAGAACAAAACAGAGCATCAAGTTCATTCCAGCTCCCTCGAACATTATGGACACAGCTATGGAATTTATCTATCCCCCCGAAGATGCGCATCTTTGTATGGAGTATATGCCAAAATGCAATACCCACACGAGAAAACTTTTACAAAAGAAAGGTGTTACCTGACCCAATATGCTCGCTCTGCAACGCACACCCGAAAACTACCGAGCACTTGTTCCTCCTCTGCAAGTGGACAAAGAATATATGGACAGACCCACGGATTAATCTCATGTGTAAATCCACGCACATATCCAGGTTTGATAAATGGTTGAAGGAAAGCTTCGACGGCAACAACCACTCACCCGAGAAGGAATTGGTGGCGATGGTCCTCTGGTTCATATGGAAAGCTCGCAATAGCACCACCTTCGGAGCAAGTTCGCTGGACCCGAACACAATCATCGATCTCGCACAAGCACACCTCCAAAATTTCAGAAGTTGGCACAACAAAAACGAAGCCAAGAAACCCACAGACCTGCACTCACCAAGAAGATGGAGACCGCCGGAGAGAGAACGCTGAAACTAAACGTTGATGGCTCGTGAGTACCAGGAGAACCAGTCGGATCTGTCGCCGGAATACTGAGGAATCACGCCGGACAGGTGGTTGATGGCTTCGTGCGAGACATTTGAGCCTCCTCACCCGTGCAAATCGAAACCCTAGCGATTTTGCAGGGGCTGGAGTTTCTGCAACTAAGAAAGGAGTCGCACGTGGAAGAAGCCGGATCTGAACAAGTTCAAACAGGGAAAGTGCAATGTGAGTCTGACTATTTGACTGCAATGCAAAGCCTTATGGGCTGGGCCAAAAACCCCTGGAACGTGAAGATCATTCTTGACCAATGCAATAAAATACTAGCCCAATCAAATACGATGCAGGTGGTGTATAGCCTACGTGAAGCCAATTTAGCTGCCGACTGGTTAGCGAAGGCAAACAGAACAAAATCACTCCCTCAAAACTGGAAATCTAGTCCTCCTCCAGCTCTTTCGAAAATCTTATGTTCGGAATCTTACTTGTCACCTTCTTGTATTTCTCGTAATTATGAATGAATGTATCTACATTTTCCGACCAAAAAAAAAATCTCTCAATGGATGTTTCTTTGCTTTTACATGTAATGTGGCTGAGGAAGCTGTCCTCAGACCTCTTCAATGGACTTTGGATTATACCTTGATTGCGTAGACTACTAGCTTGATTGAGCTAATCGGCCACCCAAATCTTCAAGATATTGTGGAAATTAGCTCTTCAAGGTTTTGAATAGTAATCGTAAGGTCTAAAGCGAGAAATAGGCTCTAGTAAGTTCAAAATGATCAACTAAGAATAATAAAAAAGATTGAAGTGAACAATGAGAATTTGACAAGAATTGGAGGAGCTCCAGTCACCACTAGCTCGAGGACAGGTCAAGGATTGTGGTTGAGGTGGTCGGGAGGTCAAAGGAGGTCACTGAACCATCGGATCGACTAGCTAAAGTCACCGGATGCAATACCAACGTAAAGCATGGTACCTGAGACCGAGAGGAAGATCGGCGACGATTGATGGCTTCCGATGAGAATTGACAATGGCGATTGTTGTGACCAGCAAGGTTGTGAGGATGATCGGTGTGCTGGTTGTTTGTCGAAAGGAGGTCAACAGTTGATGGAATGGACAGTTGAAGTCCCCTATCAAAGGCTTTCGACGACAATTGGTGGCGGGGAGACCTATGATCGGCTAGGGAAAGACTTCAATGACAATAGATGACCAAAGGTTCATCGGAAAAAGGTCTCTGAACTGCCGCATCAAACTTCTCAACTGCCATGGCCTCCTCATACTTGGGGAAGCTCGTGGCTGCAACGGAGGCCAACAGCAAGGTTGACCACGCATGGCCATTTCGCAAGGCCAAGTCGGGAAGGGGAGGGTGCAAAGGGAAGAAGAAGTGCAAAAATAAAAGAGGAAAACCAAACCGATCTGAACTAATCTGAATCGTGTTTTCAATTTAATTTATATCCAGTTCAGTCTGCGTTTCGGTTCGAATCAAGCACACATCAAAACGGTTTGGTAATGTTTGGATTTCTAGGAAATTCGAGCCGAACCAAACCATTAATGCCTCTACTGAGGACCACGATCTCTCATAATCATCCGCAAAACTCCCCAATACTTGACAATGTGCTTAATGAATAGCTTGACCACCTCCTAATCCTTAGATGCGAGCAGAACGTCATGTACTTGGAGAATCGATCCACCATGATAATGAGAATCCAATACCCTTCAAACTTTGATAGGTTCAAAATAAAGTCCATGGAGATACTCTCCCATGTATGCTTCAGAACAAGAAGTGGCTCAAGGAACCCTGGCTACAAACATTGCTCTAGCTTGTCTAGTTGGTACATAAAACAAGTCTCCACATACGCTTCAACATTGTCCTGCAAGTGAGGTTGGTAGTATTGATCCTCCACAAGCATCATGGTGTGGTGGATCCCTAGATGACCTACCCACCTAGAATCATGATACTCATGCGATACTTCCTTCCTTGGCTTCCCATGTAGTGACACATATAGTTGCCATCACTTCGTGTAGAGAAGATCATTCACACTAAAACTATCGAGTCTTGCCCTTCCATGCATACTCAAGGAGAGCCTTGGTCGTTAAGTTGTGTTTTAGCCCCTTCTTGATACAGTCGATCAATGGGCACTCAAGTCGACGTGCGGTGACTGCCAAACCCAACTTTTGACTAAGTGCATCGGCCATAGAGTTGGCCTTCCCTAGAAAATCTTGCCATCAAGCTTGCTTTCGACTTAGCTTCTTTTGGGTCTGAAAGTAGCTCATGATCACATTGTCCATCCTCACACGAACTTAGATGCCTAGAGATAGTGCCTCTATATACAAAGGCAATATACCACCGCAGTCATCTCCTTCTCTTGGACCATGTATCATCATTCGATATCATTGAGTTGTCGAGACTTGAATGCCAACAAGTGTCCATCTTGCATAAGAACACCACCAATAACATAATTTGAGGTATCAGTCTCTATCTCATAAGACTTGGCATGATCAGGCAGCATGAGCACTGGCTCATCAATCATAGCTTGCTTCAATAGATCGAATGCCTTTTGGCACTAATCCATCCACTGTGACGGCTTCACCTTCTTTAGAATATCCATGAGTGGCACGATGATGCTCAAATAATTCCAGATAAAGTGCCAATAGTATTTTGTGAGGCCAAAGAATGACCTCAACTCTGTCGCTTCCCATTCCACAATGGCTTGGATCTTGGCCGCATCCATCCACACTCGTCCATCCTCGACAATGTACCCCAAGAATGGGACTTCTTTGCACACGAGCACACTTCTCCTACTTAACATACAAATCATTCTCCCATAGAACTTTGAAGACTCGTCTTATATGCTCAATATGTTCCTCAAGTGTCCGATTATAAATTACACTATCATTAAGGTAAACTACTAAAATTGATCAAGGAATGGGTGGAGTGCTCCGTTCATCAAGGTGCAAAACGTAGCCGGAGTGTTGGTCAAATTGAATGGCATGATGAGGAACTCGTACGATCCATACCACATCACACAAGCGGTCCTCGGCTCATCCCCTTTGGCAATTTGAACTTGATAGTAATGCAATCGGATATCAAGCTTGCTAAACCACTGTGCTCCTCAAAGTTGATCGAATAGATCCACAATGAGTGAGATCGGGTACTTGTTCTTGAACATTAGCTTGTTCAGTGCCTGATAATCTATGCACATATAGGATACCCATTGTGCTTCTTTTGGAACAAGACTAAGGCACCAAATGAAGCTTTCAACTACCGAATGTAGCTTGCATCAAGCAATTCCTTGAGTTGCTTCCTCAACCCTTCCAATTTGAGGGGCGCCATGCGATAAGGCGCCATGGCTAGTGGTTGAGCATCCAGCACCAACTTGATCGAATGATCTAGCTCCTTTCGAGGCGGAAGTTTCTTCGGCAACTTAGAAAGCATTACATCCTTAAACAAGTTGAGGACTTGGGTTACTTACATTAGGACAACACTCCTTTCACCCTTACTCTCCTCAACCTTCAAGGTCGCCAAGAAGATCTCATCGCCCTTTTTACTCCCTTTGTGAGTAGTATGGCCGATAGCATCTTTCAATTATGGCCTGACTCAGGATGGATCAAGATCATGCATTGGGAACACGGATGCAAGATGCATATACAATCAGCAAATGACATAATACGAGCATTTATTCTATGTAGGAATCCAAGAACTATAACAAAATCATAATCGTCAAGAGGGATTACCTTGATAGTCTCCTTGCTAGTCCATGGATCAATGTGAGCTCCTTGTTCCTAACCACATCACTAGTCAAGACCTCCTTGGAGTTCATGGTCTTGAGCCACTTGACTCCTCCTTTCTTGACCCGAAGATTCAGCTTCTTGGCATCCTCTTTCAACATGAAGAGATCGAACGCCCTAGTGTCCACAATCCACTCATTGTGCTTCCTCCAATCTTCACATCCATGAACATAATTCTCTTAGGCTCCTTCACCTCCTTGGACTTGATGGTACTTAGGATTTGCAATGATCCCTATCGCGTCTCCTCTTGTGATTCATTCCCCTTGCACAAGGCCTCCAGCTTGGCCCTTTTTGGACAATCTCAAGCCATATGTGGACCATCACAAAAGAAATATTTATAGGTGCATACCTTCCTTTGTCCTTTGCAGCTTGACTCTAGTTAAGCTTTAAGAGGGGCTGATGACAGTTTGCCTCCATTCAGGCGATTGAATGTGCCATAATCTCCCCTGCCATTAACCTTGTCCTCTGGACAACTATCAAACTTACTTGTGAAAAGTGACTTGTATTCCACAAGGGTCTTGACCATGATTATGGATGTTGTGAGATCATTTGCATTGCGCCGTTTGAGTTCTTACTAGACCTACGATTTGAGGGTACTCATGAATTGGTGATATGCCTACGTATCATTCATAGAAGGGATTTGGAGTAGCAATTCCAAAAATCGCTTCACGTACTCATAAACTCCTCCCTTTTGCTCAAGGCGCTTGAGCTCATCTTAGCCATCTTTCTCCGCATAAATAGGATGATAGTTTCATCAAAATTCCTTGATGAACATAGTCCACGTGTTGATAGGTTCTCCACTCCTATCATCCGACTTGTGGCGCCACCACAACAATGCATTATCAACTAAGTATAAAGCTACAATTTTTACCCAAGATGCATCGTCGTTTATTCCCGTGGCTTAAAAATACTACTCCATGTACCATTGGAAGTTGTCCATATCCTTGGTCACCTGCGATGTAACATCCTGATTTTGGGTTCTGTTTTCGATTGAATAAGTTAGGCTTTTCATCGACGCGCCTATAGTTCTTTTCTCTGAGTTGGCCACTCACGAGATAACTAGTCTATTAGAGGAAACCGTTAAGGAATCTAAATGCGACTGACTTGAGAATTCAACTAAGAATTAACTACTTGACCATGCTTATCTGCAAGGGTCATTACGACACAGTTAAAAATCAATTAGAGATCGAAGATAGGTCAATTCGACTTAAGTATGTGATTAAGTGTGGGTGATTCCACCTGATCACAAAATTTTTGTCATTGGCACTAGACCGATTTTTCTGTCATTTTAGTACCCCGTGTCAGTATTTGAAATCTCGAGATTTTTACGATAACTAAGAGTCGTCAATGTGTCAAAAATGTACAATGTGACTCGAAAAAAATCAACCACGGGTTAATTGTACTAAAAATTCCTAAAAGCTACCCAGTAGGTTAGACCCCGCTAAAATCACGCCAGATTGAAATTAATTACAAATTTAAACATGATTTCAGAAATTGAAAGTTCTGTCATGTCATGAGTCATTTTAGGAACGTCGACTCATCTTCCGAAGATTTTTCTGCAAACCGAGATTTTCAGCGAAAAATTCAAAGTAAGGTTATTTTGGTCCGAGAAAATCAAAGGATCATTTTTTGTTGCATTTTTGGAATTGAAGTTGGTTCAATTGATGAGAAAAAATCATGAGATGGACGATGGCACCTTGGCTGATTTTATGGGGGCCAATTGAGCTCAAATTGAAGAAGATTGGAAGTGGAATTGAAGAGGCAAATGTCCAAATTCGTAGCCAAGGGGGGAGCAACCTTTTGGACCATTTCAATGGCTTGTTGGGGAAGCTTGGGAGTGGATAATGGCTGAGGATGATGGCTGAGTAAGGTGGGGGCAAGCAATGAGTGAAATGGAGAGGTGTTGAAGCCTTGGAGGCCATTTGGGGTCCCCTCTTCAGCTAAGCAGCCATCTTCTTCCTCCTTATTCCTCACTTTCTCCATTGTTGAAGTATTTTGAGAGCTTGAGAGAACCAGAGAAACTAGCCCTCATGTCTCTCTCTCTCTCCCCTCTTCAACCCCAAGGAATTTGCAACCCTCTCTCCCATGTTTTCCCTCCCTTCCTGCTTTTGCTCCAGCTGACCTTCCTCCGAAAACAGGAGTTGATTGTTGGCTTCCCATGCGAATCAGTGCTTATGCCACCCACCATTGTCTTTAGAAGGCCCAAATCGTACGGGAAGAGTCGGCTGTTCGTCAATCGGAGCCATCGACTGACCCACCGGCCGGCCAGAAGCAACCGCTCGCGGACTGCCTCCCTGTACGCCCGCTTGCACTGTTTCGCCCTTGCAGCCTGTTTCCTCCCATTTCAACCCAATCTCCACCTAGCCCAGCCACCAGCAAGTCCCCCTTGACCCTCAGGTGCCGCCAGTAGCTGGCCAACCTCTCGCCGAAGCTCCGGCCAAGCCGTTCAACCTCTCTCCTCCTCTGGCAATTTGGTTTCCAGGAGTTGCAGAGGGAGTCCGAGGTTGTTGCTGCTGTTTCAGCCCTGGGACCGCCTTGAATTGTTGTGGTTGAGGTTCCCGAACGTAGCCTCTGTCGTCGCCGCCGCGTCCGTGTCTTCGACCCACTTAACGAGTGAGTTTAGCTCATAATCCATCGATTAGTGCCTAAACTTGCTTAGGGTTGGTTTAGTTAGGGTTAATTCTAGTTTAGGAGATTTAATTAAGTTGTATTAACCGTAAGATATGTGGTTAGATGGGTGGTTAAGATTATTTTAGCTTAATCTTGTTTTATTAGCTTAATGATACTTATGTGCTTAATTAAGTATATTTAGCTTTAATTGATTGATTGTTTTGCTTTAATTAATGTTTTGCTTAATTTATGAATTTAATTTATTACTTATTTAATTTTGGAAATTCACTTTTCATGTAACATTGTTTATAAGTACTGTTTATATGCATTGTTCATGTGATACTGTTCACAAAGTATTGTTCACACACACTTTTCACGTGCACTGTTCATCCAGAATGTGAAAGGTTGTCTAAATGCATGTGTTTTAATCCTATGAAGTGAATGGATGTGTAAATGCATGGGCATCCGCATGAATCGAGTGATTTTCTTAAAAAGAGAAATAGGTTTTGTCCAATGGACATTTGAAATAAACCACCTTTAGGGGAAAACGATTTGAAATTGTATAAACAAGCATGTGTGCATTGGCTAAATGCTCATAGATAGAAAGGGAATTGTGGTGGTGTGCTTGCATGATCATTTAGTTGAATCCGTCCCCTGCTGTGTGTCGGTTGGGCGATGCTCCTATGTGGAAAGCCCTCGACAAAGGATATTGGTTGCAGTAGAAGCTGGATCGATGCTCCTATGTGGAAAGCCCTCGACAAGGGATATCAGTCGCAGCAGAAGCTGGACCGATGCTCCTATGTGGAAAGCCCTCAACAATGAATTCCGATCACAGCAGAAGCTGGACCAATGGTCCTATGTGGAAAGCCTTCTTGAGGTAGACGTAACCATGCTCAATGGGTAAGACAACGCCTGATTATGCCAGAAGACCATCGAACATCGAGTAGGCTGTGCTCATTGAGCCGAGATTAAAAATATGGAACGCATGATTGATTGAGTTAAACGTGTCGGATTATGGGACGAAATTGTGTGACACAGTATGAGACATGTCATAACGATTTGGTCTTATAATCAAAACCTTTGTGAATTGCTTGAATGAGTGTTAAGATCATTGTGCCTTATTATGGGGTAAAATTGTGTGGCATGGTATGAGACATGTCATAACGATTTTCACCTTATAATCGGGGACCTATGTGATCAATTGATGCATGATAGGTGGCGCACTAAAGTGCAAGAGCGTATGAAAATCATGGCATCATTGGTTGAGTTATGTATGAGTAAATCACATTGTTTATGGCACACATGCATGAATCGATAATGTGCAGGGTGTAGCAATGGCCAGGTGAGATCGCTTGTGATGCGACTTGTATGCGATTGTTGAATTGCATCATCTAATGGCTATGTACATTGCATGTATTGTGCCGAGATATATCGTGCAAGGTATGGCATGCTGAGTAAGGTTGCATGTGAACCGACTAATTGATTGTTAGTTGGCCCTAGTTGTGTTATTTATTGATTGTTGGTTGTTTGTTAGTCGTCGCTTTGTTTATGAGATGATTCTAGAGAGATACCCCGAGTTGAGTTGGTGTACTAATTGAGGTTTAGGGGGTGAACATGCTAAGACATTGTCTCACCCCGTCGTGGGCTTATCTTTTCAGGTCCCTAGTGTAAAGAACCCAGAAATTGAGGTGGAAGGGTCATGAGTATGGATGGCTCAGTAGTTCTTTTTTAAAATAGATCTCCTGTACATAGACCTTAAAGTTGGCCTTTTTTTATAAACTAGTCTGTTTATGAAAAGTGTTTTGGCGAAAATGGTATCCTGCTTTTCTATCTCATATTTGTGTTGTCTGGGATTTTATTATACGTTTTCGCATGTGCAATTGAAAGAAAAGGGTCGGCGACTCACTCTAGGACATCGCATTTCTATCGACCGTTGAGGGATGTGCGCGCGCTCGAGGTTTGGGGCGTGACATACGAGCCCTTGAACTCCTTTGGCTTTGGCGTGTCCACTTATGGATTTGCTTGCACAATGATCACCCGTTCATGTGTGCCGCTTTGACCTCTGTGAGCTTCCCCTTAAACTCGGTTATTTCCGCGCGCATGGCCATCATCATGGCCTCGAAGGCATCGTCCTATTGTTGGAGTTCTTGGGTCAAGGTCCCTAGCACCTCTCCACGAAGCTCTCCCATGCCGATCTTGAGCTCTTGTACCTCGACCATGAGCTCCTCCCTTCCGACTTCCACTCCTTCAACGGTCTAGGTCAAATCCTCAACTGATCCTTAGACTTTGGTGACAATGAGCTCCATGTTTGTTAGTCAACTCTCCAAGTCACCCATTGGATCCCTCGAACTTAGTAACCACGGCCCTTCTTTGCCTTGGCGCCACCCTTCTTGGTAGCCCTTTCACGATCCTCACGATCCTCACCTTAGATGATCACAACATTAGAGAGTGAATCACAACAGTAGAGAGTGAATCAACCATTGTGCCTTGAAACGAACTTGCTCTAATACCACTCGTCACAGATCGATCGATCTAGTTTTTCCTAACTTGGGCAGCCTTAAGAATTTCTTCCTAAATCAACTCTACACCACTCAACTCACGACAATCTTAGAGAGAGAAACTCTGGATTTATATTTCACTTGTGAATGAGACGATATAATGAAAGGGAGAATGCCTATAAATATATATACAAGGCAAACCGTATCCATAAATCTCTTATCGATTTAGCGGTGGAGATTATATCTCCTTAACTACCAACTATCCGCATTAATTACATCTGTATACAATTACTATATCGGTCACTCCCAAGAGTATTCTATAACACTTGGGAAAATAATAGGACTTCAAAAAAAGGTTGAGGGTTGCTTGTTTATGAATGGGTCTTGACCTTCGTTTAGAAAACCTCTGGAACGTGTCACTTCATCAGGTTGTGACAATTGCTTCCTTATTTCAATGTATTGATGCTCGCATGCCTTAGCTCCTAATCTTCCCCCGAATATTTGTCTTCCTTAGGAGGAGAGAATACCCTCTAAGTTATTTACATTCGAGAAATGCCAAAGAGACCTCAAAAGAAGTAGTTTAAGGTCATACTCAAGACCAAAATCGATTTTAGATATTTCTGCAGAAGCTTTTCCAATGTAGCCTTAATAATTTGTCCTCCCACGGCTAATTAGGTGGGGAGAGAGAGAGAGAGAGAGAGAGAGAGAGAGAGAGAGAGAGAGAGAGAGAGAGAGAGAGAGAGAGAGAGAGAGAGAGAGAGAGAGAGAGAGAGAGAGAGAGAGAGAGAGAGAGATCACATTTGCAAATCTGACCAATCTTTTTTACCATTATATATCTAAATATAATTGAATGAAAGGAAAATTTCAAATAGAAGTCTAAAATGCACTCATTATTTAAAATAAGCATTTGAAGTTGACATTGTGTCAGGCATGAAATGGCTATACTAATTTCAAAGAAATGTTTGACTTTTGGCTAGTTAAGGGTAGTTTCATCATTGACTTTTCGGCTAGTCAAGGATAGTTTCATCATTTACCTTTTTTTGAATTTTTTATGTATTTCTCTTTTCCTTTTTCTGGTTTTTTCTTTCTTTTTCCCCAATAGCCAATCTCAAATGATGGCCGATCGTCGACGATGCCCAATAGGTGAAGATCACCTTGCCAACAACCAGCAAAGGACGACCTTGGTGAGGCCATCCTCACCAATGACTGATGAGGGCTTGCTGGCCATTGGGGAGGCCTCCCAACGGCCAACAAGCATCACTATTACCTACACTAGCTATTGTCCAAAAGAAAAGAAAAAGAAAAAATAATTTAAAATTAATATTGTCTTTGGTTGAAAAATGCCCTTGATCGACTAGAACATCTCACCGACCAATGAGGTAAGACTCTTATTTCAAATTGTCATGGTCTCTTCATACCCTTATTGGAGACCAACATGATAATTCCAAACCTTTTATTCCTTTACTGGAGACCGACATGATAATTCCAAACCTTTTATTCGACATAAGCTCCAAGGCCTTTATTTGGAATCTCCTCGAATAAAATAGAGAAAAGAGGGTGGACTGCTTACGTGGCGCTCCTCCAAACCAAATTCTATTTGGTTTGATTTAACGCATTAATTTAGTAAATTATTAAAAGTGCCAAAAAAGATGACCCAAACGTGAAGAAATGGAGTAGGAAACGGCAATCCCGCCCGCGGGGGTGTTGGATCCCAATTTCTGGTCAGGAAAGCGGGGCCCACCTCCCCCAACTTCCGTTCTCTCTCTCTCTCTCTCTCTCCCTCGTCTCCTCCCTCTTCGTCTTGCTCTCGAAGGCTCTTCCGCATCCGCGCACATCGCGACGGCGGCGATCGACCGGCACTCCTCCTCCTCCTCCTCCTCCTCCTCCTCCTCCGCCGCCGCCGCCGGGGATAGCTCCATCGGCGCCGTATCCGCGCCGCATCGGTCGCAGTAGAGGGAGAGAGCGGGAGAGCGAGAGGGGGAGAGGATGTGGGTGTTTTACCTGATCTCGCTGCCCCTGACGGTGGGCATGGTGGTGTTCACGCTCCGGTACTTCGCCGGCCCGGAGGTGCCCCGCTACGTCCTCTTCACCGTCGGCTACGCCTGGTTCTGCTCCCTCTCCATCATCATCCTCGTCCCCGCCGACATCTGGACGGTACGCGCCCTCACGGATTACGCTCCTGCGATCCGATCGTATACACCCCGTCCCTTCTCTCTCTCGCGCGCTTGCATGTCCCGTGCTTTGATTCCAGCTCGCGGTAGCTCCGAATCAGCGAGATTGTTCCTGATTTCAACCGGTTTTTCTGTCGTCGGTTGATTGATGAATGCCGCGTGAACCGCGTTAGGTGTGATATGTGTGCCGATGCTGTTGATGCGCTCGTGAAATTTGAGGAAGGCGAGAGTGGAATCACGCAAAAGCAAGGCCTCAGCTGTGGTAGAAACTAGGCTTCTTTTTTTTTTTCCAGCTAGTCCTGCGATTCTGTGCATATTGCCGGGCTCCATTCGTTCTTATCTGATGAATTATTGTTTATTGCGTTCTTGTTTTTTATTAGAGATACGTTTTGGGTTTGGTGCAAATGCTCACCCTTGTTTGAATGGTTAATTAAGTACTTTGAACTGTCAATTGCGGAGTTTTATTACATTTGTTATGGTTCTGGTTTTGTATTGTGTTACCTCTTAATCTGAAACTGGAGGATCTATGCCATACCCATTGATTTGCTGACTTTATTGAGTTATTACAGTTAAATTGCCTGTAGCGATTCTTTCATTGATAAAATCTTGTAGGCCAGGGCATTAGATCCTGGATCTCTGTCCTTTAATATTGGTATTCAAGTTGCCAATCTCAACTTAGGATGCCTTTTTCATCTGGATAGCTGCTCATAGAAACCTGTTATGAGCTGCTAAGGAAGAGAAACCTTAATCCTTAAGAAGGATGGTCCGCTCTAGACCAATGCTTTATCCTTAGGCTCTATCGCGGGGGGGGGTGGGGGTGAATTGTAGGTTTAATTTGCTTAGATTTCTGCTATGTTACAAAAGCGACATATTGCTGGGTTTGAATCTTTTGATGAAATCACAGATGACCTCGGTCCTTTCAAATCATGTAGCTACCCACTCGCCTCGTAACAAATCTACAAATACTTGCTAATTGCTGAGGTGGCTGTCATGTAACTTTTTAGTAGCATATGGTTAGTTCACATCTACATAATTTTCCATGCCATAGACATGAAGGATGATTGCTGCTAGCTGCCAAACCAACCGAACTTCATCAATCCTGCCTCAATCTCATAAGTCAGCCAAGTCCAAAGGTAGAAAACCCCAACTGTCCCTACCACCTTTTTTTTTTATGTGGAACTATTTGTTTCATCAAAATAATGATTGGTCTGAAGAACAATTTCTTCAAAATATCTGTCTCCTTGGCAGTGCCATTTGATTACACCACTTTCTTCTTTGATCTCTCACATTCTAGCCTTGCTTTTAGACTAAATGTGGTTTTGGATAGAAAATGGAGAGCTGATCCTAGGTGGGGATACTCATTGCATCAGTATGGTCCACTGGTGCAATGCAAACAATTACTTAAAATAGATGAGAGTTACCCTTTTCTGGTTGTGTTCCTATACCAAAAATCAAATACTGTCACTTGGGAGATTATTTGTGATGTCTCAAGTCATCTATGATGTTGAAATGAAATTCCAATGATGAAGAATGAGTTAATCTGCATTATATCTCGTTCCACTCCTTTAAGCAAGTACTCCTTTAAGCAAGTTTTGCCTGATGTTGAAATGAAAAGTCAATGACAAAGAATCAAGTTGAGCGGTATAAATCTCATTCCGCTCCTTTAAAGACTCTCTCTTCTGTTCCCTGAGAATGCTCTTGAGTATGTTTCTTCTTAGTAACCAGGAAATCTAGGGCCTCTAATTAAATTTTAGTTCCTTTTTTGGTAGTTTTTCTTAAAGCTCCTTTTGATCACTTTTGTTCACACCAAAAGAAATCCCAGACGCTGACGGTTGTGTACCCTCATACGTCATCCATGGATGAAGTAGCAGAGTAGAATTGGCATGGTCTTATTCTCTAGAAAGAGCACATCAACTAGAATGTGTGTTCTATCTCCTGAAAGCAGCTTTCAAGGTCTCTCTCTTTTTTTTGTTTTTTTTTTTATGCCACACATACTATGAGGGAATATAGTTTAGCCTAGTTGTGCCACTGTGTAATCGTTGGTGTAAGTTTTAGCCTGTGAGGCAATGTATGCATTGTAATTGGTGGGACTTTGATTTTGAAGTTTCCTATTTGACTGTATTTTGATGTTGATGCATTAATCCCCAGTATTGTACTTTTGTGGTTTTAGCAGGTTAAGAGAATATCTCATATGTTTATCTCATGGGGAGTTGACAAGTTTCTTAGGCTTCTTGTGAATTGCTTTTCTGTGGAAATCTAGTACGCTATTTCTGTGAAATTTACCAGCCTATTTAAACTATTTAGCCATATCTCCCTGGCCCAATTTTCCTTTGTGGATACAACTTCGTGTGGAACCGTAAAGTGTGTTTTGCCCCTCTGTTTATGATTGAAAGGGACTATCAAAAAATGTATAGATAAATAGTGATTGGATTAGAAGTGAAATTGGCTCGACTTCAGGTTGATCCTTATACTGGCATAATCCCACCTTAAGGTAGTGATCTCTTTTTAGCTAAATCAAAATGTACCTCCACTAAGAAGGGGACTAAGGTTGCCTCATTGGCACACTTGTGGTGCATTATACCAACCTGGGGAGTTTTTGTACCCATTATTTAGTTAAGAGAGACATGGGCCCCTGGGAGTTCTCTTACCTAATTTTTAGCTTAAGTAGATGTGGAGGGTCTAACAATGTCACATGCTGATATCACTCAAGTGCAAGTTTGGGTTTTCTAATAGAGAAAGAAGCAAAGCAACCATTCAATGCTATATACTGTTAATTTGTCCACTGGCTGATAGGTTCATTAATGAGAGAATTAACTTATGTTATAGAAAAAATTATCAACAATGAAGTCTAGCAATTTCGAAAGATGATTTGCTTCCCCCAATGATGATATTTTGGGCCAAATTCAATAGAGATTGACTGCAAATGTTATGAAGTTTAGCATCTTTAAATTGATTAGGATAGTAAACGGGTCATTTAACAGACATCCACAGCCAACCATAAAGTATATTGATTTATTCATATACTTCTAATCTTTAGGCTGCATCTTAGATTAAGATATTACTGATCATATAGATTGTTTAATTCTCCTAGTCATGTATGAGAATGATGAATATAGAAAGTTTCCAAATATAAGCCCATGCAGTGCATGATCATGCAACTAGTGCTTTTGATGATTAGAACTTTACCTCTACTTCAATCTAGAGTCTCATTCCTCCTGTTTTTCATAATCTTGCAAGTATGCTCCATACTGAATTCATTTGGTGTTATTACTTTGGATCTATATCATTTCATACAAACATCGATATGTACCTTTTAATCTCATTATTTTGCTTCCTCATTGCAATATGGCTGCCGAATATTCTGGGTCTGAGGGAAGAGTGTGTTTCCATGAATTCCTGGTATGGATTTTCAGTCGCTTGTGACTGATCAGGCCTCTAGTTCACTTCAGTTGACATGTTTCAAAGCTGTAGGTATCGTGTGTTGATTATCAAGCAGATTATGAAAGGATCCTTTCTGTTTGAGGGAATCTTGTTTTTATGCTTTTGTATTAGCTACTAGAATGATGGGAGGTCGGATGTACATATCACAGTTCCATCTACAATAATTCGTAAACGTGGTATTTTGATTGACATTGACTTGTATCACTGAAATGCAAGTATTGTTCTTGCCCATTCAGACGATTATGCATCACGGCGGTGGGGGCATTTCATTCTTCTGGAGCTGGTCATACTGGAGTACATTTTTACTGACTTGGTATGTCGATGTAACTTATCAGAAAGGAAAAATTTTATGTTTGCGCTGATAAATTTTGCCATCCGTTTCAAGAATCTCCCTGAAAAAAGTGTTGTTAGTCTAAAATTTTGGACTGCTAAGTTTTATGATCAATTCCTGATTTGCTGCATCCTCAAAGTCAACTGTGTCTGTGCTTTCAAATTTGGAAATCTTCCTTAGTATTGCTTGGCATTTTGCGTCTGTGAAACCCATGCCTTGAATTACTGGAGAAACATTTCAGCTGCATGAACAATGATGCCCCTTAGTTGATCTGGTTTTAGGAAATGTTGTACATACTTTGAGATGAGATTGGAAAACTTCACTTTCGCCTTTTCCCCTTTTATTTTGACTGAACTGAATTGTATGTGAGTTAATTGTATGTGAGTTTGAATTTTGCTTATGATTTTCTTATCTACACATAGTTTTATTTGATGCAGGGATTCAAGTTCTACTTCTTGAGTGTTTATTGCTGTGATTTTGCATGTGTTAATTCAGTTGGCTCTCAGTTGATTAGAAACTGATAGCCTGGTTGGATATAGTTTTAATTTTAGGATTATTAGCTCTAAAACATTCTGGTAGACCTTGGTCCTGGGAAAGTTTTATTATTCAGCTTCCATTAATCTTGTGCACTGGATCGGCTTTCTTCTTCTAGTGTCCCCTTGTTCATAGCTTTGTAGTCTCTGGCTTCATCTAAGCATATCAGAAGCACCAACAAAAGCTCCAATGCAGACTGGCATCATTTTTGTAGAGATATAGGTGCTTGTTACCTTAATGTTGAATTTAAAACCAGTATCATTTTTTTTCTATGCAGGGCTGTAGCTCCTCTAATTCAGGGGTTTGAAGATGCTGGAGATTTTACTGTGAAGGAAAGATTTAAGACTAGCATACACATGAACTTAGTCTTTTACCTAATTGTTGGGTCCATTGGCCTGATTGGCCTTATTCTTCTCATCATGATTGAAAAGCATTGGTAAGTTTGTTCCTTTCAAGCAATACCCATTAGGTGTGAATGATGTCCATTTAATTCAATTCGCTCTAGCCGTTGTACTATAGAGAATGTTTATCCCTCGTGATAGTCAGGAATAACTTATAGAGAATGCCTTTTTAAGCGATTGAAATCGGTTGTAGGTATTTGTGATTGCTTCATTAGTTAATGTAAGGTAGGTGCATGGCCTGGAGAAGTGAGTAAAGTAGTCATAGGTATTTAGTGATTGCTTGGAATTGCTGAAGTGCTTGGGCAATATGACTGGAATATCATATATTGGGAGTTTATATTTAGTTGCAGGTGAAAAAATTCGATCTTGTGCTGGAACTGAGTGTTTTATATTTTTTGCGTAGTATGACTGTTCCTTTTTTGTGATTTAGTCTTGCTATAGCAGTTTGTTGATGCTTCTCTTTGTTTTTTCCGTCTTTAAGTGTGTCCCTGATGTATAGGTGTGATAATTTCAGCAAATTTACGTTCTTATGTCCTGTTTAATTTTATGACAGGAGGGGTAATATCCTTGGTTTAGCAATGGCCTGTTCAAACACTTTTGGGCTTGTAACGGGGGCTTTTCTTCTTGGTTTCGGCTTAAGTGAAATACCCAAAAGTATTTGGAGAAATGCAGACTGGACCACCCGCCAAAAAGTTCTCTCTCATAAAGTAGCTAAAATGGCTGTTAAACTTGATGATGCTCACCAAGAACTCTCTAATGCCATAGTAGTGAGTGCTTTCTATTTTCTAGTCTCAGAGGCCATTAATGGAATTCTTCTACCTTGTCAATATTTTCTGTTGGTGAATGATTTAGTTTTGAACTCATTGCTTCATATCAATTTTGTTCTGTTAAGGATTTTTTTTTTGGTCACTTTTATTTTTTATTCATTCTTTTTCTAATTTTGGCTCTAGTAGTTGGGTCACGTAGTGTTTTCAAGAATGTTATAGGCTGCTAGTGAAGCATGCATTTTTTGATCTTGTACCACTGACATTCTTCTTGTGGTTAAATCAAGAGCATTTTCATCTTTTACCTACTCTCTCTTCAGCTTCTTCATACAAATCCACCAACCGAATTAAGCATGGGGTGTCTGGTACGGTTCAAACAGATATGCCTCCCTTTGTGGTGGCTTTTTTGGGTAGAACCAACTTTAGTTTGATTAACTGGTTTTTGCAGCCAACATCGACCGATTCGGCCACTTTGAATTCTCTCCAGTGGTTGTTTAATTATGATCTTCATATGAACCGTCAGATCTTTTCTTCTTTGAAGTCTTGCAAAGCTGCACTATTTTTTTTTATTTTTTTTTAAAAAGTAACTTCAGTTCATCTCATTGGGAGGGTGGAAGGAGATGTGGCAAAGCTAGGTCATTAATCTAGCCATTTATTCACTAAATTTTTACAAGATATTTAAATAGAAGAATCGGTTGATAAGAAAGGAAAGTCTTTTGATGTGATGACTGTATCAGCTGTGAGCAACCCTGATGATTTTTCCGGGAAACTAATTGCCTGCAGCATGTTCTTAGTTGATAGAGTATATATATTGCGAATCCTCTAGTTTATTGATGTATATATGTTGTTTTATAGGTAGCTCAAGCTACTTCCAATCAGATGTCAAAACGTGATCCTTTGAGGCCTTACATGAATGTTATTGATGATATGCTAAATCAAATGGTAACTTTCCCAAAAATCAGATGTTCTAGGACCACTACCTAATGCAGCCTTGTTTTTTGAGCAATTTGATTTTTGTTTCTCTTATGCAGTTTAGAGAAGACCCATCATTTAAACCACAGGGTGGAAGATTAGGAGAAAATGATATGGACTATGATACAGATGAGAAGTCAATGGCAACCCTTAGGCGTCATCTGAGGGGAGCTCGAGAGGAGTATTATCGCTATAAAAGGTAACCAGGAGCATGTAATTTACGTTTTCTTTTTTTGGAGTATTTTCGCAGCTTTTGGTGCTTGGGGTCTTCTTTATTCTTCCCTGCTTTTGTAACCAAGTATTTCTTGTCTGATCAAAACTATCGCTATTAGCTTTCCATTCGACTTTAGAATAAATCAAAATATGTTTTGTTCCTTTAAATGGTTATTTCCTATGCGATGTTGACGTGCTTGCAAGTCAACTTCCAAGCATGGCACATAATAACAGTCGTAGGCAAATTCAGAAGTCATAAATCATTGCTTTAGGGAATGGGCTATAGCCATGTCAAATGGGCCTAGACTTCTAGAAAAGAAACTGGTTCCTGACAAGATCAGCAGGTGGTTTATGAACTTCAAACGAACGAATCAAAGATCTATTGGCGACCTTGCCATAGGGTGTAGTGTTATCTCATCCAGCTAAGGTGGACCAACATTTGTACTTGTAAATAGCAATCATCAAAAAATTAACTCGACTAAATCAAATAGGCCACAAGTCATCAATCAAGTTGCCATAGCCTATTTAGTTAAGTAGGTCAGATAGGGTAATTATGAGTTACATGTTGATGTTTCAAGTCAAAAGGAACTCGTTTATAAACCATGTCAAGTAGGTTGACATAATTTTGACTCATTTATAAACCGCGTCAAGTAGGTTGACATAATTTTGACAGTCACCATTAACGCAAATTCCAACCTCCTCCATGTGGTGTAGATATTGTCATCCTTGAGGTTTTATGATTTGCAGAATATCTGTTTGGAGAAGCTGAAATTACCAGAAAAAGAAAAACAACTCTCCTAAAAACGTCTGACTCAATGAAGAAGAGAAGAATTTGGATAATTTGGGATAAGTTAAAAAGAAAGTCGAATAAGGGGATTATCCAGGAACAAGTTCTTCCACCAGCTAGGAATGATTGTCAAACCTGTATTTTACCCTGAGTTGTAAAGCTAACGAATGGCTTTATGATTGGGTTGCTTTGATACTTTTCAGTGTTTGACATGTTGGATATACTCTGAATGATTTTGTCTGCTACTTTGCACATCCAAATTGGTAAAAGGGGATCACTTTTGAGTTCCTCTAGGCTTCTGCTGAACGGTGTGTCATGAAATCTCATCACTGTACCTGATGCTAGTACTTTGTCATTTTTAATGTTGCAGTGAATATTTGACTTACGTCTTGGAGGCGCTTGAACTAGAAGATGTGATAAAAAACTATGAACGCCGAGATGCCACTGGATGGTAATTTTCCAGCTTTACTTTTTTCTCCTTTTGAATTAGATCAATGCTTTTCCTTTTGTATAGAAAGTAGCTAAATAAGATGGGATTTCCATTTTTCTCTCTCTCTCTCTCTCTCTCTGGTGGCATAATTCTTCTTTAAAGATGTAAATCATTAAAAACTACTTGTGCTCGTAAGGTGCGTGTTAAATTTGCAGAGATGAAGAAGTGGATTTCTAGAATTGTTAGTTTAAATCCAAATATCTACTCATGCGGGGCAAATTCAGAGGACTATGGAAAGTTCCATTTGCTCACGTTTATCTGCTTTGTGTAATTCAGGAAGTTCATCTCAAGCCTCAGACCTGCACGAACTGGAAAATTGGGGGCATTCTTGGATACTATGGGTAATTTTACGTTCTCTTCTTCTAATCCATTGGAGTCGAATTCTCAGATTAATTGTTTAGTCTTGTTAAGACATTAGAAGATGTTAGTTTTTTTTATGCTTGAATATTGTCAATCTCAGAACTCAGACTAAAACAAAACAGAACTTTTGAATTTATTTTTGCTGAAAGTAATTGTAGACTGAGTTCTTAATTCAACCTTTCGGTCGGTATAGTATATATTATATATGTTTACGTGAAGCACATTTAATATTTGACCTCTTGTGTGCCAGTAAGCCAAATATGAAAAATCAGCTGTATCTGGCATCATAGAAGGAATTTCCATTACTTTTGGGCTTTACCACTTGGAGCCTTTTTATTGTTTCTGATGGTTAGCAGTAGAGTATTGAGATCGTGTTTTGGTAGGGGACGTATCGTGGAATAAATTTACTTATAAGAGCTTGAGCACTGTTGGCATATGTTTGATTTCTGTGCCGTGTAGTTGTTCATGTGCCTAAACTTAAGGGGGCACTTGTTTTCGGTCAAATTTTTATGAAATGCGATGTCAATCTAAGTTACACGCTGGGTTTATCATGTTAGTTTACTTTGCCATGGGGATCGGGTGATGCATCCCTTCAGTTGGGGGAAACAAGTACATGAACTCATTCAATTATTTCCTTTCTCTCCCTGTTTGTGAAGGATACTGGTATTACAGATTAATTTTTAACAATAAGTTTTGACTTATTTTATAATTCATTTTGCTTATTTTGATATTTTGCAGCATTTATCTGGCGTTGCATTTTGAGAAAGCAGCTTGAGAAAGTCTTTGCCATCTTGCTTGGGATCATGTCAGCTGCAATTCTTTTAGCAGAGGCAACTTTGCTTCCTAGGAATGTTGATCTCTCTCTCTTCTCAATCCTTATAAAATCTGTTGGGAAGCAAGAGTTGCTTGTGCAGGTGGATTATTTTCTCGACTTAATTGATCTCTTATCAAAAAGTATTTCCTTTAAATCACTGTCCCATTTGCAGGCTTCTCACTACCAAAGCTTATATATAGGACCTGTTTTAAAATCTAATTAAACACTGAAAACTAGAATATGCAACCCTTATAAAACATGAGAATAAGTACAGAAAATTCAATTGCTAAATTTCAACATGACTGGCAGAATTCTAATCTTCAGGCAATGTTTTAACACTGAATGAATTAAGTAATTCCTTAACTCGCGTACCAATTGGTGAAGGAACTGCGGTTTTCTGCCTCTTGCTGTAGGTAGGTCACCTCCTGGTTTAAGTCCTCTGCTGTTATGAGATCATAGTTTTGTTAGGAGAGTTATGATGTAAAAATTAAGCGAATCTTTCTTCATTTGTCACATGTAGTGAAACTTTTATTGAACTAAGTCTGTCAAAACACTTAATTGAGTTATTAAAGAGGACCCAATGGAAGGGGTTAATTCATTCAATCAGAAAAATTTAATACCATGTAGACTGTTATCAAGTAATTGCTAAAACCTTACAAATATACCTGCAGTTTTGTGCCTGGTTAAAAACCAATAACATTCAGTTTCAACTTTTAGCTATTTAAGCACTTAAAGTTACTAACACTTGGAAGTCAATGCCGAAATCTGCAATACTCGTATTTTCAGTTTTATTGGACAAACCCTATGTTTCTTATAGCGTGCTAGTGGGCTACCTGTATCAGAACTTATGTGCCATCTGAAATTTTAGTAAGATAGTAGGTTTTCCACTTTCAGACGCATTAATTTGTCATAATTTCATTAGACAAAGCTGACCTGTAAATAGGTGCGAGGACCATTTGTCACCACCTATCATCTAAAGTATTAAACTTGGCCTCTGAGCCTACCCATGCTCTGGGTTAACATGACAAAAATTGTTAATGACAGTTGATTCCCATTTAGGCAGCAAATCTATGCAAAATGGATCAACTCAGTGCATTATGCATGGCATTCTCTGGTATACTGATTGAAATAATAGCTGTTCTTTAGTGTGGTTAAACCTTACAGCATGAATGGCTTAGTGGAATGGCTGGAGTGATAATTAAATGTCCTGAAACTCTAATTAGGATTTCTGTAATTGACCCTTTAGTAACACTCCTCACTCGTCGCATCACAAAATCATGTTCTTCCTGCGTTGGGACTCATAATAGAGTTCTCTCTTCCCCTTTGCTACATGAAGATCATCACGGCTCAATGTAGATGGTCCTTTTGAAAAATGATGCTGTGGCATGTTCATCATGCAATTGCCTGGGTTGTTTATTTGAAGGCACAAGTTGGAAACTGGATAATATTTGTAGTAGTAGTGCTCTAAGGAATAAGTCTTAAGATCAATTAAAGGGTTATATATCTGTTTCTCCTTTAATGCCCTTTAAGTAGTCAATTTTCTATCTATAGTTGATCAAGCCAATGAAACTGTCTGAAATATTTCCATGCTGCAGTTATTTTGATGAGTTAATTAAATTCCTTCTCATGTATCCTTTCTAAAGTTGGTGTAGGGGAATCACTGAGCCATAATCAAATTTTCTATTTCTCTAGCGCTTTCCTCCAGTCCTCCATTGCCTCTATGACTGCTGAATCAATGCCCATTTATCTTCTGGTCCAATTTCTAGAGACCTGACTACAGTGGCTGTAAGAGAATTCATAGGAGAGGCTTTTTGACCCATCCATTTCCCTACAAGGACTTATCCATAGCTGAATTTCTTACTCAAGCTACCATTGGAGCTACTCCTTCTGGTCTGAATTCTTCCTAGTCATAACTTACAAGGCTGCTTTGCATCCTTCATGCAGGTGGCTTGCTCATAGTAATACTTCATTGTTCATACATTACATCGGTCAATTTTAGAAAGACCATCTTTATTGCCCCAATATCCTTTACATTTCCATGACGAGCACTGTATGACTTCTCACAAAATCATTAAGATTCAATTCGGAGCTGCATCATTCATGGCATGGAAAGTTGAGGGAGTTTTCCCATTGACAGATGAGGACTGCGCTAGCACTTTCACAGTGTCAGCTAGTCTTTCATGGAAGGTTAAAAGAAAAGGCTGACTTAAGTTTGGTCCATTTTTAGCATTTATTTTGGAAAGAAGTGGTTAAATAAATGTGGAAAGGTTTGGAATAGGATTTTTTCCCGAAACCGATACTCCATTTTCTAATTTACAGAATATGTAGATTTGGTAGGGTTGTTGGACACTTCATTTTAATTATGGCTGTTGTATATTGCTGCTGACCATTACTGAGTTGACTGATAATGTTTGTTAACCCCCTTTCTTAGGTTGTTGCTTTTATTCCTCTGATGTATATGTGCATTTGCACATATTATTCGTTGCTCAAAATTGGAATGCTGATGTTTTACTCATTAACACCAAGGCAGACGAGTTCAGTTAACTTGCTTATGATATGCTCGTAAGTCTTAAACAGGCTATTCTGTGTCATGAGTGAATTTTTTAGTTCACTTCTTCCTTATAGAAGTAAAAGTTGATTCAGATATGCTTTGATGTTGCACAGGATGGTGGCTCGATATGCGCCTCCAATTTCATACAACTTTCTCAATCTTATTCAACTCAAGGACAAGACAGTCTTTGAGCAGGTGATCTCCATTTTAACATTCTGCATGCTGGCCTTTATGAGCATCTCTTAGTAGAGAACTTGAATTCAGTTGTGCTGTGGTATGTTTGGTTTTAAGACTCAATATGTGGTTGCTGACTGCTTTTGTTGAGTAATGAGACCTAGCTACAGTACTATCTCACCGCTCCATCTACTAAACAGATGGCCCATTTGGTCCGTTGAAATTATTTAACCTGCGACCATATTATTAGTCTCAGTGTTGTTCTATGACCCTCCAAATTAGTGCATGCCTTTACTGCTTTTCGAGTGAATTATCCTTGTAATGTAAACTCTTTTGTATCTTTTCCAAGTTGTTTATTGCTTTTTGCATAAAATGGTACTGATCATGTTGTTGCCTTTGGAATTTGACATGGATATGATATTCATCTGATTTGACGTTGTTCTGATGCTTTTGTTCTGGAGTGTTGGCCATTTGCTGTGCTAATAGAGACAACTTTTCCCCTCTGTATTCTAAATTAAGGATACAAAAGTGGTGGCAATGTTTCCTGAGAAGAAGGGGTTTTTGGTAGAGTTTACTTGTCTAGGCTCTGCTAAATGAGCATACCTATATTTTGGTTCAGTATGTGGTTTGCTCAAGAAAAGGTAGGAGCAAAAAAGATTGTGTTGAAGTAAAAGTTGGAGTGGTTGGCATGAAGATGAAATGACGGTTCGCTTAAGGTGGTTTGACATGTGAAAAGAGGACATCCTTTTGCTCTGTTGAGGTGATCTTATTGGTGCAGTGCTGGTTACTCCGAGAGAAAGACCTTGAAAGACGCTGGATATGGCTTGGATTTTTGAGTGAAAAAGTTTAAGGCTTGGTCTTGGTGGTAGTTGTTGATGTATTGCGTAGCCATTCAATGCATGCTATAGCATCCTGTGCAGGCATATAGTAGACAATCCTCCAATTGACTTTTGGAATTGATGTTTCTATATCTAATTGCAGCGGATGGGCGACATTGATGAAGCTTTGCCGCCTGTTGGGAAAGGATTTAACAGAATATATCCTCTTTTTATGGTCATTTATACAATCCTGGTGGCAAGCAACTTCTTCGACCGAATAATTAATTTCTTTGGCAGCTGGAAGAGATTTAGGTTTCAAACGGAGGCAGATGATACAGACGGGTTTGACCCATCAGGACTGATCATCCTTCAAAGAGGTAAGCATATGCTGAATAGTAATTAATCACAGAGATACTATACTGAGGGCCATCAGCCTATGCTGCTCAAACTATAGCCAAAAAAAAAATCCATTACATAGAAGTTCTTGATAAATCTCTGTTTCCTGTATAGAAGTTTTTTGGACTTAAATGTCGCTCTCTTTTGCTTGTGTGTCAAACTGATACCTGTAAATATGTCCGTTTTTCTCTTAACTTGTAGAACGAGCTTGGCTAGAAGAAGGTCGGAAAGTTGGTGAGCATGTTATCCCGCTGGCAAGGACTTTTAATGGCACAGATGTTGAGTCTGGTAGCTATAGCAAAGTACGTTAATTTTTTTATTTTATTTTACTTCAGAAAGCAGAAGCATTCTCTCCTTCATTCTTCCCCTACCTTCTCTGATCTTTTTCTTTATTAAAAAAAAAAAAATGGAGTCAAATGTACAAAGTTGAATATGGAAAACTCATCCACGGACTGCGGTTCCCCAAAAAAAATAAAAAAACAAAACGTTTATGCTGTTGTGAAGGGGCTCAGGAGAATCTTAGGAGGCTGTCCATTAGAAACATTTCTCCTCAATTGGTTACTGAAAAATTGTCAAAGATTTCCATCAACAACTACTACTTTAATGAGAGTCTTTTTGAACGGCGAAACATTTCAGGACACAACTGCTGTTGAGATGAAGTCAGCAAGTTCAATTCATGAAACTGCCAAGGAAAGTTTGTCCAGGTCTGCAAGAGAAGAGGGTCACAGATACGGAGCAAGCAGAGAAGCCATGAGCAACAAGTACGCTGCGATAAGAGAACAGAGCAGACAACAATCCAAAGCAAATCCTGCAGAAAAGAACATCACCTCTGCTAAAGTATCCTTACTTGGTGATGGCAAGTCTCAGTCCGGTATCTCATCTGGCGAGCCATCTTCCGGAATAGCGGCGAAATGGCAGTCTATGAAGACAGGTTTCCAGAGTTTCAAGGCAAATATGGGAGCAAGAAGATTTATCCCATTGCGTGAGGCTCAGGAAAGCAGCTCGTTGGCACGCGATTCTTCACACGAGTCTCTTGATGAGATATTCCAAAGACTTAAGCGTCCATCCTTGGAGCATGGGAACCAAAGTGACGAGGATGAAGACGGGTCGGAAATCAGCATTTCACGGCCCAGTAGATAATACACAGATCTTTGTTTTTCAATGTAGATTTACCGAGAATACCATGTTTTCTCTGGGGATTAAATCCCCAGATGTACAGGAATTGGGAAGAGGGCATGCCCGTCTCACTAATTTCTCGGACAATCAAATTCCTCTGGTATAGGTTCGTTAGGTTCTTCTGTCATATTTGTTTGAAAATATAGTTGTTGTCCACAGAAAAGTCGGATGCCGGAAGGCGCGAGAGCAAGCATCGGGGTGTATGTAGCAAATGGAAGAAATGAGAAGATGGTCAGACATGGTACTTGGAAGTCCATTGTGATATCAAATCGTACGACAGCTTTGCTTCCTCTTCGCCTAATCGATGTTCTCGTTAGAATTTTGTTTGACAATTTGTGCAACATGTTTAACTCTCCAATCTCGGAATTGATATTTTCAAAGGTCTTGTTAATAAAGTGTCTTCGTGGAAGTCCGAACGCATTAATGGTATGTAACAAAGAAAGATTGTCATTTTTAATGCACTGATTGCACACGCCACGAGAGAAATGGTGCATCGTGATTTGTGACTAACGAAAATTCATTTCTTACGAAAGTCCATTTCTCACGTCGTCATCAATAAAATGGAGCTTTTTCTTCACGTAAGTGCTTTTTAGATAGAAAAAGTGCCTTTTTAGATCAAAATTACGTGTTTATTACGGTGTTAACTATACATTTTATGAAAGTTGAAAGTTGAAGAAAAGGACATATATTATTAGGTAAAGTTTAAGAAAAGAATATATATTATAAGTTGAGGAAAGGCGAGATTCCGAAAATTTAACTAAGATTTTATGTCAGATTCAGGATTGAGATGAGGATGCCTAAGCCCTAGCCCTCCTTTGTCCCTCTCTTGAGAGAGTCAAAAACAAGGACCCTTGATTTGTCAAGTTTCGAACTTTTTTGCCCCAAATTTCAAACTTGCACGCCACTCCGGAACATCAAGCTCCCCTTAAGTCCACGAAAAAGAAATTTTGCTTAAATCACCCCCAATTTTTGTTTCCTTCTGGTTAAGTAGCCCAGTCGAGCCGGGTCAATACAATGCTGGATTTGAACACAACTCAACTCGACTAGACTTGCTCAATTGAGATTCGAAACTCGACCTGACCTTGACCGAGTACTAAAAAAACTTGGGTTCAAGATTAACTCATTTGCAATAGAGCTTCTTCGTGAACTTGGACATCTCCTCTCTGTCAAATTACGCAAGAGTTAGATATGTAATCCTACCAGCATACTTTTTTGTTAGTATTATAAACCATTCTGAAAAAGGAAAATGTACATAAAAACTCAATCAAACTCTCGAACTTATTGAGCTGGCTATTAACGAGCCCAAGTTTGACCCCGACAAAATACACTAAATCAAGCCTGGGTCATAATTTGGCGAGTCTAATATCAAATGATCAAAAGAAAGAAAGAAAAAAAAAGTCGAATGATCGTCGAGAGGAGCCCGAGTTGCTCGCGAGAAGCTTGATCCGGTGTCACCTTTGAGACAAAAAGGCACGCACGGATAATACAGAGAAAAATACCTTAAAATTTGTATTAGAAGTACAACGATGCAGCTGTCCGTATGCTGCCACGTGTAAAATTCGAATCTAGACCCCAAAAAAAAAAAAAAAAAAAACCAACTATTCATACGATCAACAGCTTCTTCCCATTTATTACATGCTTAAAAGACCTCCTTCGGCTGCGGCCGCGGGCGGCGGAGGAAAACCGACCCCTCCTCCTTCCGGCTCCGCCCTCCTCCCTTCAGGAGCAGCAGCCTCCGCCAGAACCCTCTCTTCTTCTCCGGCACCACCGCGATCGATCTGCTCTTCCTCAGCCCCCAGTCGCCGCCGCGGTCGCGGTCGCGCTCCCGATCCCGATCCCGATCCCCGCCGCCGCCCCCGCCCCCGCCGATGCTCACCGCGAGGAACACGGACCCGATCGCGTCCGACGCGTTCCTGCGGTGTCGGCGCCCCCCTCCGCCGCCGCCGCCCCGGTGGTTGTGCCGCGGGGGCGAGTGGTAGAAGGAGGAGGACGCGGAGGAGAAGCGCCGCGAGGAGGAGGAGGAGTAGTCGAGGGAGGCGGCCGAGGCGTGGAAGGTCGCCGAGGAGAAGGAGGCGCCGACGCCGGTCGCCGTCGTCTCGGAGGCGGCGAAGAGCTGGGACAGCCGCTCCCGGAGGCACGACGAGCACACGCCGGGGAGCTTCTCCTGGTTCGGATGCCGCGCGCACTCCGAGCCTGCGTCCGAGCCGCCCATGTCGTCCTGCTTCGGCACGAGTTCTCCTCCGGTTCCGACTCTGGTTCCGATTCTGGTTACGACTCGTGCGCAGGGAATGAAGGGAGACCGACCGCGGGGGCTCGGCTTTATATATGGGCGGGGATGGCTTGGGGGATGGGCTCGGCTCGGCTCGGCTCGGCTCGGCGGCTTCCTCGAAGGTTCTCCGAGGGCAGTCACGTCTTTTTCATAGGCGTGGAAAAAAAATATCGGGTGGTGTTACGTCAACACTTTTGCCGTTAAGTCATCCCCAAACCGTACGGTCACGGGGGAGGAGTAATCGGATGCGATTGGAGGCAATCGCTTGGTGTGCCAGCGATTAATTTACCAAAAAAAAAAAAGAATTTTATTCGCAAAAAACGAGGAGATAAATTATTGGGTTAGCATTACAAAAAACTTCCAATTAACAGATTTGTGACCAACAACCACAAATTGAACATGTAAGACCAATTGACATTTTATTAGTTTTCGTTAAATTTTACTGGTAAATCATTATGTTATATCACACAAAATAATTGATAAGTATAACAGTTTGACAGTTAATTTGTGATTTTTCATGACATAATTTCAATTTAATTTAAACTAATAGAAAGTAAATTTATCATAAATACATCAGTTTTAGAGGAATTTAATGATCAAAAAATTTATTTTAGGTAAATTTATCACAAACTTCTATCAATTTAAAATTTCTAATTGTCAAAAAACTAATTTTGAGTAAATTTATTATAATTATACTAGTTTGGATTTTTTATCGTAAGAAATATATTTATACGTAAAGCTATATTGGATCGCGAAATGATCCATTTTGATGGATTAGTCAGTTGTGAAATTTTGTTTCACCACGTCATGATGTGATGCCGATTGAATTCAAGCGTCATAAAGGAAAATTTAATTGTGCCATAAAAATTTCAACCGTGATAAGGTGGAATTACGGATGGGAGGAATAGGGGGATGAGCCGAAAGATAAGTTGCGCTTAGGTACGACCCTATGCTCTTCACACCCTCTGCCCATTTTCTAATGTGATCATTGCACCTCACGGGTACATAAGTACAACCTAACATTAACTAATGATAAGGGACATCATCAACTTCTCTTAAAGTTCAATGCATGACAACCAAACGTTGGGTAGTTAGTGACGTGTTGCAAGATTGATCCCACGAGGGGAAAAAGAAAAAAAAAAGAATGGAGTTATGTTAATAAAATATTAAAAATAGTATGTAGTATATATATATATCTATATATATATATGAAATTGATCGGCGAATTGTTTTGTTATAATTTGATTAACTTAGCAAACCTTCTGACCAAAAAAATAAAAAAACTTAGCGAACCAAAATCTAATGGGAATTTATCGTGTAATTTAATTTATGAATAATGTCACAAATAATCAAACCCAATATGCAATGTCATCATTTGCTTTTTGATTTGTTGAATTTAAGACGCGTGAATTTTAACTTAATATATTATTCTTCATGAATTTTTAATTTATTTAATATATTCATTAAATTTTTTATACATATTTGGGGCGACGTTACATATTTGTATATAATTTACAGACAAAATTAAATTTTTATGGATGGTAAGATTCAGAAGTCGAACAAATTTCAAGTGGATGAATGACAATATCTTGTTTTCCCTTTCGTCGGTGAATGGACACCTGTCAATCATTTTCGATTTCTAACGACCCGGTCGCATATAATAATAATGGTACGAGGAGAAATTTAGCAAACACGATGTGCCTTCACGGAATTTCCGACCAAAGGAAATTTTCCGCAGGGCACGTCCAAAAATCAAAAACGATTTCCACGTGGCACAACAGTCCGCCGCGGGACTTCGGATTGATTGACGGCTCCGACGCAGGCAAGTACGAAGGCGGCGGGGCCCACCCGAGCGTGCGGAAGTCGTAGGATGTTACGTGGCCGGCGGGCCAGTCGTTGCAATCAAAGGTCAAGACCGAGGGAGGCTCTTTTATCATTTTTCAATCATCAAAAAAAAAAAAAAAAAAAAAATCATTTTCTTTTTTCTTTTTTTTCTGTACACGGCTGGCGCACGTGGGGCGGGGGGGCGGTGACGTCAGGGTCCCCCGGTCTCGAGCCACGTGGAAGGGGGCGACCGCACGTGGGGACTTGATTGCGTGTACCCATCGCCGTCCAGTCGCGATCATTGGCTCCCCTCGGACGCGCGTGCGATCTTTTTTTCTACCCGTTCACACGTGCGGCGGTCGGCTGGCCGTACGACATCCTCGGAGATCCATACGCGGGGGCGGAAGATTTCGTGGGGAGTCGGTTCCCCTTCCCGACCTCGGTCGACATCCTCGGGCCTCGCCCGCGCCATGCGTTGTTTCCATGCGCTTTTCACCTTTTTATCGTTTTACGCAAGGGGCGAGGAACGGGGCCCTCCCCTAGATCTGGTTGGAGATCGCATTAGAATAATTAAATATTTAATTACGACTTTATGTGACGATTTAAGTTTTTCAAATGATTAAAATTTTACATAATATAAAAAATGAAAATCTTGAATTTAAATTTTTTTATACCCCATTTACCTCTTTAATTAAATATATTCCTATTTAGTATTAAATAAAAAGACTAGCTTTCATCTATTAACAACTTAAGTTTTTTAGAATAATTACTAATGATCTCATAAAATCTTACAGATCAGAACCCTCCTTGTTGGTAAGTGAGAAGCATCACCATGACGAGCTTGTTTCCTCTTTTCTCCTTAGTTTTCTTTCTTTTGCAATTTCTATCTTTAGATCATGAAAAATATTTTGCTTTGTTTTCCATACATATGTATATATATTTTTTAAATTACCACATAGGGTTTTGTTAAACACTACAAAGTTGTGGCTAGGGATTTTATTTTATTTTGGGGGGTTGTTGAAATTACTAGGGAGTTCAATTACACAAATTTAGGGGAGCCTGAGGTAGGGTTGGTAATGCTGAACATGACCAATTTCTACGACAATAACACAATACGAGATAAAATCCGAATTCAACATGATATGATATACCATAATTTTATATGGTGAGATGAATTGACACATGAGTGCAAATACAAAGAGACGGAGAGAAATCGCACATAGATACTCATTAATCTTTTCCACTTAGATTAAAAGAGCACGGTAATATTGCAAGAATGCCATCAAAACGAATACCTTACAAATATACAAGAAATATCTTACATACTCCCTCTCAAGCTGGAGCCTATGTATCATATTTGCCCCCGGAGTACAAATGTATCTGATTCTAGGGCCGCTAAAGTGACTTGTTTGAGGCCTAAATAAGCAAACTGCGAAGGTGTATGAATTGGTTTTTTTAAAGAAAATATAAGGTAATTTTGTCGAATCAACCCCAATAATAAAGGAAACTCACAATGTAAAGAGTTCAGAAAAAAAGAGAAACTGCGAGGGAGATTTATAATTTTATAGATGCACGGCTTGGATTTGCTTTCTTCCAACTCTAGCAGCCCAATTAGGCCGGATTCTCACATCCACGCGCACATGTTGGTGAAGTGTGCACGTCTCCGTGTGTCCCCCGATTCCCAATGTGGGCCTTTTATTATTTCTCAAGGCCCAAGGAATAAGCCCAGGACCATAGAAATCTCTCTCTCTCTCTCTCTCTCTCTCTCTCTCTCTCTCTCTCTCTCTCTCTCTCTCTCGTTGAGCTTACAAGTTACCAAGTTTGCCTTACTCTATTTTGACTATAACTCTCACTCTTAGACTTTTGCAGTGTCTCTTTGTAAGGCGTGGAAATCGAAACGCACGCTTGAAATTAAATTGTCTGATTCAAACTCCCCACCTCCCTCTCCATATTAAAAGGTGGTCACATCAAGAAACCCCAGTGATTATGAAATCGACATTGAACTTGACTCACTCTTCACCTTCTCTCTTTCCTAATTTCCCAGTGGTGGCTGCTACGGCAATAGCTTGTTTTCTCCATTCTCCTATTTCTAATTCATCTTAATTGATTCATATTCTCTTTCTATTTCTAAATTACAAAAGACATTTGCTTTATTTTCCATACGTGTGTGTATATATATTTTATATTATCACATTGGATCTTGTTAAACACAACAAACTTGTGGCTAGGGATTTTTCTATTTTCTTTTTTTTTTTTTGGGGGGGGTGAAATTGCTAGGGATTTTAAATGCGCAAATTAGGGGAGTCTATGGTAGGGTTGGCCATACTAAGCACAACCAATTTCCACGACAATAAACATGATATGAGATAAAATCCGAATATGACACAGTATGACATATCCTAACTTTATAATTGACACGCAAGTGCAAATACAAAATAATAGAGAGGAGTCATATATGGGTACTTGGCAATCTTGTCCACTTAAATTAAAGAGCACAACGATATTGCAAGAATGCTACCAAAACTAATACTTTACAAATATATGAGAAATAGCTCACACGTTCCCTCTCAAGCTAGAGCCTATATATCATATTTGCTCGTGGGTTACAAATGTACTTGACTATAAGGCCACTTAGTGACTTATGTTAGGCCCAAATAAGCAAACCACGAAGGTGGATGAATTGTTTTTTTTATTTTTCAAGAAGATACGAGCCAATTTAGGGAAACCAACCCCGATGTTTTTTGTGCTTCTATGCGGGAAGCGAAGTTGCAATGTAAACCGCGAAAATTAATGAGTTTAGGAGAAGAGAAATTGCAAAGAGAGATTTATAGAAGCACGGCTTGAATTTGCTTACTTCTTCTTCCAACTCTGGCAGCAACCCAATTAGGCCAGATTGTCGCATCACGCGCATAAGTTGGCGGAGTGCACGCCTATGTGTGTGTCCTCTGATTCCGAATATGGGCTTTTAATTATTTTAACGGATCAAGGCCCAATGAATAAGCCCAGGCCCATAGAAATCTCTCTCTCTCTCTCTCTCTCTCTCTCTCTCTCTCATATTAAAAACTCACAAGTTACCAAGCATGAAATTGACATTGACCTTATCCAACTCCTCACCTTCTCTCTCTCCTAATCTCCTTTTGGAATTTTACAGATCCTCCTTCCTTCCTCCTTCCCCCTTTATTTATTCCTCATTAAGGAAGGGCATTATCACCGGTGACCGTGACATTTCCTCTTCTTGATATAGTTAAATTTAATTAGAACAGCTCAAGCAACGTGTTGGTCATAAAATGGATGGGTTTGCATGTGGCAGAAGAAACAACACCAGAAGTTAGAACCACCTCCCGAATCATCACTCATAAATATTGCTCTCCAAAGAATCACTTGTGAATCCAAGGTAAAAAAGGTGGATCTTGAGTATAACTACGCCTATCGAGTGGGTCAGATTGAGTTTGCGTGGATTGAAAACATGTATAATATAAATAGACCAATTTTAATAATCCATACTCGATTTGAAAAATAGCATACTATTATGAATATAAAAGTTGTTTTAAGGATTTGAATCAAAAAAGCTAAAATAAAGGTTGCGATAATGAAAGGCAAAGGAGGTCCCTGTCTTACTTGTTTTATTTCATTTTCATCATAATTGTGTTAAAAGATGGGTCCACGTCAAACCCATTACAAATATTTTTTTATTGATCTTTGTTTCTTGGAGCTCATTTTAACCCATTCAAACTCCGCACAACAACAACAACAACAACAATCAGAAGAAAAAAAAAAACTCCACACAACAAACCCATTTTGCCACCTCCACCTAAACCAAAACTCCGTAAGTCGAAAAGGAGTCGAATTGCAATGCTAATGATAGTTCTTGAACAAACCGAGGCCCTAATTCAAAATCACACTATACCGAGTGAGAAATGCAAAACTTACATATAATATTCGAAGTGAAAAATGAAAAGAGTATGTACAATTCAAAACTTGCCCAGAAATCAATTGGGCGCCTTGAGATTTTCAAATGTTATTGATTGCAATCAAAGTAGTATTGACTAATTTACACTTAATAAATGACCTTCATGAGGTGCAACTATATATGTCTCTAAGTACAATTACAATTATTCAACTAAAAAGGAACTCAAAAGATACGAAATGTAATTGAGCCCTAAGCTTTATTTATTATTATTTTTTGTGATATAATCAAGTTTGAATTTTTACACTAAATACAATCAAACCCTAAATTTTCAAATTAATACAATCAAGTCCTAAATTACTTACTGGAAAAATTGCCATTCATAGAGGACTGCCAATTTAAAAATTGCAATGCAGGTAATAATTTTCCCTCGAGTTTCCATGTAAAAATACATAATATTTATTTTTTAAAAATAATTATGCTTAAATTAGATATCTACAAGCCAAAGCTAATCCTATGCCAGCAATCCCCAGGGGAATGGCCAAAGCCACCATCCACGCCATGGAAGCGCCTCGCTCCTCCTCCTCCTCCTCGTCGGAATCTCCCTCCTCCGCCGATCCGCCGCACCTCTCGCGGCGGCGCCGGCGGAGGAGCTCCCCGTCCGGCCGCCGTCTCGTCCTCGACTTCAGCGCCGCCACTTCGAGCTCGAGCACCCGCACCCACCGCCGGTACGCCGACGACCTCGCGGCCTCCCCGATCAAGGCCCGCGCGACCGCGTCCCGCTCGGCCGCTGCCGCGGCGCCCCGCTCCTCCGCCTCCCTCGCCCGCGTCTGCGACAGCCGCAGCGCCCTGAGCAGCTCCACCTCCCCGCCGCCGCCGCCGCCGCCGCTGCCCGCCGCGGCGTGAGATCGGAGGCGCCGCTTCTCGTCCCCGAGCCCCACGAGGGCCGGCAGCGCCGCGGGATCGTCGATGCCGGGGAAGAGCTTCTGAGGGGGAGGGAGGTCGCAGTTGCGGATGAGCTCGAAGGGGGAGACGAGTCGCGAGATGGAGTGGCGATCGCGATCCTCCTCCTCCATCGTCGCTCGCCCGCCCAATCGGAGGTTAGGGCTTGGAGATCGGATTCTAGGAGGAGGAGGAGGAGGAATTGGGGTTCGATCGATCGGGTGGTTGAAGAAGGTGGAGACGGTTGGGGGAGCATTTTCTTCTTGGTTGCTTGCTTCTGGTTTGACGAATGGTTGGGCGGGGGAAGCTTGGTCCTGGTGTTTGCGACTTTGCGGCCAAGGCATTCTTTGCTTGCGGAGAGAAGCGACAACTCTCCTATTTGTGACTGCCCCCTCCAAGAAATTTATTTTGGTATGTGTATATTTTTATATGCGCCCAAATCGCAATTATCTCACCCCTTTTTTTTTTCCTTTCCTTATTTATACACCCGCATCGAATTATATAAAATTAAGAATCAATCATGATCATATCTTTGTATATGTTCAATTAGGGGTAGTCGATTTCCGAGTTAGGGTGATTCCATCCTAGAATTGCGAACTAGACCGGTTCCTAAATTGAATTGGCCAGTCCAATTTGAGGTTTTAATAATTCTTTTTTCTTTTCTATTCTTTTTTTTTTGTGACCGAGGGGACCCGTGTACTATACCAATACGGACAGTCCGAAAGGTCCAGGTAATGGGGTAAATCCTGGGGCAACACATGCTAGCCACCACACACGTGTCACTGCGGGTAAGTTACCTGCGACGTTCGGGAATCGAACTCCTCCTCTTGCGTTAAAGGGAGAAGCTTGCCGCCAGCAGCGCCACCCAAGTGGGTGGTAATAATTCCCTTTTCTTCATTCTTCAAAATAAAAGAAAAGAAAAGATATATATATATATATATATATATATTAAAAATGTATTGTCCAAGTTGTTTCAATTTTACACATGGAATTGGAAACCATTGGATCGATTATTCCTAATGCATAACCCAAAATGGGCTAGTCTAGTTCTCGAGTTAGTCCAACCCCTGTGCATAACCCTACACTGAATTAAATGAATTCGGTATTTTTAAAAAAATAATAATTTCTTTCTCTTCATACTCATTGTAAGGATGATTAACCACTCACGTAATGTGAGCCTCGATATTAATATTATATATTAATGAAGAATCTCAATTTTATCGCTTTATTTTACTGCAAAGGCCCATTTACATTAAATAACAGGAAGACACTGTAAGCATGTAAGTAACCACTTTCTCATATAACTACTCATTTTCTTCCCTTCACACGTTCACCCTGTGAGCTCCTAAATACTAATCTTTCTATTAACTGAAAGAAAGAAAAAGTGGAAAATTGTTAATATCTATATATTCATAGCAAATTCTTGATTCTAATTTCGTAATCACTTCCACTAAAAGTCATGTTGTGTTGATTTGTGTGAGAATGATTGATTATGGCGTCTCCTCAATCTCTCCCTCTCCCCCATGATCTTACGCCACCCGCACCACTTTCTTCTCTGGATTTCTCTCTCGCTCTGCACACATACCTCCTCTACTTCTAGTAGACCTATCAAAATAAGTCGTAGACCGTGTATGATGAATCGAGTTGTTATATTAATTAGTTATATTCAACGAATGCATTCAAACATAGTATGCGTGTTAAATAAGTTATAAATGAATTTATAATCTATTTTGACCTAACTTATTTCTATTATTCTCTTCTCATTTTTCTTTATCCTCACTTGATGTGGTCCTCACTCATCCGCACTCACCTCAGTTTGAGTATGAGTAAATTTGATTAAATATTAAAGGGTTTTAGCAATATAATTCGGATGGGATCTGAGATGGGTATGGATTGAGCGAGATATATGTCACTAAATGTGCATTACATGGAAATTGGGTCAAAACAGACTAACTAACTAGATGTATTTAGATCAAAACCCAACTTGATCCGATTCCATCCGATTTACATGTCTAACTTGCTGGAAGGCATCGTGAGAAGAAATATTCTCTGCTGTACTTGGACTCTACCTTGAATCTGGCGAGCATGTGCTAACTGGGTTATTGCCTATATGAGTTCCGGCAAAACGTTGTACCCTCCACGCTCGGTCCAACGCAAAAGCACAGAGCTCCGCCCAAATCGACCCTCCTCCTCCAAATTTAAGATCCCAATAGCGTCCGGCATACCGCGAGTGGGCAGAAATCACACGAAACGAAAGGAGGAAGGTGCAGATAAGGTGGTGGAGCCAGCACTCACCCTCTAGAAATTCCTTTGGTTTTCATTTATTAATATTTCTTCCCGTAGCCAACTGGCTGAAGTTTAAAAGCGTGCCTTTCACCTTACTTTCTTGCCACATCAACCAATCTAGGAATCGATCCCTCTTGAAAAACCAACCCCCCCAGACCCTCCAAGGAAAAGTCGGTAGACACCCTTTTCTTTGCTTTCCCCTTTTCCCCTTTAAACAACTCGGTCGTGTGAGCACCAGATCTTTTTGTGCATACATTATTATTCTCTGGCTGTCCCCAGAACGAACTGCCCGTGATTCTAACGTTGTTTTTCTGGGTTACTTTCCTGTGTACTTTTGCTAATACATAAATGTGAACGAGAAAGATCTTTTGTGCTTGTTGACAAGGTTCAATTTGGTATCGATTCACTGACAAGGAAGGAATTTGCTGACACTCTTGGCAGAATCAATGTCCGTGCTGTTTCCTTACGTGGGTTTCTTCTTGTCTTATAGATGGACTGGTTGGGATGCTGCTGAAGGCAGCATTGTCCATGGATCGTGGTATGAGCAGATGGGTAGGCGCGTTTCTACTGTCTTGTTGGCTCGTCTTTCGGACGGCATTTTGCGGTAACTCTCCTTGCTTCTCCTGGCTCCGTGTTTCGTGATGGTTTTTCGTGCAAGATGCTGAATACTTAAGGTGAGAGGCAAGCGTGATTGTGAAACGTCAATGCTTGATATACTTCTTCCTGATTGATTTCAGTGGAGGGATTACATAGAGATGCTAAGGTGAGAGGAGTTAACTTGGGAGGATGGCTGGTTATAGAAGGTTGGATTAAGCCTTCACTTTTTGATGGCATTCCCAATGGGGATATGCTTGTGAGTTTCTTTGTTCTCTCCATTTGTTTTCCGGTTTCTCATCTTCAATTTAGGATCACTTCTGGGTTCTTTGTGATCAGTGTGAGTGATCTAGTTGCTGCTGCCATTTGAATGTAGGATGGGACGCAGGTCCAATTGAAGTCGGTTAACTTGCAGAAGTATGTCTGTGCAGAGAATGGTGGGGGCACGACTGTTTCAGTCAATAGGGATGCTGCGTCGTTGTGGGAAACTTTCACGGTGAGATGCCTCACCCATTCAAAACAGCCTATTGTAATCAAGAAGCTAACTTTTAATGAGGGATCTGCTCTGTGTTGTGCATGTAATTGCCATGGTTTTCTTATTAGCTAAAGGTATTCTTATGTTTTACAATGTAGAAACATCAAGCTGCAACTGTCTTAAGACCAAAAACTGAAAATGTGTTGGTTTCTGCATTATTGATTGTTTAATGTTTTCAGAAAGATGCCCCGGTTAGGCACAGTTGCAGCAGTGGAGAAAGATGTCTTTGGCTAGTTTCTTTGATACCTATTCCTTTGCGGCAACTGACATGAGGGCGTGTAAAATGGAAAACCAAGGAAACACTAGTGAAGAGTATTGACAAAGCCATATACGTCTGGATCCTTTCATCACTTGATTGAAAAAAATTTCCGTGTCTACTGCATAATAATGATGCAAAGTGAATGTTTATTAAAATTCAATTTACTGAGTACCATGAGTTGAAACGACATTTGGGTTTCATATTAGTCCGTAGGTTAAAGTCACTTAAGACATTGTTTGGTATACCAAATTTGAAGTCAACTAATTTCTCACGACTCTGAAATTACATAAGGCGTATTTTCTCTGTTCAGACCATATCATGAAGAATTCAAGTATGATATTTCAAAAGCTGCAACTGTCCTTTTCCACTTTTTATTTTGACATCAACAAACGGATAATTTTATTTGGCAGTTGGTCAAATGACAAGCTGATTAACCAGATCTCTTCTGGGATGTTTATCCTCTCCTCCTACAGCTATGGAGAGTTTCAGAATTCGCATTTCGATTTCGGTCTTCCTCTGGTCAATTTCTAACATGTGATGGTGAAGGATGCTCAGTTTTTGCGACAGCACAGACACCGTCAGCGACAGAAACCTTTTACATTGAAAGAAATGACAGTAAAATTCACATCAAACTTTCAACGGGGGCTTATCTGCAGGTAAGGGGGATATTATTCTTTTATTATCTCTCCTTCTGTCTTTAAGAGGTCCAAAACAGATTTTCAGTCTGATGGATAGGAAAGTAGCTTTTAGAGCAAACTCTAGTAGAGTTTCAGTGTTAGGTTTGCATATTAAACAGTACATAACTTCACAGTATAAGATCTTGCTCATGGTGAGAGCTGATTATTCAAGTCACCTAGAATGGCTTTAAAAATTATCATTATGAGAATTAAATTTATTTAAAACGAACCAGTAGGTTAAAGATGAATATCTGAAATTTCTTGCTCTTGCAGTTGACAATGTCAAAATGAGTCTTCTTGGATGACCTTTAGCTGACCTCTGAATTTTTCTGACACTGCTAGAATTTGGTCAAGCTTACATAGTTTCTTATCTAGGCTACAACAGCAAATCAGCTGACGGCCGACTATCCAGGGGAACCTGGATGGGATGATGACAATGCCGCTACATTCTTAATGACAATCGTGGCAAATAATCTGCATGGGGACTACCAGTTGGCAAATGGTTATGGTCACTCTAAAGCAAAAGAAGTCCTCCAGGTAGCTAAGTTTTTTCTTTCCCCGTTTCCTTATTCTTAATCTTTGCAAGGCATGAGATTTCTATTGATTCTCTTTAGCATACAGGATGGTGAATTTGCAATCCAATGCCAAGTGGAAAAATTCATTTTTTTTCAACTGCTATTATTAGCACGTTCTTCAGCTACATGTTTTTGCTGTTGCTAGGCTTCCTGCCTGAATTTCCAAAGATAGCATTTGATACTGAAGAGTTGCACTTTTTCTTGCTATTTGATGAAAGAAAATATTGTGAGCCGGAATAGAGGTCAGAAAAATGCTGTCCAATGGCTGAATGAGGGATGAATCACAAAGCATTAATCTTCCTCACCATCCTTTCAGCTGTCTTACAGAAACAAAATATTCGAGAGTCTGCGGTGTATCTGCCACAACAGATATAGACGCAACAAAAGACCTTTCACTAGGTAGGAACTATGATTCAAGGTTTTGTGAATTTAGGTCTGATCAAGAAGAGAAATGGTGTCTGAAAACTATGCTGAAAGCTTTGCCAGTCTTTTAAAAGACTCATAGAATCACCTTCTAAACCTCTGTCGAATCTTGCTGATTTAAACACTGTACCCATGAAAGTGTTTGTTTCCTTTTCTGAGACCGCCAATCCCCTTTCGAGTTCTCTTCTAGTGCATACAGACAACCAATCTTGACTCCTTTTTCTTGTGGTTCTGTTTTTCCTGTCTTGATTGTATAGGCATGTCCATGACATAGCTATTATGGTGATGGATATCATTTTTATCATCATATCCACATATCTTGATATGAAAAGGCAGGTTTTCATAGCATGTTGCACCATATGTTAGCTTCTTGCTGCCCATTTGACTTTCATGAAATTGCAGAAACACAGGAACACGTTTATTACGATAGAGGACTTCAGCTTTCTATATAGACACGGAATTAATACAGTGAGGATCCCCGTTGGCTGGTGGATTGCTTTTGATCATAATCCTCCAGCTCCATTTATAGAGGGGAGTTTGGAAGCTCTCGACAACGCTTTCACTTGGGCAACGTAATTTCCACTTCATCCTTTCTCATGAAGCATTGATATTTCTTTTGGTTTTTGTTTCATATTGACATTGATGAAACTTTTTGCAGATCCTATAACATAAAGTGCATAATTGACCTTCATGCAGCTCCGGGCTCACAAAATGGTATGGAGCATAGTGCTAGCAGAGATGGTACAACAGGCTGGCCGACGTCTCCAGATTACATCTCCAAAACATTGGATGTCATTGATTTCTTAGCTAAGCGGTGGGTTCAAACGAGTCGCCTTATGATGCTTGACTTGTCACAGATTGTTTCTCCTTCCAGTACCTGATTTTTTTTCTTTTTTTTTGGTCTATGATGGCAGACATTATCGTTCATCTATAAAAATGTCAATAAAATTTACAACTGAAACAGGCATATGCTCTGATATACTTGAAAATGAATTGTACTTGCAGCCACGGGGAGATAATGTTGAATTATTGCAGCTCACTATACGTACATATTATGTTTATAGATACTTATATGTAGAGAGAGAGAGAGAGAGAGAGAGAGATTCAGTTGAGCTGTGTGTGAATGATCTCTTGCTTTTGCAGGTACGCGAAGCATCCTGCTTTGCTTGGGATTGAACTTTTAAATGAGCCATCTGCTGCCTCGGTTCCACTGGACATTCTTGTATCATATTACAGACAAGGCTATGAAGTCGTTCGGAAGCACTCATCCAGTGCTTATGTGATAATGTGCCAAAGAATCGGCAATGCGGATCCATTAGAACTATATCAGGCTAACATAGGCTCACACAACAATGTGGTGGATTTACATTACTACAATCTTTTCGACACTTTCTTTGTGAACATGAGTAGTGTGGACAATATACAGTTCATATACCAAAGCAGGGAAGCACAACTGAAGGCCTTGAATGGTTCAAATGGTCCGCTCATTTTCATTGGTAAGTCGAGATCATTTTGCCTTCACCAATTGACAGAACCCATCCTCTCTTTTCCCTACTTTGTCCTCCAAAATCTGGCATTGGATACAGCATATGTTCCTCCATCAGATCGATAGTTGATTTGCTGCTTTTGTCTTTGCGTTTTTTCAGGGGAGTGGGTGAACGAGTGGAATGTGACCAGTGGATCCCAGGCTGAATATCAAGATTTCGGGAAGGCACAGTTGGAAGTTTACAACGCTGCTTCATTTGGATGGGCTTATTGGACGCTGAAGAACGACCGGCAGCATTGGGACTTCGAGTGGAACATTAGGAACAATTATCTCCAATTAGGTAAAACACATGATCCTCCAGTCGCTCTTGAGCAATTCACAGAGCACGCTGGTTTACACTCCCTGAGAGGCTCAAAATATGTGACATTTGCTTATGCAGGAGAGTCACCAGGTAGACATTTTGCTAGCCAACCAGTCATTCTTGCATCTGCAGTTGCCTTCTTATTCCTGCACAACTCCTTGTGAAGAATAACATCGCTGGAGTTGACCTCCCGGACGTCTGCTGTTGCTCACGGAGTTTCATTCACGGAGGAGTTTCATCTGCTGTTTTCGACATCCCCAACTAGTCATTCTTGCATCTTCGGTTGCCTGCTTATTCCTGCATAAGTCCTTGCGGAGAATAACATCGCCCGAGTCGACCTCCCGAAACATTCTGCTGTTGCTGTCGGAAGTTTCATCTGCAGCTTTTCCACGATCCCAGATTTTTGAATTTTGATTTATGCGAACGGATATGTGTCCGAACTTCAAGTGACCTGCCCGGTACAGATTACTCTATGATGTATAAATTCATTCATTCAATGTTGATGATTCATTCATTTTGCCCTCTTCCTCGAAAATCCAATTAGCATTCGACTAAGCGTTAATAGCATCTCAAACCCGAGTTAGGGTCATTAAATAGAGTTATAGACCCTGCTCAACTTAGGAAGCGATTCCCAACCATAACGTCAAAAGCGCAACTAAAGGGCTCGGCTGCCGATTGATATCCAAGTACAGCAGCATCCTAGGAACTCAATCGATCAATCGCAAACCTTAACCTTCCCGGAGATCCCGCCGAGAGTTCTTGAAACCCGATGACGACCGGGCCTCTGAACAAGCCCCAACTTCGGAAACAAGTGAGGTCACCACAGGTTAGGACTGCAAGACGATGGATAAACCAAACACGCGGGGATAAGCTTTCTTCTTTTGTGCTCTGTTTGTCTTTGTCCTTGGCAGAGTCCAACTGCCAGAAAGCACACGCAAGGAAACTGGATGACCCCCGGATATGCGCATCATCCTGTCTTTCCTCTTTGGTCAACACTCCATAGCAACTTTCGGTGATAGCGCCCCTGGTTTGCCGGCTTTCCGTTGCTGGATTCTCTAGTTCCCCCACTCCGTTTCTCTCTAGACCGTATTAGATTCTTCCCGATACGACCCCCTTCCATCCCACTTCCTAACCTTAAAAAAGGAAGAAAATATCACGACCGTCCGATCATCCATGACTTGCCCCCATCCCCGCCGCCGCCGCCGCTGCCGAATCGCCAGCCTTCCTCAATCATATCCCCCCGCCGCTGTTTCCACGCCCCTGCCACGTCGGCTCCCCCAAGAAAACAAAGACCTATATATAAGCTTCCTGCTTGAGCCTCTCTATCAACTCGAGTGAAGTGCGTCCCAAGTTAAACCGTTTGTCGGAAACAGGTAACAAGATAAGCTTTCCTCAAATACAGACAGAGTTCTACTCAAATTCCAATTCCGATTCCCGTCCATGTCGCTGTCTTAGCCCTGAATATCTCCTCCGCCCGTCGTGTCACGGCTCTTTCCTTCGCCGCCGGCGAGCGTCCTTCTTCCTCTCCTCGCTCGACCCGCGAACCCTTTTCGGGATTCCGACAATGGGTCGGGCGTTCGGCTTCCTCTGCGCCGCCGCCGTCGCTCTCGGGTCGGCCTCGGTCCAGCTCGGCTGCGTCCGGGCGCAGGGCGTCCTGAGCCCGGGTTCGGATTCGACGCAGAAGGGGGTCACCAACGGCAGCGGGCAGTACGGGATGTACTCCAACCTCGACCCGACAATGGGCATCGTGATCGTCGTCACCGTCTGCGCCTTCTTCATGATGGGCTTCTTCTCCGTCTACATCCGCCACTGCTCCGAGGGGTCCTCCGCCGGCGGCGGGGGATCCCGCTCGGCCGGCGCCGTCCTGCTCGTCCCCGCGGGCGGCGGGGGCGGCTACCTCCGGCGGGGCCTCGATCCGGGGGTCGTCGGGTCGTTCCCCGTGCTGGCGTACGTGGCGGTGAAGGAGCACAAGGTGGGGAAGGGAGCGCTGGAGTGCGCCATCTGCCTGGCCGAGTTCGACGACTTCGACCTCCTCAAGATCCTGCCCAAGTGCGAGCACGCGTTCCACCCGGAGTGCATCGACGCGTGGCTCGCCTCCCACGTCACCTGCCCCGTCTGCCGAGCGAACCAGACCCCCGATCCCTGCCCCCGCCACGCCGCCGCCGCCGCCGCCGCCGCTGCCGAATTGGCCGTCGACCAGAGGCCAGTAAGCCAGCGGCATGTGGAAGAAGAAGAAGAAGAAGGAGACCCGCCACGACGACAACAACAACAACCGCCAAGCGATGAAGTACAAAACGAAGTGAGAATTAACATCGGAGAAGGAGATGAAGATCCAGGGGCGACGGCGGCGGCGGTGAAGCTGCCGAAGTCACGCTCTACGGGCCACTTGCTGGCCCGACCCGGACTCGGACCCGACCCGGACCGCTACGCGCTGAGGCTGCCGGAGGAGGTGAGAAGGCAGATAAGGATGGTGGCGAGCGCGAAGGCCGGGGTGAAGCGGTCGACGAGCTACGACGTCCTGCTGGCGGCGATAGAAGGGGGCTCGCGGAAGGGAGGAGGCCGCCTCTTCGCCGCCGTGACGCCGCCGCCGCCGCTCCCGTCGAGGGTGGCGGACAGGATTTATGCGGGACATGGGATGGACGGCGGGGATCGAGAGTTCGAGGTAGGAGAACAGTCGCTGTCTCGGCTTCCCGTGTAGATTCGCTTTCGCCAGGTTCTTTGGTAGTTTTCAATGTGTAGATATTTTTTTTTTTTTAATGATAGAGATTGGTGGAAACGAGCCTTATCCTCTTTAAGACTTTTTTTTTTTCTTTAATAGGTTGCACACGTTTTGTATTTACAATTTAAAGGGCTAGGTGAAAATAGGTTCGAAAAAAGTAATGTCAAGTCGAATCGGATCGGGTCGAAATGGGTCATAGTGGATTTCTAAGGAAATCGGTTTCAGTACGTCCAATTGAAAAGAAGGTTAACGAACGTGCTTTGGCATTATTTTGGTATAAGCTCGTTCGCTCTGCTTCCACGGGAGCAGCCGTCTTGGAGTTATATTGGGTGGTGCCATGTTTTGCCTACAACCAAGGCAGGCGCTACCGCCGTTTTGCCTCACCCGATTTTGTCTGTTGCCCGTGAAACTTTGAGCCTCAATTGTGCTGACAAATTGAGGCCATGGTGGTATTGGTCTTGTCCTACGTGCGTCGGACCTAACTTGCGAAAAATCGGAAAGAAAAAGAAAACTTCTAGTGGTAGTATCGAAAGGGGCATTTTCTTTTTAAGTAGTTAGTTATTTTCCTCTTCTTTTCAATATGCTGTTTTCTGGATTATAGGTCAAATTGCTCAATTTGGTACGATCCATTTTCGACCCACCCAACCCCATTCAACCAATTTATATAATATGTCTAATTTAGAGAATTTCTTATGAGCAGGACATATTTAAGTACATTAGAGGCCAACATGGTTATGAGGAATATGTATAGGTACTTTGAAATCAGCTAGTTGCGTTCTCCCTTCGAATTCTGGAATATCTACGTCAATGTCATAATCATAGGATTCCCGGTTCAGTGCCTAGCGCCCCCACCCATTGGATTGGTTTTTCTTTTTCATTTCTTTATTTTTAACTTCTCTCCCTTTTATTATTAATTACTTTATTTGTTTTTTTCTTTTGCATACTTTCAATCCTCATTCATTTTGTCACAAAGTTTTCATTATCTGTTTGCGTCTTGAGATATCTATCATGAAGATTTGATCTATTTTATGTTTTCTTTTCAGTCCATTTGTGTGTCCATTTATTAGCTTAAAGTTTCTTTCTCATTTTCATTTTATTTTCTAGTTAATCCTTAAAGAATTACTTATCATCAATCTTAAGAATAATTAAATTTTTGCACCTTAGAAGAAAAGGTCCCCACTTCGATGTTGTCATCAGAAGTAATGGTGCTATTCTTTTATTCATAATTTATCGTCGATCCCGGTTTAATGAGAAATTAGAACGACATCACATATATTATTCTTTTTATTTCGTTAGCCATAACAAATGATAATTTAGCTAACATTACTTGCTATTTAATAAATATCAAACTATTGGAAAAAATAAATTATGGTAGAAGATGAAATGCCATTTGTCTATACAGTCACTTTGGTTATTTTTCAACCCGTTCCAGTACGTTTGGAGGATTTTGAAAAAAGAAATTCTTTTATTCGATCGAGCCAATCTCACAATTTCACTTGTTTATAACAAGCGTGTTTAAAATTTTTCAACTCAACTAATTTTCACAGAAAACTTAAAAATATTATTTCATAGAACGCAATTTATTAAGCAAATGCAAATAGTTTTATGTGATAGATAACGAAAAAGTTGAAGAAATATAAGGATCGGCAAAAAGATGTATAGTGGTTCGGCCAATCCTTTCGACTTACGTTCACTCTTATAGACCAATAGCCATGAATCAAGCCGGGAACCGCTAGTAATCTTGATTCTGCTAGTAATTTCAAGAGGCCACAGATCGTAAAAGATGCTACTTTTCCTTGAAAGTTAGTACATAATTCTAAAGCACAAGCACTTCGAACTCTATAAACACTCTCTGTTCCCATATTATGGCACCCACAATCCTTACAAAGTATACAAATCAGTAAACAAACAGTATTTTGCAATTAAGACCATAAGAGTAATTCAAAATGCGATTGCTTTACATCGTGCTACATTGTGCAAGCACATATGTCAACTCCTTGCACCATATTCTCACAACAAAATGCAATTACTTTACGCCATGTCATTACAAGACATCATGTCGCTTTGTTCCTCATGTCATGTCTTATATGTACGAGCTAATGCTTTATCGTCACGTCTTACTCTTTTTTATACTTTGCTATCATTCATGTCACGTCATCTTGTCAACACATTCGAGATAAGTGTAGAATTAGTCATTAATATTTTGACTCATTAGTTAACTGGGGCTTTAATATTTTAATTTGATCAATTTAGTCTTAACATAGTCGATTGAGTCCTTAATGTTCCAAACTAATTAATTAATTCTTTGGCTTTGGATAAAGTAGAATTGAGTCCTAAACAAACCCTTTATTTACCAAAAAAAAAACCCTTTTGTCTCTTCTTTCATTTGAATTACGTGACAAAGAGCAGCTTCCCTTTTGGGCGGAGGAGAGGGATTTGGGCCATTTGCCACATGGACATACGGTCGTGTTTAGAAAATGCCATGTAAGTTTTTTGACATTCAAACCTCACGGTCGACAGTCTTACAAGGACTTAATTGCAAACTCTCTTTTTTTTAAATGATGAGGACTTAGTTGACTCAATTAAAATGTCAAGAATTTAATTAGTCAATGGCTCAAAGGAGAAGAGCTTAATTGACCAAGTCCAAGCATTAATGACTCGCTAAACTAATAATCAAATGTCAAGGACCGATTCTGCCCTTATCCCCCGTGTATCCGGTGCCACGCCATCATAATTGACATGTCATTTGTAACTATTACTTTCTTGTTGACATGCATCCATGATTTATATATAGGAAAAGTATCAAAAACATACCTCATATTTCACTTAATGATAATTTACGCACCTCTACTTTTTTAAAATGCCAAATAGATGTATAAGTTGAAGACCACTTTACAATTCTTGTAAAAAAAATTTTTTTGTCGGTCCTACTCTAATTCTATTCTAACACACACGCTTAGACTTTTGCCCTACCTCATTGTAGGGCGTGGGAGTCGAAACCCACTCCTGAAATGAAATCGTCTCCACCCCAAGCCCCCCTGAGAAGGTGAGGATTTGAACCTCCCACCTTCCCCTTCCAAGTTGGAAGGGTGGCCACTAGGATGAACCTCCAGTGGTTAAATTGAGCTTGTGTCTTATTTGCGAAAATGTCATTTTCTTTCAAAAAATGCTCATCTAAATATTGAATTTTCACGGCCACCCCAAAAGCACTCAAAACCAATAAAAAACCAAATCAACCAAACTTTAAGCAAGATGCTAAAATAAGTTTGCAAGGATAGACAATTTGAATCTTTCAATGCAAGGCTTTTTGGAGAGATATGCGAATGGCATTGGGAAAAAATAGAAGTATGTAGGAAGTCATCGGGTAAAAAGTCGGTATGTTTTAGGTATCTTACTTGAAATATATCTCGCCATTGAAAAAACAAAGCAAATTTGCGAAGATTGTTTACATCAACCTATACATGAGAGTGGTGATACATCCTCCGACCAAAAAACAAGCCGAAATTCTGCTCAAGGGCATTCGTGCAATAACGGCAACTTCTGGGGTGGTTTTGGATTGCGTCACATTCGGAACCATTTCGGATTCTAAAGGTTCTAAGTATTTTTCAATAAGAAAAAGTTGCAACATTTGATAAAATAAAGTAAAATGTGAAAAATAAAACTCACTCTAAATAGTCATGTCTTCCCCCAAAGTCGAGTTTTCTCATTTACTTATGTTTGGATTTCATTAAATAAGATTTTATCATCCAAACAAAATACAAAAAATCGCATTGCGTCAGATTGAGTATTTTGAAAAGATATGATTCTTGTCAATTGTGCACCTGAGTATTTGCCAAGACAAGTTCAAGAATAAAAGTAACTTTGGATGATTAAGGGGGAAACTGTCACTTTGATTGAGTTTGTGGGAGAATTCAAATTCTTGCTTGAGCTTGAATGCAAAAAGGTGATTTTGATTAAAATAGGTTCAAGGTCGATTATCGTCAAAGGAACAGTGAACTTGAGATTCGTAGACATAAGGTTAAAATTCATTATTTGTAGTTGAAATTTTTGTCATGTAATTTACCGACCATTAGGTTTGTCAAGCGGTCCAAAATTTAATTTAAAAACTTAAGGTCACAAGTACAACTCCCCAGCCTATTGTTGATCCCGGGAAATTGGTCAGTCTATGAAATAAGGGTCTAGACTTAAATGCATCGCAGCTCTTGAATTTCTTCACTCGGTGATGGCTTTGCCTGATGGGTAGTTGGTGTTTTGTGGCTGCCGTAAACCTAACATTTCACCGACGAGTGAGGGGGTCGCAGTCTCATCCAAATTCTTTTTATCTCTCAGGAAAAAAAATAAAAAAAATTGGACACTTAAAACTCTATAAGAGCCCTTACTTTTTGACACCTAGAAATAATATTAATAAATAGTTTGACACCTAAACAATGAATTGTAACAAATAACAATCTTACAGTAAAAGCTTGTTTTTAGGTTCCAGTCTTTTTGATAGTTTAATGTAGATATTTTAAGAGATAGGAAGAGGTGTCGAAACGAGGCTTGTCCTCTTAGACTCGTATTTTTGGGGTGTATACGTTTTGTATTGACATTTAAAGGGCCGAGTGAAAATATGTTTAAAAAATTAAAGTTCAATCAAATTAGGTCGGGCCGTAGTGGTCAATTTCAGTATGTCCAAACGCCAAAGAGGTTTTTTTGTCGGTCCCAAAATGCAAAGAAGGTTAACGAACATACTTTCACACCATTTTTGCATTGCTCGTTCCTATCTACACGAGCCCAACCTTCTCCTGGTCATGTCTGGTCGCGTCATATTTTGATTCGAAGACTCTCGCTTCGTCCTTCATCAAGCCCGCAACCAAGGCAGGCATCGCCTCCATCCCGCCTCACCTGCAATCAGGTCTTGCCCGCCGTCGTTCGTCGCCGGCGAAGCGTTGAGCCTTAATTGTGCCGGCAATCTCCGTCCTACCCTCTTGTCAACGAAGGCCAGAGGGGTTCCGAATGGTTGCGAGGCTCCGACATCAGTGACCAAGGGTCCAATGTCGTCACATTCGGCAGGGGGGAGTCGCCTTGGGGGCTCTACGTGGGGCTCGAACGGAGCGGAGACTGCTCGACAACAAGCGACAATGGTGATGATGGGAGATGAGGTTGCACGGATAGGAGATGGCCATGGTGGTACTGCTCCCGTTATAATCCAACCCATCCATATAACATTGTCTAATTTAGAGAATGTTTTAAGCGCAACATTTTTAAGTACGTTAAAGTATGGTAAGAAGAGAGTGCTTAGCATAGTTAGTTATTAGGAATATGTATTAGGCATTTTGAAATCAACTATTGTATTCTTCCTTCAAATTACGGAATATGAATTTAACATTATAGTCTCGAAGGAAGTCAAATCATAGTTTCTACAAACACGACAATGGGGAGCAACTTCATCACTCGATGCACGGCTTCTTGCAAGATAGAAAGGGAGGATTCAATCGTAGTGTGTTAATGAAAGAGGTTGCAAATTGCAATGTCTTAACTAAGAAATTAGTGCATGGCCCAGTAGCGGATTATCCGATTTGTGGTGAAGGGAGACAGGTTTTTTTTTGTTTTCTTTCTTTATCATTTCTCTCCATTTTATTGTTAATTATTTTATTTGTTTTTATTTTTTGCATACTTTCAATTCTCATTCATTTTGTCGCAAGGAATTCACTTTTGTTTGTTTGTTTGTTTCTTGAGATATCTATCATGAAGATTTTGTCTATTTTGTATTTTCTTTTCAATCCATTTGCGTGTCCATTTATTAGCTTAAAGTTTCATTTTTCCTTTTTTGTAATAAAATTCAAGTATAATCAAATTGTTTTACATGTTTCGCACGCCTTAGATAAAAGGTCTGATTTTGGCATCATTATCGGATATTATGTTATTTTTCTTTGTCAATCCATTTACCTGTCCCTTCATGAGGCTTAGAGTTTCTTTTTCATTTTAATTTTATTTTCAAATTAATCCTTACAAAATTACTCATAGTCAATCTTAAGAATAATTAAATTATCGTACCTTAGAAGAAAAGGTCACCACTTCGATGTTAACTTAGAGTGTTATAGTGCTATTCTTTTTTCTTTTTTTGTAATTCATCATTAGCCATGGTTTAATGAGAACTTAGAATGACATCACATAATTTATTCTTTTTATTTCATTAGCTGTAATAAATGATAGTATAGTTAACATTATTTTCACAGAAGACATGAAAATATTATGTCTTAGAACGCAATTCATCGAGCAGAAGCCAATAATTTTATTTAATAGATAACGAAAGAGTTGAAGAGATAGAAAGATTTGCCAAAAGATGTATAGGAGTTCAGCCAATCCCTTCAAAATACATTCACTATTATAGACTAATAGCCACGAATCAAGCTAGGATCCGCTAGTGATTTCAAGAGATCACAGATCGAAGAGGATGTCGCATTTACTCGAAACTCAATACATCATACTAAAGCACAAGCACCTCTAACTTTATGAACATTCTCAGTTCCCATGTTGCAACACCCACACTTCTTACAGAGTATACAAATCAGTAAACAAACAATATGCAATTAAGAGCACAAGAGTATTTAAAATGCGATCACTTCACGTCATGCTACTTTGTGCAAGTAATTATACAAACTTGTTTACGCCATGTCCTCATAATAAAATGCGTCACCTTGCGGTAGGTCATTACAACACATCATGTTGCTTCATTGCTCATGTCATATCATATATGCCACTAATGCCATATCATCACGTCTCACTATCTTTTATACTTTGTCATCATTTATGCCATGTCGTCATGTTATATCGTGTTACAAATGTAGAATTAGTCACTAATATTTTCATCTCTCGGTATATTGAGCCTTTAAAATTTTAATCTGGTCAATTGAGTGTCAACGTAGTCAACTGAGTCCTTAATGTTTCGAATTAATTAAGTCCTTCAAATTGGATGAAGTAGAATTGAGTCCTAAACAAACCCTTTTGTCTCTTCTCGCATTTGAATTGCGTGACAAAGAACGGCATACCTTTTGGCCAGAGAATGAGGGATTTATTTAGGCCATTTGCCACATTGACATGCGGTTGCGTTCGGAAAACGCCAAGCACTAGCCATGTAAGAATTTCGACATTCAAGCCTCACGGTCGACAATCTTACAAGTACCTAATTGCGAACTCTTTTTTTAAATGATGAGGACTTAGTTGACCCATTTAAAACGTCAAGAATTCATTCAATCAATGGTCGAAAGTGAAAGAACTTAATTGACCAAGTCAAAACATTAGTGACTCGCCTCAAATGTTAAAGACCGATTCTGCAATTATCCAAATCAAAACGTTAGTAACTCACTTCAAATGTAAAAGACCAATTTTCCAAAAATTCCCATCCCCAAATCTTGAATTCTCACGGCCACCTAAAGTAGTCAATAGCAACTACAAACCAAATCAACCTAAGCATGCTGTTAAAATAAGTTTGTTAGGATAGACAATTCGGACCTTTCAATGTGGGGCTTTTCCTGTGGAGGTATGCGAATGAAATTTGAAAAAAAAAAACAAAAGAATGATATCTTTCTTGAGCTATATTTAGAAAAAACAAAGCAAATTTTTATATCCAATCACAATGATTTCTTTCAACAAACCCTATATAGAAAAAGAGTGCTGATACATCCTCCGACAAAAAACAAGCCGAGATGAGTTCGGATACCACGCAATGGCATTCATGCAATTGACAGCAAATTTGGGGGTGGTTTTAGATCAGGGAAAAATGTCAAAAAAGCTCTAAACCTTTTATATTTGTGTTTATTTAGTTTTAAACCTTTTATATGTGCCAATTTAATTATAAACTTTTGATTTTGTGTTAATTCAGTTTTTTCGACTAATTTTCATTGGATTTTACCGATTGGGCGCTGATCAGTTAATGTGACACCGTCAGTCTTTGCTTGACATAGATAATTTTTAATAATTTTTAATAATTTTTAATAATTTTTTTTTTTTTTTTTTCCTTTTATTTTTATTTTTTTAATTTTTTTCCTTCTCCTCCTTCTTCCTTGAGTTGGTTGCTAGACCTCGGTGACCGACTAGAGGAGATGGCCAGTGAGGTCAAGGTCGCCCTCGCCAGCCTCTAGCAAGCCTCCCCGGCCACTAGAGAGGTCGGGCCTCCCCCATGATTAGCGAGGGCAAACCTCGCCAACCTAACGAAAGATCGCCCTTGCGGCTTAGCCAACCTCGAGCTAGCCTCATCAAAGGCAAGGCTCAATCTCGCCAAATTAGGAAAGTCCGAGCCTCCCCCGTGGTCAGTAAGGCTTGACCCTCGCCGGATCCGGGGAGGGTGAGCCTCAACCTCGTTAGATCTGGCAACATTGGGCCTCACCCATGGCCAATGAGGCTTGACCCTCACTAGATCCGATGAGGGCGAGCCTCATCGCCCAGTGTGAGTAGCCTTCATGGCCTTAAGCGAGGGCTTAAGCCTCACTAGGCATTGCCTTTGGCTGATCGCAAAGGTTCGACGACGAGTTAGAGGAAGGAAGAGGAGAAGCAAAAAGAAAAATAAAAATAAAATAAAATAAAATAAAATAAAATAATCAAGAAAATATTAAATATTATTAAAAATTGTCCATGTTAGTGCTTGATTGTTTCATGTCGGCCGATCAGCTCCCAATTAGCAAAATCTAACCAAAATAAGCTGGAAAGAACTGAATTGGCACCAAGTGAAAATGTTTATGGCTAAATTGGCACAAAGGAAAAAATATTTAAGATTAAATTGACACCAATAAAAGGTTTATGACTAAATTTGGCATAAATGCAAAAAGTTTAGAACTTTTTTATGCTTTTCCTTTTAGATTGTGTCCGTGCAGAACCATTTCAGATTCTAAGGTTTAAAGTACTTTTCAATAATCAATATTTGAGAAAGAAGAGAATAATGTGAAAAATAAAAGTCACTCTAAGTAAAAAAAAAAAAAAAAAAAGTTGTAAACTTATTGTAATTTAATAATTCAGCCTTAAATCTTTTGATTTGTGCTATCTAAATGTTTTTATATTTTGACAATTGAATATATCTGACTACTTTTGGATGGAAATTGATAACATTGACACTAGCCATCCTACAAGGCACAGTTGGAGTTGACATTTTTTGATTTTTTTATATATTGTTTCTTTCTTTTTTATTTCCCTTTCATTTGGCCGGCGAGGGGTGAGTGCTAGCAAGCCCTCACCAATCACTGGCCAGGGTTAACTGATGGGGTGCCTCCCTTAAAGCCTGATTGCCAACAACCGGCCAAAATGAGAGGAAAAAAAAGAAACAAAATATAAAATTCCAATTTTTTAAAAGATTGTAAAAATAGTCCATATTAGTGCCAATCATGTCATGTAGGCAATTGGCACTTGCATCAATGATTTTTGACCAAATTGATTGAAATGACTCAATTGGTAAATTATGAAAATGTTTAGGACTAAATTAATACAATTGATATGTTTAGGATTAAATTGGTACAAATATAATAAGTTTAAGATTTTTTTTTGGTAATTTCCCCTCTAAATAGTCATGTCTCCCTCCAAATAGAGTTTTCTCATTTTACTAATTTTGAAACATCATTAATTAACACTGGGGGAGTGCGTTGCGCATGCTTTAGTTTTTTCTAAAGGTATAATTCACGTCCTTAGTATGCCTAAGCATTTTCAAACAATATTATTAATGCGGATAGTAATTTGCTAAAATAAGTTCATAGGGAAAAATGAGGCGGAAACTGTCACTTTGAGTGAGTTTGTGGGAGAAACTAAATTCTTTCTTGAGCTTATATACAAAAAGGTCATTTTGATTGAAATAGGTTTGAAGTTGATTGTCCTCATAGGAATAGTGAAGTTGAGATTTGTAGACATTAGATTAAAATTTGTTGTTTGTCACTAGATAATTTGTATGTGTGACTCACACATCAGGTGAGTGATTGAGTGGTCCAAAATTTCATTTGCAAACTGAAAGTCGTGAGTTTGATTTCCCGTTATCTCTAAAAAAGACTTTATAAATATAACTCCCCAAAAAAATATTGATCAGTATTTTGACACATAAACAATCCTATCTACTTACACGTGGCTTGGAAGGTAATCTAAAGAAAAGAAATTTCTGATAATTTCCCGTCGTCTTTTCTAAACGATGAAGTCCCAGCAACAGGAAAAAATTGAGAAGGCTTGTTGGGCCGTCAGAAGGCCCAACCCATAACACTCTCCGGCGCTTTCTAAATTGAAAGATTAGAACGGGGCTTCTGCTCTTCTTCGAGAGACTTCGTTTGTGACTAATTGGTAACAGTTTCAAAAAGCTTTTGGCCTCATTGAAAATTAGTTCTTATTCTTAGGGTCCCTTTTATTTGAGGAAAATTTGTTTTTGGGAAACTATTTTCCGACTTTTCTATATTTGGATGACAGGAAATTAATTTAATTATGGAAACGTATTCATTTGTTTAGTGGTTTAGGGTAAAAGTGATTTCCTTTTACTAGAAGAGGAAGTTGTTTTCCCCAATCGAAATTTCTTATTTTCAATTTTCGTAGATCGATTAATTTTTCATCATCTAGAAACCAAAAAGTTGGAAAATAATTTCCTAAAAATAGTTTTCCTTCAAACAACCAGACTCTTAGCCCTCATATGTGAAGATCAATGGTGATGGTCTGATTGAGTTTGAGCTATCTAGTAATGATAGTCAAGAGAGTGTAGGATTTTGACATGGCAATTTGTAGTGACGGATTGAGAAAAACTGAACTTTTAAGCTTCTTGTATCTTGCTGTGAACAGCACCGAGCAGCTATTGCTTATAGATCTCTCTTGTACTATAAAAAAATCTTGCATTTTTCTAAAACTATGCAGTTACGATACTAAGAATTTGACCTTTCTTCGAGAGAGAATTTTTGAAATTTTTTTTTGTTAGTGAAACTTTGTTTTTATATTTTGAAAATAACCTGGAAAAAATTCGGCAGGATTATATATATATATATATATATGTAAACTAATGTGCATATATGTTTGGCTAATTTGAAGAACAGAGAAACTGAGTTGAAGACCTTTCAAATACCTTGAATTACGTCAGTTTTAATTAAAGTTGAAATACTCTTACATTTTGTCAGACTTGTAATTTTATATCAATAAGTATAACTCTGTTGGGTTGTTGAATTGTCCATGAAATCTTCTTGCTCTTCTTTTTCGGTGCATTATTAGAAGGAGCAAATTTCTCAAATTTATTTTGATTATTTTTTTCGGTACCCACTGTCACTTCGAGCTCTTGACGTACTTAACCGAGGCGAAACACAACACACGCTCAACACATGTAAAGTTATGAAGGGTCTATTTTGTTCGGCATTTAGAATGGGCTTTGGACTTTAAAACCCTTTGACCAAATGCAAACTTATTTGATTCATGTTTTGGCTCAACTCTAAGAAAATATAATTACATTTCCAAATGACTCTAAAGGCCTTTAGTCCAGAGCAGATCACGAGATACTTTGCGAACTTGCATTTTCGGAATGCAAGTTGGTTACTGTTCATCTTCACCAAAACCATCGCACGGAAAAGCCGATCGGAGGCCGACGACCGCCAACCAAGGAGTCGTGCGCGCTGGCGACCGCCGCCTAAAGGTTGCCGGACCTCAGGTGACACCTGGGTCGCGCGACCTAGGCAGCCACTTGAGGTCATGCGACGGTTGACAATCGCCTGGGTCGGGCAACCTCAGGCAATCGCTGCCTGAGGTTGCGCAACCTTGGGTGGCCTCGCTTGAGGTGGGCGACCTTAGGTGACAACATCGGCCGGATCTCGGCCTTCTCCGGTAGCTAGATCCGGCGGTTCCACAACTAGATTTGGCTGGTGGGTGGCTAGACTTAAAAAAAAAAAAAAAAACATAAATGTTTTTATGTTTTTTTAATTTAATAAAAGTCTTTTATAAATGTAATTTTTACAAAATAGTATTTTGGCCAAAGTTGTTTCTCAATGCACTTTAGAATTACAATTCACCAAACGCTATTTGTATTTTGGAAAACCCCTTTCACCCAAAAGTATTTAGATTTTTGCAAAGACATTCCCCAAAAGCCGAACCAAACGGGACCTAAATTGGAAGTAATTCTTCACTATTACTATTGAGGAGTCAGTGTCCTTTTTTGCTTGCGAAAGCACTTGCATTATTTTTATAATGCGTTTCTTGTCAAACTTATTTCGCTTTAGAAAGTAATGGTTGAGATGTTATTTTTCTTGTACAATCATTACGTAAGAAGTATTTTGAATGGCGCTGAAATACATTTTGTTCCTTTTTTATTTATTTATTACAACTGAACTTGCCCGTCTTGCACATTTAATGATAGATTTGTAAACATATTTTGAGTTTAAAGTAGGAATGATTTTTTTAAATGAATTTAAATTATATAATAACCATTTGCGTAAGCAATTTACAATGAATTTGCAGTAAGAAAGCATCAGAATTATAAAAATACTAAAGAAGAGATACCCAGCGGACTTCTATGTGTAATTCAAGGGGTTTCCTTGCAACTCATGTGATTAAGAAAAAAAAAATATGAAAGATTTCAAGGCAGATATAGTTATTCGACTCATTATATTTAAGGTTGAAAATGACATTTATGAACTCATATAGTATGTTCTTGAGCATTATCATTCATTTATGTTGAAAAATCGAAAGCACTTGATAAGGTGTGAAAGGCTGATGTCTCATGTGTTTTGGTTCCCTTTTGTTTTTACTTTATAGCGGTGCATAAATTCTACAAGGATCAATGTCTTAGTTGACATGTGTAGGAAGACATCGCTCTTCCTCTTTAGACTTGATCTTACATCACATGAAAAACCATCACCACTAAAAGCTAAATTCCATTTATCCCTCGAGCCATATAACCTATAAAGCCAATTGTTATTATTAGTACTCCACTCATTTTCTTTTTTCTTCCAAGTAAATTTGAATTCATCTGCTTGTTTGCCTCTATATATAAGTTTTGAGAAATATTGATCCTTAAACCTAGCTTGTGGTAAATATGTGAAATGTTTTGATTAGAATTTTTCCCAATGTTTCAAGTGCATAAAACAATGTTTCGAAGTTGAAGATACCATTCAAATTGCTTTTGTCCTAGCTTGACTTGATCAATGAACATAATTTTTGGAGCCTTATTTTCCATAGACTCCAAAAACACCTTAAATAACCAAATAAATGAACTTTATCCAACAAAAATGCACACTAGAACAAAATATTCTTCCGATAGTGATTAGACTGTAAAAGTGAGACTGCAAATTCACACAACATGTAATTGTAATGGGGCTCCTTGCTACTCACGTGATCAAAAAAAGAAATGAGAGACTTCAACTTAGATGTGGTTGTCATGTTCGTATTATATTGAAGGTTGAAAATGGTGTTTATGAATCATATGTTCCCAAGCATAATCATTCGTTTATTCTGAAAAATCATGAGCGCAAGTGGAAGAATGATGTCTCTTTTTTCTTTGTCATTTTTATGTTTTGTAGTAACGGACAAATTCTACAAGGGTCAATGTGCAGCACATGATAGAAATTATTATTGGTGCTCTCATTTTTTTGATTTGATCCTACACCACATGAAAAATTATCACAATAAAAAAGCTATATTCTTTTATATATCGGTTCATATAACCTTTGTCAATTGTTATTCTCAGTACCCACTCATTTTCCATTTTTATCCAAGTAAATTTAAATTCATCATCTCGTTTGCCTCTACACATAATTTTTCAGAAATATATATCTTTAAACTAACTTGTGGTAAATATGAGAAATGTTTTAATTAACATTTTTTTCAATGTTCCGAGTGCATAAATAATATTGTGCATTTGAAAGCACTATGTGAATGGATTTTGTCTTAGCTTGGCTTGATCAATTAACATGGTTTTCAGTCCATTCCTCATAGATTCCAAAAACACCTTAATAATGAATTGCACTTGGAACATTGAAAAAAATGTTAATTAAAACATTTCACATATTTACCACAAGTTAGTTTAAAGATATATATTTCTGAAAAATTATGTGTAGAGGCAAACGAGATGAATTATGTGTAGAGGCAAACGAGATGATGAATTTAAATTTTTGGATAAAATTGGAAGATGAGTGGGTACTGAGAATAACAATTGACAAAGGTTATATGAACTGATATATAATAGAATATAGCTTTTTTACTTTGATAATTTTTCATGCGGTGTAGGATCAAATCAAAAAAATGAGAGCACCAATAATAATTTCTATCATGTGCTGCACATTGACCCTTGTAGAATTTGTCCGTTACTACAAAACATAAAAATGACAAAGAAAAAAGAGACATCATTCTTCCACTTGCGCTCATGATTTTTCAGCATAAAATGAATGATTATGCTTGGGAACATAAACACCATTTTCAACCTTCTTCAATATAATACGAACATGACAACCACATCTAAGTTGAAGTCTCTCATTTCTTTTTTTGATCACGTGAGTAGCAAGGAACCCCATTACAATTGCACATAAAAAGTTCATCAATTGTCTCTCCTTCAGCATTTTTTGTAAGTCTGATCCTTTATTACTCCAAATTCTTTGTGTTTTGCATAGACATGTACTTATCATATGCTTCAAGTTCATTTGAAAAAATCATTCCTATCATAAGCTCTAAATCTTTGCTATGCATTGCATGTGCAAGATGGACACTTTTATGCTGTAACTAAAAGAATTAAACTTATTTCAAGTTGCTTCTTTGTACAGAAAGGAAAGTACACTGAAAGTGCCAACTTGGCATTGATGTACACTTTAATGCCAAAAGTTTCAAAATGTACACTTAAATACCCTTTTTTTTTTAAAAATGGGGACACTTAAGTGTCCACTTTAGCGAGTTTGCTGGAAATTCAACATGACATTATTTTAGTAATAAAATTGGTTTATGTGGCTTGCCAAAATGTTCACTCGGCAATCATTGTCTAAAATGATGTGATCTGTTATGTTCACTTAAGTGCTAGTCGTGGTTAAAAAAGAATCGCTTAAATGTCAAATTATGATGTAAGTAATTACTTAAGTACCGCCCTTAGTCAAAATGAACACTTAAGTGTCAAGTTTTACATGAAGTAATCACTTAAGTGCCAAAAACAATGTCATTTAGCATACTCTTGTTGTCTACGTGAATGATTTTTTTTAAAAGAATTGTCATGTCAGTAAAAAATCTCATAAGAAAAAACCACATTAGCAGTTTGGCCGGAAGTTCTCGTCACTGATAATTAAAAGTTAATTGTTCTTCGATTTTGGCACCTAAATGTATCTTTTGGAATTTTTGGCACTAAAGCATCCTCATATGTCAAGCTTTGGCACTCCCGATATCCGCACCCCTTGTACAAATAATTTACTCGATCATTACTTTGAGAAAGCACAACAAGTTTCACAATGAAAAATATTGAAAAGTAGTGTGATTGCTTAAGCAAACAAAAAAGAACACCTTTTGCGACTCCAAAAATAATGTAGTGAAGAATTCTCTTCCATTAAACCTCACCCGTAACTCATGAGAAGCACGCCGTCTCTGTCATAAACGACGAAATGTTGCGCAATGGAAGCTCAAGCAACAGTCACGAGTAAGCATGTCACGTGGTCTTACCATCGACGACTTGCAAACGACAACTCGTCACAGCTACAACTCGTGAACAACGGCTTGTCCCGGCTACAATCACAGTGCGGCCAATTGCGCAGGCTTTGTTTCACGAACAACGATGGTGCGAAGTGGAAGCTTAAGATGCAACCACAAGAAGCATGTCAAGAAACGAAAAGAAATTTCAAGCGTTGTTACCCATTTGTGTATTGTGCAGGATTTGGACTAAGCAACTTTGTGCAGAGTGGTTTCACCTGGCGTTTACATCTTGAATGAAAAAATGAAATGAAATTGCCTGGATCAGCACATATGACGATTGATGAGTTGATTTGTGTGACACTCATGTGGCACTCAATGAAGTACCCAATATTTTCTCGGCTACCAATTGTGTAGTTTCGATAAGGGGTGTGTAAAATGAACCATCTAAATTGGGAACCGCTCAAACTAGATTGAAGGGAAAATTTCAAATAAGGACTCAAAGTGCCTCTATTTTCTCAAAAAAGAACCTGAAGTGAAGTCCATCTCAAATAAGGACCCGAAATGGTCATTTAGTCTCAAATAAGGACCTCACTCGCCGGCTGGTGAACAAATGCATTTCCGATTCATATTCCGGTAGCTTGATTAGGGGTATTTTTGTCCATTTCTTTTAAAAAATTTCGGTTGTCTTGTTTTTTTTTTTTTTTTTTTTTTTGGGTCAATAATTGCACTGTTCATCATCTTCTTTGTCCCCCTTTCATCATCTTCTACTGTCACTTGGATTATGACTAGCTAAGCTTGATTGATATTGTCTCCGTCGAGCGTCGTCGAGAGGAAGGAATTACAGCTAACATACGCAAAATTTTTGAGTCGTGTTTTTCCGTGGACGTTCTTCTAACATCCCTGGAATTAGGCTAATGAAGAAGAGATGAAATTTTTTGAGAGAAATGTGAGGGCATACAAAAATGAGATTTTAATCAGGAGAGAGAAAACAGACTGAAGATGAGCATGGCGTCGGGGAGGGAGCCAAGCATGGGGAGGAAGAGGCCGCCGACGATGTCGGGCCCCAGGATCTCCAGCAGCAGCTCGCTGCCATTAGATAGACTTGATGGGCGAGCCCTCGCCCAGGGCCGGCGAGGGATGTTCTATTATAGTATAGTGGATGTTATCTTAGTTGCAATATCAGTATCGTACTCATGACAGGATGATTACGAAGACTTGCCCACATTTAAACGAAATGCATGAGTTACTTGATTTTTGGGTTTGAAAGAGATGAGTTGTGGAGAATGGTTCTACCATGCTATGAAAGTCGCTTCGTTGCAATAATCACTTATGAAGAATGCAACTTTTGGTGATCATGGAATTGTGTAATGTCTTCGGGGTTAGATGGTTGGAATAAATAAAGTTGGACAGTTTTTCACATGGTCTCGTGGTTAATTTCACAAGTAAGGATCCATTATCAATTTCCAATGGACAAAGGTTGGTGATTAGATTAAGGATCATCTACACTTCTCACTTTGATTGGTTACTTGTCTAAAGCACATGATAAGTACAAGCCGTGTTGCTCTCTACGAGCAGTGTTTTCCAATGGTAGAATTTCAACTTACTTGTCTTCAAAGACTCGCTACCAATTTCCTAGACACAGTCATGTCTTTCTTCATAGACCTTTCACATTGGAGTGCCCTTTTAAGGGATATGTGAATTGCATCCATGGGATACATTAGTGGAACTACAGAGTTCCTCTGTTTGTTTCTTATATGATGAATTATGCATGCATCCATGCCTTCTTCCTGGCTTTGTTTTAAATAAATCCTCTAGTCAATCCAATCGATGATAAGCAAGGTTGAACTGGGAAATTTATTTGTGTTAAGGAGAAGTTGTTTGAGCCTTTTCACAATGAACGGTTCCTTCTTTTCTCTTTGTAAAAATTGACCTGCTACCTTGCTCTATTGTATGTTATTCTCAAATTTAACACTTGTTGCGGCAGGTGACTGTCAATTCGGGGGGGAGTTGTCTTCTTTGGGCTATTTAATCTGCCTAGTATTGGAGATGCATTTCCAAAGGAAGCTGTTGCTGTTATAAAGATATCATCATCTAGGATGGCCATGCAATCCGAACGCCTAGGCTATGAATTTGCGAAGTGGTTGGGCATCCAAACTCCTCAGGTTGTTTTGTAGGATAAAACATACTCCCAAGGCAATGATACTATCTCTTCCAATCTAGGTAGCTTTTTCTGTTACAATCTTTGTTCTTGCCAGAATTTTAACATGTTGTAGTATTGCAAGCCAGAGTCATTCATAAATCTAGTCCCGAATGGCTTCAAATAAAGGAAGGCTGAGAGCAAGCAAAAATGACAGCAATTTCGAGGGAGATGATACTTGGTGAAGTGACATGTGCGAACTCTTGGAAGCTCTTGAGCTCGGTCGATGCCTTCTTCGATGAGGTGTGCCTTACACCGAATTTGAATCTTTAATCGAGTTCCTCCATGCTTTGTTCCATGGAATATTCTTTGATTGGCTTACCTCACAATATTGGATATTTTGGTAGATTGAGTATTTGTTTTATCATATGAGTCTCGGTTGTTTTGGTTCTTCATTATCTTATCACACCGATTATGGTCTCCATACCACAGCCAGCTTGCACAATGTGCTTCTTTGATCCTTCCATGGCCATAAGAGAGAGCATGAGATAACATGAAATTTCTCCTAATGCCTCCAAAGATTAAATTTTTTCGCCTTAAATTGATGTAGATGTTTGTTTTGAACAGTTATGTACATGGTTCTCCGTTAATGGAAAGTTCACCTGCATTTGAGTCTCGTGAAGGCTGCGAAAAGACAGCAGCAGGCTCTTGGCGGGGTCTTGATCTTTGGACCTTGTGATCGAAATGAAGACAGACTTGTTGTCAGCTACGGTGGCAGGGAAATCCTGCCAATCTTTGCAATCGTCGGCCACTACCGAGGCCACGCCCTCGCCGGCCCTCACCAACGGCCGGCGCTCGTCGGCCCTTCCCAAGTTCGATGGTCTTGATAAGAAGATGAACAAGGGACGAAGAAGATACAAGTGCAACCATTGACCCCAAATAAAATGTAAAAAAAAAAGAACAAGACAACTGAATTTTTAAAAAAGAAATGGACAAAAATACCCTTGATCGAGGCCACCAGAATTTGAATCGGAAATACATCTGTTCACTAGCCGGCAAGTGAAGTCTTTCTTTGAGACTAAATGACCACTTTTGGTCTTTATTTGAAACAGACTTTACTTCAGGTCCTCTTTTGAGAAAAGGAAGGCACTTAGGGTCCTTATTTGAGATTTTCCCTAGATTGAATCAAAGTTTTCAGGAGTGTCGGTCTGGTTTTCAATTCCAAGGAAGAACCATACTAACTACATATACCCTTTTTTTTTCATTTCTTGAAAAACAAGTAAAGTGTAAATTAATTACTCTTTCATTCAATGGCACCACAAGCCGTGTACAAAGACTCTTCACTTATCGTCATTTTTGTCAATATATTAAGATTTGTCACTCTCTCGTTGTGCATTGACACTTTTATTGGGAAAACAAAAGTAACTGGTTTGACAATTCGATCAAGTTCCAAAATTTACAAAAAGAAACAAATTCCTTCGCTCGAGGAAAAAAAAATTCGAAAGAACTTCAACGGAGATAGGAAGTTGTTTATCCGTGAAACACTAAATATAGTGGCAGAGACATAAATGCAATCTTTTGTCTCCCTCTTGCCAGGGAGGCATGTTACCCATATTCTATATCTTTATTCGAAAAGATACTTCCAGAGCAGATGTACAAGAAGTTGAATTAAGAAACTATATTGATATCTAAGAGTCCAGGGCTGACCTTATCGCGTTTTCAATCCATAAGCAAAACACTGAAATAACACAAGAAAGAGTGAAAATATGCTCCTAGACCTATATAGGTTTTTCTCCACCTCTGAAGCTTTCAACTCATCATATCCGTATGCTTATGCCCGAAAACTTTTTTACATACAATCATGAAAGAACATTTTGAGATAGAAGCAAATACAATCAATAAAAATCACAGGCTCAATCACTGGGGAAGCTCTTAAGGCAGGGTAGCCCAACCAACTTCTCTCGCACCGCTTTCACTGTCCAAGAGAGAGCATAGCAAGGCCTACATCTAGAGTAGGACTTTCATGCTAATTTGAATATGTAGTTGACAAGGCCTCTATCTAAGCAGGAAAATCAGGAGTCTCCCATCTTTCAGGGGTAGCATGAGAGGCTTAAAACCATTCAATCTAAGACACACACACACATATATATAGATAAAAGAATCAACATCTTTCATTTTCCATTGCCAATGTTAATGCTTCGATATCAATTAGATCACATCTATGATACGAACAAGAACAACTTCATCTGGTACAGAAGCTAGAATTGGATCAGTGAGGATCCGTCTAATGGAGACAGAGAATGAATTAGCAACCGATCCATATCTTCTTTCCTCTCTTGCCAACTGCCCTTGAGAAAGGGTTCCAAACCTGATTTGATTGAGATATCTCTTCTTTTTGTGAAGATACTTGTATCTATTTAAGTCTTTTTGGATAGAAATATAGTTTCGTTCGGAACAACTGGCTTTGGGGATAAACGAAATCTCTTGGTTAGGCGTATGTCAATGTAGATGGAAATTCGTTAAAGGGACCGACTCAATTGCATTCGACATGGTATAGAATTTTTTGTTTTCGACCAAAGCATGAGTTTGTGTACTCATCATTATGAAGCCAAAAAGAATAGGCCAAAAGCCCTATTGCCTGCGCCTTTAGCCATGGAGAGTAGGCGTGGTCGATTTCTGATCCGATCCGGTTCCAAGGTGGAATCGGGAACCAGATTGGGAGGATCGGTTCCCCATTTTGGGAGCTAGGGATTGAACCGAACTGTCGGTTTTGGTCTGGTCCAGTCTAATGGAACCGGCTGCTTTTTTTCCTAGTAAAGAGTGGCCGTGCACAGCAAGAGAGAGTAACAAATCTTAAAATATTGATGAAAGTAAAGATGAATGAAGAGTTGTTGTACTATAACTTTTAGTACCATTAGACGAGATAGTATTTAGTTCACATTTTATTAATTTTTTTGAAGAAATAATTAAAAAAATATAAAGTCAATCCAGTTTGGTTCCCGTCGGTTCGCTCTTGGAACCAAGAATTAGAAACTGGACCAACACTTCCAAGAACCGTACCACACTTTGGTTGATCTAGTTTGGTTCTGGTGGTTCTCAGTTTAAGCGGTCCATTTTGCATACCCCTAACAAAAAAGGTTTTGGAGAAAGATAGGTAAGCGGTAAGCCGCAAAGGAATTCTTTTTTCTATTGATTCTGGAGAGAGGAAAAAAGAAAATGTTTAATAGTTATAGAGCCAGAGGCTATAGTGCGTTCCCAAGCGCGCAGGGGTAGAGAGTTTGTCTAGAGAGGGTTAAAAGGGGCAGAGCAAACAAAAACGGCCTTGAAGCGAACTTCCACCTCTAACCCTAGGCGCTAACTGAGCCGTAGCTAATGACCGAACCATAATTGATGATGCACAGACACTCTCTAAGACCAATTAGTTTGGTCCCTGGTTCCACCTTAGAATCGGACCAAGATAATCGATCACCCCTAGTTTTGATAAAGTTTTGTGTTTGTCCTTTTGAGTTTCTTTTTTTTTTTTTTTTGGCTGAGGGAATCTGTTTCTTTTTGTAAATTTTGGAAGTCTCTAAATTATGAATGCTACTCCGTCTTCAGTTTGTAACAGAGAAAATGTCTTACCGTGTTTTTATTTTTTATTATTGTATTTTATTCAAACATGTTTCTCGACGTCCTACTTTTTTCCAATCTAAAAATATCGTAAATGTTTTGCAAAATTAGTTCGAGAGCTCAAAAATGTTTTGTGAAAGTGCTATGTTTTGTTTATTCCGTGAGCTAATTTACAGAGTGAGTTGTAAAATAGTTCCATGGTTGACTGAAGAAGATACGGTGGAATTCTTGTGCCCTTGCTATTACGAGGAACCTAGAATACTCTTTGGGTTAAACCATTGGCCGATAATAAATGAAGACCTACGCTTAGAAGAGAAACTTGAATGTAAGCCTCGTCACAAGGATAACCGGGCTCTAGTGATGGCATTAGGCTTGATCTATGAGCTCGTCAATTGATGCCTTCTATTTTTTATATTGCAAAGCTTAATTGTGAGTGATTATTTTGATTTTTGCACGACGCATATGTTGCTTTGACCTATGAGTTTTGGTGAATATTTCTTACGAAAGCGATGCTTGTAATAATGCCATTGGCTGGTGTTCGATCCCATAGAGACAAGTATCACTCCCCGAGTTTTGGTTTGGTCACTCCTATCGTTTCACTTTTCAATTTCTTCACCTTGTTCACATTTTAGATTGTTTGAATATAAAAATAATTATCACGCCTTTTTCTAACAGCTTAAGCTTACAATCAGTTAGAGATGTACTTTTTTTTTTTAGTATATATCATACTCCGAAACCATGTTACTAGCTTACATGAGTTTTTGTTGCATATGGTTACTTGGAGGCTTCGTACTTTTCCCGATCGATGGCCATGTCGCCCTTTGTTTCTGGTTGGATTTAGGGCACTTTAAGCCACATCAATTTATTAATTATAGACTGCTTCAGGTAAATTTGTGCATCCTTTGAGTTCTTCAACTTCGTGCACTCCTCTCAATTGATTAATTCTTTTCCTCTCTCTTATGTCCATTTAGGTTAAGCAGATTATAACATATTCTTTTGGGGTTGTTTCCTTCCTTTCTACCGTTACATCTCATATAATTAAGATAATCTTTTTTAAGAGTTACTATCATAAAAAATCCTTAATTATCACGCATGTGATAATTTATAAAAAAAATAATCTTTTAATCACCAAAAACCCAAAACTAGTTTTTTTTTTTAATAAATATACCTTCCATTAGTTTCCGTTAAATTCGATTAATATCATAAAAAATCATAAACTAATGTACCTGTGATAAATGATGGGTATAATATGAAACTAGTACATTTGTTAATTGTTATGCCTTAGCAAACTCAAAAATTTAACGGTAAAAGTTAACAGAAACTAACAAATGATAAATTTGTTATGGATATATCGATTTAGGGCTTTTTGTGATATTAATCGTTTTTTAACCCAAATAAGATTTTAAGGCATTGATTGCGGATCATATGCATCATTTGGATTTTATTGTCAATCGTTCATTATTTTTTTTTTTTATTCCTAAACAAGCCAATCTAACCACTTAAAACAAAATTAAAGTAAGTGAAATTTGGGGAAAAAACGGGCAAAAGAAAGAAACTAGGAGGAGATGTAGGACACGTCCTCATTTGAACGATCCATTCAAACCTTAGGTGGAGATTCATGACTTGAATTATAATATTTGGGGGCAGACATAAGTTGGGCCGCCTGAATCCCTAATTTTCGCTAAAAATAAAAAATGTGCCATTGCAATGTAGAGTTGACATCTTTCAAAATGGAGAAAAATTACTAAAAAAGTTAATTCAGCAATAAACTTATTAATTTGATTAATTTAGTTCTAAACTTTGTGACGTTTTGTCAATATAGTCATCTCAGTCAATTTTTATTGGCGATCACTATTGTGATTGTTGGCTGTCCTATATGGCTCGATTGACACTCATGTTAATGAAGTTTGCGCTCTTTATACAAATTTTCTGAATTTATTATTATTATTATTATTATTTTCCTTCTCCCTTCGCTGTCCACGCATGAGGGAATTTTTTTTTTCTTTTTTGTTGTAATTATCCCTCCTAAAGGCATAGGACCACTACCTTATAGGGAAGGTGTTAGTAATTTAATTGTTTTGGAACCTCCTGAAATGACAGATGGTCCTGGAGAAAGACATGGACATGCTTCGTGGTTGGCTTAGCCCCACACTGTCCGCCGCCGGTGGTAATGAAATTTCCACTTCATCGTTCATCATTGATTGAGGTGCAAAATGATAATTCCCATCTTTTTATTATTACCCATCATCATATTATTACATCCACTGAGAAGAGGAGATTTAATTTCCTTTCCAATATTCTTAACACCTTTGGAATCTGGAGTTGTTTCGAAACACACAGGAGAAAGAAGCATGAGCATTTAAGTTTGAAATTTGGTGACGAAAATCGAAGTGGACTGAAGAAAGGGCTTTCTCGAAGTAAATAAGTCACGAATGAGTGAATTTACTTATGCAAATATGGCAGAAAACAATCGAGAAGAATGGATTCTTGAACTCGCAATCAACATTGTCCTTAAATAGAAGAATTTCTCGGACTGTGATTGATCCTTCCACATCAACATAGCCAGGACTCACCAACTATATGTGTAATGGCACATTACTTCTTCAAAGTCATCATGGAATTTAAACTTAACATGAGCCAAATCCAGGTGCTTTACAAGATCAAAATTTCTGGGCAAATTTCAAGATTTAAAGTTGCCCACTTTTCGTGAGACCAAAGTAAAAAAGTCCGGGCCAAGATCGAAACCAAGTTAAAATTAATGCTTTTGGTAAAACATAATAAAGAAAAAAGTTTGGCCTAAGAACGGGCACCCACTTCATAATTCGTGCTTTTTAAGGAAAATTATCCCTTTTTCCAAATCAAACATTGTCGAGATGGCCCATTAAAAGTGGGCATTTACATAAATAAATCACGTCGACATTTATATTAATCATATATAGTACCTTTTTTTGTATTTTTGTCTTCTTTTATGGCGATCTTTTCTTTCTACCAAAAAAAGAAAATCATAATCTTTTCTGGGCCAGACAAAGTCGGCCAGCTCATCACCAGAGACAGGGCCGGTGCCACGTCATCCGAAACCCACCACACATTTTCGGCTCCCCGGGGGAAAGCTGAGGAGTGAAGCAAATCCTAAGTCCTCCCCCGCGCACGTCGTCCTGCCCCGCGCCCTTCGTCTTTAAAAATCAAATTTTCATTCTCTCTCTCTCCCTCTCCCACCAACACAAAAAAATAATTTAATCGGGTCGGGGTGGCAGAAAAGGTAATAATGACGATGGCTTCGAGAGCGAGGCGTGAAGGAGTAACGCGGAGCCCCAAAGCAAAAGAGCGCCTCTCATCATTAATCCTTTTCTTTCTTCATTTTATTTAATCCATTTTCATCTCTCCAAAACAAAAATGACGCGAATAGTCATTAAACTTTAACTCGATATATAATGTGATCTTAAAACTTTAGTCCGATTTACAATACCGTTCATAAATTTTTAATCTATTCAATATTGTCCATGAATTTTGTTTATAAATATTCAAATTAATTCTTGAACTATATGAAAATACTCACCAATATCCTTTAATTTATTTAAATCTAGAGATGCCGTTAGACATTTTCGTATAATCTAGAGATTAGTTTGGATGTATCGAAAGTCCAAGGATCTTTGAATTTTTTATAAATGTTCAATTTTGATTTTGGACCATATAAAAATATCAAATGTTATATTTTCATTAATTTAAACTCATAAATGACGTTGAACATTTTCAAATAGTCTAAAAATTCATAAATTATATTGAATAAATTAAAATTTAAGAATTACGTAATAAAAAAAACAGAATCGTTAAAGTTGGAAGACGACCCATGTCATTATCTCTATAAAGGAAAAGAAAATTTCGTGGGCGTCAAAAGACTACGACGTATCGTCCCCGGCCGCACCACCACCTCCCATTTATGGTCTGGCCAGGGGTGGGAGGGGAAGGAAGAAAAGCTCTCGTGACCAGTAGCAATGGCAGAGGCGGAGCTCTGAGAAGAAGACGAAGAAGAAGAAGAAGAAGATTAGCCGATTCTCTCTCTACTCCACCTGCGCGTAGAGAGAGAAGCTAAGGCTCTCTCTCTTCCTCTCTCTCTCCCCTCTCTCGGCGCCGTCGGCTCGGCTCGGCTCGGCTCGGTAGGGCTCGGTTGCAGGCGCCGGCAATGTCGGACCCGAGGAGCAACCGGTGGAAGTGGGAGGTGAGCGGCTTCGAGCCGCGGAAGTCGTCGTCGATTTCCTCCGCCTCCTCCTTCGACGCCGACGACCAGCACCGGCCGAGCGCCCCCCTCGTCCGGCGGTACTCGATCTCCGGCACCCCCGCCGCCGTCCCCGCCGCCTCCTCGCCGCCCTCGCAGCTCCCGCTGGCTTCCAAGGTCCAGCGGCTCGCGGACAATGTCCAGGTTTTTTCCGAAACGCTCCGATCGTCTCGCGCTCCCGATTGAGTCGGGGGATTTGCCTGTTTGGAATTTTCGTTTCTGCTTCGGTCGATTCCTTCTCTATTGCCGAGCTCTGAGAAGAGCGATTTCTGGATGCAGCTTGCGAGGCAGGATTACTTGGAGCTGAGACAAGAGGCGAGCGAGCTGCAGGAGTATTCCAACGCGAAGCTCGATCGAGTCACGCGCTACCTCGGCGTTCTCGCCGACAAGACGAGGAAGCTAGGTGAGGCGGTGCGGCGTCTGTTGTGCCTCGACGCGCGTTTGCTTTCTCATTTCGGTTTTTGACAGCTTCTGTGCTTGTGTCAGATCAAGTCGCCCTTGAAGGTGAGGCTAGGATAGCACCGCTCGTCAGTGAGAAGAGGAAGTTGTTCAACGAGTTGTTGACATCCAAAGGTCAGTCTTTGGTTTCTTAATTGAGTTCTCCCAGGGGCGGAAGTACTTGGATACATGAGCCGATGATTCAGAAAATTTCTAGTTTGAATTGCAATTCATTTTTGGGATAATGTTCCTGTCAGATTGATGGGTAGAGATAGCTTGCTTGTATGGCAATTTTGCAGTGTGTAGTAGGAGGACAAAACTTGAGTTTAACGAGTAAGATCAAGCTGGAATATGACTGATAGAGTTTTAGCGATGAAGTGCATATTAACTTGAGAGCGCACTGTTAGCTGCCAGTTTGTGATGCATTTTACTGATCATTGTTAGTCTGAAAAATTGAGCTGTTTGTTAGGTCAGGACTGATTATACCTCAAAGATTCATTAATCTGTAAATGGAGACTAGATATCAAGAACGGAAATGATTTTTTACTCTGTGTATCTTCTTCTTCCTACGCTAGGATCAGTTCTGATACTTTGATTGATGGTTACATAGAAATTGAATCTCTTGGATTAAACTAATGGGAGAACTCTCAAGAAATATGATTTTCAGACAAGGGTCCGGTCACCTGTGACATAATTTCCATTTGGACTCCTTTCACATCATCAATTCACCATTGATTGCCCAATCACTAGATTGGTCGACCTAAGTTATACTAATAGTGTTTAAGTGAGAAGGACAGATCATCTTCAAGCCAATTGGTTGGCTCTGAGTGCAGGAGGTGCACACGTTAATTAACTGTTTGGTTTAGAAGTTGGGCTATTTGTTAGTTAGTTGCTGAGGGACTATAGTTCAATTGGTTACTCTTTAATGGAAGCACAGAAATCGATCAAGATAGTGAATTTCTCTCTTCTTTGTGTGCTCTCTTCTCTTACTATAATAATTTGTTTAAACAGCTCTTCTCTTCAATTTCCAGTCCTCCCTTTCTGAGGCTGTACGAAGTTTTTTGGTGAAATTTATGGGTATTTTCCTTTTCTATATGATTTGAAGATGCTTTTAATTTCAGGAAACATAAAGGTATTCTGTCGTTCAAGACCATTGTTTGAAGATGAAGGTCCCTCTGCTGTAGAATTCCCTGATGATCTTACTATCCGTGTCAACACTGGTGATGAGACCAGTACAAATCCTAAGAAAGATTATGAATTCGATAGGGTGTATGGACCTCATGTTGGACAGGGTGAGCTAGAAAATGATTCATTTTGTTACATAACAGGCAGCATCTGAAAATATTTTTGGTATATACTAGCTACATGGCTGGTTTGTTTGGAGGTTTGTTATCTTACAGTAGCACTGGTGCATGTGCAGCTGATATATTTAATGATGTTCAACCGATGGTTCAATCAGCTTTGGATGGATTTAATGTGTCAATATTTGCTTATGGACAAAGTAACTCAGGAAAGACGCACACTATGGTCTCTCTCTCGCTCTCTCTCTCTCTCTCAAACATGCTCCCACTGAATAATATCTCCCTATGAGCTAAATATCCAAGTATTTGGGTATGGCTTTTTAGATAAAGTATTTTGTTTATTATTTTTATTGCATTCAAAAGGGAGCTGATCTGGAATGAGGATGTGTTTTGTGAATTATGCATGTATGGCTGCCATTACTGGCACGGTCCAGTAATGCAGATACTTCTGTCAGATATTGGTCTTATATCATGTCTGAATTTAAGGAGCTAAAAGTTCTGCTGCTTGCATTTCTTAGATCTGATTGTCATTGGTTTGATCTTTGGCAATCATAGTTATTTGAACGAGGGCCTTTGTAACATTATGATGAACCACGTTCACCCACCATGTCATTCCACAAAATTCTGATATGGGAGTTGACATGATGGTGTTTTTTGATGCTTTTCAGGAAGGATCTAGCCATGATCGTGGTCTATATGCTCGTTGTTTTGAGGAGTTCTTTGATTTAGCAAATTCAGATGCAACTGCTACATCTAGATATGACTTTTCTGTCACAGTTTTTGAACTCCACAATGAACAGGTTTCTTTTCTTTTTTACTCACCATAAATAGCTTCAAGTTAGGTGTTCTGAACGTGTATGTTTTGTCTTGATGTAATCGTGCTTCCACATGCTTATTTATGTAGGTACGAGATTTGGTGCGTGAATCAGGAAGGAATTTATCGAAAGTCTGCATGGGATCTTCGGATTTTTTTGTTGAACTTACACAGGAAAAGGTCGACAATCCATTGGATTTTTTGAAGGTTCTGAAAGACGCATTTCAAAGTCGAGGAAATGATGTTTTGAAGTTCAATGTTTCTCACTTGTATGGTTTGAATTCACCGCACCCTCTCTTGTTGCTTTTCTGGGTTTTGTGCTTTCTTGATATATTATGATGACAGTGTTAGCTAGAAACTTCATTTTGCTGAAGGGTGAATAACTGTGCAATTTTTTCTTTTTGAAAGAATTCAAAAATAATTCGTGAGGATACAAAGAATGAAAAATAAATTTGAGCAATTAGCACAGATAGACAAACCAGTGATGTTTCAAGCCAAGCTTCTGAAATGTACAATGATGTTTTCCTTAGATATTAGGAACAGCATTTGTTCATACCTTTCGTAATCAGAGTTTCAAGCCCCTCTTGGCTGCTTTATCATCATTTGATGGATTAGTTTGTTTGGCTAAAATTATTTATAGGTATTGCATGGAAGAGGATGCTACTCAACCTAGTTGTTTACTTTTACTTTCAGGGAGTACCACACCTTGATAATTTTAGGAGAGGATTTTTTCTTTTACTTTTAACGTCAAAGCTGAACACCAGCGATACACACGATAATAACAAAACGTTATACTTGATTAAGTACATGGCAGTGACCTCTAACCCTCCCACACCTAAGCCATTGTTCAGTTTTAATATATACTTTTTGACGCATTCTCCTGTTATAAAATCAGAATCGTGACAATCCATATATCCTACAACAACTTGGTTACTGGAGAAAACCTGTATAGCAAGCTTTCTCTTGTTGATTTGGCTGGAAGTGAAGGGTTGAATGTGGAAGATGGTAGTGGGGAGCGGGTGACAGAACTTCTACATGTTATGAAGTCACTTTCTGCGTAAGTCTTGGCTTGTTCGCTGTCATTCTTATTATTGTTACTGTGTAGTTGACTTTATGTTAGTATCAATATTTCAGTAGTGGTTGCTATACTGTTTCTGGCTTTCTTACCCCCTTTTGATGAGTTACTGCCAGTGCTTGCTTTCTGGCAGTATATGAACATCAGAAGACACAAATCTTGCTTGACACTGATTATCCACTACTTTCGAATTGCTAGGCTTGGTGCTTCAGACCTATCTATGTTCTCAACCATAATTTAGTCAATGAAAGAAGTCCAAACTTATCACTTTCAAAATGCTAGTCTTGTGGTTCTTTACTTTGTCATTAAGTGGAAGCAGATCTTAGTTGCGGATTGAATTTGTAGAACGGTCTATTGATCTCTAGTAATAACTCTGATATTCTGGAGTGCCCTTGGGCATGGGTTGTTGATGTAGAACAGAGACATTCAGACAATACCTCTTATGTTTCTATAAACTTATAAGATTTAAAATTTTGATTAGATGGTTTTTTTTTCTTTTGTTGATATAATGTTTTATGATGTGTCTTTCATTTTGTAGGTTGGGGGATGTTTTATCTTCATTGTCGTCAAAGAAGGATATCGTTCCATATGAGAATTCAACACTAACTAGAGTGCTTGCTGATTCACTAGGTACCTTTTGTCAGTGACTTGGTTGCAAATATGATGATTGGATTTTCTGAAGGTGGTGGATATTAGAAGTGCGTGTACTAGCTAGTGCCTGCTAGGATATCACAAGTTCTCTCTATCTCTTTTTTATAAAACTTTAATGGTACAAAAAAGGTGAACTTTAGTCAACATCTTCAATTAATAATTCTTGATAGAAAGAACTTGGAATTTTGGACTGCCTGATGAAGAGAAATGGAATTTTAATAGCTGATACCTTTTCAATGGATCAGAAAATTCATGGAAGGGATAGGACATATCTAATGCAAAGTATCTTGCGAAACTGTTCATGCGATGTTATTCAGTGTATATATTTTACTGGGCTGCATTTTGCTTTGAAATATTTAGCCTTAAGATATTTTCGAATAAGTTTGTGGATGGCCTTTCCTTTGTTTCATATTATAGGTTATATTCCATCAACACTCTTTGGTGCTTTGGTGGTGGATAATCTAGGTTGTTGTTTAACAGATGTTATTTTGCTTAGAAAAGCTCCTGATTACCCGCATTGATGTTACTGTCCTCTTAGCTGCTAATATGTGTTCATGACAATACCTGCAGTTTTGTGGGGAAGTGTCTCATCTTTGCAGAATGACTGTTTCCTACATTTTTTTTTGTTTTTTTTTTTTTTAATTTGAGCCTAAAAAACTGTAGTTCATGTTCACTCCTATGGCACCAAAGGACCATCTTGAATATGATGCTTATTGACAAATATTGACTATTTATTCTTGAATGTCGTGTGCTGTCACTGTTTTCATGGTGTCCTTGTTTCGGCTAATGAATTTATGATCATATATGAAGGTTGCACCTTTTCTTATCTCCTTGAGTCTCAATTAAAACATTGAGCAAAGAAACCTTTCAGTGACAGACATTAATTTCTGATGGCTTGTTCATTTTCTTTTGCTAAATGTCTCTACAGGCGGAAGCTCCAAGACTCTGCTGATTGTTAATGTGTCTCCTGATGCATCAAATGTATCTGAGACATTATCATCCCTTAATTTTGCTTCCAGAGCACGAAATGCTATGCTCAGCCTTGGAAACAGAGATACGATAAAGAAATGGCGGGACGTTGTATGTTCTGTATTCCCTGGTAGACTGAACCATAGTTGGGATTTTTGGTTGAACTAGTGTCGATAGTCTATGGGCACAAACCCACATTAGAAAATATTGTTTGTTTCTCCCCTTAAAGCTTTTTGATTTTAATGGATGTGAGAAGGTGTCCATTGCTGACTTCACCTTTTGGTCGCCTGTTGCCTGGATAATTGTCTTGTCAATTTTTTTTTAAATTTCTAGGCATCATGAGCACTCTTTTCAGCTTGTCCCCTGTGATGTGATATGTTCAATATTTTTGTCATTATGAAAGAATGTTAAAGCTCTTTAATACCGAATTTCTGGCCCCTGTGAATTTTTGTCATCAAAAAGAGGAAAAAGCACTGAATTTTTGCAGGTGTGTGTCTTTATCTTATTTAGGCCAATGATGCGAGGAAGGATTTGTATGATAAAGAGAAAGAATTACAAGATGTTAAACAAGAGGTTTTGGGGCTAAAACAAGCGTTGAAAGATGCAAATGATCAATGTGTCCTCCTTTTCAATGAAGTTCAGAAGGCATGGAAGGTCTCCTATACTCTGCAGTCAGATTTGAAGGTGTGCAACTTCATAGTGGCATTTCTCCAAGTTTTGCGTGGAACTTGTATGATGATCAATTACTTCGGTTGATGATTATGTCATTTGCACTCCTGATTAATGCTGGCTTCTCTGAGGAAAAATGTGTCCCAGATTTATTTGAGCAACCTCTTTGAACAAATGAATTTGTTTGGGGCAAGATTTCCATGTAGTTGTCCTCCAAATGACCGCCTTTTCCCAAGTGAATTAGATACTATTCTCCAAAGAAAACTTTTTCTTGTAACGTTAGTTCAATGTATGCTAATGGTCGATAGACATATTGTTCTCTATCTACATCTTTTATCCCCTGTGAAATACATTTTTGATGATGGATTCCCATGCAGTGTTGCATTTGGTTTTTAATAAGTGTTGTAGTGTGAAATTTTTATCAAATTTGTAGTTATGATGAAGTTTCTGGGAAATATTTAACGATTTTAACACCTACAATTACCTTCTCCCTTGTCTGTAGTATGTGCATAAGCAGTTCAATATAAATCCAGGAAAATGTTGTGTTTTAATTTCGAAATGATTTCCATCTGTGGTTTTCATTAGGATTATTTACTGAAATCATAACTTTTTCTGATGCAGTCTGAGAACATAATGCTGGCAGATAAGCATAAGATTGAAAAGGAGCAGAATGCGCAGCTCAGAAATCAACTTGCTCAACTGGCACAGCTGGAGCAGGCTCAGAAGCTGCAGATACAGCAGCAAGATTCAACTATTCAGTCTTTGCAAGTTCGTCTTATTTGAAACTTAATGCTTTTCAGCTTGTGCTTTATCATCTGTTTCACCACTAAGTTGATCATATGCTTTGCTGTTCTTTTATGGATCTTGGATTCTTGGAATTTGCCTGTTTGAACTCTTGAAACATGCTTTTTATGGTTATAGTTGCTCCTGGAAAGTTTTGATGATGGTCCTATTTGTGTGAAATAAACCACCAAATATTACTGGAAAAAGTTGATGTTATTTTAGTTTATATATGATGGGAACAATTGATATGGCTCCAAAGTTTTGTTGAAGTACAGAGATGTTGGTGTCTGCATGTGGTCTTTGTGTGCCTTTAAGTAGGAGCATATGCTTGTGTGCCCGTGCTTTCTCATTGGTGTATATGTCCGTGGGCTTGCAGATGCCGTCTCAACATCCACAAAACTGCATGGGGGCATTCATATGTACCTCAATTTGGTACACATAGTTCTGCTGCAATAACATATAATGGGAACGCATTAGACAATTTGTATCTGTTAAGTGCATTGATTGCTTTTCATTCTTATGTCATGATCTGTATGCCTTATCTGTGTTTCAGGTTATCTGGTCACTTAGTTACTGATTTAACAAGGCGTAGTGCAGCCAAGTCATTTGGAAGCTAGTCTTTGCATCTCCTTGTCCTGCCATGAATTGTTTTCCCTCCTTTTTGGTTTAATTAGGACGTTACTTCACTTAGCTGTAGAAATTTATGCATGCGATAAAGAAATATGTGCATGGTGCAAGTCTCGTCTGTGAGAATGCTTTGGGTTTATGGTCATGAGATACTAGAAAGTCAGATATGTGATATGCTTCTGCTTCTAGCTTCAAATGCAACTCTGTATTGAAGTTTTTCTCTTGCCCTTATTTTTGTAATGCAGGCCAAGATTAGAAGTCTTGAGCATGAGCTTAATGAAGCCCTTCATTCAAGTGAAACTAAGTCAAAATCAGATGTAGATTCAGGCCTTGAAGTACAATCGCTTCCGAAAGCTATGAGTGATTCAATGGATTCTTCCTTAGTGACCAAGAAACTTGAAGAAGAGCTAAAAAAACGTGATGCATTAATTGAGGTATGTTCATTCACGTGGGTATTTTGTTGTATGATCAATTCTATATGCCTTGCTGCTTGTTTCCCCCTTCTCCAAATACTCTCATTCTCCTTCCCTTGAGTGCACATGAGGAAAGAGAAAAATCCGCCGTCTCTTTTCCCCCATTAGGTGGTACTTTCTTTTGATGCAAGTAACAATTACTAGAGTTGGTGCATCTATAGCCTAATTGCTTTATGCTGATCCTGTAATTCTTTCAATTATTTTCCATGAGAAAATTATCCCACCAGAAAAGGATATGTTTGGTATTTTGCCTTCTCTTTTTTGGTTAAAGGTCGTCAACCTGTTTGGTTGGTGGTTTCCTCTGCCGTGATGTGTCAGGTAGAGTCATTGAGAGAGTTATGTTGTTTATCTTTCTTCTCTTTCATTTGCACTCTCTGTGCTTTTGTTGTGATTTATTTCGGTGGAGATGGATGCGTCGTGAGAGGGTAAAGATTGGGCATTACGCTTGTGTTGCTCACATATTGACAAGGAAGATACTAACAACCAATAGAATCTGAAATCAGAACCAGGGCTAGTGGCTTCCGGTGTTTGTGAGTGTAGCGAATCCAAATTACTTTATTAACGCATGGAATGTCATGATTATATTTTCTTCAGCAAAAGGAGCAGCTGTAACCATTCTACATGGAACAATTTTTATGTCAGCTAAGCAGATCAGTTGTGAATGTTGGAAACTAACATAAAAACATAAGTTGATCTTGTGGGTCCTTTGGTTTGAGGTGATAATCATATTTTTGAAATGTTCTGTTTCTTTTTTATATGCTCGTTTAGTTTGTAGCTGTGATTGTTTGCGAAACAATGGGCTTCTTTGTTTTCAACATGTCTAAATTTTATGTGGGCAATATGTTGGAAAAATTGTAGTTTCATAACAGGCGAATTTAGAAAGTAGTTAATTTCTAATAAAATAGTGTATATGCAGTCTCTCTCTGGATGTCAATAAGACTTGATGCGTGTGATAATGAATTACTTTTGCAGAGATTGCATGAGGAGAACGAGAAACTGTTTGATAGACTCACGGAAAAAGCTTCATTGACCAGTACACCCCAGGTAAAGTCTTTTTCCTGTTAATACTATAATTTTACCTGGCAGTGCCATGATGCAGGGGAAGAACTGCAGATGGACTCTGCTAGTGCCTCAGTTTCTTGGACTGCTGTATTCAGTTCGTATCTATGGCTATTAGTCTCGTTATCCTCTTCCTTGACTTTTTTTGAGAGCCGCAATGGCTCTTGGGTTGCGAAGCATCTGTAGACAACTGTGAGGTCCCACTTGGGGCTTGAGTGGATCCACAGTTGTTTAGACTTTGGATTGGAGTAACACAATTGTGCTTAATCTTCACAGCCTCAGTTATCAGTTTATCATTTCCAGTGCAAGTCTGTAGGTTTGCTTATGGTCATTGTTCTGTGAAGATATTGGTGAACCTTTACTTGACTCTCGTGCTATCAGCAGCAGTTCATTGTGATGAGATGAGTTCTATGTTAGTAACTCGGTTGTGACTTGTTTGTAAGTTGTAGAGTTCCAATGGGTGCTGAATTTTACATGGTCCAATTTATATGAGTTGGGGGAGTATAATTTGGGTCATAAAAGGGAATGTAATTTGGTTTATCCTTAGGTTAGAGCTGCACTGACAATGAATTTGGCAAATAATATGTTTAGGGAAATTAAAATTCGTTTAGATTAAACCTTTGAACTTGCAGTAAATTTCATTTGGGTTCATCCATGCTGACTAAGAATCAACTCAGCCTCTTTTTACTCATGGGCTAAAGTGAAAGGCATTTGACTTGTCTGCTTCCTTTATTGTTTTCATGGGCTGTAATTGGCTTTTCATATGTGGAGGCTTCTACTCCATTGACTAAGTTTTTTTATATTTTTGGGTGATTATGCAAGGTGCTCTTCAGTTTACTTCTTTCTTTTGGTAAGGATACTTTCTCAGATTTCTGACATGCTTATCATTCTTTTTAGATATCAAGTCCATCATCGAAAGGAACTGCAAACATGCCATCTCGGTACGTTTCTGAGATGAAACTTGCTTTTTGTGATTCTAGCCTACACCATGTTTCACATTGTCCATTCTTCCATTGTCGGTTTTTCCAGGACAAGTAACAACAATGTTGGACGTACTCTGGATGTTGTTCCTTCGCCATTAAGTGCTGAAAAGTCTGCCAGTTCAGTTGCTCTGGTCAAAGCAAGTTCCGAGAAAGTTAAAACTACACCAGCGGGAGAATACTTGACTGCAGCATTGAATGACTTTGATCCGGATCAGTATGACAGTCTTGCTGCCATTTCTGATGGAGCAAACAAACTCTTGATGTTGGTATGCTTACTTAATGATATTCACGTGCATTTGAAAAATAATGAGGGGTGTTCATTAAGTGGAAAAGAAAAACATTCTGATGAATGTTTCATCACTGGTTTGTCATTCAACATGTATAAAGTTTTATCTTTTTGTGGATAGTAGTTTTATGATCGAATCGCTATCAATTGGTGTGCTTTGTCTTTGGTAAAGAGCAATAGTGATTGGCGATAGTTTGTTACTTTGTCTCGTAATTTTTATCTCAAAATTGTTCATTTGCACTTCTTATTGAGTGTGTTTCATTCATTTTGTGAAAGACCAAAAATCAGTTTTTGGTTTTCTCGTCTGAACAGTTCATTTTCGTAATTTTTAAATGATTCTACATGACTTCTAATGAATCTACATGCTAATTTTATGTCTTTAAACATTTGACATATTCAATGTCAAAGAAAACTCAATGTTCAAGTGCCAGAAACAGAAGTATGAGCAAAAAGCTAAAAAGAAGTAATTGCAAGTACAGTATATTTCATGAATATACAATTTCTGGTCTCCCCGAAATTGGTCCTGAATGATAATTTTTTTTAACTATTTTAGAAAGAATTACAGCATGCTGGTGAATGGATGTTTCAAAAATAGAAAGATACTGTGGTCATTTATGACATTTTATTTTCTACTTTAGTATTTACTCCATTCTGCATAATTTCGTTATTTCTGTTGATAATGGTGAACTTCTTAAAATATATCATAGTTAATTGCCAATATTATGGTAGTGCAGGTTTTGGCTGCTGTCATCAAGGCAGGTGCTTCCAGAGAGCATGAGATTCTTGCAGAAATTAGAGATGCTGTTTTTATGTTTATTCGTAAAATGGAACCAAAGAGAGTTATGGATACCATGCTTGTCTCACGTGTCAGGATATTGTATATTCGGTCTTTGCTTGCTAGATCACCAGAGCTGCAGTCTATCAAGGTAACAATTTCGGATATCTCCTTTAGGCTTCAATTTCTGCTGTCAGCATTTAATAATATGCATGTTATTTGGATTTTTATGTATCTGACTAAACATTTCATTTTACACCTGGTTTTGTTGTCATTCTTTCAACTGTAGGTTTTGCCTGTTGATTGCTTCTTAGAAAAAGCAAATTCTGGACGGAGTAGAAGCTCTAGCCGAGGTAACAGCCCTGGGAGATCACCTGTACGATGTGTTGACGAGCAGATCCAGGGCTTCAAAGTCAACATAAAGCCTGAGAAAAAGTCTAAGTTTTCTTCAGTAGTCTTAAAGCTTCGAGGTATCGATCAGGTTCGTGCTGTTCTTCTAGTGTTGCTAATCTTTTGAAAGACATGAAAGATACACCTGCCACCAATCTAAAACCATATAGAAATTGATGTAAACAACAGAACTATGTTGAAGGGCATCTTTAGTCTAGCCCCATTTTAATTTATATCATGAGCTTCTTGCTCATATTTATTCCTGTATATGGTTATTATCTGGGATGTTGCTCATGAATTCTCAGTATTTCAACCTCTCACTCTTTTACCAAATGCTATAACACCTTTTTTAGGAAACTTGGAGGCAACATGTCACTGGAGGAAAACTCAGAGAAATAACGGAAGAGGCTAAAAGCTTTTCTATTGGAAATAAGTCCCTTGCTGCCCTCTTTGTGCATACTCCAGCTGGGGAGCTGCAGCAGCAGATTAGGTCTTGGCTTGCAGAGAACTTCGAGTTCCTCTCTGTGACTGGAGATGATGCAATGGGAGGAACAGCTGGTCAGTTAGAACTTCTCTCCACTGCCATTATGGATGGTTGGATGGCTGGACTTGGCGCTGCTCTGCCTCCCAACACAGATGCTCTTGGTCAGCTTCTATCAGAGTATACCAAGAGAGTTTATACTTCTCAATTACAGCACCTGAAGGTAGGTTTTGATCAATGGTGGACTTCATCAATTGGATACATCAAACATGCCGCTGCAGCATAATTGCATAATTTTGAACAAATGAGTGCAATTATCTGGCGATTTTAGGGAGTGACCCTTGATGGGAGGTTGTGTGTTTTTCATTATTCCCTGTCCATTATGCATGTGTTATAGCTCCTGAGAAACATTACTTATGTTTAGATGTGCAAATTGCTAGCATCACGGATGCAATCATGGGGTGCCTGTGTGAGGCAAGCAAACCTACCTATAATCCACCCCTTGAAGAATATGAAACTTGTACTTAGACAAATGACCTGTTGATTTTAGGGAGTGACCCTTGATGGGAGGTTGTGTGTTTTTCATTATTCCCTGTTCATTATGCATGTGTTGTAGCTCCTGAGAAACATTACTTATGTTTAGATGCGCAAATTGCTAGCATCACGGATGCAATCATGGGGTGCCTGTTTGAGGCAAGCTAAACTACCTATAATCCACCCCTTGAAGAATATGAAACTTGTACTTAGACAAATGACCTGTTGCTTTATAAGGAGAGTAGATGAATCCAGGAAAGAACAAAACTCACGATGTCTGGGTTGTCTAACGGAACTTATGCTTCAACCAATAACCTATTGTCTTTATTATTAAGATGATGCTAATTTCCATGGCTTACATCAGGACATTGCTGGAACCCTGGCAACAGAAGAGGCAGAAGACTTGGCACATGTAGCAAAGCTTCGTTCAGCTCTTGAATCTGTTGATCATAAGAGAAGAAAGGTACTCCTCTCTTCTATATTACCGCTACTTGGGGCCTATTTATACAAATTTAACATGATTATAGATGAATATATGAACTCTTAAATAGCAGTTGATATTAAAAAGTGACATACTTTCATATATATTTTATATATACATATATATGTATATATTTCCAATGCTTGGAAATTTCGGGTGTTTCCATGGTCAAGTATGAAGTTACGCCATATTGGTGTACTAGTATAAAAACTTCTCAATGCACAAGCTGAAAATTTGCGGATTTTAGATTACACTTTGGTTTCATAATATTGCATGCCATCAATTGTGAATAGAACAGTTGGATTTGCATGAATTTTTATCTAATTTTGAGCTGATTATTGAAAGAATTAAGTGATGTTTGTGATTGCTTAATTGGTGGGGCTATTTCCTCTCCCTTTCTGGCTGCTTCCTCTCCCTTTCTGGCTGCAAATGCACATTTTCTTTTTGCTTAACACCTAAAATAACTTTCAGATACAATTTGCCCAAGCCTTAAATTTCCACTCCTCTCTTTTTCTGTCGTTTCCTAGTCTACATGCCGTCATGTTCCTATTTCCATCTACAAAATGATGTTTCCTCCCGTTTTGTGTTTCTTCAGTGCATAAGATGAAGAACATTGGCTTCCTCCACTCAAGAAAGGTTAAAAAAAGGAAAAAAGAAAACCAATTGGAACAGATTATTTTGGTAGAAGCTGTTGCATATGTAACATGTTTTCTTCACTTCTTAGCTATCTTAAGATTAAGGAAAGATGAACAAACATTGTCCAAAAATGACAAACCGGTTGTTGGCCAGATGTGAGAGGGTTGTCAATTTCTAGTTGGACAAACATTGTCGAAAAATGACATGAAATCGGCTGTTGGGTGCGTGTGAGCGCGAGAGAGAGAGGTCTCTTGTGAATTTCTACTTCGACAAACATTGTCACATGAAAGTGGGGGAGAGAGAGGTCTTTTGTCAATTTCTACTTCGACGAACATTGGCCAAAAATCACATGAAACTGGCTATTGGCAAAGTGAGGGAGGGAGGGAGAAAGGAGGAGAAAGAGAGGTCTTGTGTCAATTTCTACTTCGATGAACATCGTCCAAAAATCACAGGGAGGGAGGGAGGGAGTGGTCTATTGTCAATTTCTACTTCAACGAACATTGTCCAAAAATCACAGGGAGGGAGGGAGAGGAGGAGGGAGGGAGATCGGTCTATTGTCAATTTCTACTTCGACAAACATTGTCCAAAAATCACATGAAACTGGCTGTTGGCAAAGAAACTGATAATATGGGCGACAAGGGACAAGAGAAAGGTGTGGTCCATTTAACTAATAATATGGATGAGAAGGGATAAGAGAAAGGTGTGGTCAATTTAACTAATAATATGGGTGTCTGAAATAGTTTTCAGAATTAGTTGACTGTTAATTTGCATTATGCGGTTCTATTCAATTCAGTATCTGTTAGGTCAATTGTTAATCTCCTGAATCGCAAGTGGATCTGTCGCTTGTGGATCTACGATTCTCCACGTATATATCAATTCAAGTGATTCTTTTTTTTTTTGGTAGGTTTACCCATAATTTAATGTAAATCTTGTTGCGTTTTAATCTGCAGGCTATATTTTGATAGTAACTAAATAATTGAATATATGCTTTGTACTTTAAAATAAAAGACTAAATAAAATGACAGAAATTTGTAATTTACATTTGAGTGTAATACTTATGTTAATTAAACAATGCGAAATTATCTTCTTATGCATAGGATCATGACATGTACTTGAATTTCAGTTTTCTTTGTCATGGATCATAAATCTTACTCATTTCATATTTTGTAACATTGTTCACAAAATTGAAATATGCCTAACACAAAATCCTACTTTTAGCAACTGTACTGAATCTTATGATTAGATTCGATTCAATCCTCGATCCTAGACTCGTAAATTTAAGATTTTGATTAACAATACGTATCTGGATTTGACAATTATGTTGAAGGTACTTTTGTTAATACACAACAAAATGTGTGTTTGCATCCAAAGAAAGGTGTGCCAAAGCTGAACCCTTGCTTAATTAGGAAAGTATAGGAGAATGACTTAAAACTATGTTTATTTGATAAATGCATAAACTAGAGGCAGTGGCACTTTTACTCATCTCTATTACATGATATTGAGTGACTTTCCTTAATGGACATATTGTCCATCTTTAAATAATATTAATTTGCGGTTGGAGGTCGTGTTCTATTTTGGCATTGGATTAGGTGCAGATCTATGCATATATCAGTGGTCACCAGACTTTAATAATTAGTAAGGTCCCAAGTGATCAAAACGTGGGTGAGTATCAGAGTGGCTCTGCCTTGAGAGTATTCTCAATCATTGAAACACTAGGAACATTTTATTTGAGCGTGCTAGTGAAAGCAACAATAGGACATAAAAGCTTCCATCCTATCTCTTTTTACGGGGACTGATTGACGTTTCTAATGGAATATACAATGATGACGATGACAAAGCAAGCCTTATCCCACTGAGTGGGGTCGGCTATATAAATCCTTTAATCACCATGTGTTAAATCTTCTGTAAGTGTTAAATGCTGTATATCTTTTCTATCATATCATGCTCCTCCTAGTTAGTGTCCCTTGATCACACTCCTCATTGAAGCATCCAAAGTCATTTGGTTAACTTGAGCAAATATTATTTCTAATTGGTATACTGGAAATAATAAATAATTCGGGCTGTTAGGCCGTGTAATTATATATGTGCATCTATTATGCATTTATAAGTTAAAATAGATATTAAAAAAAAGAAGAAGCTAACATATATATATAAATATATAAATATATATTTATATATGTATATATATATTGTGCATTTGCTGTGACTCTTACTCAAAATCGTTGATGATACACATTCCTAAAATGATTTTGAGTATATATGATATTATCAACCTTTATGGTTGTCAAATTCATATTAAAGTCAATTCTTTGATGCTTTGACTTGATTGACTTAGTTCTTTCTTTTTGCTCCTTATGTTTCAAACAAAATCAGATTTTGCAACAAATGAGAAGTGATGCGGCCCTATTAACACTGGAAGGTGGTAGTTCGCCCATTCGCAATCCTTCCACTGCTGCTGAAGATGCGAGATTAGCATCTCTTATTTCTCTTGATGGCATATTGAAGCAAGTCAAGGTTTTGAGACTGTTCTTTGTACTTATTTCCCATTGTGTGTGCCTAGCCTATGTACAATGTAAGGAGGCTGGTTGTTTTTGAGCAGGATATAACAAGACAATCATCTGTCAACACCTTGAGCAGAAGTAAGAAGGTAGCAATGCTAGCATCTCTGGATGAACTGGCAGAGCGGATGCCTTCTCTCCTTGACATTGACCATCCTTGTGCCCAAAAACAAATCTCTGATGGCCGTATTGCTGTTGAGGTTTGTCGACCTTGAAAAAAATCCTCAATCCTGCAGATTCCTTTTTGGGGTTATGGTGATATTCATATGCATCTATACCATATTGCAAAGAACCATGCAGGATCTCATAGAAACTGACAATCATTGTCTGTTATCAGTAAGTAAAATGTTGGATGATTAGGGAAATGTCCTATAGATCTGCGTAACAATACCAGCAAAGTCTTTGGGCAAAGAATCAGACCATGAGGTTTTGATGGCAGAACTTTCTGACAGTCCAAGTGTTTAGTTGAATGGTCTATATCAAAGGTCATTGTGGAGACTTTCATGCTTCCTAAGACCTTGCTTTTGAACTTATTGTCACCCTCGCTCTAGACTTCTATCGTATAGAGTAATCCCCTAATTGTTGCTGAAAGAAGTATTCAAAAAGGCAAAAGCAAGTAACGAGAATTTGATTGGGATTTGCACCTCCTTATTGATACAATATAATAGTTTTTACTGGGTCATTCATTCTTTGATTTGCCGCTGCAGTCAATTCCTGAAGATGATAGGCAGGAACAGTTGCATACTTCCAGACCTGCAGATTCGGGGCCTGCAGTAGACACGGATGTGGCTCAGTGGAATGTCCTGCAGTTCAACACAGGCTCAACAACTCCGTTCATCATCAAATGTGGAGCCAACTCTAACTCAGAACTGGTTATCAAAGCAGATGCCCGTGTTCAAGAACCCAAAGGCGGTGAAATCGTGAGGGTGGTTCCCAGGCCATCTGTTCTGGAAAATAAGAGCTTGGAGGAGATCAAACAGCTCTTCTCCCAACTACCTGAGGCTCTAAGCTTGCTTGCCCTTGCACGGACGGCAGATGGGACCCGTGCTCGGTATTCCAGGCTGTACAGGACCTTGGCCATGAAGGTGCCGTCGCTTCGGGATCTAGTGGTCGAGTTGGAGAAGGGCGGTGTGTTGAAGGATGTTAGACCTTGAAATTAGTGTTCCCTTGTGTATTCCCACTGGACTCGCTGTCGCCGAGGTCTTTTTGTAAGGTTGACGAGAAGAGATTTTTCTTCTGTTCACTCGTCCGTTCTTGGGATAGCTTCTATCAGTTTTTGGTGGGTTTTGAGTTGCGAGCAGAAGTGTGTAAGAAACCGTAGGTGTTGTAATTTTGTCCAGGGCTAAGCCGATGGCTTCTTCAATGTAAAGATGAGATTACTGTATAGCTCGATTCTTGGGGGATCGGTTGGAGCGATAATTATGCGGCCTAAGCAGCTGTTTCCCCCAATGTGCTAAATTCTAATGTCTCGTATCTCTTGTCATGAGCATGTGACCTTTGCAAATTGAGAGATCACCTTGAGTGATTTGTCGTTCAGCAATTACATTCAAGTGGTTAACTTGTGTGGTTATTTAGAAAACAGCTTTTTGAGGCTTGGCCCATGTAGAGCATGTCTTATGGAATATGCGGTTCTTGGAGAATTTGGTAGTTGAATGTATCGATACAAGATTCGTTTTCAAATCATAATGGCCGGCCGCAATTGAGGGGGAATTTTATGGTCCCACAGTCGAGGTGAAGGCCATCCACGCCTTACTATTCGAGCTGGATTTGGGGGATTGATCCCGCAAAATGTTACTGGAACCACTAATTGGTACGTTTGATGAGTCAATATACTTTCAGTTCTTTAAGTTGGCTATGTTCTGTGGATTCTAGATGTTGACGAGAGCTTGCTAAGATGTTAGTGGAACCACTAAAAGCACTTTTCTCAGGATTATCTCCATATTGTTGCCTGTGTCATTTGATGAGCTTATCTACTCTTTCATTTTCTAGAGTTAATTTCTGCTTTTAATGTAGACGACTTTTTGTCTTTTTGAAGACTAATGAGGACTTGTCGAACCATTAATGAAGCTTGAAGAAATGTTTGGTTGGGATAGATTCTCGAGCAGGAGTGACGGGCTGTCACTGTCGAGGCCTAGATTGAGTGCAAGTTATAATTCATTATGGTGAAATTTGCAGATACTAACTTTCTACGAGGAAAATTAACATTCAGCCTATTAATAGTTCTTCGCATGGGGTTGTGTTCCTGGGTAGCCACATGTAAGCGGAGTTGGAGTGGCGAGTGCAATCAGAGTTAAGGCAGTGGCACGTGGGGGCGGAGGGAGTGGTTCTTAGCTGTTCAAAAAGAAGACGTGTTGCGACTATATAAGTATCTAACTCTGGACAATGAATACTGGGAGACTGAAATTGATAATTGGGTAATTATAAAATCCGTGTGATACATATGGATCTTTAGAACTAATTCTGATGGAGGGTATGAAGGAGAATGGTGGGATTTTGATTATAGGGTGATTCTTATCTGATTATTTTGAATTGATATTTTCACATGATGAAATTTTCTTTCTACTTGCAAAGAGCTCTTTTTTATGAGGAAACACAAGTTTGTCAATTTGTGAAATGAGCCAGCCACATGCCAAATGGAAAAATTACGTATCTTTCAATTGACATTGGGAGAGCTATCTCCTGTCGCGAGAAATGTGTTATTCGTAAAATGACGTGAATACTTGCGGGGAGGACAAAACATCTTCTAACTTTTCTTTTACAGCAAAATATCAAATAATTATATTGAGTTATTTTTGAATGACGCCACATTTTAAATCTTGTGGTTCCTTGAATTTTTAACCCATTTCAATTTTGCTTGGTTTTAGCATGGGTACATTTTCCAAAGATTACGTATATAAGACCGAAACAGAGTAAAGGTAGAAAAGCACAATGGGTAATTCTAGATAGGACAACGTGAATAAATTACCTAGAACTTTATATTATTTAAATCGATTTTTACTTTTAGGATCTTTGGAGCGCGCTCAACATCACAATATTATGGTACTTTCCTATTGTCAGGGTGTGAGTATTGTTAATGTCCTGTAATTATGTTAGGGACAAGAAAATATAGACATAAAATTTGCTAGATGTTGGCTATATTATCTTGTGATTACTGCCGCAATAATTTTCCTTTCCATGTTTGCGTAATCGTTTTGTGAATACGAAATTGGGGCAACTATGCTAATCTTGAGAGTACTATCGAAGTGATTTGCTTTTTCATGTTTACTTTTGCTGTTTGTGCATAAGGTTTAAGGGGTCCCCATTGGGAGTCCTACATGACTAGTGAGCTTCGCTGGGCAAGGTGGGGTGTTTCAATATGCTCTTCGACAAAATCTCGGGCCACGAGGACCCTTGTGCCAACGCTGAGGTCCCAAAAGCCTTGAACCAAATTTAACATTTTTAAAGTCCCTTAGCTTAATAATTTTTTTTCCCTCCAACTTTACCCTCGTTTATACTTTTGTATACTTATTTTGCTCTCATCCTATTGTTCATCATCTCTCTTTGAACCAACCACACTCATCATCACCCCAATTTTGGTCGATGCAAACCCAAAGTCGATGGTCATCAAGGTCAACTATCGCAAGTCTATTGAGCGAGATCTAGAGAGTCAAAAGTTGCACGATGCTCACCTACCCTCGACCTATAATCTTTAACACTTCTTTTCATTAAGCATTTCTCAAGTTATTTTACAATTAATCTAAACACAAACTTGGGTAATAAATGCTCTATCCAAATTTATGCAATGAATATGCTCCATATCTCTTTTTTCCTTATTATAAATATGATGCCTTGCTATGCATTTCATAACTAATAGTGGACATTTCGACCAAAGAAAAAAACTAATCTGTCACTGTCTAAAGACAAAAAAGGAACTTACAAATTCAAAGAAAAGATGAGCAGCACTCAAATTTGATTGTAATACCAACAATAAAAGCTACTTCGAGCTGACAAATTCAACAACAAGGCTCAATTTACCAAACAACACAGTTTTCACAGTTGGAGAGACCTACGAAGCATCGTTATTGACACGAAATAATCACTGGTCCATTGTGGACTCTCCATTAAAGGATGGGCATGCTCTTTTTCCGAGGATATATTAAGGAAGAAAAGCTAACAATTTCGACTTTCCACCTTCAGACTAACCGAAACAAAATCACTATTATACTCAGGAATCCGGACTGAATTAGAGATCGGCTGCCTACAACAAAGCAATTTGGTGAAACCTCCCGTTCCACGGATAATGCACACCCGCCGACGACACACAAGATGGCCGCATGGAACAAAAGTGTATCTCCCTCTCCTCATTAGACAAATTACAAGTAAATGTCCCTCTGGTACATCTCCCAATCATCCACTGCGTTTGTGTTGGGCTGGTAGACTGCAGCATGGCTCTGCTGCTGCTGCTCCTGCTCATCCCGTCTGCGCTGCCTCCACTTTTTCCATCTGTTTCATTTTATGAGGAAAGAAGATTCAGCATAAGCCCAGTAAAGTCAAAGATTATAATGTCTTGAATTCAAAAGGATACAGAATATGGTTACAAGTTTAGCAAATCCAAGGATACCAATTGACACCTTTCCAAGATAAATACTAATCCAGAAGAGTATATTTGTACGGCAGGTAAGATCAATGACCATCTGATCTTTTGTCATCTCGGTATTGGAAAATGTCATATCAGTCGATTCACTAATAGACAAGTACTGTCAAAAAAGGGCTGCTTGCCCAAGATCTAAATAGTAGACCCTAAAGCATAATCATGTCAACTATCCTAGAATGAAATATGAGATGGTTGATTCTTAACAACTTGAGTCACGTGAAGCAGACTGTTCGTTTACAGATCATCACATAGCCAAATGACAAGCATCAAAGGGAGAGGAGCCACAATATCTTTTGACAGGTAGGGGGACAAATACTAAAATAATAGGAGGTTGTGCAGATCACCCAACAATTCATGAAATCACACGACAGGGGAACTCTCTGTGTCATGCGAAATGCAAAAACAGACTTCCAAACAGGCAATTCACTACATATTCACATCCTGCTATAAACCATGATCAAAGATTAGAGTGAATAAATTTGTACACGTGTCGATTTATAGTAAAAGAAAATAGTGTACATGGGCAATCACAAATGGAAAAAGAATCTCCTCAAGCAAGCATCAAGACTAATCCAATGTGCATCCATCACCATTAAAATGTAGATGAGAGGAAAACTCACAGAAAATAAGGAAAATCTTGGCATGAACTGATCTCTGGAATTCATTTTGAAAAAGCAAAGGTCAAGAGCATGGACACACTTTCGTAATGAAAGAATTTTCTTCCCTCATCAAGCAGTCCAACCTTCAAAAATACAGGAACAAGAGCATCAAATCAGATACTTGGATCAAAGTAAATGCATCATTACAAAATTAAAGGAACCGCAAGGTCTAGATAATTAGAAAAATCTCAAGGGGCAAGAAACATTGCAGTTAACCATATGCATTAAGTTTACATGTCACAGACTTACAGGGGTGTTCACGATCAATAAGTGCCTTAAGGCATGTGTAAGGAGAAGCATTAATCGGCTGCAGTTGGTGACATAATGAGGTAAGAGGTAGATGATGCCTTGAACCATCCATGTTCACAACGACATAATCCACTGCTGGCCACTGACTGCCATCAATGACTACAAAAGGAACCTGCAGTCATACTAACAGACGTAAGCAAGTCCGACAACTAAAGCGTAAGCTAATAATTGACTGCTCTGCTCTGACACATCAAATCAAAGTTTCTTGTCGTGCATAGTTATGACCATCAAGATTCGGAAAAAGCATTACAGAAAGTAATTTATAAAGACAATCTCAATAAGATGATCGTATAAAAACTTTTCTCGAGGAACCTTCAGTTCTGTCAGCCAACAAAAGAGGAATCTTTGAGTTCAGAAATCTCAAATTTCCAACACACAACGTGAGTAAAGAAGAATAATAATTGAATTCTCAAGACTGAAAAGCGAAGCCTGGTGAAGTTGTCTCATATCCCTCAATATCTTTAGATTCGCCAACTCTACTTCTATTTATATGTGAGGAAAGCAGTAGACTCCCTTCTACCATGATAGAACACATCAACCTTAACCTGCTAAGAAACTCAGTTCTTCTGAAAGAATGGAACTCTCCTAGACTTTTAATTTGGATAAAGTACAGACTCTATCATGCACCATTCGGTGTTCAGGACATGAACACCATGTGATGTCCCATGGCAACACCAATTTTGACATGTCTACCATCACAAATATATGTACAATCTCCCAGACATTTTTAGTGTCAAAGGCAAAAATAAAATGTGATATTACATCTTAAAACCAGAAGGAGGCACATGGTTCCTAGCTGAAGACAAACATTATGTAATGTAATCCCACTCAAAGAACGAGCAACATAAGCTTTAACAGCAGCTTTCTAGTGAAATATAGCTTAAAAATAGGAACCAACTTCTGGAACTCTACTTACCATTCTTAGTGATGGGGATTTTTATTCCTGCAAGGAACTGATAAGAAAGCCCCTAGATCTGAAGTCCATCCGAAAAATCCCTTTGACTCATTGTATATGCACTTCATAATGAAAACAGAAGATCAAGCTTATCAAAGGATCATGCAAGACTGAGGTAAACAAGAACGAATCCATTTCAGAAAAGCCATGATTGACAAAAGTAATTATAACTTCTAATGCATGAACTCCAATTTGCTCCATTACGCAGATTTCGCAAAACTAAGAGCAACCAACCTGTCCGATCATTGATGTTATAGTTTTCCAAAGAAAGAAGAAGTACAAAAGAGAAATTACTGCAAAGTTGTAGTGAGATCCATAGGGCATATAACGTGATATGCGGACCCACTCAATTGGAACTCACAATTAGGCGAGAGAAAAGTATAGGTACCCGATGCATGTAAAAGCCCCTCATATACGAGAGGACACCTAACAGCAGGGAGACCCCGAATCCTAGATTTCTTTCTCTACTTTCTAAACATTGATCTTCTCCTTGGTTCAAACACGTTCTTCTTGCTTATTCTCTAGGTACGTAGACCAAATCACCATTGTGATCATGTCTTTCCAAACCGGACTAGTATATCCTTCTTAAGGCCCAAAGGCACTAGTGCATCCATCTCCAGCGCCATTTAATTTCCCAAATAAGAATATCTCAAGAAGAAAGATGAACCAACAGTATTTGCTACAAGCTAGAAAACTCTCGACTTTCAAAATGTCAAGTTTACTTCACATCATAAAAGAAGAATTGAAGTAACACAACTCTACCAGCAAATGCACTTATACCAGATGATGCGGCTAAGTCACCAATGTCGCCTGCTTACGAATCATAAAATCCTCCATTGTCTCGACAGCCACTTATATTGAGACCAACCATTCAAAAAAGAAGCAGTAACGAGACTAATTACACCAAATTCACAAGGGCTCCTTGATACTTTAACAATCAAATTCGCTTGCCCTTTCGCAGTCTTGTGGTATCGAAAGAGAAGAGGAAACATCCATTGACTGAAGTTGGCAATACAAGACATGACTTGCTTACACTGACGCAAAGCACACAGACATAACATCCGAACTCGAGACATACATTTAGCCCATGTAAACACCAAGTGAACACATAATTCTAGTAAGTCAATCATCACACGCATCGAAAAGTATATCAAATTACGTAGCATACTCGAGTAAAACCAATCCATAGCATTGCGTGTACACACACTTACAGTTTTGAGTCCTTTGTACAATCACTGCCCCATCGCGGAGAGCGGAGGAGCTGGAGTGAACTTGACGATTGTGCGGGACGGCCGCGTTAGCAAGGGTTAGGCCGAGGACGGCGCCATCGAATAGGAGTTAAGGCGGTGGTGGCATGGGGGCGGATGGAGTGGCTCTCGACGATGACAGTTCACAACAGGGAGACTGAAACCGATAATTGGGCTGATGGGCCGATCCTGGGCTAAGCCCAATTTCGGACAATTCTTCACGTTAGAAGAGTTGCGTCCTGTACGATAGCTATTTAAGCTATGGGTGGTTCATCTCGTTCATGTAAACCCAATGCAAAGAGTTTCTTCCTAATCCGGTGCAACTGATTTGCAGCTTCATTGATGCTCATCCACAAGCAACTCCAGTGTTATACACCATAACCAAACATTCTTGAAATATGTTATCCCTTTCGGAAGACCAATGCTGACAACTATAGGAGCCTAAATGGCTCTCTCTTTCTTGAAGCAGAAAGCTGTCCGTGATTTCTAACACTCGTTCAGGCAAAGCTTCTGCAACAAAACTATGAAGAGTCAAATTGTCTCTGAATTTGTCATCCATAGGACTCAAACCTGTGAATATCTCCAATAACAGAATGCCGAAACTATAGACATCTCCTTCTCTTGAAACTTTGCATCCTGTTGCATATTCTGCCACACATTTTGATCACAGTCCAAGTCAAATAGAGAGAGAGAGAGAGAGAGAGAGAGAGAGAGAGAGAGAGAGAGAGAGAGAGAGAGAGAGAGAGAGAGAGAACCTGGTGGAGCATAACCCACTATCCCTATAAGACCCATTGAGCTCATTTGATTATCTATAGTATCAAGGGATGATTCATGAAGGAATTTCACCAATCCAAAGTCGCCAACATGTGCGACCATCTCAGCATCTAAGAGGATATTGCTTGGCTTTAAATCACAATGAACGATGGGAATGTGGCACTGGTGATGAAGATAATCCAGTGCAGAAGCAACATCGATTGCAATATTTATCCTCCATATGAAATTCAACTTTTTCGGAAGCATATTCCCATGAGATGATGTTGCATATGAGTGTAGCCACTGTTCCAAGCTTCCATTGTCCATGAATTCGTAGACTAGCGCCTTAAAATCATTTCCTTGGTAATCACTACTAGAGCAAACCGTAAGTATCTTCAAAAGATTTCGATGTTTGATGTTCTTTAATGCCTCACACTCAACTATAAAGCTATTCAGAGCACCATGACGGACTAAATGAAGCACCTTCACGGCAACAACCATTCCATTGTCCTTGAATATCCCCCTATAAACAGAACCAAAGCCTCCAACACCGATCAAATTTGACGGAGAAAAACCTTCAGTTGCTTTTAAGAGTGTCCCGTAAGATACATTCAAATGTGAATCATCCATTGAACTTGAAACTGGTTCATTTACTTTCTTCTTCACCCAACAAAGATATATAAAAGCTGCAATAAGAGCCATTCCAACAACTCCAGAAATGATAGAAGTGACAACTATCACTATATTGATCTTTATGCTTTTGTGGCTTTTGGAAATGCAGTTGGGGAGATGAAATTCCGGCAATCCGCCGCAGAGCTCATTGTTCCCAACAATGCAAGTACTGGTAGCATTCTTAAAGACTCCTTCACATGGTAGCATACCTTCAAACTTATTGTATGACAAATTCAGACGTTCTAAGGATCGAAATACTGCTAAGAATTCTGGAATCTGACCTGACAAATTGTTGCATGAAAGATCTAGTTCTTCGATGCCTCCTAATGATTTGATTGATTGTGGAATTGACCCGTGGAAGGAGTTGCCTTCCATCCTCAATGATGCCAACGAAGTGCAATCACCTAAACTATTTGGGATTTCACCTACCAACAAATTGTTAGATAGGTCCAACGCGGTCAAAGCTCTCAAGTTGCCAACTTCTATGGCTAGAATCCCAGTCAGATAGTTATGAGACAAACACAAAAGGATGGCTAATGATGAGAGACCAATAAGATGTGAGGGTATGGCACCACTCAGATTATTATAAGATAGATCAAGTTTATTAAGAGACCGGCAGTTTGATAGACATGAAGGAATTTGCCCATGAAAGTTGTTCCCACTAAGATCTAGTTGTATCATCTTGGTTAGATTTCCCAATGAAGATGGGATAGTCCCTCTAAGGTTGTTACAATTCAACCGCAACATCTTTATATTTTGTAGATTCCCCAAATTTGAGGGGATAACACCTGAAAGTTGGTTGAAATTAAGATATAATACCTCCAAGTTGACAAGATTCCCAATTTCTTCTGGAATCTCACCGGATATTTGATTCATGGTTGTCGCAAATTCATTCAAAGTGGTGGATAAATTACCTAGGCATTTAGGTAACACCCCACCAAACTTGTTCAAGCTGATAACCACTTTCTCTAATTTGGTGCTGTTAGTTAATGAGCAAAGGAAGCTCAAGTCTTCAAGTTTTCCACTCCCAACCTGATTTACACACATTAGAAGCCAACGAAGCTTATACAAATTTCCCAATGATGGTAATTTCCTAGAAAATCCGTTAGTACCAATGAGACGCCAACGTAGTTTTGTGCAATTCGATATCGAGGGAGGAATTGGCCCCTTAAGTTGGTTGACAACAACATCAAAAATTTTAAGTTTTAGGAGTTTGAGGCCCATACCTGTTGGAAGAGTCCCCTGTATCTGGTTCTCTCCAACCGAAAAAATAAAAAGTGAAGAAAGGTTGAATAAGGAAGGTGGAATTGTACCTGACAATCTGTTAAATGCAAGGCCAATGTATTGCAAGTTTGTTAGGTGGCCTAGAACTTGGGGAATGCTCCCGCCCAAGTTGTTATCTTCTAAAGCAAGCATCGCTAGGGAAGATAAATTGCCAATGAAGGAGGGCAAGTTCCCAGTTAAATTATTAACTTGCAAAACGAATATCCAGAGCTTCGTCAATGAACTGAGCTTCCTAGGAATTTCTCCAGTTAGCTCATTACACCCAACCTTGAGTACGAACAAGTCCAAGCAACCTGATATGTTTTTGGCAATTTCACCAACCAATGAATTATTTTGTAGTAGTAAGATACGAAGGCGGCGCAGCTGGCCGATTTGCGGAGGGATTGCATGATCGAGACTGTTGTTTTGGAGCCGCATTTCCTTCAAGAAGCTAAGATTCCCAATATAAGGAGAGATTGATCTGGAGAGTCCTTGTGATCGTAAGTCTAGGACCGTGACCCTCCTGTGTCTCCGGTCGCATGTAACGCCATACCACTGGCAAAACTCAATGCTATTGTTCCATGAGTTGAGCACGCAGAAAGGATCTCTAGTTATACCAGCCTTAAATGCGAGTAGTGCGAGTTTGTCTGTTTCATTGGTAGTGGAAGAGACTTGGTTAAAGCAAAGTGCAAGAGCAATACAGAGAAGCCCGGGCATGATGGAAACTCTGCAAAACTAATGCCCGCGAGTTTCATGACTTGAAGCCCCATAAAGCAGGTAAATTTGAGAAACAAAGGGTGGGATGAGTGCTATTGGAAACTTTGAAGAGCTTTACAAGAGTGGGATGTCGATTTTGAAGTGTTATTCTTATCCTTTTATAGGAAGGTGTTGATTCTTCTTTTATTTTTTTCAGGACAGCTTTTATAAGCGTTTTTCTTCTTTTTTCTTTTTGACTTAGTAGCCATTGAAGCGCTTTTCTTCTTTTTGACGGGTTTTTTTGCCTTTGGAGAAGAGTTTGCCTGGCCATCTGTGCGTATCATGGGGTTTGGAGTGAATGGAAGAAGGGAATGAAAACTCACTTTAGTTGAAGGACATGGACGTGGCAATTGGAGGCAACTTAAATGAAGGGGAGAAATGGACTGGGAGTTTTAGGGCCATATTCTTTTTTATGATATGTGATGAGTTAGCTTTTTGCTTGGCTTGGTTTTCTCTTTAAGAATGAAGACTTTGTAAGATGATCTTGAAAATGTAAAGACTTTGTAAGATGATCTTGAAAATGTAAAGACTTTGTAAGATGATCTTGAAAATGTAAATTCTTTGAATAGGGGAATGAAAATTCTTCCCATTAAAATGGCACTAGAGGCACATTTTTTTCCTATTTTATTTTAAATAAAAATTTTAATGTTAGCTACTCACTTTGAAATCTAAACTCACTTCATCCCTGTTCATTTATCCTTTAGGAAGAAAGTAGTAAGTACAGTTAACAAATTTTGCCCATCTAATACTTTTGGATGTAATTGTTTTCAATATAATTGCTGGAAATGAATATTTGTTGTTCTGGTCAGTGGATTTTTATTATTATAGTATAATTTCGCATAATTTTTGGGAGCAAAATGTTACTCTCTCAAGACATTGCATTCATCTAATTTTCTCTCTCGGATGCAAATGTTGTTCCTAGTTGCTTTAATCCTCAACCATCAATATCAATGTATTAAGGGAAAACGAAAATAAAGGTGCAGGAACAAACTCAATTTAATTGTAAATTAGAGGGTGCATATGTACTGTACAAATTCTATGAAAGATGACCTTACTGTAAGGACACTAGTGATGAGATGGCACTACTCCATAACAGCAATGACGGTAGATCCAAATGTGAAAATTAAAACTTAATTGGATGTTAAAATAAGATATATGTTTGTCCCTGTTGTCCATATAAGCAATTATATCCACCTTAATTATCTTATTATGATCAACATTGACTTGTTCTTTTAAAATAACTCTTGCATGAGATATGTTTTGCCATGATCAATGGCTATGATTGTGCATGATTCATCGTGGGCCATGATCAGTATAAGCATGTCCCTTAATTTGGGGTGGAAATTTGCGAGAAGCCTGGTTGTCGGGTCGTTGATTTCTAAGTCAATTAGTGCTTTGTCCATGCCCACTACTTTGATACTCCATAAAATAAAGTGGAGTCTTAAACGGTCACGACTTTGATACTCCCAAATGACAAGTAAAAATTACGCTCCGAATTGTAGTCAAGTCAGTGTGCAAAAATTAACTCTTGCATGAGATATGTTTTTCCATGATCAATGGCTTTGATTGCGCATGATTCATCGTGGGCCATGATCAGTATAAGCATGTCCCTTAATTCGGGGTGGAAATTTGCAAGAAGCGTGGTTGTCGGGGCGTTGATTTCTAAGTCAATTAGTGCTTTGTCCATGCCACTACTTTGATACTCCATAAAATAAAGTGGAGTCTCAAATGGTCACGACTTTGATACTTTCAAATGACAAGTAAAAATCACGCTCCGAATTGCAGTCAAGTTAGTGTGCAAAAAATAACTCTTCCATGAGATATGTTTTGCCATGATCAATGGCTATGATTGTGTATAATTCACGGGCCATGATTTGTATAAGCATGTCCCTTAATTTTGGGTGGAAATTTGCGAGAAGCCTGGCTGTCGAGATGTTTATTTCTAAGTCAATTAGTGGTTTGCCCACACCACTACTTTAGTGCTCCATAAAATAAAGTGGAGTCTCTAATGGTCATAACTTTGATACTCCCCAATGACAAGTAAAAATTACGCTCCGAATTGCAACCAAGTATTCTACAAAAATTAACTCTTGCATGAGATAAGTTTTGCCATGATCAATGGCTATGATTGTGTGTGATTCATCATGGGCCATGATCGTATAAGCATGCCCCTTAATTTGAGGTGGAAATTTGAGAGAAGTTTGGCTGTTAGGACATTTATTTCCAAGTCAGTGTGTGACATCCCGAAATTTCGGAAAAAGAAATTATCGAATGAAAAATCGGAGATTGGAAGAAAAAGAAAAAATGATAACAATATTACTATTATTATTTTTCTTCTCTCTCTCTCTCTCCTCTTTGTCCTCTCTTTTATTCTCCCTCCTCCTTTGGCCGAAAGTCTTCTTCCTCCCTTTTCTTTTCTCTTTCTTCTCTCTCTCTCCCTCACGTTTTCTTCCCCACTCTTTCCATGCAAGTTCCACCCCCTCACTTACGGTAACTTCTTCTGCTCTCTTTTCCTCTCTCTTTCTTCTTTCTCTCTCTCTCTCTCTCTCCCACTTTTCCACCCTCTCACCTACGCCAACCCTTCTACTGCAATTTCCCCACAACTTCCCCTCCCTTTTTTTTTTTTAATTGTTTCTCTCTACTCTTTCCCCCTTCCTCCTCTCGACAACCCCACTCCCACGTCCCTCTTCTTCTTCTCTTTTTCTCTTTAGTTTCTTTTTTGTTTTGCTCCCAAAAACAGCACCGTGTGCTGCTGTCCTGTCCCAAACCAGCTACCATTGTGACATCCCAAATTTCTGATTCTGTTTTCAATTAAATGAGACGAACTTTTCATCGACGCGCTTATAGTTCAATTATCCGAGCTGATCACTCACGAGATAACTAGTCTATCAAGTGAAACTGTTAAGGAATTTAAATGCAATAGGCTTGAGAATCTGACCATGAATCGACTCCTTAACTGTATTAATTTGTAAGGATCATTACGACACTGTCAGAATTGAATAGAGATCAGTAATAGATCGATTCGACTGAGATATGTAATTAGAGTGTGGGTGATTCCACCTATTTCAATATCCTCGTCGACTGGCACTAAACTGATTATTCTGTCGTTTTGGGTACCCTGTGTCTGTATTTGAAACCTCGAGATTTTCACGAAAATCAAGAGTCGCCAATGTGTCACGCCCCGATTCTCGAGCACGCACACATCCTTCTACTTGGTCGATTTTAGAATGCGATATGCCAGGACTATGTATCGTCGACCCTTTCATTTATTAAGCACATGCGGAAGCAATTATAAATCCCCGGACAATAAAATAATGGGATATAAAAGTAGGCCATATTTTTCATATTGAAATCTACAACCAAACCTTTATACATGGCATTAGACAGAGCACTTCACAAACTATTCACAACTTCAAAGTCTCACTCTATCTACACATATACAAAGGGTTCACCAAGAGATGGGATTTGAATCCTCATCTGGGTCATACTCAGGATCATCCTGATCCTCTTCAGACTTTTCTTTACTAAGCTCACATCTTTCAAGCTCTTCATTATTTTCCGGCTCATCGTCCTCTTCTGGTTCCTCCTCCACAGGCTCATCTACGGGCTTGAATTATTGTCCTACAACCGGGATGAGACTACGTCTCAGCAAGTTTTACCCCACCAAGACTCAATTAGGAAACTAATACGCTAACCGGGCTACCTATGCACACACGGGTTAGAGGACTTACCTTGGCCTCAGATTCCACCTGCATATTAGTACAGATCAAATAGGCATCCAAGCAATCACATCACTAACCAAAGCATCGATCAAATCGACCCAGTCGATTACACGCCAACAAGACCACTCACAGTCATTTTTAGTCGATCAATCAACTCACAACATCAGATAAAAACAATGATCAATCGACCTAGTCGATTACATGTTAACGATGACCATTTCTCGGCCAATTCAGTTCAATCAATCAATACATGACAAGTGGATCAAATCATATCAGTGATTCCATCTATACTCGATAATTAATCTCAACATTCCAATTCAACATTTCCACTCAAATATAGGCTCAAGGCGCTAGAGGTGACCCCAACACGAAATCTTATCATCGTGCGGTACTTAGTCCTTGACCACAAATTACAGTAGTATAAGGCGCTAGAGGTAACTCACACGAAATCTCGCTATCGTGTAGTACTTAGTCCTTCACTACAGAATGCAACAGGGTAAGGCGCTAGAGGTGACTCATACGAGATCTTGCCATCGCGTAGCACTTAGCCCTTCACTATGCATAACAATGCTGCAAGGAATTAGAGGTAATTTCCATGCGACTCAGGTCGCCATGTAACACTTAGCCCTTAACTATAATAAGCAATAGTATAATGCGCTAGAGGTAACCCACACGAAATCTTGCTATCATGTAGTACTTAGTCATTTACCTGCTCATGACTCATTGGCTTCCCTTAACACAACACATATCACATCAACTTCCAATAATCATCTTGTTTCAACTATAAGCCAACACACGATTAATCCCTCACGGCCCAATGACATTGTGCCTCGCACTTAACTTCCTTAATTCAAGTAATGTCTTGGCCTAATTCCTTGCCGTGGGCCATCACTGTTTGCAAACTGCCGTCCACCGCCAAAGAGCCGCACCACCCATCTGCGAGCTGTCCGCCCGCCGTTCATGCCAAATCAGAAACCTCCGCCGAGACCCACTTTTAACGAGCGCCTCCATGACATTTTGGACGTAACTGTGCGTAGCCCTCACCACCGCCGTCGCGATCATGTTGTCGGAATTGTCATTGGGTGAGTTTAGCTCATAATCCTTTGATTAGTGCCTAAACTTGCTTAGGATGTTGATTAGGTTTAGGATTGGTTTAGGTTGGCTTAACTAGAGACTAGTGATGATCTATAATAGTCAGATTAGTATTAGAATGGGTTAATATTAGTCAAATCAGGGAGATTTGCATCGTTGGGGATGATTTGGGTGAAAATAGAGGCTGTTCTTCAGAACTGGTTCCTCGACGTTTTCTGTTTGCTAATTTTGTAGACTGAGATGTGTTGCGATTTTGAAGTGATTTCCTTCTGAAGAAATGTTTTAGACACCTTTAATCATAACATATATTTTTATCAGGATTTTTGGGAATTAAAAAGAAGACGATTTTAGCTTCGTTATCTTTAAACAGAAAGTCGGACTATACTGGAAATCCCGACCTGTTAGGATTCTAGGGGTATTTACTGACCCTTAGAGTTCGAATTTCCAAATGGTTTCTTCACAAAAGTTGTTTTTTGCATCTTCTAGTATAACATACTCGAATTTCAGATCAAACGGACCTGTTCTAGACCCCAAACTAAGCTGATTTCGGAAAACAGACCATCTGGAAACGGACCCGGTTTTGGTGTTGGATTGAGTGAGTTATTAGGCCAAATCTAGAAGGATCTGGTTCTCGGTGTTTTCAATAAAAATTTTTGTTTACGTGTCCTTTGTCACATATTCAAATTTGGGAATTTTCCAAGCTCGATTGGTTAGGTTTTTGGATTTAAACTTGGAGATGTGCCAGTAGCCAGTTTCTGCCAATTACGACCGATTTAAGTTTAATGATGATGATTTTTGATGTTTTGCTTACTTTAATTAGTGTTTTTAATGACTTGTGGATTTAATTTACTAGTTATTTAATTCTGAAATTTCACTGTTCATAAGTTACTGTTCATACGCACGGTTCACGTGCACTGTACATCCGAAAATGAAAAGTGGTCTAATTTCATGTGTATTGATTTTATGAAGTGAATGGATGTGTCAATGCATGGGCATCCGCATGAATTAGGTGATGTTTTGTGCAATTGTATGGTGATTGAAAACTGTTGGTATTTAATTAGAAAATACCGGGTGTCAAGTTTTGGACGTTAAAAGTGTTTTTAAATACTATACTAGACTGTGAGATTTTAAAAGAGATGACACAAATTTTTGGTTCGATCTGACCGTGTCTCCACACATGACTATTTTACTATGTATTTCTAATATGAAGAAAATAGGCTGGGATCACCATTTTAATTGAGGTACTTGAGTGCAATGCACGGTGTCCTGGGCCGAAATTGAATGAATGCATGAATGATATGAGATGCCGTCACGAGCCTTTGGGGCTGGACGATGCTTCTTTGGAAATACCCCACGTCAACGGATGCCGGTCGCAATGGAGGCTAGGCCGATGCTCCTATATGGAATGCCGTCTAGATGTTGATGTTGCCGTGCTCGATGGTGCGAGACGATGCTCAATTATGCCGGAAGACTGTTATCTGTTGCATTGACTAGGATCTATGTGATTGATCGATATGTGTTGTGTGACGCACTAATGTGCAAGAACATATGAGAATTATGGCATCTTTAGTTCTAGTCATGCATGAGTTGAGCACACTGTTTGTAGCACGCACACATGAATCGATAACGCGTTTCACATATGCTTCTGTTGTGCTGAGAACAAAGCCTTGAGGGATGGCCTGACTGGGATGGTGGTTCGTCCGCGCCAGTGCGGGGCCTAAAGAGAACAATACTGGGCTGGGATGAGGGATGGTGGTGCGTCCGCGCCTCTACCCCAGACAATGCGTTTGTGTGGCCATGGCCAGGTGAAATCGCTTGTAACACGATTTGTATGTGATTGATGAACTGCATCATCTAATGGCCATGGGCATCGCGTGTATTGTGCTGAGTTATGATGTGCAGGGTATGGCATACCAGGTAAGGTTACATGCGAACCGACTATTGATTATTGATTGTTAATCTTTGCTTTGTTTGTGGGATGGTTCTGAAGAGATACCCTGAGTTGAGTTGGTGTACTAATCGGGAGACTAGGGGAATAACTCGCTGGGATTTACATCTCATTGGTTATTGAATAACCATTTTCAAGTCCCTGGTGTGAAGAATCCAGAGCTTGAAGCGGAAGGGTCAGGAGCATAGGTGTCTTAGTAGTCTTTTATGAGATAGACCTTCTATATAAGCTTGAGGTGTTTATGAAAGTGTATTTGATTTGAAACCGGTTGTCCTACTTTTCTATCCCATGTTTGTTATTGTCAGGGGATTAGTTAATTTGCTTCCACATGTGCAATAAAATTAAAAGGGTCGGCAACGAGTCCTGGGAACGTCGCAAAATTCTATCGACCATTGAGGGATGTGCGGGCACTCGAGGTTCGGGACGTGACACAGTCAGTGCTTTGCTCACACCACTACTTTAGTACTCCATAAAATAAAGTGGAATCTCAAATGGTCACGACTTTGATACTCCCAAATGACAAATAAAAATTATGCTCCAAATTACAGCCAAATCGTGTGAAAAAATTAACTCTTGCATGAGATATATTTTGCCAATAAAACTCCCTGCTCCATTGATAGCGCACAAAAGAAAGAAAAGAAAAATGGGAGGATAAGAGGCAAAGGTAGAATCCTTGTATTGAAAAGTTGTTCCTTAGTAGTCCATTCATGTTACAATCTCCATTACCAGGAAAAAATTATCCAAAAAGTGATAAATCTATTACAGTTTTGTCAATTCAGTCTAAACCTTTCATTTTTGTCAATTGAATCCTCAAGCATTTCAACATATTACCAATCGAGTTCATTTGACTAATTTTGAACGGAAATTGCTAGTGTAGACGCTGATTGTTCTACATAACACGGCGCGATGTGAAGAAATTTTAACAATATTTTAATATTTTTCGAGTATTTATCTATTTATTTATCTTATCTTTTTTCCTTTTCTCTTATTTCCTTTTTTTCTTTTTTTCATTTTTCCTTTTTCCCTCCACCGGCCATCGTCGAGCCTCGTTGTTGGCCGGCGGAGGTCACCGCCCTTGCCGACCATAATTTTTTTTTGTCTCATAAAAAACCCTCAATTTTAAGTCTCGTCTCAACTTTTTTTTTTTTTTGTTCTAAGAAAAACCCCCAATTTTAGGCATTGTCCCAATTTTATTGTCTGATCCCAATTTTACCCAAAATTTTTTATAGTTTTATAAAAAACCACAACTTTTGTTTTAGTCACAAATTTGCCCGCATTAACCTCATCCAAAATTTCTCGTTGACAATTGAGAAATTGAAAACTTCCAAGAACGAGTTGTTAGAGCGTTCTAAGCATGAGCTCTCCGATTACAAGAGTTGGAACATTCCCAATCATGACATATTGACGAGTACAAAATCCTAAGGGGGATATTGACGGTTGGTTAATGAAGAGCAGATTCGTGAGACTCAAGTAAAAGTTTGTGATCTTATAAGACAAAAAAATTATAGTGAAATTGAAACGACACTTAAAGCTAATTTTTTTTTTTTTTATGAATCAAAATAATTTTTAGGACAAAATTGATATTGGATCTAAAGTTGAGAGCTTTTTATTATACAAAAAATGTTTAGGATATAATTAAGACTGGACTTAAAGTTAAAGATTTTTATGAGACAAAAGAATTTTAGGATAGAATTGAGACATAGCCTAAAGTTAGAGGTTTTTTATGAGACAAAAGTAGAATTTGGACGAGAATTAAAATTAGAGGTTTTTTTGGTTATTATTTTATGCCCATATAAGGCTTTTTTTCTTTATAATGATAAACGAATCAAATTATGGTCCTTCTCAAACTCAAGAGAAAATAAATTTAATGATAAATATATTCCTAAACTCTCACCAGTGGAGGAGGATTGGTCATCTTCCTTCCTCCTCCTCTGTGTCTATACGAGGAAGGAATGTTTGCATGAGATATGTTTTGCCATGATCAATGGCTATGATTGTGCATGATTCGTGGTGGGCCATGATCAGTATAAGCATGTTCCTTAATTTGGGGTAGAAATTTGCGAGAAGCCTAGTTGTCTGGACGTTGATTTCTAAGTCAATTAGTGCTTTGTCCATGCCACTACTTTGATACTCCATAAAATAAAGTGGAGTCTCTAATGGTCATGACTTTGATACTCCCAAATGACAAGTAAAAATTACGCTTCGAATTGTAGTCAAGTTGTTGGAGAAATCTTTCTTATTTGTTTTGAAGTTGACAAAACGTTTCCTAGTCTGAAGACTTCAAGACTCTACTGTCAAAGTCTTAAGACCTTCGGACTGAAGACCGCTAGACTCAAGATTTAAAGTCTGCCCTCATTGACAGTTTCTAGACTGACGAAGAAGACTTATCCAGATATGAGTATATCTTTAATGATTTGATTCGATTGGTTGAAGATTATCTCACGGCTGGAAATAGCATCTTAAGATCTAATATTCGTATGGCAATTAAAAATTCGAGTAATTTAGATCTGTTGATTGACGAGGTACACTTGAAAGGTTCTACTTATGGAAACTTAGATCATGATTGTATGGGCGAATATGATTGGTGGGATATCTTCATATTCCTTAAATATCACGAGATCTCCCTAATCGATTCTGTCCAACGGGTAGATTGGAAGAACTCCTTTGGAAGGTGCCAACGGTTATTTAGGCATGGAGAAGTATATAAGGAAGACGCTCTAGTTATTTGAGTGTGTGCGAGCTAGAGAAATTCCAAAGTCTGAAGCTCCTTACTCTTTGCTGATTCAATTATTGAGCATACATCTGTACTCAAAAGAGATATTTTATATTTGTGAGACCTCGATGAAGTGTAGCAGAGTCTCTGTACTGTTGAATCGAGAACGTGAGATTGTAACATCTCTTTTGATTCATAGTGAAATTCAACCAGTGGGCTGTCAGTGCGGGAGAGTGGACGTAGGCTTGGTCTAAGCTGAACCACTATAAACATTATGTTTCAATTCTCTTTCCTTATCTCTTTACTTAATTCACAGTCATATCCATTAGATTACATTCTTCCATATCTTTATTCTATTTTTCTTATATAAACTGAATTAAGTTGTTAAGATAAGAAGAATTTGTTTTTACACCTATTTATCTCCCTCTAGGTGTTCATACTAGCACTTTCAATTGGTATCAGAGCCTGTGTACTCATTTAATTGAAGTGTTTTTACTTCTGAGTTAAAGATCCATGGCTAGTATATTGGCTCCAGGTTTGGTTGAAGGACAAAGCAATACCAGACCACCTTATTTCGATGGAAAGGAATACAATATAAAACAAGATGAAAGCATTTCTAAGATCGAAAAATCATCTGTAATGGGATGTGGTAGACAAATGAATCATTCCTAAAGCTACAACAATCTCAGAAAGGGGGAAAGAAGCTGCAGAGGCCAGCGAGATGACTCAAGAAGAGATAACCAAGAGACGAGCTCTTGATGCAAAAACAATTTACTCCTTATATTGTGCATTATCTCCTACTGAATATAATAGAATATCTTCTTGTGAAACAGCTAAAGAAGTCTGGGATAGACTGCATATTACTTATGAAGGAACAGATCGAGTAAAAGAAACCAGAATCAATATTCTACTCGGCCAATATGAAACCTTCAAAATGAAGCTAGCAGAATCTATTATTGATATGTTTAGCCGTTTTATAGAAATTGTGAATGATCTTGAATATCAGGGTCAATCAATCTCAGGACCTATGAAGGTTAATAAATTGCTGTGTGGACTTTCCAAAGAATGGAATCATGTAAAGACTTCAATAAGAGAAACACAAAGGATTATGCCACTTTCCGTTAACGAATTGGTTGGCACACTTCAGTCCTATGAAGTGGAGCAAATCAATGAAGAAGAAGATCCCAAAGGTAAAAAGTCTATTGCCTTAAAATCTAACGAAAATTTTGATGTTACAGACTCTGAAGACGACATGGACGATGAAGAACTTGCTCTCATGATAAGAAGGTTTAGGAAACTGAACAAAAAAGGAAGAAGATTCAACTGGAAGAAACAAAGCTCTCAAAAGTTTCAAAATAAATCAGTTGAAAATGATGAATCCAATAAAGATGTGGCTTGCTTTGAATGCAAGAAAAAGGGATACATTAGACCCAACTGTCCCTCGCTGAAGAAAAAGAGAGGACAAGCTGAGAAATACAGAAATGCACTTAAAGTAGAAACTTGGAGTGATACTGAATGCGAAGAGAGTGATGATGATTATGCTAATATTTATCTAATGGCAAAATCAGAATCATACTCAGAATTTGAGATAGATACAGACTCAGACTTAAACAGTGAAATCGAGGTAAGTAATTTTAAAATTCCTACTAAAGTCTCGAAATATATTAATGAACTTTGTCTTAGTCTCAAAGCATCTTTTAAGAGGATTTCCGAGCTAAAAAATGAGAATTCTACACTAAAACAACAGGAAAACTCTTGGAAAGAAAAGTTTGAAAACCTAGACAAAAGTTTTGCTACTTTAGAAGAAAATGCAGACTCTCTTTCAAAAGAAAATACACTATTGAAAAATGATATTTCAAGTGTTTCAAAAAGATTTTCTATAGGATCTGAGAAATTAGAAAAGATTCTCTCAATACAATGACTTTACTTTAACAAATCAGGTTTGGGAATGGCTTCTGAAACCATACCTCTAATTGATTTTCCAAAAGTAAAGGAAAGAATTAAACAAAGACCTACAAAAGCTTTTTATAGAAATCATTTTCAAAAAGTTTTTGTTAAACCTGTTGGCCAAAGTGCTCTTAGATGTTCTAAGTGTAACAGCTCAGAATACTTTGAGAAAGATTGTCCTATGGTTTGGAGACCTGTTAAGAAGGATTGGGCAAAGATCGTATATTGCACTAACTCCACTAGACCTAAGAAAGTGTGGGTACCAAAGAAAGCTTGAGTTTCTTTTTTAATTGCAAGTCACTATCAAGAAAAATGTTAAATGGTATTTGGATAGTGGCTATTTAAGACATATGACAGGAGATTCAGGTTGTTTTATTAAACTCACGCAAGTAATTGGAGGAAAAGTTTTTTTTTGGCGGAAACAGCAAAGGAAGAATTGTTGGATGTGGAACTATAAAAATTGGAAGTCTCACAATCAATAATGTCTCCTTAGTGGAATGACTCAATTACAACTTGCTCAGCATTAGCTAATTGTGCGACACTGGATTCAAGATCAATTTTCAAGAAGGAATATGTTCGGGAACTAGTAAAGATCTTTCACAATCCTTTATTGGGCGAAGGCATGTGAATATCTATCTTTTGGATATCCATCCAGAAAGATCTCAATGTCTAATATTAATTCAAGATGAAGCAAATCTCTAGCATCAAAAGCTTGGCCATATCAACATGAAGTAAATTGCCAAGATCTCCTCAAAGAAGCTTATTCGTGGACTACCCAACCTGAAGTATAAAAAATCTGAATTATGCATACCATGTGTATTGGGAAAACATGTTAGAAGTTCTTTCAAACCAATAAATCAAGTTTCCACTAATCGTGTATTGCAACTCTTGCATATGGATCTTTTTGGACCAACTAGAACTCAAAGTATTGGTGGAAAGAAATATTGCCTAGTAATAGTGGATGATTATTCACGATTTACTTGGGTCTACTTTCTTGCAAACTCATCCTGAAGAATTTGAACCTGCTCCAGACTCTACAAAGTCTACTTCCCCTGAAGAAGCTCAGACTTCAGAAGCACAACAACAAACTAATATTGAAGATTCAACTGAAGAAAAAGTTTAGCAATCTGTAAAACCAACCAGAAATTGGAAGCACAAGTCTAGCCATCCTGAAGAACTCATCATTGGTAACATTGATGAAGGGATTCGTACAAGATCTAAAAGGCATGAAGAGTCTAGTGCGGTGGCTCTTATTTCTGAAATAGAACCCAAAAGCATAGAAGAAGCTTTAACTGATGAAAGCTGGATTGAAGCTATGCAAGAAGAGTTCAGGCAGTTCAATGTTAACGATGTTTGAGAACTGACTCCTAAAACAAAAGATAAATTTGTTATTGGAGCTAAATGGGTTTTCAAGAACAAGATGGACGAAAAATGAAAAGTTGTAAGGAACAAAGCAAGACTTGTGGCCAAATGATATACGCAAGAAGAATGGATAGACTATGATGAGACTTACACACTGTTAGCAAGGTTAGAAGCAATTAGATTATTACTTGCTTTTGCTTGTTATAAGAATTTCAGGTTATTCCAAATGGACGTCAAAAGCGCATTCCTAAATGAATTTATCTAAGAAGAAGTCTATGTGGAACAACTTCCCAGTTTCAAAGACCCAAGGAAACTAGACTCTGTATTCAGATTGAAAAATGCTCTATATGATTTAAAGCAAACACCTCGAGCTTGGTACGATAGGTTAAGTAAGTTCTTAACCCAAAATGGTTTTGTCAAAGGTAAAGTGGATACTACTCTGTTTATCAAAAAAGAAGGTAAAAGCTTTTTACTTGTTCAAATTTATGTTGATGATATAATTTTTGGATCACCTAACGAAAATCTATGCAAGAAATTCTCTAAGTTTATGCAGGATGAATTTGAGATGAGCATGATGGGTGAATTATCTTTCTTTCTCGGACTACAAGTAAATCAATTGAAGGAAGGAATTTTCATTCACCAAGAAAAATATGCGAAAGAACTTGTTAAAAAGTTCGGATTAGATAATTGCAAAAAGATTGAAATTCCAATGTCTAGTTCTTTGAAGCTGGATAAATATGAAGGGGAAAAGAAAGTTGACCATAAACTTTACAGGAGTATTATTGGTTCACTTCTTTATCTTACTACTTCTAGACGTGATATTTTGTTTAGTGTTTATATTTGTGCCAGATTTCAATCAGATCCAAAAGAATCTCATTTAAGTGCTGCGAAACGCATCATGAAATTCATTGCAACAACTTCTAGGTTAGGTCTATGGTATCCCAAAGAAGGAGACTTTACTCTCCTTGAATATTCAGACGCAGATCTAGCAGGTTGCAGAGTTAAAAGGAAGAGCACTTCCAGTACTTGTCAATTACTTGGCAACATGACAGTATCCTGGTTTTCAAGGAAGCAAAGTACTGTAGCTCTTTCAACAGCAGAAGCAGAGTATGTGGCTCTTGGAAGTTGCTGTTCTCAAATCTTATGGATAAAACAACAACTAAGAGACTTTGGAATCGAAGACTCTTGCACTGATATCAAATTTGACAATACCAACGCGATTAATCTTACCAGGAATCATATTCTTCATTCAAGAGCAAAGCATATAGAGATTTGACATCACTTTATTAGAGATCATGTTCAAAATGGAGAAGTAATGATCCAATTCATTAACTCTAAGAATCAATTGGCGGACATATTTACAAAGCCACTGGAGAAAAATCTATTTGAGTTTATTCGCACCAGACTAAACATCATATCACTTACCCAGCAAAGTCTGGATACACTCAAGACTCAAAGGTAAAAGTCTGAAAGTGTTCAGACTCAGAAGACCAAGAGTTACGACTGTAAATTATTTCTATTTTTTAAATTTGAAAAGGTACAATTATCTATTAGCTGTTAATTGATTGAAATTATCTTTCCAAATTTTCTTTAATTTTCAAAAAGGCAGTTATCGATTTTGAAAAGTCAGTTAATTTCGAAAAGGGAAGTTATTCATTTTGAAAATGTATTTCTTATTTTCCTTTTACGACGTTTCGTTTATCTCACCCCACTTGCTTTATATACCGCTGAGACTCGTCTTCCTCGTTTTTACACTGAAACCCTAGAATACAAAATTCCTATTTTCTTTCACTTTCACTCTCGATTTGTTCAAAAGTTCACCTTTTTTTTTTTTTTTTTTTTTTTCGAACAATTTGGTGAATCTCTCCTTTGAGCGACAATGTCTTCAAGAAAGTCTTCGAGGATTGCAAGCAAAGGACCACGATGTATGCCCGAGGGTCCTACCCATTTTGACTTAACCAAAGAAGAAGATTCTCCTCCACTGCGTCCGAGTCAGCAACAACCTTCTCAGCAATGTCAACCTTCCCCGGCTCGACCAGACGATAAGGTTATAGAGGAGGCTGAACTTATAAGAACTCTAACTCCCAAGGTTGCTTAGGGCGCGCATGACAACCATTCTTCTGAAATAGTTTACGGAATAGAAATAGATTATATTTCTATTTCTGAAGAGTTTCTAAGCAAAAATAACCGTTTGATAACAACACAAGATTTCTACTCTAAAAATAGAAATTCGTTTGATAACGACACCAAATTTCTTCCTTTCGGACGGCGGCGACGGCCAATCGACCTTTAATATAAAAAATAAAAATAAAAATAATTTAGTAACAAAAAAAATAATGAATAAAATAAAATAAATCATAAAAAAATAAAAATAAAATATCATTTTATTTTAAAATTAAAAATATAAAAATAAATTTATTTTATTTATTCTATTTTATTTTATTTTACGAATAAATTTATTTTAAAATGAATAAAAATAAAAAATAAAAAAAATTTTATTTGGCAAAACACTCAATGCAAATAAAAATAAATTAATAAACTAAAAATAAAATGATAAATAAAAAAAATTTATTTATTTTAATAAATTTAATTTAATTTTTAAATGAATACAATGAATATATTTATTTTTATTTATTTTTATTTTTAATAAAATAAGGAGAGGCGGAGGAAGAGGAGGAGGCAAAGACGTTAAGGAGATGAGGGAGGACTCACCGAAATTAGGGTTTAGTAAGAGAAATTATTTCTGATTTCTCTTCCAGAAATCAGAAATAGAAAATTTTAGCTTCTGATTTATCTTCCAAACCTATTTTTGGAATAGAAATCTATTCCAGAAATAGAAAAAAAGCGAATAGGTTTATTAAACGGATTTCTCTTCCAGAAATAGGTCTGGAACAGAAAAACTATTTCTGGAACAGAAAATTTGGGTTGTCATGCACCCCCTTACAAACTCTACTCTAATCTGAAGAAAGGAGGAACGCGAATGTCTTTAATTGATGAATTCTTGAAAGATAGAGGATACAAGAATGAAACCTTGTTTTTGAGGGAGTTGGAAAGGCTAGGAGTTGTAGAGAAAGGATTGGCTGAAAGAACGTTTGCGAATATTCCAAGCGACCCATTATATGGCACTGCAAATCAACCACAAGTTTTGGACGATGATGAAATGATGTTTACTCATTTTCAGCCTAGATCTTGGGTGGCTGCAGGTATTACTGATGGTTCGAATCTATTTAGATCGAAGAATCATAAAAAGGTTTATTCGAATCTTTTGAAGAGAGGGGTGATGAACCTTAGGACTATTGACTTCGATTTCCTTGATTCGATAAAATCAATCTGTGTGAGAAGTTTGCTTTATTGCAACTGGAAATGTTCTGTTCTGAATCCACTGCTGCATTTCCAGAGCTTACTGTGTACTTTTATTCGAACATATCTTTCTTGGATGCACAAAGTTTTACTTTCACTGTGAAGGACAAGGAATTTTTGGTGAATACAGACACATTGGTTGACATAATTAGGGATGGAAAGAACGAGTTTCCAACCAATTAGTGTGTCTATTGCTCATGCTATTCTGTCTTTGGTGAGAGACAGGGATGTTGAAGGTAAACTTTCTTATTCAAGGATGAGTGCCTCTAACATTCTGCTCACAAGATTGTGATCAACTGCATTCGTCCCAAATCGACATCCAAGACTGATGTCCCTCGATCTAAAGCCAAGTTGATGTGCGCCATCAATACTGGTTTTAAATTCTCTCTGCCTCACACCATATTATTTCATATGCACCGAACTGTGGTGAAAGATAAGGGACAGCTCCCTTATTCTGCTCTTATCATATGTCTCTTTAGACACTTTAAAATTCACATATGTACACCATTAAGCTTGAAAGCCATCTCTCCTATGGTGATTGGTTTCAAAATGGTCACAAAGATGCTCTTAAAAGAGATGAACAAAGTGTTGGAGCGTATGAAGGAGAAATCTCCTTTTAAAGCAAAACAAGACTCTGCTGCTGCTAAGAGAAAAGGCAAGGAGCCCATGGTTGCTCCAGTAAAAAAGAGAAGAACTCTCATCTTGCAAGATGAAGAAGATGAGGATGAACTTACCCTCTCTGCCTTAAGAAATTTAAAGAGTTTTGTCAGCTTTTGTGAGAGAAGAGAAGAGCCAGAATAAGAAGAAAAAGAGAGAAGAATTAGAGAAGGAAGAAGAATAGAGGAGGACAGAGGTACGTGTGAGAGAGGGGGGAAAGGGAGAGAGAAAGGGGGGGGAAAGAAAGTCAAGATTAAATATCTAAGCCATCATTGCCTAAGCCCCAAAATCTTCACGCCAATCCTCTATGTCCCCAAATTACTTTATTGAGCCTAATTTCCCAAAATTAATGATTTTTGGGTAGCAAAATAGCCCACTTCACCTCCCATACGAATTTCCACTTCTTTTTCCGAATTGTCTGAAAACCGTTTTTTTCGTAAAATTCCGACTTGATGAAATTTCTTCGAAAGATGAGATGACGTCCTATAAATGAATTGTGACACGCTCGAACATCCGATTCCCGAAACCAAATTCAATTTTTTGGTTAAAATCGACTGGACGCGATTTTAGCGCGACCCAACTTATCGGGTAGCTTTTAGGGATTTTATTGCATTTGACTTGTGGTCGATAATTTTTAATTCATGTTTGTGCATTTTCGACTCATTGACGACTCTCGGTTGTCGTAAAAATTTCAATTTTTTAATTATGGGCATCGGGTACAAAATCGACAAAAATATCGGTTTAGTGCCGTTCGACGCAAATTTTGCAATCAGGTGAAATCATTCACAACTTAGTTACATGTGATATAGCTAGTACGATTACCTAGAGGGGGGTGAATAGGTATAAATTTTTTTTCTTTTGATAATTACACACTATTTAGATAAATAAACGATTTGCAGCAATTAAGAAAAACAATCGTAAGACGAGTAAGGGAAAGCGAGAATTAGACACGAGGTTTATAGTGGTTCGGCTTGTGTCAAGCCTACGTCCACTCTTTCGCACCGACAGCCAATTGGCTGGATTCCACTATGAACAAAGAGATGTTACGGTGATGATCTTCCTTGACTTCTTGGTGTAGACGATCTTCCACACTCTCAAGGTGTCACTAGAAATAAACACTCTGTGTTTACAATTTCGCTCAAAATGGTCTCGACTAATAATCAAGGATCTTCGGACTGGAATTTTTCTATCAATCACACTCTCTAAAACCACTGGAATGTCTTCATTTTATACTCCTTTATGCTATCATAGCCGTTGGCACTTACCAAAGGAATTCCTCCAATCTACCCGTTGGACGGAATCAATTACGAAGATCATTCGAGCTATTTAAGGAGTCTGGCGATAGCCCATCAATCCTATTCGCCCATACAATCAGGATCTTGGTTTCCAAGAATAGAACATTCCAAGAATACTTCGACAACCATCGGATCTTTAATCGATCTAGATAAGAACAAACAAAGACTCCGAGATGTTTATCCAACCAAGGGATCTTTTCCGGAGGATAGGATCGAATCCTCAACCATAAGCTTCGGCTCGGATTTCCTTTGCTACTTTTGGAATAGAAAGACTGCGGTGAGAATAGTCTTGAGTCTAGAGTCTTGAGTCTTGAGTCTTGAGTCTTGAGTCTTGAGTCTTGAGATAATAAGGTCTTGAGACTTTAATCTTCGGTCTCCGAATATCCAGACTTAGACTGATAGAAACGTTTTGTCGGCTTCAAAAGATTCTGAAAGATTTCTCCAACAATCTCCCCTTTTTGATGGTGACAAAACTTCCTTGTAGATTTGAACAACTTTGACCTGCAAAAACATTTCTCAAGCAATATGGCTAACTCACAAATATTAATAAAACAACCACATTCTGCATCCACAAAGAAATTGGTTAGTCTTTCATGAGTAATACCATAAAACAACACTTGATATGAACGCAACTACCAAAGCATTTAAATCCACAGTCAAGAGTACTCAAGTCAAACTCAAAAAAATGACTACAAATAACCACAAATTCAAAGATTAAAAGATAAAATGATGTTTGAAGGTTGATGGTGTTGATTGTTCAAATTGATTCTCCCCTTTTTGTCATCATGAAAAAGTGAGAAAGGGATCAAGTCTTCTTGGGAATGCGAACGATTTGGAAATCTCCCATAGACGGACTAAGCCTTTTAGCCTCTTCAAGTCTTCCCTTAACCGAGCTACCTCCTCTCCTTTTGCATTTGTTTGAAGTTGTAGAGCGAGGTCTTTCATTCTCGTCCTCCGGGGGTAATCGAAGATGCTTGGCCAAAGCATTCTTGATGGATTGAATCTCATAGTCTAGAGCAAAAATCTGTCCCCGCATATCCATAAGAATATCAATAATACGACGAAAATCTGCTGAGTTATCCGTTTGTGTACTTGCATCACCTTTTCGGATGGAGTGAATGCGGACGTTGTAGCTTCCGTGAAATCATGCAGATTTGGGTTCGAAGTATCGTGTCCTTCTTCGGGCAATTTAGAAACCCGAACTTCTTCCGTCTCTCGCCGGAGATGATCTCGGACCTTCACTATTGGCAGCATGTGGTGAAGACCTTTCTTGCTCGCCAACTCCCCCTGTCTCTAGGACATCACAAGGAGAATAGTGATGATCATGTTCTTGATCTCCCTTATCTCCAGTCCGATGCGGTTCTTCTTTCTCTCCTTCTTTCTCCTTCTCTCCTTCTTTCTCCTTCTCTCCTTCTTTCTCCTTTTCTTGATCTTCTTCTCGATCTTTGCTTGCTCCTCTCTTCCTCTCTCGTTCTGTTGAAGTTACGTTGATCGAGGCACGGATCGTCTGGTTCTTGTTAAAGCAACGATTGTGGGATCCTCATCTTCTTCATCTTCATCCTCTAAGATGAGAGTCCTTTTCTTCTTCCTCGATGGGGTTCCAACAATTTCTTTTCCTTTTCTTTTTGAAGCGGATGGGACAGAGTCTTCACTCGAATTTCTCCATTGCCTTGGCAAGCTCTTGTAGACGCATCTTCGTCGGCATCTTCAAACCTACCACCATCTTATCGCACGGTCGAACACAAAGTGAATGGGGCGGTTCAATATTCATGTGTCTAAAGATCTTGGTCACTGACCAGGATAAGGCAATTGTCCCTTGTCTTTTGACACCGCTTCCGTACATATGGAAAAGAATCGTGTGCGGGAGAGAGAACTTCCTTCCGAGTTGATTGCATACATCAACTTTGCTTCGAATAAGACACGAGGTCTTTGATGTAGACTTTGGTCTCGAGACAGCTTGATTACTATCTTATGAAGCACAATGTTGATTGCATTCATCCCGAATAGGTAACTCTCTTGTCTGTGTCCCTATCCTTGACAAGATCCAGAGTAGTACGTGCATGCGAGACTTTGATTGGCAGATAACGCCCTCGTTCAACTCCAACAATGTCTGCCAACATATTCACATCTACCATGTAGACTTTGTCTCGAACACTGAACGAAATTCTATTCACATCCAAAAAGCTCAGATTTGAATAGAAATAAGCGGTTAAGTGTGCGTACCCGTCCGTAGAGTCAGAGCAAAATTTCTCTAGTTGAAGCAAGTTCAACTTCTCTCTCAAGTTCATGTTGATGGCGTCTAGAAAATCAAAATCAACACTTCGAGGGTTTATCACCCCTCTTTTCAACAAGTTTGCCATATACTTTCTTCTCGTTCCTCGGATTTAAACAAATCCAATCGATTTCCTTTCGTCTTCGCCACACCCATTCGGGTTGAAACTCAAGGAACATTTTATCATCATCGTTCCCTTCAATTAAATTTTGTCCGGGCACACGAGGATCACTTGGAATATTTGCAAGTGCATCCTCTCGCTTTTCCTTTCGGAGCAATTCCTAACTCCTCCATTTTCCGCAGAAAAAAGATATTCATTTCCATAGTTCTTATCCTTAAGGAAATCGTCTATGTAATTCAATGGTGTACCGGTGATTTTCAACGCACGATAAAGCTTGTAGATATAGGAGGGTTTTGGACTCTTACGGGGTCGGCGTCCTCGATGATCTCTTCTTCAAGATGATGACTTTCACCATGTGGGGTAGGAGGCGAAGAATGACGTGGATGAGAACGAATCGGACTTTGTTGCCGACTTGAAAAGTCTTCCTCCTCGCAAGATCGAAGTGTATTGGTCCCTTCTCCATTCTTTGTGGACCCCGCTTGCTATTCTTGATGATTTCCTCGAAGAAGACATTCTTCTTTGTCGATTTGAGAGATTCCTTCGATTGCTTCCCAAAGAAAAATGACCACTTTCTCGACGATGAACAAGAGATTGAAACGTTTCGGGAGAAGAGTACTTTTTAGGGTTTTGACGATTGTGAAAAAGTATATATATATATTTAACTCACTTTTTGAAAGAGAAAGTTCAATCGTCGCGGGGAAAGAGTACGATCATTTCTTTTCAAAATCAATAACTCGCCAAAATTAATCTTTTTGAAAAGACAAGTTTTTGATTTTCACACGATAATAATAGCGAACAACAAAATCGTACCTTTTCGAGTTCGAATAAAATAGCCACTTACAATCTATAGCCATGAATGTCTCGAGTCAAAGATCTCGAGACGAGAGATTAGAGTCTAAGGATTGTTGAGTCTTTAGACTTTAACTTCTTCAAGCTTCAAAATGTTGAGTCTTGAACGGATAGCGTCAAATTGATTTTTCTCCAAAGGCTTTGTGAAAATATCAGCTAGTTGACTTTTGAATCAACAAATTGAATCGAGATTTCTCCGTTTTGAATATGATCTCTAATGAAGTGGTGTCGAATCTCAATATGCTTTGCTCTTGAATGAAGAATTGGATTTTTGGTAAGATTGATCGCGCCGGTGTTGTCACATCGATTTCGTGCATGAGTCTTCAATGCCAAAGTCTTGTAGTCATTGTTCGATCCATAGAATTTGCGAACAAAACTTCCAAGGGCTACATACTCGCTTCGTTGTTGAAAGAGCCACGGTACTTTGTTTCCTTGAAAACCAAGATATTGTTCTATTTCCAAAACGACAAGTTCCGGAAGTGCTCTTTCTATCGACTCTGCAACCGGCCGGATCTCGCATCCGAGTACCCCGGAAGATCAAAGTCTCCCTTCTTTGGATACCAAAGACCGATGCTTGAGGATGAGGCAATGTATTTGATAATTCGTTTCACGGCATTGAGATGTGATTCTCTAGGATCCGATTGAAACCTAACACGACACAAACACTTAACAAAATATCGGGTCTAGAAGCGTAAGATAAAGAAGTGAACCAATCATGCTCCTATATAGCTTTTGATCTACTTTCTTCCCTTCTTCATCCTTATCTATCTTCTGAGAACATGACATTGGTATGTCGGTCTTTTTGCATTTTTCCAATCCAAATCTTTTGACAAGATCATTTGCATACTTTTCTTGATGAATAAAAGTTCCTTTCTTCATTTGCTTTACTTGGAGTCCAAGAAAGAATGTCAATTCTCCCATCATACTCATTTCAAACTCATCCCGCATAGACTTAGAAAATTTCTTGCATAGGCTTTCATTAGGAGATCCAAATATAATATCGTCTACATATATTTGAACAAGTAAAAAGCTTTTGTTTTCCTTTTTGATAAATAAGGTAGTATCTACTTTACCTTTGACAAAACCGTTACGTATTAGGAACTTACTTAGCCTATCATACCAAGCTCGAGGTGCTTGCTTTAAACCATACAAGGCCTTTTTCGCCTAAAGACGAATCGGCTTCTTTGGGTCTTCAAATCCAGGTGGTTGTTCCACATAAACTTCCTCATGGATGAATCCATTTAGAAATGCACTCTTGACGTCCATTTGGAATAACCTGAAATTTTTATAGCAAGCAAACGCAAGTAATAGACGAATAGCTTCTAACCTTGCTACCGGTGCGTAGGTCTCATCATAGTCTATTCCTTCCTCTTGCGTGTATCCTTTGGCCACGAGTCTGGCTTTGTTCCGTACGACTTTTCCATCCTCGTTCATCTTGTTTCTAAATACCCATTTGGTTCCAATAACAGTTTTACCTTTTGGTTTTGATGTCAAATCCCAGACATCATTGATGTTAAACTGCTCGAGTTCTTCTTGCATAGCTTCAATCCGAGCTTTCATCGATAAAGCTTCTTCTATGCTTTTTGGTTCAATTTCGAGATTAGTGCCAAAGCACTAGATTCTTCACGTCTTTTTGATCTCGTGCGGATTCCTTCATTGATTTCACCGATAATGAGATCTTCGGGATGACTGGATTTGTGCTTCCGATTCTTGGTTGATTTTCCCGGTTGATGATCTCTTTCTTTATTTGAATTTTCAAGAACATTTTGATGATGGACTTCCGTAGACCGAGATGCTTCTTGAGTTGTAAGACTTGAAAGATCTGGAGATGATTCAGACTCTTCATATTGAGTCTGACTAGATTCAACTTGCGTTGAGTCTTGAAATTTGACATGCATAGATTCCTCCACCGATTGGCTTTTGTTGTTAAAGACTCTCCAATGCTCTGGGTTCTTGTCGGTCCAAAGAGATCCATATGCAGCAACTGGAGAACATGATTAGTAGAGATATGTTTTATAGGCTTAAATGAATTTCTTACCTGTTTTCCCCGAGAATACATGGTGTGCATGAGTCGACTTTTGATAAGGCGGTTTTGGTAGACCTTGAACAAGCTTCTTTGATGATATTTTGGCTAATTGCTTCATGTTGACATGGCCAAGCTTTCTATGCCATAAGACCGCTTCATCTTGAATTGAGATGAGACATTGCGTTTCATTTGGTCTTACATCAAGAAGATAGATATTTCCATGCCTTCGACCCATGAAAGACTGAGTTGAGTCTTTACTTATTCCAACATATCCCTTCTTGAAAAGAGATCTTGAACCCAAGTATCACACGGTTGGCTAATGCTTTGAGAAGATTATAGTTGAGTCCTTCCACTAAAGAAACATTGCTTATTGTGAGATTTCCAATTTTAACAGTTCCAAATCCCACAATGCTTCCTTTGTCTTTGTTTCCACCAAATGAAACTTTTCCACCGTTTACTTGAACAATCTTTATAAAGCAATTTGAGTCTCCCCGTCATGTGTCTTGAGCATCCGCCGTCAAGATACCATTTTACCTTCTTTTGACAGAGACCCGTAATCAAAAGAGAGTTTCAAGCTTTCTTTGGTACCCAAATTTTCTTGGGTCCTTTGGTGTTAGTAGGAAAAACATTATTAGGCCATACCCTTTTAACAGGCTTCCGGATCATAGGACATTCTTTTTCAAAGTGATCTTGACTGCACACTTTGAACACCTTAGAGCATTTCGACCTACGAGACTTTACAAAAACCCTTTTGAAATGATTTTTGTATGCTTCTCTCGATGGTCTTTTCTTGATTCTTTCTTTTACTTTCGGAAAATCAATCAAAGGGATTGTTTCGCTGTCATACCTAAACCGTACTTGTTGAAGTAAGGTCTTTGACCGAAAGAACTTTCTCAAGTTTTTCAGACCCTATTGAAAATTTCTTTGAAATATTTGATAAGTCGGTTTTCAAGAAAGCATTTTCTTTTGAAAGTTTATCTTCATTCTCTTTAAGAGTAGAAACATTCAAGTCTAGACTTTTCACTTTTTCTTCTAAAATATTTTCCTTTCGTTTTAAAGCTGAGTTTTCCTTTTCGGTTCGGAAATCTTTTTGAGAGAAGTCTTAAGACCGAAACATAATTCATCAATATATTTAGAGACTTTGACAGAATTTTAAAATCACTTACCTCAAATTCACATGCCGAATCGATCCAGTCCGAGTCCGATTGTGCCATTAGACATAGATTGGCATATTCTTCATCACTTTCTTCACACTCGTTTCGCTCCGGTTTCGGCTTTGAGAGCTTTTCGAGATTTTTCGGTTTTTTCTCTCTTCTTCTTCGAAGAGGACAGGTTGGGTCCGATGTGTCCCTTTTTCTTACATTCGAAACGTACTACATCTTTGTTTGGTTCCTCATCGCATACTTGGTTTGCTGTTTTTTCGAAAACCTTGTTTTCTTGAGTTGAACCTTCTTCCTTTTCTATTCAGCTTTACGAATCTTCTTATCATAAGAGCAAGTTCCTCATCATCCGGATCTTCTTCAGAATCTGTATCATCAGAGTCATCATTAGATCTTAATGCAATGGATTTCTTACCTCTTGGATCTTCGTCTTCATTAATTCGCTCCACTTCGTAATATTGAAGAGTTCCAATCAGCTCATCTACAGATAATGGCATAATTCTTTGCGTCTCTCGTATTGAAGTCTTTATATGATTCCAATCCTTGGAGAGTCCTCTCAAAGCAACTTGTTCACCTTCATAGGATCGGTAATTTTCTGTCCTTGATTATCAAGTCCATTGACAATATCTCGTAAAACGGCTAAACATGTCGGTTATAGATTCTCCTGGTTTCATTTTGAAGGCTTCGTATTGACCAAGAAGAATATTAATTCTGGTTTCCTTCACTCGGTCTGTCCCTTCATAGGTGATATGTAATCTATCCCGGACTTCTTTTCTGTGTGACACAAGAAGATATTCTCGTTATATTCGATTGGTGACAAAGCACAATATAAAGAATAAATTGCTTTTGCATCGAGTGCTTGTCTCTTGTTTATCTCATCTTGAGACATTCCGCTGGTCTCAACAGTTTCTTTCCCTCTTTCGGATACGATGCGATAAGAGGAGTGATTCCTCTCTCCACAACATCCCATTCCGAGGATCCTTAGATCGTAGGAAAGCTTTCATCTTGTTCTTCCGGATGTTATAATCCTTTCCATCGAAGTAGGGTGGTGCAGGTATTGCTTTGACCTTCCACCAGCCCCGATGCTAGCATACTAGCCATGGATCTTTTACTCGAAGTAAAACACTTCAAATAAAGTAAGAACACGAGCTCGATACCAATTGATATAGCTAGTACGATTACCTAGAGGGGGGTGAATAGGTATAAAATTTTTTTCTTTTGATAATTACACACTATTTAGATAAATAAACGATTTGCAGCAATTAAGAAAAACAATCGTAAGACTGAGTAAGGGAAAGCGAGAATTAGACACGAGGTTTATAGTGGTTCGGCTTGTGTCAAGCCTACGTCCACTCTTACGCACCGATAGCCAATTGGCTGGATTCCACTATGAACAAAGAGATGTTACAGGTGATGATCTTCCTTGACTTCTTGGTGTAGACGATCTTCCACACTCTCAAGGTGTCACTAGAAATAAACACTCTCTGTGTTTACAATTTCGCTCAAAATGGTCTCGACTAATAATCAAGGATCTTTAGACTCTGGAATTTTTCTATCAATCACACTCTCTAAAACCACTGGAATGTCTTCATTTTATACTCCTTTATGCTATCATAGCCGTTGGCACTTACCAAAGGAATTCCTCCAATCTACCCGTTGGACGGAATCAATTACGAAGATCATTCGAGCTATTTAAGGAGTCTCGGCGATAGCCCATCAATCCTATTCGCCCATACAATCAGGATCTTGGTTTCCAAGAATAGAACATTCCAAGAATACTTCGACAACCATCGGATCTTTAATCGATCTAGATAAGAACAAACAAAGACTCCGAGATGTTTATCCAACCAAGGGATCTTTTCCGGAGGATAGGATCGAATCCTCAACCATAAGCTTCGGCTCTGATTTCCTTTGCTACTTTGGAATAGAAAGACATCGGTGAGAATAGTCTTGAGTCTAGAGTCTTGAGTCTTGAGTCTTGAGTCTTGAGTCTTGAGTCTTGAGATAATAAGGTCTTGAGACTTTAATCTTCGGTCTCCGAATATCCAGACTTAGACTGATAGAAACGTTTTGTCAGCTTCAAAAGATTCTGGAAAGATTTCTCCAACAACATGCCTTTGTCGAATCGACCTATCTTCGATCTTTAATCGATTATAATGATGCCATATTGATCATTGCCGATTAGCATGGTCAAGTAGTCGATTTCTGATCTAATTCTCAAGTCTGCCGCGTTTATATCTTTTAACGGCTTCACATGATAAATCAGTTGACTCGAGAGTAATTAGCTCCGAGAAAAATGACCATAGGCGCGTCGACGAAATGCCTGTTTTATATATTCGGGGTAAGGTCGAAATTCAAGATGTCACAGCATAGAGGTAATAAAAAGAAAAAAAGACCAAGCATATAATGTGGCCTAATACCTTAATTCAACTTTAGCTTTTGTCTCAATTTTAACTTTTATTTCATATAAAAAAAAAACCTCATACTTTAGGTCTAGTGACAATTCTATCATTAATTTTTTTTTTGTTTTATAAAAAATCATCAACTTTAAGTCTTGTCTCAAAATTCTATTATAAACTTTTTTTCCTATGAAAAACCTGATTAGGTCTTGTCCCAATTTTACCCTGAAATTTTTATAGTCTTATAAACCGCTACAAATTTGTACTTTAGTCACAAATCTACCTACATTAACCCTGTTCAAATTTCTCGTTGACATGAAAAACTTCTAGACATGACTTGTTTGAGCGTTCTAAGGGCGAGCTCTCTGACTATGAGAAACAGAACATTACCAAGAATGAGAGATGGACGAGTGCACAATCCTTAAGGGAGATTTTGACAGTTGCTTAATGAAGAGTAGATTTGGGGCTCAAGTAAAAAGCTAGTAATATTTCATGAAACGAGAAATTTAGAGTGAAGTCAAAACTGCACTTAAAGCTGATACTTTTTCATGAGACAAAAAAAAAAATTAGGGTAAAATTGATACTTGATATAAAGTCGAGGGTTTTTATGATATAAAAAAGGTTTATGGTAGAATTGACATTAGACTTAAAGTTTTGAATTTTTAATGGGAAAAAAAGTTTTAGGTTAGAATTGGAACATAGGCTAAAAGTTAGAGATTTTTTATAAGACGAAAAGTAGAATTTGGACAAGAATTAAAACTAGAGGTTTTTCAAGGTATTAGACCCATATAAGGCTATGCTGAAAAAAGAAAAAATAAGGGCTAGTGAGATTTAAATAATGAATTGTAAACTCCATAAATAATATAAAAATTTTTGTCCATAATTATAGACAAATCAAATTAAGGTCTTTCTCAATCTCAAGAGAAAATAATTTTAATGAGAAATATTTTCCCAAAGCCACCCTTAAACTCTCACAAGCAGAGCAGGGTTGGTCATCTCCCTCCTCTGTACCTGTACGAGGAATGCTTGCGCGGATTCGACCCGCTTGAGAGAGAGAGAGAGAGAGAGCGGGAATGTCTCCTTCTTCGATTACGTGCTCCAGATTCGCCTCAATCGCCGCAGCTGCAGTTCTCCTCCAGTCCCTCGGCCTCTCCCTCTTCATCTTCGGCTTCTTCCCCACCAAGCCTGCTCTCTCTGGCGTCAGGTGCGTTCCTAGAAAGAAATTATGTAAGTACTTATTATTTAATATGTATAATTAATTTATAATGACATCTTTATGTATCACATAGATAAGCGAGATAATTTATATATATTGCAAATCTTTTTCAAAACGTGTAAGGAAGAGACATCACATACATATAACATTTAGTCAGCAAAACTACCGCTTGCCAGGTTCGAGACCCCAAGAAGAGTGGGTGGCCATGATCATGAATGGAAAGTAAGAATAAACAGGAGACTGGAATATTAGCTTTGCAAACTGTGAAGAAACTTATTAAGAAGGTTCCGATTTTTTAGACGATTTCTTAAAGGGCTTTTCTTCCATTCCTTTTTTTGTTTTTTTGTTTTTTTTTGCTAAACAAGTCACAACAATAAGTATCATTCATTCAGTGAACGAGAAACTATCAACCATCAATGGAGTCTCAAATGGTCACGACATTGATACTTCCAAATGACAAGTAAAAATTAGGCTCTGAATTGCAGTCAAGCCATGTGCGAAAATTAAATCTTGCATGAGATATGTTTTGCCACGATCAATGGCTATGATTGTGCACGATTCATTGTGGGCCATCATCAGTATAAGCATGTCCCTTAATTTGGGGTGGAAATTTGTGAGAAGCCTAGTTGTCAGGGCGTTGATTTCTAAGTCAATTAGTGCTTTGTCCATGCCACTCCTTTGATACTCTATAAAATAAAGTGGAGCCTCAAATGGTCACGACTTTGATATTTTCAAATGACAAGTAAAAATTACGCTCCAAATTGCAGTCAAGTCAGTGTGCAAAAATTAACTCTTCCATGAGATATGTTTTGCCAAGATCTTTATGTAATGAGCCAAATGAAATTTTACTAATGATCATTTGTTCTGTGGCAACATAGACATGTGTCACACCGCATGACGCAACCACCTGAATCCTTGCTCAACCACTGATGCATAGAAATCACACTCTTTTTTTTTTTTTCTTTTTGTAAAAGATTTTAAAGTTCCTATTTTAAGTTAATATAAAAAATTATGTAAAGTAATTATTATTTAATATGTATAATTAATTTATAATGACCTCTTTATGTATCACATAGATAAGCGAGAGAATTTATATATATTGCAAATCTTTTTCAAAACGTGTAAGGAAGAGACTTCATATACATATAACATTTAGTCAGCAAAACTACTGCTTGCCAGGATCGAGACCCCAAGAAGAGTGGGTAGACATGATTATGAATGGAAAGTAAGAATAGACAGGAGACTGGAATATTGGCTTTGCAAACTGTGAAGAAACTTATTAAGAAGGTTCTGAGTTTTTAGACAATTTCTTAAAGGGCTTTTCTTCCATTCCTTTTTTTGTTTTGTTTTGTTTTTGTTTTTTTTTTTGCTAAACAAGTCACAACAATAAGTATCATTCATTCAGTGAACGAGAAACTATCAACCATTGATGGAGTCTCAAATGGTCACGACTTTGATACTTCCAAATGGCAAATAAAAATTAGGCTCTGAATTGCAGTCAAGCCATGTGCGAAAATTAAATCTTGCATGAGATATGTTTTGCCATGATCAATGTCTATGATTGTGCATGATTCATCATGGACCATCATCAGTACAAGCATGTCCCTTAATTTGGGGTGGAAATTTGTGAGAAGCCTAGTTGTCGGGACGTTGATTTCTAAGTCAATTAGTGCTTTGTCCATGCCACTACTTTGATACTCCATAAAATAATGTGGAGTCTTGAATGGTCACGACCTTGATACTCCCAAATAATAAGTAAAAATTACACTCCGAATTGCAGTCAAGTCAGTGTGCAAAAATTAACTCTTCCATGAGATATGTTTTGCCATGATCTTTATGTAATGAGCCAAATGAAATTTTACTAATGATCATTTGTTTTGTGGCAACATAGACATATGTGTCACACTGCATGACGCAACCACCTGAATCCTTGCTCAACCGCTGATGCATAGAAATCACACTCTTTTTTTTTTTTTTTCTAAAAGATTTTAAAGTTCCTATTTTAAGTTAATATAAAAACTTATGTAAGTAATTATTATTTAATATGTATAATTAATTTATGATGACCTCTTTATGTATCACATAGATAAGCGAGAGAATTTATATATATTGCAAATCTTTTTCAAAACGTGTAAGGAAGAGACTTCATATACATATAACATTTAGTTAGCACAACTACCGCTTGCCAGGTTCCAGACCCCAAGCAGAAGTGGGTAGACATGATTATGCATGGAAAGTAAGAATAGATAGGAGACCGGAATATTGGCTTTGCAAATTGTGAAGAAACTTATTAAGAAGGTTCCGATTTTTTAGACGATCTCTTAAAGGGCTTCTCTTCCATTCCTTTTTTTTTTTTTTTTTTTTTTTGTTAAACAAGTCACAACAATAACTATCATTCATTCAATGAACGAGAAACTATCAACCATCGATGGAGTCTCAAATGGTCACAACTTTGATACTTCCAAATGAGAAGTAAAAATTAGGCTCCGAATTGCAGTCAAGCGATGTGCGAAAATTAACTCTTGCATGAGATATGTTTTGCCATGATCAATGGCTATGATTGTGCATGATTCATCGTGGGCCATCATCAGTACAAGCATGTCCCTTAATTTGGGGTAGGAATTTGCAAGAAGCCTGGTTGTTGGGGCGTTGATTTCTAAGTCAATTAGTGCTTTGTCCATGCCACTACTTTGATACTCCATAAAATAAAATGGAGTCTCAAATGGTCACAACTTTGATACTCCCAAATGACAAGTAAAAATTACGCTCCAAATTGCAGTCAAGTCAGTGTGCAAAAATTAACTGTTCCATGAGAAGTGTTTTTTCATGATCTTTATGTAATGAGCCAAATGAAATTTCACTAATGATCATATGTTTTGTGGCAACGTAGACATATGTGTCACACCACATGACGCAATCACCTGAATTCTTGCTCAACCGCTGATGCATAGAAATCACACTTTTTTTTTTTTTTTCTAAAAGATGTTAGAGTTTCTATTATTAGTTAACATAAAAAAATTATGTAAGTACTTATTATTTAATATGTATAATTAATTTATAATGACCTGAGAGACTTCGTATACATATAACATTTAGTCAGCAAAACTACCGCTTGCTAGGTTCGAGACCCCAAGCAAAAGTGGGTAGACATGATTATGAATGGAAAGTAAGGATAGATAGGAGATTGGAATATTAGCTTTGCAAACTGTGAAGAAACTTGTTAAGAAGGTTCCAATTTTTTAGACAATCTCTTGAAGGGCTTTTCTTCCATTGTTTTTTTTTGGGCAGACAAGTCACAACAATAAGTATCATTCATTCAGTGAAGGAAAAACTATCAACCATTGATGGAGTCTCAAATGGTCATGACTTCGATACTTCCAAATGACAAGTAAAAATTAGGCTCTGAATTGCAGTCAAGCCATGTGCAAAAATTAACTCTTGCATGAGATATGTTTTGCCACGATCAATGGCTATGATTGTGCACGATTCATTGTGGGCCATCATCAGTATAAGCATGTCCCTTAATTTGGGGTGGAAATTTGTGAGAAGCCTGGTTGTCAGGGTGTTGATTTCTAAGTCAATTAGTGCTTTGTCCATGCCACTGCTTTGATACTCTATAAAATAAAGTGGAGTCTCAAATGGTCACGACTTTGATACTCCCAAATGACAAGTTAAAATTACGCTCCAAATTGCAGTCAAGTCAGTGTGCAAAAATTAACTCTTCCATGAGATATGTTTTGCCATGATCAATGGCTATGATTGTGCATGATTCATCATGGGCCATGATCCGTATAAGTATGTCCCTTAATTTTGGGTGGAAATTTGAGAGAAGCCTGTGGATGTTTATTTCTAAGTCAATTAGTGGTTTGCCCACACCACTACTTTAGTACTCCATAAAATAAAGTGGAGTCTCAATTGGTCATAACTTTGATACACCTCAATGACAAATAAAAATTACGCTCCGAATTGCAACCATGTCTTCTACAAAAATTAACTCTTGCATGAGATAAGTTTTGCCATGATCAATGGCTATGATTGTGTGTGATTCATCATGGGCCATGATTAGTACAAGCATGTCCCCTAATTTGAGGTGGAAATTTGAGAGAAGTTTGGCTGTCAGGACATTTATTCCCAAGTCAATCAGTGCTTTGCCCACAACGCTACTTTAGTGCTCCATAAAATAAAGTGGAGTCTCAAATGATCATGACTTTGATACTCCCAAATGACAAGTAAGAATTATGCTCCAAATTACAGCCAAGTCGTGTGCAAAAATTAACTCTTGCATGAGATATATTTTGCCAATAAAACTCCCTGCTCCATTGATAGCGCACAAAAGAAAGAAAAAGAAAAATGGGAGAATAAGAGGCAAAGGCAGAATCCTTGTATTGAAAAGTTGTTCCTTAGTAGTCCATTCATGCTATAAGCTCTAGTATCAGGAGAAAATTATCCAAAAAGTCCTAAACCTATTACACTTTTTCCAATTCAGTCTAAACCTTTTATTTTTGTCAATTGAATCCTTAAGCATTTCAATATATTACAAATTGAGTTTATTTGGCTAATTTCGAATGAAAATTGCTAGCATAGACATCGACTGTTTTACATAACACGGCTGGCGCTGATGTGGATAAATTTTAACAATATTTTAATATTTTTCGAGTATTTATCTATTTATTTATTTATTTATTTTTTCCTTTTTCCCTCTATCGGCCATCGTCAAGCCTCGGTGTTGGCCAGCCGAGGTCACCGCGCTTGTTGACCATAAACTTTTTTTTTGTCTCATAAAAATCCTCAATTTTAAGCCTCATCTCAATTTTACCATAATTTTTTTTTTTTTGTTCTAGGAAAAACCCCAAATTTTAGGTATTGTCCCAATTTTATTGTCCAATCCCAATTTCACCCAAAAATTTTTGTAGTCTTATGAAAAACCACAACTTTTGCTTGAATCACAAATTTCCCCACATTAACCTCATTTGAAATTTCTCGTTGACAATTGAGAAATGGAAAACTTCCAAGAACAAGTTGTTCGAGCATTCTAAGCATGAGCTCTCCGATTACAAGGGTTGGAACATTCCCAATTATGAGATCTCGACGAGTACAAAATCTCTAAGGGGGATATTAACGATTGGTTAATGAAGAAGATTTGTGAGACTCGAGTAAAAGTTTGTAATCTTATGAGACAAAAAAATTATGGTGAAATTGAAACGACACTTAAAGCTAATTTTTTTTTATGAAACAAAATAATTTTAGGACAAAATTGATATTGGATCTAAAGTTGAGAATTTTTTCTTCAATTACGTGCTCCAGATTCGCCATAATCGCCGCAGTTGCAGTCCTCCTCCAGTCCCTCGGTCTCTCCCTCTTCATCTTCGGCTTCTTCCCCCCCAAGCCGGCTCTCTCTGGCGTCAGGTGCGTTCCTATACACCGAAAATTTGCCAGTAATTGCTACGCGCTCGGTTCGAGGTTGAAGATGATCCGGATGCGTGGACCCATTTTGCAATTTCTGAACTTTTTTCTGTTTTGCCTTCTGGGTCTCGCCATCGCCGTCGTCTGTGGACCGGAGAGCTTCCGTGCGCCGTGGCCCAACGGCGTTGGAAATGATCCCGCGGCGGCATTACATCCTGAAGAGCTCAAGTGGTTGTATCAGGTTCGGTATTTGCTTACCCCTGTTTTGAGATGGTGAATTGCGAGTCCTCTGCTTAGGGGCGGCTGGATTTTGCTTGATTTTGATGATGCATTTGCTATTTTAGGAATTATCTGAGATCAGCCCTCCGTTCGATCGGCTAATTCTAATGGTATGTAATCTTGCTCATGCTTGAGATATGTGCCGATTGAAGATGCTCTTGGCACCAGCTCTTTATTTTGCATTATGAATGTAACTCGATAGTAAGTACTAGCTGCCCACTGCACCCATGTCAGTTTAGGTTGTTGATGGTCTTCCAACAGAATTTGTGCTCGGAAGGGACGATAAGCCTCCGAAAGTGGCTTTTGTCAAAGCCATGCCTTATACTCAGTCGTTACTAGCAAATGGATTTGCAGTTGGATACCATGCAAAGGCTGCACCTCCTATTGTTACAATGCCGTGCTTGAAGGTTGTATTTTGGGCTACTTCTATGTTTTAGGTTGATGTTTCCTCTTCTTATTAACGCTCTAAGTTTCTGTGGTTCCAGGCTATGGTTTCTAGGGCAATTGGAGGATTTCTGGACACGGCATTCAACTTTAATACACAAGCTTTGCAAGATGATAATATTATTGGCAAGTCAAGTTGGATTGTCGTACTTATTATATAAAATGATCTTGTGGATCTGTACACATTGTTAAATTTGATGGATCATTTCAACTGTTGCAAACGGTTAAACTATTAAACGATGACATGGTTTAATATATAAGTGTTGTTGTATTCCCACCCATGCATAGGTTGGGCTTTGCCGTTAGATCTAAGAATGGAAATATATAATTGGGAATTTATTACCCTCTACTTTGATACTTGGTAAAAATTTTGTGGGAGCACCGCCAACTATTGTAAAAGTTTAAGCTATTAGATGACGGCAAGTTTTACTATTTAGAATTTATAACACACGTCACGTGTATACTTCTTGTATGGTAGGTCAATTCTTTCAGACTGGTAGGAAGATGGTCATGCATGGTGACGACACATGGCTTAAGTTATTTCCAGGATCATTATTAGGCACGATGTAGTCAGCAGGTTTTTTGTGAGTGGTTTTCACTGACAAGTGTTCTTCATATGGTTCTGGGCATATGTTTTTCGGGTTAATTTGAATGGTGTCTTCTGCTATTCAATTAGAGTGTTATTTGATTAGAGGTTAAAGAATACTGTTCAAGTAGATCGAAACGTTTCACAACATTTAGATGAAGAGCTTCACAGAGATGACTGGGATCTTCTGGTCAGTTGTCATTGGATTTTTTACCCCTTAACTTTTACCTATGTTCACCTTCAGTCATCATTTGAAGTCACACCTCTACTCTTGTTCACATGCACTAGATGTAAACCTGCCTATTTGATTACCCTTCCATGCTGAAGAACAGTGGTTGACACAATAGGTGATAATTATCTCACAGTCAAAATAAAGTATATGGATTAGTTGGACCAGTAGATGGCTAGCCCTTTAATCCATACTTACTGTCGTTTTCCAGGACATCCGTGCAGCGGAAGATCCTGAATTTTCGTGCCCCCTTCCCCGGGGTAGGAGATGGCATCTTAATGTATAGAAAAGTTCAACATGACTTAGTGATTTAAGTAATGCTAACCAAGCAAAATTATTAAAAAAATCTGGAGTCAACAGAAGGGCTCCATTTTCATCTATTTTTCATGTTTATTATGGATGACATAATGATCTTAAGAGATTGACCATAGGGACCCAACCATATTGGTTTGTTGATAACTTTATCAGGTTAATGATCCATCGAGTCTTGACTTATGAGTTTGATTCTATTGTTCTGAGAAGTCTCTCTGTTTATGGCTTTATCTACCGGCAGCTATATTATTCCATCTCTAGCTGATTTTGTGGGGGGGGTTTGACTTTCCTGTGTTAGGAATCTCTCTATCTTCGAGAGATAAATCACTCAGTCCATTTCCCTTCACGACGCTGCTAATGCTGATTGTTACTGCTACTTACTGACTTTATCTTTCAGATTCTCCATTATTTAGGTCTGGATCATGTTGGTCATCTTGGTGGAAGGAACAGGTACAGTCTGCTCCATGGCGATACTTAATGTTTTTGCATATCTGCTTATTCTGAATACATCTTACTGCTTGAATTTGCATCAGTTTCTTAATGGGCCCAAAACTCAAGGAGATGGATTAAGTAATTGAGATGATTCATCGAAGCAGCCTTAGGGATAAAAAGAATTATCAGACAGGGACTCTTTTGGTTAGGCTAAATTTTTCCATTCTCCTTTTTTGTGTATTATTTTCTCAAATTACAAAAATATAGTTGATATAGTTGTACAGGATGTTTGCTTTTGCCCCACTGGACATGCATTATAATAGTGGCAAAATGAAGCAACTCATAAATGTTTGAGTAAGAGATTACCTTTTCATTTGATGATCTAGGCACATGATTATATCTGAGGATTGACAAACTGATACATTTCTACTAAAAACCAAAGAGTCCACTAATTTAATAATTTAGTGAAAGATATTCTCTTTATGGTTATATGTTTTTTTTTTTTTTTGGTAAGGTAAGTAGTTAATATAAGGGGGGAAAGGTCAAACTGTACAACCAAACGGCTCCAAAAACTAACACTCAGAATGAACATGCTCATTTTGAGTGTAAGGGAGCTGAGGAAAAAACCAAAAGGCAACAACCAAAAGGAGAGCCAGAGCCAGGAGCCAAACGGCAAACACCAGGCAAAACGACCTAGAAACCAACAAGACACCTAGCCAAGTGGTCTAGGATCAGGGGAAGAGAAAATAATAGGATCCAAATCCCACAAACGCTGCATCCGCCTGTTTCTAGTGGAGTCCTCAACATTCTTGTAGGTAATAGCCTTATCCTTTACGACCTTGATGAGATGATTCTTCATGGCCGGAACAAAAAGCGGCTCTCCCCTAAACAAAATATTGTTCATGTTCTTCCAAATAATGTGGCAGAGTGCACCAAAGGAATAACAAGCCAGGCATTTAAAAAACTCCCTTCCTGAAAGGGCAGTACTGGCCTAGTTGAGGGTCTCCTCCCAAGTTCTATTGATCCAGGGAAGATTGCACCTGGAAGCCCAAAAAAAAAAAAAAAAAAAAAAAAACAATACTCGAAGTAATGCAACAACCAAAAAAAGAGATGCTCGATAGAGTCAGGCACCTCGTTGCAAACGGGGCAGGTCGCAGCATCAATTCTGCCATGAGACATAATTAAAGCCTGAGTTGGTAGCCTCCGCTTGGTAATGATCCATAGGTTTAGTTGGTATCGAGGCAGGGAGGCACTATTCCAAATGAGTCGATGCCAATTGACTTTCTCCTTCTTCCGCCTTATGGTCTCCCAAGCTGAAGCCACTGAAAACATGCCCGACGACTCCTCCCTCCAGCAAAATTGATCCTGCATGTCAGTCAAGGTGGGAAGAGGCGAGCCCCAAGATTCAATCTCTGATCTAATAGCCCATCTATCCTCAGAGAAGAGGTCAGCAACCAAAGCTTGTCTAGGGAGGCCTGAGCTATATATGACGGAATCTGTGTAGAATAAATTCAACGGACCCATTGGGTGCCAATTATCAAACCAGAGCGATGCTGTTAAGCCATCACCTATCCTCTAGAGGAAATAGAGCCGGCATTCAGTCCTGAGTTGTAGTGGTTTCTTCCAAGCCCAAGAGCAACAGGACGGTTGCTTCACAACCCATAAGTTCTTGTTTTTTAAGAAGGTCGAATGGACCCACTTACACCAAAGCAATTGCTTGTTTGAAAACAAGTTCCAAATATGCTTGAGCATAGTCGCCTTATTGCACTCTCGCAATCTTCGGATACCAAGCCCCCCTTTCATTTTAGGTAGACAAACATCCTCTCAGAAAACTTTGGCACCTCCTCTGCCCAAATTAGGTCCCTTCCCAAGGAACTGTCTAAGGATACGCTCAACCTGGTTGAGAACTGCAGCAGGGATAATAAAGACACTTGCCCAAAAGGCCTGAATGGCATGAAGAACTGCCCTGATAAGCTGAAGACGGCCAGCTAAGGAAAGGAATCGATAAGTCCAAGACTGCACCCGGGAGGTGATGCGCCTAATAAGTTCAGCACAATCTGCTTTTCCAAGCCTCTTTGTGATGATTGGAACACCAAGGTAGCGCAGTGGGAGATTACCCTCACCAAACCCAAGTTCCAAAATGATTTGATTCCTTAAGGGCAGCGGGCCTCCTGAAAGGAACACCTCACTTTTCCTTTGATTCGGTATAAGGCCACTCCAAGAGGAAAATAGCTGGATACTCTCGTTCAGAAGCTTCACAGATGGCAGGTGACCCTTGCAAAAAAGGAAAACATCATCTGCAAAGAACAAGTGCGAGAGACAGGTAGGCCTACATCTCCAAAAGAATCTGAAGTTTGGCTGATGCGAGCTCCTCCCAATAATCCCCGAGAGCACCTCCATGACCAGCGTGGATAAGTAGGGAGAGATGGGATCTTCCTGCCGCAAGTCACGCCCACTAGGGAAAAACCCATGTAGCTCTCCATTCAAAGCAATGGAGAATCTAGGAGTCCGCACACAAGTCATGATAAGGTGAACCAGCCAATCAGGGAACCTAAAGGCATGGAGCACGTGCTCAAGGAACCTCCAGTCCACAATGTCATACGCCGGTGGGATCAAGGAAGAGGTTGACTTGGGTCTGCTTCAAGGCTTCCCTCGCTTCAGAAGTCCTAACGGATATATTAGCAAATGAATTCCTATTTAGCTGCTTGAACCACCCTTTCAAAGCCTTCAACTTAGAAACCAACCTAAACATAGGCACACCTGAAGACGGAGCCTCCCAAACTTGCTTTACAATTAAATCAAAGTCCGGGTGTTGCATCCAAAAGTCGAAGAACTTAAACGGTCTCCTCTGGAAAACCGGGTTCTCTACTTTCACTACCATAGGTGAATGGTCAGAAACCCCAGGCGCTAGGAAAGAAGCCTCCAAGTAAGAAAAAACCTGACTCCAACATGGATTAACCAAGACCCTATTAATCTTTCCCACCTTGCGCAAAGGGCCCGAAGAAGTTGACCAAGTGTACCGAAGATCCACATAGTGAAGGTCCTCTAGCTCAGCCTGAGCAAGACACTGGCCGAATTCATAGAAACACGGCAGCCATAGGTCCGAACCCCCCAACCTGTCCGAGGAATCCTTAATGGCATTAAAGTCTCCCATAACTAGCCAAGGCAGGCTTTGCATAGAAGAACTTCTAGCCACCAGGTCCTCCCATAGTGGCCGTTGAGAAGAAAATGAATGTTCAGCATAAATAATTGAGACATAACAAGCCACTCCAGTATCTAGCCATCTCAGACACCCATGTATCGCATGATCTGTAGTAGCAACCTCTTCAAAGGAGACAAAAGTAGGGTTCCAACCAACCCAGATTCTAGCCCGATTGAAAGGTCCATAATTAGCCCGCCAACACCAATTCGCCAACAAACTCCCGGACACAGCATTGAAAAAGTTGAGGGGAACTTTGGTTTCAACAAACCCGATCATGGACAATCAGTTAGTTAAGACTAGATTCCTCACCTTTGCCTGCTTAAGCGGGGCGCCAAGCCCTCTAATATTCCAACACCCTATGTACATATTTACAAAAGGAAAAGAAGAGGGCTTACCTCTTTTTAGAGGAGCTACGCCTTGTGGTAGGCGGATGAGGCCAAGCCGCTAAAGGGGAAGGATTTGGAGCTAAGGCAGGAAGCCTATCTTGCAATGAGGAAGGAGGAGGATCCGGATCTTCGAAGGGCCTCTTGTCCACCATCTCTTTAGGAGATGTATAAGGGGAGAGGAGATCTTCATCTTCTGGGGAGGGGATGAGGTTGTCTGGGTCCTCAACCCTCTCTCCTGTTCTAGGCAGCAAGGGGTCGATAGGCTCTGAAGGAAGACATTCTCATCCCTCGAAGAAGGAGCATCATCAGCCGGCTCAGAAATGGTCAATTGACCTCTAGGGCTTTTGCGCGAATAAGTAGCAGGAAGTCTCTTCTCAACTGCCACGGTCTTTAGTTTCAAGGACCTCCCATCATCACTCGGACAAGCAAGACCGGTCGATTTACCTTCCATCAGATGGGTGGGCTTCTTCTTCTTACCCTTGACCTTTTGCCAACCTTGATTAGGATTTGAAGAAGCTGCTGAGCCAGGGGCAAGTAGCTGAGATGGGTTCGAAGCAGGCTGAGATGGGCCCAAAGCAGGCTGAGATTGTGACATCCAGATTTTTAACCCTGTCTTCTACTGAATAAATCGGGCATTTTATTGATGTGTCTATAGGGCTATTCTCAGAATTGATCATTCTTGAGATAACTAGACTATCTTAGGAAATTATTGGGAATTTTAAGGCAATTAGACTTGAAAACTCGATTAGGAATTGACTTCTCGAATGTGACCATCTTTAGAGGCCATCACGGTACAGTTAAAAATCGATTTGAAATCAGAGATAGACTTGATCGACAGAGATGTGTGGCTAATCGTGGGTGACACCAATAAATTAGAAAATTCTCGTCGACTGGCTCTAGATTGATTTTCTTATTGTTTTGGTGCCCTGTGTTGGTATTTGGATTCTCGAGATTTTCACGACAAGCGAGAGTCGCCAATGAGTCAAGTGGGTTCATAGTGGTTCGAAGAAAATCGACCACGGGTCATTTGCATTTAAAAATATCTGAAAGTTACCCGATAGTGTAGGTCACGCTAAAAGAGCGCCGGAGTGAAATTAACCGTCAAATTGAGTTCGATTTCATAAATTAAAAGTTACGTAGTGTCACGAGCTATTTTAGGAACGTTGACTTGGTCTCAGAAGATTTTTCAGAGGTTCAGGGATTTTTACAAAAAACCGTTTCGGATGTCGTGGAAATTTGGCGGAAATTGAGATTGGCTAAATTGATGGAAAATTGGGCTTTCGGGTTGAGTCTTTGTGTGTCGGGGATTTATAGAAAATCACTTGGCATTTTTCTACATTGAATTTGGACCTCAATTTGGGAAATTGAGCAAGAAAATTTAGTTTATTTGGGTGAATTTCGAAATTGGAAAGGGGGCAGAAATTTGGGGCTTCAAATTGGATAATTTGGTGAAGATTAATCAAGAAAGAAATTGGGAAACATAGAGGATAAAATTTAAAATTGGTGGGACCAGAGCAATTAATGAATTGGCTAAGGATTGTGGACTTTTACCCTCCTCTTAGCTGGCTTCTCACGCTCGGCACCCCCCATCCGCTCATTGTTCCTGCTTTTGTTTTAATCTCTCTACCATGCGAAGCAATCCCCATCCAATCTCTCTCCATCTTCGTTACTTCTCTTCCTCAACCGAAGCCCACATGCTCCACTCACGCCAACCTCGAGATCTTCAATCAAGCTGCTTCTCTCTCGCGCTGCCACCGAAGAGCCAAAGTCCAGCATCTTCATTCGTGCCTTGCCAACAGCCACGAAGACCTGCAGCCACGCCAACCAGCTGCTTCCTCGTCCACGTGAATTTCCCCGACGCCACGAAGACAGGAGCTATTGCCGCGCTAGCACGCCCACCAACCCACTCAGCTTCTCCATGCATCCAAGCTCGGCTCCTTTAGTCAACAACAGCAACAAGCGAAGCCTTTGGTTGACCGAGCAGCCTTGCCTTGCTGCCACTTGGCAGCGTCTGCTCTTTGTTCGGTCAACAAAGCCGAGTTGAAGACCATCGAGCGAAGCTGCTTCTCCTCTTCGCCACGCCAATTGAAGCCAGCGAAGTCTGCAGCAGTGAGTCTGCCCATTTCTCCTCTTGCGTGTGTCTTCGGTCAGCTGAAGTCCATGTGCCCAGCAACCGAGTCAACCGAAGTCGCACGCCAGCGAAGTCCAGTCCACCGATCCTTCAGCAAGCCTACGCAAACCAGCAGCCAGCTCAGCCCACCTTCAGGTAATTTCGGCCCAGTAAAGAGGTCAAGCCAGCCCAAGAAGCCAGTCCAGCTCAGCCCATTTTCACAGCATCAGTTTGGCCCAAGTTCAAGCCTAGTTCAGTTCTGTTTTAGTCTTGAAGCCCAGATCAACTCAGCCCTAAGAATTTGAGCAGGCCCAAGCCCAAAGTTTCTGCGGGCTTGCTAGGTTTTAGGCCTGGCCCGAGAGTTCGTCGTTGCATCGCTGTTGCGGTGATTCAGTCTCCGCTTTTACCAAGTGAGTTTTATTCACTAACACTTTCTTAGTTTGCTAATTATGCTTAGGGGTTGGTTAGATTTAATTACGTGCACTTAGGTGGTTAGATTAGGTTAGAACAATTAAATTAGTGACTTAATGATGCATGTTAGGTGGTTTTTTTTTTTTTGGTCGAACATGTTAGGTGGTTAGACTTAGTCATTAGCAAGTAGAGAGCCTCTAATATTTATTGAATGTATCTCAGGATTTTCCCAACCCGTTTCGAGCTCCAATCGGGCAATACGGGCATAAATTGGATTTTTAATATTTATTTATTTATTTTTCGAAATTAATTAATTAATTAATTATTTTTCTAGAAATTCAACCGGGATGGCCGGTGATTGGAATTTCGTGCTGATTGTCGTGGTGCATTCTGTTTATTTAATTGAGTTTCAATTTATATGGAATTGATGTAAATTGTGAAATTTGAGGATGTCCTAAATTGTTTGTTATTGAATATTTGATTGGTAGATGGCCAAGTATGGGTATATAGTGCCAGTTATGTTGATGGGCTATATAGTAGAGAGAATGGTGAGAGCTAACTGAGAATGTTATTGGCTGAGACCAATCAGGTACGATATTATTGGACATACGTGGTTCGGTGATTGGAAGTATCACTGGCGAAAATGGCGCCTTAAAGAACGCACGTGAATGACTTATAGACAAACATGGTTCGGTGATTAAGGAAATATCACTGGTGAAAAAGACGCCTTAAAGAACTCACTATGTTGTCTATTGCCGATGTCACCTTGGCGAAAGCGGCGCCCTAGAAAGGACACGTGGTTCGGTGATCAAGGATATCACTGGTGAAAACGGCGCCTTAAAAAACGCACGGTGTCGGTGATCGGTATGTCATTGGCGAAAACAACGCCCGAGAAACACATGTGATTTGGTGAAGGAGTACACCGGTGGGAAATCATGGTATGAGTGGGAATGACCTAGAGATGGTCTGACTGACATGTAATCAATTAAGTCGATTGATCAATGTTTGATCGGATGTCGTGAATTGTTTGAATATTTGTGTTTAACCTTGAATTGCAGGTTGGAACTGAGGCCAAGGTAAGTCCTCTGACTTGTGTTGTGCTTAGGCAACCGTTTGGCGCATTAGTTTACTAATCGGGTTTTAGGGGGTAGGACTCGCTGAGACGTGGTTTCATTGGTTATTGAATAACCATTTCAGGATCCTAAGGAGAAGCTGAGGAGGAGGAACCTGAAGGGGAGAAAGACTTTTGAAGAAAAAAATGATCCAGAGAGGGATCTTGAGTATAACCCGGATGTGGATTGAGATCCCATCCCTTTTGTAAACCCTGTCTTAGTGTAGATAGGTGTGAGGCAAGTATGCTGTGAATAGTATTATAAATATACTATGAGTTGTGTTGTTAATAAAAGCGTGGTTGTGAATTTCAATATGAAAAATATGGCCTGCTTTTCTATCCCATTATTTTATTGTTTGGGGATTTATAACTGCTTCTGCATGCGTAATACGAAAGAGAGGGTCGGCGATACTTAATCCTGGGATATCGCATTTTAATAATTGACCAAGCAAAAGGATGGGCGCGTCCCTAAGGATCAGGGCGTGACAGAGATGGGCCCAAAGCAGCTGGGACAGGAGCGGGAGTAGGGGCTTCGACACACTTGTGACCAAAAACCCCACACTTGGAGCATTTCACGGGCCTCCATTCAAACTCAATAGCAATGGTCCTCGAGACCCCTTCAACGATTACTTCAACCGAGGAGGGCCTTGGCTGGTTTGCTTGGATCTCCATGCAAACCTGAGCAAATGAGAGCATCCTCTCTCCCTCTGTGTGTTGATCAACAAATAATGGCTTGCTAACGGAGCTAGCAATAGCCCCCATCACTTGTGCGGATTATAGGTCAAGGGGGAGATTCTTAAGCCTTATCCAAACCGGGATGGTGGATTGTTTGGTTCTCTTCAACTTCATGAGCGGTTTCCATTGCTGCAAGATGAGAGGGATCCTAGCAACAGTGAGAGGGCTCTCTTCTAGAATTTTCCTGCGGTATACCGGGTTCGGTACATGAAAGTAGTAGAAGCCTTGATTGTCGACTAGCACGTCGACAAGTTTTGGGCCCAAAGTGTCTTTCAATGTTTGCTTCGTAAGCTGGAAAGGAAGTCTTTTCCCTACGAAATAACCAACGAGAAACTCTTTCCACTTGGAATCCATTGCTTGTAGCACTTTTCCCGAAACACTCACAATCGGTTTACCCTCCACAAACTCAGGAGGAACATAAGGCAACTCATACCCTTTTGCTGCCAACCACGCCACATTAGCCCAAGATTGGGCTTGAGGGGGCTTAGACAAGTTCACAGGTTTGCTAGGGGCTCACTTTCTGGGAGCCTGAGAGCGGCTCTGACCCCTAAATCGGTCGTCCCACGAAGGCCTAGCATTGCGCCCACGCACGGTGCCGTCTCCAACCAGAGAAGACCCCCTACAGGCCGGGGCTTTTGGGCCAAATTCCTAGCATCCATCACTACGGGGTTGTGCGAAGGGGAGCTCAGGTCCTTCCCACTAGAATTACCTAGGTGAAGCTCGTCCAAGGAGGATGCCATCTAGTCCAGCAGAACACCGCCGCCTACCCAATCTTCTACAAACCAGCCAAGGTAAGAAGATCCATACTAGTGCCAATAAGTAGAGAGGAGGGAAGCTACGGGCCCCCACACCCACCGCGAAGGCCGCGTTCAACTCCCAAGTCAGCTTGAGTAGTCGCAACAACAAGCGACGATGCGTGCAAACCAGAGGTGAACAGAACAACAGGGAACTCCACGAAGAGGAAATTATGGCATTCCAAAATTTCATGACAACCCCTGGATATACCATGAACCATGAATAGGTGATGGAAGCGCCATTAGATTTTATTATGGCCATTAGACTAATGGATTTCAATTAAACAAGGCTGAACATTGAATGGACTATTATTTTGATTTGGAAATGTATCTTATATCTAAGTGTGATCAAGGATTGTACTAAAGGATAAATTGACAAAAGAATTTTCTATTCTTGGCTGTATACTTTATAAGTTGGATTTTTATTGATTTATATTACAAAATTATATGGCCATGTTAGTAATTGAGATTATGAAATTAAGTGGGAATTAAAGTAAATTGTTAAGAGCAACTATGGGCTTATTTAGTATTTTTTTTTGGGCCATTTAAAAAGTTGGATTTTTGGCCCAAGAGTGTTGGGCCTAAAGTGGGCCAAAAGGCCTGGCCATAAAGCCCATTGGGCTGTCGACCGAATGGAGGGAGGGGGGGAGGAGCCGGATGGACCTCCTCCATGTGTCTTCAACAAGAAGACACTTGTCTCCTTCTTAGGGACAAGTGTCCTTCCATGCAAAAATTTGGAGACAAGTGTCCCTCCATGCAAAAGTGGAAGCATGCAAGGATTTTATTCAACCAAAAGGAAAAAGGGAAGGGGGTGGTCAGAGCTAGGTGCCGAGAGAGAGTGAGAGAGAGAGAGAGGTTGACACTGAGAGAGGAAGAAGAAGGCTTGCCTCGCCATGCGTCTGCCTAGACGCCGCCGTCGAGCCCGCCTCGCCCCGCCGTTGTCTTGTTGTGTTTTCTTTGGATTAGAGGCAAGTAGAGTCCTAAAACCTACCCTTTGTTTGCTGTGATGTGTGTGTAGAAGATGGTGAATTTCGGTTGTGGTAGATGTGATGAAAGGTCGAAGCTATGGGGAGAAATTCGTTGGCCTAGCATGTTATTTTCTAGAAAAACTAGTCTGACCCTTCACGAGTTTGTGAGCTGCATGCGACTTTTTAGTTGGAATCTCGCTTCAATCTCTTCATGAAAGTTGTAGAGAACATCTTGAGGATAACATACTAAAATTTGAGACAAAACGGACAAGGATTGCCTGATTAGATCTGGAATTTGTTGTGCTGACCTTTAGTGAATTCGTCGACTGTAAAGTAGCTTTCTTGCGAAAATCTCACTTTGAGTTCTTAGTGAAAGTTGTAGTGTACTTCTTGAGGTAAAACATAGCAAAAATTTAGAGGAAATGAACAAAAATAGGTCGGTGAAATCGTTGTCCTTTGAAGAAACTGGATCTGGGAAAATGCTACCTCGACCTAGTATGATTCTGTGATTTTTATAAAATCATTCAATTAAAATTTGATCGCGTGTCCTCAATTAAAGTTGTAGGTAATATTATTAGGTATAACATAATGAAAATTTAGAAGAAACGGACATATGTAGATCGGTGAAACGAGTTTCCTTTGAAAGAAGATAATCTGGAAAAATGACACTGAGAGCAGGGGGAATAAATCGTCTATATCTGTTAATCTAGAATGATTTGGGTTTTGATTTCTTCATGAGATATTTACCCTTAGGACTTTTCTATAACATATCAAAATTTCAGAATTTTTGGAGCTGATTTAATATTTTTACCGAATTTTTGAATGAAACTGTGTATGGCAATATTCCGAAATTTTAAGGACTGTGATGCATGGGTTGTACTGATTTGTGTGTTGTTCTTTCGATATGGTGTCCTTCATAGAATACTTTCCTCTAAATCTTTAATATAACATGTTAAATTTTTAGAATTTAATAAGGCTGTTTACTAATTTTTCAAGAATTATGACTAAAGGAGCGAAATATGTTTTTATCCGAAATTGTTGTATTTTCAAAAATGAATGAAATTGTCCCATGTGATATGATGTCTTGAGTGGTTGATTATGTTGTATATGTGGTGACATACGACATGTTATATGACATCAAAAGCTAGTTGAGACTCTTGATATCGATGCATCAAATGCCATGTTGAAATTGAGATACATGTGAATATAAATTGAAATAATAACAAGGTCGTCGGAGGTATGAGCCGACGATGCCTCGGGAGTTTCGGGATGCCCAGAGTTTGTGTGCTGGATGTCCTCGGGAGTTTCGAGATGCCCGAAGGTGTGTGCCAGAAGCCTCGGAGGTGTGTGCCAAGGGGATACCTCGTGATGCTAGTTGGGGTACGAGATGCCCGGAGTGTGTGTGCTAGATGCCCGAAGGTGTGTGCTGGAGGTTCCTCGCAATGCCAGGTTGGATGCAAGTGATAAATTGTGGGATGCAAACATTGGTCCCTGGAAAGATAAAAATTGAGACTGTATCATGCGCGTGGATGTGTACATATGGCATGGGATGAACCTCATGAGAATGCAAGCATGAAGTGCGTGGTGGTATATGCACGTTGCATGGTGATATATGTATAGCTGCTTGATAATACATGGTATATGCACGTTGCATGATGACATGCATGGCTGCTCGATGATATAAGTACAAGTGCATGGTGATTTATGCATGTTGTATGGTGATATATGCATGGATATAAGGTGAGGTATGCTTGAATGCATGAAAGATGTGTTTTATTTTTTATTGTTCTGCTTGACGCATTGTGTAGTTTAGTGGATCTTTACTGCTGAGTGGTTGTACTCACCTCTTTTGGGGACTAACATTTCAGACTAGATAAGATACCTCTATTGCCACCGCCACCGGTAGATGGATCAAGTGGTTGAATATGACTGCAAGGAGGAGGATAACAAAGGAAGGAACTTTTGGACGCCGACACTGATCGATGGACTTTAAGTATACGACTGTTGGAGGAGAGGTCGGTTATCTTTTGAAGTATAACTAAGTATAGAAGATTATGGCATTTTGATGTACCGATGAATGATGTTCATCTGGTTTAAGTAAATAAAAGTGTTCGGCTTTTACCTATAAATGTTTAGTTGGTGTGCATCATTTTCTGAATATAAGGAAGGGAGTTGATGGATGTGCTTCCACCATATAAATTACGCAGGGACCGATCTAAAAGATGTAAACCTCCAGGATTGATAGACCTTCAGGTCAAGCAAGAGAATGGTAAGCGCACTATGGCGACCCTAACGGTTTGGGGGCCGTTGAGGGGTGCCACAATTTAATGGTATCAGAGCAATGGGCCGTTGAGGGGTGCCACAATTTAATGGTATCAGAGCAATGGTTATAGTTAGAGTGATGAGGAGCCTTATTTGGAAATTGAGGAATATGATGACAATGCACACTATAGGATATTAACTGGAATAGTTGGGTAACTTTGAATAATGGGTGATGGGTATTCACTCATAGATCCCTAATAGTTATTATGAGTTGCTTTTAGGTGCCAGTAACATGTTTATGTTACTTATATAGTTATCGTTGCTAGTTATCATGAGCATACTCTTTTCAACTTGTCCCTGTGATGTGATATGTTCAATATTTTTGTCATTATGAAAGAATGTTAAAGCACTTTGATACAGAATTTCTGGCCTCTGCGAATATTTCTATTGTTTGTCATCAAAAAGAGGAAAAAGCACTGAATTTTTGCAGGGGGTGTCTTTATCTTATTTAGGCCAATGATGCGAGGAAGGATTTGTATGATAAAGAGAAAGAATTACAAGATGTTAAACAAGAGGTTTTGGGGGTAAAACAATCGTTGAAAGATGCAAATGATCAATGTGTCCTCCTTTTCAATGAAGTTCAGAAGGCATGGAAGGTCTCCTATACTCTGCAGTCAGATTTATAGGTGCGCAACTTCATAGTGGCATTTCTCCAAGTTTTGCGTGGAACTTGTATGATGATCAATTACTTCGGTTGATAGTTATGTCATTTGCACTCCTGATTAATGCTGGCTTCTCTGAGGAAAAATGTGTCCCAGATTTATTTGAGCAACCTCTTTGAACAAATGACTTTGTCTGGGGCAAGATTTCCATGTAGTTGTCCTCCAAATGACCACCTTTTCCAAGCAAATTAAATACTATTCTCCAAAGAAAACTTTTTCTTGTAACATTAGGTCAATGGATGCTAATGGTTGATAGACACATTGTTCTCTATCTACACCTTCTATCCTCTGTGAAATACATTTTTGATGATGGATTCCCGTGCAGTGTTGCATTTGGTTTTTAATGAGTGTTGTAGTGTGAAATTTTTATCAAATTTGTAGTTATGATGAAGTTTCTGGGAAATATTTAATGATGTTAACACCCTAATTAACTTCTTCCTTGTCTGTAGTATGTGCATAAGCAGTTCAATATAAATCCAGGAAAATGTTGTGTTTTAATTTCGAAATGATTTCCATCTGTGGTTTTCATTAGGATTATTTACAGAAATCATAACTTTTTCTGAGCTGTCTGAGAACATAATGCTGGCAGATAAGCAAAAGATTGAGAAGGAGCAGAATGCGCAGCTCAGAAATCAACTTGCTCAACTGGCACAGCTGGAGCAGGCTCAGAAGCTGCAGATACGGCAGCAAGATTCAACTATTCAGTCTTTGCAAGTTCGTCTTATTTGAAACTTAATGCTTTTCAGCCTGTGCTTTATCATCTATCTCACCACTAAGTTGATCATATGCTTTTTCATTCTTTTATGGATCTTGGATTCTTGGAATTTGACTCTTTGAACTCTTGAAACATGCTGCACTCTGCCATCTTATTTGGAAAACTAGGAACGGCATCTTGTTCTGGGGCAAATCTCTCTCTATACCTGCCGTGAAGAATCACCTCCTTAAAGTAGTGAGGGACAAAGCTATCTCTTTTAGCCTGGTGGTGGATACTCCTAGAAACAAAAGATCCCAACGTATGTAGGGTCTTGACCCAGCTATTTTCGCTTCTTAGCCTCTTGGGAACTCCGGTGCTTTGCTGTCGTTCAGTCCTGTCCATGGCGTGCAAGTTCTTCAAGCCTCTCCTTCAGAGGGTTGGTTCTGGTGCAGTTGGAGGGTTTCGATGGCCTTAGATCCTCTTCTCCTTTTGTTGGCCCCACTGTTTGGCTGTTTGTTGTTGCTGTGTGCTTGTCCCCGTCGTTTGGCTGTGTTGGCTGTAGCCGGTTGGCTTCTGTATTGCTGCTTCGGTAGCTTTGTTGTTCTCCTTTTTCCCTGGCATCCTTCCACTTGATGTGGCTTGTTGCCTTTTGAGTGTAAGTTTTTGGTGCCGGGCTCCTGTGTTGTATAGTTTTGGTTATAAGTCAATATATTACTTACCTTACCAAAAAAAAAGAACTCTTGAAACATGCTTTTTATGGTTATAGTTGCTCCTGGAAAGTTTTGATGATGGTCCTATTTGTGTGAAATAAACCACCAAGTATTACTGAAAAAAGTTGATGTAATTTTAGTTTGTACATGATGGGAGACAATTGATATGGCTCCAAAGTTCTGTTGAAGTATAGAGATGTTGGTGCCTGCATGTGGTCTTTGTGTGCCTTTAAGTAGGAGCATATGCTTGTGTGCCTGTGCTCTCTCATTGGTGTGTGTCCGTGGGCTCGCAGATGCCGTCTCAACATCCACAAAACTGCATGGGGGCATTCCTATGTACCTCAATTTGGTACACATAGTTCTGCTGCAATAACATATAATGGGAACGCATTAGACAATTCGTATCTGTTAAGTGTGTTGATTGCTTTTCATTCTTATGTAATGATCTGTACGCCCTACCTGTGTTTCAGGTTATCCGGTCACTTAGTTACTGATTTAACAAGGCGCAGTGCAATCAAGTCATTCGGAAGCTAGTCTTTGCATCTCCTTGTCCTGCCATGAATTGTTTTCCCTCCTTTTTGGTTTAATTAGTACGTGACTTCACTTAGATGTAGAAATATATGCTTGCGATAAAGAAATATGTGCATGGTGCAAGTCTCGCCTGTGATAATGCTTTGGGTTTATGGTCATGCGATACTAGAAAGTCAGATATGTGATACGACATCTTCTGCTTCTAGCTTCAAATGCAACTCTGTAATGAAGTTTTTCTCTTGCCCTTATTTTCATAATGCAGGCCAAGATTAGAAGTCTTGAGCATGAGCTTAATGAAGCCCTTCATTCAAGTGATTGAGCATGAGCTTAATGAAGCCCTTCATTCAAGTGAAACTAAGTCAAAATCAGATGTAGATTCAGGCCTTGAAGTACAATCACTTCCGAAATCTATTAGTGATAAAATGGATTCTTCCATAGTGACCAAGAAACTTGAAGAAGAGCTAAAAAACGTGATGCATTAATTGAGATATGTTCATTCACGTGGGTATTTTGTTGTATGATCAATTCTATATGCCTTGCTGCTTGTTTCCCCCTTCTCCAAATACTCGTTCTCCTTCCCTTGAGTGCACATGAGAAAATAGAAAAATCCGCAGTCTCTTTTCCACTCTTAGGTGTTACTTTCTTTTGATGCAAGTAACAATTACTAGAGTCGGTTCGTCTATAGCCTAATTGCTTTATGCTGATCCTGTAATTCTTTCAATTATTTTCCATGAGAAAATTATCCCACCAGAAAAGGATATGTTTGGTATTTTGCCTTCTCTTTTTTGGTTAAAGGTCGTCAACCTGTTCAGTTGGTGGTTTCCTCTGCCGTGATGTGTCAGGTAGAGTCATTGAAAGAGTTATGTTGTTTATCTTTCTTCTCTTTCATTTGCACTGTCTGCGTTTTTGTTGTGATTTATTTCGGTGGAGGTGGATGCGTCATGAGAGGGTAAAAATTGGGCATTACGCTTGTGTTGCTCACATAATTGACGAGGAAGATGCTAACAACCAATAGAATTTGAAATCAGAACCAGGGCCAGTGGCTTCCAGTGTTTGTGAGTGTAGCGAATCCAAATTACTTTATAAAAGCATGGAATATCATGATGGGAAAAAACCACCAAAAACCCTAAACTTTACCAACTGTGACACATTTACCCCAAACTTTTTTTCGTGACACTAAAAACCCCAAACTTTAGCCCGTGTGACACATCTACCCTCTGTTAGGGTTCCGTCAAAAAACACAGTTAAAAATTCTACGTGGCCGCTGACGTGGATGACGGAATGCAAACGGTGCTGACGGGGCACCCATTTAAGAAATAAAACGGTGTCATTTTACATCAAACGTGGGGTTTTTGATCAGAGCCGAAAGGAGGAAAACCTCGTCCGTCCATCCCTCCCCTCTTCTCGATCGAGAGGGATTGCAGGTGCGTATTCTGGTTTCTCCATCTCGATCGCACCTCCGATCCGTCCTCGATCGTCGTCCCCTGTCGTGCGTCCGCTTTTGTTTCGGTCTGATTGTTGCGGTTTTGATCGGTCCTCGCGATGCAGTCGTCGAGTGATTTTCCGTTAATCGCCCGCGGTTGTTGTCAGAGTTGCCGCGAGGGCTTCGCTCGATTAGTTGGCCAATCGTGCTGAGGTGGAAAGATGTGAACTTTGCCGATTTCGCTGCTGCTGTTGCTTCTCTTGGTGCTTTGATTGGTTAGTTTCCTGAGTCGAAACTATTTGGGCTTCCCTAATGTTGCTCTTCATGGTTATAGCTCGAAGAACCTCGATTTTAGCTCGCTAATTTTCTGAATTTGAGTAATCATAGCCTTTGGAGTGCTTGTGGTTTTTTTCATATCTCGTTTGTCTAATAAAGTTGACAGGAAAAATGGTAAAAAAAAAAAAAAGAGTTGAAGAGCTTGTGGTAAATCGAAGAGCTATTTGCCTTTGATAATGCCGTTGCGTTGGGTCTTAAGCATGTTTGCTTAGAAAAACTAACACATCAAGTTCATATTTCTTTCGAACATGATATACCGTTAAAGTTAACAGGTAACTTTATCTTTGCAGGAAAATGTAGGAGTCTTCTGACTTTAGTCTCTTGCATACAAAGAGATGAAGCGTCGTACAGGAGGAATGACAAATAGAGTTGATGAAATAATGGATGACTTCGAGACTGAGATTTCCTGTGGAACAGGGGGTGCTAGCCATGATGGAGATAATGAGGCTAGAGTTGAATTAAGCGATGAAGTTGGAACTGAATTGGTGTTTAGGCCTGAGGCGAGGCTTGATTATGTTTGTGCTAGCCAAAGTGGAGTTAGTGAGAATGATGATGGCTTTTATTTTGAGAGTGATGATACTGAGAGTGATGATACTGAGATTGATTTATTAAGCTGGATGTGTGATGAACACATTATATCTAGAGATGAGGAAGGGATACATGAAGTGGGGATGGTGAGGGAGGCGACATTTGCTATTGATGATAGACAAGAAGACATGAATGAGGATGAAAATGATGATGACATTGAAGGGTATGAAAATCTTAGTCCTCTTGACTTTAGAGATGAGGAAGTATGTGACCAAATAAGACCTTTGACGATTAGATATGACCCTTGCTGCAATCATAGTGAATTGCAATTTCAAGTAGGCATGAGATTTGAGTCTCATACTCAATTTAAGAGGGCAGTGCAGAAATATGCAATCACAAATGGTTACAATATTAGTTGGAAAAAAAGTGAATTTAAAAAGATGCATGCGAAGTGTGTGACCGGATGCAAATGGTCCATTTATGGTAGTTGGCTCAACAAAGAGAAAACATTTGTTGTCAAGACTATTGGAGAAAAACATACTTGCCCTAGAAGCATGAGAAATAGAAGTGCATCTTACATATGGCTTGCCGAAGAGTTCTTGCCTAAGATTAGAGCTAATTTGAAATATACCACAGCACAATTGCAGGCAGATGCAATGGAGATGTGGGGACTCATGCTCAACAAAAGAACCTGTTATAGAGCAATTGATAGAGCTCTTAAGACTATTCGGGGTCCATTTGTTGAGCAATATAAGTTATTGGCATCTTATAAAGCTCAATTGGAGCATTCTAGTAAGAACAGCATATTTCATCTTTTACTTAGACAACCACAAAACATGTTTAAGAGATTTTATGTGGGTTTCGAAGGGCTGAAAAAGGGTTGTCTAGAAGGTTGTAGAAAAGTAATTGGACTAGATGGTTGTTTTATTAAAACCGTAGTAAAGCAAATGCTACTTTGTGCTGTTGGAAGAGATGGAAATAATCAGATGTTTCCAGTCGCATGGGCTGTTGTTGAAGCGGAAACACAAGACAGTTGGACTTGGTTTCTCAAGTTTTTATTTACAGACCTTCAAGTAGGTAGAGGTGATGATTGGACATTCATAAGTGATCAACAAAAGGTAGAATGAGTTTTAAATATCATCAATTCCTTTATAATAGTCGTTGAATTATGTCTTGCAAGGCTTTATTAATGCATTTCAATTATGTTTTGTAGGGTCTTATCAATGCGCTTTCTTCATTGGCTCCTTGTGCAGAACATAGGAATTGTTCAAGGCACATTTATGCAAACTGGAAAAAATTGTATAAGGGAGAAACATTTCGAAATTACTTCTGGAGAGCTGCATATGCCACATACGAGGTTGAATTCAATATGGCAATTGAAGGAATGAAGAGGGAGTCTGTTGATGCCTATGAAGATTTCATGAGGCAAGGGCCAGAGCATTTCTGCAAGGCATTCATAAAAGTTGGGCGAAAATGTGATGCCATTGAGAACAATTTGAGCGAAACTTTCAATGCATACATTTGCAAGCAAAGAGAGATGCCAATTGTTGATATGTTAGAAGCAATAAGAACAGCTTTGATGGTGAGAATGTATGAGAAAAGCCAGTTGATGATGGGTTCCCAAGATGAATTATGTCCACGAATTAGGGCAAAGATCGAGGAAGCAAAGATGAAGTCTAGGTATTGTGTTACCAAACCATGCATTGGGGAAAAATTTGAAGTTGAAGTCAATGATGATCGATTTGAAGTAAACTTGAGGGGGAGGACGTGTGCTTGTAGGCAATGGGATATCTCAGGAATACCTTGTAGCCATGCTATCTCATGCATTAATTATATGAAGTATGAGATTAATCGGTATGTTGATGATTGTTTCAAAAAGGAAGCTTACGAAAGATGCTACCAATTTCCATTACCGACATTGAATGGGAAGAAAATGTGGCCACTATCCACTGAAGAGCCAATATTGCCTCCGCCATTTAGAAAGCTTCCAGGGAGACCCAAGAAACAACGCAATAAGCAAGGTGAGAATGTTGAGAAAAGGACAAGAAAGGGGAAGGCCATGGTTAATCCAAATACTAATTCGAATAAATTGGCAAAAGTCGGGATAATCATCTCATGCTCAAACTGTCAAGACTTGGGACACAACAAGAGAACATGTCCAAAGCCTATAGCAACAACACAAATCAAACCTCCGGTAAGAGAAAAAGAAAGACCAAGAAAACTTATATAGGCCCAAGCCTTCGATACTAACATGGTCTCATGACAATACTTATTGTAACTTACTCATGCTTTTCTATGCAGGGTAAAAGGGGGAGACCAAGAAAACATCCAAGACCAGCCATGGTGAAAAGGACATCTACAAGACAAGGAGATACAAGAACACAAGAATCCGCAAATCGACCGACCATGTCTCAACTGAGGCTTTTGGACTATGTGGAACTCAAGAATCTACATGTAATGCTCCACATTGAAGTGGATATGAGCCAAGAAGCTGTTGCTTATTTCTTTTTGGTTGTAATCCGAATTCAACACTAACATAGAATCTCGGCTGCTTGTGCTTGTTTGGTTGTAAATGAAAACAAAGAGTGCAAGCCTTTTTGACTGTAATCCAAATTCCTTTTTGGTTGAATTCATTTTTTGTTGTAACCCAAGTTAAACACTAATTATGAATCACTATACAATTGTGGATATGCTGATGTGATTAGATTATTTGTTTTGCTTTCAGTTGAGACTTCCACTTTCCCTCGTTTCTTCCATCACTTTCACTTCTCTTCAAGATTGATGATAAAGTGTGTGAAGGAAATGAGAATCAGAGAGCGAGGGACCCGCTTTAGCGTCATTATCTTTTTGTGCAGAGACTAAAGCCAAGAAACTACTTGATGCCATAATAGGAGAAACGTTGAGATATGACAAGAATGATATGTGGCAACTACAAGAGAGTTACTTAGTTTGAGCAATCTTAATTACATGGAGGATGAGTTTCAAAGTTCAAAGTTCAATCGGGTCATGGCAATAAAAGTGAAAATCAATTGTACATTAGTGTGCTAAAGAAGATTTTGCACATACGATGACAAGAATATTCAAGATGTTACATTATCGTGGCTAACTTGATCAAGCCCTCTACATAGATCACAAGAGAGAAAGTTCCAAGTAGAAATTCTGATTAATGCCTCAAGCTGTCTCATTGAGATATACAACTCATTCCCATATTTAAGAGGATAATCTCAAGAGCTAAAATCATAGGGTAGGAGTTCTTTCGCTGTTTTGGCAATCGTAGTGAGCAAGTTGTTTTTGAATGGGTTTTTGAGGTGCTTCGCAAGATTCTCGACAAGTCCCCCCCGGTAACATATGCTTGCAAGAAGAAACCGAGCATGGACAACATGACGAGGTGGCCGTGGGACAAGAAAGCCCTCCCAAATGCGACCCCCGACCCTCTTGTAAGTGATGCTCAACACAAGCTTCCCGAAAGCCCCACATATGAGGCATCTACAACATAAAATGCCACATCGCTTGTGGGACATGCGGACTCGTGCCATGCAGCTACCATCAAAGCTAGAACATCTCTTTTTCACGCCACCGCCATTCGCCAGAACACTGCGATGCTGAAACGGGACCCAGGTTTGAGCCAGAGGTAGCTTGTGGGTTTCGCATGTGACTGTCACTATCTCCAAAATTTCAGCCAATGCATTATGCCGCCCTTCATTGCATATCTGGTTCAAAAGCTGATGTAAGAAAAATGAAAGAGCAAACCACTGTACTATCTTGATATCCAGCATTAAGTTGGGAATGTGGTGAAAACTTGGCGCATGTTACCTGTGTGCTTGGATGATCCAGGATTTCAGAACTTTTCAAGTTCACTGCCTGCAGAAAACTCTGATTGTATCACTGCCAAATTCTTGTAATGCTATCTCCACATGTTGATAAATCATTGAATAATATTAGAAACTGACGACCAGCAAATTAACGCAACAAAGAACGAAACTGTCACCAATGCCAAATAGGAGACTTTCCGAAGAAAGAAAAGCATGATTTCTAAACAAACCCAACCTCAAGTGCTTTGCAGACTTTATAAACCACCGGTGCGTAGTTAATCCTCTGTGAAGTCATAATGAGTTCAAGAACACCAATGCAAGATTGGCCCGATGGCTCAAAGACAGGCAAAGCCAAGGTTCCCTGAACATTATAATGAAGAGCATGATCAAGCCTCGAATATTCTTTGCTGGTGTAGTATTGTACATTAGGAGTCCATTCAGGCAGCTTTTGCTGGAAAACACGACCAGGAAGTCCCAGTTCTCCATCATTCCCCCCATCCGCAGAAAACAAATACATCATAGACATTATTCTGTACTAGTGAAGCCCATTAGTATTTGGACCAAGAACGAAGGGTTGCCCTGAAGTTGTAAGGACGTACCGACCACCATTCTTTACTGGTGCCCAAACCTGAGCTAGAACAAGCTGTTCAGTTGATTCTTTGAAGTCACGAAGAGCCCGGGTCATCCTTTCTTTAATGATACAAGATCCATCGGGATTTTCAAATGCCATCAGCCCCAAATATGGTGACGACACTTTTCACGATCACTATCCTCGGTGGGAGCTTCGGTCTCGACTTGTGATGATCTATATATTCGGAAACCACTTATCAAGAAAAACTCGCAGCCGTGGCTTCACGGGCCATTGCGGACATACTTGGAACAAATCAAACTTCAAGCAAGAGGCAACTTCATAGTTCGGGACTCTCGGGAATTCATAATTCTCACACAATATATATAGGAAATCGGTGAAATGGGAGGTGGAAGTGGCAAAGAGCCACCGATATTTGAAGAAGGAGCAATCCCAACAATTAATTCAAACTCCTTGCTTTGCTTCAATTCCCAAGCTTTTTGAAGCGATAGAAAACAAAAACCGTACCATCAGACCAAATTCTCGATTAGTCAAAGAGGGAAAAAAAAAGTCAAAATAACATGCAACGAATTCAGATTAGTTCCAAACAAGGATAAATTTCAACTTTCCAAAAATCGTAAAACCGAGAAGACCAAAACCAAGCAAGTGAACGCCATCGGAGAAAGTCAACCCTTAATTCTCAAGTCTCAGATGGCCAGAAAAAACAGAGCTTTTCAACGACCCAACTCCAGCTCAATCAATTGTGATCCGCAATAACCCGACTCGAAACTGAAAGCGAACGAATTCGAACGGACTCAAGACTGACATGCGACACAAACCGAGAGCAATCGGAGAGGCGGACCCCTGCGGCGGCGGCGGCGGCGAGCTTGTCCTCAGACCTGCAGGAGAAGGCGCAGAGAGGCGAGCTTGGCTGGTCGGAGGCGGACAGGAAGAGGGGAGACGCGGCGAAGTGGAGCTGATGATCCATCATTGGCCAGGGACTGTAGACGTCAAGGTCGAGGTCCATGATGGATTCCCCCGGGGCCGCCGCTGCCTCGTCGTCGGGCGGCGGACTTGTCGGGCCACCACGGCCGGGGCCGTTGTCCTCCAGCTCGGGCATTTTCTCGGGAAACGACGGGATTTTCCGGGGGAGTTCACGAGTGGAGGAGAGGGAGAAGGAGAGAGCCGTGTGGGTGCCGTGAGCGCCGTTTGCATCCCGTCATCCACGTCAGCGGCCACGTAGGATTTTTAATTTTGTTTTTTCGCATAACCCTAACGGAGGGTAGATGTGTCACACGGGCTAAAGTTTGGGATTTTTAGTGTCACAAAAAAAAGTTTGGGGTAAATGTGTCACAGTTAGCAAAGTTAAGGGTTTTTGGTGGTTTTTTCCCTATCATGATTATATTTTCTTCAGCAAAAGGAGCAGCTGTAACTATTCTATATGGAGCAATTTTTTTGTCAGCTAGGCAGATCAGTTGTGAATGTTGGAAACTAACATGAAAACATAAGTTGATCTTGTGGATCCTTTGGCTTGAGGTGATAATCATATTTTTGACATGTTCTGTTTCTTTTTTATATGCTTGTGTAGTATGATAGCTGTGATTGTTTGCCAAACAATGGGCTTCTTTGTTTTCAACTTGTCTAAATTTTATGTCGGCAATATGTTTAGGGAAATTAAAATTCGTTTAGATTAAGCCTTTGAACTTGCAGTAAATTTCATTTGATGTCATCCATGCTTACTAAGAATCAACTCGGCCTCTTTTTACTCGTGGGCTAAAGTGAAAGGCATTTGACTTGTCTGCTTCCTCTATTGTTTTCATGGGCTGTATCGGCTTTTCATATTTGGAGCCTTCTACTCCATTGACTTAGTTTTTTTATTACTTTGGGTGATTATGCAAGGTGCTCTTCAGTTTACTTCTTTCTTCTGGTAAGATTACTTTCACAGATTTCTGACATGCTTGTTATTCTTTTTCGATAATCAAGTCCATTATCAAAAGGAACTGCAAACATGCCATCTCGGTACGTTTCTGAGATGAAACTTGCTTTTTGTGATTATAGCCTACACCATAATTCACGTTGTCCATTCTTCCATTGTCGGTTTTTCCAGGACAAGTAATAACAATGTTAGACGTACTCTGGATGTTGTTCCTTCGCCATTAAATGCTGAAAAGTCTACGGTTTAGTTGCTCTGGTCAAAGCAAGTTCTGAGAAAGTTAAAACTACACCAGTGGGAGAATACCTGACTGCAGCATTGAATGACTTTGATCCGGATCAGTATGACAGTCTTGCTGCCATTTCTGATAGAGCAAACAAACTCTTGATGTTGGTATGCTTACTTAATGATATTCACGTGCATTTGAAAAATAATGAGGGGTGTTCATTAAGTGGAAAAGAAAAAAATATCTGATGAATGTTTCATCCCTGGTTTGTCATTCAACATGTATAAATTTTTATCTTTTTGTCGGTAGTAGTTTCATGATCGAATCGCTATCAATCGGTGTGCTTTGTCTTTGGTGAAGAACAGTAGTGATTGGCGATAGTTTGTTACTTTGTCTTGTAATTTTTATCTCAAAATTGTTCATTTGCACTTCTCATTGGGTGTGTTTCATTCATTTTGTGAAAGACCAAAAGGGAGTTTTTGGTTTTTACTTCTGAACAGTTCGTTTTCGTAATTTTTAAATGATTCTACATGACTTCTAATAAATCTACATGCTAATTTTATGTCTTTAAACATTTGACATGTTCAATGTCAAAGAAAACTCAATGTTCAAGTGCTAGAAAAGAAGCGTGAGCAAAAAGCTAAAAAGAAGTAATTGCAAGTACAGTATATTTCATGAATATAAAATTTCTGGTCTCCACATAATTGGGCCTGAATGATAAACTTTTTTGAACTATTTTAGAAAGAATTACAGCATGCTGGTGAATGGATGTTTAAAAAATAGAAAGATACTGCAGTCGTTTATGACATTTTATTCGTCTAATTTAGTATTTACTCCATTCTGCGTAATTTCGTTGTTTCTGTTGATAATGGTGAACTTCTTAAAATATATCATAGTTAATTGCCAATATTATGGTAGTGCAAGTTTTGGCCGTTGTCATCGAGGCAGGTGCTTCCAGAGAGCATGAGATTCTTGCAGAAATTAGAGATGCTGCTTTTACATTTATTCGTAAAATGAAACTGAAGAGAGTCATGGATACCATGCTCGTCTCACGTGTCAGGATATTGTATATTCGGTGAGCTGAGTCTATCAAGGTAACAATTTCGGATATCTCCTTTAGGCTTCAATTTATGCTGTCAGCATTTAATAATATGCATGTTATGGCTACACAGGTAGATTATTCGCTGGAGAAGTATGCCACGCTATATGTTAAACAAATAGTACAACTGCATGGTGTCCCCGTAACTATAACATCGAATTGAGACCCACGATCCACATCGAATTTCTGGAGGAGCCTCCAAGTTGCTTTAGGGACCACGCTCTAGTAAAGTACTGTCTTTCACCCAAAGACTCCTGACCAACAATGACCAATAATCTTTACATGTTCTTGTTTTTTACATTGATAGACTTATGACACAATTTCTCTTTCGATACAGTGCTATAGTAGTGAACAGTAGCTGTTACACTATTGCTAGGGTAGTGATTAGTGACTACTACTATATTGCAATGGCCAATTATACAAGCACACTTTTTACAACATAGAATCAATAAAGACTAATAATTTAGCTTCATGTGTGATCTTCAATCAAATCTTAGGGCATGGAGCCACTGGTCTTCATTAGAGCTGTTAGAATTATATCCAATTTTCTCGAATTGGTATGTTTGATGAGTCAATATACTTCTAGTTCTTTAAGTTGGCTATGTTATGTGGATTCTAGATGCTGACGAGAGCTTGCTAAGATGTTAGTTGAACCACTAAAAGTGCTTTTCTCAGGATTATCTCCATATTGTTACCTGTGTCATTTGATGAGCTTATCCACTCCTTCATTTTCTAGAGTTAATTTCTGCTTTTAATCTAGACAACTTTTGTCTTTCTAAAGACTAATGAGGACTTGTCGAATCATCAGTGAAGCTTGAAGAAATGTTTGGTTGGGGTAGAATCTCGAGCAGGAGTGACGGGCTTTCACTGTCGAGGCCTAGATTGAGTGCAAGCTGTAATTCATTATGGTGAAATTTGCAGATAGTAACTTTCTACGAGGAAAATTAACATTCAGCCTACTAATAGTTCTTCGCATGGGGTCGTGTTCCTTGGCAGTCACATGTAAGCGGAGTCAGCAATGGCGAGTGCAATCAGAGTTAAGGCAGTGGCACGTGGGTCGGAGGGAGTGGTTCTTAGCTATGCAAAAAGAAGATGTGCCGCGACTATATAAGTATCTAACTCTAGACGATGATGCTTCATACTGGGAGACTGAAATTGATAATTTGGTTATGATAAAATTCGTGCAACATATGAATCTTTAGAACTGATTCTGATGTAGGGTTTGAAGGAGAATGGCGAGATTTTGATTATAGGGTGATTCTTATCAGATTATTTTGAATTGATATTTTCACATGAGAAATTTTCTTTCTACTTGCAAAGAGCTCTTTTTTATGAGGAAACACAAGTTTGTCAATTTGTGAAATGAGCCAACCACATGCCAAATGGAAAAATTACGTATCTTTCAATCGACATTTGGAGAGCTCTCTCCTGTCGCAAGAAATGTGTTCTTTGTAAAATGACGTGAATACTTGCAGGAATGACAAAACATCTTCTAACTTTTCTTTTACAGCAAAATATCAAACAATTATGTGTTGATTGGTTGATATTATTTACTGCATAATATTGAGCTGCGATTATTTTTCTATATATTGTTATGATCAATCTATTTGCTATCTTATGATATCCTTTGATTTAAATTAACATCTTTAAAAGTATGTTTACAAATCTGCATATTCAGAAATTGTTTTGTCATCATCAAAAATGGGGAGATTGTTAGGGAAATCCCTTATGATGTTTTGAAGATGACAAAATAAATCAAATGCTACTAACATGTTTAATGGTTAAGTAAAAGACCATGCAGATGATAGAACATGTAAAGGATATTGTCAAAGTCAGAAGACTGCTAGAAGACTGAACGTAACATATGTCCAAAGTATATTCTGAAGATTTCCATACTTCTGTGTCAAAGTCTGAAGACTACCACGCTTTAGTATCAAAGTCTGTTCTACATCAGAAGTCTGCTCATTCTGACAAATTCTAGACTGAACGTGAATGAAGAACCAGAAGACAGATTCTATGCTAAAGCTGAACCAGAAGACATACTCTATATTGGAGCTGAACTTATTCATACGGTGTTAAGACCTTAAAGCTAAATCTGTTCAGAAGCAGAATATGTTCAGACTCAGATTACAAAGTCTATCGCACTCAAACTCAGATTGTAAAGTCTATTGCTCTCAGATTTTACATCAAGATTCGACAGAACGTAACTCAAGCCCAATAATATAACGGCTAGTGATCTGGTTTGGATTCCACATTAAGATTGATTTGATTGATTCAATTTAATTGATTGATGATTGGATACTGAAGACAAGAACTTTCTATACGAAGAAGCTTTATTTATGGAAACCAAGATTTCGTTTGTGTGCGCGATCGGAATCAATTTGGGATTCTACCTTTGTCACTCAACGGCTACCAAATCTTCTAGATACAGAGCTGTCCAATGGGTATATTGGAAGACGATTCTCCGGGATACTGTCCAACGGGTAGTTTGGAAGTGGAAGAGTATTTAAGGAGATCATGGACCGATGAGCAAGTAAGAGATAGAGCGTAGAATTTATAATTCCAAAGTCCGAGCGATCTTTGTTCATACACTTGTCTTTGGAGAGCTTAAACGTTTGTGATCGTGAGAGAAATACCAAAGGAGTGACTTAGTGAGATAGTGTGATCTACTAAGTGTTTGTACTCGAAGTTGTAATCTCTTGTTGATTGCATAGTGGAATCCAGCCAAGAAGGCTGTTAGCGTGGGAGAGTGGACGTAGGCTTGGATTAAGCCGAACCACTATAAATCTTGTGTTCTTATTCTCTTCCCTAACTCCTTTGTTTGAAGTTTATTTTATTTCGCATATATTTGCCAAGGTTTAGTTTAAACACCTATTCACCCCCCTCTAAGTATTCATACTAGCACTCTCACCATTTAGGTCGACCATCGTACTAGTAGGAAGCAAGAACCTAGGTGAGATAAGAAACAATTCAACCAAGAAAGACCACAATAACATAACGGAAGCAATGCGAGAGATTCATGGAGAGTAAAACATAGAGAGTTACGTGGAAACCCATTCTATGGGATACGAGTTGACGGAATCCATTAACCAATTTCAATCAAGAGTGCAAAGAGATTCGACCATACCAAGAATATAAAAAGACACAACACCCCTTCTACAAGCTACTACACCACCCTCTCAAGGAGCAAACACAGCTTGCTTCGACCATACCAAATTACAAAGCATGTACTAACCACCCTCTCAAGGAGCAAACACAACTTGCTTGGAAACTCGGTACTGCCTCATAGAAGAACCATTAGAAATCTCACCCTTATGCCTCCAGTTTTGATTGCAAAGCAACCTTGATGCGTCGAATGCCGAGCCTTTCTTTTTCTCTCTCTCTCTCTCTTGGGAATTGATAGATTTTTGGCGTTTAATGTTTCAGTGGGCTAGCACATGCAGGCTTTGTATCGTATAAATTTGCTGATTTGTCCGGGGCAGGCAACGCCTCATCAATATGATTAATGACCTTCCCAAAATATATGAGGTTATGACAGGCACTGGTAAGAAGCAAGTCGAGGAAGATTTATCAAATACAAATCACAGCAGCAGCAGATGTAAATCAAATCCCCGGGTTGAAGGCGACTTTATGCACTTGTTTTGGGTCATTTAATTTTTTCAAATTTCCAAATCATGAGGGTAGACTTCATTTCTTGGGCTGGTCAGCCTGTGTGTATCATCCATATGCACCCTAGAGCACCCAACCTTCCCCAACCCGGTCAGAATTCACCTCTTGGCATTGGCTAGAAATGTGTAAAAATTTTGTCGGATCACTTAGCATACATGAATGAGGGTCATCATTACAAGAATGGGTATAAATAAGCCCCCCTCCATTTTTCACCACCACTCACCAACCCCTCTCTCTCTCTCTCTCTCCCTCCTCACGCCACTCGCCGTTTCCTCTCAGCTCAACTGTTCGCTCGCTCACCCCTCTCACCGCTGACCGTAGAGTGGAATCCCTAGAACTAAGTTAAGTGGTTTGTTTGTCGTTCGAAACTTGGCTGTTTACTTGAGTTTTGCTTTGATTGTCCAAGTCACTTCATGTCCTAGGCCACGGGTGGTTGCTACCGGTCGGCCATGAACTTGGTCATGAGCCATGCCTCGCGCCCGGTCATGTCATGGTTGCATGTGTATCACAACACTTGTTGCATATCATGCCTTCAGGCCATGTGCACACTGGCTAAGTCGAAGAGTAAGAACCGGTGAATGCAAGAATTGTTATGAAGATTTCATTCATGTAAACACTTAACAAAAGATAAGATCCAGCATCACTTGATGGTGACGTTGGTGCTCCGGTTAAGCCGGGATGCCTCTTGACAACGAGATGCCTCAAGAGAGTTTCGAGATGCTGCCGAAGAAGGCAATGCCCCGGTTGACCTGGGGGGACCCTGAGGTAGATGTTTTCGGGATATCGTAGCATGCGATGCCCCGTTTGATGATAGGATGGATAATGATGAAAGAAACCCTGCACATATTCATGTTTCTTGTATGGTTGCAGGGTTGCATGGTAAGACATAGATTCTTGACATGCATGTATTGTCGCTTTACTTTTGCTATTGATCTGCTATCAATACATAATAGCGGTCTATGTTTGTCTCATACGTCTTCATGCCAAGTTAGATGGTAAATCTACCCCCTACCTTCGGGCTAGTAATTTTACTTAATGAGCTTGTCTCACTCCTTTCTTTCATAGACGTGTAGGTATGGCTGCACACGCCCTTCCTCCCCCTGTGTTCGGAGTCCCAATAAACATAGAATTTTCCTTTGATGACGTAATAGACATGGATGATGAAGTAACTTTTCGTAGGTGTGACTCAACCGTTTGGATTAAAGTCGAGATCAGCGAAATGATCCCCCATCCTTATTGTGCCTGGTTCATCATAATAGACGAGGATCTTGTGGGGCCACTCCAGGGCTTCAATGGTGCATCGGGACCCAACAGTGGAGGCCTCTCCCTCTCGTAAACGACCACGGATGAAAGGAGGATGAGGGAAACCAATTTTGATAGCAGTGGATAGGATCTCGTAGCTTACCCTAGGTATAAGTAGGTAATGTAATCTAGAATGACCGTTATAATACCCCACCATGTAAAATATATTGATGCCTAATAATATAAGTGTTTGATGTATCTTTGTGTTGTGATGGGTGTTCTTGGCACGCTTTGGCGTGCTTATAAGAAAACCCAAAAAAGAAAAAGAAACAGGTCACGATAAGGGTGACGCACCTAGGGCGTCACACTAGGCGAGGGTCGATGAGGCCTCCCCTTGGCTGCGTGATAATCATAAGCCTCAAGCAAGGGCCAGTGTCGCCCATATTTGGGCACCTAAGCCCAAGCTTGGCGAGGGTCGCCAGCCTTTCCCTAGGGCCGGTAAGGCCTCACCCGAGGCCGGCGATGGGTGGCGGCAGTGGTGTTCTTCTGCCAAACGTATGTGTCCCTTTGGCGATAGACAATGGCGACGGCGATGAGGGGAACATGGAGGACGGCATTGTTTTAGATAATGATTGCTGAATGGACATTCCAACGAGTCACATAAATTAGTTTTATTAATAAAATAACGCCACACCGGATTTTCAACAAATCTCATCGAAGTTGGCACTTAACTGTTCAATCTTAAAAAAAAAGTGACACTTAAATATACCTTTTGGAAGTTTTAGCATTTATGCATTTCCGTATCAAGTTGTTGCACTTGGGGTGTTCTTCTCTCAAACAATTCTAAACGACTTTTCATTAGATATGGTCAGCGCATACGTGGTGCTCCATTGTTGTTTAGGTGCTTACTAAGATTAGTTTTAACTCATAAAGGAGAATTTTGACTGCCCAGTGCACTGACAATTGCTCTGCAATTTCTTGAGGTTTTGCTACACGATAGTAGTAGGAGAAGAGAGAAAGTAAACCGGAAGGCTAGGAAATATATTTTTCAAAATGTTAAAACTCTGCAACACCTTGACCAGTAAGTTTTCTTCCAAATTGCTAGTGATATCAGGAGACATAGATTTGAATCACTGAAACTATCATGTAGATGTGTTGTCAGATATAATTACATAGTATTGCCACGTTCTCCTTTCAATTTGACATAGCATATACGTTTTATTAGATCCTTGTTGAGCTACCTTTCTGACGCTGTACTTGAAGAAATTATATTCTCTCACACGTTATGTTACTGAATTTCATCGAAGGTGATAGTTAGTGACCATGGCATGACTGAGAGTGGTAACCATGTCATTTAAAGAAACTGATTCATTGGCTGCTTTTGTTGGTCTGGGTGATCACACACTTGACCATGCATCAGCTACGGGCAATTCAGCTAATCAGGCACTCTATCAATTTCCACGATTAATTTCTGCTAAAAGACCGATCAAGAGCAAAACCATCTTTCTCAATTTCTGTCCGCTATTGGCAAAACTCTTTCCAAAGGATTGTACTAGGGTCGTGAACTGTCACGCCCCGATCCTCGAGCACGCACACATCCTTCTCCTTTGGTCGAATTTATAATGCGATATCCCAGGACAATATATCGCCGACCCTTTCATTTTTAAGCACATGCGGAAGCAGTTAAAAATCCCCGCACAATAAAACGATGGGATAGAAAAGCAAGGCCATATTTTTCATATTGAAATTTATAACCAAACTTTTATACAAACCACAATTCACTTCATAACTATTCACATCAAAACGGAGATCTCAAAAGAAGACAAAAACTTAGATGAACTAGGCCGTACTCAAGGCCCCTCTTAGAATTGTCTTCTTCTTTCAAAAATCCTTTCCTTCAGATCTCACCTCCGAGTTCTCCTTCTCGGACTCCTCCTCCTCAGCTCTTTAGCGGGGTCCTGAAATGGTTTTCCCAAACTGGGATGAGACTACGTCTCAGCGAGTTCTACCCCACTAAGCCCGATTAGTAAACCACTATACTAAAGGCTGCCTAAACACGCACAGGGCAGAGGACTTACCTTGGCCTCTGATCCCACCTGCAAGTCAGTACAATTCACAATAAACACTCATTCACTTCAAACAAATCGAACCGGTCGATTACATGTCATCCGAATCAATCCCCACTTTGTGGGATATTTAAAAGCTAGGCCACGTGCATTCTCCAGACGACCTTCCAAGTCTCCGAGTTCACGTGTCTCGAACCTTGGGCCCACGTGCATTCTCTCGGGCGACCTTTTCGCCAAAGTGATGCATCAAGTCACCGAGCCCACGTGCCCTTTTAGATGCCTACACTTAGTCACAGAGCTCCATCAATGCTCTCGGGCGTCGATTCGCCAAGGTGACGTACAGTGAACACTTTACTATGCTCTCGGGCGTCTTTTTTTCGCCAAGGTGATACACTGATTACAGAGCCAACATAAACAATTCAATATGCTCTCGGGTGTCTTTTTCGCCAAGGTGATATATTCATCACAGAGCCAACATAAACAATTCAATATGCTCTCGAGCGTCTTTTTCGCCAAGGTGATATATTCATCACAGAGCCAACATAAACAATTCAATATATTCAACCACTGAACTCACGTGCATTCTCCAGGTGATATTCCAATTCACCGAGCCCACATGTCCTCTTTCAAGTGATTACCAATCTACTTTCAATACCAATAACCAATGCCCAACGATTTCTCAATCAAATAATTAAATCAACTCAACAAAGCATTAAAATGCTGAATAACATACTTGGCCAACATACTTGGCCACTTACCAATCCACAATTCAATCTCAATCAATTCCAATCAATTTAGGGTAAATCCCTAAAATATCACAATTTATCCAATTCCATACAACGTGGAGCTCAAATAAACAAACGGACTGCGGCACGACGATCAGCACGAGATTTCGGTCGTCGGCCATCAAAATCTTAATTTCCGAAAAATAAATAAATAAATAATTAATTTCGAAAATTAATTATTAATTACTAAAAATTCAATTTAGCTCAAAATAAGGCCCGATTAAATAAACAGACTTCACCACGGTCATCAGCATAATTTTCCGGTTCCAGACCATCTCAGTTGAATTTTCGGAAAATAAATAATTATTTAATTTAATTACGAAAATTAATATTTAAATGCTAAAAAATCCACTTAGGCCCGAAAAGCCTAATTAGAGCCCACTAAGGGTCGGGAAAAATCCCGAGGCACTTTCAATAAATAGTAGACCACGTCTACTTGCTAATTACACATTCAATTTATCTAATTCGCATCACGGTTGGCTAATAATTGCTAATTTAATCTAATCTAACAACCTAAACATAATTAATTAAATCTAAACCAACCTTAAGCATAATTAGCCAACTAATCCTGGATTAGTGAGATTACTCACCAAATCGCGCGCAAATCGGATCAATCCGACGGCAAACGACGTGAGGAACGATTGTTCCCAAAGCGACTCGCGGATCCGGGGCCGGAAATGGCCCAAAAGCGGCCCGAAGTCGCTGGATACCCACTCCGTGGGTATGCTGGTCGCGGCTGATCGGGCGGCTCCGGCGGCTAGGGCAGCGGGGGAAGGCCGGCGGAGGGCGAGGGGGTCGCGGGGAAGGTCCGGGGGGCTGGGGTGGCCGGAGATGGCCGGACGGGGTTGGTCGGGCGGAACAGGGGCTGGTCGCGGTTGGGTCGCGCGGAGGGAGGAGCGGCCGCGAGCGACGGACGGGGACGGGCGGCGGCGCACGGGCGCGGTGCGGCGGTGCGGCGGTGCGGCGAGTGAGACGAGCGGCGAGCGGGCGAGGGGCGAGCTGCGGCTTACGGTTCGCTCGAGCGTGAAGAAAGAAGAAAGAAGGAGAAGAAAGGAACCGGTTCTGTCGTGCAGGGGAAGAAAGAAGAGAGAGGAGAGAGAAGAGAGAGAGAGAGAGGATAAACATTGACCGGTCAAAGAAAGAGAGGGGAGGGAATGGGCGGTGGGGGAATCGCACGAGGGGGAGGGGAGAGGAGAGAGGAGAGAGAAAGAAAAGAGAGAAAAGAAAGAAAAGAAAAGAGAGGGAGAGAGAGGAAAAAGAAGAGAGAGGAAGAGAAAGGGAAAATAAAATACACATTTATTCATTTCATTTTTCCTTTTCTCTTTTCCTTTTCCTTTCTATTTTCCTTTTGGTCTTCAAATTTTTCTTCCGATAATTTCTTTATTGAAATTTCGGACTCGTCAATAAATTGACGAGCGATGAGACAGGATCCTAAAAATAAGAATTACGACGCGCTTAAAATTCGATTCCCGAAATCGAGTTCAATTTCGTGGTTAAAAATCGATCAGACGTGATTTTAGCTCAATCCAACCAATTAGGTAGCTTTTAGGGATTTTACGGCCGATACATCCTTTAACGGCTTCACCCAATAGGTTAGTTAACTCGTGAGTGATCAGCTCGAGAGAAAAGGCTATAGGCACGCCGACGAAATGCCCATTTCACTTTATCGAAACGGGGTCGAATTTCAGGATGTCACAACTCTTCCCCTCTTATAAAAATTTCGTCCTCGAAATTTAAACCATTACACTTTGCTCAAAAAGGCGGAGGTACAACTGTCTCATCAATTCTTCAGTCTCCCAAGTCACTCCTTCAGTGCCGTGGTGTTGCCAGATCACTTTGACCAACGGAATGGTCTTTGTACGCAGAACTTGCTCTTTACGATCGACAATCTGAACCGGGCTTTCAACGTATGACACACGGTCATCCACGTCCAATTCCTCGAAATTGAGCACGTGGGTCGGGTCAGGCTCGTACTTCCTTAACATCGACATGTGAAAGACGTCATGCACTTGCGCCAATCTTGGCGGCAACGCAAGACGATACGCTAGGGTTCCGATTCTTTCAAGAATCTCAAACGGACCTACGTACCTCGGACTCAGTTTGCCTTTCTTACCAAAGCGCGAAGTTCCCCTCATTGGTGATACTTTCAGAAAAACATGATCACCAACTTGGAATTCTAAAGACCTTCGACGCTTATCTGCATAACTTTTCTGCCTGCTCTGCGCGGTCTTCAATCTGTCTCTGATCACTGCCACGGCATCTACCGATTGCTGAACCAACTCTGGGCTTGTTATCTTCCTTTCTCCGACTTCATCCCAACACACTGGAGTTCTGCATGCTCTGCCATACAACGCTTCAAATGGAGCCATCTTGATGCTCTGCTGATAACTGTTGTTGTAGGCGAATTCCACCAAATGAAGTTGATCCTCCCAACTTCCTTTGAAGTCTATTACACACGCTCTCAGCATGTCTTCAAGAGTTTGAATCGTCCTTTTAGACTGGCCATCTGTCTGAGGATGATATGCCGTACTATACTGAAGCTTTGTACCCAAAGCACTCTGCAAGCTCTTCCAAAAAGCAGCAGTAAATCTCGGGTCTCTATCAGATGTTATCGTAACTGGTACTCCATGCATACGAACCACCCGACGCACATACAGTCAACGTGTCTATCCGGACTCGTGTCCTTTCGAACCGCAATGAAATGAGCCGACTTTGTCGGCCCTGTCGACTACTACCCAAATCGAATCATTTCCCTTTTGACTCCTTGGTAGTCCAGTCACGAAGTCCATCGTGATATGCTCCAATTTCCACTCTGGGATCGCGAGAGGTTGCAGAAATCCTCCCGGCTTGCAATGCTGAGCTTTTACTTGCTGACAAGTCAAACACTTGGCCACATGCTTGGCGATGTCCGCCTTCATACCTGACCACCAATAGTGTTGACGCAAATTCTGATACATCTTAGTGCTTCTAGGATGAACACTGTAATTGCTACGATGTGCTTCAGATAAAATTTCTTCTCTAAGCTCTACATCGTTAGGTACAACCAAACGTCCACGAAACCTCAGCACTCCATCATCTCGAAACTTGAAAATCAGCCTTTCTTTTGTCGGTATCCTCTTGAAGAATTTTCGTACGTCCGGATCTCGTCGGTTGAAGTTGCTTGATTCTCGACTCGAACATCCGACTCAATTCGAGGGTGGCCATAAAACTTGACAGGTGGCCTACCTCAAATTTGAATTCCGAATCTCGAGCTCTCTCGATTAAGTTCCACTCCTTAACCAAGATCTGTGCCACTGAAGACTTCCGACTCAATGCATCGGCGACCTTGTTCGCCTTTCCCGGGTGATATAAAATATCACAGTCGTAGTCTTTCAGCAATTCCATCCATCGCCGTTGTCTCATGTTCAATTCCTTCTGAGAGAACAAATACTTGAGACTCTGATGGTCCGTGAAGATCTGAAACTTTTCCCCACACAAGTAGTGCCTCCAAATCTTCAACGCAAATATGATGGCTGCGAGTTCTAAGTCATGCGTCGGATAATTCAATTCATGAGGTCTCAACTGCCGAGAAGCGTATGCAACAACTCTGCCATGTTGCATCAGCACGCAACCCAATCCCCTGAATGACGCATCACTATAGATCTTGAATCCTCCAGGACCAGATGGAATCGTCAGCACAGGTGCGGTAGTCAGCTTTTCCTTCAGCTCTTGGAAACTACGCTCACACTTGTCTGACCATATGAACTTCTCATTTTTCTTTGTGAGCTTTGTCAGAGGCGACGCTATCGATAAAAACCCTTCCACAAACCGTCTGTAATAACTCCGCTAACCCCCAAAACTTCGATCTCTCATTGCGATGTCGGTCTCGGCCACTTGATCATGGCTTCTATCTTGCTCGGGTCGACGGAGATTCCTTCTCCGGAAATCACATGACCTAAGAACGCAACACGAGTCAGCCAAAACTCGCATTTGCTAAACTTAGCATATAGCTGATGAGTTCTTAAGGTCTGAAGCACTAATCTCAAATGATTCTCGTGCTCTTCATTACTTCTTGAATAGACCAAGATATCATCTATAAACACGATCACAAATTGATCTAGATATTCCTTGAACACTCGTTCATCAAATCCATAAAGGCAAATGGAGCATTCGTCAATCCGAACGGCATCACTGTGAACTCGTAATGCCCGTACCGGGTACGAAATGCTGACTTAGGAATATCTTCTTTCCGAATCCTCAGCTGATGATATCCTGTCCTTAAGTCGATCTTCGAGAATATTGACGCCCCTTGCAATTGATCAAACAAGTCATCTATCCTCGGTAAAGGATACTTGTTCTTGATCGTTACCTGATTGAGCTGACGATAGTCGATGCACAAACGCAACGAACCATCTTTCTTCTTAACAAATAGAACTGGTGCTCCCCAAGGTGATGCACTAGGACGAATAAATCCTTTATCCAGTAACTCTTGCATCTGTACCTTCAGTTCCTTCAACTCAGATAATGACATTCGATAAGGTGCCTTTGAGATCGGTTCTGTCCCTGGTGCTAGCTCGATTACAAATTCAATCTCTCTTTCTGGCGGTAACCCTGGCAATTCTTTTGGAAAAACATCTGGAAACTCCTGTACCACTGCAATATCTTCCATTTTCAACTCTTCAACTGTCGTATCCACGATAGTCGCTAAGTACCCTCGGCAACCCTCGTCTAACAAACGAGCTGCTTCCGGCGATGAGATTAAGGAAATCGAAGGTCCTCCTCGATTCCCGACAAACTCGAAGCTCTTACCCCCTAATGAGTCAAACTGAATCGCATTGCGATAGCAGTCCATTTTAGCTCGTTGATTGGTGAGCCAGTCCATGCCAATTATCAAATCAAAATCATACATGGCTAGGACTAACAAGTCAATTTTCCCCACTCGCTCACCAATCTCTAACTTGCACCCCGAACATCCCAAAGCAGCAATAACTTTATCTTTCAAGGGCGTAGATATGCAAATTGCCGATTCCAACAATACAGGATTCAACCCTAGCATCCTAACATATTGCTCGGCAATGAAAGAATGGGTTGCTCCCGAATCAAACAAAGCATAAGCAGGTTGGTCGTTGAGCGAGACCGTACCTGTAATCACGCCAGGCGCAGCTTCTGCCTGACCTTGGGTAATCGCGTACACAGTGCCCTGAGCTGGAGGTCTCTGCTGTCCTCCTTGCAGTGCATTCTGAGGGGCATACCCTCCTATCTGTCTCATCGGTGGCAGCGGCGGCAACTGAGGTTGTCCTCTTTGCTTCTTTGGACAAAATCTGGCTATGTGGCCCTATTGGCCACATTCGAAGCATGCATCCGTCCTAGCTGGGCACGGTGCTGTCCCATGTCTTCTTCCACATAAGCGACACTCATCATTCCTTTCGCCATCCTAGTGGCATTCTGATCACAGTAGCGATGTCCATGCTACCTTAGACTTCCACTGACAGTCCTTCACCTGATGGCCACGCTGGTCATCATCACCACATGTTCTAGTCATGCTCAGATACTGGATTTATCCATGCTTCCTTCTACAATTCTGACACCTATCAAGTGAGTCTTCTATCTCCTGCCAAGTGACAGCACACACTCTTTCGAGTTGGCCCATCAATCTGCTAGGATCACTCCCGACCAAATATCCCTGTTGGCTATACTCCAAACAATTTCGCGTCCTATGAAGGACATAAGACCGATCTCCATCATCACGTCCAGAAACAACCTGATCTATTTGACTCAGTGCTGACTTGACTACCCCACCCTTCCTCGCGACTGGAATATAATACTTTTCTCTCGATCTCGGTCTTTTCCCTGACCAATTTCCATTCCTGCCTGAACTGGATCTATACTTCGGCTCGAATGCAATGATTGGCTCCCGGATCATATCTCCACTCTGGATCTCAGCAGTTACGGCAACAACAGCGGTTGCAACACTGACGGCGGTTCGATCTTGAGCCTGTTGGCTCATCCAATTCCCAAGGAACACTAGCATCAGAACGATCCTATCGAACTTAGGATCATCCGACGCTGCTACACTAGTACCAACCTGCGGTGGTACTCTTACACTCGAGCTGGCCAGAGCCAACACTCTGCCACAACCACCTCGGGTACTGACCTTTGTCAGTGCTTTAACTCGAGTCACAAAGGACATTGTCCTTTTACTAGGAGTTCTCAGCTCCTGCTCGCTCATGGTTCAGTCTTTACACTGAAACTCGTCTTCCACATCCACACTGGATTAGAAGATGAGCGATCCTCACACAACAAACAATTCTAGCACACAGCTAACACAGACATGCACCAGCATGAATTTAAAGGCCTTTCCTACTAACTATCCCATGGTCAACGCTCCTTATCACTCCAATCTTCAACCTCGCTCTGATACCACTTAAACCGGATGTCACGCCCCGATCCTCGAGCACGCACACATCCTTCTCCTTTGGTCGAATTTATAATGCGATATCCCAGGACAATATATCGCCGACCCTTTCATTTTTAAGCACATGCGGAAGCAGTTAAAATCCCCAGACAATAAAACGATGGGATAGAAAAGCAAGGCCATATTTTTCATATTGAAATTTATAACCAAACTTTTATACAAACCACAATTCACTTCATAACTATTCACATCAAAACGGAGATCTCAAAAGAAGACAAAAACTTAGATGAACTAGGCCGTACTCAAGGCCCCTCTTAGAATTGTCTTCTTCTTCCAAAATCCTTTCCTTCGATCTCACCTCCGAGTTCTCCTTCTCGGACTCCTCCTCCTCGGCTCTTTAGCGGGGTCCCGAAATGGTTTTCCCAAACCGGGATGAGACTGCGTCTCAGCGAGTTCTACCCCACTAAGCCCGATTAGTAAACCACTATACTAAAGGCTGCCTAAACACGCACGGGGCGAGAGGACTTACCTTGGCCTCGATCCCACCTGCAAGTCGGTACAATTCACAATAAACACTCATTCACTTCAAACAAATCGAACCAGTCGATTACATGTCATCCGAATCAATCCCCACTGTGGGATATTTAAAAGCTAGGCCACGTGCATTCTCCAGGACGACCTTCCAAGTCTCCGAGTTCACGTGTCTCGAACCTTGGGCCCACGTGCATTCTCTCAGGCGACCTTTTCGCCAAAGTGATGCATCAAGTCACCGAGCCCACGTGCCCTTTTAGATGCCTACACTTAGTCACGAGCTCCATCAATGCTCTCGGGCGTCGATTCGCCAAGGTGACGTACATGAACACTTTACTATGCTCTCGGGCGTCTTTTTTTTCGCCAAGGTGATACACGATTACAGAGCCAACATAAACAATTCAATATGCTCTCGGGCGTCTTTTTCGCCAAGGTGATATATTCATCACAGAGCCAACATAAACAATTCAATATATTCAACCACCGAACTCACGTGCATTCTCCAGGTGATATTCCAATTCACCGAGCCCACGTGTCCTCTTTCAAGTGATTACCAATCTACTTTCAATACCAATAACCAATGCCCAACGATTTCTCAATCAAATAATTAAATCAACTCAACAAAGCATTAAAATGCTGAATAACATACTTGGCCAACATACTTGGCCACTTACCAATCCACAATTCAATCTCAATCAATTCCAATCAATTTAGGGTAAATCCTAAAATATCACAATTTATCCAATTCCATACAACGTGGAGCTCAAATAAACAAACGAACTGCGCCACGACGATCAGCACGAGATTTCGGTCGTCGGCCATCAAAATCTTAATTTCCGAAAAATAAATAAATAATTAATTAATTTCGAAAATTAATTATTAATTACTAAAAATTCAATTTAGCTCAAAATAAGGCCCGATTAAATAAACGGACTTCACCACGGTCATCAGCATAATTTTCCGGTTCCAGACCATCTCAGTTGAATTTTCGGAAAATAAATAATTATTTAATTTAATTACGAAAATTAATATTTAAATGCTAAAAAATCCACTTAGGCCCGAAAAGCCTAATTAGAGCCCACTAAGGGTCGGGAAAAATCCCGAGGCACTTCCAATAAATAGTAGACCACGTCTACTTGCTAATTACACATTCAATTTATCTAATTCGCATCACAATTGGCTAATAATTGCTAATTTAATCTAATCTAACAACCTAAACATAATTAATTAAATCTAAACCAACCTTAAGCATAATTAGCCAACTAATCCTAGATTAGTGAGATTACTCACCAAATCGCGCGCAAATCGGATCAATCCGATGGCGGCGACGCGAGGAACGATTGTTCCCAAAGCGACTCGCGGATCCGGGGCCCGGAAACGGCCCAAAGCGGCCCGAAGTCGCTGGATACCCACTCCGTGGGTATGCTGGTCGCGGCTGATCGGGGCGGCTCCGGCGGCTAGGGCGGCGGGGAAGGCCGGTGGAGGGCGAGGGGGTCGCGGGGAAGGTCCGGCGGGGGGGGGTGGCCGGAGATGGCCGGACGGGGTTGGTCGGGGCGGAACAGGGGCTGGTCGCGGGCTGGGTCGCGCGGAGGGATGAGCGGCCGAGCGACGGACGGGGGACGGCGGCGGGCGCACGGCGCGGCGCGGCGGTGGTGCGGCGGTGCGGCGAGCGAGACGAGCAACGAGCGGCCGAGGGGCGAGCGAAGCTTCGGTTCGCTCGAGCGTGAAGAAAGAAGAAAGAAGGAGAAGAAAGGAACCGGTTCTGTCGTGCGGGGAAGAAAGAAGAGAGAGGAGAGAGAAGAGAGAGAGAGAGAGGATAAACATTGACCGGTCAAAGAAAGAGAGAGGGAGGGAATGGGCGGTGGGGGAATCGCACGAGGGGGAGGGGAGAGGAGAGAGGAGAGAGAAAGAAAAGAGAGAAAAGAAAGAAAAGAAAAGAGAGGGAGAGAGAGGAAAAAGAAGAGAGGAAGAGAAAGGAAAATAAAATACACATTTATTCATTTCATTTTTCCTTTTCTCTTTTCCTTTTCCTTTCTATTTTCCTTTTGGTCTTCAAATTTTTCTTCCGATAATTTCTTTATTGAAATTTCGGACTCGTCAATAAATTGACGAGCGATGAGACAGATCCTAAAAATAAGAATTACGACGCGCTTAAAATTCGATTCCCGAAATCGAGTTCAATTTCGTGGTTAAAAATCGATCAGACGTGATTTTAGCTCAATCCAACCAATTAGGTAGCTTTTAGGGATTTTACGGCCGATACATCCCTTAACGGCTTCACCCATTAGGTTAGTTAACTCGTGAGTGATCAGCTCAGAGAAAAAGGCCATAGGCACGCCGACGAAATGCCCATTTCACTTTATCGAAACGGGGTCGAATTTCAGGATGTCACATGAACCATTAGAAATATGTTTCCTCATTTATTTTGACAGACCACCAACGGTTTTAGTTTCATTCATGTGATTTTTATGCTTTTAATATGTATGACCACCTTATAGTTCAGCAACCTTCCATTCTTCACTTATTCTTGTTGGAGAAATCTTCTTGAAGTGTTTTGAAGCTGACAAATCGTTTCCATCGGTCTGGTCTGAAGGCTTGCAGACTCTGCTGTTTAAAGTCTGAAGACCTCCGGACAGCCAGACTCAATATTCAAAGTCTATCCTCATTGGCAATTTCTAATTCGTTGAAGGAAGGGTATCCAGAACTTGATGTTTTATTAAGGATATGACCTTATCGACTGGAGAAGATCTCTTGGCTGGATATGACTTATCGGAATCTCTTTAAATTGATCGAGATTGATTCGATGGTCAAGGATCCAATGATTGGCGAAATATTCGTGCAAGGTTCTACTTATGGAAATCGAGATCCTGATTGTATGGGCGAACAAGATTGATGGGCTATCGACATATTCCCTTAATAGCTCGAATAATCTTCTTAAATTGATTCCGTCCAACGGGTAGATTGGAGGAATTCCTTTGGAAAGTGCCAACGGGTATGATGGCATAAAGGAGTATAAAAGAAGACGTTCTAAGCTGTTCAAGGAAGTACGCGATAGAAGAATTTCAAAGTCTGAAGCCTCTTGTTGTTTAGTCAATTCATTTGAGCGAAAAAAAAACTTGTACTCAAAAGAGAGTTTATACTTGTGAGAAACCTTGAGGAAGTGTGATAGAATATCTACACTGTGAAATCAAGGAAGAACTGTGCTGTAACATCTCCTTTGTTCATAGTGGAATCCAGCCAATAGGCTGTCAGTGCGGAAGAGTGGACGTAGGCTTAGGATAAGCCGAACCACTATAAACCTTGTGTTTAATCTTCTCTTCCCTTCTCTTTACTTTACTTTGATCGTAATTCATTTTGATTAAGCAAAATCATATTTCCTTTCTATCATCTGCTTAGTATTTCTATGGTATCTCGAGAAATTATTTTTACACCTATCCACCCCCCTCTAGGTGCTTATACTAGCTACATCAATTGGTATCGAGCACATGTACTCACTTTGTTTGAAGTGTTTTACTTGAGTTAAAGATCCATGGCTAGTATGTTGGCTCCAGGGTTGGTAGAAGGGCAAAGCAATACCAGACCACCTTACTTTGATGGAAATGATTACAACATATGGAAAAACAAAATGAAGGCGTTTCTAAGATCAAAGGATCCTCTGGAATGTGATGTTGTAGAAAAATGAATTACTCCTAAAGCTGCACTTGTCTCAGAAAGAGGAAAAGATACTGTGGAGTCTAGCCAAATGACTTAGGAAGAGATAATCAAGAGACAAGCTCTTGATGCAAAAGTAATTTATTCTTTATATTGTGCTTTATCACCTACTGAATATAATAGAATATCTTCTTGTGTTATAGCTAAAAAAGTCTGGGATAGGTTACATATTACCTATGAAGGAACCGATCGAGTGAAGGAGACCAGAATCAATATTCTCCTCGATCAATACGAAGCCTTCAGGATGAAATCGGGAGAATCTATAACTGACATGTTTAGTCGTTTTACAGATATTGTGAATGGTCTTGAAAATCAAGGTCAACCAATTTCTGATCCCATGAAAGTAAATAAGCTACTGCGAGGACTCTCCAAGGATTGGAATCACATAAAGACCTCAATCAGAGAGACTCAAAGAATCATGCCACTATCTGTTGATGAGTTGGTGGGAACTCTTCAGTCTTATGAAGTAGAACGAATCAATGAAGACGAAGACCCTAAAGGTAAGAAATCCATTGCATTAAAATCCAATGATGATTCGATGTTGCGGTTCTCAAGACGATATGGACGATGAGGAGCTTGCTCTCATGATAAGAAGATTCAGAAGGCTGAACAGAAAAGGAAGAAGATTCAATCCAAGGAAACAAGGTTTTCAAAAGCAACAGGCTAAGTCTGTTGAGGATTATGAATCAAACAAAGATGTAGTTTGCTTTGAATGCAAGAAAAAGGGACATATCAAACCCAACTGTCCTCTTCTGAGGAAGAAGAAAGGAAAATCTGAAAAGTATCGAAAGGCTCTTAAAGCAGAAACCTGGAGTGATACAGAATGTGAAGAAAGTGATGATGATTATGCCAACATATGTCTAATGGCACAATCGGATTCAGATTCAAACTCCAAGACAGACTCAGGCAGTGAATTTGAGGTGAGTAGCTTTAGAATCCCTATTAAAGTTTCTAAATACATTAATGAGTTGTGCTTTAGTTTTAAGATTTCTCTTAAAAGGATTTCCGAACTCAAAAAGGAAAATTCTGCCTTAAAACAACAAGAAAATGTTTTGAAAGAAAAGGTAAAATGTTTAGATGTGAATGTTTCTTCTCTTAGAGAAAGTGAAAATAATCTTTCAAAAGAAAATGCATTCTTGAAAAATGATATCACAAATATTTCCAAAAGATTTTCTATAGGATCCGAGAAACTAGAAAAAATACTTTCTCGTTCAAAGACCTTATTTCAACAAATCTGGTTTGGGAATGACTCTTTGAAACCATTCCTTTAATTGATTTTCCTAAAGTGAAGGAAAGAATCAAACAAAGACCCTAAAGAGATGCTTATAAAAATCATTTTAAAAGGACTTTTGTAAAACCAGTTGGTCACAATGCTTTTAGATGTTCAAAATGCAATAGTACAGATCATTTTGAAAAAGAGTGTCCAATGGTTTGGAAACCTGTTAAGAAAGTATGGGCAAATACAATATATTATACTAACTCCAATGGACCCAAGAAAAGATGGGTACTAAAGAAAGTTTGAGTTTCTTTTTTAAATGCAGGTCACTATCAAGAAAAAGGTAAAATGGTATCTGGATAGTGGATGCTCAAGACATATGACAAGAGATTCAAATTGTTTCATAAAGCTTGTTCAATCGAATGGTGGAAAAGTTTCTTTTGGAGGAAATAGCAAAGGAAGAATAGTAGGACTTGGAACTATGAAGATTGGAAACCTCACAATAAACAATGTTTCTTTAGTTAAAGGACTCAACTACAATCTGCTCAGTGTCAGCCAGTTTTGTGATACCGGTTTCAAATCTACTTTCAAGAGGGAATATGTTCTGGAACCAATAAAGACTCTACTCAGTCGTTTATGGGTCGAAGACATGGAAATATCTACCTCTTGGATGTGAAACCAGATGAATCACAATGTTTAATCTCAATACAAGATGAAGCAAGTTTATGGCATAGAAAGCTTGGACACATCAATATGAAGCAGATAGCCAAAATTTCAGCAAAAAAGCTTGTTCGTGGTCTACCCAATTTATCATACCAAAAGTCTGATCTATGTACACCATGTATATTGGGAAAACATGTAAGAAATTCCTTCAAACCAATAAATCAAGTTTCCACTAACCGTGTACTGCAGCTTCTGCATATGGATCTCTTTGGACCAACTAGAACTCAAAGCATTGGAGGTAAGAAATATTGCCTAGTAATTGTGGATGACTACTTACGATTTACTTGGGTATATTTCCTGGCAAGTAAGTCTGAAACTTTCTCTTTGAAAAATTTGCTAAAAAGGTTCAAAAAGAAAAGGGATATGCTATTTCAAGTATTAGAACAGATCATGGAGGTGAATTTGAAAATCAAGATTTTGCAAAGTTTTGTGATGAATCTGGTTTTCAGCATATGTTCTCTTCTCCATATACTCCAGAGCAAAATGGAGTTGTAGAAAGAAAGAATAGATCGCTTCAAGAAATGGCAAGAACTCTCTTAATTGAAAGCAACATCTCTTCATGTTTTTGGGCTGAAGCAGTCTTTACAGCATGTTACATTATTAATAGAGTTTTTCTAAGGCCTATTATAGAAAAAACCCCCTATGAATTATTCAAAGAAAAGAAACCCATCGTTTCATATTTTCATGTATTCGGATGCAAATGTTTTATACTGAAAAATGCAAATGATCGAGTTGGTAAGTTTGAAGAAAAGTCAAATGAAGGCATCTTCCTTGGATATTCAACCACTAGTAAAGCGTACGAGTCTACAACAAGAAGACTCAAACAAAGGAAGAATCAATGAATGTCAAATTCCAAGATTCCATTTAAAATGAATCTATTCGAGACTCATCTTGAAGAATCGAACTGCTCCGACTCTACAAAGTCTAAATCTCAAGAAGCAGCTCGAGACTTTGAAGGAACAAAGAAGCAAGTGACTTGTTGAAGAATCAAGCGAAGGAAGTGATCATCAATCGACAAATTATCCAAAGAATCGGAAGCATAAGTCCAGTCATCCCAAAGATCTTATTATTGGCGACATCAATGAAGGAATTCGCACAAGATCCAAAAGGCAAGAAGAGTCTAGTGCTGTGGCTCTTTTTTCTGAAATAGAACCCAAGAGCATAGAAGAAGCTTTATCTGATGAAAGCTGGATTGAAGCTATGCAAGAAAAACTCAGGCAATTCAGTATCAATGATGTCTGAGAATTGTCTCCTAAACCTAAAGGTAAATCTGTTATTTGAGCTAAATGGGTTTTTAGAAACAAGATGGACGAGAAAGGCAAAGTCGTAAGAAATAAAGCAAGACTCGTGGCCAAGGGTTACACGCAAGAAGAAGGGATAGACTATGACGAGACTTACGCACCAATAGCAAGGTTAGAAGCAATTCGTTTATTACTTGCATTTGCTTGTCATAAAAATTTCAAGTTATTCCAAATGGATGTCAAAAGTGCTTTTCTAAATGGATTCATCCATGAGGAAGTCTATGTGGAACAACCACCGGTTTGAAGACCCAAGGAAACCGGACTCGGTATTCGAGACTCAAAAAGGCCTTATATGGCTTGAAACAAGCACCTCGAGCTTGGTATGACAGCTGAGTAAGTTTTTAATTCAAAACGGTTTCGTGAAAGGTAAAGTAGACACTACTCTATTTATCAAAAAGGAAAGCAAAAGTTTTGTACTAGTTCAAATATATGTCAATGATATTATATTCGGATCTCCTAATGAAAGTCTGTACAAGAAATTCTCTAAGACTATGCAGGATGAATTTGAAATGAGCATGATGGGTGAGTTAACCTTCTTTCTTGGACTTCAAGTGAAACAACTAAAGGAAGGAACTTTTATTCGTCAAGAAAAATATGCTAATGATCTTGTCAAAAAGTTTGACTGGACAATTGCAAAAAGATCGACATTCCAATGTCAAGTGCCTTGAAGATAGACAAAGATGAAGAAGGAAAGAAAGTCGACCGAAAGCTATACGGGAGTATCATTGGCTCACTTCTTTATCTTACTTTTGCTTCTAGACCTGACATTTTGTTTAGTGTTTGCATTTGTGCTAGATTTCAAGCAGACCCTAAAGAATCTCATTTAAGTGCTGCAAAGCGTATTATCAAATACATTGCTTCAACTTCAAGCATCGGCCTATGGTATCCTAAAAGAGGAGACTTTACTCTTCTTGGATACTCAGACGCAGATCTAGCCGGTTGCAGAGTTGATAGAAAGAGCACCTTGGGTACCAAACTACTTGGAGGGGGACGGTGTCTTGGTTTTCAAGAAAACAGAGTACGGTAGCTCTCTCTATAGCGAAGCGAGTATGTAGCTCTTGGAAGTTGCTTTGTTCACAAATTTTATGGATAAAGCAACAGCTAAGAGACTTTGGAATTGAAGACTCATGCACAGAGATTAATTGCGACAACACCAGCGCTATCAATCTTACCAAAAATCCAATTCTTCACTCAAGAGCAAAGCATATAGAGATTTGGCATCACTTTATTAGAGACCATGTTCAAAATGGAGAAGTTTCGATTCAGTATGTTGATTCAAAGAACCAACTGGCGGATATATTCACAAAGCCCTTGGAGAAAAATCAATTTGAAATTATTCGCTCCAGATTCAACATATTAAGGTTTGAAGAAGTTAAACTCTAGAGACTCTCAGACTCAGACAAACAAGACCTTGACTGTAAGTTAGTCTCTCTCTCGAATATTATCTTGAAAAGGTACGATCGTCGAACCATGTCTTTTTATTGCTATCTTTAATCAGCGTAATTACTGAATCATTTCCTTTTTCGAAAAAGAAGTTATTTTTTTTGAAATGACTATTTTCGCGGAAAAAGGACAATTATTTTGAAAATGCATCTTTTTATTTCTGACGATTCGTATACCTCTCTTTTTAACTGATCGTATATCTTTGTTGTTTCCTCCTCTTTTCACTCTCAAAAACCCTAAAAGCACCGATCCTCCATTCCTGTTTTTATCTCCCGCCTAATCTTCGAAGAAAGTTGTCATTTTTCTTGGGGAAAGTCAAGCAAGGAATCTTTCAAAGTGCGAGAAAGATGTCGTCTTCAAGAAAGTCGTCAAGGATCACAAGCAGGGGACCACGGCGAATGAATGAGGGGCCTACGCACTTCGATCTCACCGAAGAAGAAGTGTCTCCAGATCAGCAACAGAGCCCACAACATTCTCAACAGCGTCATTTTCCTCCATCTAGTCCTCAAGGCACTGATCATCAACAAGAGGAAGAAATCATTGAGGATGCAGATCCTGTAAGAGTTCAAAAACCCGCCTTTATTTATAAGCTGTATCGTGCTTTACTCCTCTGAACTATGTCGATGATTTTCTAAAAGACAAAGGATATGGGAATGAGTATATCTTTTTGCAGAAAATGGAAAGTTTGGGAATTGCTCGTAAAGGGGTGGCTGAAGAATCCCTTGAAAATATCCCAAGTGATCCTCGTGATTGGGGATTTAATCCGAGAGAAGGGAATGATGATGACAAATTGTTCATGCAATTTCAACCAAGGATGGGTATTGCGGCGGAAATCAGAGGAAAAAGAGGAGAGATGTTTAGATCGAAAGAACAGAAGGGTCTATACTCAAATCTGTTGAAGCGTGGGGTGATAAACTCTAGGAGTGTAGATTTTGACTTTCTGGATGCTGTGAATGTGAACTTGAGAGAAAAGTTCGGTCATCTTCAACTTGAAAAGTTCTGCTCCGACACTACAGAGGCCTATGCTGAACTGACCGCATATTTCTATTCAAATCTTAGCTTTTTGGATGCGAATAGATTCTCCTTCAGTGTCAAAGATCAAGATTTTGTTGTGGATATGAATATGCTGGCGGATGTGTTAGGAGTTGAGAGAGGAAGATATCAACCGATCAAAGTTTCTATTGCTCGGGCTACACTGGAATTGGTGAAAGACAGGAGAACAGACGAAAAGATCACCTACTTAAGGATGAGTGCCTTCAACATCTTGCTTCACAAGATTGTGATCAATTGCCTTCGACCCAAATTAACTTCCAAGACTGATGTCTCAAGTTTAGAGGCAATGCTGATGTACACCATCCTTACTGGGAAAAGGTTTTCCCTTCCTCATACTATCATGTTCCACATGTATAGAGCGGTGATGAAGGACAGAGGTCAACTTCCTTACCCAAGCCTTATGACGAAGTTATTCAGACATCTGAATATTCAGCCTCCGCAAATCTTTTGTGTTCGATCGTGCGATCATATGGTGATAGGACTGAAAATGGTGACCAAGCTGCGTCTGAAGGAACTAAGCAAGGAGTTGGAGAAATTTAAGGAAAAGACTCTGTAAAGTCTCATCAATTCTCTTCGCATCAAAAAGGAAAGGGAAGGAGCCCATGGTTGCTCCAACCAAGAAAAGAAGAGCTCTCATCGTGGAAGATGAAGAGGATGATGACCTTACCATTTCGGCCATAGCTTTGAAGAAGCTAAGTCGCTCTGTTCCAAAATCCATGGAACATCATGAGACAGAAGGAAAGGAAAGACAAGGACAAGAGAAAGAAAAAGAAGCGAGAGAAGAAGAAGAAAAAGAAGCGAGAAAAGAGCAAACTGGCGAAAAGAAGCGAGCAAGAAAGACTGGAGAAGAAAGAAGAGAAGAAGGAGAACCCGAAAGACACTCTTCTCTACCTGTAGGCACAGAAACAGGGGGAGATCAAGAGAAAGGAGGGAAGTCCTCATATCCCGATACAAGTGAAGGAGTCAGTCGCTCACCTGCAGACCCAGAGGACATTTATGCATCTCAATTTCCAGAAGAAGGTCATGAAGTTTCATCGCCAAACCTGCAAGATTATTCTGATATGCCATCATCTGCAGACGTGCTGAAGCAAGTACGCAGACCGACAGCTCAGCCGATTTTTGCAAAATTATGGATATTCTCTTGGAGATGCGCGGTCAAATTTATGCCTTGGGATGCGAGGTTCAAAACTTGCAAAATGCGGGTCAAGTTTCTTCATGTTCATTGAATGATAAAATCCAAGCCCTCTCTGTTCAAATTCAGGCCAATGTCAAGGGTGAGGAGATTGCACAACTGAAGGAAGACTTGAAAAGGCTAGAAGGGATCGTACAATCCATGGGAGATTTCCAGCTTGTCCGCGTTTCCAAGCAATCTTGACTTCACTCCATTCTCATCTTAACCTTTTCTTAATGCTGACAAAAAGGGGGAGAAGTGCAAGATTTGAATCAAAACTTTGAATTTTTAATTGTTTGGATTAATGTTTGACTTTAATTTTGTGTTTGGATTTGGATTTGGATTTGACTGCTATTGATATTGATATCTTATGGTTGGCTTTATGGCTTTATCTTATTCAAGACTAACCTATTTTCTGTGGTTGCAGATTCTAGTGTTATTCATTTAGCCATTTATCTCTATAAGATATGCATATGTGTTTGAGAAATGTTTTGCAGGTCAAAGTTGTCCAAATCTGCAGGAAAGTTTTGTCACCATCAAAAAGGGGGAGATTGTTGGAGAAATCTTCTTGAAGTGTTTTGAAGCTGACAAATCGTTTCCATCGGTCTGGTCTGAAGGCTTACAGACTCTGCTGTTTAAAGTCTAAAGACCTCCGGACAGCCAGACTCAAGATTCAAAGTCTATCCTCATTGGCAGTTTCTAATCCGTTGAAGGAAGGGTATCCAGAACTGGATGTTTTATTAAGGATATGACCTTATCGACTAGAGAAGATCTCTTGGCTGGATATGACTTATCGGAATCCCTTTAAATTGATCGAGATTGATTCGATGGTCAAGGATCCGATGATTGGCGAAATATTCGTGGAAGGTTCTACTTATGGAAATCGAGATCCTGATTGTATGGGCGAACAGGATTGATGGGTTATCGACATATTCCCTTAATAGCTCGAATAATCTTCTTAAATTGATTCCGTCCAACGGGTAGATTGGAGGAATTCCTTTGAAAAGTGCCAACGGGTATGATGGTATAAAGGAGTTATAAAGAAGACGTTCTAAGCTGTTCAAGGAAGTACGCGATAGAAGAATTTCAAAGTCTGAAGCTTCTTGTTGTTTAGTCAATTCATTTGAGCGAAAAAAAAAAACTTGTACTCAAAAGAGAATTTATACTTGTGAGAAACCTTGAGGAAGTGTGATAGAATATCTACACTGTGGAATCAAGGAAGAACTGTGCTGTAACATCTCTTTTATTCATAGTGGAATCCAGCCAATAGGCTGTCAGTGTGGAAGAGTGGACGTAGGCTTAAGATAAGCCGAACCACTATAAACCTTGTGTTTAATCTTCTCTTCCCTTCTCTTTACTTTACTTTGATCGTAATTCATTTTGATTAAGTAAAAGCATATTTCCTTTCTATCATCTGCTTAGTATTTCTGTGGTATCTCGAGAAATTGTTTTTACACCTATTCACCCCCCTCTAGGTGCTTATACTAGCTACATCAATTCTCTTTGCTGCAGATTGACATTGTAGCCACTGTAGCTCTCCTCTTCAATTTACCGATACCAAAAAACAATATCCCACATGCTCTTAACTTTATGACAGAGTTCAAGTCAACAGTTTTCAGCTATTATGAATTTTAACTATCACAATATGTGCTGATCAACTGCTGGATGATCAGGTCAAGCATTTCTCCCCATATTGGCTGTGTCCAATGGGATTTTCCTTGGTGCAGATAGATGAACTGGTCTCGAGTCTTTCAAATCTAAGAAGGCTATTTTCAGCTCACGCATCAAATAATAAATGGTGTATCCACTATCGATATCCTTATGCCGGGTAATCCTGCGAAGATAGAGCAAAGGATGGCCGCGGCCGATGATGGTGCCTTGGTTACGAGGAGAAGTAATTGATAGTGTAATACCGGGATGTTCTTTGCATAAGGTTTAGGCGTGTTGCTGCTTAATTTATCCATTACAAGCACTTCGTTAGAAGATTGAAAGTGAATAGAAAGAAAATAAAAGGTGAGGGTTCGTGTTTTGAGTGAGGGACCGAGAGACGATGGGCTGAAGGAAAAAGATTAAAATATATATATATATAATAATAATAATAATAATAATAATAATAATAAATCGAAAATAGAAAATTGGAAAATTAGTTAGAGAAATTGGCCTTAATTTTTTTGGTTAGAGAAATTAGCATTGATCACGTTGCTGGATTGTAGTATTAAAATTAGTTTAGCTTTATTTAGATGGTGCACACATGATTTAAGATAATTCATGATTTTCTCTAGTTTAGATATTAAAAAATTAGTTTCTATTGAATTCAGCTTATGGGGTTGTTGTCCTAGGGTTTAATAACAAGGCTGTGTTATGTTCTTTAACTGACTCGTATCGGGTTACTTTATTGCGCTCCATTTTTTTACTCTTCCTTTCATTACTATCTTTGATTAAATTGATTGTGACTCTTTTATATGCTGTTTTAAGTCTTGATTTGCTTATTTTAGTTGAATTGTTATGTTACATTTTAGGACCATAATAAATACAGAAAAAAAAAAAACATTGCAATGACAAAACGGGAACCTTGCATTTTATGATTTGGTAAGAATGCGTGGACATCTTTTACCAAAAAAAAAGAATGCGTGGACATCTTAGATGACAAATAATCAAGTTTAGATATTGAAAGAACACTAGTTAGATAAATAGTGTAATCAACCCCCTACCCCATATCTCTACTTAGGTAGGAAGTGAGATGTACTCCCATACTTGGTTTTTAGCAAAATTCAATAGGTTAGTAGTGACTTCTAATATAGAATTCTTATATGGTTAATCGAATCAAATGAAAATTCCAAAGTTGTGTGAGGTAAGAACATAAAAGAATCCACGCCAATTGAGAATCGTTGGTCCACCTTTGACATTACCTTTGAACTCATCATCTACCCGATGCCCGTGTTGGGAGGGTTGCGACAAAGCAAAGCTCGGAAGTGGTAGTTGACAGTTTGATTGGTAATTTACCGCCAATTAATTGGACCTATTATAAAATATGAAAGTAGTTAATGATGGTAATATTATTATTTCGTTTAGTAACTTATCAATGACTAATTGCCAAGCAATTTTTTTTTTTTTTTCAGTTTGTTTCAAATTTAACGTTGAATGATTACTTTTAAGAGCAATGACACCATATGTATATGAACAAATAAGTTGTTATGTCATGTGATTGTGCCGTTATGTCATGTGATTGTGCCGAAAGACTCGCATACTCGACAAGAGTTAAGCATAATTGTTGACGTGGCTCCTCTCCTTAGATAAAATTGTCTCATCTCCATTTAGGTGTTGAGCGATAAGAAGAGAAAGATAATACCAACTAAGATAATCTTAGCCGTCAAATATGTCTTCGCTTACCAACTAGGATGATCTTAGTAGTCAAATACCAACTATGGACGTTAATGTGGATATTATGGTGGATATTATTGTGAAAAATTCTAAATAAGAACCTGAAATGGGGTAATTTTCTAAAAAGATGGCCCAAAGTAAATATTATTTCAAATAAAGACCCAAAATAGTCAAATCAACATCAAATAAGGACCTAACTCGCTGGTTGGCGAATACTTGATTTTTCCAACAGCCAGAACAAGACATTTTGGTCCAAAACACAGTATGTTGGAAATTAGACAAAAAAGAAAACTAAAAAAGCCACAAAAAAAGGGCACAGTAGTTGTTATTGTCTACAATATTTGAATTTTCCGACGGCATAACATGGTTACCATGATTGACACTGTGAAATTGTCATGTGCCAACCTAGGAAACACCGACACTTTTCGAGAGTTTTCATTTCATGTCGAACACTCTGAACACTCTTGGACATACTCTGACACTCGGTCAATATGTGTAGGAAAATCTGACACATGGTTGAGTCGAAATTTCGATATGCGTGTTTTCAACACTCAAGATCAATTTTAAAAATTTTCAATAAATTAGGAGTCAAAATGTATATATGTGAAAAAATGAAATAAAATAAATAAATGAGAAAAGAAGAAAAACCTTATTTTCTTTTCTCTTCTAACTCTCACTTCCCATAATACGTAAATCACCCCTAAAGTTTTTTTTTTCTCTTCTTGTCACGCCCCGATCTTCAGGCACGTACACATCCCTTACCTTTGGTCGATTTTAAAGTGCGATATCCCAGGACTACGTATCGCCGGCCTTTTCTTTTATTAAGTACATGCGGAAGCAGTTATAAATTCCCAGACAATAAAACAATGGGATAGAAAAGCAGGGCTATAATTTTCATATTGAAATTCACAACCATACTTTTATACAGAGCATAATTCAAAGAGCTTCACAAAACTATACATGACTTTCTAATTTCACTCTATTCACATCAAAACAGGATTCCCAAAAGAGAGTGGGACCTTAGTCCTCATTTGATTGTACTCCGAATCCCTTTTTGGATCATTTTCTTCTTCAAAAATCTTTCTCCTCCTCAGGTTTCACTTCAATGTTCTCCTTCTCCGATTCCTCCTCCTCGGGCTCACCTATGGCCTGAAATGTTGTCCCACAACCGGGATGAGACTACATCTCAGCGAGTTCTACCCCACTAAGACTCAATTAAGGAACCAGTATGTGACACCCTTCGACGGCCCCCGATCCAATTAGGGTCGCCACATCGCTTACCATTCACTTTCCTTATTAACAGATTACTCTGATACCATTTTTTTAGTTGCAGCGGGTCCATACAACCTGGGGGTTTACATTTTTTTTTTTGATAGGTCCCTTGCGCAATTCATATACGGAAGCACATCCAACAAACTCCCTTCCCTATATTCAGAAAACGATGCACACCTACTAAACATCTTATAAAAGTTAAAGCCGTACACTTTTATTTACATAAAGCAGATGGACATCTTTAGTCGGTACATCGAAATGCCATAGTTTCCTATACATGGCTATACTTCAAAAGATGACCGACATCTCCTCCAAACAGTCGTATACTTAAAGTCCATCGATCAGTGTTGGCGTCTAAAAGCTCCTTCCTGTGCTATCCTCCTCCTCACGGTCATATCCAATCACTCGATCTATCTACTAATCTGAAATGTTGGTCCCCAAAATGGGTGAGTACAACCACTTAGCAGGTAAAGGAATCCAATAACAACTCAATGCATCATACAAATCATACATGCATTGCAGGCGTTACTTACCTTAAAGTCATGCGCATACTATCATGCATCATCATATCATACATGTCATTTTCATCATGACATCATCATATTATACGTGTCATCATCATCATGACATCATCACATTACACATGTTATCATGCCATATCATATATCATTGTCATCATGCATATCATCATGCATATCACCATCATCATCATCATGCATATCATCATCATCATCATCATCATCATCGTCATCATCATGCATATCATCATGCATATCATCATCATCATCATGCATATCATCATGCATATCATCATGCATATCATCATCTTCATCATCATCATGCATATCATCATCATCATCATCATCATCATCATCATCATGCATATCATCATGCATATCATCATCATGCATGATTTAATTCCAATTTCATCTTGGACCGCCACATTTCTCATTCCCGGGATCAATGTTTGTGTCCCACATTCATCACTCGCGCCCAATCCTGGCATTGCGAGAACCATCCGAGCATGTATCCAAGATACAACCGGGCATCCGGCACCCCCACATTCCGGGCATCTCGTATCCCAACTGGCATCACGAGGCATCTGGGCATGTATCCAAGATACAACCAGGCATCCGGCATTTACACTCCCTAGCCGGGCATCTCGCATCCCAACTAGCATCGCGAGGCATTCCCTTCGGGCAAAAACCTCCGACAGGGCTTCCGGAATTATGTACCGACATACCACCAGGCCTCCCCTGGAATTACGTACCGTATACCACCGGGCATCCCGACACTCCCGGGGAAAACCTCTGGGCATGTATTCATAATACAACTAGGCATCCAAAGGGCATCGACTCATTCGAACCTTTGGGCATCCCGAAACTCCCGGGGAATAATCATCGGCCACAAACGGCTTCCTCATTCATCATTATCCATGGTCACCATTTTAGTTCTCAACTCATCATGGCACACAATATAATGACCAACAAGATCATATGCAGCACTCAATTCATACATGCATCTCAATTCATAGTCATGCATGCATCAATACATCATCATCCAATCCATACAAAATTCCAGCAAATACCACTTTCAGAAAATATTTAGATTAAAATATTCATGTGATTCTCAAAAATCATGAAATTAAGGCTAGTGGTAGACAAGTCAATAAGATAGCAATTTCATGAAAGATACATGCCCAATCGAATTCCACACAAGAATCATAATTCACACAAATACAACATGTAATTTCGGACATCAACAGAATGCACAATTTCCGAAATAATTCGATTAAAATATTCATATGGCCTCCAAAAATTATGAAATTTTACTGGATTATAGCCAAGACATTTTCGTACAACTTTCATGAAGAACTCCAAACCAGATTCTTTTTAGATTATTTTATACAACCTCACGAAGCTTCTGGACCCACTACCACATCGTCCAGTGCCTCCATCTCCGAAATATGAATTTTTAACCTACCTATTCTCTTTCGTTTTCTCTGAAATTTGGATATGTTATGTGTCAAGATATCCTTTACAAGTTTCATGAAGAGATCTAGGTTAAATAACCAGAATATGGTCACCATTTAGGTCCTTGAAGTCTCGGGTGTCTCGGAATACATCACCAGAATCATCGTCTCCAAAATCCAGCCGATTTACTAGGCTATACTTGTTCATTTATCTTCAAATTTGAGTATGTTATATTTTAATATGTCCCCTACAACGTTCATGAAGACATCGAAGTGAGATCTTCAACAAAAACCAACATGCAATCACGAATCCAGCGAGATGTCAGTGAAAACTTTCCAGATCTGGGGTCTCCGTAGGATAGGATTTTAACCCCTTAAATCTCCATCATTTTCCACGAAATTTCAGTATGTTGTAGTTCAAGATGTTGGCTACAACTCTCATGAAGATATCACAGCTAAAATCGAACTCTAAACATGCATGCAAGCTCTCACAACATTCTGACTCAAACAGTTCATACGAAAATATTCCAGATCTAGCATCTCCGTAGGATGAGATTTTGACCCATCAAATCTCCATAATTTTCCACGAAATTTTAGTATGTTATATTAAAAGATGTTAGCTACAACTTTCATGAAGAAATCGAAGCCAAAATCGGACTCTAAACACACATGCAAGCTCAAACAAGTTTCTGACTCCAAACAGTTCATGCGAAAGCATTGGTGCAAGAGTAGAAAGTGGATTCCCAACTTGCCTCTAGACCTCACGAACGGCGGCACACGGCGGACGGACGGCGAACTCCTCCTCTTCGGCCTCCCACTCTCCCGCATCTCACTCTCTCGGCTCACTCTCTTGGCCGAACAAGCCACTCTCTCTCTCTCCCTCTCTCTCTCTCTCTTTTGGATGCTTATATATTGCATGCCTTCTTCTCTTGCATGGGGGACACTTGTCCTTAAGAAGGAGACAAGTGTCTCCTTGGCCGAAGACACTTGGAAGCCATGCGGCTACCCCTCCATGCACCGACGGCCCAATGGGCTTCATGGGCCGGGCTTATGGCCCACTTTAGGCCCATCTCACTTGGGCCCTAGGTCCAAACTTAAATAGCCCAAGATAAGTCCATTTCACTTTTAATAATTTACCTTAAATCCCCATTTATATAAATACTAAATTACGATTTCATATGGCCATAAAACTTGAAATCATAAATCCATAAATTCCAATTTATAAAACACATGGCCAATTATAGGATTTTCTTTCCTATCAAATAATTATCCATTAAAAGCTTGGCCATAAATCTTATTGCAAATTATGGATTAAATGGCCATAAAATAACTTGATGGTACTTCCATCACCTATTCATAGACTTTAATGTAACTAGAGGTCGTTAAGAATTTTGGGATGCCACACAGTACACTACTCCATTGCTTAAGCACAGCACGAGTCAGAGGACTTACCTTGGCCTCAGTCTCAACCTGCAATTCAAGGTTATATACGAACGCTTCATAAATCATAACGAGCAATCAATCAAATCACGACAATTTGATCAAATCATTGATCAATCGAACTAGTCGATTACATGTCAGATATACCATTCTAGGTCATTGATTCCACACTATATAACCTTCCATCGGGCACTCGATCACAGAGCTACATCAATGCTCTCGGGCGTCAAGTTCGCCAAGGTGATTACATGTCAGATATACCATTCGATTACATGTCAGATATACCATTCTAGGTCATTGATTCCACACTATATAACCTTCCATCGAGCACTCGATCACAGAGCTACATCAATGCTCTCGGGCGTCAAGTTCGCCAAGGTGACTTATCCACTAGACAATTGCGTGCGTTCATTAAGGCACCGTTTTCGCCAGTGACATACTTAGTCACCGAACCACGCATGCCTACAACCATGTACTCAATAGATAATTGTGTGCGTTTTTTAAGGCGTCGTTTTCGCCAGTGATGTCCTCAATCACCGAACCACACATGCCTATGACAATGTGTTTAATAGACAAGTGTATGCATTCTTTAAGGCGCCATTTTCACCAGTGATGTCCTTAATCATCGAACTATACATGCCTATAACAATATGAGTACTAGACCGATACGTGCGTTCTTTAAGGCGCCGTTTTCGCCAGTAATATCCCAATCACCAAACCACGTAGGTCCACAATAATGTATGTACTAGACCGATACGTGTGTTCTTTAAGGCGCCGTTTTTACCAGTGACATCTCAAATCACCGAACCACGTAGGCCCATACACCGTGTTTGATTGGTTCAAGCCCAAAGTACTTCCGATTCACTCTCACCATTCTACTCACTTTACAACTTAACAAAGCATTATAAATGCTGAATTAACATACTTGGCTGACTACTAGTAAATCAATCAATCCCACTCAATTTCAAACAATTTAGGGTAAATCCCTAAAATATCACAATTTATTTAATTTCATGCAACGTAGAGCTCAATTAAATAAACGGACTACGCCACGACAATCAGCACGAGATTTCGGCTGTTGGCCATCTCAACCTTAATTTCCAAAAAATAAATAATTAATTAATTAATTTCGAAAATTAAATAATTACTATTAAAAATTCAATTTAGCTCAAAATAAAGCTCGATTAAATAAACGGATTTCACCACGGTCATCAGCATAATATTCCGGTCACTGGCCATCCAAATTGAATTTTCGGAAAATAAATAAATAATTAATTTAATTCCGAAAAATAATATTTAAATACCAAAAATTCTACTTAGGCCCGAATTGTCAAATTGAAGCCCAATAAAGGGTCGGAAAAATCCCGAGTTACCCTCAATAAATAGTAGACCATGCCTACTTGCTAAATACACATTCAATTTGTCTAATTTGCATCACAATTAACTAATAAACAGTAATCTAACCACCTAAACCTAATTAAATAAAACTAAACAACCATTAAGTATAATTAGCCCACTAAGCAAGGATTAGTGAGATTACTCATCGGAATCGCGCGCAAATCGGATCAATCCTATGGGGACGACGCAAGGAACGATAAATTCCAAAGCGGGTCTCGGGTTCGGAGCCCGGAAACGGCCTAAAACCACCCACGAGTGTGTTGGAAACCCACTCGGTGGGTTGCTAGTTTGGCTGCAAAACAGAGAGGAAGTGAGTTGGTTGGGGGCGGCAAGGGGTCAGGAAGGTAGGTGGCGGCAAGGGGTCAGGAAGGTAGGTGGCAGCTTGGTGAGGCTGAGCGGTGGCCCACAGTGGCCGGAGGTGGTCGGATCGTGGCCTGAGGTGGTTGAATCGAGCTGGACAGAGGGCGGCACGGGAGCTGGACGGCGCACGACAGGGACGGCAGATGCGGGTGTGAGGTGGTGGAGTACGCGGCGTCGCGCGGGCAGCGGTGCGGGCGACGACAGTGGCTGGCTGCTGTCTTCGTGCGCCTGCAACTTCCGCTCGTGCTTTTGTTTTCTGCCTTCTGTTTTTCACGAACAAGACAGGAAGAAGGAGAAAGGTTCGGTCACGTGGGGGAGTGGGGGAGAAGAGAGAGGAGAGAGAAGAAGAGATAATGGTTGAAAAGTCAAATGGGGAAGAGAATGCAAAGTAGAAAACGGCAAGGAAAAAAGGAGAGAGAGTCGGCATGAGGAGGGGGTGTCCGCACGAAGGAAAAAGGAGGGAAGAGAGAAAAGAGAGAGAAAAGGGAGAAAAATAAATAGAAAAAAAGGAAATAGTACAAGAATAAGAAATTTACCTTATTCTTAAAATTACTATTATTTTCCATTTCTCTTTCCCTTTTTATATTCCTCCGGTCTTCGATTTTTCTTCGATAATTTCTTTCTCGAAATTTCGGACTCGTCAATAAATTGACGAACGATGAGACAAGGTCCTAAAAAGAATTATGACACGCTTAAAATTCGATTCCCGAAATCGAGTTCAATTTCGTTGTTAAAAATCGAGCAGACGTGATTTTAGCCCAATCTAACTAATTAGGTAGCTTTTAGGGATTTTACTGTGGATACATCCCTTAACGACTTCACCCAATATGTTAGTTAACTTGTGAGTGATCAGCTTAGAGAAAAAGGACCATAGGCACGTTGACGAAATGCCCATTTCACTTTATCGAAGCAGGGTCGAATTTCAGGATGTCACACTTCTCTTCCGACACGTCTGACACACAAGTCCAAGATGTGAATTGCTTGTTTTTTCCCCCAAGTTTTATGGATTATTAGAATGGAGTTGAATTTATCAAATTGAAACAATGGATGATATTAATAAATGGTGGATTAATGCTTTTAGTGTAAATTCATTCTAGACTTTTTATTATTATTTATTTATTTGTGAATTTGAATCAAATTAATTTGATTGAAATAATCATAAAAATAATAATATATCATGTATAGATAAAAATATATATTTAATATACAACGTGTCGAAATTCTCTATTTTATAAGAAATGATGTGTCGGCGTGACGTATCGTATCACGTGTCAGTGTTGATACTATTTAGGTGCCAACCAGCTATCGCACCATGTCGCTTAGGTTTTCCCACCACCTCATCGTCACAAGCCCAAGTGTAGCCTTGAGCATTGAGCAAAGCCCCTTGCCTTTATCCTTTGTCTCTATGGGTTGCAACACGGATCTGGGCTCGGGATGTCGGATTGAACGTCGCTAATCCCAATCACCAATCCCAGATTCGGCTTTGTCGACCATAGAGATCTCAAATTTGTTGTCCTCCGAAGGTTGCTATTGTAAGCCCAGACGCAGCCTCGAGCGTCGCACGAAGCCGCTCCACCCTCCATCTCTACGAGTTTGGACTCGAGACGTCGCACCCGACGTTACACATCATAGATTTGCCATCCCCGGCCTTGGAGATCCCAGATCTTGTGTACCCCCAAGGCCGGTCACCTCCACGGCATCTAGGAGAGAGACAAACAGAGTGGTGATAATTGATAGAGACTCTTTCTTTTTTTCTTTTGTTTTTTCATTTTTTTCTCTTTTCTTTTTAATCTCTATTTAGATTTTCATGTGAATAATAACACCCTATTTCGGCCACTGGAAAAATCGACTACTTGCCAGTCGGTGAGTCAAACCCTTATACGAGGCTGATCTAGTCACTCCAAATCCTTATTTGAAAAAATATTCATTTTGGGCCATCTTTCGAGAAAATAGCCCATTTCAAGTTCTTATTTGGAATTTACCTTTATTATTGTCCGTTTGATGACGTTAGTGTCTGTTTTAGCATTTTCCATCCCTTATCTTAAATGGAGGTTTCAAATTGACCCATATGTGAAAATTTGAGATAGAGATCAACAATAAAATTTGGATACTCAATTGTAAAATGGGCTAAAATTCAAATATATAGCATATAACCACCTTAATTTTACTAACACATAAAACAGTTCCGGTTTTTAGTGCACCCAACTGTATAATTTTGCCATTTATTTAGAGTTCGCTTGTAGGTATTTGGATGACGGAAAATAATTGATTTCTTGAAAGTGTTTTTCATAAGCTAAAACAACAAGTTTAGATTGGAGGAAAACTATTTTTTTCTGAAAAAAAAAACAAAAGAAATTGCTTTTCTTAAATGATAAGTATCCATGAAAAAAGGAAAGCGTATAGGTATAAAAAAAAAAAATGGACTAGGCATATGAGGTAGCCTAATACCTTAAAAACACTCCAACTTTACCTTTTGTCCTAATTTTACCTTTTGTCTCACAAAATAGACTCGACATATAAGGTGGCCTAGTATGAGGTGAGATTTGCCTAACTCTCCATGGCGAAATTAAGCGGTGGTAACAAATTCACGAGCAACTATTTTAGTGCCATAAGTTGTAAATAATAATCGTTTGAGTGCCAAGTTTTTTTAAAGAGATTATTTAAGTGTCTATCATGATTAAAAAGTGATCACTCGTGCTACACAAGTTTTAAAATAAGAATATGTTAGTTTCAAATATGTTCTATTTGGCTTACACCAGTTGTGGTGCATCTAATTGCACCGGTTGGATTGTAGGTGCATCTTGTTCTTGCACCAACCCATACAAGTGTTGATGCAACAAGATGTACCAACACCCAAAATTGTGCCAAAGCTGTGTTGGTGCATCTTGTTCTTGCACCAGCACTTGCATGTGCTAGTGCAAGAAGATGTAACACCCATAACTATACCAAGACGTGCTGGTGCATTTTATTATTGCACCAGTACATACAACCAGTATCCACAAATTCACTAGCACCCACAACTTCAATCAATAACAATATATGAACCCATCACTTCCAAAAATAACATCAGCCTCATAACAATGTTGCACCAACAGCAAAAAATTTATATAGCATAACAACCCCATTTGGATCACCACCCGAAACCAAGACAAAACATTGTTGCTATTGACATCGATTGATTCTTTACCAAAAAAAATATATATATATATATATATATATACATGTCTCATTTCACTCCCCAATCACTCAAGGTTCCCTCCCACAAATATGTCAAAGCCAACACATACAAATGACAGCAACCCCCATCAGTGAAGATACAATGTCTAGCACCCTCCTAGAAAGAAAAAAAAAAAAGATACCATGTCCAGCATCCTCTTATTAGTCAATATGCATAATACCCTATCTTTTCGAAGTTTTGAATTGATTCATAATTCAAGCACTCTTTCAAACTGGACATACAGGTTCTTTAACTGGCCCTTCTGGTCACCTTGTTCTTAGCAGTAGCTATTTTTTTCTAGCACGTGTCATGTGTTGGGATCTCTCTGTAGAATCACTATTACTCCCATTATCAGTCAGTTAGATGGAACTAGGGCTCAGTTCTTTGTTGGTGACTATTTTCGAGCTATACCCGCTATCTTCTTCTTTGGAGCATTCTTCTTTGGCTGCGTCCTTAACTCTTGAGTTGGCCCATCTTAAGAGATAAGCACTTCCAAACTTCTCCTAGGCTACAAGAACATAACTATATTATCAACCAAATGAACTGAAATACACAATTAAATACATGAATCCTACAAATCTTCCATTCAAAATAATCATTCTAGTATGTTCATCTGTGTAAATTTCATAATCATATTACCTTAATATTTTTCCAAGAGCTCGTTCGCTATGGTACATCACTTTCAACAACCTCTGAGGGAGCAACTTATGGGGGAGCAACTTGTGCAACTTGTGCAGTTGGTCATCTTCTCACTTGAAAAACACATAATAAAATTAAATTTCAGCCCAAAAAGACAAACATAACAATATTCAACTTACTGGATATTTTTTTTCTTGTTTGTTCAACAGTTGACTTAGTTATTGTTGTTGCTGTCCCGCTTGTATCAATCCTTATCCCTGCACTTGGGCCTACAATAGGGCCTTTTACTGGCCCTTCAATAGACCTTGCAACAAGATTACATTGTATCAAGACTATGGTCTACTAGCACAAATAATTAAACATCTATTCATTTTCATGGTGGAAACAAATGGAAAAAACTTTCAAAATTAATAAGAGGTGCATGACTAAGGAAAAGGACAAGAAAAAGTTAGTGCATGGTCAACCACCAATCTCTATCGAATATGAAATGAAAAGTTGCTAAGGCAAAGAGGATACTCACCTTACAATAGGGCCTTCTGTCCTCCCTTTAGTAAGCCGAACAATAAGCTCTTTAGTAGGCCTTATTCCTGACTCTAAATCAACCTTTACAGCAAATTCTTGTTGTTCATGTTGTTTTTTCAACTCACAACCTTTCTTATTGTGCTTTTTCCTATGGCAATAGGAGCAATTTATCTTTACCCCAATCCTACTCTTCCTCTGACTTGATGTCTCTTTATCTTGTATTCTTTGCCTCCTTTTTGGATTTCCTATTTGCTTCTTTAGTGGCAAAGGTAGGGGACCTTAATGATTTGTTGGCCCCCAAAATTTACTACTTCTGATAGGCTGCATCATGAATTAGTACGAAGCAAGATATGAGCTTTTTTTGTACCAATTATCTAGGTAATCCTTTGCGTTTCGTTACTTTATCTGAATGGCACAAATGGCATGGGCACAAGGAATTCCATCTAGTTGCCAAGCTCAACATGGACACTTTCTCCTATCTAGGTTGATAACATACTTATCATAATTTTCAATGATCTCATATCCATTCTCTCCATTCCAAATTGAATGGCAAAATCTAGTAGCAGCAGCAATGTTCACATCTAATCTCTTCATAATCTTAGGACCACATTCTCTAGTCTACTTTGTAGCCTCATATTTTTGTCTATGCAGTCTAGTCATGACCATAAGTCAAGTATCATCAAGCATGTTGATGATTGATTTGCATCTGGCCTCTAAAATTTTGCCATTGAAAGCTTCCCTGAGGTTGTTGTTAATGATATTGCATTTGAATTCTCCGCTGAAAAAGGCCTGACACCAGTGCTTAGCTTCTGTTTGGAATATTGCATCAAAACCTTCCTTCATCATATGCAACAACCCCTGTTTAGCTAATATGAAATTAGCCATGTTGGTACTTTTTATTATCTACCAAAACTGCTTCTGCAATTTATCTCCTTTGAAGTTATTTGCCCAAGTTGTGTATATGTGCCTCGTGCACATTTTATGCTCGGCATATGACATCAACTCAGCGAATGTAAGAACAAGTCCCTACAAAAATTTAAACCAACAAATACAAGTTAGAAAAAATATACAAGTAATTAATATTAAAAGTGAATTAATTGACAATGGTATTATCTTATATTGGTCGCTCATGAATGCTCATTCTTCCCCATTAATTATCTGAAGGTCAGCCATTAAATTTTTGGGGAACCGGGATCAAGTATTATTGTTCTCTACCTTCAGCACTACACAAGCTATTGGAAACATTTCTTAGATTGCGCTCGGGACTGGAAAGTGATGGAGTTCATGCAATTGAATTAGAACAACATGACGGTGGAGCGGTATGAGGAAGATTTGCCGAACTCTCCAGGTTTACCCTTGCATTGGTGGAAGATCGGGAAGACAAGACTAAGAGGTTCTTAAATGGATTAAGATCAAATATTAAAGGATAGTTGGTGCCTTTGAACCTGAAAGATTATAATGAACTATATGAACGGGCGCAACTAGTGGAACGAGACTTGATGTCAAGGGGACAAATATCGACATATCAAGTAAGGTTTGCTTATAGTCATTGTTCTGCAAAGATATTGGTGAACCTTTACTCGACTCTTCTACTATCAGCATCATTTCATTGTGGTGAGATGAGTTCTATGTTAGTAACTCGGTTGTGACTTGTTTGTAAGTTGTAGAGTTCTCATGGGTGCTGAATTTTACATGGTCCAATTTATATGAGTTGGGGGAGTATAATTTGGGTCATAAAGGGGAATGTAATTTGGGTCATCCTTAGGTTAGAGCTGCACTAACAATGAATTTGGCAAATAATATGTTTAGGGAAATTAAAATTCGTTTAGATTTGATTCAGCCCGCATTGAAGACCAGCTCTCTCGACCAAGAAGATCGGCCCGCATTCAAGCTCGACGAAATTGAGAAGCCGTAACAATATCTTGAGTCCATTCCGGAAGCTTGAAAGACACCTTGGGAGCTCGCATGACGCTTTTACTAGCTTATAGTTTCCATGCTCTTTACTATTTCTCCTATTTTCAATGCTTTGTTTTTATTTCTCCTAGTTTCAATGTTGTCTTTATTTTTTCTAGTTTCAACGCTTTGTCTTTATTTATTTGACGATATAAGCCATCCAATCCCTTGTACAAGACAGACGACCTTTGATGAATGAAAAACTTTGCTTGAAGCAAGTAACATGAACCTTGTAGAGTTCATACCCTTGAAAACCTAGAAGAGTTTTCACTCCGTCCTTGAAGAGTCGGAGCTTTTCGAAACCTGCATCCTTGAAGAGTTGCAGTCATCGATCTAGAAGAATCGGTGCCCTCTCAACTTCCTTGGAGGCCTAGAAGAGCAACCAATGGAGTTTCTATCTTTTCCTATTCTGTTCGTTATTTCCAACCCAATTTCGACCATCCTACAGTGCTTTTTTCAGAAAACCCAAAACATAGAAATTGTAGATCCAGAAGTCTTTGTTCATTTGACTTAGGAATCAGGTCGATCTGATCTGTATCGACAAAGATACGACTGTTCTCTTGAGCTCGCGCAGTGTTGCAATTCCTGTTCGTCCTGTTTCCCGTGTGCAAGTCACTCTCCCGATCCTATTGCTTGAGAAAGCCTACCCTAGGCTTGCATCATTTGGTATCAGAGCTTTGGAGGAGAGGACAATGCCTCCAAGACAAGCTAGGCGTCGTGGCGGCAGAACCGTTCCCCTCAATGAATTGTGCACACTCGCTGAGAATATGCAACAACAAATTGACGAATTGACGTAAGAAGTTCATCGTTTGAGGGCTGAAGCAAATAATTCTCCACCCCATTCCGGGACTGAAGATTCCCATGGTGACTCTTCCTCTTCGGAGAGTGTTCAATCTATTCACGGTTGGAGGCATGTTCGACATCATTTACAACATATTCGTGAGCCAGATTGGGAAAAGGAAGTCAAGAAAGATGTTCCAGAATTTACAGGTAATGAGTCTCCTGATGAAATTGTTGATTGGCTAACACTTGTGAATGAGGTGTTTGAGCATCGAAATGTTCCGGAGAATCGTCGCGTTGGGATCATTGCTATGCGATTCCGAGGCAAGGCGATTGCTTGGTGGAGACGTGAAAAACAAACTCGCCAAACCATTGGCAAAGCACCAATCACTTTGTGGAGAAAGATGGAGGGCAAGATTCAAAAATATTTTCTTCCCAAAGGATATAAGAGAGAGCTCTACCAATGGTACCAACTAAAACAAGGTACACGAACGGTGGACCAATACACCAATGAATTCAATGAGTTGGTGATTCGTAACAATATCCAGGACCCGGAGGATGTGCTTGTGAACAAATACTTGAACGGTCTTCAATTTTACATTCAAGACGCCTTGGAAGTCCTCGACATTTGGGACTTAGGAGATGCACACCAACGAGCACTCAAAATGGAGCGCTCTCATTCTCGGAGACAACAATCAACTACCATGATAAGTGGGACCACTAGCAATGCTAAAGTTGCTGAGGCTACAACGCAATCTGCTAGTAAGTCTTCTACTCAGCCCTATGTTTCGAAGCAACTTGCTACATCCGAAATACATTGCTATTCTTGTGGGGAGTTGGGTCATCGTGCTAGCAATTGTCGAATCAATAAGAATCAACTAGTCGGTAAAGCCTTCTTGGTGGATAATGATTCCGATGAGAATGCTGAGGATCCACTTGAAGAGGAGTTGAACAATGATGAAGAAGCTGCGAATGATGAACAAATAGTGCATGCTGACACTAGCGAACTTCTTATGGTGAGGAAAATTTTTCTTACTCCTCGAGACGACACTGGAGATAGGTGGCTGCGTACCAATATTTTTCATTCTGCTTGCACAGTCATGGGAAAGGTGTGTCAATTAATTATTGACTCTGGTTGTTGTGAGAATATAATTTCTGAAGTAGCGGCAAACAAGCTGAAGTTGGAATTAAAAATGCACCCTACGCCTTATAAAATGTTGTGGTTAAAGATAGGCGCTGAGGTAACTGTTTCAAAATGATGTCTTGTTAATCTGTCCATTGGTTCTATTTATAGTGACAAGATACGGTGTGATGTTCTGCCGATGGATGCTAGTCACATTATTCTTGGTCGACCATGGCAATTCGATAGGAGGACTCTGCATGATGGTTATCGAAATACATATTCTTTTGAATTTGGAGGCAAGAAGGTTACGTTGGCACCTAGTAGGGTGGGAGATTCTTCTTATGATGATGGCGAGAATTCGAGGATGAATTCTTTTAAAGATGGGGAGGATGATGCAGCTCGCATTGAAGACCAGCTCTCTCGACCAAGAAGATCGGCCTGCTTTCAAGCTTGACAAAACCAGCCGTAACGATATCTTGAGTCCATTCCGGAACCTTGAAAGACACCTTGGGAGCTCGCATGACGCTTTTACTAGCTTATAGTTTCCATGCTCTTTACTATTTCTCCCATTTTCAATGCTTTGTTTTTATTTCTCCTAGTTTCAACGCTGTCTTTATTTCTCCTAGTTTCAATGCTTTGTCTTTATTTCTTTGACGATATAAGCCATCCAATCCCTTGTACAAGACATACGGCTTTTGATGAATGAAAAACTTTGCTTGAAGCAAGTAACATGAACCTTGTAGAGTTCATACCCTTGAAAACCTAGAAGAGTTTTCACTCCGTCCTTGAAGAGTCGGAGAAACCTGCATCCTTGAAGAGTTGCAGTCATCAATCTAGAAGAATCGGTGCCCTCTCAACTTCCTTGGAGGCCTAGAAGAGCAACCAACGGAGTTTCTATCTTTTCCTATTCTGTTCGTTATTTCCAACCCAATTTTGACCATCCTACAGTGCTTTTTTCAGAAAACCCAAAACATAGAAATTGTAGATCCAGAAGTCTTTGTTCATTTGGCTTTGGAATCAGGTCGATCCAATCTGTATCGACAAAGATACGACTGTTCTCTTGAGCTCGCGCAGTGTTGAAATTCCTGTTCGTCCTGTTTCCCGTGTGCAAGTCACTCTCCTGATCCTACTGCTTGAGAAAGCCTACCCTAGGCTTGCATCAAGATTAAACCTTTGAACTTGTAGTAAATTTCATTTGAGGTCATCCATGGTTACTAAGAATCAACTCGGCCTCCTTTTACTCGTGGGCTAAAGTGAAAGGCATTTGACTTGCCTGCTTCCTCTATTGTTTTCATGGGCTGTATTGGCTTTTCATATTTGGAGGCTTCTACTCCATTGACTAAGTTTTTTTTATATTTTTGGGTGATTATGCAAGGTGCTCTTCAATTTACTTCTTTCTTCTGGTAAGATTACTTTCTCGGATTCCTGACATGCTTGTTATTCTTTTTAGATAATGAAGTCCATTATCAAAAGGAACTGCAAACTTGCCATCTTGGTACGTTTCTGAGATGAAACTTGCTTTTTGTGATTCTAGCCTACACCATGTTTCATGTTGTCCATTCTTCCATTGTCGGTTTTTCCAGGACAAGTAATGACAATGTTGGACGTACTCTGGATGTTGTTCCTTCGCCATTAAGTGCTGAAATGTTTGCCGGTTCAGTTGCTCTGGTCAAAGCAAGTTCTGAGAAAGTTAAAACTACACCAGTGGGAGAATACCTGACTGCAGCATTGAATGACTTCGATCCGGATCAGTATGACAGTCTTGCTGCCATTTCTGATGTAGCAAACAAAACTCTTGATGTTGGCATGCTTACTTAATGATATTCATGCGCATTTGAAAAATAATGAGGGGTGTTCATTAAGTGGAAAAGAAAAACATTCTGATGAATGTTTCATCACTGGTTTGTCATTCAACATGTACAAAGTTTTATCTTTTTGTGGGTAGTAGTTTCATGATCGAATCGCTATCAATCAGTGTGCTTTGTCTTTGGTAACGAACAATAGTGATTGGCGATAGTTTGTTACTTTGTCTTGTAATTTTTATCTCAAAATTGTTCATTTGCACTTCTTATTGAGTGTGTTTCATTCATTTTGTGAAAGACCAAAAGGCAGTTTTTGGTTTTTACTTCTAAACAGTTCGTTTTCGTAATTTTTAAATGATTCTACACGACTTCTAATGAATCTACATGCTACTTTTATGTCTTTAAACATTTGACATGTTCAATGTCAAAGAAAACTCAATGTTCAAGTGCTAAAAAAGAAGCGTGAGCAAAAAGCTAAAAAGAAGTAATTGCAAGTACAATATATTTCATGAATATACAATTTCTGGTCTCCACGAAATTGGGCCTGAATGATAAACTTTTTTGAACTATTTTAGAAAGAATTACAGCATGCTGGTGAATGGATGTTTAAAAAATTGAAAGATACTGCGGTCGTTTATGACATTTTATTCGTCTAATTTAGTATTTACTCCATTTTGCGTAATTTCGTTATTTCTGTTGATAATGGTGAACCTCTTAAAATATATCATAGTTAATTGCCAATATTATGGTAGTGCAGGTTTTGGCTGCTATCATCAAGGCAGGTGCTTCCAGAGAGCATGAGATTCTTGGCGGAAATTAGAGATGCTGCTTTTACGTTTATTCGTAAAATGGAACCGAAGAGAGTTATGGATACCATGCTCACCTCACGTGTCAGGATATTGTATATTCGGTCTTTGCTTGCTAGATCACCAGAGCTGCAGCCCATCAAGGTAACAATTTCGGATATCTCCTTTAGGCTTCAATTTCTACTGTCAGCATTTAAAAATATGCATGTTATGGCTATACAGGTAGATTATTCGCTGGAGAAGTATGCCGTGCTATATGTTAGATAAATAGTACGACTGCATGGTGTCCCTGCAACTATAACATCAGATCGAGACCCACGATTCACATCAAATTTCTGGAGGAGCCTCCAAGTTGCTTTAGGGACCACGCTCTAGTAAAGTACTGCCTTTCACCCAAAGACTCCTGACCAACAATGACCAATAATCTTTACATGTTCTTGTTTTTTACATTGATAGACTTATGACACAATTTTTCTTTTGATACAGTGCTATAGTAGTGAACAGTAGCTGTTACACTACTGCTACAGTAGTGATTAGTGACTACTACTATATTGCAATGGCCAATTATACAAGCACACTTTTTACAACATAGAATCAATAAAGACTAATAATTTAGCTTCATGTGTGATCTTCAATTAAATCCTAGGGCATGGAGCCACTTGTCTTCATCAGAGCTGTTAGAATTATATCCAATTTTCTCAAATTGGTACGTTTGATGAGTCAATATACTTTCAGTTCTTTAAGTTGGCTATGTTCTATGGATTCTAGATGCTGATGAGAGCTTGCTAAGATGTTAGTGGAACCACTAAAAGTGCTTTTCTCAGGATTATCTCCATATTGTTACCTGTGTCATTTGATGAGCTTATCCACTCCTTCATTTTCTTGAGTTAATTTCTGCTTTTAATCTAGACAACTTTTGTCTTTTTGAAGACTAATGAGGACTTGTCGAACCATCAGTGAAGCTTGAAGAAAATAGGTTTAAGGGGTCCCCGTTGGTAGTCCTATATGACGAGTGAGCTTCGCTGGGCAAGGTGGTGTGTTTCAATTTGCTCTTCCAAAGAATCTCGGGCCTCAAGGACCCTTGTGCCAACTCTGCGGTCCCAAAAGCGTTGAACAAATTTAACATTTTTAAAGTCCCTTAGCTTAATGATTTTTTTCCTCCAACTTTACCCTCGCTTATACTTTTGTATACTTATTTTGCTCTCATCCTATTGTTCATCATCTCTCTTTGAACCAAACACACTCATCACCACCCCAATTTTGGTCGATGCAAACCCAAAGTTGATGGTCATCAAGGGTCGACTATTGCAAGTCTATGGAGCGAGATCTAGAGAGTCAAAGGTTGCACGAGGCTCACCTACCCTCAACCTATAATCTTTTACACTTCTTTTCATTAAGCATTTCTCAAGTTATTTCACATTTAATCAATTCAAAAACTTGGGTAATAAATGCTCTATCCAAATTTATGCAATAAGGCCAAATACCTCCGATCTCTACCTTAGGTGCCAAAGAAGAACGAGAAGAAGCCCGAAAAAAAAAAGAAGCAAAAAGGAACATAGCCTCTGATATGATGAACGGAATAGAACCATATCAAGGTCCTAATTGTACGACTTTGGTATGATGTCCTTCCAACGTGCATTCGCATAGAACATCACGCCACCATATGAACATGTATAGCTCCATATCTCTTTTTTCATTTTTATAAATATGATGCCATGCTATGCATTTCATAACTAATAGTGGATATTTCGACCAAAGAAAAAAAAAACTAATCTATCACTATCTAAAGACAAAAAAGGAACTTACAAATTCAAAGAAAAGATGAGCAGCACTCATGTTTAATTGTAATACCAACAATAAAAGCTACTTCGAGCTGACAAACTCAACAGCAAGGCTCAATTTCCCAAACAACATAGTTTTCACAGTTGGAGAGACCTACGAAGCATCGTTATTGACACGAAATAATCACTGGTCCATTGTGGACTCTCCATTAAAGGATGGGCATATGCTCTTTTTCCAATGATATATTAAGGAAGAAAAGCTAACAATTTCGACTTTCCACCCTCAGACTAATAGAAACAAAATCACTATTATCCTCAAGAATCTGGACTGAATTAGAGATCGGCTGCCTACGAGCATTTTGGTGAAACCTCTCGTTCCACGGATAATGCACATTGCTGACGACACACAAGATGGCCGCATGGAACAAAAGTGGATCTCCCCCTCCTCATTAGACAAATTACAAGTAAATGTCCAGCTGGTACATCTCCCAATCATCCACTGTGTTCTTGTGTTGGGCCGGTAGACTGCAGCATGGCTCTGCTGCTGCTGCTCTTGCTCATCCCATCTGCACTGCCTCCACTTTTTCCATCTGTTTCATTTTATGAGGAAAGACGATTCAGCATAAGCCCAGTAAAGTCAAAGATTATAATGTCTTGAATTCAACAGGATACATAATATGGTTACAATTTTAGCAAATCCAAGGATACCAATCGACACCTTTCCAAGATAAATACTAATCCAGAAGAGTATCTTTGTCCGGCAAGCAAGATCAATGACCATTTTATCTTTTGTCATCTCCGTACTGGAAAATGTCATATCAGTCGATTCGATAATAGACGAGTATTGTCAAAAAAAGGGCTGTAAGTAGTAGACCCTAAAGCATAATCATGTCAACTATCTTAGAATGAAGTATGAGATGGTTGATTCTTAACAACTTGAGTCACGTGAAGCAGACTGTTTGTTTACAGATCATCACATAGACAAATGACAAGCATCAAAGGGAGAGGAGCCACAATATCTTTTGACAGGTAGGGGACAAATACTAAAATAATAGGAGGTTGTGCAGATCATCCAAAAATTCATGAAATCACACAACAGGGGAACTCTTTGTGTCATGCGAAATGCAAAAACAGACTTCCTAACAGGCAATTCACTACATATTCACATCCTGCTATAAACCATGATCAAGATTAGAGTGGATAAATTTGTACACATGTCGATTTATAGTAAAAGAAAATAGTGTACATGGGCAATAAGTCCACAAATGGAAAAAGAATCTCCTCAAGCAAGCATCAAGACTAATCCAATGTCCATCCATCACCATTAAAATGTAGAAGAGAGGAAAACTCACAGAAAATAAGGAAAATCTTGGCATGAACTGATCTCTGGAATTCATTTTCAAAAAGCAAAGGTCAACAGCATGGACACGGTTTCCTAATGAAAGAATTTTCTTCCCTCATCAAGCAGTCCAACCTTCAAAAATAGAGGAACAAGAGCATCAAATCAGATACTTGTATCAAAGTAAATGCCTCATTACAAAATTAAAGGAACCGCAAGGTCTAGAAGCATTAATCGGCTGCAGTTAGTGACATAATGAGGTAAGAGGTAGATGATGCCTTGAACCATCCATGTTCACAACGACATAATCCACTGCTGGCCACTGACTGCTATCAATGACTACAAAAGGAACCTACAGTCATACTAACAGATGTAAGCAAGTCCGACAACTAAAGCGTAAGCTAATAATTGACTGCCCTCTTCTGACACATCAAATCAAAGTTTCTTGTCATGCATAGTTATGACCATCAAGATTTGGAAAAAGCGTTACAGAAAGTAATTTATAAAGACAATCTCAATAAGATGATCGTATAAAAACTTTTCTTGAGGAACGTTCAGTTCTGTCAGCCAACAAAAGAGGAATCTTTGAGTTCAGAAATCTCAAATTTCCAACACACAATGTGAGTAAAGAAGAATAATAATTGAATTCTCAAGACTGAAAAGCGAAGCCTTTTGAAGTTGTCTCAAATCTCTCAATTTCTTTAGATTCGCCATCTCTACTTCTATCTATATGTGAGGAAAGCAGTAGACTCCTTTCTACCATGATAGAACACATCAACCTTAACCTGCTATCAAGAAACTCAGTTCTTCTGAAAGAATGGAACTCTCCCAGACTTTTAATTTGGATAAAGTACAGACTCTATCATGCACCACTCGGTGTTCAGGATACGAACACCATGTGATGTCCCATGGCAACACCAATTTTGACATGTCCTAGACATTTTTAGTGTCAAAGGCAAAAATAAACTGTGATATTACATCTTAAAACCAGAAGGAGGCACATGGTTCCTAGCTAAAGACAAACATTATGTAATGTAATCCCACTCAAAGAACGAGCAACATAAGCTTTAACAGCAGCTTTCCAGTGACATATAGCTTAAAAATAAGAACCAACTTCTGGAACAAATCTACTTACCATTCTTAGTGATGGGGATTTTTGTTCCTGCGAGGAACTGATAAGATAGCCCCTAGATCTGAAGTCCATCCGAAAAATCCCTTTGACTCATTGTATATGCACTTCATAATGAAAATAGAAGATCAAGCTTGACTGAGGTAAACAGGAACGAATCCATTTCAGAAAAGCCATGATTGACAAAAGTAATTATAACTTCTAATGCATGAACTGCAATTTGCTCCATTACGCAGATTTCACAAAATTAAGAGCAACCAACCTGTCCGATCATTGATGTTATAGTTTTCCAAAGAAAGAAGAAGTACAAAAGAGAAAGACGGAAGTGGCGCATCTATCCTACTGCAACGAGTTACTCTGTTAGACTTCTTCTTTTTATATTTCCTCCTTCCATCAAGACCAAAATTACACTAGGTACACTATGACAAAACACATTGCACCCACATAAGAAGGAATTCATGCGCTAAACCAACAGTATTTGCTACAAGCTAGAAAACTCTTGACTTTCAGGTTTACTTCACATCACAAAAGAAGAATTGAAGTAACACAACTGTACCAGCAAATGCACTTATACCAGATGACGTAGCTAAGTCACGAAAGCAGCAGCCTGCCTACGGATCATAAAATCCTCCATTGTCTCGACAGCCATTTATATTGAGACCAACCATTCAAAAAAGCAGTAGTAACGAGACTAATTACACCAAATTCATGAGGGCTCCTCGATACTTTAACAATCAAATTCGTTGGCAATACAAGACATGACTTGCTTACACTGACGCAAAGCACACAGACATAACATCCGAACATGAGACATACATTTAGCCCATGTAAACACCAAGTGAACACATAATTATAGTAAGTCAATCATCACACGCAACAGAAAGTATATCAAATTACGTAGCATATTCAAGTAAAACCAATCCCTGGCATTGCGTGTACACACACTTACAGTTTTGAGTCCTTTGTACAATCACCGCCCCATTGCGGAGAGCAGAGGAGCTGGAGTGAACTTGACGATTGTGCGAGACAGCCGCGTTAGCAAGGGTCAAGCCGAGGATGGCGCCGTTGAATAGGAGTTAAGGCGGTGTGGTGGCGTGGGGGCGGATGGAGTGGCTCTCGACGATGACGGTTCATAACTGCGAGATTGAAACCGATAATGGGGCTGATAGGCCGATCCTAGGCTAAGCCCAATTTCGGACAATTCTTCACGTTAGAAGAGTTGCGCCCTGTACGATAGCCATTTAAGCTATCGGCAGTTCATCTCGTTCATGTAAACCCAATGCAAAGAGTTTCTTCCTAATCTGGTGCAACTGATTTGCCGCTTCATTGATGCTCATCCGTATTCCTGGCACTTGGTACGAACAAGCAACTCCAGTGTTATACACCATAACCAAACATTCTTGAAATATGTTATCCCTTTCGGAAGACCAATTACGAAGACTATAGGTGCCTAAATGGCTCTCTCTTTCTTGAAGCAGAAAGCTGTCCGTGATTTCTAATACTCGTTCAGGCAAAGCTTGTGCAACAAAACGATGAAGAGTCAAATTGTCTCTGAATTTGTTATCGGTGGGACTCAAACCTGTGAATATCTCCAATAACAGAATGCCGAAACTATAGACATCTCCTTCTCTTGAAACTTTGCATCCCGTTGCATATTCTGCCAAACATTTTGATCACAGTCCAAGTCAAATTAAATCAAAGTGTAATGTGCGTAAGACTATAAGAGTTGTCATGAGAGAGAGAGAGAGAGAGAGAGAGAGAGAGAGAGAGAGAGAGAGAGAGAGAGAGAGAGAGAGAGAGAGAGAGAGAGAGAGAGAGAGAGAGAGAACCTGGTGGAGCATAACCCACTGTCCCTCTAAGACCCATTGAGCTCATCTGATTATCTACAGTATCAAGGGATGATTCATGAAGGAATTTCACCAATCCAAAGTCGCCAACATGTGCGACCATCTCATCATCTAAGAGGATATTGCTTGGCTTTAAATCACAATGAACAATGGGAATGTGACACTGGTGATGAAGATAATCTAGTGCAGAAGCAACATCGATTGCAATATTTATCCTCCATATGAAATTCAACTTTTTCGGAAGCATATTCCCATGAGATGATGATGCGTATGAGTGTAGCCACTGTTCCAAGCTTCCATTGTCCATGAATTCGTAGACTAGGGCCTTAAAATCATTTCCTTGGTAATCACTACTAGAGCAAACTGTAAGTATCTTCAAAAGATTTCGATGTTTGATGTTCTTTAATGCCTCACACTCAACTATAAAGCTATTGAGAGCACCATGACGGACTAAATGAAGCACCTTCACGGCAACAACCGTTCCATTGTCCTTGAGTATCCCCCTATAAACAGAACCAAAGCCTCCAACACCAATCAAATTTGCCGAAGAAAAACCTTCAGTTGCTTTTAAGAGTGTCCCGTAAGATACATTCAAATGTGAATCATCCATTGAACTTGAAACTAGTTCATTTAGATTCTTCTTCACCCAACAAAGATATATAAAAGCTGCAATAAGAGCCATTCCAACAACTCCAGAAATGATAGAAGCCACAACTATCACTATATTGATCTTTTTGCTTTTGTGGCTTTTGGAAATGCAGTTGGGGAGATGAAATTCCGGCAATCCGCCGCAGAGCTCATTGTTCCCAACAATGGAAGTACTAGTAGCATCCTTAAAGACTCCTTCACACGGTAGCATACCTTCAAACTTATTGTATGACAAATTCAAACGTTCTAAGGATCGAAATACTGCTAAGAATTCTGGAATTTGACCTGACAAATTGTTGCATGAAAGATCTAGTTCTTCAATGCCTCCTAACGATTTGATTGATTGTGGAATCGACCCGTGGAAGAAGTTGCCTTCCATCCTCAATGATGCCAATGAAGTGCAATCACCTAAACTATTTGGGATTTCACCTACCAACAAATTGTTAGATATGTCCAATGCGGTCAAAGCTCTCAAGTTGCCAACTTCTGTGGGTAGAATCCCAGTCAGATAGTTATGAGACAAACACAAAAGGATGGCTAATGATGAGAGACCGATAAGATGTGGGGGTATGGCACCACTAAGATTATTATGAGATAGATTAAGTCCAGTAAGAGACCGGCAGTTTGATAGATGTGAAGGAATTTGCCCATGAAAGTTGTTCCTACTAAGATCTAAATGTATCATCTTTGTTAGATTTCCCAATGAAGATGGGATAGTCCCTCTGAGGTTGTTACGACTCAACTGCAACAGTTTTAGATTTTGTAGATTCCCCAAATTTGAGGGGATAACCCCTGAAAGTTGGTTGAAATTCAGAAATAATACCTCCAAGTTGACAAGATTCCCAATTTCTTCTAGAATCTCACCGGATATTTGATTCATGTTTGTAGCAAATCCTTTCAAAGTGGTGGATAAATTACCTAGGCATTTAGGTAACATCCCACCAAACTTGTTGAAGCCGATATTCACTTCCACTAATTTGGTGCTGTTAGTTAATGAGCAAAGGAAGCTCAAGTCTTCAGGTTTTCCACTTCCAAGTTGATTTTCAAACATTTGAAGCTTCCTAAGCTTATACAAATTTCCCAATGATGGTAAATTCCCAGAAAATCCATTAATAGCAATGACAAGCACACTTAGTTTTGTGCAATTCGATATCGAGGGAGGAATCGGCCCCTCAAGTTGGTTGCCACCAACATTAAAAACTTCAAGTTTTGGGAGTTTGAGGCCCATACCTGTTGGAAGAGTCCCTTGTATCTGGTCGAATGCAACCCAAAATTGAATTAGTGAAGAGAGGTTGAATAAGGAAGGTGGAATTGTACCCGACAATCTGTTTAATGAAAGGTCAATGTATTGCAAGTTTGTTAGGTGGCCTAGAACTTGGGGAATGCTCCCGCCCAAGTTGTTATTATCTAAAAAAAGTATCTCCAAGGAAGATAAATTGCCAATGGAGGAGGGCAAGCGCCCGGTTAAATTATTATGAACCAAATCGAATCCCCAGAGCTTCGTCAATGAACTGAGCTTCCTAGGAATTTCTCCAGTCAGCTCATTACGCCCAACCCTGAGTACGAACAAGTCCAAGCAACCTGATATGTTTTTAGGAATTTCACCAACCAATGAATTGTTGTCTAGTACTAAGAAACGAAGGCGGTGCAGTTGGCCGATTTGCGGAGGGATTGCATGATTGAGACTGTTGTTTTGGAGCCGCATTTCCTTCAAGAAGCTAAGATTCCCAATATGAGGAGAGATTGATCCGGAGAGTCCTTGTGATCGTAAGTTCAGGATCGTGACCCTCCTGTGTCTCCGGCCGCATGTAACGCCATACCACTGGCAAAACTCAATGCTATTGTTCCATGAGTTGAGCACGTAGAAAGGATCTCTGGTTATACCAGCCTTAAATGCGAGAAGTGCAAGTTTATCTGTTTCATTGGTAGTGGAAGAGACTTGGTTGAAGCAAAGTGCAAGAGCAATACAGAGAAGCACAAGGCATGATGGAAACTCTGCAAAACTAATGCCCGGGAGTTTCATGACTTGAAGCACCAGAAAGCGGGTAAATTTGAGAAACAAAGGGCGGATGAGTGCTATTGGAAACTTTGAAGAGCTTTACAAGAGTGGGGTGTTGATTTTGAAGCGTTATTCTTATCCTTTTATAGAAAGGTGTCGATTCTTCTTTTATTTTTTTAGGACAGCTTTTAGAAGCGTTTTTCTTCTTTTTTCTATTTGACTCAGTAGCCATTGAAGCGCTTTTCTTCCTTTTGACAGGTTTTTCTTCCTTTGGAGAAGAGTTTGCCTGGCCATCTGTACGTATCGCGGGGGCTGGAGTGAATGGAAGAAGGGAATGAAAACTAACTTTAGCTATAGGACATGGACGTGGCAATTGGAGGCAACTTAAACGAAGGGGAGAAATGGACTAAGAGTTTCAGGGCCATATTCTTTTTTCTCATATGTGATGAGTTAGCTTTTTGCTTGGCTTGGTTTTCTCTTCGAGAAAGAAGACTCTGCAAGATGATCTTGAAAATGTAAATTCTTTGTATAGGGGAATGAAATTTCTTCCCATTAAAATGGCACTAGAGGCACTTTTTTTTTCCTTTTCATTTTAAATAATTTTAATGTTAGCTACTCACTTAGAATCTAAACTCACTTCATCCATGTTCATTTATCCTTTAGGAAAAAAGTAGTAAGTACAGTTAACGAATTTTGCCCATCTAATACTTTTGGATGTAATTGGTTTCAATATATTTGCTGGAAATGAATATTTGTTGTTATGGTCAGTGGATTACTATTATTATAGTATAATTTAGCATAATTTTTTGGAGCAAAATGTTACTCTCTCAAGACATTGCATTCATATAATTTTCTCTCTTAGATGCAAATGTTGTTCCTAGTCACTTTAATCCTCAACCATCAATATCAATGTATTAATGGAAAACGAAAATAAAGGTGCAGGAACAAACTCAATTTAATTGTGAATTAGAGGGTGCATATGTAATCTACAATATTCTATGAAAGATGACCTTAATGTAAGGACACTAGTGATGAGATGGCACTACTCCATAACATCAACGACATTAGATCCAAATGCGAAAATTAAAACTTAATTGGATGTTACAATAAGAAATATGTTTGTCCCTGTTGTTCCTATAAGCAATTCTATCCACCTCTATTATCTTATTATGATCAACATTGACTTGTTTTTTCAAAATTACTCCGAGTTGTCTGTCACCCATCTACTTATTAATTTGATCTAAATAGGTAGCACATGAGAAAGCCGATATGCATTGATTGAAAACTACAACATTATGGCATTGTAGTATTTGTCATTCTTAATTGTTAATTTCATTTTTCACTTGCTGAAATTAGTAAAACGCCATTATATCTAGGCAAGAAAATCAACTTAAACATAGAATATACATAGCTAAGCCTTAATCTTCACTTTCATCACATTCCAAGGAAAAGGTAACGAAAAATCAGGTATTTAGCAAGTACCAAAAAAACATATTATGCACTAATGAGCCATGTGGATCTCCCAACAATCAGGGGCCAAGCCCTATTTTAATAAGGATTTTGTCTATAGGACACTCTTAAACACCTCATAAATATAAGTTTGTCATTTTTAGCATAAGTATCTTAAAGCACTCGTGAACAAAACCATTTTGATAACAGTCGTTTTCTTTTCGACTAATCATAATGGCGAGATTATATATTCCTCTAGCATATATAGAACAAAAAAAGTTAAATGATAAAATTGTTTCCCTTCATCCACGGATAATGAATCGAGAAATTTAATAGGTTTGTAATTGGGACTTTTACTCTCAACGATTTTTCAGGGAGGTGTAGAATTCTTTTGGCTGTAAGATACTACAAACATCTATATTCTTAGCCTTGGAAAAAAACCTACCTAGCATTTTCCCTCTAATATTCATTAAGCATTCAGTAATAATATTTATTGGCAAAACTCTATTTAATGCACGTATTATAGAATTGATTATTTTTCATACCATAATTATTCATAATTAATTGATGCAATAACACAAAATACTTATATGTAATCATATATTACACCATATTCTTTATGTAATGAGCCAAATGAAATTTCACTAATGATCATCTATTTTGTGGCAACATAGACATATGAGTCACCCCACATGATGCAACAACATGAATTCATGCCCAACCGCTGATGCATAGAGATCGCACTTTTTTTTTTTCTAAAAGACTTTAGAGTTTCTATTATTAGTTAACATAAAAAAATTATGTAAGTACTTATTATTAAATATGTATAATTAATTTAGAATGACCTCTTTATGTATGACGTAGATAAGCGAGAGAATTTATATATATTGCAAATCTTTTTCAAAAAGTGTAAAGAAGAGACTTAATATACATATAACATTTAGTCAGCAAAACTACCGCTTGCCGGGTTCAAGACCCCAAGAAGAAGTGGGTAGACATTATTATGAATGGAAAGTAAGGATAGACAAGAGACCGGAATATTAGCTTTGCAAACTGTGAAGAAACTTCTTAAGAAGGTTCCGATTTTTTAGACAATCTCTTGAAAGGCTTTTATTCCATTCCCTTTTTTTTTTGGCAGACAAGTCACAACAATAAGTATCATTCATTCAGTGAACGAGAAACTATCAACCATTGATGGAATCTCAAATGGTCACGACTTTGATACTTCCAAATGATAAGTAAAAATTATGCTTCGAATTGCAGTCAAGCCATGTGCAAAAATTAGCTCTTGCATGAGATATGTTTTGCCATGATCAAAGGCTATGATTGTGCATGATTCATCGTGGGCCATGATTAGTATAAGCATGTCCCTTAATTTGTGGTGGAAATTTGCGAGAAGCCTGGTTGTCGGGGCGTTGATTTCTAAGTCAATTAGTGCTTTGTCCATGCCACTACTTTGATACTCCATAAAATAAAGTGGAGTCTCAAATGGTCACGACTTTGATACCCTAATGACAAGTAAAAATTATGTTTCGAATTGCAGTCAAGTTAGTGTGCAAAAATTAACTCTTCCATGGGATATGTTTTGCCATGATCTTTATGTAATGAGCCAAATAAAATTTCACTAATGATCATCTATTTTGTGGCAACATAGACATATGTGTCACACCACGTGATGCAACCGCTTGAATTCTTGCTCCGTTGATGCATAGAAATAATGCTTTCTTTTTTCTAAAAGATTTTAGAGTTTCTATTATTAGTTAACATAATTTTTTATGTAAGTACTTATTATTTAATATGTATAATTATTTTATAATGACCTCTTTATGTATGACATAGATAAGTGAGAGAATTCATATATATTGCAAATCCTTTTCGAAACGTGTAAGGAAGAGACTTCATATACATATAACATTTAGTCAGCAAAACTACCGCTTGGTAGGTTCAAGACCCCAAGCGGAAGTGGGTAGACATGATTATGAATGGAAAGTAAGGATAGACAAGAGACTAAAATATTAGCTTTGTAAACTGTGAAGAAACTTATTAAAAAGGTTCTGATTTTTCAGATGATCTCTTGAAGGGCCTTTCTTCCATTCCTTTTTTTCTTTTTTTTGGTAGACAAGTCACAACAATAAGTATCATTCATTCAATGAACGAGAAACTATCAACCATCGATGGAGTCTCAAATGGTCACGACTTTCATACTTCCAAATGGCAAGTAAAAATTACGCTCCGAATTGTAGTCAAGTCATGTGCGAAAATTAACTCTTGCATGAGATATGTTTTGCCATGATCAATGGCTATGATTGTGCATGATTCATCATGGGCCATGATCAGTATAAACATGTCCCTTAATTTGGGGTGGAAATTTGCGAGAAGCCTGGTTGTCGGGGCATTGATTTCTAAGTCAATCAGTGCTTTGTCCATGCCACTACTTTCATATTGCATAAAATAAAGTGGAGTATGAAATGGTCATGACTTTGATAATCCCAAATGACAAGTAAAAATTACGCTCTGAATTGCAGTCAAGTCAATGTGCAAAAATTAACTTTGCCATGAGATATGTTTTGGCATAATCAATGGCTATGATTGTGCATGATTCATCATGGGCCATGATCCGTATAAGCACGTCCCTTAATTTTGGGTGGAAATTCGAGAGAAGCCTGGCATATGTTTATTTCTAAGTCAATTAGTGGTTTGCCCACACCACTACTTTAGTACTTCATAAAATAAAGTGGAGTCTCAAATGCTCATAACTTTGATACTCTTCAATAACGAGTAAAAATTACGCTCTGAATTGCAACCAAGTCTTCTACAATGATTAACTCTTACATGAGATAAGTTTTGCCATGATCAATGGCTATGATTGTGTGTGATTCATCATGGGCCATGATCAATATAAGCATGTCCCTTAATTTGAGGTGGAAATTTGAGAGAAGTTTGGTTGTTAGGACATTTATTTCCAAGTCAATTAGTGCTTTGCCCACACCACTACTTTAGCACTCCATAAAAGAAAGTGGAGTCTCAAATGGTCATGACTTTGATCCTCCCAAATGATGAGTAAGAATTGCGCTCCAAATTACAGCCAAGTTGTGTGCAAAAATTAACTCTTGCATGAGATATATCTTGCCAATAAAACTCCTTGTTCCATTGATAGCACACAAAAGAAAGAAAAGAAAAATGGGAGAATAAGAGGCAAAAGCAGAATCCTTGTATTGGAAAGTTGTTCCTTAGTAGTCCATTCATGCTACAATCTCCAGTATTAGGAGAAAATTATCCAAAAAGTCCTAAACCTATTGCACTTTTTCCAATTCAATCTAAACCTTTCATGTTTGTCAATTGAATCCTCAAGCATTTCAATATATTACCAATTGAGTTCATTTGGCTAATTTTGAATGGAAATCGCTAGCGTCGACACCGACCGTTCTACATAACACGGCCGGCGCTAATGTGGATAACTTTTAACAATATTTCAATATTTTTCAAGTATTTATCTATTTATTTATCTTTTCATTTTTCCTTATCTCTTATTTCCTTTGTTTTCCTTTTTTCTTTTTTTCTTTTTTCCCTCTACCGGCCATCGTCAAGGCCTGGTGTTACCCAGTGGAGGTCACTGCCCTTGTCGGCCATAAACTTTTTTTTGTCTCATAAAAAACCCTCAATTTTAAGTCCTGTCTCAATTTTACCATAAACTTTTTTTTGTTCTAGGAAAAAGCCCCCAATTTCAGGTATTGTCCCAATTTTATTGTCCAATCCCAATTTTACCCAAAAAAAATTATAGTCTTATAAAAAAACCACAACTTTTGCTTGAGTCACAAATTTGCCCGCATTAACCTCATCCAAAATTTCTCATTGACAATTGTGAAATGGAAAACTTCCAAGAACGAGTTGTTCGAGCGTTCTAAGCACCATCTCTCCGATTACAAGAGTTGGAACATTCCCAATCATGAGATATCAACAAGTACAAAATCCTGAAGGGGGATATTGACGGCTGGTTAATGAAGAGCAGATTAGTGAGACTCAAGTAAAAGTTAGTGATCTTATGAGACAAAAAAATTATAGTGAAATCAAAACAAATGTAATTAACAAATTTTCATGCCACCTTACCCGGGGTAGAAGATGGCATCTTAATGTATAGAAAAGTTCCACATGACTTAGTGATTTAAGTAATGCTAACAGAGAGCAAAATTATTTAAAAAAATCTGGAGTCAAGAGAAGGGCTCCTTTTTCATCTGCTTCCATGTTTATTATAGATGACATAATGATCTTAAGAGATTGACCATAGGGACCCAACCATATTGGTTTGTTTATAACTTTATGAGGTTAATGATCCATTGAGTCGACTTATGAGTTTGATTCTATTGTTCTGAGAAGTCTCTCTGTTTATGGATTTATCTATCGGCAGCTATATTATTCCATCTCTATCTGATGGGGGGGTTGACTTTCCTGTGTTAGGAATCTCTCTATCTTAGAGAGATAAATCACTCAGTCCATTTCCCTTCACAACGCTGCTAATGCTGATTGCTACTGCTACTTACTGACTTTATCTTTCAGATTCTCCATTATTTAGGTCTGGATCATGTTGGTCATCTTGGTGGAAGGAACAGGTACAGTCTGCTCCATGGCGATACTTAATTTTTTTGCATATCTGCTTATTCAGAGTAATCTTACTGCTTGAATTTGATTGCATCAGTTTCTTAATGGGCCCAAAACTCAAGGAGATGGATGAAGTAATTGAGATGACTCATCGAAGTAGCCTTTGGGATAAAAAGAATTATCAGACAGGGACTCTTTTGGTTAGGCTAAAATTTTCCATTCTCCTTTTTTGTGTATTATTTTCTTAAATTACAAAATTCTAGTTGATATAGTTGTACAGGATGTTTGCTTATGCCTCGCTGGACATGCATTATAATCGTGGCAAAATGAAGCAACTCATAAATGTTTGAGTGAGAGATTACCTTTTCATTTGATGATCTAGGCACATGATTATATCTGAGGATTGACAAACTGATACATGTCTACTAAAAACCAAAGAGTCCACTAATTTAATAATTTAGTGAAAGATATTCTCTTTATATTTATATGTTGATATACGTGAGGAGGCAAAACAGGGTAATCCATGAGCACATACATGGCCCTCGATCCCTTTGCAAAGTTTGCATCTCCATTGTTGTGTTGGTGCTTACTAAGATTAGATTAACTCATAAAGAATTATTGCTGAATGCAACGACAATTGCATCCAAGACTCTGCTGATTGTTAATGTGTCTCCTGATGCATCAAACGTATTTGAGACATTACATCCCTTAATTTGGCTTCCAAAGCACAAAATGCTATGCTAAGCCTCGGAAACAGAACTGCGATAAAGAAATGGCGGGACGTTGTATGTTCTGTATTCCCTGGTAGACTGAACCTTAGTTGGGATTTTTGGTTGAACTAGTGTCGATAGTCTATGGGCACGAACCCACATTAGAGAATATTGTTTGTTTCTCCCTTAAAGCTTTTTCATTTTAATGGATGTGAGAAGGTGTCCATTTGTGGCACCCCTGAAACGGCCCCCGAACTGTTGGGGTCGCCACAGTGCGCTTACCCTTCACTTGACCTGATAATATAATACTCTGATACCAAGGAATTTCATTAAAATTCATAAATCCCAGGGGTTTACATCTTTTAGATCGATCCCTGCGCAATTTATACGGCGGAATAGTATCCAACAATTCTCTTCCCTATATTCAGAAAAGGATGCACACCCACTAAACATTTATAGGTAAAAGTCGAACACTTTTATGATTTCAAGTCGGTGGAAGACGACTTACTTGATTCTGATGCGCAAACAGTAAGTAACCCCGGAACGAACGTTGAATTGCGAATGAATCACGAACAAAAAACTATCTCACGTCGGTCTGGATGTGATCACGAGGAAAGCACCCGATTTCCACGGCGTAAATGCAAATCGTTCTTGTAAAGAAGAAAATGGAACGCCTTGATGGAAAGGGGAGAGAAAGGAAGAAAATTTTCTGAACATACATTTGTCCAACCCCTCCAATAGTTGTCTTCAGGGGTCTTTTATATGACTTCATCACACCCCTTCATCATATCATATCAAGTCCAAATGGTGCGATCCAATCGCACCCCATCATGGATGTACTAGCTAAAGTACAACATCTCCCACTCGGACATGATGGGCTTGATATCGCTCTATCAAAAATATAAGTCATTCAACATTTATCAACTTTACAGAACAATTCATATTAGCAAATAAGCCGTGCGACCAGTGAGTACACCTGCACTTGGGAGCTCAAATTATGCATATGTTAGGGATGGCATTATGGCTACAACCCCAAAAAGAAACAAATAATCGATGTCTCACAGTGCCCCAAACATATTTTGTTACATCAATCCAAACATACCTATCCCGTAAAAGCTATACTTGACTATTCTCAAAACACCATATATTTACAATTATATCCGCAACCACAAAGGGTGATATAATTGGTTGACCAGTAAATACATGTGATAGATGTAAAACAATAATAGTCTTCCTTCGCACTCATGTCTCTCTCCATTTCAGAATAACTGCTTTCCTAGACATGTCCCATAAGCCATATTTATTCATGACCGCCCGTAACATGCTAAAGTAACAATATTGATCTTTCACTTTGAGAACATAGTCAAAAGTAACATAGGGCACATAATGAGGTAAATTATAAATTACCTCAAAAGCTCACACGATGAGTAAATAGGGATGATTTTACTCATCTTTCCTTGTCAGTTGAACAATGCACATGTAGTATGAATTACATGCTATAGTGGATTTCTCTTTTTATAAGAGCATATGTCATTTACTAAATATATCCACTATACGAATCTTAGCCTAAACATAGTCACGTGCCTCTCACGTACTCATGTTTAGCTCGAGTGTTATATCAGCTCGCTTTCTATAGCGCCTAATTAAGTACTCGCATCCGGCATCTTACAGGCATACATGATTGTGGGACTATTATGTTCGGTCTTGTTATAAATAAATCACAAACCTCATCTTGACTCCAATCAAGGCGACATATTTTATGTACCAGACTTGCTCTTCAGCATTTATTTGTATATAACGTCTCATCTCAACGTGCTATCTAAAGCACTTGAGGCGACTGCTCGTGTGAGTGAGTCAATCATTGCCTGCTGACATACTTTTCAATAATATATGTGTGTAGTGCTAGTCTCATAGTAGATTTGTACTTATTGATAAAATATCAAATCACTAATAAATAAACAAGTACAATACATATGTCCACAAATACATAAACTAATGATCCTCTACGATAACGGATATCACATTCTACGCAATCCTAGTGATATCCTGTGGGTCAAGAATATGTCTCTAGGAATAGCCTTCGTAAATGAATTAACAACCATTCTATTGGTTGAAATGTATTGTAGGATTATTTCTTTATGCGCTATAATATCTCTGATGAAATTATTCTTTATGTCAATGTGCTTTGTCCTTCCATGATACTTGGGATCCTTCACACAAGCAATGGCTGCTTGACTATCGCAGTAAACTATCACCGGTCTTGGAACCTCAGCAACAATGGCTAAATTTTCTAAGAAACGTTTTAGCCATACTACTTCTTGCACTGCGGCAAAACATGCAATAAATTCTGCCTCCATCGTAGATAAGACCGTGTATATCTGTTTCTTGCTATTCCAAGAAATCGCACCTCCATTGAGCAAGAATGTATATTCATAAGTCGATTTACGCTCATCTAGGTCTCCATCCCAATCGGCATATGAATAACCCAATAGGCGTAAATCATTCCCTTGGTAACAAAGTCGATAGTCCATGGTGCCCTTCAAGTATCTCAGGATCCTCTTCATTTCTTTCCAGTGTGCTTGACCGGGATTTGATTGATATCGGCTCACCAATCCCACGGCATAACATATGTCGAGTCTAGTACACATCATAGCATACATCAAACTTCCGACCGCACTAGCGTAAGGAATAGTTTCCATTGCTTTAATTTCTTCTGGAGTCTTAGGACACATCTCAGTACTTAGGCCTTCACCTTGCATGATAGGGGTATCAATGGAATTACAATGCTGCATATTGAAACGCTCAAGAATTTTCATAATATAAGACTCTTGTGATAAAGTAAGGAGTTTCCTTGATCGATCTTTTTTTGATCTTAACTCCTATATAAGCAGCTTCTCTCATGTCCTTCATTTCAAAATTAGAGGACAACCATTCTTTTATGGTGACAACCAAAACCTTGTCATTTCCAGCCAATAGAATATCGTCCACATAATTTATCTTCGGACCGCTTGACATATACACAGTGATCTTCCCTGATCATCGTGAAACCAAAAATGGTTATGGCTCGATGAAAATGAAGATACCACTGTCTAGATGATTGCTTAAGGCCATATATTGAGCGATGAAGTTTGCAAACTTTATGCTCTTGACCTTTAACTATGAAACATATTGATTGCTTCATATAGATTTCCTCATCTAATTCTCTATTGAGAAATGCCGTCTTTACATCCATTTGATGTAATTCAATGTCCAAATGTGCAACGATGGCTAGAATAAGGCGTATTGAGGCAAACCTTACAACTGGTGAAAAAGTTTCCTCATAATCTATACCCTCTTGTTGAGTATAACTTTTCGCCACAAGGCGAGCCTTATACTTTTCAATGGATCCATCCGCCCTTCGCTTAATCTTGAAAACCCATTTGTTTCCAATGGCTTTACGATTAGGTGGTAGATCAACTAAGTCACAAACATGGTTTGCCCTCATTGACTCCATCTCATCTTCTAAAGCTTTTCTCAATTCTTCTTTATCAGAGGATGAGAGAGCCTCTTGAACAGTCTTAGGCTCGGCACCATCATTCTGAGCAATCATAAATGCTTCCCCTTCAATCTCAAAACGATGACGATAAATACTTTTACGATTACTTTTACGTAATTGAATTTCTCTTGAATTCAATTCGTTAGGCGATGCAACACTCCCACTAGGTCTTGCATGTTGAGATAAATTTTCATTCCCTCTACAACATCAGTGGGTGTGTTATCAGGATCTTCCATCTCATATAATTGGAAGTCCTTATCAATCTCACCTCTACTAGGAAAATCGTTCTCCAAAAACGTGACATCTCGTGACTCCATTTCAGTCATACTTCCATCAGCTTGTCCACCTATGAACACATACCCTTTGGAGTATTCAAAATATCTTATAAAGATACATTTATTCCCTTTATGACCTAATTTGCCATATTTATGAGAAGAATCATGAACATAAGCTGCACATCCTCATGGACGTAGACTACTCAAGTTTGGTTTCCTACTAGTCTATAATTCATAAAGGGTGAAAGTAACATATTTTGAGGGCACTCGGTTAAGTATATAGGCAGTAGTCAATAACACATCTCCCCAATAAGAGATAGGTAAATTTGCTTGCGCCATCATAGACCTAACAATTTCCAATATGGTTCTATTCCTTCTCTCAGCTACCCCATTTTGTTGTGGAGTACCAGGAATAATCAATTGTCGTACAATTCCATTTTCATCACAAAGAGCCTTGAATTGCTCTGATAGATATTCACGTCCACGATCAGTTCTCAATGATTCTCTACTATCGTTATATATTGTCTAAAGCAGTCTAATGCTTCTAACTTATGGGAGATCAGAAAGACATAATTGAAACGTGTGAAGTTATCTATGAAAGTGATGAAATATGAGGCTCCATGCCTTGCCCTCACATTCAAAGGACCACAAATGTCAGAATGTATGAGATGCAATGGAAATTCAGCTCTAGTCTCTTTACTGAATGGTTTTCTAGTTGCTTTTCCCGTTAGACAATGTTCACATACGGATAGACTAACATTAGTGAGTAACCCTAAAAGGCCTTCTCTAGCTAATCTTTGCATTATTTGCAATCTAATGTGACCTAATCTAGCATGCCAAGTATTTGCATCAATCTCAACGTTATTAGAAGATGCAATTAAAGAAAAACAACAATCAACATTAACATTATTCTGATTATAGTCAATGTCTAACACCATAAAACCATTCGATACATGACCTGAACCATAATAAATTGTTCCATACAAAATGTCAACACAATCACCATGGAAATTTAATACATAACCTAAGCTAAGAAGAACAACTACAGAGATCAAGTTTCGTTGAATATTTGGAGCATAAAGGACATCATGCAGGAATAGGTTTCGACCACCACGTAAGATTAATTTACATGTACCGATACCCTTCACTTCAACTCTTGAGTTATTCCCAACATATATCCATCTTCTTCCAGGCGGTATCCGACGATACTCCACAAATGCTTCTCGATCTCTAGCTACGTGGTCTGTTGCTCCTGAGTCTACAGTCCACATTGAATGAGATTCAGCAAGCATTACAGTACTAGAAACAAAAGCATTACTCAAAGTAATGGAGTAATATGGTACATTTTTCGGCTCAGTGCATTCACGAGCAAAGTGACGCATCTTGCCACAATTGTGGCACTCCATCTTGGCCTTGTCCTTCTTCCCACGATGCTTCTTGCGTCGGAAGGTCTTAGCCCTCTTAGGTGCCTGATCAGTCATCTTCCCTATATTGTTGAATTGAGAATTCCTTTTGTGCTTGAAACCCGAAGTCTTGCGCGAACTCGATTCAGCAACATAAGCATAGGTAGAGGATCTCGTAGCCTCTGGGCATTCATCCTATAATTCCAAATGATGCGCAATATCATCGAAAGTGACAATGTTATCATTATGCGTCATGTTGATCTTCATATGCTCTCAATTGTCAAGAAGAGACCTTATAAGCCTAAACTTGCTGTTCATCAGTAAGGGAATGACCTGCCGATTTCAACTCACAAATAATGTCTGACATCTCCCGAAGATGCTGCCTCATCGTTACATTTGGGCACTTTCGGAATGTGTCAAACTTGATGGTGAGTCTCTTCAGCTTAGTGGCAGATTTACCCCCAAACTTATCCTTCAAGACAACCCACATAGCTTGAGCTTTATCATAACTTTCAAACTCACACATGAGATCATCTTGCATACAGCTTAGCAATGTGATGCGAGCAATGCTATTTTTCTTTTTCCAAGCTTGATAAGCTTCTAAATCTCTCATGTGTTGAGTTGAAGTTTCATGCTCAGGTTCATCCATGGTATGGTTGAGAATTTCCAAAACCTCTTGCTCCTCAAGGATGTACTGAACATTTCGGTGCCAAATATCATAATTGTTACCGTTCAGCTTCTCACCCTTATTAAGGTTAGCCACAATGGTCTTGGATGCCGAAGCCATAATCAATTGCTATATCACATTGACATAATAAACGTAGAATCAATACTAGCACACTTTACAGAGTAACATACATATTTAATTTGCAGTAAAGACAAACTAAATTAATGATAATTCAACAAAAGACACAAAAGCAAAATTTTATTATGTTCCCAATCAACTTCTATATACAATTGTTCTATTATCATTAATTAGTTTAATTTACGCAAATTTTAAGTTCTAAGTGAGAACTCTTTCAAATTCTACCAACCTACGAACTCCCACTAGGAAAAATAATTACATGACCTTATGTAATTTTTACATTTTTCCTTAACACAAAACATAGCATGATAATAACCAACGTATAAACAACAATCATGCTTCAACTATAATCAAAATTGCAATTCAACATGTAATGGATTTCCTACAATTGTTCGAATTTTCTAGCAACTAGAAAATTACAAGTATATTAAATTATATATATGATATCAACAAACCAAGCTCTACACAGCATATATGACATCATTTGCATACAAGCTAGCTACTGTATTTCCTAAACCACAAGAAAATACAAGCTACAAATGAATAAACTATGCATTAAACCCCAAAAATACGCGTACATAGGGTTTTCTACACATTTTCATACATTTATAAAATTTAAAAATATAAAATAATTATATCACTATGTAGACAACATTCATATGAACCAAACGCCATTGACCACGCTTCAATCGGGGCCCACACGCGCCCCCACGCGCCGCCTGAGTACGCGGCGTGTGCGACGCACGCGCTAGCGAGCCAAACGGCTCCTAGCCGGTCTGACCGGTCCGACCGGTCCAACCGGTGATCAATCCAATCGGTCCGACCGGTTTGACCACCGGACCGGTTGATCGGTCAACGATCGGGACGGATCGGGTCAACCTCGGGTCGGATCACAGGTCGGGTCGGCTCATGGGTCGAGTCGCCGGCCGGCCAACTTCCGCTGGCGCTGACATCATCGATGATGTCATCCAAGCGGTTCCGACCGTAGGATGACGTCATGGATGAGGTCATCAATGACGTCAGCACACGTGCGTGACGCTCACGCGTCGGTTCGCCAACATCAGCGTGTGACATCACGTGCCTATTTGCTGGCATCCCCAGCGCGTCCGGCGCGTGGATCCCAAGAGCAGTGGCTTTTGGCCGTGCGTGCGGGCGCGTTCGGCGTCCTCCGGTGGCACTCTATGCATCACCGGACTCGTCTCGACGAGCACTTTCAGCCTGTATATTCAAAAATTAATTTTGACGAAAAAATCATTTCGAAAAATGGCCAAAATCGTATGGGTGTATGCGACCCCAAACCCGTTCTTCGCTTCGGTTCTAATTCGAGTTTTCAGATTGCAATTCCGACTAATAAACATAAAAAAAATGTAGAATACAATCTCTTAATCTCAATATCAAATGGTAAATGAGAAAACTCGATGAAAAACAAGGCAGAAATCACAACCAGGTTCTGATACTAATGTTGGAATTCAAGTCGGCGGAAGACGACTTACCTGATTCTGATGCGCAAACAGCAATTAACCCCGGAACGAACGTTGAATTGCAAATGAATCACGAACAAAAAACTATCTCACGTTGGTCTGGATGTGATCACGAGGAAAGCACCCGATTTCCACAGCGTAAATGCAAATCATTCTCGTAAAGAAGAAAATGGAACGCCTTGATGGAAATGGGAGAGAAAGGAAGAAAATTTTCTGAACATACGTTTGTCCAACCCCTCCAACGGTTGTCTTCAGGGGTCTTTTATATGACCCCATCACACCCCTTCATCGTAGCATATCAAATCCAAATGGTGCGGTCCAATCGCACCCCATCATGGACGTACTAGCTAAAGTACAACAGATAATCAAGTCCATTCTCAAAAGGAACTACAAACATGCCATCTTGATACGTTTCTGAGATGAAACTTGCTTTTTGTGATTCTAGCCTACACCATGTTTCACGTTGACCATTCTTCCATTGTCGGTTTTTCCAGGACAAGTAATGGCAATGTTGGACGTACTCTGGATGTTGTTCCTTCGCCATTAAGTGCTGAAAAGTCTGCCGGTTCAGTTGCTCTGGTCAAAGCAAGTTCTGAGAAAGTTAAAACTACACCAGTGGGAGAATACCTAACTGCAGCATTGAATGACTTCGATCCGGATCATTATGACAGTCTTGCTGCCATTTCTGATGGAGCAAACAAACTCTTGATGTTGGTATGCTCACCTAATGATATTCACATGCATTTGAAAAATAATGAGGGGGTGTTCGTTAAGTGGAAAAGAAAAAAAAAATCTGATGAATGTTTCATCACTAGTTTGTCATTCAACATGTATAAAGTTTTATCTTTTTGTCGGTAATAGTTTCATGATCGAATCGCAATCAATCGGTGTGCTTTGTCTTTGGTAAAGAACAATAGTGATTGGCGATAGTTTGTTACTTCGTCTTGTAATTTTTATCTCAAAATTGTTCATTTGCACCTCTCATTGGGTGTGTTTCATTCTTTTTGTGGAAGACCAAAATGCAGCTTTTGGTTTTCTCTTCTGAACAGTTCGTTTTAGTAATTTTGAAATGATTCTACTTGACTACTAATGAATCTACATGCTAATTTTGTCTTTAAACATTTGACATGTTCAATGTCAAAGAAAACTCAACGTTCAAGTGCTAGAAACAGAAGCACAAGCAAAGAGCTAAAAAGAAGTAATTGCAAGTATAGTATGTTTCTTGAATATACAATTTCTGGTCTCCACATAATTGGGCCTGAATGATAATTTTTTTTCCTATTTTAAAAAGAATTACAGCATGCTGGTGAATGGATGTTTCAAAAATAGAAAAATACTGCAATCATTTATGACATGTTATTCGTCTAATTTAGTATTTACTCCATTCTGCATAATTTCTTAAAATATATCATAGTTAATTGCCAATATTATGCTAGTGCAGGTTTTGGCCGCTGTCATCAAGGGAGGTGCTTCCAGAGAGCATGAGATTCTTGCGGAAATTAGAGATGCTGTTTTCACGTTTATTCGTAAAATGGAACCGAAGAGAGTTATGGATACCATGCTCGTCTCACGTGTTAGGATATTGTATATTCGGTCTTTGCTTGCTAGATCACCAGAGCTACAATCTATCAAGGTAACAATTTCGGATATCTCCTTTAGGCTTCAATTTCTATTGTTAGCATTTAATAGTATGCATGTTATGGCTATACAAGTAGATCATTCACTGGAGAAGTATGCCGCGCTATATGTTAAACAAATGGTACGACTGCATGGTGGCCCGTAACTATAACATCAGATCGAGACCCACGATTCACATTGAATTTCTGGAGGAGCCTCCAAGTTGCTTTAGGGACCACGCTCTAGTAAAGTACTGCCTTTCACCCAAAGACTCCTAACCAACAATGACCAATAATCTTTACATGTCCCTATTTTTTACATTGATAGACTTATAACACAATTTTTCCTTTGATACAGTGCTATGGAGTGAACAGTAGCTGTTACACTATTGCTACGGTAGTGATTAGTGACTACTACTATATTGCAATGGCCAATTATACAAGCACACTTTTCAAAACATAGAATCAATAAAGACTAATAATTTAGCTTCATGTGTGATCTTCAATCAAATCCTAGGGCATGGAGCCACTGGTCTTCATCAATGCTGTTAGAATTATATCAAATTTTCACGAATTAGTACGTTTGATGAGTCAATATACTTTCAGTTCTTTAAGTTGGCTATGTTCTGTGGATTCTAGATGCTGACGAGAGCTTGCTAAGATGTTAGTGGAACCACGAAAAGTGCTTTTCTCAGGATTATCTCCATATTGTTACCTGTGTCATTTGATGAGCTTATCCACTCCTTCATATTTTAGAGTTAATTTCTGCTTTTGATGTATACAACTTTTGTCTTTTTGAAGACTAATGAGGACTTGTCGAACCATCAATGAAGCTTGCAGACAATGTTTGGTTGGGGTAGATTTTCGAGTAGGAGTGATGGGCTTTCACTGTCGAGGCCTAGATTGAGTGCAAGTTGTAATTCATTATGGTAAATTTGCAGATAGTAACTTTCTACGAGGAAAATTAATATTCAACCTATTAATAGTTCTTCGCATAGGGTTGTGTTCCTTGGTTGTCACATGTAAGCGTAGTCGGCAGTGGCGAGTGCAATCAGAGTTAAGGCAGTGGCACGTGGGGGCGGAGGGAGTGGTTCTTAGCTATGCAAAAAGAAGACGTGCCACGACTATATAAGTATCTAACTCTAGACGATGATGCTTCATACTGGGAGTGGCTCTGATGTAGGGTTTGAAGGAGAATCGTGGGATTTTGATTATAGGGTGATTCTTATCTGATTATTTTGAATTAATATTTTCACATGCGAAATTTTCTTTCTACTTGCAAAGAGCTTTTTCTATGAGGAAACACAAGTTTGTCAATTTGTGAAATGAGCCAGCCACATGCCAAATAGAAAAGTTACGTATCTTTCAATTGACATCGGGAGAGCTATCTCCTGTCGCGAGAAATGCGTTCTTTGTAGAATGATATGAATACTTGCGGGAAGGACAAAATATCTTCTAACTTTTCTTTTATAGCAAAATATCAAACAATTATGTTTAGTTATTTTTTAACGACGCCACATTTTAAATCTTGTGGTTCCTTGAATTTTTAACCCATTTCAATTTTGTTTGGTTTTAGCATGGGTACATGTCACGCCCTGATTCTCGAATGCGTGCCCATCCCTCACCTGCGCGATTAATAGCGACGTCCCAGGACACATCGCCAACCCATTCATTTTAATATACATGCGGAAGCATAAGATAATCACCAGACAACAAAACATTGGGATAAAAAAGTAGGCCACAATTTTCATAATGAAATTCACAACCTTACTTCTATACATAGCACAACCCATAGTATTTTACAATACCATCAACATAGGTTTGACCTAACACCTGTTCACAGAAACACAAGGTTCACACAAAACAAGAAGGGATCTCAGTCCTCATCCGGATCGTACTCAGGATCCTCCTTGTGGTCATCTTCTTCTTCAAAATCTTCCTCCTCCTCAGGTTTCACTTCAGGGTTCTCCTCTTCAAATCCCTCCTCCTCAGGCTCCTCATCAGGGTCCTTGGCCTTAGATTCCACCTGCATATTAGCATAGTTCAATAGGCACCCAAGCAATCATAGATCGATATCTCGATCAATCGACCTAGTCGATTACATGTCAGTCGGACCATTTCTAGGTTATCTCACTCCACACTATACAACCTCCAATAGTATACATAGTCACAGAGCTACATTAATGCTCTCGGGCGTCGTTTCCGCCAAGGCGATGTATATAATAGACAATTACGTGCGCTCTTTAAGACGCCATTTTCGCCAGTGATATCCTTCATCACCGAACCACGTATGTCTGTAAATCACGTATATTCTTTCTCTCTCTGGTGCCGTTTTCGCCAACGTGATGTACAATAAACACTTTATGTGCATACTCTCAGGCATTCCAATTACTTTCGGCCACACGGGCAAGATACTCGACACACAAAAATACGGCCACGCAGGCATGATCCACGCCACACAGGCATGTTGTACGCCACACAGGCATGATCAATTATCGCCACACAGATATGATCAATATTCAACCATTTACGTGCATTCTCTAAGGCGTCCTACATGCCAAAGCAATGTAATAGTCACCGAGCCACGTCACACAGCATTTCTTCTCATCTTTTATCATCTTCAATAAAATATCGTGCGTGAGCACATGGTTGGCCTTAGCCAAAATATAATATTTTCCTTTCCATAGCTCCCACATTTTCTGTAGTCCACTCAAATATTTTTGACATAATCAACCGATGCCCGGTTATTTTTCAATTAACAACCAAAGATTATACAATTAAAAAATAATTCCTAATTTCACAAATAATTCAATTAAGGACAAAATAAAGCTCAATTAAATAAATGGACTGCACCACGACAATTAGCATAAAATTCTGGTTGTCACTATCCCTGCCTAATTTCCGAAAAATAATTAATTAATTAAATAAATTTCAAAAATTAATAAATAAATACTAAAAATCCAATTTAGGCCCGTAATGTCTAATTCGACACTAGAACGGATCGGGAAAAATCCTGAGATGCATTCAATAAATAGGAGTATGTCTCTACTTGCTAATTACACGAACCAAACACCTAACATGCATCATTAAGTCACTAATTAAAGTATTCTAAACTAATCTAACCACCTAATTGCACTTAATTAAATATAATCAACCCTTAAGCATAATTAGCAAACTAAGAAAGCATTAGTGAGTAAAACTCACTTGTGCAAAGCGAAGACTGGAACACCGCGACAGCGACATGACAGCAACGCGACGGCGGCCAAATTCCGAATTTTCGGCTGCGTCGGCGAACACTCGGGCCCAAAAGCTTCACAAGCCCACAGAAAAAACTAGGCTTGGGCCGAACTTGGGCCGACTAGCTTCGCGGGCTGAGCTGCTGAAACTTCTTGGGCTTGCAAACTCGGCCTGAACACTTGGGCTTGCCGAAAACAGAACTTTGTTGGGCTTTGCTGGACCAAATTCACTGGAATGGGCTTGCTGGGCTGTTGAAATTCACTAGGCTAAGGCTTGCAGAATCGGGCTTTGCAGGAATGGAAGTTGGGCTGCTGCTTGAAGAGGCGTGGGCTGACGCCGGTCAATGAAGCAGCACAAACCGCTGGCGGGCCTCGAGACGTGAAGACTGACGTTGCTGGAGCTGATGGATTCGCTGGCTTGGCGAGACGTTGCAGCTGGCGTCGTTGATGGCGTTGAAGACCACTGGCAGCGAACGATGACGCTGGCGAAGAAGCAAAAGGAGTAGCGGCTTCGGTGATCTTCAGTGCTGGACCGCGCACGAAGGAGCTGCGGTCAACGGAACAAAGGGGAAGTTGACGCTGGGGAGACCACGCATGGAGGCAGCGACAATTGAAAGTGGAGCAGGGGAGGTCTTCGGTGGATGGAAGTGTTGACCGAGAGAGGCGGTTTCGTGGACAAGTGGCTGCGGCAGAGAAATCGGTGAGGTGTGGCGGTGAAATGGAAGATTGCATGCGGCAGAAATTGAAGAATTCTCGGTGGGGTGTGGGCTGTTCGCAGAGGAAAGGAGAACGACGGCCAGAACAGAAGGGAAATGAAAGAGAAAAGGGCAGCAGGTTCGGTGGAAGAAATGAAAGTAAACCGAAGGAGAGAAAGCAGGAGTGCGAAGGGGAAGAAGGCTCGGTGGAGCTAGCGTGCACGGGAAGTCTAGGAGAGAGAGGGAGCCGAAAGTCTACAATCTCATCTTCTCCATTAACTTCATGTCCCCTAATACTTTCTTAAATTAAAATTCCATAATAAACCAATTTGAATGCAATTGTTGCACCCTCCTTGCCCTAACTCCGAATTTGACAAATTGGAACTTCAATTCCTCCAACAACTTCCCCAATTGAGGTCCAACTTTCACGAAGAAAAGTCCCACAAAAATTCTATAAGTCCCCATTGCCAAATAGCTCGGTAAGGAGGCCAAAAATCCATTCAATTTGGCCAATCCGAATTTCCGTTCTTTTCTGAATCATTCGAAACGATTTTCCGTAAAATCCCCGAACTCAATGGAATTTCACCGAAAAACAAGACAACATCCTATAATTGAACCGTGACATGTTCGAACATCCGATTTCCGAAACCAAATTCAATTCCGTGGTTAAAATCGACCGAACACGATTTTATTCCAATCCAACCAATTAGGTAGCTTTTATGGATTTTACTGCGGTTATACCGCTTAACGGCTTCACCCAATAGATTGGTTAACTCATGAGTGATCAGCTCAGATAAAAAGGTCCATAGGTGCTCCGACGAAATGCCCATTTCATATATTCGAGACAGGGTTGAAATTCAGGATGTTACAACTCTTCCCCTCTTATAAAAATTTTGTCATCGAAATTTAAACCTTTACCAATCCTTAAAAAAAAAGGTGGGGTATCGTCGTCTCATCTAGTCTCACTTTCCCCGGTTGCTTCTTCAACCCCGTGGCATTGTCAGACCACTTTGACCCAGGGAACTATCTTGGTTCACCAAATCCGATCTTTCTGAATCATGATCTAAATCGGGCTTTCCACGTTCAACACTCTGTCGTCCACGTCTAATTCTTCAAGTTTAGCATGTGGGTTGGGTCAGGTTCATACGTCCTCAACCTTGACATGTGAAAGACATCATGCACTTGTGCCTACCTTGGCAACGACGCAAGACAATACGTTAGGATCCCGATTCTTTTCAGAATCTCAAATGAACCCACATACCTTGGTTTCAGTTTTTCCTCTCCTTGCTGAAGCGCAAGGTATCCCTCATTGGTGACACCTTCAAAAAGATATAACCACCAATTTGGAACTCTAGGGGCCTTCAATGCTCAACAAAACAACTTTTCTGGCGGCTCTGAGCGGTCTTTAATCTGTTTCTGATCACAGCAACTACAATCATTGACTACTGAACTAACTCTAGGCCTGTGATCTTTCTTTCTCTGATTTCATCTCAACAAACTGAAATTCCGCACACTTTGCTCTGTTCTGCCTCAAAAGGAACTATCAGACTATTCTACTAAAACTGGGAACCTCGGTTCTAGATTTGATATAAGTTCGTCACTGGTACTCCATACAGGCAAATTGTCTGACACACATACACTTTTGCATGCCTATTCCAATCAATATCCTTCCATACGGCGATAAAGTGGGCCAACTTCATCAATTTTTCGACCACTATCCCAATTAGAAACATTACCTCTCTAATTCTTTCGACAAGCTCGTCACAAGGTTCATCATGACATGATCCCATTTCCACTCAGGGATCTCGAGTGATTGTAAACGTCCTCTCGGCTTGCATTACTGAACTTTCACTTACTAGCACATCTGACACTTGCAACTTGTCCGACGATAACTATCTTCATATCGGTCTACCATTTGAGCTAATGTTGATGTTGACCTACCTAGCATTGTAATGTCGAATACTGCAACTGCTATCGTAAGTTCTTAACCAAGTCTCTTCCTTGAGTGTTACATCGTCAGGTACACCCAGTCACTCTCAAAACTTGAGTATTCCATCCTCAAAATTTTGAAAGTCAGCCTCTCTCTTATCAGTATCCTCTTGCAGGATTTTCTGTACATCTGGATCTGTCGATTGGAATAACTTGATTCTGATCTGAACATCCGGTTCAATTCTGAGAGTGACTATAAGACTCGAAAGGTGGCCTACCTCAAATTTAAATACCGAATCTCAAGTTCTCTCAATTAAGTTCCACTCCTTAATCAGTATATGAACAGCCGAATGTGGCATCCTAGAATTCCTTGCTAGTCATTAGGGGTGCTCAAATTAATGTCTTGCATTAAGACTTTGGCCAAGCCTATGGTGAATAATTATTTGATAAAAATTTCTATTTTTGGCCATAAAGGATTATGGATTGGAATTTATTAAGATAGGTCACAAAGTTTTGGTGATTTATAAATTTCAATTAGGTATTTATAAAATTTAGGTTTAAGGAGGATTATTAGGATGAGATATGGGCCAAAGTATTAGCTTAAAACCAGCCCATGACCTCACCCCATTTTCGGCCATTTGGGCCTAGTCATGGAGCCCAAAGGAGGGGGAGGAATCGTCGGCCCATTGCTGGCCCAAGCCCAGCCGAGAGATGGAGGCCCATCTTGCATGAAGAAGGCCATATGTTTCCTCCTAGCTGCCAAGTGTAGGCCATGCAATTAGTAATCATTGCTAATGATGAGTAAGAGAGAAATGAAAACGAAAGAGTGGCTAGTTTAGGGAGGAGGTGTCGTCCAAAGTGAGAGAGAGAGAGAGAGAGAGAGAGGAAGAGAGCTACCGAGAGGGTGAGGGAAACCGAGAGAGAAGGGAAGAGAACATGTGAAGGAGGAAGCCTGCTCGTCCGTCGCCCGTAGCCGTCTGTGCGTCTGTCGTCCGCCGTGTGCTCGTGTTTGCTCAGTCTAGAGGCAAGTTGGGATCCATATTCTGCTCTTGCATGCTGTATCTTGCATGTGTGTTTGAATGGTGATGAATCTCGGACGTTTAGGGTGTGAGAACCGAAGCTTTGAGTGTGTTGTTTTTGAAATAGCATTCTGTTTTCGAGTATACCGCCTAACCCAGAACGTTGTAGAGGCTTGCATGTGGGGCTTGAGTCGGATTTTGACTTCGACTTCTTCATGAAAGTTATAGAAAACATCTCAAAGTATAACATACTAAAATATGAGACAAAATGGCTGAGTTTTATGGGGTAAAACCCTCCCTCTACGAAAACGCTAGATCTGAAACTGTTTTTGTTGACCTCTTGGTGGTTTTGTGTGTTGCATGTCACTTTTTACCGAGAATTTTACTTTGACTTCTTCATGAAAGTTGTATAGAACATCCTGAAGACTAACATACTAAAATTTTAGGTAAAAAGAACAAGTGTAGCCTAGTGAAACGATTTTTCCTTTGAAGACGGTAGATCTGGAAGTGTTGTACTGGACTTCAGCGACTTCGTGGATTATAAAGTGACTATCCTTTGAGAATCTCACCTATATCCCTTAATGAAAGTTGTAGTGGACCTCTTGAGGGAAAACATATCAAAAATTCAGAGGAAATGAAGGAATATAAGTAGGTGAAATCTTGATTTTACGGAGACAGCTAAACTGGACTGTTCGGTACTAGGAACAGGGGCTTCAACCGTATATAGTTAATTATCTAGAACGAATATGGCCGTGATGTCTTCATGAAAAATCTACCTTAGGGTCTCGACTATCACCTGGTAAAATTTCATAATTTTTTAAGGTCATTTGGGTATTTAAATTGAAATATTTCAAGAACCGTGCAATCTGATGTGTCCGAATTTTGCAAGCTGTAATGTGTGAGCTATATCTTTTTTGTGTGGAGTTCTTTTGGGCATGTGTTCTTCATGGAGTTGCTACCTTTGTGTCTTGACTATCACATGTTCAGATTCTATAATTTTTAAAGATCATATGGATATTTAATTTATATGTTTTCCAAAATTGTGCAAGCTGGAATTTGGTAAATTTCAAAAAGTGGTGATGTATGGATTATTCTATGTTTTATGGACCCCATGGATTGTATTGTCATAAGTGATTGGACCTTACTGTATATATGATGATGATTGGAAATGCATATAAGAATCAAATGCTGAAAATGATCTTGTTGCCATCATATTATATGCCATGTTGAAATTGAGCTATAATTGTAAATGTGAACCATGATAAATGAGAAGGCCATCGGAGGTGTGAGCCGACGATGCCCCAGGAGTGTTGGGATGCTCGGCCAGGGAGTGTAAATGCCAGATGCCCGGTGGCCTAGTGGCGTAATTCCGGAGGGTCCTCGGGAGTTTCGAGATGCCCGGAGAGTGGGGGTGCTGGAAGCCCGGGGGTTTGTGCCAGGGGATACCTCGATGCTAGTTGGGGTACGAGATGCCCGGAGTGTGTGTGCCGGATGCTCGGAGGTTTGTGCCGGAGGTTCCTCGCGATGCCAGGTTGGGTGCGAACAATAAATGTGGGATGCAAATACTGGTCCTGGGAAAGAGAAATGTGGCGGCCCAAAATGAAAGAATAAAATTGGGAAAATGAAATTGAATTATGCATGATATGGTAACATGTATGCATGAATGCATGGATGTATGTGTACCTATGGCATGGTGGTATATGTGTAACATGATGATGGTGAGTGCATGGATGTATGTGCACCTATGGTATGATGGTATATGTATGACATGATGATGGTGAGCGCATGGATGTATGTACACCTATGGCATAATGGTACATATATGACATGATGATGGTGAGTGTATGGATGTATGTGCATCTATGGCATGATGGTAAATGTATGACATGAGGGTGAAGGTTATGTGAGGATGTATGTACATGTGGTATGATGACATATGCATGGCTTCAAGGTAAATTATGCATGGATGCATGAATGACATGTGTTATGCTATGATTGTTATGATTGTATTGTGTGATGCATTGAGTGGTTTATTGGGTTCTTTACCTGCTGAGTGGCTGTACTCACCCCTTTGGGGACCAACATTTCAGATTAGAAATATGCCACTCCCTGCTGTCACGTGGGGCGTCTTTTACGGTCTTCCTTCAGACGTAGAGGTCGAGTGTGTGGAGATCGACCGTCCCACCATCCCTAGTCCGACATTTATTCGGGTTCGTGCATTAGTGATGTATGACGTGGGCCTAGTTGAGGGCCCGGTCATTCAAGAGTTCATATCTATTCACGTTCATCGAGACGGAGTGATGTGGGAGATGTTGCCGCCGCCACCACCTAACGCACCGGGATGGGTGTGACAACCCGTGCGTGAGGAGTAGGAGCTGCAACTTTTTGGACAATAGCCAACACTAATGGATGGAGGATTTTGCATGATCGACATAGTGGGTCAAGTTGTCTCTTTTTGGGTTATGGCCGAGTGTAGTTAAAAGTCTTGGCCTTTCTTTTGCTGTACCGACCCGAGAAAATCCATCATGAAAATATGTAAATAAAAGTGTCTTTGGCTTTATCTTTTCTTATGGTGTTTAGTGGTGTGCAATTGTATCATGATTGTTGGAAGGAGGATTAGTAAGACTTGATTATGCTTCCGCAAATAAGATGCGCTGGGACCGTTATGAAAAAAAAAAATGCCTAGGAAACTAAGGTTCTTCTTTGGCATTTGTCGTGACCTTAGGCGCTTCGGGGTGCCACACCAAAGACTTTCGACCCCAAGCATAGGTGACCTTGATTGCCTTTCCTGAGTGATATAGAATATCACAGTCGTAGCCCTTTAGCAATTCCATTCATCGGCACTGTCTCATGTTCAACTCCTTTTGAAAGAACAGATATTTAGACTCTGATGGTCTGTGAAAATCTAAAATCTTTCTCCGCACAGTAGTGCCTCTAAATCTTTAACACAATATGATAGCTGCGAGTTCTAAGTCATGCATCGGGTAGTTCAATTCACGAGGCCTCAACTGACGGGAAATGTACGCAACAACTCTGTCATGTTGCATGAGCACACAACTCAATCCTCTTAGTGACGCATCACTATAGATCTCGAATCCTCTAGGACCAAATGAAATGGTCAGCACAAGTGCAGTAGTCAACTTTTCCTTAAGCTCTCGGAAACTACTCTTACACTTGTTTGTCCACACAAATTTTTCCTCTTTCTTGAGGAGTCTTGTCAATGGTGATGCCAATGATGAGAATCCTTCCACGAACCGTCTGTAATACCCTGCTAAAACTAGAAAACTTCTAATCTCTATCACTGTTTGTCGCAACCCGATCTCGCCGCCCCTCGAAATGTCCAAGGTGGGAAAGGTCGGGTTTAGGGGTACTTGATCTCAAGATCGCGAGCTCTCCCAAGCTCATACCCCGCGTGACAGCGGGTTTATTTATACAATCTAGTTGTTTATAACGACCTAAAAAAATAGACAGGAGTCGCCACTAGCCTCATTTTTTTGGGGTCGCCACTAGCCTCATTTTTTTGGGGGTCGGCTAGAAACCCAATTGAGGGTCGAGAGTGTTCCCTCGATTTCTACGTAACCAGATATCTAGGTTCAGGGACTTGGGTTACGCTAATATTTCTATTAACGCCATTTCGGTGTCTAAACAGTATGTTGTTTTTTTCCTAACATGTCCATGCGTTTCTTTTTGTACATTTTTCGGGATTATCAATTCTATACTAAGTGATCATGCGTGATGAATTACTTTCGTGCTATTCTATTTCTAAAAAAAATGGAAAGGAAAACAACCAATGAAATTGAAAATGCAAGACATTAAGTAAGCAATCAAGGAAAAGCAGTAAATTTATCAGGGGTCCTAAAAAATATAAAAGAGAAAACAATTAGAAAGAAAAGAAAGAAAAACCCACAACTCGTCGGGTTTTATACAGCGAATGGAACCCGAGACATATGTCGGGAAAATGAGCATTACAAGATAACGGTCGGAGTGGACATCGACCTCCACCATCTTCACGCCTTACGTCTTCTCCATCTTTAGGGTCCTAATCTAAACCTAATCTAAGAAACAAGGATCCCTTGCCTCATCTTATATGACTAAGACAACGCATAGAAATCATTATTATAACGAATAGACATAGGCATTAGACATGAACATAAATCCAGCAAATTCAAGTCACAAACAGGACAAAATACAAGGCATGTTTAAAGGTTCGTAAGATCACCTAAACAATGTACAAAAATGTGAAACTTGCACATGACATAAGGTTGAATGCAAAAAATGTTTGGATAAACATTTAACCCTAAATCAGAATGCAAAGAAGTCACACAAGTCATTAATATTGCAAAGTGACTTGGAACTAAGAATGTCATGCTTGACAAATTTCAATTGCAATTAGCCAAATGGATGCATGATATTCACATCAAACGAGATTCAAATATGATATGCCACGCATTAATGCGAAACTTGTAACACGTGTTTCAAATGTCAAGAAGACAATGAGGCACAAGTTTCATGCAGACAACTTCGTCAAAAAATCATCATAGAAATCATAGCACGAATGAAAATCAGTCTAATCTATCCTCTGAATTTCCAGAATCAAATATCGATATGGTAACATTAATTAGGCAGAGCTAACAATAGTCAAATCACACATATAATATGTCTATGGAAATCTTGAGAAGTCTATTACAAATCTCTAGAAGACATTAAGTCCTAATAACATCATCTACCAGCTCGTTCCAGTTAGAACAGAAAATTGCAGTAAGTCAAAACAACAAATCATTCTAAAAAATTACTGCAGAATCAACAGACTTTGTAGGTGTTTTTCGATGACCGAATGACATCCGTTCAGGGCGTACAACATATCAAATCGAAGCTCTAGAAGTGTATTTTATATGTCTAGAAGGGCTCAAAGTCAAAAAACCTTATCTAACACCTCGTTTCAGCCAAAACAGAAAGTGATATATCAGGTATACGAATTTGCAGATCAAGGCAAATCAATTTCAAAGAAGATAAGATAATCAGATTCAGCATGTAGATTGAAGATAAGGAGAGAAAACAAGCATAGGAAATCAGCCAAAATGGTCCATCACTAAGCCCATGCATTTTCATCATAATCCTTAACTTCTACTCTTTCTCATAAACCAGATCTATCAAGACAACAGGGAATAGTTGAATGATAACCCATGTAGAAAAAAAAATACGCCTAAAAGAGAAGCGAAATCCAGCCTCCATTCAGTTTCATGTTTAGGCATTTCTTTGACAAACTCAAACAGCATTGTTGTTGCTAGCCCTAGCAAAAGCTGAATGTAAGCATTAGATGCCAGGTTCACAGATCGTCCAACATGCACCAAAGATATAAAATCCTTTCCTGATATAAAATCATTTGCTGCTGAGGAAATGTTTCTCCACTAAGGTGAACTTCAGGCACAACTTATACCGGTCTACCGACAACTACAAACTCATCAAGGGGGAAAATGCCAAACAGCAATCCAAATTGAAGTGCACCAATGAGTTCACAACTTTCTGGCAGAGAACACATTCAATATTGTGAACAAGGAACTCTAAAAAATGAACACAGCAGTAGCAGGGGACCAATTTTTATTAAAACAAATCAACTATCTTCTTGTGCGTGTCCTGCTTGCTCAGCTTGCTTTGCACTAGATATGTATCTAATCCAAGAATTTCAATAACAAATTCTAAAACGCCTAGCTACTAAGTTCTGAAATGAAAGGAAATGAAATACAAGTAAAGTATATCGATCAAGCAAAGGGAAGCTCTCAATTAGAATCTGAATCGAAACACACACTAATCTAATTCAGGAATTTTATCAAACAGGTGGAGAACATTTCCAGGTTATGGAGTAAATGGCACCAAACGGATCTTCGAAAAAGCACGCAATTAGCATGAACGACACACAAGCTAAGGTGACTTGGCAGAAGAGGCTAATGAAAGCACGCAACTTCGAAACTAAAAAGCAGATACAAGTACAAAATCGAAAAAGAAAGAGCGAGAGTGAAAAACCGATCGCAATCAAGTCAGAGAACAATCCAAGAGAGAGAGCAACAGATCGTGTGCGAGGCAGAGCAATCAAGAGAGAGAAAGAGAACCTAATCTGGCGAGCCTAATCCGAAAAGAGAATCACCAATCGAGCGAGCAAGCGTCCGGTCTTCGAGAAAGAACCAAATCCTCACGATCCCCGTCCGTCAACGCTCAATCTCTGATCGCCTGCCAATGGAGAAAAACCTTTGCCTTCGACCAGAGCTCGGGAAAGAAAAGCAAAAAACGGTAGATCAGAGAAATTGAGAGAGTCCGCCAAAGTTAGCGTCCGAACATCACACCGACTCAACTAGAGAGCTCCTCACACCAAAAATCGACACGCAAAAAGAATCTCGACACAGGAGGTCAAGAAAAGCCAGCGAACCTCGGGGAAACGCGGGCATGAAGATGACCGTCCGAGGCCGGCGGGAGCCGAGATTCGCTGAGAGGACGGTGACGGCGACGGCAGCGACGATGGCGCGATTCGATCGGAGGGGAAGCTGCTCTTTGAGTGGCGGTTCCTTTAAGGCGAGACTCCGGAGCGTGCGGTGTTTCGTCACTGTCGCCGGTTCTTCTCGGAGTCGAATCGATTCCTCTCTTGCTCATGAACTCCGATCCCGGCAGAGATCAAGGGTTTCCGGCCTAGGGTTTCTGGTGCGAACAAGGAGAAAGGAGAGAGATCCCCTAGAGAGAACTAGGGAAAGAGAGAGAAATCCCCAGAGAGAAAGAGCCCGCGAGAGAGAGCCTGCAAGAGAGCGGGAAAGAGCCCCCCGATCGTGAAAATGGCCCCCTTTTATATTATTAATTTTTTTTTTAGCGTTTTCCCTTTTTCCTTTTTGTTTTTCTCTTTTTTTTTTTTTTTTTAATGTTTTCATTATTTTTTATTCATTCTTTTTCTTTTGGTTCTTTATTTTATTTTTATTTTTTATTTATTTTTTTTATATTTTCTTGCAAAATGAATGTTTAAAACGTTGACAAAAATTTCGGGTGTCAACACTATTGTCGGTCTTGGCCAGTTGATCATAGCTTCAATCTTGCTTGGGTCCATTGAAATTCCTTCACTTGAAATCACATGCCCTAAGAAAGCAACACAAGTTAACCAAAACTCGCACTTGCTAAACTTGGCACACAACTGATGAACTCTCGGTGTTTGTTACACTAGTCTCAGATGACTCGTGCTCTTCATCACTTCTCAAATACACCAGAATATCATCGATGAACACGATCATGAACTGACCTAGGTATTCCTTGAATACCCTGTTCATCAAATCCATAACAGCAGCTGGAGCATTCGTCAACCCGAATGGCATCACTTGAACTCATAGTGACCATATCGAGTACGAAATGCTGACTTAGGAATGTTCTCATTCCTAATCCTTAGTTGATGATATCATATCCTTAAGTCGATCTTTGAGAAAATCAATGCTCCTTAAAGCTGATCAACAAGTCATCAATCCTCGGCAATGAACACTTGTCCTCTATCGTCACTTAATCGGGTTGACGATAGTCAAAGCATAGGTGTAATGGACCATATTTCCTTTTCCTCGGGTAAAACTGGCGTGTACAAGTTTCTTATCCAGTAATTCTCGCATCTACACTATCAGATCTTCCAACTCAGATAACGCCATCTAGTAAGGAGCCTTACAGATTGGCTCTGTCCTAGGTGCTAGCTCAATCACGAATTCTATTTCCCTTTCTAGCGGTAGACTTGGCAATTCCCTTGGAACCATCTCAGAATTTTTTTTTTGTTTTGTATCACGGCCACCTTCTTCACATTCTATTTCTCAACTAACACATCCACTATAGTTGACAAATAAATCTTGGCAACCTCCGTCTAAAAAATGGGTTGTCTTCAGCCAACGAGATTAATGAAATCAAAGATTCTCTTCGACTCCCCATAAACCCAACACTTTCACATGCTAATGGACCATGTTGGATTACTCCATGATCATAATTCATTACCACTAGATGCTCCATGAGCCCACTCTATTCATGTGGCGTCAAACTTACACCCCAGCAACTAGTCAAGCACAACTATAGCTAGTGATTCCCCTTTCTTTCACTTTTACTTCAACAATTGAAGTTCTACCAACTCAGCACAAAACTCTGCTACGCTGTTCTAATAAAATCACCTCCAACACATTCTAGTCATTCTCGAACACTGGATTCATCCATGTTTCCTTCTACAAATCCAACACATATCTGGTGAGTCTTCTATCTCTTGTCAAGTGACAGCATGTACTCTTTCTGGTTGTCCCATCAGTCTGCTAGGGCCACTCCTGACCAGGTATCCCTGTTGGCTACACTCCAAACAATTTCTCGTCGTAGGAAGGACATAAGATCTATCTCCGTCTTCACGCCCAGAAACAACATGATCCATTTGACTCGGTGCTGACTTGACTGCCCCACCCTTCCTATTGGGTGGAATAAAATACTTTTCTTTCGACCTCGGTCTTTTCCCTAACCGATTTCCATTTCTGCCAAAACTGGATCTATACCTCAACTCAGATGCAATGGCTTGCTCCCCGATCATATCTCCACACGGGACCTTCGTAGGTGTGATAACAACGGCGGTTGCGGCACTAACAGTGGTAGTGACAGTGACAACAACGGCAGTTCGGTCCTAAGCTTGCTAGCTCAACCAAATCCAAGGACACTAACGCCTGAACAATCCCGCCGAACCTAGGATCGTTTGGTGCTGCTACACTAGTACCGGCCTACAACAATACTCTTACGCTCGCACTAGCCTGCACCAATGCTCTACCACGACTGCCTCGGGCACCGATCCATGTTGGTGTTTTGCCCGAGTCACGGAGGTTACAACCCTCTTACTAAGAGTCCTCAGCTCCTGCTCGCTCATGATTTAGCCTTTACACTGAAACTTGTCTTCCAAATCCATACCGGATTAGAAGATGAGCAATCCACACACGATAAACAATTCTAGCATCCAGCTAAGACAAACATGTACCAGCATGAATTTAAAGGCCTTTCTTACTACTATCCCAAGACCCATCGCTCCTTATTACTCTAATCTTAAACTTCGCTCTGATACTACTTAAACGAGTTGTCATGCCCCGATCCTCGAACGCGTGCCCATCCCCACCTGGTCGATTAATAGTAACGTCCCAGGACGCATCGTCGGCCCATTCATTTTAATATGCATGCGGAAGCATAAGATAATCCTATACAACAAAACATTGGGATAGAAAAGTAGGCCACGATTTTCACAATGAAATTCACAACCTTACTTCTATACCATAGTATTTTACAATACCATCAACATAGGTCTGACCTAACACCTGTCCACAGAAACACAAGGTTCACACAAAACAGGATGGGATCTCAATCCTCATCCGGATTGTACTCAGGATCCTCCTTGTGGTCATCTTCTTCTTCAAAATCTTCCTCCTCCTCCTCAGGTTTCACTTCAGGGTTCTCCTCTTTAGATCCCTCCTCCTCAGGGTCCTTGGCCTTAGATTCCACCTGCATATTAGCACAGTTCAATAGGCACCCAAGCAATCACATCACAGATTGATATCTTGATCAATCGGCCTAGTCGATTACATGTCAGTCGGACCATTTCTAGGTCATCTCACTTCACACTATATAACCTCCAATAGTATACTTAGTCACAAAGCTACATTAATACTCTCAGACATCGTTTTCGCCAAGGTGACGTTTATAATAGACAATTACGTGCGTTCTTTAAGGCGCCGTTTTCGCCAGTGATATCCTTCATCACCGAACCACGTATGTTCATAAATCACGTATATTCTTTCTCTCTTTGGCGCCGTTTTCACCAACGTGATGTACAATAAACACTTTATGTGCATGCTCTCAGGAATTCCAATTACTTTCGGCCACACAGGCACGATACTCGACACATAGAAATACGGCCACGCAGGCATGATCTATGCCACACAGGCATGTTCTACGCCACACAGGCATGATCAATTATCGCCACATAGGCATAATCAATATTTAACAATTTACGTGCATTCTTTAAGGCATCCTACATGCCAAAGCGATGTAATAGTCGCCGAGCCACATCACACAACATTTCTTCTCATCTTTTATCATCTTCGATAAAATATCGTGTGTGAGCACGGGTTGGCGCTTTTAGTCAAAATATAATATTTTCCTTTCCATAACTCCCACATTTTCTGTAGTCCACTCAAATATTTTTGGCATTATCAACCAATGCCCGGTTATTTTTCAATTAATAACCAAAGATTATTCAATTAAAGAATAATTCCTAATTTCACAAATAATTCAATTTAGCACAAAATAAAGCTCAATTAAATAAACGGACGGCACCACGCCAATCAGCATAAAATTTCGATCGTCGCCTATCCCTACCTAATTTCTGAAAAATAATTAATTAATTAAATAAATTTCGAAAATTAATAAATAAATACTAAAAATCTAATTTAGACCCGTAATGCCTAATTGGATGCCAGAACGGATTGGGAAAAATCCTGAGATGCATTCAATAAATAGGAGTACGTCTCTACTTGCTAATTACACGAACCAAACACCTAACATGTATCATTAAGTCACTAATTAAAGTATTCTAAACTAATCTAACCACCTAATTGCACTTAATTAAATATAATCAACCCTTAAGCATAATTAGCAAACTAAGAAAGCATTAGTGAGTAAAACTCACTTGTGCAAAGCAAAGACTGGAACACCGTGACGGCGGCCGAATTCCGAATTTTCGGCGGCGTTGGCGGACACTCGAGCTGGGCCCAAAAGCTTCACAAGCCCATAGAAAAAGCTAGGCTTGGGCCGAACTTGGGCTGACTAGCTTCGCAGGCTGAGCTGCTGAAACTTCTTGGGCTTCCAAACTCGGCCTGAACACTTGGGCTTGCTGAAAACAAAAACTTGTTGGGCTTTGCTGGACCAAATTCGCTGGAATGGGCTGCTTGCTGGGCTGTTGAAATTCACTGGGCTAAGGCTTGCAGAATCGGGCTTTGCAGGAATGGAAGTTGGGCTGCTGCTTGGAGAGGCGTGGGCTGACGCCGGTCAATGAAGCAGCACTGACCGCTGGCGGGCCTCGAGACGTGAAGACTGACGTTGCTGGAGCTGATGGATTCGCTGGCTTGGTGAGACGTTGTAACTGGCGTCGTTGATGGCGTTGAAGACCACTGGCAGCGAAAGATGACGCTGGCGAAGAGGCAAAAGGAGTAGCGGCTTCGGTGATCTTCAGTGCTGGACCACGCACGAAGGAGCTGCGGTCAACGGAACCACGCGTGGAGGCTGCGACAATTGAAAGTAGAGCAGGGGAGGTCTTAGGTGGATGGAAGTGTTGACCGAGAGAGGCGGTTTCGTGGACAAGTGGCTGTGGCAGAGAAATCGGTGAGGTGTGGCGGTGAAATGGGAGATAGCATGCGGCAGAAATTGAAGAATTCTCGGTGGGGTGTGGCTGTTCGCAGGGGAAAGGAGAACGACGGCCAGAACAGAAGGGAAATGAAAGAGAAAAGGGCAGCAGGTTCGGTGGAAGAAATGGAAGTAAACCGAAGGAGAGATATGAAAGCAAGAGTGCGAAGGGGAAGAAGGCTCGTTGGAGCTGGCGTGCACGGAAAGTCTAGGAGAGAGAGGGAGCCAAAAGTCGACAATCTCATCTTCTCCATTAACTTCATGTCCCCTAATATTTTCTTAAATTAAAATTCCATAATAAACCAATTTGAATGCAATTGTTGCACCCCCCTCTTGCCCTAGCTCTGAATTTGACAAATGGAACTTCAATTCCTCCAACAACTTCCCCAATTGAGGTCCAACTTTGACGAAGAAAAGTCCCACAAAATTTCTATAAGTCCCCATCGCTAAATAGCTCGGTAAGTGGGCCAAAAGTCCATTCAATTTGGCCAATCCAAATTTCCGTTCTTTTCTGAATCATTTGAAACGATTTTCCGTAAAATCCCCGAACTCGATGGAATTTCACCGAAAAACAAGACGACATCCTATAATTGAACCGTGACATGTTCGAACATCCGATTTCCGAAACCGAATTCAATTTCGTGGTTAAAATCGACCGAACACGATTTTAGTCCAATCAAACCAATTAGGTAGCTTTTAGGGATTTTACCGCAATTATACCCCTTAACGGCTTCACCCAATAGATTGGTTAACTTATGAGTGATTAGCTCAAAGAAAAAGGATGATAGGCGTGCCGACGAAATGCCAATTTCATATATTTGGGATGGGGTCGAAATTCGGAATGTCATAGTACATTTTCCAAAGATTACGTATATAAGACTGAAATAGAGTAAAGGTAGAGAAGCACAATGGATAATTATAGATAGGGTAAAGTGAATAAATTACCTAGAACTTTATATTATTTAAATCAATTTTTACTGTTAGGATCTTTAGAGCGCGCTCAACATCACAATATTATGGTACATTCCCATTGTCAGGGTGGGAGTATTGTTAATGTCTTGTAATTATGTTAGGGACGAGAAAATATAGACATAAAATTTGCTAGACATTGTTGTTCCCAAAAAAAAAAATTGCTAGACGTTGGCTATATTATCTTGTGATTACTACTGCAATAATTTTCCTTTCATGTTTACTATCGAAGTGATTTGCTTTTTCATGTTTACTTTTGCTGTTTGTGCATAAGGTTTAAGGGGTCCTCGTTAGTTGTCCTATATGACTAGTGAGCTTCGCTGGGCAAGGTGGTGCGTTTCAATCTGCTCTTCCAAAGAATCACGGGCCTCGAGGATCCTTGTGCCAACGCTAAGGTCCCAAAAGCCTTGAACCAAATTTAACATTTTTAAAGTCCCTTAGCTTATGATTTTTTTTCCTCCAACTTTACCCTCGCTTATACTTTTGTATAATTATTTTGCTCTCATCCTATTGTTCATCATCTCTCTTTGAACCAACCACACTCATCATCACCCCAATTTTGGTCGATGCAAACCCAAAGTTGATGGTCGTCAAGGGTTGACTATTGCAAGTCTATTGAGCGAGATCTAGAGAGTCAAAGGTTGTACGAGGCTCACCTACCCTCGACCTATAATCTTTTACACTTTTTTTCATTAAGCATTTCTCAAGTTATTTCACATTTAATCAATTCACAAACTTGGGTAATAAATGCTCTATCCAAATTTATGCAATAAGGGCAAATACCTCCGATCTCTACCGTAGGTGCCAAAGAAGAATGAGAAGAAGCCCGAAAAAAAGCAAAAAGGAACATAACCTCCGATACGATGAACGGAATAGAACCATATCGAGGTCCTAATTGTACGACTTTGGTATGATGTCCTTCCAACGTGGATTCACGTAGAACATCGCGCCACCATACGAACATGATATAGCTCCATATCTCTTTTTTCATTTTTATAAATATGATGCCATGCTATGCATTTCATAACTAATAGTGGACATTTCGACCAAAGAAAAAAACTAATCTGTCACTGTCTAAAGACAAAAAAGGAACTTACAAATCCAAAGAAAAGATGAGCAGCACTCACGTTTAATTGTAATACCAACAATAAAAGCTACTTCAAGCTGACAAACTCAACAGCAAGGCTCAATTTACCAAACAACATAGTTTTCACAGTTGGAGAGACCTACGAAGCATCATTATTGACACAAAATAATCACTGGTTCATTGTGGGCTCTCCATTAAAGGATAGGCATGCTCTTTTTCCGATGATATATTAAGGAAGAAAAGCTAACAATTCCGACTTTCCACCCTCAAACTAATAGAAACAAAATCACTATTATACTCAAGAATCCGAACTGAATTAGAGACCAGCTGCCTACAACAGAGCATTTTGGTGAAACCTCCCATTCCACGGATAATGCACATTGCTGACGACACACAAGATGGCCACATGGAACAAAAGTGGATCTCCTCCTCCTCATTAGACAAATTACAAGTAAATGTCCATCTAGTATATCTCCCAATCATCCACTGCGTTTTTGTGTTGGGCCAGTAGGCTGCAGCATGGCTCTGCTGCTGCTGCTCCTGCTCATCCCGTTTGCACTGCCTCCACTTTTTCCATCTGTTTCATTTTATGAGGAAAGAAGATTCAGCATAAGCCCAGTAAAGTCAAAGATTATAATGTCTTGAATTCAACAAGATACAGAATATGGTTACAAGTTTAGCAAATCCAAGGATACCAATTGACACCTTTCCAAGATAAATACTAATCCAAAAGAGTATCTTTGTCCAGCAGGCAAGATCAATGACCATCTGATCTTTTGTCATCTTAGTACTGGAAAATGTCATATCAGTCGATTCGATAATAGACGAGTATTGTAAAAAAAGGGCTACCTGCCCAAGATCATCACATAGACAAATGACAACCATCAAAGGGAGATGAGCCATAATATCTTTTGACAGGTAGGGGACAAATACTAAAATAATAGGAGGTTGTGCAGATCACCCAAAAATTCATGAAATCACACAACGGGGGAACTCTCCGTGTCCCGTAAGATACATTCAAATGTGAATCGTCATTCAACTTGAAACTAGTTCATTTACTTTCTTCTTCACCCAACAAAGATATATAAAAGCTGCAATAAAAGCCATTCCAACAACTCCAGAAATGATAGAAGCCACAACTATCACTATATTTTTTGTGACTTTTGGACATGTAGTTGGGGAGATGAAATTCCGACAATCCGCCGCAGAGCTCATTGTTCCCAACAATGGAAGTACTAGTAGCATTCTTAAAGACTCCTTTACATGGTAGCATACCTTCAAACTTATTGTATGACAAATTCAGACGTTCTAAGGATCGAAATACTGCTAAGAATTCTAGAATCTAACCTAAAAAATTGTTGGGTGAAAGATGTAGTTCTTCGATGCCTCCTAACGATTTGGTTGATTGTGGAATTGACCCGTGGAGGAAGTTGCCTTCGATCCTCAATGATGCCAACAAAGTGCAATCACCTAAACTATTTGGGATTTCACCTACCAACAAATTGTCAGATATGTCCAACACGGTCAAAGCTCTCAAGTTGCCAACTTCTATGGGTAGAATCCCAGTCATATAGTTACAAGACAAACACAAAAGGATGGCTAATGATGAGAGACCGATAAGATGTGGGGGTATGGCATCACTAAGATTATTATGAGATAGATTAAGTCCAATAAGAGACCGGCAGTTTGATAGATGTGAAGGAATTTGCCCATGAAAGTTGTTCCCACTAAGATCTAAATGTATCATCTTGGTTAGATTTCCCAATGAAGATGGGATAGTCCCTTTGAGGTTGTTACGACTCTACTGCAACAGCTTTAGATTTGGTAGATTCCCCAAATTTGAGGGGATAACACCTGAAAGTTGGTTGAAATTCATAAATAATACCTCAAAGTTGACAAGATTCCCAATTTCTTCTAGAATCTCACCGGATATTTGATTCATGGTTGTAACAAATGTTTTCAAAGTGGTGGATAAATTACCTAGGCATTTAGGTAACACCCCACCAAACTTGTTCGAGCCGATATTCACATTCTCTAATTTGGTGCTGTTAGTTAATGAGCAAAGGAAACTCAAGTCTTCAGGTTTTCCACTTCCAAACTAATTTTCATACATTACAAGCCAACTAAGCATATAAAAATTTCTCAATGATGGTAATTTCCCAGAAAACCCGTTAATAGCAATGTCAAGCACACTTAGTTTTGTGCAATTCGATATCGAGGGACGAATCGGCCCCTCAAGTTGGTTGACACCAACATTAAAAACTTCAAGTTTTGGAAGTTTGAGGCCCATACTTGTTGGAAGAGTCCCATGTATCTGGTCGAATGCAACCCAAAATTCAATTAGTGAAGAGAGGTTGAATAAGGAATGTGGAATTGTACCCAACAATCTGTTTGATGAAAGGTCAATATATCGCAAGTTTGTTAGGTGGCCTAGAACTTGGGGAATGCTCCCGCCAAGTTGTTATCATCTAAAAAAAGTACCTCCAAGGAAGATAAATTGCCAATGAAGGAGGGCAAGTGCCCAGTTAAATTATTATGAACCAAATCAAATCCCTAGAGCTTCGTCAATGAACTGAGCTTCCTAATAATTTCTCCAGTTAGCTCATTACGCCCAACCCTAAGTATGAACAAGTCCAAGCAACTTGATATGTTTTTGGGAATTTCACCAACCAATGAATTGTTGTCTAGTACTAAGAAACGAAGGCGGCGCAACTGGCTGATTTGCGAAGGGATTGCATGATCGAGACTATTGTTTTAGAGCCGCATTTCCTTCAAGAAGCTAAGAGTCCCAATATGAGGAGAGATTGATCCGGAGAGTCCTTGTGATCGTAAGTCCAGGACCGTGACCCTCCTGTGTCTCCGACCGCATATAACGCCATACCACTGGCAAAACTCAATGCTATTGTTTCATGAGTTGAGCACACAGAAAGGATCTCTGGTTATACTAGCCTTAAATGCGAGAAGTGCAAGTTTATCTGTTTCATTGGTAGTGGAAGAGACTTAGTTGAAGCAAAGTGTAAGAGCAATATAGAGAAGCACAAGGCATGATGGAAAATTTGCAAAACTAATGCCTGCGAGTTTCATGACGCGAAGCCCCAGAAAGTGGGTAAATTTGAGAAACAAAGGGCGGATGAGCACTACTGGAAACTTTGAAGAGCTTTACAAGAGTGGGGTATCGATTTTGAAGCGTTATTCTTATCCTTTTATAGGAAGGTGTCGGTTCTTCTTTTATTTTTTTCAGGACAGCTTTTAGAAGCGTTTTTCTTCTTTTTTCTATTTGACTCAGTAGCCATTGAAGCACTTTTCTTCTCTTTGACGGGTTTTTCTACCTTTGGAGAAGAGTTTTCTTGGCCATTTGTGCGTATCGCGGAGGCTGGAGTGAATGGAAGAAGCAAATGAAAACTCACTTTAGCTGGAGGACATGGACGTGGCAATTGGAGGCAACTTAAACAAAGGGGAGAAATGGACTAAGAGTTTCAAGGCCATATTCTTTTTTCTCATATGTGATGAGTCAGCTTTTTGCTTGGCTTGGTTTTCTCTTTGAGAAAGAAGACTTTGCAAGATGATCCTGAAAATGCAAATTCTTTGTATAGGGGAATGAAATTTCTTCCCATTAAAATGGCACTAGAGGCATTTTTTTTTTCCTTTTCATTTTAAATAATTTTAATGTTAGCTACTCACTTTGAAATCTAAACTCACTTCATCCATGTTCATTTATCCTTTAGGAAAAAAGTAGTAAGTGCAGTTAACGAATTTTGCCCATCTAATACTTTTGGATGTAATTGGTTTCAATATAATTGCTAGAAATGTTTTTGTTGTTATGGTTAGTGGATTATTATTATTATAGTATAATTTCGCATAATTTTTTGGAGCAAAATGTTATTCTCTCAAGACATTGCATTCATATAATTTTCTCTCTCAGATGCAAATGTTGTTCCTAGCCGCTTTAATCCTCAACCATCAATATCAATGTATTAAGGGAAAACGAAAATAAAGGTGCAGGAACAAACTCAATTTAATTGTGAATTAGAGGGTGCATATGTAATCTACAATATTCTATGAAAGATGACCTTAATGTAAGGACACTAGTGATGAGATGGCACTACTCCATAACATCAACGACATTAGATCCAAATGCGAAAATTAAAACTTAACTGGATGTTAAAATAAGAAATATGTTTGTCCATGTTGTCCATATAAGCAATTCTATCCACCTCTATTATGTTATTATGATCAACATTGACTCGTTCTTTCCAAATTACTCTTAGTTGTCTATCACCTATCTACTTATTAATTTGATCTAAATAGGTAGCACATGAGAAAGCCGATATGCATTGATTGAAAACTACAACATTATGGCATTGTAGTATTTGTCATTCTTAATTGTTAATTTCATTTTTCACTTGCTGAAATGAGTAAAACACCATTATATCTAGGCAAGAAAATCAACTTAAACTCAGAATATACATAGCTCAGCCTTAATCTTCACTTTCATCACATTCCAGGGAAAAAGTAACGACAAATTAGGTATTTAGCAAGTACCAAAAAAACATATTATGCACTAATGAGCCATGTGGATCTCCCAACAATCAGGGGCCAAGCCCTATTTTAATAAGGATTTTGTCTATAGGACACTCTTAAACACCTCATAAATATAACTTTGTCATTTTTAGCATAAGTATCTTAAAGCACTCGCGAACGAAAACATTTTGATAACAGTCGTTTTCTTTTCGGATAATCATAATGGCGAGATTATATATTCCTCTAGCATATATAGAACAAAAAAAGTTAAATGATAAAATCGTTTCCCTTTATCCACGGATAATGAATTGGGACTTTTACTCTCAACAATTTTTGAGGGAGGTGTAGAATTCTTCTGGCTGTAAGATACTACAAACATCTATATTCTTAGCCTTGGAAAAAACCTAGCTAGCATTTTCCCTCTAATATTCATTAAGCATTCGGTAATCATATTTATTGGCAAAACTCTATTTAATGCACGTATTATAGAATTGATTATTTTTCATACCATAATGATCACCGGAAGCAGGTGAAAGCAGTGAGTTGAGTCAGAGATAGGCCGATTTGATTGAGATATTGTCACGCCTCGATCCTCGAGCGTGCACCCATCCCTCACTTTGGTTGATTAACAGCGACGTCCCAGGACACATCGCCGACCCTTTCTTTTTAATACGCATGCGGAAGCAGATAAAAAATTCTCAGACAATAAAACAATGGCATAAGAAAGTATGCCCAAGTTCCAGATTTTCAAAAACAACCACACTTATATACATTGCAAACCAGTGCACATATATATAAAGCAGGCTACCAAGACAGATTCAACTTAGACAAGTTCAGAATCAAAGTCCGCAAGCAGGGGTGAGGGTTCCACAAACTACGAGTCCTTGTCCTCCTCTTCTTCATCCTCAATACTTCAACTGGAACCTTCAGCAGACTGCACCAGACTTCCGAGATCTTTAAGATTCAGGTCTGCTGCACCTAGGGACCTGAAATGTTGTCCCACAACCGGGATGAGATTACGTCTTAGCAAATTCTACCCCCTAAGACCCAATTAGTAAATCAATATGCTATTCAGGCTGCCTATGCACGCACGGGTCAGAGGACTTACTTTGGCTTCAGATTCCACCTGCATATTAGCATAGTTCAATAGGCACCCAAGCAATTACATCACAAATCAATATCTCAATTAATCGACCTAGTCAATTACATGTCAATCGAACCATCACAAGGTCATTTCCACTCAATCAGTCAATTCATAACATCAGATCAAATCATCAATCAATCGACTTAGTTGATTACATGTCAGTCGGACCATTTTTAGGTCATTTCCAATCACCAAATCACACGTACTCTCTCAGGCGTCATTTTTGCTAGGTGATGTATGTATTGGATAGCACTCGTGCATTCTTTAAGGCGCCGTTTGCACCAGTGATATTCTTAATCACCAAACCACGTATGTCCATAATGATGCATGTAGTAGATAGCACTCGTGTGTTCTTTAAGGCACCATTTTCACTAGTGATATCCTTAATCATCAAACCACATATGTCTATACTAATACAGGTAATAGATAGCACTCGTGCGTTCTTTAAGGCGCCGTTTTCACCAATGATTTCCTTTTCACCGAACCAAGTATGTTTATACCTTGTACCTGATCGGTCTCAGCCAAGAGTATTCCCAGTTCAATCTCACGATTCTCTCCACTTTACAACTCATCAAAGCATTATAAATGCTAAATAACTATACTCAGCCATCTACCAATCAATCATCCGATTTCACTCAATTTAGGATAAATTCCTAAAATATCAGAATTAATTCAATTCCATGCAATGTAGAACTCAAATAAATAAATAGACTGCACCACGACGATCAGCATAAAATTTCAGTCGTCAACTATCCCTGCCTAATTTTTGAAAAATAAATAATTAAATAATTAATTTTGAAAATTAATAAATAAATACTAAAAATCCAATTTATGCTCGTAATGCCTAATTGAAGCCCGATAAGAGTTGGGAAAAATTCCAAGATGCATTCAATAAATACTAGCATATGTCTATTAGCTAATTGCACAATTCAATTGCTTAACATGCATCACAATTATCTAATAATCACTAATCTATTATAATCTAACAACATAATTGTACTTAATTAAATCTAATCAATCATTAAGCATCATTAGTCTACTAAGCAAAGATTAGTGAGCAAAACTCACCTGATTAAGGATTTGCTCGGATCAAATTGACGACCGCGCGACAAAGCTCAGTTCTCTTCAAAGCGGTTCTGCCAACCGGAATCAGGATGGCTCAAAAACGGGCCACGGGACCTTCAAACCCTTGCTGTAAAATAGCTGCTGATCAAGAGTTGTAGGGCTATCACGGGGGCTGAACTGACTTCGCGAGTTGCTCGAAGTGGTGCCGAGCTGGACTGAAAACACGGGCTGAGGACTCGGCTTCGTGCAAGGCAGTGGACAGCTGCTACTTCCGTGGAGATGAGGCAGTCTTGCGGACGAAAGAGGAGACGATCTCGAGATGACTTCTCTGGTGGAGTCGCTGGACAGAGGGGAAGCAAGAAGCGGGGACGCCAAGTGGAGAAGTCAACCTCGTGGGATGCTACTAGATTGACTCGAAAGAGGAGGACACACGGAGCTACTTCGGTTTCGTTGGTTTGACCGAAGCATGGAGATGGCGCGTTGAAGATGGGCAAACGTTGATGAAGTTTGGTGTGTTGGTAGTGGGGCAGTTGGCGTGAGCTGCAGCAGAGATTACGCTTCAGTGGAGATGGGGATTTCGGTGGGAGGGAGATGCAAGGAGTTGAGGTGCGTGGGTCAGTGGACTTCGAAGAACCGAAATGAGAAGAAAACCATAAGCCACTCGTTTTAGGTCAAGGGGCGATTAAAACCAGGGAAAAGTGAAAGCAAAAGTGGAAGACAGCTCAGTGGTATCGTCGGCCGAATGAGGGGATAAACATTGACTCAAGTCAATGAAATAAAGCCCAAGAAAATAATCCTGCAGAGGCTGTCGGTCAGGGGGATTCCGCGCGTGCGAGTGGATGGGGAGGAGAGAGAGAGTGTGTGACATGAGAGGATAAAAGAATCGGTCAAAGAAGAAAGGAAAATTGAAGACCAAGCAGAAAGAATCGTCGGCCAACAAGGGGTGGGGCGCGTGGGGGCGTCGGTCTAAGGAAAAAAAAAAAAGAGGATTTAAAACAAAACCAATTTAACATTTGATCAACATCAAAACAGTATGCCAATTAGTCATTCTAGGGCCAAATTCTTCACCATTTACACAACTTGAAGTCTTAATGAAGACCAAAATAAGACGATCCTTTAATTCCACAAATTTTCGTCAAAACCGGCTTTTATTTCATTTTTCTCGGAATCCAATTTTTCGAACAAACAAATCCGGTTGAAGTCCAATTTGAATTCAGAAAAAGCCCAAACAACTTCCATTCGCCAAATCACTCACACCAGATGCCAAAAATCTCTTCAAATTGGCCAATCTGAATTTTCGATCGTTTTCCAAATCGTACATCTCGATTTCCCAAAAAATCCCGAACTCTCCAAAATTTCCTCAAAAGGTAAGTCGACGTTCTTAGATTGACTCATGACATGACAGGACCTTCAATTTCTGAAATCGTATTTAAATTCGCGGTTATTTTCAATTAAACGCACTTTTAGTGTGACATTACCTACCGCGTAGCTTTTAAGAATTTTTGATGCAATTGACCCATGGTCGATTTTCTTCGAGCCATACATACCTCTTTGACACATTGGCAACTCTCGGTTGTTGTAAAAATCTCTAAAATTCAAATATGGACACAGGGTACCAAAACGATAGTAAATCAAACCAAAACGATAGTAAATCAAACTAGTACCGATCAACAAGAATTTTTCAATTTAGTGGAGTCACCCACCATCGGCTGCACATCTCAGTCAAACCGATCTATCTCTGATCTTAATTCGATTTTTAATTGTGCCGTAATGACCTCTAAAGATGAGCACGATCGAGAAGCCGATTCCTGGTCGAATTCTCAAGTCTATTTCATTTAAAATCCCTTAATGGCTTCACCAGATAGGCTAGTTATCTCCTGAGTGGCCATCTCGAAAAAAAACACTATAGTCATGTTGATGAAAGGCTTGACTTATCCAATCGAAATCAGAACTTGAAAATCAGGATGTCACAGATATGTGGCTAAACATGGGTGATTCCACTAAATTGCGAAATTCTCGTCGATTGACACTAAACTGATTTTTCTGTCTTTTTGGTACCCTATGTTCGTATTTGAATCCTCCAGATTTTTATGACAACCGAGAATCGCCAATGTATCGAATGGGTTCATTGTGGTTTGAAAAAAATCGACCATGGGTCATTTGCATTAAAAATTTCTAAAAGCTACCCAAAGAAATTTAAGTCATGCTAAAATCGCGCTGGATTGAAATTAACCGCGAATTTGAATCTGATTTCAGAAATTGAAAGTTCTGTCATGTCACAAATCATTTTAGGAATGTCAACTTAGCCTCCGAAGATTTTTCTGCAAACCGAGACTTTTTGGGAAAAAGTTGATGTAGGGTCATTTTTGTCCAGAAAATTCAGGGGACCGTTTTTTATCGCGAAATTGGGATATGAGTAGGTTCAATTGGTGAAGAAAAATACCAATTTGATCGAGGGTTCAATAATGGAATTTATGGGAGCCAAATTAGAGTGATTCAAGAAGGAAATGAAGTCCAATTGAGGGGAAAGCTTTGCAAATTCGTTACCCCACCACCCATGACTATTAGACTATTTCAAGTCTTCTATAAGGGAATTGAAGGCTGAAAATCAAAGGTGGAGGACAACAAGCGTGGTGGAGCCCTCCAAGGGGACCAAGAGATGAGGATGAGGCCTTTGGTGGCCTCCCTTGCCTCCTCTCTTCTTTTCCCACCCTCCAAAGGTTGTCAACCCCTCTCTCACTCTCCCTCTTCTTGCTGCTTTCAACCCAGAAAACCCAGAGGAAAACCAAACCTACAGCTGCCTTTGCCGTCGACACCGCCGGAACTAGGAATGCCACCGTCACATGCCGTCGTACCCCAGTAGTCGCCTCGCCTGCTCGCGCCTCCAACCGCACCGTCTTGCCCAACCCACGCTACCAACCGCTCGCTAGAACACTGTGGGTCACCGTCGAAGTCCCTACCATCACCGTGGGCCGCCGTCTCTGCCCGTTCAAGTCGCTGTAGCCCTACCACCTCGCTTGGACCGCTTCCTGCTTGATCGGCCAACCGGTCCAGCTCCCTTTGGCTCAGCACAGAACCGAAACCCCCGAGCCTCTTTAACCGATGTTGGCCAGTTTTTGAGATGTTCTCGACCCCGAAAGTTGGTCCCCCTTTGGAGTTTCTCATCCCCCGTTGTGCCCCAATCATTTTGAACCAAGCGGTTCATTAATCAAGTGAGTTTAATTCACTAATCCTCGCTTAGTAGGTTAATGACGCTTAAGGGTTGATCAGTTTAAGTTAAGCATAGTTTAGGTGGATAGTTAGATTAGATTAGTAATTTAATTAATTATTAATGCAAGTTAGGTGGTTAGTTTAGTGCAATTATGGCCTAAACAAGCTCTAGTATTTATCTAGAGTGATTCGGAAATTTTTCGAACCCGTCTCGGCATTTAATTAGGCATTACGGGCCTAAGTTGACATTTTTTACTATTTATTGGCATTATTTAATTAATTTCCGTAATTATTTAATTAATTATTTATTTTCCAGAAATTAGACTGGATAGCCGGCGATCGGAATTTTATGCTAATTATTGTAGTGTGATTTGTTTATTTAATTAAGCCCTAATTTGTGTTGAATGTGTATGATTTGCAATTTTAGGAATTTATTCCTAAATTTATTTAATTTCTGTAATTAATTGGAAAATCACTAGGCGTTAGTTTACAACGCCAAAAATGTGTTAATGGGCTATTGAAATTGGTGGATTTTTCAAAGGAGAAAATATGGTATTTTGGCTAAGGCCGACTGTGTATCTACACATGGTTATTTTTATCAAGTGTAATAAAAATGGTAAATTGAGTAGATGATCAGAGCAATAATTTATCAGCTTTGGACGAGCAATAATTTATCATCTTTAGGTGAGCAATAATTTATCAGCTTTAGGTGAGCATTACTAGTATACTATATCGGCTTGGGGGCCCTACTATATCGGCCCGGGGGCCCTAATATATCGGCTTTAGGCTAGCAGTATACTATATTATCAACTTTGGGTGAGTTATACTAACTATCTTCAGCTTAAGGTGAGCAGTCTTGATTTGATAGGATCTTATAAATAGTATTGAGTATACCGACCAAGTGAAGGTAGTGATAACATGTAATCGACCGAGTTGATTGATCAATAATTTGATCTGATGTTATGAATTAGTTGGTTGATGTGATTTGATGCATTTGCGAATTGTACTAACTTGCAGGAAGAAGTGGAGGCAAAGGTAAGTCCTCTAACTCGTATTTGTGCATAGGCCGCCCTCAGGGTGTATTTACTTCTTAGTCAAGTCTTAGGGGGTTGAAATTGCTGAGACGTCGTCTCGCCCCGTTGTGGGATAACATTTCAAGTCCCTAGATGGCAGCCCCTCCAAACCCTCCCGAATATTTTGGACAGCCTAAGAAGTTTATAGAACAAAGTTACCATATTCCGATACACAAGCACCTCGATGGGTTGGAGTACATGCTGGTGAAGTCCATAGTCTGGGTTGATGCGAGTTTACCCAAAAAGGTACCCCATCAATATAGGGCATGGTATCGCCAGTATCGTAATGGGCAAAGAGAGGGCCTATATTGGAATATGAGGTACCTCTATATGCATTGGAGGTTGTGTTAGAGAAAGGTACGGCGGATCCTAAGGGTGGTTTGGTGGTGGACGCGAAGGACCCTAAGCTTGATGATCCAGATTCTCCAATGTACTCAATAGTAGGCTCCAGTTGGAGTGTGGAAGAATGAGAAATCGAGGATGATGATGACCCGTAGTGGATTGGAAACGCCCACCCCCTATTTGCAAACCTTGTTTGCTGAACTAGTTTTTGTAGGACCTGACTCTGGTTGTTTGTATTGTAATATACGCAACTTGGGTTGCTAGTATATATTTAAGTGTGGTTTTCAGGTTCAAAATTATGTCCCTACTTTTCTATCACACTGTTTTATTGTCTGGGGATTTTATTTCTGCTTCCGCATGCGTATTAAAATGAATGAGTCGGTGATGCATCATGGGGCATCGCTATTTAATCGACCAAGCCGGGATGGACACGTGCTCAGAGAATCGGGGCGTGACATTGATTGTGTGTGATTCATCATGGGCCATGATCGGTATAAGCATGTCCCTTAATTTGAGGTGGAAATTTGAGAGAAGTTTGGCTGTCACGACATTTATTTCCAAGTCAATCAGTGCTTTGCCCACACCACTACTTTAGTACTTTGTAAAATAAAATGGAGTCTCAAATTGTCATGACTTTGATACTCCCAAATGACAAGTAAGAATTATGCTCCAAATTACAGCCAAGTCCTATGTAAAAATTAACTCTCGCATGAGATATATTTTGCCAATAAAACTCCCTGCTCCATTGATAGCGCACAAAAGAAAAGAAAAATGGAAGAATAAGAGGCAAAGGCAGAATTTTTGTATTGAAAAGTTGTTCCTTAGTAGTCCATTCATGCTACAATCTCCGAGAGAAAATTATCCAAAAAGTCTTAAACTTATTGCACTTTTTCCAATTCAGTCTAAACCTTTCATTTTTGTCAATTGAATCCTCAAGCATTTCAATATATTACCAATTGAGCTCATTTGGCTAATTTTGAACGAAAATCACTAGCGTAGACGCTAGCCATTCTACATAACACGATTGGCACTAATGTGGATAACTTTTAATAATATTTTAATATTTTTCGAGTATTTATCTATTTATTTTTCTTTTTTTTTCCTTTTCTCTTATTTCCTTTTTTTTCTTTTTTCTTTTTCTTTTTTTCTTTTTTCCTTTTTCCCTCTACTAGCCATCGTCAAGCCTTGGTGTTGGCCAGCAAAGGTCACCGCCCTTGCCGACCATAAACTTTTTTTTGTCTCATAAAAAAATCCTCAATTTTAAGTTTCCTCTCAATTTTACCATAAACTTTTTTTTTGTTCTAGGAAAAACCCCCAATTTTAGGTAATGTCCCAATTTTATTGTCCAATCCCAATTTTACCCAAAAAAAATTTATAATCTTATAAAAAACCACAACTTTTGCTTCGCTCGCAAATTTGCCCACATTAACCTCATTCAAAATTTCTCATTGACAATTGAGAAATGGAAAACTTCCAAGAACGAGTTGCTCGAGCGTTCCAAGCTTGAGCTCTCCAATTACAAGAGTTGGAGCATTCCCAATCATGAGATATTGATGAGTACAAAATCCCTAAGGGGGTTATTGATGGCTGGTTAATGAAGAGCAGATTTGTGAGACTCAAGTAAAAGTTAGTGATCTTATTAGAAAAAAAATTATAGTGAAATTGAAATGACACTTAAAGCTAATTTTTTTTTATGAAACAAAATAATTTTAGGACAAAATTGATATTATACAAAAAATGTTTAGGATAGAATTAAGACTGGACTTAAAGTTAAAGCTTTTTATGAGACAAAAAATTTTTAGATAGAATTAAGACATAATCTAAAGTTAGAGGTTTTTTACGAGACAAAAAGTAGAATTAGGACGAGAATTAAAATTAGAGGTTTTTTCGGTTATTATTTTATGCCCATATAAGGCTTTTTTTTTTATAATGATAAACGAATCAAATTAAGGTCCTTCTCAAACTCAACAGAAAATAAATTTAATGATAAATATATTCCTAAACTCTCACCAGCGGAGGAGGATTGGTCATCTTCCTCCTCCTGTCTCTGTAGAGAGAGAGAGAGAGAGAGAGAGAGAGAGAGCGGGAATGTCCCCTTCTTCGATTACGTGCTCCAGATTCGCCATAATCGCCGCAGCTGCAGTTCTCCTCCAGTCCCTCGGCCTCTCCCTCTTCATCTTCGGCTTCTTCCCCACCAAGCCGGCTCTCTCTGGCGTCAGGTGCGTTCCTAGACACCGAAAATTCAGCAGTAATTACTACGCGCTCGGTTTGAGGTTGAAGATGATCCGGATGTGTCGACCCATTTTGCAATTTCTGAACTTTTTTCTGTTTTGCCTTCTGGGTCTCGCCGTCGCCGTCGTCAGTGGTCCGGAGAGCTTCCGTGCGCCGTGGCCCAACGGCGTTGGAAATGATTCGGCGGCGGCATTGCCTCCTGAAGAGCTCAAGCGGTTGTATCAGGTTCGGTATTTGCTTACCCCTGTTTTGAGATGGTGAATTGCGAGTCCTCTGCTTAGGGGCGGCTGGATTTTCTTGATTTTGATGATGCATTTGCTATTTTAGAAATTTTCTGAGATCAGCCCTCCGTTCGATCGGCTAATTCTAATGGTATGTAATCTTGCTTGTGCTTGAGATATGTGCCGATTGAAGATGCTCTTGGCACTAGCTCTTTATTTTGCATTATGAATGTAACTCGATAGTAAGTACTAGCTGCCCACTGCACCCATGTCAGTTTAGGTTGTTGATGGTCTTCCAGCAGAATTTGTGCTTGGAAGGGACGATAAGCCTCCGAAAGAGGCTTTTGTTGAAGCCATGCCTTATACTCAGTCGTTACTAGCAAATGGATTTGCAGTTGGATACCATGCAAAGGCTGCACCTCCTACTGTTACAATGCCGTGCTTGAAGGTTGTTACTTTGGGCTACTTCTATGTTTTAGGCTGATGTTTCCTCTTCTTATTAACGCTTTAAGTTTCTGTGGTTCCAGGCTATGGTTTCTGGGGCAATTGGAGGATTTCTGGACGTGGCATTCAACTTTAATACACAAGCTTTGCAAGATGATAATATTATTGGTAGGTCAAGTTGGATTGTCATACTTATTATATAAAATGATCTTGTGGATCTGTACACATTGTGAAATTTGGTGGATCATTTCAACTGTTGTGATCAGTTAAACTATTAAACGATGACATGGTTTAATATATAGGGAAAAAGCCACCAAAAACTCCAAACTTTACCTCGAGTGATAGATTTACCCCGAACTTTGTTTTGTGACGTAAAAAACCCTGAAGTTTGCTAATTGTGACACATTTACTCCAAACTTTTATTTGTGACACAAAAATCCCGAACTTTTATTTGTGTGACACATTTACCCTAAATCATAAGGGCGTTTTGGTCTTTTTACTTTTAAAAACTTTTTTTTTTTTTTTTTTTTTTTACTTTTTTTCTTCTTCTTCTTCCTTTCCTCCGCCGGCCATGGCGGAGCCGGCGAAGGAGGCTGGCGTCGGGCGAGGGTGCCCTCGCTCGACGCACCCTCGCCCGACGCCGGCGAGAGCACCCCTCGCCCGACGCCGGCGAGGGTGGCCCTCGTCGGTGTCGGGCAAGGGCCTCCCTTGCCAGATCTGGCGAGGGCATCCTCACCCGACGTATTCCCTCGCCCGACACCGGCGAGGACAGCCCTAGCCAGCCCAAGCGAGGGCGACCCTCGCCCGATGCCGGCGAGGGCAGCCCTTGCCGGACGCCGGCTTCCCTCCGCCGGCTCCACCATGGCCGACGAAGGGAAGAGGGAGGAAGAAAAAAAAAAAAAAAAGAAAAAAAAAAAATAAGACGAAAATATCCTTAATGGGGTAAATGTGTCACGGTTAGCAAACTTCGGGGTTTTTCACGTCACAAAACAAAATTCGGGGTAAATCTGTCACTCGAGGCAAAGTTTGGGGTTTTTGGTGGCTTTTTCCCTAATATATGTGTTGTTGTATTCCCACCCATGCATAGGTTGGGCTTTGCCATTAGATCTAAGAATGGAAATATATAATTTTTAATTTATTACCCTCTACCTTGATATCTTGTAAAAAATTTTGAGCGCACTGCCAACTATTGTAAAAGTTTAAGTTATTAGATGACGGCAAGTTTTATTATTTAGAATTTATAACACATGTCACTTGTATACTTCTTGTATGGTAGGTCAATTCTTTCGGACTGGTAGGAAGATGGTCATGCATGGTGATGACACATGGCTTAAGTTATTTCCAGGATCATTTATTAGGCACGATGGAGTGAGCAGTTTTTTTGTGAGTGGTTTTCACCGACAAGTGTTCTTCATATGGTTTTGGGTATTTGTTCTTTGGGTTAATTTGAATAGTGTCTTCTGCTATTCAATTAGAGTGTTATTTGATTACAGGTTAAAGATACTGTTCAAGTAGACCAAAACGTTTCACGACATTTAGATGAAGAGCTTCGCAGAGATGACTGGGATCTTCTGGTCAGTTGTTTTTGGATTTTTTACCCCTTAACTTTTACCTATGTTCACCTTCAGTCATCATTTGAAGTCACATCTCTACTCTTGTTCACACACACTTGATGTAAACCTGCCTATTTGATTACCCTTCTATGCCGAAGAACAGTGGTTGACACAATAGGTGATAGTTATCTCATAGTCAAAATAAAGTAAATGGATCAGTTGGACCAGTAGATGGCTAGCCCTTTAATCCATACTTACTATTGTTTCCCAGGAGATCCGTGCAGCGGAAATTCCTGAATTTTCGTGCCCCCTTCCCTGGGTTAGGAGATGGCATCTTAATGTACAGAAAAGTTCAATATGACTTAGTGATTTAAGTAATGCTAACCGAGCAAAATTATTTAAAAAATCTGGAGTCAAGAGAAGGGCTCCATTTTCATCTGCTTTCATGTTTATTATGGATGCCATAATGATCTTAAGAGATTGACCATAGGGACCCAACCATATTGGTTTGTTTATAACTTTATCAGGTTAATGATCCATTGAGTCTTGACTTATGAGTTTGATTCTGTTGTTCTGAGAAGTCTCTCTGTTTATGGCTTTATCTACTGGCAGCTATATTATTCCATCTCTAGCTGATGGGGGGGTTGACTTTCCTGTTTTAGGAATCTCTCTATCTTCAAGAGATAAATCGCTCAGTCCATTTCCCTTCACGATGCTGCTAAATGCTGATTGCTACTGCTACTTACTGACTTTATCTTTCAGATTCTCCATTATTTAGGTCTGGATCATGTTGGTCATCTTGGTGGAAGGAACAGGTACACTCTGCTCCATTGCAATACTTAATGTTTTGGCATATCTGCTTATTCTGAATACACCTTACTGCTTGAATTTGATTGCATCAGTTTCTTAATGAGCCCAAAACTCAAGGAGATGGATGAAGTAATTGAGATGATTCATCGAAGCAGCCTTAGGGATAAAAAGAATCATCAGACAGGGACTCTTTTGGTTAGGCTTTCCATTCTCCTTTGTTGTGTATTATTTTCTTAATTACGAAATTCTAGTTGATATAGTTGTACAGGATGTTTGCTTTTGCCCGCTGGACATGCATTATAATAGTGGCAAAGTGAAGCAACTCATAAATGTTTGAGTAAGAGATTACCTTTTCATTTGATGATCTAGGCACATGATTATATATGAGGATTGACAGACTGATACATGTCTACTGAAAACCAAAGAGTCCACTAATTTAATAATTTAGTGAAAGATATTCTTTCTATAGGTATATGTTGATATACGTAAGGAGGCAAAACTTGGTAATCCATGAGCACATACATGGCACTCGATCCCTTTGCAAAGTTTGCATCTCCATTGTTGTGTTGGTGCTTACTAAGATTGGATTAACTCATAAAGAATTACTGCTGAATGCACTGCCAATTGCTTTGCAATTTTTGAGATTTTGCTACACAATAGTAGGAGTAGGGACAGAGAGAGTAAACTGGAAGCCTATGAAATATATTTTTCGAATTATTAAAATTCTACAACACTTTGACCATGAGTTTCTTCCAAGTTGTTAGTGATGAAGAGTCAATATTTCTAATATTTAGGAGACAGAGATTTGAACCTATGAAACTATCTTCTAGATGTGTTGTCAGATATAATTACGTAGTATAGTGCCACCTTCTCCTTTCAATTTGACAAACGTATATGTTTTATTAGATGCTTATTTAGCTTCCTTTCTGGCGCTATACTTGAAGAAATTATCTTCTCTCACACATTATGTCACTGAATGCATTGAAGGTGATAGTTAGTGACCACGGCATGACTGAGAGTGGTAACCATGGTGGTTCTTCATTTGAAGAAACTGATTCATTGGCTGTTTTTGTTGGTCTGGGTGATCACACACTTGACCATGCATCAGCTACAGGCAATTCGGCAAACCAGGTACTCTATCAATTTCCACAATTTATTTTGTTATGGGGAATAGAACCGGCTTGCTTGAGGGACAAACAATTGCAATGAAGCCAGAATTGGATAGGAATTTCTTGCAAACAGTAATCACAAAAAAGCAGATTTCTTCATGCATCACAAAGAGGCTTCTTAAGCATCAAACTGAAGAAGATATCTGCATCAAATACTTCAAAAGAAAACTCTAGCTAAAATTTCATTAAACTTCGTCAACGCGCATGCACATATTGTATATGTGCTGTGTAGTCATAGTCCAAAGGGAAGCGAAGATCCTTGGAATCTTACTCTAAGTAGGAATTGGAAACTCATTAAGAATCCTATTTGATGTCTAATCTCTCATTACGATAAGCAAACCTGACAGGAACTTTCAACCTCAAATTTTCGCCTGAATATTCCACAATATACCCATGCTAGCTGGAAGAATAAATAATGATTGTGTATTACCAAACAAAGGACAAGATTGTAATTTAAGATGCAAATGGAATTATCATATTTATTCGATAAATCTATCTTATTGAGATTCTATATAAATAAGTTTCCTTATCCATCAATAGTTTGAATCTATTTCATAAAATAACTCAGATCATATTGTTCCTTTCCTCTATTAAAACATATTCCATATTTTGCACACACATATGAATGCCATTATTGCTGTTGCTATTATATAAGACCAACAGTCAATATTAGGAAATTAGATATATGTAAGCCAGACGTGAACAATGGAATTTTGTGACATTGTTTCGTGATTAAATACATCCTTGAGGTGGTTAATTTCCCCATTATGTAATTCTTACAGGTATGTGGAGTACTTCTTTAAAATTAACTTATAACTAAGTAAATGCAAGAAGCAAATTTTGAAATTTCTCGCTAAATTTCTCCATGAAAAGTGACATGGTGCAAATGAGAAAGGCATAATCTTCTGAATGATGACTTGTCAAACACGCAGTTGATTACTTTTATAAATTTATAGTACAAGAAAAAATACTGGACTCTGAAATAAAAATTTGCGAATTCAGAAAATCAAGTAAGAGCCAAGGTAAAGAGATTTCAGTTTCTAAATATTCTCACCAATATTGGTTTTAGTTACAATGCCGTGTTTTTTACAATTTTAATAATTATGATCAACTAATAGTCCAATAACCTTCCATTCTTCACTTATTCTCTGTGATGCAGATTGACATTGCAGCCACTGTAGCTCTCCTCTTCAATGTACCGATACCAAAAAACAATATTGGAGTTGTCATCCCACATGCTCTTAACTTTATGACAGGTCCTCTCTCTCTCTCTCTCTCTCTCTCTCTGTGGACATGCATGGTTCACCAAGTCAACAATTTTCAAATATTATGAATTTTAATTATCACAATAGTTGCTGATCAACTGCTGGACAATGATGTCAAGCATTTCTCCTCATATCAGCTGTGTCCAATGGGAGTTTCCTTGGTGCAAATAGATCGAGTCTTTCAAATCCAAGAGGATTTTTTCAGCTCACCCATCAAATAATAGATTTGATGGTGTTCATCCTGGTTATCTCTCTTGGATTCATTCATTGTAGTTTGAGATCTATAATAGGGAAGTTTCGTTGACCAGAGTATTGCTTCCAGTAATCTCCAATGGTTGTAGCGTTTTTCTTGGCAGTTAGTGGGGTTAATGGGAAAGCCACATCAGTTTTATTCTGTGCTCTTTGTTGTCTCTTGAGCATGCTGTTTTCATCAATTATGAGAAGAATAAGGTATAATTATCAAGTTTATTTCTGTTGACATAATTTGTGCAAGTGGAAATCAAAAAAGAATAGTATTTTGGTCGCAATTACTTATTTGGTGCATGTGCATATGGATTTTCAAGAAATTACCATGACACATCTGTATAAGATGAAGATTCTCTTTGGTTCTGTTCCTTCTTTTGTTGTTGAATAATTACAATATATCCGGAAATATAATGAGTATTATGCATAGTCCTTTCTTCTTCTTCTTCTTCTTTTTTTTTTTTTGAAAATTTTTAACGCGAAGTTCTTATACATAACAATGTCTATCTGTTACATTAGTTTAGTTGTTTGATCTAATTTTAAATTGTGAAAAAAACCAACACAATGTTGGTTGGAAATAGCAAACTGAATCATTATAACCTTCCATTAGTTCTTTGAAAAGCTCCTGAAGGTAGGAGACCAAGTTTGCATCTTTTAAGTGGTCAGCAATTTTAGGAATAATTTAACAGTGATTGTGAATAATTTGTGATAGTGTGGTAGCTGGTGGGGGCTATTTGTGTTTTAGCAAGGAAAAGGTTAAACTACTTAATTTTTGCAATTTTCCTTTTTTGACATGCTCTTGTATGTCCATATTAAATATATCTGTTAGCTAGTTAGAGGAAACGTAGGGCTGAATCAAGAAATGCTGGATTTTGAAGTATTTTAGATTGGTTGCTAGGTGGTTGGTTATTCCTTTATTTGACTGAAGAAGATTTCAGTTATCATCGTGTAGGTTCTGCATCGACATGCGAACGTTGGTTTCCTAGATCTTCCTCTTATTCTACTTCTATCTGGGTCCTTTTTACCTTCGATTTATAAGAAATAATGACCACTTTATATTCTCTTAATATGTGCAGATGCTGAAAAGATGAGAGCTTTAGAGTTAAACTCTTGGCAGTTGTTAAGATTGTTACAGGCCCAGTTATCTGGTCTACCCTGTGAACATGTTTTAGTAGAGGACAACACTGGAGATACAAAATCAGTGGTCACTGAGTGTGGTGGAAACATAGAGCAGGTCTTCTGTTGCTTATATCGGAATGCTGCCGTCCTCCACAGGTCCTGGAAGTTCAAGAGGATCTCCGTGTAATAATTTTTTCAAGCATCACAGATTCAAATACCTAATGAATGTTACATGAGCAAAATTATGATTCTTTGTTCTCTTGGCACTCACTTTTAAAGGTCAAATATTGAAGACTACAAGAGCGCTGCCACAGTATATTATGTCTTCTTGAGGACTGCAAGTCAGTGGTTAGCACGCAGAATGACTGATGTATGTATCTTTTTGATCCCCTGAAAATAGACTGCTTCTTTGTTGGGACATTGATTCAATTTTACTGGTGAGCATGATGCATATGATACAGTAGAAGAGCACACAAAACCAGATGTGATTTAATCTTTTCCTTTTATAACTTTATTTTTTCCATGCAGTAACAAGTAAGCATTTTGCAGAAGCCTGTTGGCCTGCTTGTTGTTGGAATTTCAGCAATGATTCTCTCATGTTTGATCTTTCTGGGGCTTGTATTTCATTTGAATGAGGCCTTGTACGTTAGAGAAGACCATCAGATTTCCAGCTTGAAAAAATATGCCTTTTCATGGCATTTGGATGAGATCTTCCTCGTGGGTGCTACATTGATTCATGTCATAAGCATGGGATCCAGTTCTATGGTAGAGGAGGAGCAATATATTTGGCATTTTGTGTCGTCGACATTTTATTTGTTACTAATTCGGAAGACTGCACAGGCCATTCCGGCAGATAGAACTCAAAGTTCAGTCGGCTTGTCCATGTCTCTGAATGGAAAGATCAGCTATCCAATTCTATCCCTCTTTTCTGTGCTTGTATCGGGAAGAATTTTGAGAGCCTGGCACCAGGGTGGTATAAACTGGGTAAATCTTCCTGATATTTCTAAATGGCTAAAACTGGCAGGACATGAATATGTGAAACGACTTTGGCTGCTGGCGTGCCTGTCAGTGATCATCTTAAGTATATATGTTCTAACATTCTTATGGACAAGAAGGAAAATGGTTTTAGTGGTCGGATTCAGCTTTTTTATCCCAGGATTGATGGTTTTGAAATATATAATTAGTCACGAGGATGATACATCAGGGTCATGTACATGCAGCTACAGTTCCACTGTATCAGCACAGAAGATATATAGAGTTCTTGGTGCTCTTACGGTTGTGGCTGTCGTAGCTGTACCATGGCTAATACATATTTGGACTTCCAAGGCATGCTCTAATGGTGATATCTGCTTGTCTACTTCTGGTTCCCATGACATTCTAAGGTTGCCTCCGCTGATGGAGATGAGAGACTCATTTTATGTCATAGGGTGGGCATACATTTTTTGTTGGTGTCTCCTTCAACTGTTGCTCCAACAGCCAACAAATTCATTGCCTGTGCTTTTGCTGCTTGTGCAGATCTATGCCAGCATGCTTCATTCTTTCAGTGCTGTGCCTGCTCATAAGCATTGGATTGAGGTCAGTTACAATGGCATCTTCTGTGGTTCTGTCCACATCTCAATGCAAGCTAGATTCTCTGTTCTCTAGAGTAACTGTCGCATCTGGTTAAGAATATTTTACCGTCATTAGTGGTTTAAAAAAAATATAAAATTCTTAAGTGACAAGTCATCATTCTTGTGCTATCAAGTTCCTCTTCGGACATAATGGCTTGGGGATGTGATTTGAATCTATTTAAATTTCTAGAAGCAGGCATAGCGACACAAAAGCACTCTAATAAAGAGAAGGGTTTTTTGTATAAGTTAATTTCTTTTTGAAATCGCCTTAGTACTCTCTCTTTCTCCAGAAGCAGGCATTCTTATGTAGTAACAAGGAATTCTTGTTCTTTCTGTGCTAATAGATCATAGCCTTTTCTTTATCTGATCCTGCTTTGCTGGACCACTCTGGTTCCATGCCAGATTTAGCATGCGCCTGAAGGCATTTATGTGCTGGGTGGATCATAAACAGAGAATACAACTTTTCTGCAATTTCATGCTCTGCTTGAATAAATGAAAAGATATTGCCAGATTAGCTGTTCATCTAGTCTCAAATCAGATGTAATTGTCATTCAATTTTTCGGTTTTTAAAACTTCAATATTGATAAACTTGACTTCTAGTTCTATCAAATGTGCTTTTTGTCTCATGAATCGCAATATGCATCTAGAAGAAAGGATAAATATATTTTACAAAACCCGAACAGATGTTTGGGGTAGCTTTCTTCGAACAGATGTTAGGGAAGCTTGTGACTGTCCATTTGAGCACTTGTTGACAGCAAATGCCACATGCAAGGGGTTAGGGAAGCTTGTGACTGTCCTTACTCATTCCACATGGCAGTTGGTCAACTGTTGGTTGACTTTCATAGCGGTAGGAAGATTTATCCTGAAAAGCAAGGAGGGTTTTGGGGCAGGTTTTTTTGCTAGTTTCCACTGACGTTGTCTTAATTTTTTGGCAATCTTACACATGGAGTGTCTTTAGCTGCGTCTAGTTTATATAATGAGTCATTATGTTGGTTGCAATCTTGTATTGACATTGGTGGTTTTGCTGTCTATGTAGGTCACTGCACTTTACCAGTTGGGAATGGCAGGTCATTTTGCCCTCGGGAACAGTAACTCTCTAGCTACAATTGATGTTGCTGGTGCATTCATTGTAAGCCTCTCATAATCTGGAATTTTTCTGCGGTTGGGACCTGGTGTAACTATATCAGGCAAAAGATAGTTGCCACAATTTCCTAACTTCTTTACGTCATTGGCAGGGCGCTTCAGATTTCTCGATGCTATCATCTGGTGTCTTGATGTTTATAATCACCTATGCTTCCCCGCTGCTGTTTCTCCTTAGCATGCCAATGTGGATCTCTGTGAAGGATTTTAGTCGTCTGGTTACTTCGCGGAATGCTAATTTTGGAGATCTCCTAAAGATGATGCTTGGTTTTCCTTGTGTAATACCTTTGTGCCTGAATTCAGTTACGCTGACTGCATACACTATCATACTGCTACTGATGAGAAATCACTTATTCATATGGAGTGTCTTCTCTCCAAAGTAAGTATTTCCATACTTTAAAATGCATATGTGGTGATCATATATAGCTAGTGTGGATAAGACTATTTCGTTGTATGTTCCTTGTGGATTTTTAAACTCTACTTGCAATCTGGTCTCTGGGATTATTCTCATCATGCTTGTTGTTGAAGTTTTTGTTTTTCAAATATTAATTGTGAACAAGATTGTGGATTCAACATCTATTTCATGTAGCGGGTCCTACATTTTGTTTCTTATGTGAGATAAATTTGTCTTGTTTTATTGATTTTACCTGTGTGGCAATGCTTTCGCCCTTTACATACGCTACTTTCTACCCTTCTTTCAAAGAGTGGTTGTTTTTGCACTTAAGTACGATATTGCAACACTTTTTGTTACCTCTACTGAGACAATTCATACTAAGTCGATACTCATATTTCATGAAGGTACCTTTATGTCGCTGCTGCAACAGTTTGCGTTTATTTGGGGGTTTTCATCATAGCTGCTACTGGAACTTATATAAACTTGGTGACGATTTATCGGAAAAGATAAGATTAGGAGCTTCAACGGCGGCATGAGGTAGATCTTTCTGTAGCTGCTCACTGATGCTGACAATTTTGGTACTTATTTGCAGGTTTGTTCAATTCTTTTGGCTTTGAGCCACTGCTCATAGTACATTCAATTGGTAATTATTTCGAAACGTTTCTCTTTGCAATGATGAGTTGGACATGTCAACGTGTTTGTCAATTTGAACAGTAAGTGAATGAGTGAACAATGTTCCTGCCAGACTACGTTTGACCTTCTCTGTTTTGTTATAGGGTTTGGTCCATTCCATATGTAGAAATTTTACTTGTGGTTTTGAAAATTTTGAGTTTGTTCAATCTGAGTCATCCCACTTGCAAGATTTGTGTGATCGAGTCCTTATGTCATAAGCATATTTAATTATGTTGATGCCGTTGATGGCATTACAACTTCTTGGCATTGTAAAAGAGAACAGTATAATATTCGGTTAATGAAAACCAAACTCACTCTGCAAAAAGAGGAGAAAGAATGAAGGTGATGGGGGCGAGATTAAGACACTCCATCACCACCACACGACTGCTGTCAGCCGTTCACCGTCACCACCGCCGGTTTCTCTTTCAAAAACCCTAACCTCTCTCACAAAGCTTAATGTTGTTTCTATGCGAGACTCCTCTTTATTGGGGTTCTCCGGCAACTCTAAGCAATGGCTAGACCAGCTGTCTGTTTTGGCGAGCCTCAGTTCAGGCCTGCCTATATTGCGTGTGGTTAGAATGACGATCAAGGCAACTGTAGCTTCTTGGAATTCAAGATATTTGAGGTGGTGATACGGATGCCGACATCGCGGGAAAATCTTCTCAGCACTTTATGGCAGGGGAAAAAACCGAGGTAGACATGATACTATCTTCGTATTTCCGACATACTGAGGACTGCCCTCGACAAGTACATCTAAGAGGCTTTCACACGCATGTGGCTATTGCAACTTCTGAGGTCAGAATCGCGGGCAGTGCGTGTGGTCTGGAGCAATCCTGGAAGCCGGAATGCTGTCCAACTTGATATAGCTCTAGATATCGATTCGGAGGGTTGACACAGATGGTTTCACACCAACCAAACCATCTCGCTGCGCGACTTATCGATCTAAGGCACTGTGACGCATGAATCCGCGACTTCCTTTAATAGGTCTTACAAAAGAGAGGGCACTGAACTGGGAGGTTCACTTTATCCTAGCTAGACTTCCAAAATCATAGTTGGATTTGCTTGTTGTGACCTGTGAGTAGGGAACGAAGTCCTGAGTAGGAAAAATCAGGAAGTGGTGGCGTTAAGTCCGGGACGTGATGGATCGGCTAAGTTGAGTGGACGAAGTTAATGCCGGGCCTACACACCTCGCGGACGCCACGCATGGCGGACAAATTCAAGGAACCATCATAGTAGGGGTGAGCGTGGTTCCGGGTAGAACCGGGAACCGGAACCGAACCGGAGGAGGTTCTCCTCTGGTTCCCGGTTCTAAGAGGACCGGTTCCGGTTCCCGGTTCTCTTTTTCCGGGAACCGGCGGTTCCCGGTTCCGGTTCCGGTTCCCACAGGAACCGGAACCTGAGGAACCGGAACCGGCAAAGTTAAAAAATAAAAAAACCCTAATTCCTCCTCTGCGATTTCCCCCTTCTGTTCAACTTTCCCCCTTTTCCCTTTCTTTTTCTCTCTCTTTTCTCCACTTTTTCCTCCTCACGTCACTTCCTGCCCCCACTTTTTCTTTTCCTCTCTCTTCTCTTTCCCCCTCTCTCGGCCGAACCCCCCACCTCTTCTTCTTCTTCTTCCTTCCTCTCGCCGGTTGCTGCTTCACCCACCACCACACCGCCGCCCCACGCCCTACTCACCATCACCTCTTGGCCACCGAACCCCCACCACCCACTGCTCGTCCAACAAGCCGTCTCACCGTTGAGCCCGACGAGCTGCCTTGCTGTCCGCGCCACCGTGAGGCACCGCCGCCGTCCCCAAGCCACCATCACCACCTCTTGCTGCCGCTTGCTCGGCCGTCCGGGCCATCGTTGCTCCGAACCGTCACCACCTCCGCTCGAACTGAGCTCTTCCCCCCTTGGCCGTGGGTTGAGCCGCGGCTGCCGCCGTCTTTAGTGCGCCGTTCATGCCGCCGTTGGTGCGGTGAGACTCGTGCCTTCGTCGCCGCCGCGCCACCGTCGCCGCGTGCTCGCCGTCGCCAGATCAAGAAGAAGCTGGTGAAGAAGATGAGGCAGAACAGGCCCATCCCTCACTGGATTCGCATGCGGACCGACAACACCATCAGGTTCATATCCAATTCCTTCACGTTTTGTCCAAAAAAAGCCATCTTTTTATTTTATTTTATTTTTTTGTGGCCTAATTTTTGTCGCCGAAATCGTTCAGGTACAACGCTAAGTGCAGACACAGTGTATATGCTTTAAACTTCTAGTACCTTTTATGTACTCCTAGGTTGTAAAAACTGTGCCAATGTAGCACCTGATGTCTTTGCAATTGAAGAAGACTATGGAAGAGCTAGAGTATACAGCCAGTGCGGTAATCCTGAATTAGTTCAGCAGGCAATTGATAGTTGGTACGTGTTTGCTGATTCTGCTTTTTCTTTTAGTTGGAATGTTGTAGCTTTCTGTGGATGGACTTTTCCCTTTATAATTGTATCTTTATAGCTGACAATGATGATTATGTTGGCATTGCTGAAAATGATCTTACTATACAGCTGCATGTAGATATATCCAATTAGATTCCTGTAGAACTTATTGATTTCTTCGAATAATTTGTGTCATCCGGGAATTTCACTGTTGCCTTTCCAGTTATTATTAAATGCCATCTCTGGTTCCCATGAATTGCTCCCAACATCAAATGCATTTGAGTGCGACTCCTACTGTTTCTTTTCAATATGATGTCGGTATTAGGGCATGGCTTTTCTGTGCTCTTTCACTTGTTGGTATATTAAATTGGCATTTTCAAAAGTTACATTGAATGTCAAAGTATGGCCAGAGGATTTGTACTTATCAGATTCTTCTGTAATTCAGTCCGGTTGATTGCATCCATTGGACTTCTGCTGCACAATTGTCTCTTCTTGAAGATGAAATGCGCAGGGTAGAGAGAGTCAATGTAAGTTTTATAATCTACAGGATTGTGTCCAGTTGACCATTACAGTGTCTTCCTTAACGTAGGATGATGTCTATGACACTTTCTTTTGCTTTTCATTGATTAGATTGGTCCAACCCTTGCCTTTTGTTTTTCTTGCTAAAGGGTTCTTTTGAATGATGACAGGTTGCAATAATGCTTTCAGGAATGGGATCGGGGTCTGTGGATGTCTTTAGAGTGGTAAGAGTATGACTTGTCATTTGACCCTAATCCTTTGCGATTGGTTTTGTGTGATGTCATTTTGTACTGGAAATTCTAGACTCAATTCAACTGTATCTTCTGGATATAGTGGTGTTGATTTTAGTGAGGATTTAACCTGCTTCCTTGTCCCCTATTTGAAAGGGTTATATTACCAAACTTCTGCTGGATTGTGTCTGTGATAGAGAAATTAAGATAACACACTCGTCAAGTTTTCAAGATACAAAGTAACATACAGTGGAAGTGCCATATGAGAGAGATAGTGTTACATATTGCAGCAGATTTAAAGCTTCATGGATGCCTCTCCTATTACTCTCATCATTCCAAAGCAGTATAGTACATATCAAGCAAATGAATTTGCAACAAATTGCTTAATTCTCCAAATTAGGTCCTGTTGGTGAATCTCATGCAATATGCAAACAAGGTTTTCATGAAGATGATTGAACTTGGATTTGTTTCTTTGAAGCTCAAGCAGTTTGTGGCTGCTACTGCAGGAGCTAAATTTTCCTTCAAAACATATACATTTCTCCAAATTTCTTCAGATCATTTGGAGAAATTTTATATGTTTTGAAGGAAAATTTAGCTCCTGCAGTAGCAGCCACAAACTGCTTGAGCTACAAAGAAACAAGTCCAAGTTCAGTCATCTTCATGCACTAGATATACCAACAGGACTTAATCTGGAGAACTAAGTGATTTGTTGCAAATTCATTCTCTTGACTGCCCTGTACTGCTTTAGAATGACGAGATTGAAGGGGAGGCATCCACGAAGCTTCGAATTTGCTGCAATGTCTTTATTTTCCAAAGGTAACATCATCTCTCTCATGTATCACTTCTACTTTATGTTACTTTCTATCACAAAACCTAAGAGCTGTCTAATCCATTTGGACCGTTAGAGCTTCTAACCAGGGAGCGTACTCAAAACAGGGCATATCATGCAAATTGCTTAGTTCTCTAGATTAGGTCCTGTTGGTGAATCTAGTGCGTGAATATGACAGAGCTTGGACTTTCTTTGTAGCTCAAGCAGTTTCTGGCTGCTATGGCAGATCTGAACTTTTCCTTCAAAACATATGAAACTTCTCTAAATGATTTGTTTTGCATGATCTGCGTGCTTGGAGTTCCTTCCTTTGTATGATTATCCAGAAAGTTCCTTTAAATTTGATTTGTTCTATCCATTGATTACCATCTAATCTGTTGCAGGCGAGTTCTCGATGGGAAAAGAGGCAGGCAAAAGTTTTGGTAGGAAGCCTTCTTTATTTGTTCTATCCATTGATTACCATCTAATTTTTTTGTTCTATCCATTGATTACAACACATTGTGTTCAACGTTCAGTGCCTTTGATCGGTTCTGCTAATGATTGGCCTGATCTTCTTATTTAAATGAGACTTATAGGCTTGTGTTGGACCTGCTTTTCCTGTTCAGTGCTTGTTGAGGTCACGGTGGTGCTTGTTCTCATAGTGTGGTAGTGATTATTAGTGGTCGTCCTTCCAAACATTGGGGAGCTTTTAGTTGTGTCAATTCTGAGGAATTTCAACTTATGTGGTATTGGTTTGCTATCTGCAATGTCTAAATGAGAGTAACATTAGTTTATTGGGCATCTTCAATAGCTTCAAGTCAGTTTAGCATGTGAAGTGTGTTCTAGCATCAGGTTGCAGGATTCATGGCTATGTCGTTATTATTGCTGCATTCTTTTTCATTTTTTTTTTATCTAAAAATGAAAAATAAAAAAAATAAAGAACCTGTTGGAACCTGGAACTGACCCTGGAACCTGTGACAGGGTAGGTTCCGGTTCTTGGTTCTGACGGTGGCCCAGGGTTCCAAAAATGAGGAACTGTACTGCCGAGGGTAGGTTCCAGGGTTTCAAGCGGAACCTGTAGCGAACCGAACCGCTCACCCCTACATCATAGACCCCAATCTCTTTGCCAAGATCAAATAATACATTGTACATTAAACTTGACTTCTCGAAACTGGCACAATGATTGAACCAATCTCCACTAGTGCATGCCATCAAGAATGGGTTATCATGAAAAATTTCGAATTGATACGTTTATGATAAATTTACACCGAACTCTAAACTAGTACACAAGTAACAAACTTACTATTCATTAGTGCCCGTTAAATTTTATCGTCAAATTGAAAAATTGAATGACACATGGAAATTTGCAGATGTATCGGTTTAGGGTTTTTCTCTCCGTTAGTAACGTGTATATCAGTTTTATGATTTTTCGTGATATTAATCTAATATAATGAAAATTAACGGATTTAAATTTATCATAAATATATCAAATTAGGGTTTTTAGTAGTCAAAAAATTGATTTCGATAAGTACTAATTAGAAATTTTTCATAATATTAGCTTCATTAAGAACAAAAGCAAGAGCAAGCGTTGAATGATCCCGATTGTAGTGAGACTCTAGAGTCCGCCCAATCTAACAGCACATATGAACCGGGCTCAGGAGCCTCGAAACTTGAGCTGAACCTAGATGGGCTTAGGCACTTCATACTGGGACCCACCCTCATAAAAAGCCTCCGGAGCCCGCGCAATCTAACGGTACATAGGAACCAGACTCAGATGCAGCGAAACTCCAATACGGGTGAATCCTCGAATGAGCCAAACCTAGATAGGTTTAGGCCCTTCAAACGAGGACCCACCCCCATAAAATTTGGTAAACTGGTGATCACTTTAGACCGATGGACACCACATAGGATTAGCAAATCGTGATCACATCTTTTTTGAATGGCTTTTGTGGAACAATAGGAAAAATCAGGGTCGCATCACCAGTCCCTCCTCCATGAGAGAAAAAAAGGCATATGCCCATGAAGAATTTGAAGCAAGAAAGAAAGCCCCTTCTGTGCCATCTCTAGCCACATATTCGACTCCAACGTAGCATCGAAATATTATATTGAAAAATTCATTTAATCCAGGAAGATGGGCTAATTATATTCGCGACCGTAAACGAATCCTATTTTTAATTTTTCTGTTTTATTTCTATTTTATTAGGCTCCTTTGAAGGGAAAGTAAAAAAAAAAAAAAAATTATTATATTTTAATAATACAATGGAGGAATAGGAGACAACCCGGTGCAAGGTGGGTGGCGCTTTGATTGCGGCATATTCCTTCCCGTATTACGGGAGCCACACGGATTCATCACACATGACAGCACACAGGAAACCCTAGATGCAAGGCACGTTATCTAAATCATAAATTTTTTATTTATAGAATCCACCACATATTATATGGTTTCTATTTTAATTTTATTTTAATTCCCTAATCGGAGAAATCCTAGAATTATCGCCATCATCATCATCATCGTCATCATGCCGTCACTGCCGCCGCCTGCCGCCCGCTACCGCCGATGTCGCTAGAAATCCTTGAGCAGCTTCCAGACCTGCTCGAGCGTGACGAAGAGCACCACCGTGAACGGCCCCTGCCGCAATATCGTCGGGACAAACCCCTTGTACAACGCCATTGGCCCTTCCGCCCTCACTGTCTTCACCGTGCAGTCGGCGGCCCCCCGGTACGGCGACTCCCGCCCCTCCTCCACCTTCATGTTCATCACCCGCGTCTTGATTACGTCCACCGGGTTTGACGCCACCGCCACCACGAACTTGGCTGCGAAGCTTGCCGTCACGTGCGTCCCTAGCCCGTCCTTCATCAGCCCCTTGGCCAAGATGGTCTCCTTGATCTAGTCGTAGGACGCTAGCTGTGACGCCGTCACCAGCATTGCCCAGTTCACCATCAACGACAACCCCCACCACAGGCTCGCCACCCCCTCCTGCCGTGCTGTCCGCCAGATGGTGTCCACCACGCTCCGGTAGTTCCAGCGCTGCTCCGGCAGGAGCCACCCGTCCGCCTGCGTCTGCACCATGGCCACTTCCGTAGGGTTCCTGACGGCTGTTACTGTCCTGAAGTTTAATAACAAGACCATGTTATATTCTTTACCCGACTCAATATTGGGTTACTTTACACACTCCATTTTTTACTTTCCCTTTCATTACTATCTTTGATTGAATAAACCGTGACTATTTTACATTGCTTTTCTAAGTTTTGATTATCTTATTTTAGTTGAATGGTTATGTTACATTTTAGGACCATAATAAATTCAAGAAAGAAACATTGCATGGATGGATTAGAAGAACCTTGCAATTTATAATTTGGTAAGAAGACTATGTGGACATCTCATAGGAACAAAAATCAAATTTTGGAACCAAAAGTGCACTAATTAGAATAAGTAATGTAAACAAGTCCTCATCCTAAATCTATGATTAGGTAGGAAGTGAGGTATACTCCTAATGTAAAATTCTCATATGGTTAATCGAATTAAATAAAAATCCCTACGTCATGCAAGGTAAGAATCCGGAAGAACTCGTGCCAATTGAGAATCGTTGGTCCACCTTTGACATTACCTCTAAACTCGTCATTTACCTGTGTCAAAAGGGTCGCAACAAAGCAAAGCTAGGTAGTAGTAGTTGACCGTTTGATTGGTAACTTACCACCAATTAACTAGACCTATTAGTAAAGTATGAAAGTAGTTAATGATGGTGATATTATTATATTGTTAGTACCTTATCAATGTCTGACTAGGACAACTAGCTGCCAAGCAATGTTTTCCTTTTTTGAAGGGATATGTATATTAAAAGTTCTAAAACTTTCAAAAAATGCAATTAAGTCTAAAAATTTGTCACAATGGTGTAATTGAGTCCTAAAACCTTCAAAAAGTACAATTAAGTCTTGAAACTTGTTACAAAAGTGCAATCAAGTCCTAAAAGTTATCAAATTGATCAAATTAAGTCCTTCCAATGATTTTGAAAATTTTAAGATTCGATTACATTTTCATGACAAGTTTTAAAATTTAGTTGCACATTTTGAAAGTTTTAAGACTAGATTGCACTTTCTTAACAAGTTTTAGGATTTGATTGCATTTTTTTTTTTTTGAATTTTATAACTCAATTGCATTTTTGTGATAAGTTTGAGTACTTCCAATGTATTTATCCCATTTTTAAATACTTTGTTTGAAATTTAACAGTGAATGGTTAATTTTAGGAGCAATGACACCACGAGTATATGATTTTCACCATTTTACTTTGTTTAAAATTTAATGGTGAATGGTTAATTTTAGGAGCAATGGAACCATAAGTATATTAACTTTTGCCATTTTATTTGAGTATCCAAATTTATATTTGTTTAATCAAGTATCTCAACTTTCTCAATCTGGCTTAATGTGAGCTATTCATCAAATAAGTTGTCATGTCATGTGATTATGGGTGAATGGTTAATTTTAGGAGCAATGAAACCATAAGTATATTAACTTTCGCCTCTTTACTTGAGTATCCAAAGTTATATTTGTTTAATCAAGTATCTTAACTTTCTCAAACTGGCTTAAGGTGAGGTATTTGTCAAATAAGTTGTCATGTCATGTGATTATGCTGAAACACTCGCATACTCAACAAAGTTAAGCACAATTGATGATGTGGCTCCTCTCCTTGGCTAAACTTGTCTTGTCTCTATTTAGGTGTTGGGCGATAAGAGTAGAGAGCTAATACCAACTAGGATGATCTTAGCCATCGAATACTAACTATGGACGTCAATATGGATTATTATTGTAGAAAAATTTCATAAGGATTCAAAGTGAGGTCATTCTCTTAAAAGAAGATCTAATGTGAATATTGTTTTAACTAAGAGCTTGAAGTGATCAATTCAGCATCAAATAAGAACCTAACTCACCGGTTGGCGAATACTTGATTTTTCTGAGAGCCGGAACAATGCGTTTGAGTCCATAAACACAATATGATAAAGTTTAAAAAGAAAAAAAAACTAAAAGAGCCAAAAAAAAGGGCACAACTGTAGTTTTTGTCCACAATATTTGATTTTTCCAACGGCACAGCATGGTTAACACGATCGACATTGCCAACCCGCCATGCGCCGACTAACCGCCGCACCACTTCGCCCACATTTCACCACCACCTCACAAGCCCAAGTGTAGCCTCAAGCGTTGAGCAAAGCCCCTTGCCTTTATCCTCTAAATCTGCCATATCATTTTAAAAATTAGGTGGAAGCGAGAAAGCAGCTTAACTCGGGCGATGAAGAACAAGGTCCAACAATTTTTTCGAAAAAGCTTGTAGAACTTGCTCTGGAAAGAGCTGCTGTTCGTGACCTCCTCATCCAAGAACAGAATCTGTTGGAATTTTGTTTGATAAAACAAAAAAGAGTGCTTTTTACTTTGTCCCACATAGAAAAGATGGGAGCAAGTGGGTCAGTTTAAATATGTGGGTTTTCCTTTTGTAGTTAAAAGAGTGATTAGGTGGGGTCTAGCCCCACCATACCCGCATGCGGGTGCGCGATTTTGGCACGCTTGATTAGCATCAATCCCTTGCTATTTATTTATTTAATTAATTATTTATTTAAATTCTAAGGTTGCATTTTAATTTGAGAATTTTCGGAAATGAAATATAAAATGAAAATTCGAAATTTTATTAAAAAAATTATTATTCCGAATTTTATTTGTGTCTTTTCAAGACAACCTTTGAAAAAATTACTTATTTGGTTTTGCAACATTTTCCGAAAGGTTGCAATTGTTCGGTTTTCGACTTCTTCCGAAAAGTCGCGGTTGTTTATACGAACAATTTTCAAAGGTCGTGTTTGTTCATTATTTGACAGTTTTTCACGAATAGTTGTAAGACTGTTTCATATATATATACTTGTCAATTTTCGGAAGAGGTGTGTGGTCATTTTTTTTCGAGTCTTCTTTCTGAAAAAACAGCAGCCAATTTTTCGATTGTTTCTTCGAGAGACCCTGGAGAAATACTAGAATTCTTTATCTAAGTATTCTCATCCGAGACTTTGTTGTATCCCTGGAGGATTTTTGCCGGTGGCCACCACAAGAACATTGTGGGGCAAATAAATCCTTAAAGAAAGTGATATCACGCCTCAAAGTCCGAGTTGTTTTACTCGATTCGATTTCATTATTCAACCCATTTCGAAGCCATATTTACCAACAGAATCTTCAACACGGTGCTATCTGAGATACACTAACCCACATGTTAATACTGAGAAAATTTAAAAATTTCAAAGGCAATTTAGCCTGTCAAAACTAAGGACAAACAGCAGAAGTCAACTCACGATATCATAAGCCTTCTTTCGCCCCATGTGTTGCGCCGTCGTAACTTGAGAATTGAGCATCTGAAAACCCCAAAACAACAACAACAACAACGAAGTCAGAAGGAAACCCAACGAATTCAGAGAACCCTCAGCTCAATCCAAACCATCAACCCCCGCAATGCCAAACCCAAACACACCCGAAAAACCAAACAAAAAGAGGAAGTCATCGACATCGTGGGACCTGATCTTGCACGTTTCGCTTGGGGAGCTGGCTGGTGTAGCGGGCGATGCAACGAGGGACGACGAAAGGCGCGTCCTGCCGAGCGAGACCCACTCCGATGTTCGAACTCGCAGAACCTATGAAGGTCGAGCAGGGGTTTTGTTCAGAGGATGGAGGAATTCAATACAAAAGAGCGACAGGTGGGAAGAGTACCAGGTTGATGACGACGAGATTGGAGCCTCTCTCCGAGATGAGCTGCGAAGGAATTGCCGTCTTCAAATAATCCTTGCAGTAAGAAACATAGGGAATTGCGAGAGATTCAGTGACGAAGGTCGACGACTCGAGGAGCTTCTCGTCCTAGCGTCTCTCGCGTTCTCTCAAAGCGAAAGAGAACTGACTGGCTAATCGAGACGGAAGCCGATGATGCCCCTGCGAGTGCGACGGCTCTTCTTGAATCGCGAACGAACGAGGCTTAAACACTAAACGTAGTTGAACTCTTGTGCTTTTGCCTGGGTTTATATATAGTTTTGCTCTATAATTTAGTTGGAATTTTCAAAAAAAGTATACAAGTTTAGCAAAACTATATAATTATGACATCGACACAGACGGAAATAAAACGGAAGTTTGTATTTCAGTTTAATTTTTACGGTTGTTTTGATGTCATAATATCCAATGTAAGGCTGCTCACGAGAGTACGCTAATTGAAATGCTAATTGAGTTATTTTGTTTTTAATACTTTTCTCAAGGGGAACCTCTGTGTGGAAGAATAGGAATGCATGTTGCATGAACTTTCTTAATTTTGGATTTCCAGTTTTTGCATTGTTTTTAATTTCAATTAATCGCCATATTATTAATTATTGATTTGCTAGCTCTTCCAATGTTGCATGCATCAATCTCATTTTTGCACGTAAGTGAAAAAAACAAATCTCGAGTAAGAAAAGAATGAAATAAATTTGGATTTTTTCTTGTTAAGAAACTAATTTATTACTTATGGTTTTCAATAGATATATTTAAATAACTAATTGATCTATTTTTCATATTTTATCGTGCTTCATTATATTAAATATAATGTTTTGATAGTTAAGCAAACATTTATGAGCTGTTTACATATCCTATAGTTTAATTAATCATGTTTGTTCATATAAAAATGACAATGCACAGGATTCAGACATGCCATGTGATTGTTGAAGTCTATTTTATCCAATTGTCGGACGTGTGATGTGATGGTTACCAAACTTTTATGAGCCCCAGCCATCATGACGACGTAGTTGCAAAATATTGCACAACCATGGGGTCCTTGATAGCCTCTGGGAGGAGGCAATCAACGGATCGCACAAGTTCTTCGAGTAGGAGACGGATGCCAAAAAAAAATAAAATTTACAAAGAGGGTCATAAAAAAACAGCAACATGAGACTTCATAATTTTTTTATTTTTTTTGGCCAAAGGGACTTCATAATTCAGTCGCTGCTGATTGGAGGAACACCATACTTTGCTTCATGACTTTCCGTTGCGTGTTTTTCCACCTTTCGAAGAGGGAAAACTCAAGAGAAAGTCCACAAAGTGAATTGATAAAAGAGAGTTAGCAAAAAAATTACAGTAGTTCATACAATTGCAGAGTAAATGGTTTTCACTGTATGATACTTGATAGCCTTTTCTATTTTCTTAAACAAATCAAGGGCCAAACTAGCAAGCGTACAAAACTTGAGTTATTTGCTAGATGTTGAACACTCACGAAATGAAATTGCCCAGTTACTTCGTTCAGCCAGCGAAGACAACTGCTACCGCTGAATCTGTACAAAGTTTCTCACCTGAATTCCACTACCTGTCATAGCATATAATCTTGCATCTAGTCTCAATCAATGATACGAATCAGTAAGACGATTCTCAATGACTGATCATTTTCACCGATAGGAACATCGGAGGTGGTCGTTTTGTTCTTTTTGGGTGGAAAAAAAAGGTTGTTCCTCGATGGTTGACTTTATTCGCGTTCTAGTGGTAGCAGTAGCAAACTTTTGCACCTGAGTTGATACAAAATATCAACACCTTTGTTGTATTCTCTAGGAATCCAGCTCCAGTTCAGTTTTCTAATGCATCGCAACATCTCTGGCAGAGAAATGCTGGAGTACTCAAAGCATGTGATGAGACTGGGCTCTCGTCTGTTTGAGCACTTACCAGAAACCTAGGCCTCCATCACACTTTTACAGCAGCTCTAGTTCAGTTTTCTAATGCATCGCAACTTCTCTAGTAACGCTCAAGAGGATGGCCCCGCCCTATGAAACAATGCAAAGGCAAGTCCCCATCCTAACACAACTTTTCAACGCATGGACTCCAGAAAGAAAGCAAGAAGGGTTTTTCCTCTAATCTGTAACATCATAACCACATCTTTTCGCACTTCAGCTTCTCATGTCCAAAGGCACATGATTGTTAAATTAGCTGCTCACAAAGCTCAGTACCTTAGTTTAAAAAGGGTCCAATTTTAAATGATTTATAAAACTATCGTAAGCCTTGGCATCAATCAAGGTTGTCCAAGATTTGCCAAGTTGTTGTCTGTTTCCCTCAGATGAGCATTGAGATTTCTATATGCTTACTAGATCATATGGACCCAGCTCGCAGACAATAGTTATGTTTACCTGAGAAGTCCAGAAACTCTCTTAAAAGTGATGACAAAGAGAGGGCTACAAACCAAAGATTCCTCTACATTTAGATTTCTGTAATTGCGGAGAAGTCAAGGGCTAAGACAACATCGAATCCTCCTGTCATCTATCATTGTTCAACTCTGTCCTAACAGATTTTGTTTTAATAAATTGCAAAACTTTTTGTACTAGCTGCCTGATCCCCCAAAGAATCAGCCATTATTAGACAGCATTGTAATTTTCTCAGCTAGGGCTAGCTTATAAGGTATGACTTTCTCCTTCCATTTTTTATGAATCTCATAGTTCTAAAGTCAAGCGGAACCTCGCAATGGATGTCATCGTTCTCTTCACTTCCCTTCTCTCAATCAATCAGCTATAAAGAAGATGCGCATATCATGCATTGACATTGTAATGTCTCCATAACACTCAAATCACCATCCAAATGTCTCCATAACATCGATCCATAATCCAAACTCATCTCCAACAAATATACATTCACAGTGAAAAGTTAAGCGAGGAGGTTGTACCAGCAAGACGAGGAGGCAAAGGTGGTCTTCGTTCTAGACGCGCGACATAACGAGGAAGGTGGTGGTGACTGGAGAGGGAGGGACGCTTTCTTCTTTTTGATAAATATTTGCACTGCCAATATACACTGAAGAGAAGATAAATTAGTTAAATAATAAAGAAGGTGAAATGGTCGAAAAAGGAACGCTATTGATAGGTGATATTAAGTCTTTTCTCGTACCTCTACTATGCTGATCGTTCCGATTCATATCCCCTCCGGAATAAAGACCGGAACGTGCACATCTGTAAGACAAGTCTCTTCCAGATTGGGACAATTAACAATTCTCAGTTCCTTCAAGCATGTGAGGTTGCGTACCTCATATGGTAAACGCTCTAATCTTGGACAATTAAATAATACCAGCTTTTTGAGCAAAGAGAAATTTCCAATCCATTCCGGCAAACTCCTTAGTTTCTTACATTCTGAAATCTCGAGAGATTGTAGAGTCGTGACATGTCGAATCCACTCGGGCAATGCTACCCAATCAATGCATGAGATTTTAAGAACACGAAGTTTCGTAAGAAATTGCCATTCGATGCCTTGGTCGTCTTCTTGGCACAATAAACCGAGTCCTTCACATCTCCGAATGGGGAGCAAGGAAAGGTCCTCCATGGCACCGGAGAGACCCCATTGGTTCCAACCATGAAGTCTCATGGACTCAAGATTACTAGCCAATAGAAGTAGAGTCTCAAGTATCGATGACACCAAATCCCTATCAGAAAGATCTAGATGCTTTAGTTTAGAGAAACGGATGAATGTGGATCCCACTGCTGGTTCTGATAGGCAGTTTGAATTAGTCAACAATTGTTTTTCCAACATTTTCGTGCTATCTATCTTCAAGCATTCCACCTGGGGGAACGGTGGCTCGAAATTCAAGTCAGGACACCGCTTTATTTCCACGAATCGAAGTTTTGGGAAGGATGACTGTGGATTGTCTGACTGATGCTTTTGATATGCTTCCATTACTTGCCTTTTTTCCCACCATCCTATTAGGCCCTTGCAGTTGAAGAGGACTAAACTCTCAAGAGATGGGAAGAAGGGGCGTATAGTATTAGATTGCTCAAGGTCACTTGTCTGTTGAATAAACTTCAGCGCATGCAAGCCTGTGAGACTCAATGTCCTTAGGGAAGGGAGTTCACTTAGGGGTGGTAGGTGGCTTAGTGAGAAACACATTTGAATGGAGAGGTGCCTAAGATTGACCAATTTCCTCAAATCTCTCGGAAATATTTTAAGGTTCTCGCATCTAAAGAGTTTAAGGAATTGCAAGTTCACTAAACCCGTGATTGAATCCGGCAAAATCTCAATAGATTGGTTTGTGAAAATATAAAGAAGCCTTAATTGCTTCAACTTTCCAAAGGAGGAAGGAGGGAGAGGAATATCCATTTTACACAAGCCCAACGCTCGACAGTGTCTACACTTGGAGAAAATTTTGGGAGAGTTGAGTATAGAGGATTCACCTTTCAAATAGAGAAACGTTCGCAATTTGGATGTTTTCAGCAAGGACAACAATTTCTCTTCAGAGAAAATCTTTGAAATAAACGATACATGTCGAATTCTTCCATCATTATCTCCTCCTTTAAAATTAACAATCTTGCATTCAACTCCAGCAACTTTTTGGGCAAGATCGTGCATGAGATCATGCATCTTGAACAGCAAGACCTCGCCATTGTCGTCTTTTCTTACAGCATCAAGGAATGACCTACATATTAGTTCTGACAAGTAATTGTCGGCGACCTCTTCAAGGTTGTCCTCCCCATTGCGTGACTCGATAAAGTCTTGTGCCACCCAAAGAGGCATCATCGTCTCCTTCTTGTAGATATGATCTTTCGGAAACAATGAGCAATATGCAAAACAATGTTTCAAGCACGATGGGAGATGATCGTAACTAAACTTGAGGACTTGCATAATTCCATTATCAACTGCATCAATTTCTGGTATTTCTGGAAGCTCCTTCACTCTATAACGGTTCCATTGATCTTCTTTTTTGCCATACAAAAGGCTTCCTATAGTTCTAATGGCAAGGGGAACCCCGGCACATTTTCTAACTATATCTCTTCCCATCTCCTCCAATCTCTGGTCTACCAATGCTTGTCTTTCTCCAAACGCCACTTCCCTAAATAGATCCCACGACTTGTCTGTAGTTAGGCCTTCTAGATCATAGATATCTGAGTTTTCATTTGTGACCTTCGCAACCGTGTGACTGCGAGTGGTTACAAGTATCTTGCTTCCCCATTCACCACCCTTTAGCCAATCTCCAAGCACCAACCATTTGAGCCGATCTTCATTCCACATGTCATCCAAAACAAGCAAATATTTTTCCTTGCCTAGAGTCTCACGAAGAAGTCTCTGCAACTGGTCTAAGGGCTTATTCTCATGATCTTGATAGTTCGCTGATTTAAGAATTTCTTTGATAATCAAATTCACATCAAAGACATCAGATACACACACCCACATCTTAAGATCGAAATGTTTTTCCACCTCCCCATCGTTGTACACTAGTCGTGCAAGTGCGGTTTTTCCAAGACCTCCTTTACCAACAATGGAAACAAATGACACACTGTCGCTGGAGGAGGAATCAAACAAAAGTTGTTTGACCTTTTCTTTGTCCTTTTTCCTACCAATTATTTGTTCGTCAGGGGTGGAAATTTCAAGTTTCTTTCCTCTCGCAATGGCCATTGTTTCCTCACTTAGATGCTGCTCTAAATGGAACTTCTTATCATTTGCAATCCGATCCAGTCTCTTCCTACGTTTCTGAATCTCATTAGCCACTTTGAGGCGGTGTGCAAGCTGATTCGATTTAGAGAAGAAAACGCGTACCACTTTCGACATCTTGTTGCCGGGCATGACCTTCCGCCTCAGATCTTCGGTTGCAACATCGTCGAGCAATTCATGTACGTCGTACAGCACGTCCCTGAGTCTCTCGAGCCAGAGCTTGACCTGGTGGTTGTGCCATTGCTGCTTCTCAGCATCCAAAAGCACAGCTCGGATGGTCTTGACGGTGTCCTTAAGACTGTCGAGCTCATCCCTTGCGCCTCGTACAAGTTGGATCTCTGAAAAGGTATTGGAACCAGCGAGTTTCAGTATCTCGGTGGCGAGGTTGAAAAGCACTGCTTCTGCCATTTTGGATAAGGTCTTTCCTTCTTCTTCTTCTTGTATGTGTGCTCAATGTCACGGGTCGGAACTTTGTCGGAACTAATATTATCTCGTTGTTGGGAAGTGGGAGTGGAATTGACACTAATATTATCTCGTTGTTGGGAAGTGGGAGTGGAATTGACCGACAAGAGTACAAGTGCGTGCCAGTGTTGGGTGGGGTGTGAAAGACGTGTGGGGTCTACAAAAAAGGGACTACAGAAAGAAAGAGGAAAGACCAAAAGCCTAAAGGGTAAAAAGAAAAAAAAAAAGAAGGTTGCCCTGAATTGTTTAGAGGAAATTTCCTGATTTTTGTTTTATTTTCATTTGAACATAAAAATAGTATTGAAAAAGCCTTTGGTCACGTGTTGAGGGCAGTTTCCAAACGAAAACCCAATTGCACTGAAGTAATGAATACTTGTAATAGCATTCTTGTGTAGAAATGAAAATTCTTATCCAAAAAATGAAAGAAATAAGAGAATACTAATATTTAACATTAAAAAATGTTCTCAATTTTTTTTTTTTATTTCTCTAAAAATTTGATATTGCACATCGCTTAGTCTTTCTTTCTTTCTTTCTTTTTTGTTAAATTTTTATGTAGCACTTCTATAGATATCAATTCATGCAAATACCTTTTCGAAGTAAATTTTAAACTGTTTTATATACTCATATCAAGATATTTGAGGATCCTTAACTCCATAATTGCCTTTATATCGAAGAATACTTGTAAAATTTAGAGTTGCGAGACTTCTCGAAATGATTAATTCTGGGGTTTATCCATGTTTTGTGACAATAAAACCAAAGTGATAATTCAGTGAATGATATCAAATGTTAACTCTAAATGTTTTGATGACCTGATTAGTAAAGTAAAAGAAGATAAATAAATTAAGTTTCTCTTTTACGCATGGGGAATTGTTGCAACCTCCTTTTTTTCGGCACTCGATATGCATGGGTGCCAACGAAGGTTAATGGTTTGGTTAGGTCTATTAGGTTTAGCCTGGACTCTCCCAAGCCCATTAATTCTTGACTTAATGATATGATATTTTGACCTATAAGTTAATTTTAAAAGGAGTCGCTACTAATAAAGTTGAGGTGGGTCGATTAAACCCAAACAAAATATTTGGAGAAATATTCGCTCTTACGCAATTAGAGAAACCAGGGATCGAAAACTTGGTTCTGGCTAGTTAATCACTAATTCCCTTCCGGTATTTAATCTTGTTTAAACCCTAAGAATTTTTGGATTTTTTAGGGATTTTTCATGCATTTGTGGGGAAGAAGCACATTTTTTAATTAATTTTTTTAACATAAAAATATTTTTTGATTTTTTATCCTTTTTTGAAAATATAATTTTTTTTGGCTTTTTCTGATTTTTGGGAAAACGTAGAATATTTTTGGTTTTTTCTATTTTTTGAAAAATATATTATTATTATTATTATTATTATTATTATTATTATTATTATTATTATTATTATTATTATTATTATTAAAACATTATTTTTAATTATAATATTATAAAAAAGCAACCCCGGTCGGATCCCTCGGGTTGGGACCGACGTGGCCCAGACGGGCCTGTGGTACGGGCATGCAGTACGGGCTCGGCCCAGGATACTTCTTCCTTTCTTTTTTTGAAAAACAAACTCGGCCCAAATCAAATTAGCCCATTTTCCATTAGAGAAGGGTCTGGCCCAAGGATAAACCAGCCCACGCGTGCAGACCCAGCCCGGATGGAACCCCACCCGAACGACGACCCGCGTCCAACTCGATTCTGCAGCCGCAACCCGATTCCGACAAAACCCTACCCGAACGACGACCCACGCCCGACCCAATTCCGACCCGGCGTCCCCTTTGCAGACCCGGCTTTCTCGTGCTTTCGTTTCCGACGATCTGCGGCAGAGGCGGCCGAGCTCGTCTCGGTCTGAGCTCAGGCCTCCGCCGACACCGCCTCAGCCTCCGCCCGGCCGGCCATCGTTGCCGATCACGTCACTCGTCGCCACCGGTCACTGCAGATCCAGTCGCGGTTACTGTGCTCTCTTGGGATTTCCGTCGAACGCCTGGAGGACGCTGGTTGAGAGGGGCAATGTCGAGCCATTCGAGGTCGTTTGAGCGCGCGACCCCTTCTCTTTCTCGCTTACTCTTCGCTCCTCCCCTAAAGTCTCTCTGGGGAAGTTCTCTGAGTTCGCTCGCTGCCGTCGACGGAGATCGCACCCGCCTATTTATAGGCGAGGAGGGTCCGGTCGACGGAGAGCCTCAGCCGCCGGCCCTTGGCTCGCCGATGGGACTCTCTCGGCCGAACCGGTGTCCCGTCCCTGCTTCTCCACCGGGGCACACTCGGCATCGAAGGCGAGCATTGATGGCGCCTGAGAAACGTCTCCTCCGGCCGACGTTGGTCCTGTGTTGGTTGCAGAGGATGAGGAAGAAGACAAGGAGGAAGGAGACAAGAAGAAAAGCCCTAGGCCAGGAAGAAAGGGAATGGGCCCCCGGGCCCGTGCGGGGGAGGGAGATGAGGAAGGAAAGCTGCTTCTGTTTTTTTCTCTTTTTTTTTTTTTTTTTTTTTGTTATTATTATTATTATTATTATTATTATTATTATTATTATTATTATTATTATTATTAAGTTAAAAAAGTGAAAGAAAAAAAGAAAATAAAGATTAATGGATAAAAATATTTTTATTGGGGTCAAGTTGATCCCTAATATTTTATGCGAACTAATTCTATTTTAATCAAAACTTAAGTGTCAATAGGAATTCATGATCATGTAGACATATTCTCACGCAATTTGTTGTTATGTCTATAGGGAATTAAAGAAGCTAGATATGGTTTCTATCGATTAGAAATTGATGGAGCAAATTGAATCCTTCATATGCTTTTTAATGTAAGTTTTAGTTCTTAAATGAATGAAATAACAATTTGAGAACTGGAATACATAAATGGTACACAGACTCTTATTGTCACTATCTTGTTAACTATAAATTTCAAACTTCAAAACCATGCAATTGATACAGAAATATTCCAAATGTAAACTGAGTCAAAGTACTATAGATTTGGCCATAGGCTACTTATCATTTCGATCCTTGTATTCCAAAAAGGATAACATGGATGGGGTTGCACCCCCTTCATATGGAGAAAAGAAAAGAAAAATCAATTACTTATGCCATGTTAGGTACTCACTCTTTCACAAAGAAGAAGAATAATAAGAAAAAGATAGAGTAGTAGCCTAACATGCCAAGAACATAAATATTTTTTCATCAATACATGCACAAGGAATAAAATGTTGCCGCTTTAATTTCCACGGAATGCAACGACAAGTTCAACGTAACATTGCCACTTTGCCTGAGTGTTCCCATATATTTTCTTCAAAACCAACATTGTGCATAGATAGGCTTTATTGCTGTGGAGGTTGATTGAAGTGCGAACTCCCCACGTGTCTTTCATATCACCAAACATTTGCGCCCGCTTTATCTTCGTTATTGGGTCAATTCCATTCCCAATTGCCATAATTTGATTTCCTTCTATTAACATAACAACAGATGAGGCTTAAGGTTTCGACTTTCGTGCATAAGGAACCGTTTTGGACCATTACTCTGTCGTTTTTTCATGTAACGTTGATTGTGATTTCCTTCCTTAATTTGACTAATGTTTCCTAACTTTGTTTGCAGCCATGTAACATTGATGTAGCACCATGTGACTGCCGTATCAGAAAACATGGAAATATGTAATGCTTCTATTTGAAGAAGCTTTTCTGTGTCTTTGAGAAGCCATCTTTTAAAAAGGCACATACTTTGGGAAAAAGCAATGCTTGCCTTTTACTGCCATAATCATTCATTGAGAAAAAGAGATGATCGTGAACATGTTTTCCATAATTTGATCACAAAACCAACAAAGCTTCTTACACAAACAACACATTGCGCTCTTGTAAACAAGACAATATATAAAATGATACATGAAATAGATGTTTGGAAATCATATTGCTCCCTAAATGATTCCATAAGATTTGGATTCACTTCCTACTTTACTCAAGTTTCATATGATATGATCACAAGGAGAAATCTTTCCATTTTCATTTATAAGTTAATCAACTGTTTCAATTGAACTGTCAACAGATTGACTTCAGTTTCGCTATACCATGATCCAACAAAACCTACACATCGGCTGGTTTGAGTCATTTCCATACAGCTATTATTATACGTGAGTTTAGTGGAAATAGGAATGATTATTGTTATTACTTAATTGAGTTTAGTGGATGTTTAACTAAGGAATGATATTCGAAGTCGCTGTAGTCTTGGACCGCCATCAGTGCCCGTTGTCTCATTTAGAATCTTTTCTGGTCGTATAGGGCCGCCATGCCAACTAATCCACCAACAATTTTTCATTTTATTTTAAGTTCACGCGTCCGCACGCCAAAGTGGACCATAAAAGCAAATCTGCTGCTTTTCAGATTTCCTTTTAATATTTTCTTCTCCCCTTTGACTTTGATAAGATATGTGCAACCCAACAGGTCTAGGGTTGCATTTTCCGAAGGAGAGCTCCATTGGAGAGCCACATCGTTTTGCCGATTAAACATGGCCAACTGAAACGACACCGTTTTGGCTTCGCTAAAGCCATGATGCATCAACGTTAGTTCTATTTGCCTCCCGTTGTTCATATAAACCGCCACGTACAATTTTTAATGGCTGCGTTGGATGAAACAATTTATAACATTTTATGCATTTTAGTGTCTTGGATCTTCCCTTGAACCTATCACGGACTCACCAATATCTCATAACTATTTGGAAGCAAATTAAGGAAGAACAATGCTTGTAGCTCATCATTTATCAAGCCTTGCAACTCATTCAAGTGATCCGCCGTTGGAGTGCCTTGTCATTTGCCGATATCCTCCCCTACAACACTTCAAGTTTCTTCAATAGTGCTTTTGCCGAAGTTTCTTACTCCACATGGTGATCGGCATTGCCATCCAACCATTAAGCTAACTTCCATTGTTCATCGTGTAGTTATCTTAGCCTCATTACTCTCTATTGGACCATCCATTTCTTTGCAATAAAGCAAATCAAGCATCTTGCCTTTGCATATTCTATAGTTGGCGCTGTAGGAGGCAAGAACGTAGATCAGATGAGAAACGTGTCGACCAAGAAAGACCACGGTTAACACTTAAAATTAACAATGCTGTCACATGCTGGTCACATGGGTAAAGGTCACTTCAGAGCTAAATGGAATTACATATATGCCCTATGAATATTGGTATTATTGGCTGTCGATGGGTGTACTAAAGGTAGTTAGATGGTCGATTGAAGGAGCCATGTGTCCAACCATCATGATGTGAGTTTTGGAATAATTTTGGCGGTAAACTAAGGAAGTAAAGCTTTCGGAAACGTTAAGAAAGGAACCAAAATAACTCACAAAAGGAAGGCGGTTGGAGATCAAAGGCCTAGCTAAGGGAGCTAAGGGAGTTATTATCAGTGGATAAAGCCACGATCGAAGCAGTTACAAAATAAATTGGCTGAAGAATAGGGAACGTGCTAAGAAAAGAAAAAAAAAAAGAAAAAAAATAAATTAAAATTCAAAAAAATTAAAATATTATTAAAAATTATTTCCGTCGTATTGATTGTGTTCTTAATGGATTGATTGTAAAACATGAAAAAATTTTATGATTCCATTGATATAATTAAAAGATTTAAAATTGAATTGATAAAAATTCATAAGATTATGACTCTATAGTCAATTTTCTAGTCATATAAGTCAAGGTCATCGAAGACTTTTTAGCTTGTCAAGAGCATAAATTCCAAGTCTGGCCTTCCACTTTTTTCGGTCCCCACTAAGAGCTGTTTACGGATGCGAAAAAATCGTGGTGATTAATTTGGCTGGCATGAAGATGAGGACTTATGCATTTCCAGGAATCTGCTGTTGGACCACGAAGAAGAAAAAAGACAGAAAAAGTCAAAGGAGAGAACTAAACCAATAGCCACAAGTCTCTTTTAGAGGACGAAAACGTTGGATGGACAAATTGTTGGAACAAATTGAAAATCAAGAAGTGCCAAACATGACATTTTGAATAGACCATGCCAAAACTCGCCCCATATGTTTTTTGAAATAACTTAGAAAACCAATCTTATTCCTCCTTTTCAAAAGACCCAATTGATAATTTCGCTTTGACTAAACCACTATTCTAAATGATAAGAACATTCATTATGTCCCAAGACTGAAAGAGACTTTAGTCAAATGCCATATTTCACAATGTTTTAATCTATCATTTTCATGTAATCCCATAGCTTTTTCAACACATATATTGGATCCCGTGGTTCAAAGATCACATGATTTCGAATTTATGATCTAACTCCTGTAATTACTCTGATTAGATGAACACAGGACTTGAATCTTACGAGTGTACAAAATAAAGTTAATTTGACTTGACAGATTTCCGTGGCGTGTACGCAAAAAAACCTTTCTTTTCTCCTTTCTCCATTTCCTTTCTTTTCTCCGTTCACTGGACAAAGCTGCACTTTCCTCTTTCTTTCTTTTATCTATCAACGTCTTCTTCTTCTTCTTCTTCTTCTTTTTTTCCACACTTTTAAATCGAGTCAAAGTCCTCATATTACATCAGCCATGACCCTTGAATAGGCGATGGCCAAAATAGTGAAGAACCCGAGAGTAATGGAGAGAAATGACTCTGAAATTCGGCAAGTTCTCTGAGGAAAAGAAAGGATCGACAAGCAAGGTATCCAGCAACTACACTAATTTGAGACTAGTCATTAAAGAAACTCCACGCTTGCATCCTCCTATTCCCCTCATCACGAGAGAGTTAAGGGACTTATGGGCAGTCTCCGTATATTAGATACGGCCATAAACTATAGTCATCATCAATGTGGGGGTACTCGAAAGAGAGTTTGATCAAGGGAATGCTGCCGAATGCTTTATATCAGAGAGATTTGAAAACTCTTCAGTTATCTACAAAGAGACTAACTTCGGATACATTCCATATGGAGCAGGTCGAAGGATGTATCCCAGCATATTATTTGGTCTTGCCAATATTGAACTTCCACTTGCTCAATTGCTTTACCACTTTGATCGGAAGTCAGAACAGTTTGACATGACCCTGATATTTGGAGCTGCAGCTCGGAAAAAGAATGAATTGAACTTAATTGCCATCCTATAACATTTCATCCCAAAGCATTGAGAGAAGTACCAAGAACAATTATGCACTTTATGTTCTCGTGAAAGAAGATTTCACCATTGAGGCATTATTGATAATAAGACATTCTTACGGGCTATCCTTTCTTCTCTGCAAGTCTGCAAAGTGCAAGAGCATGAGACCGACTTACTAAAGCCATACTTGGATGCACTGAGTTAATATGAATTAACACACCTCAGTCCCTAGTTCTGGTGGATTCCACTAGAGTCCACATGAGAGACCAATTTAACTCAGCACGGCGTCCACTCCCTCGATCCTTATCCTTACGAAAGATATGCACGTCGTGCCTTCTTTTTGGGTTCAATGAAAAGAAAAACGCGCAGATGTTTAAGTCAAGGTCATCAAGGATTTTTCGGTGCATCAGGAACATCTATTCAAGTCTAGCCTACTACTTTTCTTGGTCCACGCTTGGAGCTGTTTACGGAAACGAAAAATTCTTGCTGATTACTTGGCCGGCATGAAGATGAACACTTCTGTATATCACAGGAAGCTGTCGTGGGCCCATGAAGAAGAAAAAAGACAGAAACGATCAAAGGAGAGAACCTACCTAGTAGCCACAAATTTCTTTTAGAAGACGAATATGTTGGACGGACAGGTTGTTGGAACAAATTGAAAATCCAGAAGTGAAAAACACAACTTTCAGAACTTAACCGTAAATTAACCATGCCAGAACTCACCCCGGACGTTTTTGGAAATAACTTAGAAAGCCAACCTTGTTCATCCTTTTCGAAAGACCCAACAAATTAATATGTTTCATTGATTTCTTGGCGAGCGACAATTTCTTTTATTCTATGACAAGTCAGAAAATTCTACGTGGATGCTCCATATGCAACAAGAAAGAAGTATGGCCAGATAGCCACAGCAATTACTATGGCGAGTTAGTAATACACTGTCCTTCGGTAACAACACAAGCAGTGATTTTGTACCATTATTCCAAGAACACCCCAGTCGATATGCCGCGCGATATAGGACTAGCCTTTCTTTCCCCTTTTCCCCCCGTTCTTTCTTTTTCTCCTCGTCTTTTCTCGTTTCTTTTTTGTGCGCCCTAACTTTTCCTTTATAGCGTCCACTTTTTCTTGCCTTGTGTTAACTAGCCGACTTTTTATTGTGGCTGCCCAATTGACTCAGTCAACGCCACTATTATTCAGCCACGACAGTTGACTATTCATGCCGTCGGACTGGGTCCCATTTTTAATTTCCAATTTGGTGAGAAGTTGTAATCAGACCATTTTAGTGAACAATTCAATGGAGCTCGCGATGCAAGAGAAGTGACATGGGAATGACCTCATTTCTTTGAAAGAGATGACTTGAGGTTTAGCCCAATTAGTCCTCACCCTGCATCCCTTCCATCATTGCCGACTTGCAAGTTAGTGTAAAACGTGAAAGCGCAACTGAGGATATCCATAACTAGAATCAAGAACACATATGTAATAATGTAAAGAGATTTATGCATATGATTTGAACCACTGTTCTTGATGTGGAATAGCGACGATCCAAGATGGCCCCTCATCCTTAGCGTTTAGTAAAAACTCCTTTTTAAGGATGATTGTGTGTTAAGATTAGAAGAGAGATTTGAGCACTATTTATAGAGTTTCTAGCTAGACCTTCTCATTACGGGCCGGACTCAACTTGACCCACAGTAGTTAGCCTTATATTAGATTAATTAAGAAACATTCTATCTGACCTTAGGTCAATCTCGTAAAAAAGGTAAATTACAATATAAATTAATGTAAAAACTCTTACATTCTCCCTTTTAAGCTATATTAATTGAAATTATACTGTATGTGCGCACTTCGGTCCAGAGATAATTCTTAATAGTCAATTATATCCCATAAAGTCTTAAACACTGAATCATGACGGTAACTACATGTATACATAAAGCCTTCCATAGTCATGAGTGCTTTTAACTTTATTGATATGAAGTTAATATGTTAGTGTGGCAAATGAATATCACATCTCCTAGAGACTAAAACCTTATATGTCATTCCTTTTGTCAGTCGCCATTCTCTTATCTGAAGTGTTTTAAAAATTTGTGCCACTAAAGAATGTCTTTATGGTTCCAGTCCTTATGTTTAACCTTTTTTTTTAATGTGTAATAAGATATATACTCAAGGCTAATAACCGGATGTCCTTAGCCTTCATTCAAGATTTATACAATACCTTGAGATTTTTAATTCAACTTGATAACAATGCATTCGGAATCACTTTATTGAATGCAAAAGTTGATACATATTAAAACGTTATTAAATGTAACAAATACATATGTAAACTTCATTAGAGCAAAATTGAAATAGCTCCTACTAAACAACGGCATCATGATGCTCCTAGACCCACGTTAATGACATGTGTTCAAAAACACAAGAGCGAAAGATATTTGGTTAATGGATTTACAATCATATTGTTTATGAAAATATGTTATATTATAACGTTACCATTCGGTACTGTTTCTTTATGGTAAAAAACTTGACCGCTATATATTTAGACCCGTTGATGCCTCTATTGTTGTTAATAAATAACATTGCAAAGTTATTATCTCAATACTATCGTATGGGTCTATCCATAAAGTCAAATACGGTTAACTCTTTAATGACGCTTCGAAGCCTAATAACCTAAGTAACAGCCGAAAAGCATACTACAAACTCCATTTACATGGTAGAGGATGATATAGATTTTTGTTTATTGCACCTTTTAACATAAAAATGTATTCCGTTATTGACTTCATGTCATCATAATAGCTAGTGAAGTTTGCATGCAAATAATACCTCACTAGTCGCAGGACTTAAACATGTTTGTAAATTAGCATATAGTCTTTTGTTCTTTTAAGTACCTCAAAACCTCCTTAGAAATGACCTAGTGATCATGTCCTAAATTTAACTAAATCTATTAAGAAGTCCTGTTGCAAAAGCAATGTTTGGTTTAGTGTAAATTTAAGCATATATGATACTTTTAAATGCACTAACACAAGATACATTCTTCAGTTGGGTTTTCTCAATGTTTGAATGAGGACAATGTGAGAGATTCGGTTAATCACTATTAATGACAGGAGCAATTCCTAACTTTCAGTGATATATATTGAATCTTTCCAAAATACAATCAACAAAGGTCCTCTGAGATAAAGTCAATATACGACGAGAATGATCTTTACGGATCTTAGTGCCAAGGACAAGAAACGCCTCATCAAGGTCCTACATGTCAAAAATTTTCGTTAATGTCTACTTTGTTTCATTCAGTGATTCAACATCACTGCTTGAATGCAAGATATTATATACATAGAGTGTGAGAAAAATAAATTTCCTCTCACTGACCTTGTAGTATATATGCTAATTTATTTTGTTACCAAACGAAGTGACAACACCTATGAAACTTTAATAACATTGTATGGAAACTTGCTTGAGGTCATGAATAAGATTTTCCAATCTACATACAAGCTTACTCGAATCATCTGCTACAAAACCTTCGAGTTGTACTATATAGACTTCATTATCAAGGTATCCATTTAGAAAGATAGTTTAAACATTCATCTGGTGTAACTCCATATCAAAACAAACTACTAGTATCATGTTCACTCTGAAAGAATCTTTATAAGAGATTAGAAAAATATTTCTTCATTGTACATCCCTTCTTTCTAAGTGCAATCTTTGGTGACCAATTTGGCTTTCAACTCCCCAATCTTTCTTTGGAGGCTCCTTTAGTTTTATATACCCATTTGCAACTGATGAGCTCATGACCTTCAAGTAACTCAATAAGTTTCCACACACTATAATGTTTCATATATTGCATCTTGTCTTTTATCGCATCTAACCATAGATCTGATTGATAATAAGAAACAGTATTTCTATAAGTCACTAGATCAACCATGTAGTAGATATTGTAGTCATGTTCTCATCAATAGACTACATGATCTGGTGATATAATTGATCGTCTTTTCTTAACAGATCTCCTAAGTAGAGTCATAACCACTTCATTCTACACTTGAGATGTTTGAGAAATTCTATTAGGAATTGTCTCAAGAGCAGTATCTTGAACCTCAATAAACTTAGTTTGTGGTGTAAGAGACTCCACAAATATCTATGTAGGCAAAGACAAAAATATAACGATCTCTATTGTACTATTATCCTTAATATTCTGAGAGCAGTTATCTTCAGTAATTACGTCGAACTCTAGAAACTTTATTATCTTTGATTCCACAATTCTTGTATTTTCATTAGGGTCATAAAACCGATATCCTTTTAAATGATCTGGGTAAAATACAAAATAATACCAAGTAGTTTTGGATTCGAACTTATTTAATGTTGGATTATATGATCTCACTTCTATAGGACACTTCAAATCTTAAGGTGATTCAAGTTAGATTTACGTTCAATTCATAACTCAAAATGAGTCAATGAAACAACTTTGGTAGACACACGATTTTTATGTGAAAATATCGCTTTTAAAGTGTCACCCCATAAAAAATCAGGTAAATTAATGTTGCTAATCATACTCCTTATAATCTCCATAAGGGTGATATTGCGCCTTTTGGCCACACCATTATATTGAAGATTTTCAAGCATAATAAATTAAGCTACCATTCCAGAATCTTCTAAGTATTTGATAAATAGTCTTTTAAGCTATCTAGCATTGCTATACTTGCCAAAATACTCACTGTGACATCCTGAAATTCGACCCCGTTTTGAATATATGAAATGGGCGTTTCGTTGACTCGCCTATAGTCATTTTACTCTAAGTTGGCCCCTCACGAGTGGACTAATCTATTAGGTAAAGCCATTAAGGGATATAAACGCGACAGACTAGAGAATTCGATTGGGAATCGAATGCTCGACTGTAATAATCGGCAAGGGTCAATACGACATCGTTATAATCGAATTATGATCGGATATAAGTCATTTTGACGAAATCACGTAATTGAATTGTGGGTGATTCTGTATGATTGCGAAATTCGCGTCGAACAACACTAACCTGATTTTCTATCGATTTTATACTCATAATACGTAATTGAAACCTTGCAATTTTTACGACAACCGAGAGTTGCCTATGAGTCGGAGATGCACAAATGTAGATCGAAAATTATCGACCATGGGTCAAACGTGCTAAAATCCCTAAAAGCTACTCGATAGGTTAGGTTGTACTAAAATCGCGTTCGGTCGATTTTAACCACAAAATTGAATTCGGTTTCGAGAATCGGATGTTCGAGAGTATCACGATTCATTTTTAGAATGTTATCTCATCTTTTGAAAATTTTCCTCGAGCTCGGAATTTTGCGGAAAAAAAAATCAATTTCGAACAAAAGAAAATAAGGAAATTCGGATGGGCTGCTTCAAGGGACTTTTTGGCTACCAAAATGAGTTATTTTGTGAGAAATGGGAGGAAATTAGCCATTGGTTGGCCATTGGACTTCATTGGTTGAAGACTTTGGAGGCTTTGGCACTTGAGTGCTTGATATTTTCCCTTGGCTTGCTATTGGCTGCTGTCTTGACTTTGGTTTGCCCTTTTCTCTCTCAATTTTCCCTCCCTCTCATGCGTTCAGCTTTCCCCCAATTGAACCCCCTTGCTGCTTTCCCTTCTTCTTCTTCTTTTCTACCTCATTCCATTTCCCTTCTGCTACTTTGCCTCACCTCCACTCCGCTGAACCACTAGCACCATCCAAACTTCATGCCACCATCCCACCTCACCATCCAGCCCTAACCGCTTTGTCCTCAGCCTACTGAACTGCTTGTAGCTGCTCGACCACCCGCCCATCCCCGTGCTATTTAGCCACTGAGCGACTAGCAACCAGCCAACTCGCCCCTAGCCCGTCTATCCGCCCGTTCTAACTGCACCAACAGCTCCGATTAGCTCAGCCACAAAACCAAGAACAGCCTTGGCCGTGAGCCTTGTAGGCTATTTTCCCTCGCCGTTTGGCCTCCATTAGAGACCTAGTAGTTATGGGATCTCACTGCCATCGTGCCGCCGTCGCCATGAACCCGTCGCGCCCTAATCCGGTGAGTTAACTCGCTAATCATTGATTAGGCAGTTAATTGCACTTAGGGGTTATATTAGTGTTAAACTATATTAGTGTTAATCCTTAGTTGGATGAACCAGTTAGTTAGATTAGTTGGTTAGTGTAACTAGATTAGTTAGGTGGTTAGTTAGGTTAGTCTACCCTAGGTTAGGTTAGTTAACTTGGATTAGTTAGTTAAATATGTTAGTTAACCATGGTTAATGAAACCAACAATGGTTAGGTTAATTAAATTAAATTAATTTAATTAATTGCAATTTACATAATAAATTATAATTAGCGTAAATTGTGACGGATTAGCCGTTTAGTGGAATTTTACGCTGATTCTCATGATTAAATTTATCTGTGAATTTGATGGTCTATTTATGCTGATGTGCAATTGAGTGTTGCGTGGTAATTATTGCTTATTATTACAAAATTTGATTTTATGGGTATCGATTTTTTACGCCAAAATTTCATGTAGTATATAAAATCGTGGAATTTTGAAATGAGAGTGTACCATGCGTACTGGTTCGATTTAAATGCATGACCACGCACGATTATTTTACTGAGATGATTTTTAATACGAAGAAAAGTAGCCAAGTCCTTTATTTGAACATGAGATATTTAAATGCAAAGCAAGGTGTTCTTGGCTAAGTATGTGCTTGTGTGGTCACTATCGAAACCCGTCATCCAACAGGAGTTTGGGGACGATGCCCGATGTTTATCGGATGCCTGACAGGGGTCCGGAAGTTGAGTCGCAAAGGAGGCCAGACCGATGCCCCTTTTTGGGATGCCGTCTAGGCGGGGGTTTTAGACATTGCCATAACGACGGAGCGGGACGATGCTCGGTTATGCTGGATGACCGCCGACTATTGAGTGGGCCATGGCCATTGGGTCATAATAACTAGAACACGCTTGAGTGGTTGTGATAACTGTGCCTGATTATGGGGCAAAATTGTGTGGCATGAAATGAGACATGTCATAACGATTTTTACCTTGTAATCAGGACCCATGTGATTGTTTGAAAGATGAAATGATGTGTTCAAGTTATTGATTACACTTGCCATGTTAATAATGTATATGTGATGTATTAATATGCACGGACGCGTTGAAGCGAGGTAAGTTCTGTATGGTGAATGTTTAGGACCGCCTTCGAGGTGAATTTGCTTCCTAATCGATGTTTAGTGTTTTAACTCGCTGAGATTTATCTCACCTCGTCGTGGTTAACCATTTTTCAGGTCCTTAGTATGGAGGTGCATCTAGTACGGTTTGGGGTTTCGTGGGATATGGAAGTAATTAATACCTTCTATCCTATCCCTGGGACCAACTGATTCCGTGAGCAGGTTGTGACTACAGTGTGGGGTTGACGAGGGTTTGGGCTATGACGTGCCTCACCGTTTCCACGCTTGGTATTTTATGAATTCGAATGGTGATCGGGAGGGTCCTATGCATGGTTTTGATGGACCGTGCATAGGATATGGAGTTGATCAGGACATCGATCCCATGGATATAGATGTCCTAGAAGGTGTCATGGTAGATCCAGATACAGAGCCGGTAGGGCTCAGGGAGCCATGTTCGATTGATGACCTACCCGACATCTTGCTTGAACTTGGGTTTGGTTATTAAGACGAACAGAAGTTAGGCCCAACCTCGACCCATTTTGTTAGTCAGTCACGCAGGCGTTTGTTTTGATAGACTTGTAAATATGAACTTGTAGAGTTAACTTGATTTGTTTATAAAGTGTGGTTTGAGAAAATTGCTGTCGTATTTTTACTATCCCTGTATTTGATGGTTGTCTAGGTATTTGATTGATTTGCTTCCGCATGTGCTTAATTGAAAGATAAAATGAAAGGGTTGGCGACACATCCTGGGAATGTCGCAATTTTAATCAACCGCCAAGGGATATGTGCATGCTCGGGGTTCGGGGTGTGACACTCACGGTTAGGTCTCACAACTTTTTAGTCTTATCCCAACCGTTTTTCAATTTTAGTCTGAAAAAAATCTTGACTTTATCCAGAGATTTAAATTTTTCCTTAATCAAGTACATAAGAAATAGTTGTCAATGACTGTGTTAAAATAAAAATTTCTACACAACATTACCATATAAGGTTCACTAAGATCAATGTGAATGGCCTACAATAGGTTAGAACTTCATACTACAATTTTATTCTTTATCTTAATCATCTTACTTCTACAATAATCTAAGCAAGTCTTTAGGTAACTTTTAAGAATAGATAGAATGTTTATATTATCAACATTTCTACTGTTTCTCTAAACATGTGATCAAGATGCTAATGCATAAGTAGAAGTCCTTTGGAAACAACATTTCAATCGTATACGCGATGTATATGTCATTAAGAGTTAAACATAATATGTATAATCCATTGAACATAATGTAATACTCAACCTCATTTGAATTAACGAACATAAAAATAAAATTTTTATTTCAATATATATATGATATGTAAACGAAGTTCCATGTCAAGGAAAGTACATAAAATATGTTTCATAATATTAGATTAAAAACATAATCTAGAATTAAAATGATATCTCCAACATTGATGTTATTTCCCAAAGTGAGCTATAAAAAATCATGATTTGGCTTCCTAAGATTTATGAATCCCTATATGGTAAACAAAAAAAATTTGTTGCGCCGCTATCTACCCACTATGAACTGGACGGGCTTATGATAGGTATTGGATTCATAAATAATGATAAAGAAAATCATTAATTATAGGCTCACACTCAGATAACCAAGTTTTATATACTTATTGCAGTCTATCTTTACGATATTTCTTTTTTTTTTCTTTTTTTTTTTTTCGGTTTAAATAACAGTCACCAATCTTTCTTGAAGGATTCTATTTTAAGACCTAGATTGTCAGAATGACCAGTGGTTTCATGACTTCTTTTATGAGTATAATTTTTAGACTTCAAACCTACCATCCTTGGAACGTAATCTCTAATCTCATCAGAACCATCATACCTTATGTTGAATGGAATGTTTCATGGATAACAAGAAAATTCGATTGCTTTATTCTCAAGTTGCAAAATGTGCTTTCTAGAATTTTGTACCGTCAACAGTGTGATTTACTGACCTATCCTTTATAAGAGCAATTTGAACATCTGTCAACTCCATCCTGAACATAAAATCCTCTTTCCACTACTTAAAGTTTGAATCAGTAAGAACTTCAATAGTTACGGAGTTATTAATTGCAAATAAGATGACTAAACTAACAAGCAATATATGTAGTTGGCATTATGTGAGTAAGGTGTAGCTTGAAGACGTACAAGTACACATTTAAAGAGTTACATGCATCATCACATAATTATTTTTGGACATAATGCATTACATATAGTTGTATACTCTCACATAATAGCGGTTATGAGAATATATTCCAACCTTCGTGAATTCATCATCTTTGGGTGTATGAATCACTATGATCAGTCATTCCTCCACTATATTGTTATGTATTCCTCCATGAACTAATACACATTTATCTCATTTGGGAATATGATCATGCATTAGAATAGGAGGCATCCCATTATTATATGAGATTGATATTTCTTAAAACCAATCAAGTGTGCCACATTGGCGGTCACAACTCAATTGAATCTTCGAAACTCTCTCATACCTAGGATATAAGCTTTATTTCTCAAATACACTATATACACGTGATTTTAACCTTAGTGATAAGAGCATTTTGTCACTAAAATCACATATTATACAAATTACATTATTCTATTCATTGATACATGTTGAACCTCATCAATGAATTAATGCTCTACACATTTTTTATGTGATGACATTCATGTGAGCTTGCATCTGTATTTCCAAAATCATAGAAAAGTATAGAAAAATACCCTAAAAGTACCCAAAAAAACATGCATATTTAAGGTTTCATAAGTATTTTCACATCTATAAAATTATTAAAAAATAAAAAATAAATATATCACAGTGTATAGCATCTCAACGAACGATCGGTCTAATTGGTTGATCGGTCTGGTAAACGGAGAATTGGGTCGGGTCAATGATCAACCAGGTCAAGTCAACGGGTTGGGTTGGGGGGTCAATGGGTTGAATCGAACCTCCAACCCTGGTGGCTGACGTCATAATGATGTCAGCCCTAGCGTGTGTAGTTGTCGCCTTGAGTGGCTGCGTGTGAGGGCCCATAGGAGCGCGTGGTGATGCATGGCCCTGCGTGGGGGCGCGTGTAGCCATGCACTGCGACACATCGGCCACTGTTTTGCCCTTCTCGATAAGCTCCTTCTGTTTTTGTAATTAAAATTGATTTTTATTGAACAAAAAATCACAAAAAAACTATGCGTTCGTGTTCTAATCTATGGAGGCTCTGATACCACATATAAGACGTGAAGGCGTAACCCAAGATCTTCATAACTAGAACTAAGAACACATATATAATCATGTAAAGAGAAAAATTATGCACATGATTTGGACCACCATTCTTGATGGGGATTAGTGATGATCCAAATTCAAGAATTTATCCTCCATTGTCCTCTGTATCACTGGCTCAATGAAATGGCCACTGACCCATAGCGCTTAGTCAACGCTCCTTTTTGAGGATGATTGTGTGTGTTAGAGTTAGATGAGAGACTTGAGCACTATTTATAGAATTTTCAATTAGGCCCGTTCTCTCATTACAGGTCTAGTTCAACTCAACCCACACTAGTTAGCCCTATATTAAACTAATTAAGAAACATTTCATCTCATTTTAGACCAATCTTGTAAAGTGATAAATTACAATATCAATTAATGTAGTTCACATTAGAAAAACTCTTACAGTTAGATCCCTAGAAAGTAGGAAGCTCTTTCTATTGCACGGTTTCCAATTGAATATGTTTTATGATATGGTCTCTGGCTGATCAGGTGTGTGATTGGAGAGATAAACACCGTGTGACATGAAAACCGTACGCATGTATGTACACTATATATAAGTGTTACAAGATAGGATATCCAAAATTGCAAAATATTACACAATAAATATACACATCTAATATGATCCTCCTTCCTAGATTCTAACCACTAGAAGATCTAATTATGAAATCAAATCTCCGTCTAACAGCTTGATTTTTTAAAAACCGTTGAGAGTTGTCTCACAAAATTTTACATGATATCAAAGTAGAAAATTCTGAATTTAAATCTTTTAGGACCCTTTTTGTAGTTCGGTTGGAGCGGTCTCACAAAATTCTGAACTAAAAGGTTGAAATCCAGTATTATATACTGCTGTTTCAGCTTTTATACGGTGTCAGGTGTACATTTTTAAAGCTTCTAAACAATCACATTCCGTATCTTGCATTTTCTAAGCTAGCGTGCTCTTTGGGGTTGCAAGAATTCTAAGTCAAGAGACATCTCTGTCCATGCCTTCTAAAGTAACGTCCCCCAACGATACGGCCTAAACAAAGTTCGAAAAGAAATTAAAGAATGACTTGGAAATTAGGAGGGCAATTACGACACGTAAGGCTTCGATTTATTCTTTTGTAGTCCACCATTGGAAGAGTCAAGCAGTCCATACTTTGAGGCTTATCAATAACGGAGGAATCGAGTTTGGTGTCGGTCTCAGGACTAACTAGGTGAAATCAGTTTCAGGATCCTTTTCAAAAACAGTTGCAGTGGTCTCACGAAATTTTAAACTAATTAGGTGAAATCAAGTATTATATACTTATGTTTCAGCTTTTGTTTGTTTGGGGAAGAAACGGTGTTGCGTGTGTATTTTTAAAGTGCCTAACAATGAAATTATGTATCTTGCATTTTCTAAGCTATCGTGCTCTTTGGGGTGCAAAAATTCCAAAGCAAGAGACATCCCTATCCATGCCTACTAAAATTAACGTGGTAACAGGATCCATTGACTATAGTCAACTCACTGCTTTAGATTAAAGCATGAAAATGACATCCAAGAAGAATCACATTCCGTATCTTGTATTTTCTAAGCTAGCGTGCTCTTTGGGGTGCAAGAATTCTAAGTCAAGAGACATCTCTGTCCATGCCTTCTAAAGTAATGTCCCCTAACGATACGATCTAAACAAAGTTTGAAATAAATCTAAAAAATGACTTGGAAATTAGGAGGACAATTGCGACACGTGAGGCTTCAATTCATTATTTTGTTGTCCACCATTGGAAGAGTCAAGCAGTCCATATCTTGAGGCTTATCAATAACGGGGGAATCGAGTTTCGTGTCGGTCTCAGGACTAACTAGGTGAAATCAGTTTCAGGATCCTTTTCAAACATAGTTTGCAGTGGTGTCACAAAATTTTAAACTAATTAGGTGAAATCGAGTATTATATACTTATGTTTCAACTTTTGTTTGGGGAAGAAACGGTGTTTGGTGTGTATTTTTAAAGTGCCTAAACAATGAAATTCTGTATCTTGCATTTTCTAAGCTACCGTGCTCTTTGGGCTGCAAAAATTCCAAAGCAAGAGACATCCCTGTCCATGCCTACTAAAATTAACGTGGTAACAGGATCCATTGACTATAGTCAACTCACTGCATTATATTAAAGCATGAAAATGACATCCGAGAAGAACTTGGCTATATAACATCTCCATCGTCAGGCCTCATGTACCCCTGAGTCGACAGAGAGAGTTTGAGAGTACCACTAGATTTGTTTAGGTAAACATGGAAAAAGAGTCACTTCACTTCAGCTATATGATACTCTTGCTTACTATTGTCGCTTCACACTCTCTTGCTTCAACCCAACCGCGTTGCCATGAAGACGAGAGATTTGCGTTGTTGGAATTCAAGACAACCTTCTTCACCAAAAAGCGGCCGTGTTGTTATGATAAGTACAACGACGCTCCAATTGAGAAAGCAAAGATTGAATCTTGGAACGCATCAGAAGGGAAAACTCAAAGTGATTGTTGTTCTTGGACTGGCGTTGAGTGTGATAAGGTAAGTGGTCATGTGATCGGCCTCGACCTCAGTTGCAGTTGCCTCTTTGGTAAAATCAACTCCAACACCAGTATTTTCCATCTTCTTCGCCTAAGAAGCCTTAACCTTGCCTTCAATGACTTCAATTGTCCGATTCCTCCGACAATTGGAAATCTGAGTTCCTTGAGGGATTTGAACTTCTCCAGCTCCAACTTCACGGGCCACATCTCACATTCGCTCTGTAACTTGACCCGACTTGTCCATCTAGACTTGAGTTTGAATTATCTAAATGGTACGATTCCAACTTATTTTGGCAGCATCTTGAATCTGGAGCATTTAGATCTAGGCTTTAATTCTTTAACGGGTGAAGTCTCATCCTCTCTCAGGAACCTCGTCCAGCTTACTACTTTAAATTTAGGAGATAATCAGTTAGCGGGCGAAATCCCATCCTCTCTCGGGAACCTTGTCCAGCTTACTACTTTAAATTTAGGAGATAATCAGTTAACGGGCAAAATCCCATCTTCCATTGGAGACCTAATTCAACTTACCGATATAGATCTTGAACTCAATCGATTAGTTGGTGAGATTCCACTCTCTTTCCAAAACCTCTTGGAGCTTAGGTTCTTATACCTTCAGTCGAATCAATTGAGTGGTGAAATTCCATCCTTTTTGGGAAGACTCACCCAATTGGTTGACATTTATCTTTCATTCAACCAATTCCATGGTGCAATTCCAAGCACGATTTCCCAATTACAAGGTTTCAACTGTCTCTATTTGAATTCAAATAACTTGAGTGGCACAGTGAAGTTAAATATGTTTTCAGAGGCTAAAAACCTTCGAGAACTTATGTTATCCTCTAACAAACTGTCATTGATCGTCGAAACCAACATAACTTGCCAATACTTGGCTCTAGGTTTAGGTTCATGCAATTTAAATAGTTTCCCTGAGTTTCTACAAGATCAAAATGACTTGCTATTTCTTGAGCTATTCGACAATAACATTTTTGGTCAAGTTCCTAAATGGTTTTTGAATGTGAGCACAAAAAACCTAGTACTATTGAACCTTTCTGGCAACTTCCTAACAAGTTTTGCTCAAGATCCCGTTATTTTCAAGTGGAAAAAACTCCTTCAAGCAGATCTTAGTTTCAACGAGTTGCAAGGATCAGTTCCTATTCCCCCTCCTGAAATTCTTAACTACTTCATCTCAAATAATAGGCTCTCAGGAGGAATATCGCCGCCCTTATGCAATCTAAGCTATTCAAATATAATCGATTTTTCTGATAATAATCTAATTGGGTTTCTCCCACAATGTTTGAGTAATTTGAGTGGTTATTTGGAAGTATTGAGTCTACGGAGAAACAACTTTATCGGAAAAATTCCTGAGTTGAATGGGAACTTCTATATGATTGATCTGAGTTACAATAAATTGGAAGGACCATTGCCAAGATCGCTCCGTAATTGTAACAGATTGCAATTCCTGAATTTCGCAAACAATCATATTAGAGATGTTTTCCCTTCATGGTTGGGCTCACTTCTAAGCTTGAGGGTACTTATATTGCGGGATAATAGATTTCATGGATCTATTGAGGAACCGACTAATAGAATTAAGTTCCCTGTGCTGCAAATCATCGACCTATCTCAGAACAGCTTTTCTGGTAGCTTGCCATCCAAATACTTCAAGCATTGGACAGCCATGAAGGTTCCAAAGAAAGATTCGTCAAGCTACCTTGGGCAGTATTTGGAATTGAGCTGGGATTCCTTTCCAATATCGACCTTTGACTACTCTATGAGTGTATTTGCCAAAGGCATCCAAATGAATTACTCAAAGATCCAAGGGTACCTCAGATTGATTGATCTCTCGAGCAACAACTTCAGCGGAGCGATCCCCGAGACTATTGGAAGCCTAAAGCAACTAGAATTGCTCAATCTTTCCAACAACATGCTCTCCGGTCCTCTGCCTCCATTCTTGGCAAACCTAACGAATTTGGAAGCATTGGACCTTTCTCGAAACCAGCTCTCCGGGGAGATATCTCAGGATTTGACGCAACTCACTTCGCTTGAGGTCTTCGATGTATCTTACAATTGTTTGATCGGGCCAATACCGAAGTCACGGCAGTTTGCTACATTCGAAAACAACTCCTACAAGGGAAACTTAGGGCTATGTGGCACTCCTCTATCTAAAAAATGTGGATATCCCAAAGCGTTGCCGCCATCATTTCCAACGTCCGAAGAAGATCAAGATTCGGGGAGTGCAATGGAATTGGACTGGAAGATCGTGTGCATGGGGTATGCAAGTGGGTTAGTGATTGGAGTAGTTCTCGGGAACTGCTTGATCACAAGAAAAAGGGCTCAAAGTCTTGTGAAGAACCTTGGCAGAAGAAAACAAAGGGGAAGAAGGTAGAAGAGATGGTCCGAAATCAAGGAAAATCTATTTTCTGTGTTTGAGTACCTGTGAATTTCTCTTAATTTTTGCTGCTTTAGATATTAACTAGTCCATATGTATTCTGAATAAAGCATTCTGTAATCATACGTGTTTGGGACATAAATGAGAAACGTCTTTAAATAACAAAATGGTCTGGTAAAATGGAACTTTTGAGCCACCCCATCCACAAACTCCATCCCCTGCTACTTCCTTTCCCAAAACCATTATATTTTACGGCAATATAATGAAAAGAAACTTAATTTTTCTGTTAATCTGACATTGATATCCCTAAAAAAATTCTTAAAAGTGATTCATGTAATAAATAAAAGGGGTCATTACTAATTGATTTTATGTGTTGAATAATAAGCAATCATTTAATTATATATATTGGCTCATAAAAAGAACACAAAACGTGAAATTTTTTATAATATAAAAGATAAAGAAACATATATTACTATTTCTTATATGTATTGATAAAGGAATTTGCAATATAAAATATACAATGGCACAAAGTCTAAGGACGCCACTTTCAAACAACTGCATGAGCCATCACACTGTGTAATTAGAGTTCACAATGTTGGATGCAAAATGTGCAACCCCAAGATCTCCATAACTAGAACAAGAATATAGATGATCAAGTAGAAAGATTAACACACCTGTTTTGGGATCCATCGCTCTTGATGTGAAAGCGGAAAATCGATGATCTTTGCAGAAGTCATTCTCTTATATTGCCCTATGTATCACTGGCTCAATGAGACGGCCCCCTCACCCTTTAGCGCTAGGTTAACACTCCTTATGTGATGATACATATGAGAAATTAGGGTTAGAGGAGAGACTTGAGCATTATTTATAAAGTTTCCAACCGTATCCTTTCATTACGGGCCAGGCTTAACTCGGCTCACACTAGCTAGCCCTATATTAAACTAATTAAGAAACATTCTATATCACCTTAGACCAAACCTCGTAAAATGGTAAATTACAACGTCAATTAATGTAGCCCACATTAGGAAAACTCTTACATTCTCACACTTATGCTATATTAATTGAAATTGTACTATATGTGCGCACATTGGTCTACAGATAATTCTTAATAATCAATCCTAACACATAAAGTCTCAAACACCGAATCATGGCAGTAACTGCATATATACACACAGAGCCTTCCATGGTCACGAGTGCTTTTAATTTTATTGATATGGATTCAATATGGTAATGTGACAAATGGATAACATCTCTCATAAAGAGATTCCATTTGTCAGTCAACGTTCTCTTACATTAAGCGTCACAAAAAATTGGTGGTATTAAAGAATGTCTTTATGGTTCCAATGAACCCACATATATTTTGTCTTTACAGTTAACATTTCTTTATATATAGCAAGACATATGCACAAGACTAATAACTGGATACCCTTAGCCTTCACTCAAGGTTTAAGTAATACCTTGAGACTTTTAACAATATATATATATATATATATATATATATCTCTCTCTCTCTCTCTCTCTCTCTCTCTCTCTCTCTCAAAGTGTTACTAAATTGTAACAAATACAGACGTGAACTTTATTAGAAAAAAGTAAAAACAACTCCCACTAAATAATAGTATCCCAAGATACTCCTAAGCCCATGCTAATGACATGTTACTCAAATACACACGAGCGTGGGCCTTTAGTTAGTGGATTTGCAATCATATCATATATAGGAATATGATCTATTGCAATGTCACCATTTTACACTGATTCCTTTATGATAAAAAACTTGACCTTCATATGTTTAGACCCCTTGAGACTTCTGTTGTTATTAATAAACAACACTACAGAGTTATTGTCACAATGTAGCTATATGGCCTATTCACAAAATCAAAAATTGTTAACTCCCTAATGAGGTTCCAAAACCAAATAGCTTGAGTAGTAGCTGAAAAATATGCTACAAACTCTGCTTGCATGGTAGAAGAAGATATGTATTTTTGTTTTTCGCTCTTCCATGATACTGCACAAAGTAGTCGTGTATGGTCCACTAATATTAGTGTGAACAACTTCCAACAAATCAGAACTTTGTACGGCGGATTTCTTCTTTATCTTAGTCATCTTACCTCTATAACAGTTTACGCAAGTCTCTAGATCACCTTTAAGAGTAGGCAAGATGTCATCCTTTATAAATCTTTTTACTCTTTCTTTAGATATGTGATCAAGACGTTTATGTCACAATGCATAAGACTGTTCCTTAGGTAGATGCCGTTTAGAAACAATTTTTTCAATTGGATAAGCAACGTACATGTCGTTGGGAGATACACTCAATCGATATAATCCATTGGATAAATTGCAACACCTAATCTTATTTGAATTATAAAACATGCAAATAGTATTGCTCTTTATTTCAAAAGATTATTCACACATGTCCAAACAAGACACAGAAACTAAATTCCATCTAAAAGAAGATATGCAAAAAGTGTTTCTCAACATCATCCTAAAACCAAAATCTAAAATTAAAATAACATCTCCCACGAACTCGACGACAACTCCAATGTTGTTTCTAACAGTGAGCTTTGATTTATCTTGATTTGGCGTCCTTCGGTTTATGAACCCTTATATGGTAAGCGCAACATGATTAGTTACACCACTATCTAGCCACCACGAATTGATCGGGACTTCAGATAGATTTGATTTACAAACAAATGCCAAAGAATCATTACCTTTAGGCTTACTCTTGATTCTCTTGAACAATCAAGCCTTATACTTGTTGCAACATTTCTTTACGTGTCCTCTATCCTTGCAAAAGTAGCAAAGAACACCATCATTCTTGGAGAATGCTTTCTTAGGACCCAAACTGTTAGAAAAACTAGCACATTCAGAATTTCCTTTATTGTTGGAAGAACCAACAACTTTAGAATTGCCCTTGTGGGTATAGTTTTTCAACTTCTTACCCTTGTCATTACCAGAACTAGAAGCATAAAGAGCAATGTGCCATTTATCTTTCTTCTATTTCTCTTCCTCTGCTACTACCCTTGCAATCAACTCATTAATTGACCAAGTCTCATCTTGAGAACTATAATTAGTCTTGATAATCCCAAAATCAGAAGGAAGAGTATTTAGAGCTTGATGCACAATGCAAGTAGTGGGAATAACAACATTGAGAGCTTGAAGCTTTGTCTGCAAAACCTCAAAACATAATCTCTAACTCCATCAGAACTATCATACTTCATAGAAAATAGTGTTTGCAGGTATGTCCCTATCTTAGCATTAGACAAGACACTGTTTTTAGCCACCAAGGCTTCCATCATTTGCCTAGCAGTGCAGTCTGCAAGCAAACCACTTTTCAAGTGTTCCTAAATAGAACGTTTCATGGATAGTAAGTAAATTCTATTACTCTTTTCCCAAGCAGCAAAATGTGCTTTCTAAGCCTTTGTACTCTCGGTAGTAAGATCTATCAGCCAATCGGCAATAAGAGCCATATGAACATCTGCATCTCTATAGCAAACATAAAATTTTATCTTCATCTCTTAAAGTTTGAACCAGCAAGAACCTCAATAGTGACGGAGTTACCGTTTACAGAAAAGGTAACTGAAAGACAAGCAATGTATATAATTAGCATTATGTAACTTGACGTACAAGTACACATCCGGAGAGTTACATGCAAAATCACATAATTGTAAGGGTTAGTACGAGCACTTAGAGGGGGTGAATAGGTGTAATAGCAGATTTTGCAAAATGCAGTGAAAAACTTTACTTTTAATTTGAGTTTGGTCGACTACAGACTTTGCAGAAGGAATTAGACTTTAACAGTTACTTCAAAACACAAAAGTATATCGCAGCAAATAAAGTAAAGGAGTTAAGGAAAGAGAATGTTGCACACGAAATTTATAGTGGTTCGGCTTAGGCCAAGCTTACGTCTACTCTCTCGCATTGACAGCCCATTGGCTGGATTTCACTCAGGATCAAAAGAGATTTTACAGTCTCACGTCCACGATTTCACAGTGTAGAAATTCTACTACACTCTTTCAAAGTCTCTCGAGTGTTTGTTCTCTCTTTTGAGTACAAGATTGGCTCAACAATTGAAATAGCAAAGAACTAAGAGTTTCAGACTTTGAAATTTTTTTTTCACACACACCCTCGAACAATTTGAGAGTCATCCTTATATACTCCTTCATGCCTTTACGACCGTTGGTACTTTCCAAAGGAGTTTCTCCAATCTAACCGTTGGACAAAATCAATCGAAGAAGATCTCGAGTCATTTAAGGAATGTGTTAATAGTCCATTAATCATGTTTGCCCATACAATCAAAATGTTGGTTTTCATAAGTAGAACCTTCCGGGTATACTTCGCATTTCAAGAGATCTGATTATCCAAATTGATTCCAATAAGAATAATTGATCACAAGGTGCTATCTCCAGCCTTAAGATCTTCTACAAACCATAGAATCGAATCCTTGAAAATAAACTCACATCCGGATAAGTCTTCTCTGGTCGGTCTGGAATCTATTAGTGAGGTTAGACTTTGAACTTCAGTCTTCAGACTTTGATATAAGAATCTTGAGATCTTTAGACTATAACACTTGAGTCTGCAACCTTTCAGGCTAGACTTTTTGGAAAGGCTTTGTCAACTTCAAAACAATAAGGAGTCTTCTCTAACAATCTCTCCGCTTTTGATGGGGACAAAATTTTCCTGCAGGTTTGAAACTTTTAGCCTGCAAAACAACACTTAAGTAATCTATGATAAAAATTGATTGAGACCTATATATCAACAATTCTGCAATCACAAGAAACATGCTAGTCCTGCAAAAACAAAACAATTATCCAGTCACAATCTGTATCACAAACTAAGTTGTTGCAAGCATCAAAGTTCAAATCCAAATAGTCTAAAGTAGTCCAAAGTACCAAAAATAAAGTCATCAAACCAAACAAACCAAACAAATCAAAACAAAAATCAAATCTGCATAAACTCTCCCCCTTTTTGTCATAGCAAAAAGTGAGAAATGATGATAAAAAGGGTTTGGAAGAAAATTAGGGCTTCTTGGGAACACGAACTAGCTGGAATTCCTCCATAGGCGTGACAGTCTCTTCCAATTTCTTCAGGTCCTGCTTCAGTTGTTGAATATCTTCACCCTTAGCATTATCTTGAACTTGATGCGAAAGAGCTTGTACCTGATCGTGCAACATAACTGAAGAGGCTTGATGAGTTGACTGCATGGTCTAAAATTCACACTCCAATCCATAAAGTTGAGCTTTGATCTCCAAAAGAAGCTCAAGCAGTCTCTTGAAGTCTACTATATTGTCGGTTTGAGAACTTGCTTCGGCACAGGTAGTTTGAGGAGTGTTCACAGATGATGGAATCTCAGTGGGGATATTCAGACTTGGAGATGAAGCCTCATGATCGCTTTTAGGAAACTGAGAGGCATACACATCCTCTGGTTCTGCAGGAGAACAAGTAACATCATCACTAGCAAGTGAATAAGTTCTTTTTTTAGTAGCGGCTCCCCCTGTTTCTGTGCTGTCTGGTGGAGAAAAGTACTCTTCTTTTTCATCTTGTTGTTCTCCTTCTTTGTCTTCCTCTTCTGTTTTTCTTTCCTCTTCCTTTGTTCTCATTGCTTCTTTTTCTTCATCTCTCTATTCTGCTTCTTCTCTTGCTCTGTTCTCACGATTCTTTGTCTCTGGAAAGCTAAAACTATGTAAATTCTTTGAGGCAATAGCGGTGAGAGTGAGGTTATCCTCATCTTCTTCATCATCCTACAAGAGGAGTGCCCTCTTCTTCTTAACTGGTTCATTAACTGGCTCTTTGCCTTTTCTTTTTCCTGCTGCAGAGTCTTGTCTAGCTTTGACAGGAGACTTCACCTTCATGCTCTCTAACACCTTGCTTAGCTCTTTCATATGCATCTTGGAACTCATTTTCAGTCCCACTACCATTGTATCAATGGTACGAACACAAAGAATTTTGGGAGGCTGAATGTTGAGATGTCTGAATAGTCGAGTAATAAGAGCAGAATAAGGGAGTTGTCCCTTGTCCTTCACCACTGTTTTGTACATGTGCATGAGAATTGTATGAGGCAGAGAGAATTTGTATTCAATATTGATCGCATACATCAGCTTGGCTTTAGAGTTTGAGACATCACTTTTTGATGTGGATTTGGGTCTGAGACAGTTAATGACAATCTTGTGAAGCAAGATATTGGATGCATTCATCCTGGAATAAGAGATCCTGCCTTCAGCAATTCTATCCGGAACAAGCTCCAAAGTAGCATGATTAACAGACACACTAATTGGTTGGAAACTCTCTCTTTCCACCCCAATCACATTAGCCAGAGTGTTCGTATCGACCACAAAATCCTTGTCTCTAACACTAAAGCAAAAACTATTTGCATCTAAAAAGGATAGATTCGAATAAAAGTAAGTTGTGAGTTCCGGGTGAGCAACAGTTGTCTCAGAGCAAAAACGTTCAAGTTGTAAAAGAGCAAACTTCTCCTTTAGATTGACTTTCAACGAATCAAGAAAATCAAAATCAACACTCCTAGGGTTCATCACCCCTCGCTTTAGCGGTTTAGAATAAGTCCTCTTGTGCCATTTAGAACGAAAAAGTTCTGTCTTTCCACTACAAACACTTACAGCTACGCCCATCCTAGGCTGGAAATGAAAGAACATTCTCTCATCATCATCTTTCCCTTCAGTCTGGTTAAAGCTACCAACACGCGGATCGCTTGGAAAATTGGCAAATGTCCAATCAGCCAATCCTTCAGGTATAACGCCTATCTTTTCCATGGCGTTTCAAAAGTAAGTCTCATTTTTGTAGCCATGTGCTTTCAAGAATTCGTCGATAAGCGTCATTGCCAAACCACCACTTTTTAAGTTGGAGTACAGTTTGAAAATAAACTGGGGTTTTCGTGACCTTACGGGTTCAACATTTTCGAGAATTTCTTCCTCTGATTGTTGCTGTGGAGGAACTTGAGTCCTAGATGGAGAAGATTGGCGCGGTTGAGAAGGTTATTGTTGACTTTGCTGTTGCAGTTGAGGAGAGTCTTCTTCCTCGGTCAAATCAAAGTGCGAAGGACCCTCACGCATTCTCTGTGGTCCCTTACTTGCGATTCTGGAAGACTTTCTTTGAGAAGACATTGTCACTTTCTTTGAGGGATTTCTTGAACTCGATCATGACAAAAATAAGTCTTTTTGGAATAAACTAGAGAGAAAGTGAAACAAGATGGAGTTCTGTATTCTAGGGTTTGGGTAAAAATGAAGAAGAAAGACTGTAGTATATAAAGTAAATGAAACAGGGTATACGGATCGTCAGTAAAAACTACATTTTGAAAATACTAACTTCCTTTTTGAAAATGTTAACAGCCTTTTTGAAAATGAAAAGATGCCTTTTCGAAAATGAAACAAAACTGCCATAAATTAAAAAAAAAATCGTAAAGATAATTGCTAAAAATAATATAAATGACAATTCATAATTTAAACATACCTTTTCAATTTTTAACTCATAAATTAAATTACTGACATAGAATAGACTTATAGACGCCATTTGAGGTCGTTCTGAGTCTGATCATCTTCAGACTTTAATTGATAAAATATATAATGTTCAGTCTGGTATGAATAGACTTAAATAGACTTTTCTCCAGTGGCTTTGTAAATATGTCTGCCAACTGATTCTTGGAGTCAATGAATTGTACCATAACTTCTCCATTTTGAACATGATCTCTAATAAAATGATGTTGAATCTCTATGTGCTTAGCTTGTGAATGAAGAATTGGATTCTTTGTGAGATTGATTGCACTGGTGTTGTCGCATTTGATCTCGGTGCATGAGTTTTCGATTCCAAAGTTTCTCAGTTGTTGCTTTATCCATAAGATTTGTGAACAACAGCTAGAGCCACATATTCCGCTTCTGCTATTGAAAGAGCTACAGCACTTTGTTTTCTTAAAAACCAAGATACTGTCTTGTTCTCCAGTAATTGACAAGTACTAGAGGCTATCAACTCTACAGCCTGCTAAGTTTACGTTTGAATATCCAAGAGAAGTAAAGTCTCCTTTTTTTGGATACCACAAATCTAACTTCGAAGTAGTTGCAACGTATTTGATTATGCATTTTGCAACGCTTAAATGAGATTCTTTAGGATCTGATTGAAATCTAGCACAAATGCAAATACTAAACAAAATGTCAGGTCTAGAAGCAATAAGATAAAGAAGTGAACCAATGATACTTCTATAGAGGTTCTGGTCAACTTTTTTTCTTCCTTCGTCTTTGTCAAGCTTCGAAGGGCTTAACATTGGTATATCAGTCTTTTTACAATTCTCCATTCCGAACTTTTTGATGAGGTCTTTTGCATATTTTTCTTGGTGAATGAAAATTCATTTATTTGATTGTTTCACTTGTAATCCGAGAAAGAATGATAATTCACCCATCATGCTCATCTCAAATTCATCCTGCATAAACTTAGAAAATTTCTTGCACAAAATTTTACTAGATGATCCAAAGATAATGTCGTCAACATAAATTTGAACAAATAGAAAATCTTCACCTTCCTTTTTAACAAACAAAGTGGTATCCACTTTTTCTTTAACAAAACCAGTTTGAATTAGAAATTTACTTAACCTGTCAAACCAAGCTCGAGGCACTTGCTTTAATCCATATAAAGTCTTTTTCAGTTTGAAAACTGAGTCTGGTCTTTTTGGATCTTCAAATCTAGGCAGTTGTTCCACATAGACTTCTTCTTGGATAAATCCATTTATAAATGCACTTTTGACATCCATTTGGAATAACCTGAAATTTTTATAGCAAGCAAAAGCGAGCAATAATCTAATTGCTTCTAACCTTGCCACTAGTGCATATGTCTTGTCGCAGTCTATCCCTCCTTCTTGCGTATATCCTTTGGCCACGAGTCTTGCTTTATTTCTGACCACTTTTCCTTTCTCGTTCATTTTGTTCTTGAAAACCCATTTAGCTCTAATAATAGATTTACCTTTTGGTTTAGGAATTAACTCCCAAACATCGTTGATGCTGAATTGTCTAAGTTCTTCTTGCATGGCTTCAATCCAACTTTCGTCAGCTAAGGTTTCTTTTATGCTTTTGGGTTCTATCTCAAAAATAAGTGCTACAGCACTTGACTCTTCTTGCCTTTTGGATCTGGTGTGAATCCCTTCATCAATGTTGCCGATGATAAGTTCTTTGGGATGACTAGACTTATGCTTCAAATTACTAGTTGGCCTGATGGTTTGCTGATTTTCTGCTTTAGCTGAATTTGCAGCTTTTGTTTGTTGATGATCTTCGGAAGTTTGAGCCACTTCAGGGGAGGTAGACTTTATGAGATCTAGAGTAGGCTTAGATTCTTCAAGTTGAGTTTGATTCTGTATAGAGTCTTGAAATTTGACATTCATAGACTTTTTCATAGATTGAGTCTTCTTGTTGAATAGTCTGTAAGCTTTGCTTGAAGTTGAGTAGCCAAGGAAAATACCTTCGTCTGATTTTTCTTCAAACTTACCAGTTCGATCAATTGCATTTTTCAAAACAAAACACTTACAACAAAAAAATGAAAATAAGAAACATTTGGTTTTTTCCCTTTAAATACTTCATAAGGAGTTTTCTCTAGAATTGGCCTTAAGAATACTTTGTTAATAATATAACAAGCTGTAGAAATTGCTTCAACCCAAAAACAACAAGGAATGTTGCTTTCAATTAAAAAGGTTCTTGCAATCTCTTGCGAGGATCTATTCTTTCTTTCCACAACTCCATTCTATTCTGGAGTATATGGAGAAGGGTAAAAATGCTGTATGCTAGATTCATCACAAAATTTAGCAAAGTCTTGATTTTCAATCTCACCTTCATGGTTTGTCCGTATGCTTGAAATAACATAACATTTCTCATTTTGGACTTTCTTGACAAACTTTGAAAAGTGAGAAAAAGTTTCAGACTTATTTGCCCGGAAGTGAACCTAAGTAAATCGAGAATAATCATCCACGATTACTAGACAGTATCTCTTTCCACCAATGCTTTGAGTTCTGGTTGGTCCAAAGAGATTCATATGCAGAAGCTGTAAAACACGATTAGTAGAAATTTGAGTTATAGGCTTAAAAGAACTTCTAACCTGTTTTCTCAAAACACATGGTGTACATATATCAGATTTTTGATAAGTCAAACTGGGAAGTCCACGACAGAGTTTCTTCGAAGAAATCTTGGCAATCTGTTTCATATTGACATGGTCAAGCTTTCAATACCAAAGATTTGCTTAATCTTGAATGGATAGTAGACACTGAGAACTTTCTGGTTTTATATCTAAAAGGTAAATATTCCTATGTCTTCGTCTAGTGAAGGATTGTGAAAAGTCTTTACTAATTCCCGAACAAGTTCCCTTTTGGAAATTGATTTTGAATCTAGTGTCGCACAGTTGACTAATGCTCAGTAGATTATAATTCAAACCTTCCATCAAAAAGACATTGTTGATCGTGAGACTTTTCGACAATTTTTCCTTTGCTGTTCCCACCAAAGGAGACTTTTTCATTGTTTATTTGCACAAGTTTAATGAAATAACTTGAATCTCCAGTCATGTGTCTTGAACAGCCACTATCCAAATATCACTTGATCTTTTTCTCGATAGTGACCTGCAATTACAAAAATAACTCAAACTTTCTTTGATACTCACATTTTCTTGGGTCGAGAAGTGTTAGTTTTGAATATTGTCTTTGCCCAATCTTTCTTAATAGGTCTCCAAGCTTTTGGGCATTCTTTCTCAAAATGTTCTAAGCTATCACACTTTAAACATTTGAGAGTACTTCGGCTAACAGGTTTTACAAAAACTCTTTGAAAGTGATTTTTGTAAAATGTTTTTGTAGGTCTTTATTTGATTCTTTTTTTTTTACTTTTGGAAATCAATTAAAGGAATAGTTTCTGGTGTCATGCCTAACTCAGATTTGTTGAAATAAGGTCTTTGTACCGAAAGAATCTTTTCCAAATTTTCAGATCCCATTGAAAACCTTTTTGATATACTTGAAATGTCATCTTTCAAGAAAATATTTTCCTTCCAAAGAGAGTCTGCTTCTTCCTTTAAATCATTAAAACTTTTGTTTAGATTTTCAAATTTTTTTATCCAAGAAATTTCATGTTACTTCAGTTTAGAATTCTCCCTTTTTAACTCGGAAATCCTTTTAAGAGATGTTTTCAGACTAAAACAGAGTTCATCTATGTACTTTGAGACTTTAGCAGGAATTTTAAGATTACTAACCTCGATTTCCTCATCTGAGTCTGAGTCTGGATCTGTTCTAGAGTCTGAGTTTGATTTAGAATTTTCCATTAGACTCATCTTCACTCTCTTCGCATTCAGTATCACTACATGTTTCTGCTTTGAGAGCCTTCTTGAATTTCTCTATATTTCCATTCTTTTTCTTCAGTAGAGGGTAGTTAGGTCTAATATACCCATTTTTCTTACATTCAAAGTAAATCACATTTTATTAATTTCATTGTCTTCATTTGATTTCTTCTGAAATCTCTGAGTGCTTTGCTTCTTCCAGTTGAACATTTTCCTTTCCTATTCAACTTCATAAACTTCCTTATCATTAGTGCAAGTTTTTCATCGTCTAAGTCGTCTTTTGAATTTGTATTATCAGAATCATCGTTAGACTTTAAAGCAATCGACTTCTTACCTTTAGGATCTACATCCTCATTGATTTGCTCCACTTAATATGATTAAAGTGTTCCAATTAATTCATCTACTGATAGAGGCATAATCCTTTGTGTTTCTCTTATTGAAGTCTTAATGTGATTCTAGTCTTTGGAGAGTCCACGAAGCAATTTATTGACTTTCATTTGCCCAGAGATTGGCTGTCCATGATATGCTAGACCATTGATAATCTCTGTGAACCGACTAAACATGTCAGTAATAGATTCTTTTGGCTTCATCTTGAAGGCTTCGTACTGTCCGAGTAGTATGTTGATTTTTGTCTCTTTAACTTGATCAGTTCCTTCATAAGTGACATGTAGTCTGTCCCAGACTTCTTTTGCTGTTTCACAAGATGAAATTATGTTATACTCAGTAGGAGACAAAGCACAATATAAGGAGTAGATAGCTTTAGCATCAAGAGCTTGTCTCTTGGTTATGTCTACTTGTGTCATCTCGCCAACATCTGAAACTTCCTTTCCTCTTTCTAAGGTTGGTGTAGTTTTGGGAATGATTCATCTTTCTACCACATCCCATTCCAGGGGATCTTTCGATCTTAGGAATCCTTTCATCTTATTTTTCTAAACATTGTACTCCTTTCCATCAAAGTAAGGAGGTCTGGTGTTGCTTTAGCCTTCAACCAAACCTGGAGCCAAAATACTAGCCATAGATCTTTAGCTCAGAAGTAAAAACACTTCAATTAAAACGAGCACACGGGCTTTGATATCAATTGTAAGAGCTAGTATGAGCACATATAGGGGGACTAAATAGGTGTAATAGCAAATTTTGCAAAATGCAGTGAAAAACTTTGCTTTTAATCTAAGTATGGTCGACTACAGACTTTGCAGAAGGAATCAGACTTTAATAGCTACTTCCAAACACAGAAGTATATCGTAGCAAATAAAGTAAAGGAGTTAAGGAAAGAGAATGTTGCACACAAAATTTATAGTGGTTCGGCTTAGACCAAGCCTACGTCCACTCTCCCGCACTGACAGCCCACTGGCTGGATTTCACTAAGAATCAAAAGAGATTTTACAGTCTCACGTCCACGACTTCACAGTGTAGAAATTCTACTACACTCTTTCAAAGTCTCTCGAGTGTTGGTTCTCTCCTTTGAGTATAAGATTGGCTCAACAATTGAAATAGCAAAGGACTAAGAGTTTCATACTTTGGAATTTTTCTTTCACACGCAACCTTGAACAATTTGAGAGTCATCCTTATATACTCCTCCATGCCTTTACGACCGTTGGCACTTTCCAAAGAAGTTCCTCCAATCTAACTGTTGGATAAAATTAATTGAAGGAGATCTCTAGTCATTTAAGGAATGTGTTGATAGTCCATCAATTCTGTTCGCCTATACAATCAGGATCTTGTTTCCATAAGTAGAACCTTCCAAGTATACTTCGCCTTTCAAGAGATCTGATTATCCAAATTGATTCCAATAAGAATAATTGATCACAAGGTGCTATCTCCAGCCTTAAGATCTTCCATAAACCATACAAACTGAATCCTTGAAGATAAACTCGTATCCGGATAAGTCTTCTCTCGTCGGTCTGGAATCTATCAGTGAGGTCAGACTTTGATATAAGAATCTTGAGATCTTCAGACTATAATACTTGAGTCTGCAACCTTTTAGGCTAGACTTTTTGAAAAGGCTTTGTCAGCTTCAAAACAATAAGGAGTATTCTCTAACAATAATCACATTTGCGCAAAATAAATGACATGCAGCTGTACACTCCCCATATGATAGTGGTTATGAGAATGTATTCTAATCTTCATGAATTCATCACCTTTGGGCATATGAACCACTAGGATAAGTCACTCCTCTATCACACCATCATGTATCTCTCATTGAATTAATACATAATCACCTCCTTTAGGAGTATAACTACACATTAGATCATGAGACATCCTAATCATTATATGAGACTGAAATTTCTCAAACCCAATCAAGTGTGCCACTTTGGCGGTCACAACTCAATTGAATCCTTGAAACTCTCTCATACTAGGGATATAAACTTTACATCTCAATACACCATATACATATGATTTTAACTTTAGTGATAGGGGCAACATATCACTGAAATCACATATCATGCTAATTATACCACCTTATTCATTAATAAAAATAAAAATTTATTATATATTATTGATAAATCACACTTTTATAATATTTATGTGATAACATACTTGTAACCCAACACCTATATTTCCAAAATCACAGAAAAAATACAAGAAAAATACTCAAAAATACACTAAAAATACGCATAGTTAGGGTTTTGTATGTATTTTCACATCCATAAAATAATCAAACGTGTTAAATAAATACATCACAAGATAGGAAATAGTCATATGAACCTGTAGCTGCTGACCACGCACCAATCGGAGGCTCCACGTGCCGCATGTGCTGCCTGAGTGTGCGGGGCGTGCAGCTCACGTGCGGGTGTATCTTGACCGGTCAAAACCAGTTGACCGGTCTGGTCAATAGTTGACTGGGTTGGGTCGGGTCCTCAGATCAAGTCAGCCACATATCGAGTTGGGTTGGGTTGAGTCGGCCGCGTATCGAGTCGGGTCGGGTCGGGTCGGGCCCGCGTTACTGACATCATCATGACGTTAGCCTCTGTGCGTGGGGTGCATCTCCGACGCCCTGGCAGTGCGTGGCCGTGCATGGGGCATGTCTCCGACGCCTTGGCGGCATGTAGCCGTCCGTGGGGGCGCGTGGGGCCTCCCCCGACGATGCGCCACCCATGGTCTTGCTCGTCTCGATGAGGTTAGTTCGAATTTGTAATTTAATTTTATTTTTATTGAACAAAAAATCTCGAAAATCTCAAAATTATGGGAAAAATTCTATGCGTTCGAGTTCTAGGATTATGGTTCCTCTGATACCATATGTTAGATGCAAAACACGTAACCCCAAGATCTCCATAACCAAAACAAGAGCATAGATGGTCGATTAGAAAGATTGACACACCTGTTTTGGGATCCATCATTCTTAATGCGGAAGAGTGGACGTAGGCTTGGGATAAGCCGAACCACTATAAACATTGTGTTCAATTTTCTCTTCCCTACTCTTTACTTTACTTTGATCGTAATTCATTTTGTTAATCAAACGAGAACCTCCTTTCTATTGTCAGATTAATACTGCTTGCATATCACGAAAAATTATTATACACCTATTCACCCCCCTCTAGGTGCTTATACTAGCTATCTCAACATGCCTTTCGAGCACTCTATGGTAATGACCAACAAAGGCTCGCACAACTAAAGCATTCAAGGATCTACAAATATGTCACATTGACCGATCTTTCAAGCAACAGTTCTAGTGGAGAGATGTCCGAGTCTCTTGGAAGCCTAAAGCAACTTCAGTTGCTCAACCTTTCCAATAACATTCTTGGCAGTCCCAATCCTCAGTCCTTGGCCAACCCTTCTAGCATTGATGTCGCGACCTCTTTTTTTAGCGCTCCCCCCTTATTAGGGCGGGTGCCTACGGAAACTAATGGTTTGGTTAGGTCTATTAGGCTTAGCTTAGGCTCTCCCAAGCCCACAATTCACGATTTAGTAACTTGATATTTTAACCTATAAATTGATTTTAAAAAAGAGTCGCCGATTTGGGGTGGGTTGATTAGAAACCCAAGCGAAATATTGAGAGGAATATTCATTCCTACGCAACCAGGAAAACTAGATTTGAGGATTTGATTACATTAATTAATTACTAATGCCCTTCCGGTACCTAATCTTGTTTAAACCCTAAAGCTTGTTGGATTTTTGAGGAGTTTTTCATGCATTTGTAGAGAAAAAACATTTTTTTTGGTCTTTTTTCTATTTTTAACATAAAAAGAATTTTTGGATTTTTGATCTTTTTTGGAAATATTAATCATTTTCTGACTTTTTCTGATTTTGTTGAGAAAATAAATTATTTTTTATTATTTTTATTATTAAAATATCATATTATAATATAATATTACAAAAAAAAAAAAGGGGCCTGGGTTGGATTCCCGAGTTGGGACGACTCGGGTCATGGAGCTCCAATTGGGCCTTCTTTGGCGAGCCCAGTCTAGAAAAAAAAAGGGGTCAGCCCGTTAAGGGAAACCCTAGGGGGTGACCGGGTCATGCGCCTGACTTGGTTGACCCGACTTCGCGGCCGTTGCCTTGCCGTAGGGCTCCGCCGGTGCCAACCCAAGCCTACCCATACCGACGGCCTGGCCTGTACTCAGCTAGCCGCCGTTGAAGGGCTGGCGGTCTCAATCGTGAGGGTGGCAGGCAGCAGTGCGGGTTAGATGATGAGTAGCTCAACTCGCAATCGTAGACCTAGCCCTAGTCCACGAGGAGCGACGGTGACGACGCGGGGTGTGGCATCTCAAAATTCATGGCAACCTCTACTCACATTTAGGTCTATGAATAGGAGATGGAAGTACCATTAAGTTATTTTATGGCCATTTAATCCATAATTTGCAATAAGATATATGGCCAAGCTTTTAAGGGATAATTATGTGATAGGAAAGAAAATTCTATCATTGGCCATGTGCATCATAAATTGGAATTTATGGATTTGTGACTATAAGTTTAATGGCCTTATTATTTATGCAATTAGATATTTATTTAAATGATAATTAAGATATATTATAAAAATAAAATAAACTTGGACCATTTAAGTTTGGACCTTAGGCCCAAGTGAGATGGGCCTAAAGTGGGCCATAAGCCCGGCCCATTGTTAGCGCATGGAGGGGGAAGGAGGAGCCGCATGGTTTCCTCCAAGTGTCTTCAACAAAGGAGACACTTGTCTCCTTCTTAGGGACAAGTGTCCCCCATGCAAAGAGGGGGTGCATGCAATATAAATACAACCAAAAAGGAAGAGAGAGAGGGAGAGAGTTGCCGAGAGAGAGTGAGATGCGAGAGAGAGGGAGGCCGAGGAGGAGGAGCTCGCCCATCGCTGCCCGCATGCCGTTCGTCCGTCGCCGGTGTGCCGCCATTCGTATGGTCTAGAGGCAAGTTGGGGTCCTTTGCTGCTCTTGCATGTGTGTGTGTTACATGTATGTTTGGTATAGCGTCGAATTTGAGTGATTGGAAGGGGGAAACCGAAGCTTGGATGGCTTGTTCTTGAGTGGTATTGCTGTTTTCGCTTGAACAGTTTGAGTCAGAATGTTGTGTGAGCTTGCATGCATGTTTAGGGTCCGATTTTGGCTTTGATCTCTTCATGAAAGTTGTATCTATCATCTTAAACTACAACATACTAAAATTTGGTGGAAAATGATGGAGCTTTGAGGGGTAAAACTCTCATCTTACGGAGATGTCAGATCTGGAATGTTTTCGCATGAATCCGCTCGAGTCAGAATGCTGTGAGAGCTTGCATGAATGTTTAGAGTTCGATTTTGGCTTTGGTCTCTTCATGAAAGTTGTAGCTAACATCTTAAACTACAACATACTAAAATTTGGTATAACATTATGGATATTAAAGGGGTTAAACTCTCATTCTACGGAGACCTCAGATCTGGAACGATTTCACTGACATCTTGATGAATTTGTGGTTGCATGTTGATTTGTGCTAAGAATCTCTCTTCGATTTCTTCATGAAAGTTGTAGGGGACAACTTAAAATACAACATACTCAAATTTGAAGTGAAATGAACAAGTATAACCTAGTAAATCGACTAGATCTTGAAGACGGTAATTCTGGAGATGTATTACAGGACACCCGAGACTTCATGGACCTAAATGATGACTATACTCTGGATATTTGACTTGGATCTCTTCACGAAACTTGTATAGAACGTCTTGATGTATAACATATCCAAATTTCAGAGGAAATGAAGAAGAATAGTAGGTGAAAACTCAGTATTTCGGAGAAGCATGTGCTGGACGTTTCGGTGATGGATCCAGAAGCTTCGTGAGACTGTAGAAATTAATATAGAAAGAATCTGACTTGGAAGTATTCATGAAAGACGTACGTAAATGTCTTGGCTATAACTTGGTAAAATTTCGTAATTTTTGGAGGTCGTATGGATATTTTAATTGAATTTCTTCAGAGACTGTGCATTCTGATTTCATCCGAAAATTACATGCTGTTTGGTGTGAATAATGGATTTGTGTAGAATTCTCATTGGCCGTGTATTTTGCATGAAATCATTATCCTATTGTCTTATTTATTACTTGCCTTAATTTTATGATTTTTGAGATTTTATAAATAATTAAATTTAATATTTTTGAAAATGACATAAGCTGGAATTTAAATAAATGAAAAAGGGCATGATAAATGGATTATTTTAATTGGCATAAATTCCATGAATTATAATTTATAAATAATTTCACCATGTAGTATGTGTGATGGGGTCTTGATGTATGCATTGAGATGCATGTGTGAATTCAATGTTGATCATGATTTTTGGTTGCCATTGCATCATATGCCATGCTAAATTGAGACTGAAATTGGTGAACATGAATAATGTTAAAGGAGATTGATGTGGCGGATGATAATGCCCCGGGAGTGTCGGGATGCTCGGTGGTATATGGTACGAAATTCCAGGGGAAGCCTGGTGGTATGTCGGTACGTAATTCCGGAAGCCCTGGAGGTTTGTGCCCAAGGGGATGCCTCGCGATGCCAGTAGGGGTGCGGGATGCCCGGCCAGGGAGTGTAAATGCCGGAAGCCCTGTCAGAGGTCTTTGCCCGAGGGGAATGCCTCGTGATGCCAGTTGGGATGCGAGATGCCTGGAATGTGGGGGGCCGGATGCCCGGTGGCCTGGAATGGCTGAATGCCGGAGGTTTTCTCGCATGGGATGCGAGTGTAATATATGAGATGAAATTGATGATCCGAGGAAGGGTGATGTGGTGATCAAATTGAAAGTTAAAAGTGGAAATTGAACCATGCATGATATGATATGACATGATGATGATCACCCATGGCATGACGATATGCATGATGATTATGATGTATGATGTGATATGATGATGATCACCCATGGCATGATGATATGCATGATGATGATGATGTATGATGTGATATGATGATGATCATCCATGGCATGATGATATGCATGATATGATGATGATATATGATATGGCATGATGACATGCATATATGTTGTGATATGATGATGTCATGATGATGATGACATGTGTGATATGATGATGTCATGATGATGATGACATGTGTGATATGGTGATGTCATGATGATGATGACATGTGTATGGTATGATGGTGTCATGTATATGATGATGATGACGTGTGTGTGATATAATAATGTCATGATAACGATGATATGAGTATGACATGATGATACACATGCATGTGTTATGATTGTGGTGATGATGCATGATAATATATGCATGGCTTCAAGGTAAGTAATGCCTGCAATACATGTATGACTTGTATGATGCATTGAGTGGTTATTGGATTCATTTACCTGCTGAGTAGTTGTACTCACTCCTTTTGGGGACCAACATTTCAGATTAGTAGATAGTTTGAGCGGTTGGATATGACCGTGAGGAGAAGGATAGCAAAGGAGGGAACCTTTGGACGCCGACACTGGTTGATGGACCTTAAGCATACGATTGTGGGAGGAGATGTCTGTCATCTTTTGAAGTATAGCCGAGTATAGAAACATTGGCATTTCGATGTACTGACTAAAGATGTCCATCTGCTTTATGTAAATAAACATGTTCGGCTTTAACTTATATAAGATGTTTAGTAGGTGTGCATCGTTTTCTAAATATAGGGAAGGGAGTTGTTGGATGTGCTTCCGCATATAAATTGCGCAAGGGACCGATCGAAAAAATATAAAAAATGTAAACCCCCAAGTTGTATGTACCCGCTGCAATTAAAATGGTATCAGAGTGACATGTTATTAGGAAAAGTGAATGGTAAGCGAACTGTGGCAACCCTAATCGAATCAGGGGCCGTCGAGGGGTGCCACACGGGGGGCGACGGCCACGGTTGCTAAGGTTTCAGGGGGAAGAACGTCGATGGTCTGAGTAGGGCAAAACAGAGCTCTCTTACTAGGGCTGGACGATGCAAGCAGTGGATAGCAGCAGCGGCGTTGGGGCTTCTTCGTCGAATGACGTTGAATGATAGCACAGGCGGTGTCGGCGGACAGCGGCTCGGCTTCGAGTCGGCTGGCCTGGGGCTAGGTCACGGCGATGGCATTCAGGGGTGGCCAGGATGGCACGGCTTGGCGCGACATCAGGCAGCGTCGACGGCGCCTCCTTCCTCCTCCGGGCCCCTCTCTGGTTTCTCTCCCTTTCTCCGGCTCCAACCTTTTGCGGCCTCGGCTTCTTTCGCTCTGGCCAGATCTGAGCCTCCTCCAACCAGATCTGACCCACTCTCTCTCTGGCCTCGACTTGGATCTCTAGTTGGCCGGCCCTCGGACCTCCCCTCATATCTCTCGGGGGAAGCGATCGGACCCAGCTACCAGTGATCCCTCTCAGGCCTCGTTTTAGCCTCCTCTTGACGCCCTATTTATAAGCAAGGGGGGCCGGTCGGCGTGGTCTTTGGTGCGCTGACCGGCCCTCCTCTATTGGTCGAACCGGCGTCACTTCTTTCTCCTTCCACGAAGGCCTACTTGCCATCAATGCTGCGTCCCCTCAGCCTGCACCGTACCTCGCTGTCCCCTCCTGTGCGCGTCCACTTCCCCTATGCGTGCTGCAGAGACGAGGAAGAAGACAAGGGGGACAAGGGCCGAGCCAGGTCGCGCTGGCTGGTCCAAGGAGGCCCGCACTAGGGAAGAGAAGGAAGAGGGGGCTGGGCGCAAAGGCCCAGCCCCATGCGGCTGCCTCTCTCTTTTTTGGTTTTTTTTTTTTCTTTTTGTTTTCATTTTTTGGTTGTCGTTATTATTATCCGAAACAATAGAAAAATATAGAGATTAACAGAAATTAAAGCCTAATTAAAAAACTAGGTGTCAACAGGACCACTCTCGGAACCAGCTATCAGGAGAGATCCCGCAAGAGTTGACTCGACTAACATCGCTTGCATTCTTCAATGTGCCTTAAAACCATTTAACTGGTCCATACCATGGACGCAACAGTTCCAATACATTTGTAAACCACACATACTGAGGGAAAGCGGGGGTTGTGCGATACTCCTTTGTCTAGAAAATGCAGAGAGCTCGGTGCATTGCCACCACCGTCTTCAACACTGGTGGGACAGGTCAAAAGTCAAGGATTCCGACTGAAATAGACTGGGAGATTGTCTCGATGGGGTATGCCAGTGGACTAGTGATTGAAGTGGTGATCACGCACAGGTGGATCACGGAAGAAAGGGCTTGACAGAGGTGGAATAATTTTCGCTTGAAGAAGAATCAACGGCGTGGAAACTAGAAAGAACGGGCACAAGAACAATCTTCATTTAAGAACAACCTTCTTTGGTGGTCTTTTCAGATTGAATTAGTCTTCTGTTAAGTTCCAGTTTTTTCACAATTGCTAGAACATAGTGTGAATGTAACGACTAAGAAATACACGATTCCATCTCTGTTTTGGCTGTTGACATCTCTTTCTGGATTAAAGGCAATTTTCTGATTTATTTCCTAGTTTTGGATGAATGTTTTCTATCAGTAGGATCTGAAACCATTAGGCTAATTTGACAAATAGGCGATTTGAGAAAAATAAAAGAAAAACTTGTTTTCTAGCTCTAGCTCGATCGCAAAGCAATCAAACTCCTGCAAAACAAGATATTACAATGGATAGAAAAACGAATTCTTGGAAGACTTTAATGTATAGATATCTTTTTATTGTTATATACATATTTCATGGCCATAAATTTCATTTAATCTCATTGAAAACTAGAATATCGATGAATAGACTATAACGTGGAAGCACTGCTTGTGTGCATAAGGGGTACAGGAAAGCGAATTGAATATCCACTAATTCGCTTGACATTTTAGCATTATTATTGGGCACATCATGGGTAATTTCTACTATTTAACAAGATGTTTGGTATAAATTGTTAGAGAACCATTATTCTAGAAAGATTCTGTGATATCCCGAAATTCGACTCTTTCGAAATATATGAAATGATTATTTCATCAATACACTGATAATTGAATTACTTTGAACTAATTATTTATGAATTAACTAATCTATTGAAAGAGGCCGTAAAGAATTAAAATGCGAAAGACCAAAGAATTCAATCAAGGATAAACTGCTCGATCATAAGAATCAATACTACACTATTATAAGTCAATTAATGAATGGATATAAATTGATTCGACATAACTACATAGTCGGTTCGCAGGTGATTCCGCACGGTTACAATATTCGTTGCAATCAACGATAAACCGATTTTCTATTGATCTTGTACTTGGGGTACGTAATTGAACCATCGTGATCATATAACAATTGGGGGTCATCCACGATTCGAAGAGACGCAAACGTGAATCGAAAATTATCAACCATGGGTTAACCATGTGAAATCCCCTAAAAGCCACCCAATAGTTTAGGTCGTACTAAAGTCGCATTTGATCGATTTTAATCACTGTCGCAACGTGCCCTTGGGGGGAGGGAATAGGTTTAGGGTTATTGCCTAAAGGATGGACCTAAGGCCCATGATTAGGCGCGGGCTCTCCCAAGCCCATACCCCACGTGACATTGGAGTATTTTTTAGGAATTTTGCAAAAAGGAGTCGCCACTAGCCCATTGGGGTCAGCTGAAAACCAAGTGAGGTATGAGAGTATACCCCACTTCCTACGCAACCAGAGAATCTAGAATCGGGGACTTAATTACACTAATTAATCAATTAGTACCCTTAATCTTGTTCATTTTAACAAAGTGACTTTTGATAGGCAGTTTGGATTGATTTTATACCTATCTACTAATATGTGAGGTGATCATGCGGGTGTGCAATCATTAAAGTAACAATCATAGCTACCAAGATCCTAATTGCAATAAGATTAACACATGCCACTAAGCAATTGCAAGCATAGTTAAACATGTAAGTTAAACATGCAATATAATCAATATACGATCAATTAAAGGCCTAAATAAACTATAAAGGCAATACATGACAATTCCCAACCAAATCCCATCATTTTTGGATTTTCAAAATTTTTTTAATAACTTTATTTATTTTTTAAAAAATTGAATTTTTTAAATTTTTTACAATATTATTTTAATATTATAAATTATAAAAATATAATATATTTAAAATGAACCGAGTCGAGTCCAGCCTCTGATTGGGGGTGGGCCAGTCGGCTCGCTCGAAAGACAAGGCCCAGGCCCGCCCAGCCATGGTCGAGCCTGCATTTGATAGGGGGTTGGGCCCAACCAATGGGCCCAACTCTCTCTCTCTCTCTCTCTCTTTTTTGAAAGAGGCCTCCCACGGGCTTGAATAGAAGAGGGCCAGCCTGGCTAAATTTGTGATCTGGCCCAGCTCGACCCTCGGCCTTCCTCCGCAGCAGGGGGTGGCGACGCGCGCGCCGCGGGTGACCCATCCGGCGAGGGCCGCGACGGCGTCGCTTCAACTGGGCGGATGAGAGCGACCCTTGACATCTGGAGTCAGGGATCGTGACTGTTGCAACGGAGATGTCAATCGGGGTTGGCATTCTACCGGCCTGCAGCCCCTGCCCTGCGACTGTCTAGTCGCGACAGGGGAGGCGGCGGCGATGACCGATGCAGGCGACGACTAACCCGAGCGCGACGCTCCTCCTACGTCCATGTAGGGATGCAGCTCAGCCTCTGGCCAAACTGCGACGGTGCTCCAGCGGCCAAACAAGACCGAAGTCGAAAACGGCAAAGTGAAGTTTTAGCTAGGCATTTGGATGAACAAGTGGGGGGCGGTTGTGATTCGTGAGATCTGGGACCTAACCAGGACTCAAGGTGGGTCTAAGGTCTGCAGCAAATAACCAGCAGGCAACAATGATCTAAACGAGGATTTATGGAGGTCGGAGCTAGCCCAAACCGGACGGAACGAGCTCCAGCCGGTTCAACTTTAGAAAAAAAAAAAAAAACGTGCACCAAGTGTTCGAAGGAATACCAACTTGGGCTCCAAGGAAGACGGCCGCGGTCGGCGGGCGGACGGGTCTCCGGCAACGGCTAGCTGCACCCTCAAGCTTCCCTGCTCTCTTGTGTTCACTCCTCTCTCTTTCGAACTCCCCACCTCCTTTCTCTTCTTTGTTCTCCGCCCTCCTTCGAGATCTCTCCTTGCTTCTCTTCCCTTCAGCTTGCGCGCACGTGCCCTCGACTAACCAACCAACGGACTCTGCCAGCCAGCTCTGACCTCAGCATTCCAATGCTCGCCTGCACCCGCGAGATGATGTTGTCCCCTGCTGCCCTGACGGTCTTGCTTTTTTTTTTTTTTTCGCTATTTCCCTATGCAGATGGCTGCTTTCTGCTTTCGTCTTTGCCAGTTCCCCGTGCAAAAAACGGTTGAGAGAGAAGACAACGGGGCGGGCCAGGCCGGAGGGAAGAAGAGGGCTGGGCCACGCGAGGGGAAAAGAAAAAAGGAAAAGGAAAAGGAAAGGAGAGGGGTTGGGCCCAGGCCCACGCGGGGAGAAATAAGAGGAAAAGGACGAGGTCGGGCCAAGGCCGGATCCGGCTAGACTTGGACCTGCACAGCTTTGTTTTCTCCTTTTTTTTTTCTCTCTTTTTTTAGTAAAATTAATAATGAAAATTTTGATTTGATTTTGATTATATATATTTATTTTTTGAAAGATAAAAATTAGCTATCAATAGCTGCCCCTCTTTGAATGTAGCCTTGAAGAAGTTGCAATCAAAGATAGAAGACACTTAAATTATTCCAACGGTAAAGAGACCCTAGGTGCATAAGCATACATCAGGTTGACAAAGGAAACTCAAAGCTATGGAAGCACGTCTTATCAATAGGAGAAAGAAGAACTCCGGGCTACAAAGCACGCTGTGTCATAAGAAGAAGGACTCCAGGCTACAAAAGCTCTCCGGGCTATAAAGCTCTTCGTGTCATAGGAAGAAGGACTTTGACTAGAAAGCACTCCGGGCTACAAAGCTCTCCGTGTCATAGGAAGAAGGACTCCGGGCTACAGAGCACTCCGGGCTACGAAGCTCTCCGTGTCATAAGAAGAAGGACTCCAGGCTACAAAGCTCTCCATGTCATAAGAAGAAGGATTTCGGGCTACAAGGCACTTCGGGCTATAAAGCTCTCCGTGTCATGAGAAGAAGAAGGACTCTGGGCTATAAAGCACTTCGAGCTACAAAGCGCCCACTTTTCAACCCCCATGGGTACAAGAGAAATTGGAACTTAGGCATTCTCACCTACCCAATTCCAGTAACACCCTTGTTGCAAGCTATCTTGTTACTTCCTTGCGTTCTTTAGCCATCACCGCCACTCCCACGGGACTTACATGAATTTTAAACGCTCGCACAACAGAACAAGCCACTCCACACCATTGGTTGCTCCCCTGATCAAAGCTATTTGCGAATCTTTAGTCACTTGCACTCCCTTTGACAAGTGTGGCATTCCAAGCCAACCGCACTACTTTGGTAGCACTTTCTTTCACCTATTAAGCACTTTGTTTCGCTTGTTCCATCACTTCCCAGTATTCTTCAACCATCATTGCCACTCCCGCAGGACTTACATGAATGGCAAATGCTCACCCAACAGAACATGCTACTACACTCCATTAGTTGCTTCCCTCGATCAAAGCTTTTCACGAATCTAGTCACTTTTACTCTCCCTAACAAGCGTGGCATCCTAAGCCAACTGCACTCCCTTGGCAGCACTTCTTTCGTGTACTACGCCTCTCTTGATTTCAGCAACTCTTGATCTCAGCAAACCAATGAAGGATTCTCTTCTTGTAGGGAACATGGTGACTGATCTCTTCTTAGCATCCGCCCATATTGTTTGAGGAACTTGCTTGTCACACCAAAAGTATCTTGGTCAAGGACGAGCCCGTGTTGTGCATAGTGAGCCGAGACATTAGGCCAACCTTCTCTCAATAGATTGTTCCCAATAACAATATCACGAATAGCTTCCTCATAATGGACCGCACCACATCCAACTTTGTTCAGGCATCCAGTCTCTTGAGCAAGATATATAGATCATTTCAACACAACAACTGGTTTTGTTGGAGAAAACTTCCTTGAATGTTTTTCAATTGACAAAATGTTTCCATTAGTCTAGTCTGAAGACTTGCAGACTTTTTCATCAAAGTTTTAAGACCACCGGACTGCTAGACTGTGGCACCCCGAAACACCTTAAGTCGCCACAGGCACCTATTGCTACACCTAATGGACACTAATTACATCTCTTAGAAGAAGCGTCGCAGTTCATAGACATTTTTTTTTTAAAACGGTCCCAGCGCAACTCATTAGCGGAAGCATAATTTAATATTGCCATCTTTCCCTCCAACAATCATGATACAATGCACACCACTAACATAGGAAAAGATAAAGCCACGACACTTTTATTTACATACTTTTATGATGGATTTTATTGGGTCAGTACATCAAAAGAAAGGCCAAGACTTGTAGCTACACTCGGCCATAACCCCACAAAGAAACACTCGACCCACTATGTCTATCGTGCAAAATCCCCCATCAACTAGTGTCGGCTATCATCCCAAAAAGTTGCAGCTCCTACTCTTCACGCACGGGCCCTCACACCCATCCCGACGGCCTTCTCACTTATCTTAATTCACATCTTCAATTATAGTTCAACTTTAACATGGCATACGATGTGATGGCAAACAAGATCATTTTCATTCTTTGATTCATATATGCATTTCCAATCATCATCATGCATGCAGCAAGACACAATCATTCATAACAATACAATTCATGGAGTCCATACAATTTAGAATAGTCCATATATCATGCCTTTTTTAAGTTTATTAAATTCCAGCTTGTACCATTTTAGAAAACATTTAAATTAAAAATCCATATGATTCCCAAAAATCATGAAATCAGGACATGTGATAGTCAAGACAATAAGGATGAAGAACACATGCCCAAAAGAGTTTCACACAAGAAGATATAATTCACACAAATACAGCATGTAATTTCGGATAGAAACAGATTGCGCAGTTTTTGAAATATTTCGATTAAAATACCCGAATGACCTACGAAAATTATGAAATTTTACCAGGTTATAGTTAAGACCCTAAAGTAGATTTTTCCATGAAGGAATATAGGCCATATTCGTTCTATATAATTTTCTATAGGCGTCCAAAACTCCTGTTTCTAGCACCGAAACGTCCAGTATAGCTATCTCCGAAATATCGAATTTTCACCTACTAATCCTTCTTCGTTTCCTATGAAATTTTGATATGTTGTGCCTCAAGAGGTTCCCTACAACTTTCATTAAGGAATCTAAGTGAAATTTCCAAATAATAGTCACCATATGGGTCCAAGAAATCTCGGGTGTCCAGTACCGTATTTCTAGATTTACCGTCTTCAAGAGAAAATCGATTCACTAGGCTACACTTGCTCATTTTACCTCAAATTTGAGTATGTTAGTCTTTAGGATGTTCTCTACAATTTTCATGAAGAAGTAGAAGGGAAATTCTCGGTAAAAAGCAACATGCAACCCACAAAACTACCAAAAGGTCAGCAAAGCAGTTCCAGATCTAGTGTCTTCGTAGGAGGAAGGTTTTGCCCCTTAAAACTCAACCATTATGTCCCAAATTTTAGTATGTTATACTTTGAGATGTTATCTACAACTTACATGAAGGAGTCAAAGTCAAAATCCAACTCGAAACATGCATGCAAGCCTCCACAAGTTTCTGAGCCAGGCGGTTTACACGAAATCAGCAAGCTTTTTCAAGAACAAGTCATATTAGCTTCGGTTCCTTACCTCTAAACACCCAAGATTCAACACCATTTCAACCACACATGCAAGACACACATGCAAGAGTAGAAATTGATCCTAACTTGCCTCTAAGATCAAGCGGATGACGGCACACGGATGGCACACACGGACGGCGAATGGACGGTGAACGGACGGCGACGGCTCCTTCTTCCTCCTCTCTCGGCTTCCCCTTCTCTCTCGCAACTCTCTCCCTCTCTTTGGCTTGGCCGAATCCCTCAACCGGCCACTCTCTTTCCTCCTTTTGTTTCCCCTGAACTCCATCATTAGCAATGATTAAGGGCCACCCACAATGGCCAATGCATGGGACTTTCTTTTTGCCACTTGGCAAAGCATGCAAGATGGGCTTGGGCTTGGAAGAAGTGGGCCGGCCACTCCTCCCCTCCTTGGTCGATGGCCACCTCTCCTTGGGCTTCAATGGGCCGGCCATTTGGCCCACCAAGAGTCCAAGCTATTGGGCCTAAGGCCCAAACCTAATTAAAATCAAATTTTAACCTTCTTTTTAAATACTAATTAAATCCTTATTGGACTAAAGTACTATAGGGTAAAATTAAATAACTAAACACTTAAAATCACAAATCCATAGATTCTAATTCACGATACATATGGCCAAAGATAAGTCATCCTCTTCCAAGATTTAACCATTTAAACTCGGCCATAGATCTCAATACAAGACATTAATTGGAGCACCCCTATTGACTGGCAAAGAATTTCAGGATGCCATACAGACTCAAGACTCAAAATCTATCCTCATTGACAGTTTCTAGACCGTCGAAGAAAGCTTATCCAGAATTGAGTATTTCGTTAAGGATTTGATTCAATTGACTGAAGAAGATCTCTTGGCTAGATATAGCATGTCGGAATCCATTATTCAAATTGAGATTGATTCAGGGATTTTGGATCCATTGATTGGCAAAGTATACTTGGAAGGTTTTACTTATGGAAACCTAGATCCTGATTGTATGGGCGAGTAGGATTGGTGGGCTATCGTCATATTCCTTAAATAACTCGAAATCTCCCTAATTGATTATGTCCAACGGGTAGATTAGAAGAACTCCTTTGATAAGTGCCAACGGGTGTGATGGCATGAAGGAGTATATAAGGAAGACGTTCTAGTTATTCGAGTGTGTGCACAATAGAAGAATTCCAAAGTCTGAAACTCCTTATTTTTAGTCAATTCAATTGTTGAGCCAAATCTTATACTCAAAAGAGAGTTTATACTTTTGTGAGACATTGAGAAAGTGTAGCAGAGTCTCTACATTGTGAAATTAAGGAAGAGTTATACTGTAACAACTCTTTTGATTCATAGTGAAATCCAGCCGGTGGGCTGTTAGTGCGAAAGAGTGGACGTAGGCTTAGATTAAGCTAGACCACTATAAACCTTGTGTTCTTATTCTCTTCCCTAAACTCTTTTACTTTGATCATAATTCTATTTGATTATTAGAGTCTAATTTCCTTTTGCATAATCTATTATTGAACAGAGTTGTTTTAAAAGTAAAATCACTCACTTCACTCTGGAAAATTTGTTTTCACACCTATTCACCCCTCTAGGTGCTCGTACTAGCTTTCACAATTGGTATCAAAGCTTATGTATTCACTTAAGTTGGAGCGTTTTACTTTAGAGTTAAAGATCCATGACTAGTATGTTGGCTCTAGGTTTGGTTGAAGGGTAAAGCAATACTAGACCGCCTTATTTTGATGGAAAGGAATACAACATATGGAAAAACAAGATGAAGGCATTCTTAAGATTAAAGGATCCTTTGGAATGGGATGTGGTAGACAAAAGAATCATTCCTAAAGCTGCAATAGTCTCAGAAAGAGGAAAAGAAACTGTTGAGTCCAGTGAAATGACTCAAGAAGAGATAACCAAGAGACAAGCTCTTGATGCAAAAGCAATTTATTCTTTATATTGTGCATTATCTCCTACTAAATATAACAAAATATCTTCTTGTAAAACAGCTAAAGAAGTCTAGGATAGATTACACATTACCTATGAAGGAACTGATCGAGTGAAAAAAACCAGAATCAATATTCTACTCGGTCAATATGAAGCATTCAAGATGAAATCATGAGAATCTATCACTAACATGTTTAATTGTTTTACAAAAATCGTGAATGGTCTTGAATATCAAGGTCAACCAATTTCTGGACCCATGAGGTTAATAAGTTACTGCGTGGACTGTCCAAAGATTGGAATCACATAAAGACCTTAATAAGGGAGACACAAAGAATCATGCCACTCTCTGTTGATGAATTGGTTGGGACTCTTCAGTCTTATGAAGTGGAGCAAATCTACAAAGATGAAGATCCTAAAGGTAAGAAATTCATTGCATTAAAATCTAATGATGAGTCTGATGTCACAGATTCTGAAGACAATATGGATGATGAAGAGCTTACTCTCATGATAAGAAGGTTCAGAAAACTGAATATAAAGGGGAGAAGATTTAATTCAAAGAAACAAAGTTCTCAAAAGCTACAAAATAAAACAGTTGAGGATGATGAATCCAATAAAGTTGTAGTTTGCTTTGAATGCAAGAAAAAGGGACACATCAAACCCAACTGTCCCCTGCTGAAAAGAAAGAAAGGAAAAGCTGAGAAATATCGAAAGGCGCTTAAAGCAGAAACTTGGAGTGATAACAAATGTGAGGAAAGTGATGATAATTATGCCAATATTTGTCTCATGGCACAATTAGACTCAGATTCAGACTCTGAGACAGACTCAGACTCAGATAGTGAAATTGAGGTAAGTAATTTAAAAATTCCTACTAAAGTCTCTAAATACATTGATAAATTGTGTCTTAATCTTAAAACATCTCTCAAAAGGATTTCCGAACTTAAAAGGGAAAATTATGCACTAAAACAACATGAAATTGTTTGGAAAGAGAAGGTCGAAAGTTTAGACAAAAGTATTACTATTTTGAAAGAAAATGTAGACAATCTTTCAAAAGAAAATGCATTCTTAAAAAATGATATCTCAAGTATTTCTAAAAGATTTTCTATAGAATCTGAGAAACTTGAAAAAATTCTTTCAGCACAAAGACCTTACTTCAACAAATCGGATTTGGGAATGACTGTTGAAACCATTCATCTAATTGATTTTCCTAAAGTAAAGGAAATAATTAAGCAAAGACCTACAAAAGATTCTTACAAAAATCATTTCCAAAAGGTTTTTGTAAAACCTGTAAGCCGCAATGCTCTTAAATGTTTTAAGTGCAATAACTCAGATCATTTTGAGAAAGAATGTCCTATGATTTGGAAACCTGTTAAGAAGGTATAAGCAAAGACCGTATATTACACTAACACCAATGGACCCAAAAAAATATGGGTACCAAAGAAAGCTTGAAACTATCAAGAAAAAGGTTAAATGGTACATGGATAGTAGATGCTCAAGACATATGACAGGAGACTCAAATTGTTTCATAAAACTTGTGCAAGTTAATGGTGGAAAAGTTTCTTTTGGAGGAAATAGCAAAGGAAGAATTGTGGGATACAGAACTGTAAAGATTTGAAGCCTCACGATCAGTAATGTTTCCTTGGTGGAAAGACTCAACTACAACTTGCTGAGTATCGGTTAGCTGTGCGACACTGGTTTCATAATCAACTTTCAAAAAGGAATATGTTCAGGAACTAGTAAAGACTCCTCTCAATCTTTCACAGGGCGAAGACATGGGAATATCTACCTCTTGGATATCAAACCAGATGAAACCCAATGTCTAATCTCAATTCAAGAGGAAGCAAACTTATGGCACAGAAAATTTGGGCACATCAACATGAAGCAAATAGCCAAAATCTCAGCAAAGAAGCTTGTTCGTAGACTACTCAAACTGACATACCAAAAGTCTGATCTATGCACACTATGCGTGTTGGGAAAATAGATAAGAAATTCATTCAAACCTATAAATCAACTATCCACTAATCGTGTACTGCAGCTCTTGCATATGGATCTCTTTGGACTAACCAGAACTTAGAGCATTGGAGGTAAGAAATACTGCCTAGTAATTGTGGATGATTATTCACGATTCACTTGGGTATATTTCCTGGCAAGTAAGTTTGAAACATTTTCTAATTTTATAAAATTTGCTAAGAAAGTCCAAAATGAGAAAGGGTATGTTATTTCAAGTATACGGACAGACCATAGAGGTGAATTTGAAAATCAAGACTTTGCTAAATTCTGTGATGAATCTGGCTTTCAGTAAGTGTTCTCTTCACCATATACTCCAAAGCAGAATGGAGTTGTGGAAAGAAAGAATAAATCGCTGCAGGAAATGACTAGAACTCTTTTAATTGAAAGTAACATCTCTTCTCATTTTTGGGCTGAAGCAGTTTCTACAGCGTGCTATATTATTAATAGAGTCTTCTTAAGGCCTATTCTAGAGAAAACTCCCTATGAGTTATTCAAAGGAAAGAAGCCAATTATTTCGTATTTTCATGTGTATGTTTTATATTGAAAAATGCAAATGATTGGTAAGTTTGAAGAAAAATCAGATGAAGGTATTTTCCTTGGATATTCAATCATAAGCAAAGCTTACAGAGTATATAACAAAAAGACTCAATCTGTTGAGGAATCGATGAATGTCAAATTTCAAGACTTTATGCAAAATCAATCGATTCGGACTTAACCTGAAGAATCTGAACCTGCTCCAAACTCTGCAAAGTCTAAATCTTCAAAAGCAGCTCAGACTTCAGAAGACCAGCAACAAATGATCATTGAAGATTCAAATGAAGGAAATGATCAACAGTCTGACAAATCAACTAGCAACTGGAAGCATAAGTCCAGTCATCCTAAAGATCTCATTATTTGTGATATTAATGAAGGAATTCGCACAAGATCCAAAAGGCGTAAAGAGTCTAGTGATGTGGCTCTTATTTCTAAAATAGAACCCAAAATCATAGAATAAGCTTTAACTAATGAAAGTTGGATTGAAGCTATGCAAGAAGAACTCAGGCAATTCAGTATCAATGATGTCTGGAAATTGACTCCAAAACCAAAAGGTAAATCCATCATTGGAGCTAAATGGGTTTTCAGGAACAAGATGAACGAGAAAGGAAAAGTCATAAGAAACAAAGTAAGACTCATGGCCAAAGGATATACGCAAGAAGAAGGGATAGACTATGATGAAACTTACACGCCAGTAGCAAGGTTAGAAGCAATTAGATTATTACTTGCTTTTGCTTGTTATAAGAATTTCAGGTTATTTCAAATGGACGTCAAAAGCACTTTCCTAAATGGATTTATCTAAGAGGAAGTCTATGTAGAACAACCACCCGATTTTGAAGACTCAAGGAAACCAAACTCTATATTCAGACTGAAAAAAACTCTATATGGTTTAAAGTAAGCACATCGAGCTTAATAAGATAGACTAAGTAAGTTTTTAATTCAAAATGGCTTTGTCAAAGGTAAAGTAGATACTACACTGTTTATCAAAAGAGAAAGCAAAAGCTTTTTACTTGTTCAAATTTATGTTGATGATATTATTTTTGGATCTTCTAATGAAAATCTGTGCAAGAAATTCTCTAAGTTTATGCATGATGAATTTGAAATGAGCATAATGGGTGAACTAACAATTGAAGGAGGGAACCTTTATTCACCAAGAAAAATATGCTAAAGAAAAGTTTGGACTGGAGAATTGCAAAAAGAATGATATACCAATGTCAAGTTCCTTGAAGCTGGACAAAGATGAAGGAGGAAAGAAAGTTGATCAGAAGCTATACAGGAGTATCATTTGTTCACTTCTTTATCTTACTGCTTCTAGACCTGACATTCTGTTTAGTGTTTGTATTTATGCCAGATTTCAATCAGACCCCAAAGAATCTCATTTAAGTGCTGCAAAACATATTATCAAATACATTGCCTCAACTTCAAATTTAGGCCTCTGGCATCCTAAAGAAGGAGACTTCACTCTTCTTGGATACTTAGACGTAGACCTAGCAGGATGTAGAGTTGATAGAAAGAACACCTCGGGCACCTATCAACTACTTGGTAATAGGACAATGTCTTGGTTTTTAATGAAGCAAAGTACCATAGCTCTTTCTACAGTAGAAGCAGAGTATGTAGCTCTTGGAAGTTGTTATTCACAAATTCTGTGGATAAAACAACAGCTTAGAGATTTTGGAATTGAAGATTCATGCACTGAGATCAAATGTGATAACACCAGCGCAATCAATCTCACCAAGAATCCAATTCTTCACTCAACAGCAAAACATATAGAGATTCGATATCATTTCATTAGAGATCATGTTCAAAATGGAGAAGTTTCGATTCAGTTTATTGATTCAAAGAATCAACTGGCGAACATATTTACAAAACATTTGGAGAAAAATCAATTTGAAGTTATTTGTTCCAAACTCAATATCTTAAAGTTTGAAGAAGTTCAGACTTAGGGCTGAAAGTCTAAAGACACTCAGACTCAGACGATCAAGATTCACGACTGTAAGTCATTTCTATTTTAGAAATTTATCTCTCAAATAAAATCTTGAAAATGTACAATCATCTATCGGTAATTGATTGATGTTATCTTCCCCAGTTTACGTGATTATTGCAATTTTTCCTTTTCAAAAAAGAAGTTATTTTTGAAATGACGGTTATCTAATTTTTTCAAAAAGGAAGTTATTTTTTGAAAAGGCATTTTTATTTTTCCTTTTACGACGTTCCGTATGCCTCGCTTCGACTGCCTTATATATTGTTGGTTCTTCTTCGTTTTACTCACAAAAACCCTAAGAGAGCACAGATCTTCAACTTCTCCTTTCTTCTCTTGTTTAATCCTCGAAAAGTTTTCACCTTTCTTGCGAAACAAGCTTGGAATCTCTCAAAGACTGTGAAGGATGTCATCTAAAAGAAAGTCTTTGAGGATCGCAAACAGGGGACCACAACAAATGCGTGAGGGTCCTACACATTTTGACCTCACCGAGGAAGAATAATCTCCTAGACAGCAGCAGAGCCCACAACATTCTCAGCAGCGTCCATCTCCTCCATCTAGACCTCAGAATATTAAACATCGAGAAGATGAAGAAATCATCAAAGATGCAGAACCCATAAGAACTCAAAAGCCCGCTTTTATTTTTAAGTTTTACTGTGCTTTGAAGAAGGGTAGTACTCCCTTGAACTATATTGATGAATTTTTGAAAGACAAAGAGTATTGAAATGAAACCTACTTTTTACGCACAATGGAACGATTGGGAATTGCTCCTGCGGGGTCAGTAGAAAAAGCATTTGCAAATATTCCAAGTGATCCATGTGTTGGAGGGCTGAGTCAACTTGATGGGAATGATGATGATAGGATGTATACTCATTTTAAACCTAGAATGGGTGTTGCGGCGAAAATCCGAAGTAATAGGATAGATTTGTTTCGCTTGGAGAAACACAAGCGCCTGTACTCTAAGTTGCTAAAGCATGGTGTGATTAATCCTAGAACTGTGGACTTTGATTTTCTTAATTCTCTAAATGTCAAGCTGCGAGAGAAATTCAATCTTCTTCAACTAGAACGGTTTTGTTCTGAATCGACGAGGCTCATGCTGAACTCACTACTTACTTCTATTCTAATCTAAGTTTCTTGGATGTAAATAGATTCTCTTTCAGTATTCGAGATCAGGACTATGTAGTTGATATGGATACATTAGCTGATGTGATTGGAGTTGAAAGAGGGAAATTCCAACCAATTAGTGTATCTATTGGACGTGCGACAGTAGAGCTTGTTCAGGATAGAACGGCGAAAGGAAAGATTTCATATTTGAGGATGAATGCCTCAAATATTTCGCTTCACAAGATAATGATCAACTGCTTCAGACCCAAATCGACTTCAAAGATCGATGTTTCAAACTCGGAGGCAAAGCTAATGTATGCCATTAACGCTGGCAAAAAGTTCTCTCTTCCACACACTATTATATTCCACATGTACAGAACGATGGCGAAAGAGAAAGGCCAACTTCCTTACTCAGCACTTGTCACTAAGTTATTCAGACATTTGAACATTCAGCCTCCCAAGATTCTTTGTGTTCGAACATGCGATCAAATGATGGTGGGACTGAAAATGGTCTTTAAAATACGTCTAAAGGAACCTAACAAGGCTTTGGAGCGATTCAAGGACAAAACCCCTGTCAAAACTCATTCAGTCTCTTCGGCTGCAAAACGGAAAGGGAAGGAGCCCATGGTTGCTCCATCCAAGAAAAGAAGAGCACTCATCTTGGAGGATGAAAGGATGACGATGATATCACAATTTCTGTTCTTGCTTTGAAAAACTTAAGGCATTGAACAGCGCCAAGGTCATAAAGAAATGTAACCAACGTTTATTGGAAAAAGCGTCATTCTATTCCAGAGACAAAGGTGAGACAGGAACAGGACAAGGAGGAGATTGAACAGAGGACTGGAGAGAGAGAATCAATGGAGAAAGAAGCAGAGGAATAAAGGATTGCGGAAGAAGAAGAAGAGGGCAGAGGTGAACAAGAGGAAATGGAGCATGAAGAGTACTTCTCACCGCCTGAAGGCAATGAAATAGGGGGAGATGCTAATAAAATAGGTACATCTTCAATTGTTGCTACTAGTGAAGGAGTAAGTCGTTCACCAGCAGATCCAGAAGACATTTATGCCTCTCAATTTTCTGAGGAAGGCCATGAGGTTTCATCTCCAAATCTGAGTGATCGTGCTAACTTGCCATCATTTGCCAATGCACCTACTGATCGTGCAAAAACCAGTACTTAGACTGATAATTCAGCAAATTTTCGTAGAGTGCTTGATGTTCTTATGGAGATGCGATGCCAAATTTATGCTCTGGGATGCGAAGTTCAGAACTTACAGAATGCAGGTCAAGCCTCTTAAGTTTCTTTACATGATCAAATTCATGCCCTTACTCTTCAAGTTCAAGCAAATGCCAAGGGTGAAGATATGGCTCAACTGAAGAAGGATTTAAAAAAGTTGGAAGGGATTGTCCAGTCAATGGGAGATTTCCAGCTTGTTCGTGTTCCAAAGCAATCCTAATTCTATTCTCTTTTCGTTTCTACCTTTTTAATGCTGACAAAAAGGGGGAGAGATGTGGTGCAGATTTGAGATTTGAGATTTAAACTCTTGACTGTTTTTATTAACTTTACTTTTGTGTTTGGCTGTTTGGTTGTGACTAGATTTGGATTAGGATTGTTTGATCGTTTGTTTATTTTAAGCACTATTGGTATTTCATGGCAAAGATAGTTGCTCATTTATAGGACTAACTTATTTCCTGTGGATGCAGATTTTAATGTTATCCTTATTAAGCCAACTATCTTTTGTGAGATATCCATGTTTGCTTGAGCATTGTTTTGCAGGTCAAAATTATACAAATCTGCAGGAAAGTTTTGTCACCATCAAAAAGAGGGAAATTGTTGGAGAAAACTTCCTTGAGTGTTTTGAAGTTGACAAAACATTTCCATCAGTCTAGTCTGAAGACTTGCAGACTCTTTCATCAAAGTCTGAAGACCACCGGACTGCCAGACTTAAGACTCAAAGTCTATCCTCATTGACCGTTTCTAAACTGTTAAAGAAGGCTTATCCAGAACTGAGTATTTTGTTAAGGATTTGATTCTATCGACTAAAGATCTCTTGGCTGGATATAGCATGTCGGAATCCATTATTCAAATTGAGATTGATTGAGGGATTTTGGATCCGTTGATTGGCAAAGTATACTTGGAAGGTTCTACTTATAGAAACCTAGATCCTAATTGTATGGGCGAGCAGGATTGGTGGGCTATCGTCATATTCTTTAAATAACTTGAAATCTCCCTAATTGATTATGTCCAATGGGTAGATTGGAGAACTCCTTTGGTAAGTGCCAACGGGTGTGATGGCATGAATGAGTATATAAGGAAGACGTTCCAGTTATTCGAGTGTATGCGCGATAGAAGAATTCTAAAGTCTGAAACTCCTTATTCTTAGTCAATTCAATTGTTGAGCAAAATCTTGTACTCAAAAGAGAGTTTATACCTTTGTGAGACCTTGAGGAAGTGTATCAGAGTCTCTACACTATGGAATCAAGGAAGAGCTATACTGTAACAACTCTTTTGATTCATAGTGAAATCCTACCGGTGGGCTGTCAGTGCGGAAGAGTGGACGTAGGCTTGGATTAAGCCGAACCACTATAAACCTTGTGTTTATTCTCTTCCCTAAGCTCTTTTACTTTGATCATAATTCTATTTGATTATTAGAGTCTAATTTCATTTTCATAATCTATTGTTGAACAGAGTTGTTTTAAAAGTAAAATCACTCACTTCACTCTGGAAAATTTGTTTTCGCACCTATTCACCCTCTCTAGGTGCTCGTACTAGCTTTCACAGGTTTCGACTTGCCACGGCCTCATCAGGAAAGCGGCATTAGCTCCCTCTCATTCAAGGCCGGCTTCACTTGTGAGGCCATAGTCCTCCACCTTTGTGCGAATGCCTTAAATGACTCATTCCTCATTTTCTCAATATAGGTCAACTCCTCCTTCATGGGGGCAAGCTTGGTATTAAGCTGGTATTGCTGCAAGAACTCATTGGTTAAATCTTCTCAACTTGTGAATTCTTCAATGTTCAGTGCAATGAACCACATCAAGGCAATGCCTTCCAAGCTATCTTGGAATGTGTGTATGAGAAATGGCGCGTTGTCAGCGTAAGGAGCCATTTTCTTCATGTAATACCTAACGTGGGTCTTGGGGCATCCTGTTCCGTCATACTTTCTTGTGAACTTAAGCTCTTGGAAATTCTCAAGGAAGTTCGTCTTGGTGTATGAAGACAGCCTATCAGCTCCTTTCAACTCGTAACCTTGCAAGGGACATAGTCGCTCCTCCATCTTAGCCAAACATTTTTTACTCTCTTCACTTAGGCGGGGTGTTGGGTTTTCCTTCGGAGGAGGATCCAAATTGACAATGATCGGCGTGACAGAAGGAGCCTCCCCGGCAGTTTCTTTCCCGGGGAGGTCAGCAACGTGCGTGCCTTCAATCGACGGGGAAGCGTGTCCTGATAACGTAGGAGTGGATGTTCCGGTGACAGCTATAGCGGGGGGCTCTTTTAGTTTCTAACTTATTTCAAGCATCATTGTTGTGAGTTAGGCCAACTGGTCCTCCATCTTGGCCATGCGCACGTTGGTGTCCTCGTTCTCCATTTTGACTTTTGTGCGTGTGCAAATCGAGGATCTCCGCTTGGCCATGTTGACGATTAGTAGAAGACAATTGATCGGCTAGTACCTGCAGTAAGGGTAGATAAGTACAAGTAATAATTAGGCGGTCAGCCCACGACAAAGATCTAATCGCCCCAATTTACATGTTTCCTTGAAAGCCAGGTTGCCACATAATACAAGGAAAACATGAGAGAAAACCCCTGAACAACGAAGCTACTTTGAAGACCGAAAGACATTATCTTAACTCCCAGTTCTGAGACTCGAGACAAATTCTTTAACATTGTAATGCATGTGAGTATGGTCCCGCTACGAATCACACTTGACTCAATCTCACTAATGAGGACAGCTTCCGCTTGTGGCAGCTCCGCTAACTCAGGCTAACTTCAAAGCATGCTCCTCGACTTCCTCGAGTTCCCTTTTGCGGCACTTGATCTCCGCTCAGTGGGTGATCTTCAATGGCACTTCAAGAATCTTCGGGCAGAGGCTCTCCGAGATCTTGTGCCCGTGAGTGTATTCTTTCAAGGCATAGTAGGTCTTCTCTTGCCCCTCTATCTCTTCTTCAGGCCATATCAGCTTCTGGGGGTGGAACATATCCCACATTAACTTGACCAGCGTGACGGAGTCTTCATGATCTTGGCATCCGTCAGGGAAGTCTATCCTGAGTGGGTCTTCCTGAATTGTCGGCGGAAGCTGCTGAACCTCTTGAAACTGACGGGTGACTTGGGTCAGGTAATACTCGGTGACTCCGGTGATTCCCAACAAAGGAATAGGTCCAATAAGCCCACACACGAACCGTGCTTCTTGAACTCAAAACCATTTGGCATGCCATTGGAAATCCTCAAGTCCAAGGTTGGTCATGAAAACTAACCACTCAGAATAATGATAATCTGAGGCAAACATTTTTCTATCTCTAAACTTTAAGATAGGGTGGCTAGAGTCAAAAATGTTGTTTACGGTCATCAAACGACCGAACCCCTTAATGTGAGAAAAGAACCAAATTTGCAATAGTGCAGGAGGAGCATGGAAAGCCCTGTCGTTATTTTCTTTAAAACGAGTAAGGGAAATAAAAGTTTCGGTCAATATAGCATTAACAAAGTCATTTCCCATACATACTTCACGAACTACCCATGCCATGGAAGGGCTAATAATATTCCTACAATGTGGGAATATCACAAACCCGAAGAAAGTTAGCAGGAAGATCCTATTTTTTTGGAAGGATGGAGCATTTTGAAAAAGCTCATTTAGGAATGAAAACGGACAGGTTTTGAGATTGGCTTTCAAAACTTTTCTCATGTCCTCTCCCTTAACTTTAAGGAATTCAGATAAGATCAATGCATGCTCGGTCCCCACAGATGGGCTAACTAACTCCGACACCAAGGGCTTTCCAATGGCAACACTGTATTCCTCTAGCATTGAAGTGAGTTCGTGATCACCGAGTATGAACATGCAAGTTTCGAGGCACCAAACATGCGCTAACGCTTGCACAACACCGAAATGAATTTCTATCTCCAATAGGGGAAGTAAACGTCCGACATATGATCGCACCCAATCACGGCCAGTTGGATCTAATCTATTCCACCACACGCGAAGCTCGGCTTTTGGGACGGAGGTGGTGTGAAGGTCAGGTACCCCCATCGCATGATCAACCTAATTTGTCGTGGATCGACCAACATGAAAGCAACTAAGTAAATTGCAAAGAAAAGAGTTCTAGAAAAACTTACTCTACTCATTAAGCAGCGATGTAAAGGTCATAGACATGCACATGGACAGTGATTCGATTTCTACTCTAGATGACCTAAAATAAAGCCATGGGATCACATGACTGAACCAATAAGCTCGTGACTAGGTTGTGTTACCCATGACTCCGGCTTGGTCAAAGGACCGACCCGTGTCGCATGCTCGCAGACCAGGGTGGGGACCTCTAACATTAAGAAAGAAATTTCGGGGTTGAGTTGGGCGACTCGTACTACATGCTTGTAGTTAGAGTGATATCCACATCAACACCATCCTAAGTGATCCTATGCCGCCTAGATCTAGCGGCAACTAGTGTGTGCTATGATGTAGTGCAATGCAGGGGACATAGACATGACAATTTATAAGCAATCAGCACTTCATACATAAAATATAAACCATACATTTCTACACATTTCTGCAAGACAAAGGTGAGCAAACACTTCCCCTTATACCTTCCATTCTACAAAAACATTTAACATCTTTAATGTTAGGGACATACCTAGAATCCTCGCTGCCAAACGAAAATATTTTTTAACAAGATTAATTTTGGCTTAAGTCCTCTAAAGTCTAGAACCAAGTCTCCAGTGGAGTCGCCAAGCTATTGCGACCTACCCTCAGGGGGAAGGAATAGGTTTAGGGGTATTGCCTAAAGGACGGACCTAACGCCCATGATTAGGTGTGGGCTCTCGCAAGACCATACCCCGCGTGACATTTGAGTATTTTTTAAGAATTTTGCAAAAAGGAGTCGCCACTAGCATATTGGGGTCAGCTAGAAACCAAGTGAGGTATGGGAGTATACCCCACTTCATTCACAACCAGAGAATCTAGGATCGGAGACTTGATTACACTAATTAACCAATTATTGCCCTTTCAGTACCTAATCTTGTTCATTTTAACAAAATTATTTTTGGCATGCAGTTTGGATTGATTTTATACTTATCCACTAACATGTGAGGTGATCATGCGGGTGCACAATCATTAAAGTAACGATCATAGCTACCAAGATCCTAATTGCAATAAAATTAACACATGCCACTAAGCAATTGCAAGCATAGTTAAACATGTAAGTTAAACATGCAATATAATCAATATACGATCAATTAAAGGCCTAAATAAACTATAAAGGCAATACATGACAATTCCCAACCAAATCCCATCATTTTTGGATTTTCAAATTTTTTTTAAATAATTTTTAATTTTTTTAAATAATTTGTTTGAAATTTTTAATTTTTAAAATATTATTTTAATATTATAAAAATATAATATATTTAAAACAAACCGGGTCGGGTCCAGTCTCCGGTTGGGGGTGGGCCGGTTGGCCCGCCCGATCGTGCGAGTGCGCAATCAATAAAGTAACGATCATAGCTACCAAGATCCTAATTGCAATAAAATTAACACATGCCACTAAGCAATTACAAGCATAGTTAAACATGTAAGTTAAACATGCAATATAATCAATATACGATCAATTAAAGGCCTAAATGTACTATAAAGGCAATACATAACAATTCCCAACCAAATCCCATCATTTTTGGATTTTCAAAAAAAAAAATTAAATCATTTTTTTATTTAATTTTTATTTAATTTTTTTTGAAATTTTTAATTTTTTTAAATAATTGTTAATATCATAAAAATATAATATATTTAAAACGAACCGGGTCAGGTCTAGTCTTCGGTTGGGGGTGGGCCGATCGGCCCGCCCGATCATGCGGCAATCATTAAAGTAACGATCATAACTACCAATATCATAATTGCAATAAAATTAACACATGCCACTAAGCAATTGCAAGCATAATTAAACATGTAAGTTAAACATGCAATATAATCAATATACGATCAATTAAAGGCCTAAATAAACTATAAAGGCAATACATGACAATTTCCAATCAAATCCCATCATTTTTGGATTTTCAAAATTTTTTTATAATAATTTTTTTATTTTTTTAAATTGAATTTTTTTAATTTTTTAAAATATTATTTTAATATTATAAAAATATAATATATTTAAAACGAATCGGGTCAGGTCCGGTCTCCGGTTGGGGGCGGACCGACCAAGACAAGGCCTAAGGCTGCCCAGCCATGGTCGGGTTTGCATCTGATAGGGGGTTGGGCCCAACTTTCTTTTCTTTTTCTTCTTTTTGAAAGAGGTCTCCCACGAGCCTGAATAGAAGAGGGTCGGCCGGGCCAGATCTATGATGTGGCCTAGCTCGACCCTCGGCCTTCCTCCATAGCAGGGGGTGGCGAGGCGTGTGTCGCGGGTGACCCGTTCGACGAGGGCTGCGACGGCGCCACTTCAACTAGGCGGACGAGAGCAATCCTTGACGTTTGGAGTCAGGGGTCGCGACAGTTGTAGCGGAGATGTTAGTTGGGGTTGGTGTTTTGCTGGCCCGCAGCACTTGCCTTGCGACTGTCTAGTCGAGATAGGGGAGGCAGCGGCGATGACCAATACGGGCGACAACTAACCCGAGCGTGACGCTCCTCCTATGTCCAAGTAGGGACGCTGCTCGACCTCTGGCCATACCGCAACGATGCTCTAACGGCCAAACAAGACTGAAGTCGAGAACGACAAAGTGAAGTTTCAGTTAGGCATTTGGACGAATAGGTGGGGGGCAGTCGGGATTCGCTAGATCTGGGACCTAACTAGGACTCGAGGTGGGTCTGAGGTTTGCAGCAAATAACCAGCAGGCAACAACGATCTAAACAAGGATTTACGGAGGCCGGAGCTCGCCTGAACCGGATGGAACGAGCTCTAGCCAGCTCAACTTTAAAAAAAAAAAATGCGCATGTAGTGTTCGAAGGAATACCAACCTAGGCTTTGAGGAAGACGGCGGCGGTCGACGGGCGAACGGGTCTCCGGCAACGGCTAGCTGCACCCTCAAGCTTCCCTGCTCTCTTTTGTTCGCTCCTCTCTCTTTCAAACTCCCCACCTCCTTTCTCTTCTCTATTCTCCACCCTCCTTTGAGATCTCTCCCTGCTTCTCTTCCCTTCGACTCGCGTGCGCGTGCCCTCGGCTGACCAACCAGCGGACTCTGCCAACCAGCTCTAACCTCAACATTCCAACGCTCGCCTACACCAGCGAGATGATGTTGTCCCTTGCTGCCTTGGTGGCCCTGCTTTCAGTTTCGCCATTTCCCCATGCGGACGGCTACTTTCTGCTTTCATCTTCGCCGATTCACCGTGCAGAAAACGGCTGAGAGAGAAGACAACGGGGCGGGCCGAGCTGGAGGGAAGAAGAGGGCTAGGGAGGGGAAAAGAAAAAGGAAAAAGGAAAAAGGAAAGGAGAGGGGTTGGGCCCAGGCCCACATGGGGAGAAATAAGAGGAAAAGGGCCGGGTCGGGCCAAGGCCGGATCCGGCCCGACCCGGACCCGGATGGCTTTGTTTTCTTTTTTTCTCTTTTTTTTTTAGGAAAATTAATAATGAAAATTTTTTATTTTGATTTTTGATTTTTGATTTTTGATTTGATTTTGATTTTTTTTTTTATATATATATACTTTTTCAAAGATAAAAATTAGGTGTCAACAATCACTAAATTTAATTCGATTTCGACGATCAAGCTTTCGAGGATTTCAAGACTAACTTATTGGACGTCGCCTCATTTGTCCGTCGAATTGTCGGTAAGCATTAAAATCTTCTGACAAGGACTAATTGGTCAAGAATTGGAAGCCGGAAAGAGAAGTTGGGCCAAGCAAAGGCCAATGGGCCTCATGCCCATGTTGTTTGGCCAAGAAGGCCTAATTGGGCCCACCAAGCCCAATTTAAGCCCATTGAAGTAAATGGGCCCAAGGGCAAAATTAGAAATTTAGACCAAAAAGTTGTGAAATGTCCAAATGCCCATTCTATAAGCTTCCATTTATAGGGTAGATAACAAAATAAAAAGATGAATGGAGGAGACTAAATTAGGGAGGATTTTGGGGAAAATTGTTGGAAATAATGATAAAAATTGGGAAAATATCTCATTTTCCCTCCTCACTCCCCCTTATTTCCCCAGGCTGGCCGAACCTCTCCCCTCCATCTCCTCTCTTCCCCTTCTTTTTTTCTTGTTCTTCTTAATTTTTCCTCCCTTTGCCGCCCCTTTGGCCGCCGTTCTTTGCCGCCCGACTGCCGCCACTTACCACCGTGTCTACGCCACCCGTTCGAGCCATTGCCACCATCCTCATCACTCACGCCACCACCACCATCGTCGGACCACCACAGAACCCTCAAGCAAGCAAACTATGAGCTTGAGGAGCCATCGCCGCTTTGCTGTGGTACCACCGTTGTTATTGTGAGCCCCATAGTCTTAATGCCGTTGCTGTGAGCTCGCCACTGCCAGAAAAATCGTGAGTTAACTCCTAATCATTGATTAGAAAGTTAATTGCTTTTAGGGGTAGATTTAGTTTAGGGATATTGGTGATTAGTGGTAAATAATGATGGTTTAGCCCTAACTATGGTTAATGGTTGTTTAGATTAAAGTTTAGTGCGATTAGTTTAATTAATCACAGTTAGATTAATTAAAGACAGTTAGTCTTAATTAATCATATCTAGTTTAATTAATTGCAATTAGATTAATTAATGTCAATTAGTCTTAATTAACCATAGTTAGTTTAAGTAATCATGATTATCTTAATTAAGCGTGGTTAGCTTAATTAATCATAATTAGTTTAATTAATCATGATTAGTCAAAATTAATGATGAATTAGTTGATAAGTAGAATTTTATGTTTGATTTATTGGATGAATTTATGCATAATTCATGTTGTTTAAGCTTGTTATGCCATGAAAATGATTGTCCCAATTATGGCAAATCTTGAGGCATCATGTTGGGATGCCGTGTTTTATGTGTTAAATGGAGCAAGGAGGTTTTAAAATGAAAATGTGCAAAGTTTGACAGATTGATTATACGCATGTGATCACGTGCGATTATTTTCCCCCAATTTTAAGTGTAAAAATTGCCAAAGTTTGTTGTGTGAGCACGAAACTCTTTTGTATTAGCTAAATCAAAAGATAAGAATTGGTTTGAGTGGTTGAGTGCTCGTGTGATTAAGTAATGGCCTTGATGCATATGATTACATCGGGTAATCGTCTTGTCTTAATGTGTATAAATATGCGAGATGATGCCCGATTTTATCGAATGCCCGGTAGGGATCCAGATGTCGAGTCACTATTGAGGCTGGATCGATGCTCTTAATGGAATACCGTCCTGATGCGTATAAGTATGCGGAACAATACCGTGCCCAATGGAGCGGGACGATGCCCGGTTATACTAGAAGATTGCCAACTCTTAAATTGACGATGGCTCGAGGGGTCATAATAATTGGAACACATGTGGATGCAATGTGCATGGATATGTATGAGATGTGTTCTGATTATAAGTTATATGTGCTGCATTGCTATTGGCTTATGTTAATTGATATTATGTAAGGGTGCACCAAGGTGAAGTAAGTTATATGTAATGCTGCATGTTTAAGCTGCCTCTGAAATGCATTAACGTACTAATCGAGGTTTAGGACATTGACTAGCCAAGATTTTATCTCATCCTATCGTTGTTTATTATTTTTAGGCCTGTAGTGTGGAGAGCTGCCATGTGCACGCCTAGCATCACTTTTTGGTTGGCCTTGCGGTAGAGAAGTCTAGGTTTACCCTAACCCCCTATTGGTTTTGTTGGTTGGTTAGAAGTTGTCAATGTTTGTAAGAGCTTGTAATTATTAGACTTCCTGGAGTTAACAAGTTTATAAAATAAAAGAAATGCTTTTAGGAATGTTTGTTTTGATGTTTTTACTATCCCTACTTGTTGATTGACTGGGTGTTTATAATATATTCCGCTTGAGTTTAATTGAAAGATAAAAAAAAAAAAAAATGAATCAGCAACGCGTCCTGGGACGTCGTATCTAATTGACCGTTGAGAGATGTTCGCATGCTTGGGGGTTTGGGGCATGACAAACCTTAAATTTTCAAAGTTAATGATTATCCAGTACATAGTGATGTCTGAATAAAAATTACGAGTTCGAAGGTAAGGTAATTATTTTTGGTATCAATGTGTTCTATTTTCGCATTACCTTATTCACGACTTTCTATTATGACATGATTACAACCGACATCCTTTCGATTTACATGTAAGGCCCGACTAATACATATCCATTTGCATCCCTGTCAATTTCTCGACTAAAAGCATGAACTTTTAACGCAAAATAGTTATCCTAACACATCTATAAAAGCTGCATCAGAAACTTGTAACTCTATTTATCATAAACAAAGCCAAGAAATATTCGAAGATTCCTTGCAAACCCAGCACTTCGATCAAACAGCAAACAAGAAGAAAACCTATGTACTGGATAATCGTTAACTTCTACATGTCCCCGACATTAAGAGTTCCAAACACTCCAAATGTTAAAACTTGACACGGGTGGACAGTTAAGTATCTAAACTTCCAAAAAGTATACTTAAGTGCCAAAATTAAAGAAGAAATGAACACTTAAGTGCCAATGATAAGAATTTTCGGCAAAATTGTTGACGTGATTTTTCCAATGAAAATTTAAATGATGTGGCATTAAGTTTAAAAAAAAAAATTTATCCATGTGGCACGGACATGACTAGATAACTCAAAACGACATTGTTTTGGTCCAAATTTGATTTTTAATATAAATATTAGTTAAATTAAATTTAAAAAAAAAAAGGAATAGGCTGACAACAGAGGGCAAAGGTCAACGAGGGTCGTAGAGGCCCTAGCTAATTTGCGGCCACTATTCTTTTTTCAATTTATTTTTTAAAATCTAATTTAATAAATATTTATATTAAAAATCAATTTTGAGGGCAAAATGATGTCATTTTGGGACAAGCATTGCTGAGTGGATATTCCGACGAGCCACATAGACCATTTATATTATTAAAAATAATGTAATGTCGGATTTCCAGCTAGTCTTACCAGAATAGCACTTAAGTGTTCACCCGTACCAAGTTTTGATACTTAGAGTGTACTTTTGTCTATACAAGTCATTCAATAATGAGCTCGTGTCAGTGGAGAAGCAAAAAAAAATGTAATGCCAAGACCTGCCCAATTTGTACTTCAGCGTGGGCAGAGGCCGCAAGCCCGCGATCAGATCCCTTTCAAATCGAATGCATTGATCTTCAAACACTAATGTCGAAGCTAATACATTGGCCGCTGGTTTCTAGGTGGGCTGGTTTGTTCTTCAAAGAAGGCTGCACGCATTATTTTTCAAGAATGGATTGCTGTTTCTTTCTTGACTCCAAGAGCTGCTTCTGTTGCCATTTTTGTATAGGAGAAAATCACGTGTTGCACGATGCTAGAGATTAGAGGTATTAAACAGGTGGGTCAAGTCGGGTTTAGGTTGGGTCATTAATGGTCTGACCCAAATTGACCCATTAACTCATTTACGACCCATTTATGCCTAATGTAAATTTTTCGACCCATACCCGACTCACTTAACTAAACTTAAAAAGCTTATTTCTTATATATATGTTTAAAAAAAAATGGTATTACTAAAATAGTTTTATACAACATAAATTTAATGGACAATTTTTATAATTTTTAAAATAATTATTTCAAAAATTGAAATTGAAATTATTTTTTTTATTTTTTAAATTAAATTTTTAATTATTTTGTATTTTTGAATATAATTTTTTATTTTTTATTTTCTTTTTCTTTTTTTTTTTTTCTTCTTCTTCTTTGGCTGGCCTCGGCCACGAGGCGAGCCTCGAGCTCGCCCGATGCCGCCGAGCTCGAGTCTCGCCAGATTGGGGAGGCTCGAGCCTCGCCGGTTGTTGGTGAGAGGCCTCCACCTCCCCAATGTTGGGTGAGCTCAAGCTCGCCCCTCGCCGATCCGCCTCGCCAAATCTAGCGAGCTCGCGCCGCCAAAGATTGAGCGAGCTTGAGCTCGCCCCTCGCCGGATCCGGCAAGGCTCGAGCCTCGCCGACGCCGGTGAGCCTTGAGCCTCGCTTGGCCGGTCGTCGGCCATCGCCATGCTGGTGACTAGAGGAAGAATAAATAAAAAATAAAAATAGAAAAGAAAAGAAAATTATAATAAAAAAATAATTATAATTTCGATTTTTTTTTTTTTTTTTTTTTGTAAAGTTAAATAAAGAAGAGAGTCTCTCTCTGTAAATGGGTTCATTTAAATGTAGAGTCATTAAACGGGTGGGTCGGGTCGGGTCATTAGTGGGTCGACCCAAATTGACCCATTAACCCATTTATGACCCTTTTATGTCTAATGTAAATTTTTCAACCCATACCCGACCCGACCCATATTAATAAAATATTTTCATATTTAACCAAATTTAGGAAAACTTATTTTTATGTTTTTTAAAAATTATATTACTAAAAAACTTCCAAGCAATACAAATCCAATCAATAATTTTTCAAAAAAAAAAAATATTCCTTATATAAATAAACTAAAATATTTTTATACATTGGACAATTTTTATGATTTTTAAAATAATTATTTAAAAATCGAATTTTAATTATTTTTATTTTTAAAAAATTAAATTTTTAATTATTTTTATTTTTATTTTTTAAAATATAATTTTTAATTTTTAATTTTCTTTTTCTTTTTTCTTTTTTGTTCTTCTTCTTTGGCTGACCGTTGGCCACAACGACGGCTGGCGGTCGGCCGTAGGTGAGCCTTGAGCTCGCCCGGCGAGCTCATAGCTCCCAAATCGGCGAGCTCGAGCTCGCCTAATGCCGGCAAGCTCGAGTCTCGCCAAATCGGCGAGGCTCCAAATCCGATGTGCTCGAGGCTCGTCGGCGTCAGGTGAGCTTGAGCTCACCCCTCGTCAAATCTGGCGAGGCCTCCACCTCGCCCGATCCGGCGAGCTCGAGGCTCGCCGGCGAGTTCGAGTCTCGCCAGATTGGCAAGGCTCGAGCCTCGCCGGGCGTCGACGAGGCCTCCGCCTCGCCAAATCCGGCGAGCTCGAGCTTGCTTGATGTCGCTCGCCACCGGCGAGCTCGAGGCTCGCTGGCCGATCGCGCCATCGCCGTACCGGTGACCGAGAGGAGGAAGAAAGAAAAATAAATAAAATAAATATAAAATAAATATAAAAAATAAAGAAATAAAAATAAAAATGAAAAATAATTATAATTTCAATTTTTATTTAAAAAATTGTAAAGTTAAAGAGAGGGAGAGAGATGGTGAGGTTTTAAGTGAAAATAAATGGGTTCATTTTCAATGGATTGATAAATTGGTCATAAATGGGTTAGCTCTCTAACCCATTTAAAACTCATATATCTTAATCTTGACCCATTAAAACTCATTATGAGTGCTTTATGAAAGAAAACTTGACCCATTAATGACCCATTTAACCATAAATGGGTCCATAAATTGATTGTGTAACCCATTTAACACCTCTAATTAAATGGGTTGATAAATGGGTCTTAAATGGGTTTGCTCTCAGACCCATTTAAGACCTATATATCTTAATCTCTTTATTTTCAAAACCCATTATGGGTGTTTTGAGAAATAATGCTTGACCCATTAACGACCCATTTAACTAGAAATGGGTCCATAAATGGGTCATTAACACCTCTGCAAGAGATAAAGCATTTCCATTATGTTGGCCATGGGGCACGCGTCCCAGTGGTGAAGGGATGGGGTGTGGGGACGGGACCGGGAAAATTTGCAATTTACGTTTTCATCCCAAATTTCCGGAGTTTATATATACAAGTTTTGTTCCATCAGGTGGATTGCTGTTTCTTTCTTGACTCCCAGAGCTGCTTTTGTTGACATTTGTGCTTTGTGCAAAATCATGAGTAGGACGAAGCTAGGGGGGATGGGGTGGTATTCAATTCTCACAACCAATTACTGGGCCAGGGTCATCAATTCTTACAACCAGACTGATCATCAATTCTCACCAGTGGTCCTTCGACCACCGCTTCATGATTAGTCTTTTTTTTTCCCTTGGTTGAGTGTTAGCGATATCGCGTTCACGAAAGAGCCGGACATAAGCTTGGTCAGTGTCCCTCGACGGCTCGGATATCTCAATCTCTCGATCTCAGTGAAGGGCTCGATCTCTCGATGGTGCCTTTCGGTTTGAGCCTGGATGAACGCCTGGTGCATTGGCTCGATAGAGTTGTGTTGATGCGTTGGAGCGTTGATGAAGAGAAGTATGATCTGTCGTGTGTGCGTCCGTGGATAAGAGCATGAGAACGCGGGTGGCTCGGAACCTCCGGCGGGTGATAAATTTTAGCTTTTATAGCTGGGAGGTATCATCCCATGAATGGGATATTTTCTTAGATTTTCACAAAACCCGCTTCAATTCAAGCCGAAAATACTGCCGACTTTCCTCTCATTCGCGCTCCACAATCCCACACGCTTTGTTCTTTGCTAGCCAATCTTCTCACTTGCCTTAAATTAATTCCCCCCGGACCTAAGCATGTCCTTAAACTGCTTCTGTTCTCGGAGTAAACCCCATCAGTAAAATGGGGTAATGATAACCGCGGGGGTCCAAACGACCCTTAATTCGGGTCCCCTGGCCTTGATTCCCGTGAAGCCCTTCTCCTAGCATACTAGGCTGAGGAGAGTTTCTCTCTCGATTTTCCTTACTAAGAGCTGGCCTTAATTTGTTGTGAATACGCTCTATTGCTATCCAAGTTTAATCAGAGAATCCAATTTCTTGATTCAAAGGTGCAGAGCACCGGAGATTTCGACCACCACAAGGGAGACTATGGCTTGGCCGAATTTCATGATGTTAGCTCAGTCTTGAAAATTCGATTAGGATTGGGGTTTCCCTCCTTAAATTCACGCTTCATTTTGGGCTAACCAAAAGGCAATTTATGACTGGGCCGACATGCAGTTTATGTGGAATGTTTATTATTAATTGAAAATGCTCGTAGAACCTATAATGCAAGTAAACATTATGTTAATGATATTTTTGTTTACGGATCGAGGTTAAATCCTTATTTTTCATGCAATAAATAATTAGCTATGATCGCCAAAAAATGGTTTCAACACTATGCTCAGTTCCCTTATTTCCTCCACGATGTCTGGTTTAGGATCCATTTTGGTTTTTGTGTTTTCTCACCTCTCTTTAAGATGCTTTTTTTTTTTTTTTTTTTTTTTGCGATCGCGATTCACGGATGAACCAATAAATCGTGCACCATTTTTTGTGAGGAAATAGTTCAAAAACCAGTCTCTTTTATCCTTATCATATCTCCGTTCCTCGCAAAAATAGCAAGTTTGTTCACTTGATATAACAAGGACGAATTTCACACCGACAAACTAGAAGTCGTGAAATTCTATTCTCTACGCTCCATCAGAAAGAGAGAAGAAGAGTATGATCTATTTCTGAGGCAAGCTAGTAATCAAATTCATCTTCATCACTGCCAATTTGCACGCCAACTGCCACTGCTGAGAGATGTAGGAACGTAGCTATAAGAAGACACAGTAGTAGACAATTCATACTGCAAGACTTGGGTCCGATTTTGTATTTGCAGTTTTATACGAAGTTGTAGTTAGACCATCTTAGTGAACGATTCGATGGACCTCTGATGTAAGAACATTTTACATACAAAGGGAGAAATGTGAAATGGGAACTATCTCATTTTTGCCGAAGGGGATGACTTGATGTTTGGTCCAATCAGTCCACACTTTGCATCCGTTTTATCATTGTCGGCCTGCAAGTGAGCTCAACAGAAAGCCTGAAGCTCTTTCTGCTGCAGGGCTTCCAACTGAATGGGTTCTGTCATTTGGTCTCTGGTTGATGAGGCGTGTGTTGGAGGGTAAAAAAAATGGTTGTAGGCGTATATTAAAAAATGACATTCCGTATCTTGCTTTTTTTAAGCTTGCGTGCTCTTTAAAGTGCAAGAATTCAAAGTCAAGAGACATCTCTATCCATGACTTCGAAAATAACATCCTAAACAATCCAGCCCAGACAAAGCTGTAAAGAAATTTAAAGAATGACTGGGACATTAGGAGGAAAACTGTGACTCTTAGCCCTTCGATTTATTCTTTTGCAGCCTACCCTTGGTCAAGCAGTTTATATCTTTGAGGTGTTATCTATAACGGAGGAATCGAGTTTCCCATTCAGTCTCAGGACTAGGTTATGATCTCTAGAATGCCTTGTGAAGGACGCTAAGGACTGTTTTAGAAGGCCATCTGGTCAACCCATTCTAACATTGACGCTGCAGTAGGATCTACTGATCATAGTCAACTCACTGTATTAGATTAAAGCACGAAAATGACATCGGAGAAGAACTTGCCTATATGATATCGCCATCATCATGCCCCGAGTACACCTGAGTCAGTAGAGAGAGTTTGAGAGTACCACTAGATTTGCTAAGGCAACCATGGAAAAAGAGCCATTTTACTTCAGCTATATGATACTCTTTGTTATTATTGTTGTTGCTTCACATTCTCTTGCTTCGACCCAACTACGTTGCCATGAAGACGAGAGATCTGCGTTGTTGGAATTTAAGGCAACCTTCTTCACCAGAAAGCCTCTGTGTTGTGACAATGACGCTTTAGACGAGCAACCAAAGATCGAACCTTGGAACGCATCAACAGGGGAAACTCAAAGCGATTGCTGTTCTTGGGCTAGTGTTGAGTGTGATATGGTAATCGGTCACGTGATCGGCCTCAACCTTAGCTGCAGTTGTCTCTCCAGTAAAATCAACTCCAACACCAGTACTTTCCATCTTCTTCGCCTAAGAAGCCTTGACCTTGCCCAGAATGACTTCAATTGTCAGATTCCTCCAGCAATTGGAAATCTTGGTTCCTTGAGTCACTTGGACTTCTTCCACTCCAACTCCATGGGTCACATCCCACATTCGCTCGGTAACTTGAGCAAACTCGTCCATCTTGACCTCTCATCAAATATGCTTATCGGCACAACACTCCCCCTCAAAAACTTGACTCTACTTAGGCTTGAGTAACAATTTATTAGAGGGTACGATTCCCGCCTATTTTGGCAACATCTTGAAGCTGCAGAATTTGATTCTATATCTCAACCAATTTGGAGGTGAAATCCCATCTTCTTTTGGACGTCTTGCTCAACTGAAGCATTTAGATCTAGGCTCTAATTTTTTAACGGGTGAAATTCCATCCTTCTTGGGAAATCTGGTCCAGCTTAAGCATTGAAGTCTAGTGAACAATGAGTTAACTGGGCAAATTCCATCCTCTCTCATGAACCTCGTCCAGCTGACTACTTTAGATTTAAGCTTTAATAAGCTAACAGGCGAAATCCCATCTTCCATTGGAAACCTAGTTCAACTTCATTATATGAATCTTCGTTCCAATCATTTAGTGGGTGAGATTCCACTCTCTTTCCAAAACCTCGTGGAGCTTAGGTGCTTAACACTTAGTCGAATCAATTGAGAGGTGAAATCCCATCTTCGTTGAGGAAACTCATTCAGTTGACTGACATTAGATTGTCATATAACCACTTCTATGGCGCAATTCCAAGCACGATTTTACAATTATAAGGTCTTGATATTCTTGATTTGAATTCAAATAATTTGAGTGGCACAATAAATATTGATGCTTTTTTAGAGGCTGAAAGCCTTTACGCACTTAAATTATCCTCTAACAAACTATCATTGATCATCGAAACCAACATAACTCACCGGTTCTTTGGTCTAGGTTTAGGTTCATGCAATTTAAATGATTTTCCTAAGTTTCCATAGGATCAAGATTACTTGCTTGTGCTAGATCTATCCCACATTCACGAGAGGCACATACCCACCATCTAGGTGAATGATGGGTTACCTAAGTTGGTGCCCCATAGATTCACAGCCCATTACGTTTGGTTTGGAGGGGAGCTCTGGGGCCCTCTCTGGGGTTTTATTGATCCGCCAAGCCAAGGATCCGGGGGCGCTAGTTGGGACCCCATGGATTGCAATCTCCTCGATGGTGCCATCATTAACAGAGACAACCCGGATCCAAAGTGGGACCCCAAGCCCAAGCCGTGGTATTATAACCTAGACGCATATTAGACACATGGAGGGATACTACTTTTTGAGGTCACCCTCATATTATAGAGGTGCTAGGCTAATCTCAACCCTCTTTTGACGAACTGAAAGGAACCCACTTCGTGCATGTGTATATGTTAAGCTTCCAGTGTACTAAAGCTAATGTGTACATGTTAATATATATGAAAGTGTGTTCTAATATGTGTTCAATGATATCCCTACTTATGAATGATTGGGTAGTGTGAATTCTACTTCCACTTGCATATAATCAAAAGATAAAATGAATGGGTCGGCAACACCTCCAGGGACATTGCAATTAAATGACCCTAAGGAGGGGTGCCGCGCGTTCGAGAGTTAGAGCATGACATTAATTTTGCCAACACATGAAACTATTTCAATTTTTAGTGCACCCAACCATACAATTCTGCCATTTATTGAGAGTCCGCTTGCTTGAAGGAAAACTATTTTCGGAAAATTATTTTTCAACTTTCTAGTATTTGGATGATGAAAATTAATCACTTTTATGGAAAGTGTTTTTCATGAACTAACAACAACAAATTTAGATTGGAGGAAAACTAATTTTCTTCCGATAACAAATAAATCACTTTTCTTAAACCATAAATATCCATGAAAAGAAGAAAGCGTATGTCACGCCCCGAACTTCGAGCACACGAACATCCCTCGATGGTCGATAGAATTGCGACGTTCCCAGGACGTGTCGCCGACCCAATCATTTTATTGCACATGTGGAAGCGAACTCTTAACATATACCCGGACAATAACAAACATGGGATAGAAAAGTAGGACAACCATTTTTTTACGAACCAAACTTTATAAACATAGCAAGTCGGTCCTACCAGTCTATACACATAAGTCTCGTCTCAAAAGAAACTAACAGGCCACCTGAACTTTGGACCATTCCACCCCGGACTCTAAATCCTCCATTCTAGGGACCTGAAAAATTGTAAACCACGACAGGGTGAGAATAAATCTCAGCGAGTCAACACCCTAAACCTCGGTTAGGACAAGAATTTACTCAGAGGCGTCTTAAACATGCACCACTCGAAACTTACCTTGCCTCAGCACCTTCCTGCACATTAGTGCATCTCATAAAACATATGCATTTAGTAAGTGCACTCAATAATTGGAACGCATCATATCATTCATCAACAATTCACAGAGGTCCGATTATAGGGCCAAATCGTTATGTCACATCACATTCTGTGCCACACAATTTCATCCCATAATCAGGCGCGAATAAATCATATCGGTGGTTCAATCCACACCAAATATTCACTCTCAATATCCAAACTCCATATTCGAACTCAAGGTTGTGGGAGAAAACTTCCTTATTTGTTTTAAAGCTAACAAAACGTTTCCATCAGTCTAATTTGAAGACTTGCAAACTCTGTCGTCAAAGTCTGAAGACCGCCAGATCGCCAGACTCAAGATTTAAAGTCTGCCCTCATTGACAGTTTCTAGACCGTCGAAGAAAACATATCCAGAAATTGAGTATTTCTTTAAAGTTTTGATTCAAGCAACTAAAGAAGATTTCACGCCTGGAGATAGCATCTCAAGATCTATTATTCATTTTGAAATTTATTCAAGTAATTTGGATCCGTTGCTTGACGAAGTATACTTGGAAGGTTCTACTTATGAAAACCTAAATCTTGATTGTATGGACGAGCATGATTGGTGGGCTATCATTACATTCCTTAAGTAACTCGAGATCTCCTTAATTGATTCTGTCCAACGGGTAGATTGGAAGAACTCTTTTGGAAGGTGCCAACGGTTATGAAGGCATGGAGGAGTATATAAGGAAGATGCTCTAGTTATTCGAGTGTGTGCGTGATAGATAAATTCCAAAGTCTGAAGCTCCTTGTTCTTTGCTGATTCAATTGTTGAGCGTAAATTTGTACTCAAAAGAGAGTTTATACATTTGTGAGACCTTAAGGAAGTGTAGCAGAGTCTCTACACTGTGGAATCAAGGACGTGATACTGTAATGACTCTTTTGATTCATAGTGAAATCCAGCCGGTAGGCTATCAGTGCGGAAGAGTGGACATAGGCTTGGATTAAGCCGAACCACTATAAACATTGTGTTCTTATTCTCTTCCCTGAACTCTTTTACTTTGTTTGTAACTCTATTTAATTGTTAGAGTCCAATTTCCTCTTCAAAGTCTACTGTTAACCAGACTCAGGTTAAAAGTAAAGTTCTACATTATATTTTGTAGAATTTGTTTTCGCACCTATTCACCCCCCTCTAGGTGCATGTACTAGCACTTTCAATTGATATCAGAGCATGTGTACTCATTTAAATTGAAGTGTTTTTACTTCAGAGTTAACAATCCATGGCTAGTATGTTAGCTCCAGGTTTGGTTGAAGGGCAAAGCAACACCAGACCGCCTTATTTTGATGGAAAGGAATACAGTATATGGAAAAACAAGATGAAGGCATTCCTAAGATCAAAAGGTCCTCTAGAATGGGATGTGGTAGACAAAAGAATCATTCCTAAAGCTACAACAGTCTCAGAAATGGGAAAATAAGCTGTTGAGGCTAGCAAGATGACTCAAGAAGAGATAACCAAGAGACAAGCTCTTGATGCAAGCAATTTATTCCTTATATTGTGCATTATCTCCTATTAAATATAATAGAATATCTTCTTATGAAACAGCTAAAGAAGTATGGGATAGGTTGCACATCACCTATGAGGAACCGATCAAGTGAAAGAAACCAGAATCAATATTCTGCTCGGTCAATATGAAGCATTCAAGATGAAACCAGGAGAATCTATCACTGACATGTTTAGTCGTTTTACAGAAATCGTGAATGGTCTTGAGTATCAAGATCAACCAATCTCTAAACCCATGAAGGTTAACAAACTGCTGCAATGACTTTCCAAAGATTGGAATCATGTAAAGACCTCAATAAGGGAGACACAAATGATCATGCCACTCTATGTTGACGAATTGGTTGGCACTCTTCAGTCTTATGAAGTGGAGCAAATCAATGAAGATGAAGATCCCAAATGTAGAAAATCCATTGCTTTAAAATCTAATGATGATTCTAATGTTACAGATCTAAAGACGATATGGACGATTAAGAGCTTGCTCTCATGATAATAAGATTCAGAAAACTGAACAAAAAGGGAAGAATATTCAATAGGAAGAAACAAAGTTCTCAAAAGTTTCAAAATAAATCAGCTGAGGACGATGAATCCAATAAATATGAGATTTGTTTTGAATGCAAGAAAAATGTACACATCAGACCCAACTGTCCCTTGTTGAAGAAAAAGAAATGAAAAGCTGAGAAATACAGAAAGGCACTCAAAGCAGAAACTTGGAGTGATATCGAATGCGAAGAGAGTGATGATGATTATGCTAATATTTGTCTAATGGCATAATCATAATCAGATTCAGACTCTGAGACAGATACAGACTCAAACTCAGACAGTGAAATCGAGGTAAGTAATTTAAAAATTCATACTAAAGTCTCTAAATATATTGATGAACTATGTCTTAATCTCAAAACCTCTTTCAAGAGGATTTCCGAGCTAAAAAGGGAAAATTCTGCACTTAAACAACAGGAGATTGTTTGGAAAGAAAATGTCAAAAATGTAGATAAAAGCTTTATTACTTTGAAAGAAAATACATACTCTCTTTCAAAAGAAAACACACTTTTGAAAAATGATATCTCAAGTATTTCAAAAAGGTTTTCTATAGGATCTGAGAAATTGGAAAAAATTCTTTCAGCACAAAGACCTTACTTTAACAAATCATGATTGGGAATAACTTCTGAAACCATTCCTCTAATTGATTTTCCAAAAGTAAATGAAAGAATCAAACAAAGACCTATAAAAGACTTCTATAGAAATCATTTTCAAAAAGTCTTTGTAAAACCTGTTAGCCGTAGTGCTTTTAAATGTTCTAAGTGCAACAGCTCATAACATTTTGAGAAAGAATATCCCATGGTTTGAAAACCTGTTAAGAAGGTTTGGGCAAAGACCGTATATTACACTAACTCCATTAAACCCAAGAAAGTGTGGGTACTAAAGAAAGCTTGAATTTCTTTTTTAAATGTAGGTCACTATCAAGAAAAATGTCAAATAGTACTTGGATAGGACATATGACAAGGGATTCAAGTTGTTTCATAAAACTTATACAAGTTAATGATGGAAAAGTCTCTTTTGGAGGAAATAGCAAAGGAAGAATTATAAGATACGGAACAGTAAAGATTGGAAGTCTCACAATCAACAACGTTTCCTTAGTGGAATGACTCAACTATAACTTGTTGAGTATCAGTCAACTGTGTAACACAGGTTTCAAAATCAATTTTCAAGAAAGAATATGTTCGGGAACCAGTAAAGACTTCTCTCAGACCTTCACGAGGCTAAGACATAGGAATATCTATCTTTTGGATATCAAACTAGAAAAATATCAATGTCTAATTTCAATTCAAGAGGAAGCTAATCTCTGGCATAGAAAACTTAGCCATATCAATATGAAGCAAATAGCCAAGATCTCTGCAAAGAAGCTTGTTCGTAGACTACCCAACCTAACATACCAAAAATCTGATCTATACACACCATGCGTGTTGGAAAAACATGTTAAAAGTTCTTTCAAACCAATAAATCAAGTTTCCATTAATCGTGTGCTGCAGCTCCTACATATGGATCTCTTTGAACCAACTAAGACTAAGAGCATTGGTGGAAAAAAATATTGCCTAGTAATAGTGGATGATTACTCACGATTTACTTGGGTATATTTCTTGGCAAGTAAGTCTGAAACTTTTTATTATTTTATAAAGTTTGCTAAGAAAGTACATAATGAGAAAGGGTATGTTATTTCGAGTATACGGACATACTATGGAGGTGAGTTTGAAAATCAAGATTTTGCTAAATTTTGTGATGAATCTGGTTTTCAGCATGTGTTCTCCTCTCCATACACTCCAGAACGGAATGGAGTTATGGAAAGGAAGAATAGATCGTTGCAAGAAATGGCTAGAACACTTTTAATTGAAAGCAACATTTCTTCTCGTTTTTGGGCTGAAGCAGTTTCTACAGTATGTTATATTATTAATAGAGTCTTCTTAAGGCCTATTTTGGAGAAAACTCCTTATGAGTTGTTCAAAGGAAAGAAGCCAATTGTTTCATATTTTCATGTGTTTGGTTGTAAATATTTTATATTGAAAAATGCAAATGATCGAATTAGTAAATTTGAAGAAAAATCAGACTAATGAATCTTCTCTGGATATTCAACCACTAGTAAAGCCTACAGAGTATACAACAAAAAGACTCAATCTGTGGAGGAATCGATGAATGTCAAATTTGAAGACCTTATACAAAATCAATCGATCCAGACTCAACCTGAAGAATCTGAACCTGCTCCAGACTTTACAAAGTCTAAATCCCTAAAAGCAGCTCAGACTTCAGAAGGTCAACAACGAACAATCGTTGAAAAATCAAATGAAGAAAAAGTCGGCGATGCAATCGTCGACCAACCAAAGAATGGAAGCACAAGTCTAGTCATCCCAAAGAACTCATTATTGGCGACATTGATGAAGGGATTCATACAAGATCCAAAAGGCATGAAGAGTCTAGTGTTGTAGCTCTTATTTCTGAAATAGAACCCAAGAACATAGAAGAAGCTTTAACTGATGAAAGCTGGATTGAAGCTATGCAAGAAGAACTCAGGCAATTCAGTATTAACGATGTCTAGGAATTGACTCATAAACCAAAAGGTAAATCTATTATTGGAGCTAAATAGGTTTTCAGAAACAAGATGGACGAGAAAGAAAAAGTTATAAGAAACAAAGCAAGACTCGTGGCCAAAGGATATATACAAGAAGAAGAGATAGATTATAATGAGACTTACGCACCAGTAACAAGATTAGAAGCAATTAGATTATTACTTGCTTTTGCTTGTTATAAGAATTTCAGGTTATTCCAAATGGACGTCAAAAGTGCATTCCTGAATGGATTTATCTAAGAGGAAGTCTATGTGGAACAACCTCCCGGTTTTAAAGACCCAAGGAAACCAGACTCTATATTCAGACAGAAAAATGCGCTATATGGTTTAAAGCAATCACCTCAAGCTTGGTACAACAGGTTAAATAAGTTTTTAATCCAAAATGGCTTTGTTAAAGGTAAAGTAGACACTACTTTGTTTATTAAAAGAAAAAGTAAAAACTTTTTAATTGTTCAAATCTATGTTGATGATATTATTTTTGGATCACCTAATGAAAGTCTGTGTAAGAAATTCTCTAAGTCTATATAGGATGAATTCGAGATGAACATGATGGGTGAACTATCCTTCTTTCTCGGACTACAAGGAAGGAACTTTCATTTACCAAGAAAAATATGCTAAAGAACTTGTTAAAAAGTTCGGTTTGGAGAATTGCAAAAAGACTGATATACCAATGTCAAGTTCTTCGAAGCTGGACAAAGATAAAGGAGGAAAGAAAGTTGACCAGAAACTATACAGGAGTATCATTGGTTCACTTATTTATCTTACTGCCTCTAGACCTGACATTTTGTTTAGTGTTTGCATTTGTGCCAGATTTCAATCAGATTCCAAAGAATCTCATCTAAGTACTGCGAAACGCATCTTCAAATATGTTGCAACAACCTTTAATTTGGGTCTCTGGTATCCTAAAGAAGGGGACTTTACTCTCCTTGGATACTTAGATGCAAATCTAGCAGGATGCAGAGTTGATAGAAAGAGCACCTCGGGCACTTGTCAATTGCTTGGTAACATGACAGTATCTTGGTTTTCAAGAAAGCAAAGTACTGTAGCTCTTTCAACAGCAGAAGTAGAGTATGTGGCTCTTGGAAGTTGTTGTTCTCAAATCTTATGGATAAAATAACAGCTAAGAGACTTTGGAATCGAAGACTCATGCACTAAGATCAAATGTGACAACAACAACGTGATTAATCTCACCAAGAATCCAATTCTTCATTCAAGAGCAAAGTATATAAAGATTTGATATCATTTTATTAAAGACCATGTTCAAAATGGAGAAGTATTGATTCAATTCATTAACTCAAAGAATTAGCTGGTGGACATTTTTACTAAGCCACTGGAGAAAAGTCAATTTGAGTCTATTCGATCCAGACTTAATATCTTAAAGTCTAAAGAAGTTTAGACTCAAGGATAAAAGTCTAAAGATGCTCAGACTCAGAAGATCAAGAATCACGACTATAAGTTATTTCTGTTTTAGAAATTTATCTTTCGGATTAAAAACTCGAAAAGGTACATTTGTCTATTAATCTGCAATTGATTGATGTTATCTTCCCAAGTTTTCATAATTATATCAATAATTCCTTTTCGAAAAAGAAGTTATCTTTTGAAATGACAGTTATCTATTTTCAAAAAGACAGTTATTTTTTGAAAAGACATTTTCTATTTTTCCTTTTACGACAATCCGTATACCCTATTTCGATTGCCTTATATACTGATCGTCTTCTTCACGAACCCTAGAAGCAAAGAACTTCACTTTCTTACTTTTTCTCTCGAGTTTAATCCTTAAAGTTTTCATTTTTCTCGCAAATCGAGTTCGGAAACTCTCTCAAAGACTGTAACAATGGCTTCTCAAAGAAAGTCCTCAAGGATTGCAAGTAGGGGACCACAGCATATGCGTGAGGGTCCTACGCACTTTGATCTGACCGAGGAAGAAGAATCTCCAAGGCAATAGCAGAGTCCACAACATTCTCAACCGCGCCATTCTCCTTAAGCTAGACCACAAGATGTTCAGCAACAACAAGCGGAGGTAGAAATTATTGAGGATGCCGAACCTGTAAGGACTCTAAAGCCTGCTTTTACCTTCAAACTCTACTCTGCCTTAAAGGATGGAGGTTCTACATTGAACTTTATTGATGAATTTTTGAAAGAAAATGGGTATCAAAATGAAACCCATTTTTTATGAACGATGGAACATTTGGGAATTGCTCCTGCGGGCTCGGCAGAAAGAGCTTTTGCGAATATTCCAAGTGATCCACGTGTTGGAGGATTTAGTCAACCTGATGGAAATGATGATAAAAGATGTTCACTCATTTTAAGCCTAGAATGGGTGTTGCTACAAATATTCAAGGAAAAATGGCAGATTTGTTTCGTTCTAAGGAACATAAGCGACTTTACTCTAAGTTGCTAAAGCGAGGGGTGATGATCCCAAGGAGTGTAGATTTTGATTTTCTTGACTCTCTGAATGTGAAGTTGCGAGAGAAATTTACTTTACTTCAACTTGAACGATTTTGCTCTAAGACAACAGTGGCTCATCCAAAACTTACTGCGTATTTCTATTCAAATCTAAGCTTTTTGGATACAAATAGATTTTCTTTCAATGTTAGATACCAGGATTATGTGGTTGATATGGACACTGTGGCTGGTGTGATTGGAGTAGAGAGAGGGGTATTCCAATCAATTAGTGTGTATATTGGTCGTGCGACTGTGGAGCTTGTTCGGAATGGAATGGCAGAAGGTCGGATTTCGTACTTGAGGATGAATGCCTCAAATGTCTTGCTTCACAAGATTGTGATTAATTGTCTTAGACCCAAATCGACATCAAAGACTAACGTCTCAAATTTAGAAGTAAAGCTGATGTATGCTATCAATGCTGATAAAAAGTTCTCTCTGCCACACACTATCACGTTTCACATGTACAGATTGATGGTGAAGGACAAGGGCCAACTTCCTTATTTAGCACTTGTTACTCAGCTATTCAAACATTTTAAAATTCAGCCTCCTAAAATTCTGTGTGTTCGAACTTGTGATCAAATGGTGGTGGAACTGAAGATGGTTTCAAAAATGCGTCTGAAGGAGCTAAACAATGCTTTAGAGCGCTTTAAGGAGAAGACCCCTGTTAAGACTCGTCAAGACTCTGTGGCTGCAAAACGGAAAGGCAAGGAGCCCATGACAGCTCCATCCAAGAAAAGGAGAGCACTCATCTTGCAGGATGAAGAAGATGAGGAAGATGCCACCATTTCCACTCTTGCCTTAAGGAACTTACAGCATTTTGTTCCAGAGACAGAGGAGAGAGAGGATCAAGACAACGAAGAGACAGAGCATAGGAGTGAAGAGAGGGAATCAATGAGGAAAGAAGCAGAGAAAGAAAGAACTGCAGAAGAAGAGGAAAGAGGAGAACAAGATCATCATGTCACTGAAGAAGAGACAGAGCATGAAGAGTACTTCTCTCCACCTGAAGGCACTGAAACAGGGGGGTTGCTGAGAAAAGAGGTACTTCTTCACTTGCTTTTACTAGTGATGATGTTAGTCGTTCTCCTGCCGATCTAGAAAATATATATGCCTCTCAATTTCCCGAAGAAGGTCATGAGCTTTCATCTCCAAGTCTGGGTGCTCATGCCGAAATGCCATCATCTACTAATACTCCACAAACTGATCATGCTGAAGCAAGCACTCAAACTAACAACTCAGCAGGCTTTAGAAGATTGCTTGATGTTCTTATGGAGATGCGAAGCCAGATTTATGCCTTGGGATGCGAAATTCAGAATATGCAAAATGCCAGTCAAGCCTCTTCAGTTTCTTTGCTCAATCAAGTTCAGGCCCTTAATCTTCAAGTTCAAGCAACTACCAAAGGTGAGGAAGTAGTGCAACTAAAGGAGGATCTGAGAAAGCTGGAGGAGACTGTTAAGTCAATGGGAGATTTCCAACTTGTTTGCACTCCAAAACAATCTTAATTTTATCAAATTCTCTTTTTATCTCTACCTTTTTAATGTTAACAAAAATGGGGAGAAGTTGGTGCAGATTTGACTTTTGTTTGACTTTATTATTTGACTTTACTTTTGTTTGGTTGTAACTAGTTTGGTTTGGACTATATTTTTGGTTTGGATTGTTTGATCGTTTAATGCTTGCAATATCTTAAGCGTTGTTGGTGTTCATGGCAAAGATAGTTATTTTTACAAGACTAACTCATTTCCTGTGGATGCAGATTCAATATTATCTTTATCCTAATCCATTTATCTTTTATAAGATATCCATGTCTACTTAAGTATTGTCTTGCAGGTCAAAAGTATCCAGATCTGTAGGAAAGTTTTGTCACCAGCAGAAAGGGGGAGATTGTTGGAGAAAACTTCCTTATTTGTTTTGAAGCTGACAAAACGTTTCCATCAGTCTAGTCTGAAGACTTGTAGACTCTGTCATCAAAGTCTGAAGATCGCCAGATCGCCAGACTCAAGATTTAAAGTCTACCCTCATTGACAATTTCTAGACCGTCGAAGAAGACATCCATAAATTGAGTATTTCTTTAAAGTTTTGATTCGAGCGACTAAAGAAGATCTCACGGCTAGAGATAGCATCTCAAGATCTATTATTCGTTTTGAAATTTATTCGAGTAATTTGGATTCGTTGATTGGCGAAGTATACTTGGAAGGTTCTACTTGTGGAAACCTAAATTCTGATTGTATGGGCGAGTAGGATTGGTGGGCTATCATCACATTCCTTAAGTAACTCGAGATTTCCTTAATTGATTCTATACGAGGAGATTGGGAGAACTCCTTTGGAAGGTGCCAACGGTTATGAAGGCATGGAGGAGTATATAAGGAAGACGCTCTAGTTATTCGAGTGTGTACATGATAGATAAATTCCAAAGTCTAAAACTCCTTATTTTTTGCTGATTCATTTGTTGAGCGTAAATTTGTACTCAAAAGATAGTTTATACATTTGTGAGGCCTTGAGGAAGTGTAGCAGTGTTTCTACACTGTAGAATCAACGACGTGATACTGTAACGACTCTTTTGATTCATAATGAAATCCAGCCGATGGGCTGTCAGTGCGAAAGAATGGACGTAGGCTTGAATTAAGCTGAATCACTATAAACCTTGTGTTTTTATTCTCTTCCCTGAACTTTTTTATTTTGTTCATAACTCTATTTAATTGTTAGAGTCCAATTACCTCTTCAAAGTCTACTGTTAACCAGACTCAAGTTAAAAGTAAAGTTCTACATTATATTTTACAAAATTTGTTTTCGCACCTATTCACTCCCCTCTAGGTGCACGTACTAGCACTTTCAAAGGTTCTAAAGGTAACTCCCATGAAGTTCCGTTATTGTGTGGCACTTAGTCCCTGACCACAATCAACAACAATACAAGGTTCTAAAGGTGGCTCTCACAAAGTCACGCTATCGTGTAGCACTTAGCCCTTAACCACACAAAGCAATAACTTAAGGCTCTAGAGGTGACCCACAAAGTTTCCTTGTCATGTAGCACTTAGTCCTTTTCCACATATAGCAACAATATAAGGTTCTAGAGGTGGCTCCCACGAAATCACGCTATCGTATAGCACTTTGCCCTCGACTATGCAAGATAGTAGTGCAAATGTCACGCCCCGAACCTCGAGCGCGCACACATCCCTCGGTGGTAAAACTAAATTGCAACATTCCCAAGACACATCGCTAACCCAAACGATTCATGCACATACGAAAGCATAATAAAATAATCCCTAAACAACAATCAACATGGGATAGAAAAGCAGGATAACAATTTCACAAACAAACACGCTTTTATAAACACACCAGGTTTATATACAAAGCTAGTCTATCAACCAGGCCTACTCAAAAAGAAGAGCTGCTAAGCCATCTAGGCACTAAACTCCTCGTCCATGGGCTTAGGGGGCTCAGAGTCCACCACGACACCATTGGGAGTGTTGAGATCCCTCAGGTGAGCTGCTTCCCACTGCCCGGTCCCAACGGGAGGCCCGTTGAAACCCAACAGGGGACTCTCCTAACCCCTTGTCGAAAGCTAATGAACCATGCTATGAATTGGTGAGGTACCAACTGAAGTAGTCCCTCATCGACCCATACCACGGACTTAACTAGCTCCTTAGTCAGGGTGGTCCCGGGAATGGGGATGTAGGTGAACTCAGAATCCATTGTCTGCGGGACCTTGTACCACACTTAGCGCTCCTCCATCTAAGGACCTGAAAATGTTAAACTCACGATGGGTTGAGACAATGTCTCAGCAAGTCTACTCCCTAAATCCCAATTAAGAAAAAAATACGCCTAGAGGCAATCTACACACACAACCAATGAGACTCACCTCGCCTCTGTTTCTTCCCGCACGTCAGTCCAGTTCATATAATAAATATGTGCAGTAGTAACACTCAACAATTGGAACGCCACAACTCATATCCCAAACAATCATAATGGTCCCAATTACAAGGCAAAATCGTTATGACACGTCTCATTTCGTGTCACACAATTTTGTCTCATAATCAGGCTCGTCAATTTCAATCATTTAGGCATCTCAATTAATTACGACCCAATGGCCACGGCCGACTCAACAATCAACGGTTTTCCAGAATAGCCGGGCGTCATTTCGCACCATTGAGCACGGCAACGTCTACATCTAGACGGCATTCTACAAAGGAGTATTGGTCCAGCCTCCACTGCGACCGGCATCCATTGACTCAGGGCATTCTTGAAGGAGCATCATCTGGCTTAAAAGCTCATGACTAGTTTTGATAACGATTCCATACATATCTAATCTTGGTCAAAGATATTGTACTTTGTACTCAAATGCCTCAATTAAAATAATGTACTTGGCCTATTTTCTTCATATTGAAAACACCCGGTAAAATAATCGTGTGTGGGTATACGGTCAATTTGAACCATAAAATGCTACATCCTCACTTTTAAAAATCCTACTATTTAATATAGTACTTAAAAATATTTTTGGCATTAAAAACCGACGCTTGGTATTTTTTGATTAAATACAAAAAATCCAGAATTTTAAAATAATAATTCAAAATTAACAATCATCACTCAATTGCACAATTTAGCATTCAATTGCATAAACCGACCACACCACCACGACAATCGGCACGAAATTCGACGACTAGCTATTCCAAGTATAATTTTCGAAAAATATTAAATAATTAAATAAATTACAAAATTAATTAAATAATGCAAAATAATTAGATAAATGCCTAATTAAGCGAAATACACTAATCTAGCCACTTAATTGAACTTAGAAAAATAATGCACTAATCTAAATAAATCCTACAATCTAATTAATCTATAACTACACTAATCTAACCACCTAATAAGCTTAATTAACCAACTAAATCACTAATTAAACTAAACTAACCACCTAAACCATGCTTAAGCTAATCTAATTATCCCCTAAGCATAATTAACCTCTTAAGCAAGGTTTAACAAGTATATTTATTGCATTTGCAAGCCGATGAGTATCCACGACGGCAGCGGCGCAACGGTGAGCGAGACTTAGGTCAACAGTGACACTAAGGGAGGTTCGTAAGGGGCCCGAAACAGCCTACGAAGCTCACAACTTGGGCTGTGAGTTTGGCTCTATCCAAGGGTTGAAGGAGTTGGACCGAGCGACTACGGCGGTTGGAAATGGCAAGGCAAACGGCAGCATGAGCAAAGGGTCGACGGCGGTGGCTCCAAACGGTTGGAATGGTGACGACGTCTCGATTGGTTGGACAGAGGCCTGGCAGATGGCGAACAACGGCTTGGACATGCAAGTGACGAGTGCAGGTGCTAGGACAGCGCAATGGCAACGGCTGCTTGGACGGTGCTCGGTTTGCTCAGCGGTGGCTAGCTCGGCTGCAGGGGGTGTTGGCTGGTTCTCCTTGGGTTTTTTGCTCTTGAAACACCAACAATGAAGGAGGATGAGGCAAGAAAGAAGAAGGAGAGACTGCTACTACTGGAGGGGGAATAATGGGCTCAAAAGTCTTCACAAAATATCAAGAACACTCAAGTGGCTGCCCCCAAAGTCTTAAGTCTCACCCACAGCTGTTTTTCCCTCACCAATCTTCTCCAAGAAGTCTCCAAGGGTGCTGAAATATTGCCCCCCCTCTAGCTACGAATTTGCAACATTTCCTCTTCAATTCCAATCCAATTTCACTCCAATTCCATCTAATTAAGTGGCCAACTTGCCAAGATAGGTGCCCACTTCAATTCCAAAATTTAACTTACCAATTGGTCTATCCTGAACTCTAAAAATCCACCCAAAAACGGTCATCCGAATTTCCCTGTCCAAAATAGCCCAACTTTGATTTTTCGCTGAAAATCTGGAATTACCGAAAAATTTTCGAAAGATAAGTCGACGTTCCTAAAATAAATTGTAACACACCAGAACTTTCAATTTTTGAAACCGAGTTCAATTTCACGGTTAATTTCAGCCGAACGCAATTTTAGCGTGACCTAATCTACCAGGTAGCTTTTAGGTTTTTAGCGCATTTGACCCGTGGTTAATTATTTTCGAGCCACATTGTGCATCTTCAACTCATTGGCGACTCTCGATTGTCGTGAAAATCTCGAGATTTTAAATACAGACACAGGGTACAGAAATGATAAAAAAAATCAGTCTAATGTCGTTCGATAAGAATTTTGCAATCAGGTGAAATCACCCACACTCTAATCACATACCTCTGTTGAAACGATCTATCTCTAGTATCTAATTGATTTTGACAGTGCTGTAATGACCCTTGTAGATTAGCACGGTCGAGTAATCGATTTCTAGTCGAATTCTCATGTCAATTGCATTTATATTTCTTAACGGCTTTATCTGATAGATTAGTTATCTCATGAGTGATCAGTTCAGAGAAAGAACTATAGGCGCGTCAATGAAAAGCCAAATTCATTCAATCGAAAATAGGGTTGAAAATCAGGATGTCACAGCAAAGCTCTAAAGGTGGTTCCCATGTGACTCAGTTCACCATATAGCACTTAGCCCTTGACTACAATAAGCAATGGTATAAGATTCTAAAGGTGGCTCACACAAGGTTACGTTATCGTATTGGGCCCGTTTAGTTCAACTTTGGGGAAATGCAAAACCATTTCCCCAAGTATCTTTGAGTGAATGGGCATTTTGTGAAAGCAAGTGTGTTTGGTAGTATATATTTTGCAAAGTAGCTTTAAAGTAAAAAGAAAAAAAGAAAAAAAGAAAAGAAAAGAAAAGGGAGGAGGAGATGCAATTGAAGAGAGGAAAATCGTGGGGAGCAAAACTGGTGGTGGCAGTGGCGGTGGCAGTGGTGGTGGCATTGGTGGTGGTGGGGAGGCGGCTAGTGGCAATGGCGGTGGGGGGGAGGCGGCTCACATGAGGTTAGCGACCTCAAGCGACGCCCTGGGTCGCGCGGCCTCAGGCGGTGTTGCCTAGGTTGTCACCCAACCTGAGGCCACCTCGCCTTAGGTCGCATGACCTCAGGCGAGGCTTCCAAGCGGCCAAATCTAGCCCCCTAGTGACCAGATCTGGCCGCTCGCGACGTCGCCTGAGGTCCGCGCGACCCAGGTGACGTCACCGGAGGTTCGCGCAACCTTGGGCGGCGTCACCGGAGGTCCGCGTGGTCCAGGCAACACCGCCCCAGGTCACACAACACCGCCTGGGTTGCGAGTCGCGCCACCCCAGGCGGTGGTCACCGAGGATGTACAACCCCAAGCGACGATGGCGGCTACCAGAGAAGCACGACTTTCAAGCGGAGAAGAAGAAGATGAATAGTGTTGCCATGAACAGTGGAAATTGCATCTCCAAAATGCCAAAGCTGAAAGCAACCCTTCCCCAGCATTCAACTTTTAGCATTTGGAATGCTCACATTTGGCAAATGAGCTTTTAAAAAGTCTCACAAACACCAAATATTTTCTCCAAGGGGCTTTGGGGGCCCAAAGCCCATTGGGAAAGTCGAACCAAATGAGGCTTAATTCTTTACTGGCTCACCACCCATTCGATTTCCTCAACACAACACATGTGATTACGTCAGCATATCACTTCATCTTTCAATAGTCCTCACATAATCACATAATCACATATATACATATTCACATATTACCCTTCAACAGCCATCTTTCGACATGACCACACACCATCGCCATGGCACAATCCTTCACACATCATCATGCACAAGTTCCAAGCATGTCATAAACCAATCATATCATCAAGTATGTGCAAACCAGCAAGCATTACACCAAGAACACCACAAAACCGTAACCGGCCCTAATCGGTAGAAACGATCCACTCGCGTGTCTCCAAGTTTAAATCCAGAAATCTAATCAAATGAGTTCATAAAATTCTCAAATTAGAATATGTCATAAAGGACACAAAAATGAACATTTTTCATGAAGACACCTTAACCCAGATCTTTCTATATTAAGCCCAGTAAATTGCTCAATCCAGTACAGAAATTATGTTCGTTTCCAAAAAGTCCATTTTCCGAAATCAGCATAATTTGAGATCTAAAACTTGTCCATTTAATCTGAAATTTGATTATGTTAAACTAAAAAATGTGACAAACAACTTTTATGAATGAACTCTTTCGAAATTCGAACCCTATGAATTGATAAAAATCTATTGAATCCCAAAATGTCATCAGTTCCAATAAAAATAAGGGCTCTATTTTATTTTTGACGAAGTTGAAATCATACTCTTTTAAATCCATAAAATCTTGGGAAAAATATATGTTATAGCAGAAGATGTCTAAAATATTTTTTAAGAAGGAATCAACCTCAAAATCTTAGCACAATTCGATCCATAAAATGGCAAATGTGAGGGTCCAGAAACCAGATTTGAGAAAAATCCACTAAATTGGACTAATCCCTCCTTATTAGTGTTAATTTCACAAATTAGATTAACACTAATCCATCTCAAGGCTAATCTAACCATAATAGATTAACACTAATCCATCTTAATACTAATCTCACTTAATACTAATCTAATCAATCTAATTATCACTAATCCACCTAACTAAGTGCAATTAACAACATAATCAAGGATTAGGGAATTAACTCATCGAATTAGCGAGCAAACGAGTTCACGGTGATGGTGGCACGACAGCGGTGAGATCCTGTGCTTACGACGGCTTTAAGAGAGGCTTGGAAGACACTGAAAACGGCCCTACAAATTTCTGCCCTTAATTGAAACTCGGTTCTACTTTGGAGCTGGAGATGCTAGATTGAGAGGCTGGTTAGGCTTGGCTTGGGTTGGTCTTGATGGTTGCGATTTGCTGGAGTTGCGCTGGACAGAGGGGCTGTGGCTGTGGGTTGTTGGAGTGACGGGTGAGTTGGCATGAGGGCTGGATGGGCAGCGACATCAACCATGAAAGGAAGAAGGGGTTGATGGCGGTCAGTGAAGTGGAAGGGGTGGTGGCTAGGTGGCGTGCATGAAGATGGAGTAGCAGGCGTGAGGTGGTGGTGGCAAAATAGAAGAAGAAATGGAATGAGGCGTGGAGTCGTGAGGTCAATAAAAGGAAGAAGAATGGGGCGTGAGGGGAGGAAGGGGGTGAAGAAAAAGAGAGGGGGAGGAAGGAAAGAAGAAGGTGGGCGGCAGAGAAATGGGGATAAGTTCACGCGTGAGAAGAGTGAGGAAAGGGAGAGAGAAAGGGAGGAGTAAAAAAAGTCAAGATTAAATATCTAAGCCATGATTGCCTAAGCCCCAAAGTCTTCATGCCAATCATCTATGTCCCCAAATTACTTTATTGAGCCTAATTTCCCAAAATTAATGATTTTTGGGTAGCAAAATAGCCCACTTCACCTCCCATCCGAATTTCCACTTCTTATTCCAAATTGTCCGAAAACCGATTTTTCCACAAAATTCCGACTCAACAGAATTTCTCCAAAAAATGAGACGACGTCCTATAAATGAATCATGACATGCTCGAATATCTGATTCCCAAAGCCGAATTCAATTTCGTGATTAAAATCGATCGGACACGATTTTAGCGTGACCCAACTTACCGGATAGCTTTTAGGGATTTTATCACGTCTGACCCGTGGTCGATAACTTTGAATTCACGTTTGTGTAACTTTGACTCATTGGCAACTCTCGATTGTCGTAAAAATTTCAATATTTCAATTACGGGCACCGGGTACAGAATCGACAAAAAAATCAGTTTAGTGCCATTTGACGCGAATTTTGCAATCAAGTGAAATCACCCATAACTTAATTACATGCATTTGTCGAACCTACCTATCTCCGATCTCTAATCGATTATAACGATGTCGTATTGACCATTGCCAATTAACACGGTCGAGCAGTTGATTTCTAATCAAATTCTCAAGTTTGTCGCATTTATATCCCTTAACAGCTTCATCTAATAGATCAATTAACTCGAGAATGATCAGCTCCAAGAAAAATGACCATAGGTGCATCAACGAAATGCCAATTTCATATATTCGAGGTGGGGTCGAAATTTAGGATATCACAATGTATAGGTATTAAAATAAAAAAGACCAAGCATATCATGCGGCCTAATACCTTAAAAACCCTTCAACTTTAGCTTTTGTCCCAATTTTACCTTTTATTTCATTAAAAAAAAAAAAAAAAAAAACCTCATACTTTAGGTCCAGTGACAATTCTATCATTAAATTTTTTTTTGCTTTATAAAAAATCATCAACTTTAAGTCTTGTCTCAAAATTCTATTATAAACTTCTTTTCCTATGAAAAATCTGAAACTTTAGGTCTTGTCCCAATTTTACCCTGAAATTTTTATAGTCTTACGGAACACCACAAATTTTTACTTTAGTCACAAATCTGCCTACATTAACCTTTGTTCAAATTTATCGTTGACAACTGAGAGATGAAAAACTTCCAGACATGACTTGTTTGAGCGTTCTAAGGGCAAGCTCTCTGACTATGAGAAACGGAACATTCCCAAGTATGAGAGATGGACGAGTGCACAATCCTTAAGGGAGATTTTGACGGTTGGTTAATCAAGAGTAGATTTGGGGCTCAAGTAAAAAGTTAATGATATTTTATGAAACAAGAATTTAGAGTAAAGTCAAAACTGTACTTAAAGCTGATATTTTTTCATGAGATAAAAAAAAAAAAAGGGTAAAATTGATACTTGATATAAAGTTGAGGGTTTATATGATATAAAAAAGGTTTAGGGTAGAATTGATACTAGACTTAAAGTTTGGGATTTTTAATGGGAAAAAAAATTTTAGGTTAGAATTAGAACATAGGCTAAAGTTAGAGATTTTTTATGAGACGAAAAGTAGAATTTGAGACAAGCATTAAAACTTAAGGTTTTTCGGGATATTAGGCCCATATAAGGCTATGCCAAAAAAAAGAAAAAATAAGGGCTAGCAAGATTAAGATAATGAATTGTAAAGGTCTTTCTCAATCTCAAGAGAAAATAATTTTAATGAGAAATATTTTCCCAGAGCCACCCCTGAACTCTCACAAGCGGAGCAGGGTTGGTCATCTCCCTCCTCTGTACCTGTACGAGGAATGCTTGCGCGGATTCGACCCGCTTGAGAGAGAGAGAGAGAGCGCGGGAATGTCTCCTTCTTCGATTACGTGCTCCAGATTCGCCATAATCGCCGCAGCTGCAGTTCTCCTCCAGTCCCTCGGCCTCTCCCTCTTCATCTTCGGCTTCTTCCCCGCCAAGCCTGCTCTCTCTGGCGTCAGGTGCGTTCCTAGACAACGAAAATTCGCCAGTAATTGCTACGCGCTCGGTTCGAAGTTGAAGATGATCCGGATGCGTCGACCCATTTTGCAATTTCTGAACTTTTTTCTGTTTTGCCTTCTGGGTCTCGCCGTCGCCGTCGTCAGTGGACCGGAGAGCTTCCGTGCGCCGTGGCCCAACGGCGTTGGAAATGATTCGGCGGCGGCATTGCCTCCTGAAGAGCTCAAGCGGTTGTATCAGGTTCGGTATTTGCTTACCCCTGTTTTGAGATGGTGAATTGCGAGTCCTCTGCTTAGGGGCGGCTGGATTTTCTTGATTTTGATGATCCATTTGCTATTTTAGGAATTATCTGAGATCAGCCCTCCGTTCGATCGGCTAATTCTAATGGTATGTGATCTTTCTCATGCTTGAGATATGTGCCGATTGAAGATGCTCTTGGAACCAGCTCTTTATTTTGCATTATGAATGTAACTCGATAGTAAGTACTAGCTGCCCACTGCACCCATGTCAGTTTAGGTTGTTGATGGTCTTCCAGCAGAATTTGTGCTCGGAAGGGACGACAAGCCTCCAAGAGAGGCTTTTGTTGAAGCCATGCCTTATACTCAGTCGTTACTAGTGAATGGATCTGCAGTTGGGTACCATGCAAAGGCTGCACCTCCTACTGTTACAATGCCGTGCTTAAAGGTTGTTACTTTGGGCTACTTCTATGTTTTAGGTTGATGTTTCCTCTTCTTATTAACGGTCTAAGTTTCTGTGGTTACAGGCTATGGTTTCTGGGGCAATTGGAGGATTTCTGGACGTGGCACTCAACTTTAATACACAAGCTTTGCAAGATGATAACATTATCGGTAGGTCAAGTTGGATTGTCATACTTATTATATAAAATGATCTTGTGGATCTGTACACATTGTGAAATTTGGTGGATCATTTCAACTGTTGTGATCGGTTAAACTACTAAATGATGACATGGTTTAATATATAAATGTTGTAGTAGTCCCACCCATGCATAGGTTGGGCTTTGCCATTAGATCTAAGAATGGAAATATATAATTGGGAATTTATTACCCTCTACCTTGATACCTTGTAAAATTTTGTGGGAGCACTGCTAACTATTGTAAAAGTTTAAGCTATTAGATGACAGTAAGTTTTACTATTTAGAATTTATAACACACATCACTTGTATGCTTCTTGTATGGTAGGTCAATTCTTTCAGACTGGTAGGAAGATGGTCATGCATGGTGATGACACATGGCTTAAGTTATTTCCAGGATCATTTATTAGGCACGATGGAGTGAGCAGTTTTTTTGTGAGTGGTTTTCACCGACAAGTGTTCTTCATATGGTTTTAGGTATATGTTCTTTGGGTTAATTTGAATAGTGTCTTCTGCTATTCAATTAGAGTGTTATTTGATTACAGGTTAAAGATACTGTTCAAGTAGACCAAAACATTTCACGACATTTAGACGAAGAGCTTCGCAGAGATGACTGGGATCTTCTGGTCAGTTGTTTTTGGATTTTTTACCCCTTAACTTTTACCTGTGTTCACCTTCAGTCATCATTTGAAGTCACATCTCTACTCTTGTTTACACACACTTGATGTAAACCTGCCTATTTGATTACCCTTCTATGCCGAAGAACAATGGTTGACACAATAGGTGATAATTATCTCATAGTCAAAATAAAGTAAATGGATCAGTTGGACCAGTAGATGGCTAGCCCTTTAATCCATACTTACTATTGTTTCCCTGGAGATCCGTGCAGCGGAAAATCCTGAATTTTCGTGCCCCCTTCCCTGGGTTAGGAGATGGCATCTTAATGTACAGAAAAGTTCAATATGACTTAGTGATTTAAGTAATGCTAACCGAGCAAAATTATTGAAAATATCTGGAGTCAAGAGAAGGGCTCCATTTTCATCTGCTTTCATGTTTATTATGGATGACATAATGATCTGAAGAGATTGACCATAGGGACCCAACCATATTGGTTTGTTTATAACTTTATCAGGTTAATGATCCATTGAGTCTTGACTTATGAGTTTGATTCTGTTGTTCTGAGAAGTCTCTCTGTTTATGGCTTTATCTACTGGCAGCTATATTATTCCATCTCTAGCTGATGGGGGGTTGACTTTCCTAGGAATCTCTCTATCTTCAAGAGATAAATCGCTCAGTGCATTTCCCTTCACGATGCTGCTAAATGCTGATTGCTACTGCTACTTACTGACTTTATCTTTCAGATTCTGCATTATTTAGGTCTGGATCATGTTGGTCATCTTGGTGGAAGGAACAGGTACACTCTGCTCCATTGCAATACTTAATGTTTTTGCATATCTGCTTATTCTGAATACACCTTACTGCTTGAATTTGATTGCATCAGTTTCTTAATGGGCCCAAAACTCAAGGAGATGGATGAAGTAATTGAGATGATTCATCGAAGCAGCCTTAGGGATAAAAAGAATCATCAGACAGGGACTCTTTTGGTTAGGCTAAATTTTTCCATTCTCCTTTGCTGTTTATTATTTTCTTAAATTACCAAATTCTAGTTGATATAGTTGTACGGGATGTTTGCTTTTGCCCGCTGGACATGCATTATAATAGTGGCAAAATGAAGCAACTCATAAATGTTTGAGTAAGAGATTACCTTTTCATTTGATGATCTAGGCACATGATTATATCTGAGGATTGACAGACTGATGCATGTCTACTAAAAACCAAAGAGTCCACTAATTTTATAATTTAGTGGAAGATATTCTTTGTATAGGTATATGTTGATATACAAAAGGAGGCAAAACTGGGTAATCCATGAGCACATACATAACACTCAATCCCTTTGCAAAGTTTGCATCTCCATTGTTGTGTTGGTGCTTACTAAGATTGGATTAACTCATAAAGAATTACTGCTGAATGCACTGACAATTGCTTTGCAATTTTTGAGATTTTGCTACACAAAAGTAGGAGTAGGGACAGAGAGAGTAAACTGGAAGCCTATGAAATATATTTTTCGAATTATTAAAATTCTACAACACTTTGACCAGTATGTTTCTTCCAAGTTGTTAGTGATGATGAGTCATTATTTCTAATATTTAGGAGACATAGATTTGAATCTATGAAACTATCTTCTAGATGTGTTGTCAGATATGATTACATAGTGTAGTGCCACCTTCTCCTTTCAATTTGACAAACGTATATGTTTTATTAGATGCTTATTTAGCTTCCTTTCTGGCGCTATACTTGAAGAAGTTATCTTCTCTCACACATTATATCACTAAATGCATTGAAGGTGATAGTTAGTGACCACGGCATGACTGAGAGTGGTAACCATGGTGGTTCTTCATTTGAAGAAATTGATTCATTGGCTGTTTTTGTTGGTCTGGGTGATCACACACTTGACCATGCATCAGCTACAGGCAATTCAGCAAACCAGGTACTCTTATCAATTTCCACAATTTATTTTGTTATGGGGAGTAGAACCGGCTTGCTTGAGGGACAAACAATTGCAGTGAAGCCAGAATTGGATAGGAATTTCTTGCAAACAGTAATCACAAAAAAGCAGATTTCTTCATGCATCACAAAGAGGCTTCTTAAGCATCAAACTGAAGAAGATATCTGCATCAAATAATTCAAAAGAAAAATCTAGCTAAAATTTCATTAAACTTCGTCAACGCGCACGTGCATATTGTATATGTGCTGTATAGTCATAGTCCAAAGGGAAGCGAAGATCCTTGGAATCTTACTTTAAGTAGGAATTGGAAACTCGTTAAGAATCCTAGTTGATGTCTAATCTCTCATTGCAATAAGCAAACCTGACAGGAACTTTCAACCTCAAACTTTCGACTGAATATTCCACAATATACCCATGCTAGCTGGAAGAATAAATAATGATTGTGTATTACCAAACAAAGGACAAGATTGTAATTTAAGATGCAAATGGAATTATCATATTTATTCGATAAATCTATCTTTTTGAGATTCTATATATAAATAAGTTTCCTTATCCGTCAATAGTTTGAATCTATTTCATAAAATAACTCAGATCATATTGTTCCTTTCCTCTATTAAAACATATTCCATATTTTGCACACACATATGAATGCCAGTATTGCTGTTGCTATTCTATAAGACTAACAGTCAATATTAGAAAATTAGATATATGTAAGCCGGACGTGAAGAATGGAATTTCGTGACATTGTTTTGTGATTAAATACATCCTTGAGATGGTTAATTTCCCCATTATGTAGTTCTTACAGGTATGTGGAGGGAGTACTTCTTTAAAATTAACTTATAACAAAGTTAATGCAAGAAGCAAATTTTGAAATTTCTCGCTCAATTTCTCCATGAAAAGCGACATGGTGCAAACAAGAAAGGCATAATCTTCTGAATGATGACTTGTCAAACACGCAGTTGATTACTTTTATAAATTTCAAGTACAAGAAAAAATACTGGACCCTGAAATAAAAATTTGCGAATTCAGGAAATCAAGTAAGAGCCGAGGGTAAAGAGATTTCAGTTTCTAAATATTCTCACCAATATTGGTTTTAGTTACAATGTGTGTTTCTTACAATTTTAATAATTATGACCAACTAATAGTCCAATAACCTTCCATTCTTCACTTATTCTCTGTGATGCAGATTGACATGGCAGCCACTGTAGCTCTCCTCTTCAATATACCGATACCAAAAAACAATATTGGAGTTGTCATCCCACATGCTCTTAACTTTATGACAGGTCCTCTCTCTCTCTCTCTATCTCTCTCTGTGGACATGCATGGTTCACCAAGTCAACAATTTTCAAATATTATGAATTTTAATTATCACAATAGTTGCGGATCAACTGCTGGACAATGATGTCAAGCATTTCTCCTCATATCGGCTGTGTCCAATGGGAGTTTCCTTGGTGCAAATAGATCGAGTCTTTCAAATCCAAGAAGGATTTTTTCAGCTCACCCATCAAATAATAGATTTGATGGTGTTCATCATGGTTATCTCTCTTGGATTCATTCATTGTAGTTTGAGATCTATAATAGGGAAGTTTCGTTGACCAGAGTATTGCTTCCAGTAATCTCCAATGGTTGTAGCGTTTTTCTTGGTAGTTAGTGGGGTTAATGGGAAAGCCACATCAGTTTTATTCTGTGCTCTTTGTTGTCTCTTGAGCATGCTGTTTTCATCAATTATGAGAAGAATAAGGTATAATTATCACGTTTATTTCTGTTGACATAATTTGTGCAAGTGGAAATAAAAAAAGAATAGTATTTTGGTCGCAATTACTTAATTGGTGCATGTGCGTATGGGTTTTCGAGAAATTACCATGACACATCTGTATAAGATGAAGATTCTCTTTGGTTCTGTTCCTTCTTTTGTTGTCATATAATTACGATATATCCGGAAATATAATGAGTATTATGCATAGTTCTTTCTTCTTCTTCTTCTTCTTCTTCTTCTTCTTCTTCTTCTTCTTCTTCTTTTTTCAAAATTTTTAAAGTGAAGTTCTTATATATAACAATGTCTATCTGTTACATTAGTTTAGTTGTTTGATCTAATTTTAAATTGTGAAAAAAACCAACACAACGTTGGTTGGAAATAGCAAACTGAATCATTATAACCTTCCATTAGTTCTTTGAAAAGCTCCTGAAGGTAGGAGACCAAGTTTGCATCTTTTAAGTGGTCAGCAATTTCAGGAATAATTAACAATGATTGTGAATAATTTGTGATAGTGTGGTAGCTGGTGGGGGTTATTTGTGTTTTAGCAAGGAAAAGGTTAAATTACTTAATTTTTGCAATTTTTTTTTTACATGCTCTTTTATGTCCATATTAAATATATTTGTTAGCTAGTTAGAGGAAACGTAGGGCCAAATCAAGAAATGCTGGATTTTGAAGTATTTTAGATTGGTTGCCAGATGGTTGGTTATTCCTTTATTTGACTGAAGAAGATTTCAGTTATCATCGTGTAGGTTCTGCATCGACATGCGAACGTTGGTTTCCTAGATCTTCCTCTTATTCTACTTCTATCTGGGTCCTTTTTACCTTCAATTTATAAGAAATAATGACCACTTTATATTCTTTTAATATGTGCAGATGCTGAGAAGATGAGAGCTTTAGAGTTAAACTCTTGGCAGTTGTTAAGATTGTTACAGGCCCAGTTATCTGGTCTACCCTGTGAACATGTTTTAGTAGAGGACAACACTGGAGATACAAAATCCGTGGTCACTGAGTGCGGTGGAAACATAGAGCAGGTCTTCTGTTGCTTATATCGGAATGCTGCCATCCTCCACAGGTCCTGGAAGTTCAACAGGATCTCCATGTAATAATTCTTTAAAGCATCACAGATTCAAATACCTAATGAATGTTACATGAGCAAAATGATGATTCTTTGTTCTCTTGGCACTCACTTTTAAAGGTCAAACATTGAAGACTACAAGAGCGCTGCCGCAGCATATTATGTGTTCTTGAGGACTGCAAGTCAGTGGTTAGCACGCAGAATGACTGATGTATGTATCTTTTTAATCCACTGAAAATAGACTGCTTCTTTGTTGGGACATTGATTCAATTTTACTGGTGAACATGATGCATATAATACTGTAGAAGAGCACACAAAATAATATTTTCTTTTTATAACTTTATTTTTTCCATGCAGTAACAAGTAAGCATTTTGCAGAAACCTGTCGGCCTGCTTGTTGTTGGAATTTCAGCAATGATTCTCTCATGTTTGATCTTTCTGGGGCTTGTATTTCATTTGAATGAGGCCTTGTATGTTAGAGAAGACCATCAGATTTCCAGCTTGAAAAAATATGCCTTTTCATGGCATTTGGATGAGATCTTCCTCGTGGGTGCTACATTGATTCATGTCATAAGCATGGGATCCAGTTCTATGGTAGAGGAGGAGCAATATATTTGGCATTTTGTGTCATCAACATTTTATCTGTTATTAATTCGGAAGACTGCACAGACTATTCCGGCAGATAGAACTCAAGGTCCAGTCGGCTTGTCCATGTCTCTGAATGGAAAGATCAGCTATCCAATTATATCCCTCTTTTCTGTACTTGTATCGGGAAGAATTTTGAGAGCCTGGCACCAGGGTGGTATAAACTGGGTAAATCTTCCTGATATTTCTAAATGGCTAAAACTGGCAGGACATGAATATGTGAAACAACTTTGGCTGCTGGCGTGCCTGTTGGTGATCATCTTGAGTATTTATGTTCTAACATTCTTATGGACAAGAAGGAAAATGGTTTTAGTGGTTGGATTCAGCTTTTTTATCCCAGGATTGATGGTTTTGAAATATATAATTAGTCACGAGGATGATACATCAGGGTCATTTACATACAGCTACGGTTCCACTGTATCAGCACAGAAGATATATAGAGTTCTTGGTGCTCTTACGGTTGTGGCTGTCGTAGCTGTACCATGGCTAATACATATTTGGACTTCCAAGGCATGCTCTAATGGTGATATCTGCTTGTCTACTTCTGGTTCCCATGACATTCTAAAGTTGCCTCCACTGATGGAGATGAGAGATTCATTTTATGTCATAGGGTGGGCATACATATTTTGTTGGTGTCTCCTTCAACTGTTGCTCCAACAGCCAACAAATTCGTTGCCTGTGCTTTTGCTGCTTGTGCAGATCTATGCCAGCATGCTTCATTATTGCAGTGCTGTGCCTGCTCATAAGCATTGGATTGAGGTCAGTTACAATGGCATCTTCTGTGGTTCTGTCCGCATCTCAATGCAAGCTAGATACCCTGTTCTCTAGAGTAACTGTTGCATCTGGTTAAGAATATTTTACCATCATTAGTGGTTTAAGAAAAATATAAAATCCTTAAGTGACAAGTCATCATTCTTGTGCTATCAAGTTCCTCTTCGGACATAATGGCTTGGGGATGTGATTCGAATCTATTTAAATTTCTAGAAGCAGGCATAGCGACACAAAAGCACTCTAATAAATAGAAGGGTTTTTTGTATAAGTTAATTTCTTTTTGAAATCCCCTTAGTACTCTCTCTTTCTCCAGAAGCAGGCATTCTTATGTAGTAACAAGGAATTCTTGTTCTTTCTGTGCTAATAGATCATAGCCTTTTCTTTATCTGATCCTGCTTTGCTGGACCACTCTGGTTCCATGCCAGATTTAGCATGCGCCTGAAGGCGTTTATGTGCTGGAAGGATCATAAACAGAAAATACAACTTTTCCGCGATTTCATGCTCTGCTTGAATAAATGAAAGATATTGCCAGATCAGCTGTTCATCTAGTCTCAAATCAGATGTAATTGTCATTCAATTCTTTGGTTTTTAAAACTTCAATGTTGATAAACTTGACTACTAGCTCTATCAAATTTGCTTTTCGTCTCATGAATCGCAATATGCATCTAGAAGAAAGGATAATTATATTTTACAAAACCCGAACAGATGTTTGGGGTAGCTTTCTTCGAACAGATGTTAGGGAAGCTTGTGACTGTCCTTACTCATTCCACATGGCGGTTGGTCAGCTGTTGGTTGACTTTCTTAGCGGTAGGAAGATTTATCCTGAAAAGCAAGGAGGGTTTTGGGGCAGGTTTTTTTTTGCTAGTTTCCACTGACGTCTTAATTTTTTGGCAATCTTATACATGGAGTGTCTTTAGCTGCGTCTAGTTTATATATTGATTCATTATGTTGGTCGCAATCCTGTATTGACATTGGTGGTTTTGCTGTCTATGTAGATCACTGCACTTTACCAGTTGGGAATGGCAGGTCATTTTGCCCTCGGGAACAGCAACTCTCTAGCTACAATTGATGTTGCTGGTGCATTCATTGTAAGCCTCTCATAATCTGGAATTTTTCTGCAGTTGGGACCTGGAGTAACTATATCAGGCAAAAGATAGTTGCCGCAGTTTCCTAACTTCTTTACGTCATTGGCAGGGCGCTTCAGATTTCTCGATGCTGTCATCTGGTGTCTTGATGTTTATAATCACCTATGCTTCCCCGCTGCTGTTTCTCCTTAGCATGCCAATGTGGATCTCTCTGAAGGATTTTAATTGCCGGGTTACTTTGCGGAATGCTAATTTTGGAGATCTCCTTAAGATGATGCTTGGTTTTCCTTGTGTAATACCTTTGTGCCTGAATTCAGTTACGCTGACTGCATACACTATCATACTGCTACTGATGAGAAATCACTTATTCATATGGAGTGTCTTCTCTCCAAAGTAAGTCTTTCCATACTTTAAAGCGCATATATTAATCTATTACCATGGAATTTTTATGAAAATGTGGTGATCATATATAGCTAGTGTGGATAAGACTATTTTGTTGTATGTTCCTTGTGGATATTTAAACTCTACTTGCAATCTGGTCTCCGGGATTATTCTCATCATGCGTGTTGTTGAAGTTTTTGTTTTTCAAATATTAATTGTGAACGAGATTGTGGATTCAACATCTATTTCATGTAGTGGGTCCTACATTTTGTTTCTTATGTGAGATAAATTTGTCTTGTTTTATTGATTTTACCCGTATGGCAATGCTTTCGCCCTTTACATACGCTACTTTCTACCCTTCTTTCAAAGAGTGGTTATTTTTGCACTTAAGTACGATATTGCAACACTTTTTGTTACCTCTACTGAGACAATTCATACTAAGTCAATACTCATATTTCATGAAGGTACCTTTATGTCGCTGCTGCAACAGTTTGCGTTTATTTGGGGGTTTTCATCATAGCTGCTACTGGAACTTATATATACTTGGTGACGATTTATCGGAAAAGATAAGATTAGGAGCTTCAACGGCAGCATGAGGTAGATCTTCCTGTAGCCTTGCTCACTGATGCTGACAATTTTGGTACTTATTTGCAGATTTGTTCAATTCTTTTGGCTTTGAGCCACTGCTCATAGTACATTCAATTGGTAATCATTTCGAAACATTTCACTTTGCAATGATGAGTTGGACATGTTAACGTGTTTGTCAATTTGAAGAGTGAGAGAATGAGTGAGACAATTTTCCGGCCAGACTACGTTTGACCTTCTCTGTTTTGTTATAGGGTTTGGTCCATTCCATATATAGAAATTTTACTTGTGGTTTTGAGAAATTTGAGTTTGTTCAATCTGAGCCATCCCAGGTGCGAGATTTGTGTGATGGAGTCCTTATGTCGTAAGCATAATTAATTATGTTGATGTGGTTGATGACATGACAACTTCTTGGCATTGTAAAAGAGAACAGTACAATATTCGGTTAATGGAAACCAAACTCACTCTGCAAAAAGAGGAGAAAGAATGAAGGTGATGGGGGCGAGATTAATACACTCCATCACCACCACACGACTGCTGTCAGCCGTTCGCCGTCACCACCACCAGTTTCTCTTTCAGAAAACCCTAACCTCTCTCACAAAGCTTAATGTTGTTTCTATGGGAGACTTCTCTTTATTGGGGTTCTCCAGCAACTCCAAGCAATGGCACCAGCTGTCTGTTTTGGCGAGCCTCAGTTCAGGCCTGCCTATATTGCCTGTGGTTAAAATGACGATCAAGGCAACTGTAGCTTCTTGGAATCCAATGTATTTGAGGTGGTGATATGGATGCCGACGTTGCGGGAAAATCTTCTCAGCACTTTATGGCAGGGGAAAAAACCAAAGTAGACACGATACAATCTCTGTCTTTCTGACATACTGAGGACCGCAATCGCGGGCAATGCGTGTGGTCTGGAGCAATCCTGGAAGCCGGAATGCTGTCCAACCTGATATAGCTCTAGATATGGATTCAGAGGGTTGACACAGATGGTTTCACACCAACCAAACCATCTCGATGCGCGACTTATCAATCCAAGGCACTGTGACGCATGAATCCACGACTTCCTTTTATAGGTCTTAAAAAAGAGAGGGCACTAGTGAACTGGAAGGTTTACTTTATCCTAGCTAGACTTCCAAAATCATAGCTGGATTTGCTTGTTGTGACCTGTGAGTAGGGAACCAAGTCTTGAGTAGAAAAAATCAGGAAGTGGTGGCGGTAAGTCCGGGACGTGATGGATCGGCCAAGTTGAGTGGACGAAGTTAATGCCGGGCCTACACGCCTCGCGGACGCGGACCACGCATGGCGGACAAATTCAAGGAACCATCAAAGAGACCCCAATCTCTTCGCCTTATCCAATGATCCATTACCCATTAAACTTGGCTTCTCGAAACTGGCACAATGATTGAACCCATCTCCACTTGGGCATGCCATCAAGAATGGGTTAAATATGACAAAAAATTTCGATTTGGCTCGTCCATGATAAATTTATGCCAAACTCTAAACTAATACACAAGTGACAAATTTACTCTTCATTAGTGTTTGTTAGATTTTATCGTCAAATTATTATGTTGAATGACACATAGAAATTGATAGATGTATCGATTTGGAGCTTTACCCTTCTTTAGTCATATGTGTATCGGCTTTATGATTTTTCGTGATATTAATCTAATATAATGAAAACTAACGGAAATAGATTTATTACAAATATATCATGTTAGGGTTTTTAATGATCAAAAAATTAATTTAAATAAGAATTAATTTGAATTTTTTTCGTGATATTTACTCCGTTAAGAACAAGAGCAAGCGTTGGATGATCCCAATTGCAGCGAGCCTCTAGAGTCCACCCAATCTAACGGTACATATGAACTAGGCTCAGGAGCCTCGAAACTTGAGCTGAACCTAGATAGGTTTAGGCACTTCATACTGGGAGCCACCCTCGTAAAAGCCTCCGAATTCTGCCCAATCCCAATCTAACAGTACATATGAACCAGACTCGGATGCATTGAAACTCTGATAAGGGCAAATCCTTGCATGAGCCGAACCTAGATAGGTTTAGGCACCTCAAGCCAGGACCCACCCCCATAAAATTTGGTGAACTGGTGATCACTTTAGACCGATGGACACCACCTACGATTAGCAAATTGTGATCACATCTTTTTTGAATGGCTTTTGTGGAACAAAGGGAAAAATCAGGGTCACATCACCAGTCCCTCCTCATGAGGAGCAGAGAACATGAGAGAAAAAAGGCAAATGCCCATGAAGAATTCGAAGCAAGAGAGAAAGCTCCTTTTGTGCAATCTCCGGCCACATATTCGGCCCTGGCACGGTGTCGAAATACTTATTTTCAAAAATTCATCTAATCTGGGAAAATGGGCTAATTATATTCGCGACCATAAACGAACCCTATTTTTAATTTGTGTCCTATTTCTATTATATTAGGCTCTGTTGAAGGGAAAGTAATTTTTTTTTTTTTTTTGACAATAGTATCTGGAAATTATACAATGGAGGAATAGGAAACAAAACCGGGTGCAAGGTGGCGCTTTGATTGCGGCATCTTCCTTCCCGTATTCCGGGAGCCACACGGATTCATCATCCATGACAGCACACAGGAAACCCTAGATGCAAGGCACGTTATCTAAATCATAATTTTTTTATTTATAGAATCCACCACATATTACATGGTTTCTATTTTAATTTTATTTAATTCCCTAATTAGAGAAATCCTAGAATTATCGCCATCATCATCATCATCATCATCATCATCATCATCCCGTCATCGCCGCCATCGCCGCTGGCCGCCGCCGCCGTCGACGTCGCTAGAAATCCTTGAGCAGCTTCCGGACCTGCTCGAGCGTGACGAAGAGCACCACCGTGAACGGCCCCTGCCGCGATATCGTCGGGATGAACCCCTTGTACAGCGCCATCGGCCCTTCCGCCCTCACCGTCTTCAGCGCGCAGTCGGCGGCGCCCCGGTACGGCGGCTCCCGCCCCTCCTCCACCTTCATGTTCATCACCCTCGTCTTGATCACGTCCACCGGGTTCGACGCCACCGCCGCCACGAACCCGGCCGCGAAGCTCGCCGTCACGTGCGTCCCCAGCCCGTCCTTCATCAGCCCCTTGGCCAGGATGGTCTCCTTGATCTGGTCGTAGGACGCCAGCTGCGACGCCGTCACCAGCATCGCCCGGTTCACCGTCAGCGACGACCCCCGCCACAGGCTCGTCACCCCCTCCTGCCGCCCCATCCGCCGGATGGCGTCCACCACGCTCCGGTAGTTCCGGCGCTGCTCCGGCGGGAGCCGCCCGTCCGCCTGCATCCGCACCATGGCCACGTCCGCCGGGTTCCCGACGGCGGCGCCGATGCCGCCGGCGATGAGCCCGGCCACGATCTTCCGGGTCAGCGGCATGTTCCCGGTGGCCGGGTCGGTCCACTTCTGCTTGAGGACGTCGTAGAGCCCCATCCGGGTGGTGGAGTAGAGGGTCTGGCGGAGGACGGTGGCGGACACGCCGGAGTACAGCGCGGCCACGCCCTCCTGCCGGACGATCCGCACGCCCACCGTGACCAGGCCGACTCGCGGCGGAGGAGAAGACCGCGGCAAAGGAGCCGCCGCCGCCGACGGCGATTGGAAAGCGAGGGCGGGGCGCAGGTTCTGGACGGAGGGGTTGGGAGGGGCGTGCCCCTCGCCCTGAAGCTGCATGCGGACCTTGAGAAGGTCGAGCGGGTGGGTCGAGCAGCCGGCCACGATCGAGGCTATGCCTCCTTCCACGAATCCCTTGACACCCATCTCCAAACTCTGGCCGGAACAGACGATCAACACGACCTGATCTCAAGCTCTATCCCCTCGCCGGAATCAATGCCGGGATCGGAAGAATATCTTCTTCTCCTCTCTCGCCGCCTCCTGTTCCTTTACCAGTTGGAGTTGGGGTTCATGTCGCTGGAGACGAGGAGATGGGAGTGGAGGCCGAAGGCGACGGAGGAGGAGTGAGGGACGGCGGGTCTCTGAGACATATGCCGGCGGACGGTCGATGCGAAAAGGGGAAGAAGGGAAAGAGGACGGTTTGCTGCCGGCGGTGTCGGTGGAGAAAATTGGTTCAGGCGGAGAGGGAATTTATAGGGGCAGAAGAAGGTGGTGGGAAATAGGCAAAAGGCAAAAACCGACAAGCTTTGCTATTATTGCAAATCGCTACGCGGTTATTGGGTTGATTTTCCTCTTCTCAATTTCGGGATTTTTTTCTTCTTTAAGATTCAATTTAGATGCGTTATCAAAAGCTAAACGTGGAACGACCATTTCTTGAGGTTACTTATAATGGTGTTGCTTTGGAAACGAGCGCCTCGGGCCATTAGGTTTGACCGGACATCGACCGGGAAAAGGTCGTGAGCTCCGGCGACACAAGGCAACACGATTTCTTCTAGCTTGATGACGCTTTGAAAGGGAAATAAGGGACTTGTTGAGACCCAGTTTTTGTCTATTTAGTTTGTCAAGCGATGCATGCGTAGAAGGATCGCCGTTTAATAGTAAAACAGCGCTCACTTGCGGCTTGACATGTGGCTTGGTAAATTGGGTTTTTGTGGATTAGTTTGCAATGAAGGTAGCAATTGCACAACTCAATTGAGAAAAGCAAAGCACGAGATGAGATATTTCTGCTGCATGTGCGTTGATTTGTCTTGAATTTTGTTTCGGGTATTTGACCCGAATTGAGTTTTCATACGTTTGAAATTTTTGACGACTCAATTTGAGAAAAATATAGAGTTTTAATATTGATGGCAAAGGGTCTGTAGCCCAACAATGGAACAATATAAATATTGTTTTTTCTCAAATCAATAGATTGAAAAAAAAAAGGGTAGAAAGATAGAAGGTTTTCTTGAGTCACTTTTTGTAATCCTTGAATTTTCATAATGAATTTTGCTTCTTTTCTCCCGGTGGTTTTTCTCGTAAGGATTTTCCATACAAATCTACATATTCTTTTATTCTTCTCAATTTTAATTTTGTTGTAGTTTTCTAATCGGGTCGTAAAAATTGAGCCGCCTAATGGTTGTAGTTTTACAGCTTAACATAGCTACATTGAAAATGTATTAGATCATTTTGGTATGAAAGATTACCAAACCAAACCAATAAGTACTCCTCTTACTGCTTATTTTAGATTATCAACTAGTTTGTGTCCACATACAAATGAGGAAATAGAATATATGTCATATGTTCTATACTCTAATGTAATTGATAGCCTTATGTATGGTTTGCAATCAATCCAACCTTTCACATGCTATCAGCATGATAAATAGATATTTTAGGATGCCCATGCAATGTTTATTAGCAAGTTGTGAAGTGAATTTTGAAATATTTGTTGGGTACTTCTAATTTTTTGTTTAAAATTTGGGAAAATTGGTGACACTCTTACATGATATGTTGATTCTGATTATGCTAGTGATCTTAATAATGAGGTCTTTGACTAAGTATATTTTTATTATTAGAGGTTGTGCAATCAGTTGGAAAGTTAGGATCGGTTACATTTTCAACTATAGAGGTGGAGTATATTACTATTATAAAGGCGGTTAAAGAGGACACATGATCAAGAGGCTTATTTTTGTGGATTATGGTATGATTGTTGTGTATATACATCTTATTAAAGATCAAATGTACCATGAGAGGATAAAGCATATTGATGTGCGGTATCATTTTATTCTAGACATTCTTACCATTATATATATATATCAGGATTTTGAATATTGGTACAAAAAATAATCCAACCAATATGTTGATGAAGCTCTTGCCTATTGCCAACTCAAGCACAGCTCGGATTTGATTAATGTTTGCTGTAACCGAGTTTAACTTTAATGAGAGAAGATTGTTTGTTACTCATGTCTTTTTGAAGAAATCAAACCAAGCTGAAGATTTGTTGATCTTTTTGGATATTTGACCCGAATTGAGTTTTGACACGTGAACTAAAATTTGTGTCGACCCGACGAGAGAAAAATATGTAGAGGTTCTAATTGGTAGCAAAGGGCTTGGGCCGCCAATATTGGAGTAGTATGAATATTGTTTTTCTCAAGTCTTCTTGAGTCACCTTTTGTAATATTTGAATTTCTATTGAGGATTTTGCTTTTCCTCTCTCCTTAATTTTTCCGCAAGAATGTTTTATGCAAATCTATACGTTCTATAATTCTTCTCAAATTTAATTTCGCCGCAATTTTGGGGGTCGGTCATGACGATTTGATTACTAATTGAGGGGTCTTGTGGACAAAATCGGTTGCCCTGTCGATCTCCAATCTCCGCGTAGCTGCCGTTTCCACACGCCCCGGCAGTCCGCACTTGACTTTTGCTTCCTTGGAGCTTCGAAATGAGGCAACGTGTCGTGAGCCTTCTTTGACTTGTCTGAATCTTCTTTTTTTACATTTTATTATGAGTAATAATGATGTTTTCTACTAGGACAAAAGTGCACGGCAACATCGGCGTTAACGACTCTTTTCGAATGTTATTATAAGAATCTTAAATTCGTCACAAAATGTTGAATTTGAGTCATAATTACTTTACATTATTCACGATCAATGCTGATTCTCCAACAAATTCCGATCGTTGGTCCGCTCCCTAAAGCGGCTTTGCATTGATGGATGTCACAAGTTATATTTTGAAAATTATTTGTGATTTTCAAAAGAAAAAAGTTAATTCACTAAATTTAAGCATAAATTTTCTGCTGATGGTGAAAAGATTTTTTTTTTTTTTTTTCCTCTCAGGCATAGCCAGAAAATCATCCAAATGATATAGGTAAAGCGGTCAAATTGGCCATTGAGTGTCGTGGAAGACGAAAATGGTCAAGGGGTCATAAAAAAGAAGCTTTTAAAGTATATTGGCTTCTCTCCAAAGGCCACAAGCTACGCATCTCATAAAGAAATATCTTGTTTTGAGACATTTAATACTCGTTTTGACTTTTAAATTCCCAAACATCACTTCCTTTTTCAATTTGAACACCTTATATTCATAGCCGAGGACCAACATCAAAAGTCACCTCAATTTTTTATAGCTAATTAAGAAGTTAAATATTCTTTGTTTCGACGAATCTTTCCACATAAACCCAAATCAAACACAATCATCTTTGTCGATTTTTGTTTTTCATCAAGCGCCTCCACACGTTCGAAATTATTGCGCTATGTATAGACCGTGTGGACCGATATCATCCAACCCATTAATTATGCGGGTACCACGATGGAGCCAATTTGAAAAGTGGACCGGGATAGGCTTGACCTTACATGATCTGCAATTTGTCGTGGGACCTATCGGCGAGGCAAGTGTCAAACCTAATCTGGCTTTACGAAGCTCCATAGAGGCCCGATTTCTCCTTCATCTAGATGGCCATTGACATCGACTGATCAGGAATTGGGTGATTTGAATTGGGATAGTCTTCGACCAAAAAAAAAAGAATTGGGATAGTCTGGATGAGTCTCAAATCACTTAAAATCACGTGGTCGGGCCAGGGTCAAGAGGTAAAAAAACGTGCCTAACGACGGTCTTCTCAGCTTTGATTAAGGAACGGCATTCTCGGCCAAAAGAGAAAGAACGGCCGCGACCCAATTGGACTTTTTCGCCTCTTGATCGAAAGGAAGAGTCCGAGTTCCACGATTATAGCAAATTCCAAGCACCGAAACCAATGTGCAAAAGAGTCAACACCGGTTGCCTTCCAACGAATTTTTCCATTTTGCTTTTGTAGCGTTTCCCACTGAGTTAAAACACCTAAGAAAAGCAGTCCTCGACGTGTGAATCGGATGTGTATTGGGTCGGATTTCATGTCTGGATAATCGAGTCTTTTATTTAGAGTATCCTTCGGTACCAAGTCTTCCATCCATCCTGTGATGGAGCCCTACTTAATTCGTATGTTTGGGATCCGTAAAGATTAGTCGTATAGTAATACCCCGGATTAAAAGGGGGAAAAAGTAGCGATGATAATAGACATCTAAGAACCTAAGTGGTCGACCCAAAAGAAAAAAAAAAAAAATCAAAAAGTGAAAAATTATGTAGGAGTTGAATAGTTAACTCGGCTTTAGTGCATCGAAAAGGAAACGCTTTCAAAAGTTGTAATCAAAACCGAAAAAGAAGTGGGAACAAAACATGGGAGGGGTTCTTCTCGGACATGAGTAATTGTCGCGTCTTTCGGGAGCACTCCCTACTTTTTTCCTTTGTTTCTTTTCTATAATGTAGGACCAGGGGCGTGACATCCGGCGGCTTAGACGCTCGAGAAATACTCTACATGCCTAATAAACCAGTTAAGTTTAATCTTTTGACATGTGCAAGTGATCCCGATTTAGAGCAATTTTTATACAATTCTTAAGTAAGAAATCCCTCAATGCCCTAGCCAAATGTCCAATCCCGAGAGATTGGAGCTCTCGTGCTTAATCACAAGGGGTAAAAATCATGTCACCTGGGTGTACAAAGTCAAGTCAAAGCTTAAACGAGTTCAAGTTATGAACAAGTTAACTTGTTTATGAATTATGAGACATTCAGACAAGTCTTGTTATACAAATTGACCATAAACTTTTAGATTCGCTTAGATAAGCTTATACACATCTAAACACTTTTTTAGATGCTTATAAATAAGAGCTCATATCTCATATTATATCGTGTCGGTCACGCGCGACCCACTTAGTGAAATTGTCTTGTTTGGGTTTCAAATTTGTGACCCAATCACTAAACCCCAAAGAAAGTGTTGGGAGTTCTATTGCCCCTTTATATTCAACCCCAGTCAGGCGGAAAAGCTAAACATATTATCATGTTAAAGAAGAGAAATGAACCATTTAATACGGCACTAAGGTAAAGAAAGAAAATGAAGGACAAAGGGAAGCACCATTCTCTGCCAGAGAACTTTCTGAAGCAAGGCTTCTTCTTCCTCCTCCCCTGTGCAATCAGACTTCAATTTCCAAAGTGCACTCAAGCAGATCAAGGGCTTAAAATGCTCAACAGCGAACCATCCAGGCTACTCTAGAAGCCTGCCCAGATCAATGTCATGAACACTCGTGAATGACACTACTGGTCGAAGGAAGAGAGAAGCTACATAAACCTGGACCCAACCTTGAGACTCAACAGAAGTAGAGTTCTTGAATTGGGCATAGCTGCTCACGGATAGCAACAGGATAGTCTTCTATGTGAATCCCAACTGACAAAACATGTATATATATTTACTTTGAACCCAAACAAAACCGATATACATAACTCTGTGTGTTCACTCCACTGGGCTAAAACCCAACTTTACATCTGCCTAAATAAAGCAAAGTCATGAAGAATAGATGCTCTATGGTTGTGCTATGTTAATCGTCGTTTGAACCAAGAACCTGCTTCTTAAGCTCCTCTATTTTGATAGCCAATTCTTCCCTACTTTCCTGCAATATTTACAAATTTAGCACGACTACAAATTTAAAAAAGAACATATGCGCATTGCAAATGCATGTATCACATACAATTACCTTGAAAAGCAAATAGCGAGAAGTAAACCAGAAGGTGTAGCCAAGACCCACCACTTCCAACAGCTTAGGGAACTGGTTTCAAGAAAATGGACGAAAATCAAAACACTTAAATGGGACACCAAATGTGGGGGTGTAAAAGAATAAATGACAATCTGCATTTAAGTATGTACCAATGGAATCGAATCAATGGCCCCAACAACAGCGGACAATAACCACAAGGCAACCACTGCACCACTAGCATATAAGAGAATAGGGAGCGTATCCTCTGGGTCAACCTGAAATGACAAAAAAGCTAGTCAGAATTTTCGCTTCAAGTACAAACAAAGCCTTTCCAATTCAAAGGAATATAAAGCAATAAACCATCACACAGAAGCAACTCAACAAACAGACATAAGCAATAGCTGAAGGAAAGTCAAATGCATATTCACAACCTTTCCACAACACCCAACAGCTCCTCAACCCTAAAAAACCAAAACATAGAAAGACAATATTAACAATAACAATTATAATTATCTCTTGTCACCTAAATTGCACCCAATAAATGAGGTTCCATCATCGGACAAATTTCTTCTCTTTTTTTTGGGGGGGGAGATCTAAGACAAATAAATCAAGAGGAAACTGCAAGGAATGATAAAAAGAGTTCGGTCAAATCAAGATTATCAACCTAAATTTCATCTAAAGCTTTTCAATGCAAATTAAGATAAAAACACACATGTTGAAACAAGACTTCTTCAATGAATAATCCTTATCAAGACTTACTTTGCTGTCAATCACTACATTTTAGCTCAGTCATAACCAAGCGATTAATGCGTGACACCTCACTTAAAAAAAACATAATTTAGTTTCACTTATATATAGGCTGATATGGATATAAAATGCATTAACCCAGTTAAAATAAAGCTATTGGCGAAATCACAATCACCAAAAACTTATGTCAACTGCCAAATGTATAGTCAAATTTTTTTTTAGAAAAAGGAAATTTATAACTTATGTGAAGATTGAACATAGCATCATAAGTTTACACAAATGAGATAAGAAGTTAAAAAAGGGCACGTCACAAAATAAGCTTAAAAAATTAATATCATGAGGCCAAGAATCAACATGAATACAAATGCTAAAATGATTTGACTGGAAAAAAGATACCTGAATCAATATTTCACTGTCTCAATTCAGGAGTAAATCAATGATAATTGTGGTGCTAAAATCCTTACACATCATCAAAAATAAACCTATGGTTGAGATGCATGTCATTATTTTAGGAATATGAAGTTTCTGATCAAATCATACTAATGAAAATTAGAGCATTGTCCCGTGCTTGGCAGGGAAAGCATATGGTAAGTAGGACTTATAAGAGCAATAAATGCAGAGACAAAAGGAACAGATGATTCTTTGTTTGATTCAACCACCACCAGAATATAGCACAAATACAATTGAAAACAGTCAAAAGATTGTATGAAGAACTCATATAATGCAGAAAAATAAAAGGACATAAAACTGGAATTGGAAAGTGGAGTTCACAAGATCACCACTGAAAGGTGAGAGAAGTCAGTGTTAATGAAAAGGTATGAAGTTCTCAAAACTCAAAAGAATGTGTTAGTGTTGAAAGAAATACCAAATTGAGTTGCTCAGGTAACCGCTCAGATTGACATAAATGTCAACGTCTCATCAAGACAGAAGCTTTCGCCTAGAGTTTAGTATCATCACAGCAACCAATTTGTCTACGAGCATTTCAGCACTTGGAAAACTCTTTAATGAACAACAACACCGTAACATATATGAACTGCTAAACAAAATGAGAAAAGCCAATTGAATAATCAGAGTGTTGAAAGAAGCAGCAAATTGAGTTGCTCAGGTAACCGCTCAGATTGACTAAATGTCAATGTCTCATCAAGACAAGCTTTCACCTAGAGTTTATTATCATCACAGCAACCAATTTGTCAAGGAGGCGTTGAGCACTACTTAAGAAGAAAATTCTATTACAAAACAAAAAAGACTACATATGCAACTATAGACAAAGAAAGCCAAACAAATCATCAAAGATGCAACATCACATTGGAAGCACGTCATCCCCCTATAAAATCTCATCAAGAGCTATTAGAGATTTAGATAGCCCGCATGCAAATTGACAGTCCAATGAGCTTTATAGCTTACTTTATTGACAGAACACATTGAACACAGACATCTATCAACATCAGTGTATAGAAGGAGAAGATGCTGATTATGCCACAGAGACCCTTTGACAAAGATGAATGTCGTACGAAGAATTAAACAGAGACAAGGAGTATGCAAGTTAGAAGTGATATATGAGACAGACCTTTGAATTGATCTTCTCCAATAAGTCAAAAGACTGTTCCTGTACATCCGCGGGTGACTCTTCTTTGGGAACTTCCGATGGGAACTTTTCAGTGTAGGTATTCGTTTCAACCGGAACCTCTTCAACGATTGTCACACCATCACGATCTTCACCAGGATATCGGCTCGATGTGTCCTCTGATGTAGTTGCTCTCCTAACTACTTTTCTGCAACGTTCAAGTCCTGCAGAGGAAAAGGGGAAAATAAGGGTCAATCAGCCATGAGTCCACTCGGCGTACACTTTGTCTTTTAAACTATTGTCATGGGATCTAAAACTGGTAGTGCTTATAATAATTTTCTTCTAACTGAATGTACATTAAGACGCAGAAGGCTATTGCTTAGTAACCCCAAAAGGACGAATCCTCAATAAACAAACCATGCACCTTTTCAAGCATAATAACATAGACTAAACCAAAAGAGGCCAACATCAGCACAGGTTCCGTTATCACATCCCTCCATACGGAAGCCATCATAGGAATAACTAACATCACAGTCAAATCAAACGAACAATATGGTATCCTCGAAAGAAATCATTTTCCGGAGCTTCTGACCATTGCTCTTTTTTCTTTCACCCCCCACAACAGTCTCCGCGACACGAGTTCAGCACCGCCGCTCACTCCCACTAAAACCCAACACATTCCAAGAAGACATCACGTAGACCGACCGCAGCTAAGCGGCGCGGGGCGAAACCCAAGAAAGACCAACCCGGCAAAACCCACCAAGAAGGGGCCAAGAAACGGAGCCGGGAAAGACCCAACACCAAGAAAAGGGAAGCGGCGCCGGGAAAACAAGAACCCACCATTTTTACGAGGGAAGAAGGCCAGGGACCGGTTCTTGAGAGGGAGCGGGGGCCTGGAGGAAATGCGGGGCGAAGGAAGGCCGGCGGCGGGCCGAGCGACGGAGGAGGAGCAGGACGACGACAGCAGCGCCATCTTCATCTTCGGGGACTGGCGTGGGAGAAGCGAGTGCTGCGACCCGAGTATTTATGCTCGGTGGGTGCGTGTGCGGGGCGAGGCTGTGGAGTGAGGAAGGAGCGGCTAGGGTTGCGAAACGAGCCAAAGAACCGGATGATGCGGTCCACCCACTGAAAAGCCTCGTGTCCTTCATAAAAGAAACGCATCTCTTCATGCATACGTCACTACTGTCCATTTTTTTTTGGTCAGTCCTACTCTATTCCTACTCTACACTCAATCGCAGACTGCGCCCCCGCTTTGCGGGGGCGTGGGAGCCGCAACCCACTCGAAAACTCACGCGTCCCTACCCCCATCCCCTCGGTGGGGATTTGAACCCCTCACCTCCCCTTCCAAGAGTTGGAAGAGTGGCCACACCGGGCGAACCCCAGTGGTTACTACTGTCCATTTGAAAACGGAAAAAAATAACATAAATGATTTTTGAACTTTGATTATTATATATAAATAATTTTTGAATTTTTTATTTGTAATTCAATTTGTGATGTAATCTCGACTTTTAATTTGTTCAATATGATTTATAGGCTTTTGATACATATTTAACTTAGTCCAGAAACCTTATGAAAATGTTTAATATTGTCTTTTCAAAAATTCTAGATGTGGGACCACATTACCAAAAATCTAAGAATCACATTGAACATTAAAAGTTTAGGACTATACTATATATTAAGTTGAAATTTCTGGATCATATTGAACAAATTATAAGTTTAAGACTTACATTGCACATTAAATCAAAATTCATGAACCATTTATCTCATTATCCCTTTAGGATGGTCTCATTTGATCCCATGTTCAAAAGTTGTGTAGTTCTTTTATATAATGTAGAGTACACTTTCATTCATTTCCAAGAATAATAAGCAAATATCCAGATAAATTAGAACGTTAAAATGAAAAGAAAGCATGCCTTTTTTTTCGACTCTTGACATATGGATCTACTGGATTGGACAATCTGATCGTGAAAAAAGAAATTAGGTAGGGAGAAATGTTATGCTCTCCTATAAGCAAGGAAGTCGGTTTGTCGTGACTTACGTACCGCTGGCTGAAGTCTCTTTCAAATATATTGTAGCTATGTTTCAAAGTTTTATATTTTGCAAAAGGGAAAACGAGCGTTTATATCTATGTTGTTTCTGGTTTTTTCTTTCTCCTAAAGTTCAAACATATTAACCTTCTAGAGATAAAGTCGCCCCAAGCACGGGAATACGGGATTGCGTCGAATTGTCGACCGTCCTATGTTCAAATTATAGATGAGATTGAATATGAGTCGAATAAGCCTCACTTACATTTTATTAGAGTATTCCCCTTGAATTTGGCCAAGTCTGAAATATGAAGGGCCACCTTCACGAAACACAATGAAATGGTGAGGTAGATTATAGTGAGTTGTCTAAGGGCGTATTCGGTAACCATTTTGCTCCCGAGAATAATTTCTGATCAAAAATTGTTCCTTTTTATTCTGCTTTCAAAAATAATTTCTAAGTATTTTAAGACATTTGGTAATTGTCCAAAATTTATATTTTCGGAATAGAATTGTATTTAGTACCATCTTCTAAATTTCTATTCCAAACTATTTTCCTCTATTTTTTAATAACTTTATCATTTTTTTCCTTTTTTTTCTTTTCTTCTTCTTTTCTTTTTTTCTTTTCTTTCTCTGGCCGACAACCTCACCGAAGAGTCGCTAGCCCTTAGCAAGGGGCCGCCTTGTTGACCCAACCTCACCGACTGAACCTCGCCAGCAACTAGGCAAGGCTCGATCGAGCCTTGGTTGGGCAAGCGACCTCACCCAGATTTGGTGAGGCCAAGTTCACCCAGCCACCAACGGGGCCCGACCTCGCCAGGCCACCGCAAGGTCAACCTCACTTGGTCGGGCAATGCCAACCTCCCGATGGGGTAGTTAGGCGAGCTCAACCTTGCCAAATCTAGGGCTCGACTAAGGCTCGCTAGTGGCTGAGGGAGGCCCTAGCGAGGCTCACTGGTGGCTGGCGAGCTCACCGGATCTCGCCTAACCAATCGCTAGCAACCGATGGTGGTGGACGGCAAGGGCCACAGTGGAAGAAGAAGAGAAGAAAAAAAAAATTAATTAGCTTTGGTTCTGAAATTATTCCCAAAAACAAAAAATTATTTTTTTTTAACTTCTCAATTCTACTTCAAATCTATTCTCGAGAATAAAAAAATTTATCAAACGAATTTCTGTTTCAAATCTACTTTTAGAACAAATGAACATAATCAAACACTATTTGACTAGTTGCCAATTGCACCCTAAAAATCCATGGAGCTAGGGAGCTAGCGATAAATGTACCAAGCACAACTCTCTCATAGGAAATGATAGTTGAGTCCTATATGTTTCGTGTTACCCTCAAACGCCGTGTTAGCAGTCGTACTTTGTGCCGTCGCGACAAATGATGGGAAGGTGAGAAAACATAAGTGCCATTTACAAAGTACAAGCAAAATCCCAAGTGAATTCAGCTGTTGTCGGGGGCTATGGATCTATGTACTCGGCTTTGGCACTCGAGGGGTGACTAAAGTAGATCCCTTCATGGTCATCGAACACCAAACCCAAGCCGCATTCGAGCGAATAGTCCCGTTCCATCACCGGCCAAAACCACTACTCAACCAGATCCTTAGCCATCAACAATCATCACCACCATCAGCATCAATTTGTCTCCATCACCACAGGTCACCAGACACCAGCTGCTCGTGCCAGTCACCGGACCACCAGCTCCAAAAATGGCCGGCACCACCACAGTCATGACCACCATGTACAACAATTCTAGATTGTTACACCCTTTCCATGAACATGTTTGCCAATGATAATTTGCGCTGTCAATCAGTATCATTGGAGCAAACTAACCCTAATTTCTCTTAAATGCAGTGCAGGAAACCTATCACATATATTGAAAATTTAAACAGGAAGATAAGCCATCCACATGACGTGCATACAAGCCATCCACGTGTTATATACTACAACCTGTTTTCCATGAACATATCTTTAGGCTCTTTTGTCTCAGGCTATGTGCATTTAAGCCATGTCTCCTCATGAATACAATGTAAATAGAAGAGATTCTTTTTTTCTCCCCCACATTCCATAAATCAAGTCTGTCTTGAAATCAATTAAACATATAGTACATATGATCTAGTATTGTACTCGAACAGCACAAGTCTTCTGAATGAAATTCGTGTCCAGATCATCAGAAAATTGTTGATCTGCAGTATTATTCTCAATTTGGTGTACTAACCTGTCCTCTTTCTATAAAGTTAAAGAAATTGATGAATGGCCATCCTTTTTATTATTTATTTCTTCTGAACAAAATGAGCAAGCCGAGAGAATCTCAATTAATCAACTCTCGGTTCTTCTCATACAGAAAAATTATACCTGCTGATCACCATCAGCGGAAGTCTCTTTAAATGAAGTCGGGTTGACCCGTCGAGGTCAAGCAACGATGCCACATTCTACTGTTTGGATCCACAGACCTAGGATACTGAATGACTTCTGGAATGGGGAAGTAGACATAGTGAGTGTTGCAGATGCCTACTGTAATTCCACTGTATCCAGCAAATGCCCCATGGACCTGCCAAAACCAGCATGTTAATAAAGCAAACCTAAGGAGTTGCTCGTTCACGGGCATGTCTGGATTGCCTTCTTATGTTTACTTTTTGCTTAATCTAAATCTTGCAGCAGACACACGTTGACTTTCTTTAGCCGGAAGCACCCAAAATTTTCACAGAAGTATAGATGCTGACACAAAAAATGACATAATTTTTCATATTTTTTGAAATTTAGATAATATTTTCATATTTTGGCGGAAAGCAAAAACAATGAGTCTCAAATAGCAAAATGCTCCTCCTAGTGTGGTACTGGATTCAAATCTTAGCAAAAACAAGTCCATTGAAGTTAACCTGACCTCATGGGCCTTCTGTCCTAATAATACTCGGTCCGGTGGAAAGGGATGGAACTGAGGAAAAGTCATGACATTTGGACTCTCCAAGAGGTCCAGATACCCGACACTAAAAACCAAGAACACTGAAAAAAAGCAAATCCTAAATCTGGTGACTTAGTTTTGGTGAAGGCATTGAGGATAATGCGAAAACAATACCGGTTAGTGCAGTAATTTTTTAAGTTTCATCTGAACTGTCACAAGAAAGTGTCCACTATACTCCTTCAAAGTCTACTCCACAATACATTTAGCTGAGTTACACAAGGTCATCAACTAAAACTGGGAGGCAAGTTGAACAAACTAAGAACAAAGCGAAGAAATGGAAACCCTATAGTTAGAATATGAAAATATTTCAAGTCCTTTTGGGGTGGACTTCATCATGAACACTCAAACTCAGAAAATAATAGAAGAGGCGTTGACTTACAGCATTTTGTCCTAGAACAGTACACAGAATCCCATCTGATGCATTTGCACGGCATGCGCGGATCATGTATGTGGGATCAATATACTTCACATCAGCTGGTACACCAATTTCCCTAAAGTACTTCTTTGTCTGCAAGAAATCAAAGGAAAATATTGAAGTGGTTGATAATCCAAAATGCCCCATCAAAATCAGAATATCATTTCATTCAGGCCATACAAAGGAAATCATCTTCTCCATTCATTCAAAGACAGGGGTCTGTTCATAAGAGATTGTTAGTCCAGGAGAGCTATTAAGATGCAAACACTAAATATTTGTTTATCATTTGTAAACACCGGGAGAGAGAGCAAGAGAGAAAAGTCCACCGCAAGGTATCAACAAAAGAGGTATCGGCAGAAGTTGTAAATTCTGCTCCATGTCATCAACAAATGCAATTTGCAAACTGCTGTCAGGCATCAATAGCAGGTTGAAGTTTCACTACGGGGACATTAGAAGAATGAAAAAGCTACACATGTAGAAGCAATATCCGTATACTTGTCTAGCTAGTGCATTTCGATCTAATTGGGCTGCTACAGCCAGACGAGGAAACATAGGCACATGCGGACAGATTATTATAAACAATGATGATTGATCCAACTTCTCTCCCGATAACTTGTTAACTCCCTGCATTATTATTGCTTGAACCAAGACACATGGATGAAAAGTTTTTAAGATTAACATAAAGTCCCAACACAACCAGTCCACCCCCTTCTTGATTTCAAAATGCTTAGACATAATAGGTATGAAGTGGGGATCCATCGCTTAGTGTTGCAAAAAGACACTTAGAAAAGAAAGAAGACATATTGCTTTACCCAATGCATGGGCACAACTCCTGCTATTGTGTCAAATGAATGCTTTCTGTGGGAGACATTCAATCCAAAATATGTTGATTAACGCTTTAATGCTCTTATCTTTGAACAAGCAATCCAATTCTTTGACAAAATAAGTCTTTTGACATCAGATAAAATATATATTCATGAACAAGTTATGATTGCCAGATATACTCTTCACAAAAGGAGGATTAACTTACCTTTTTTTTCACTTTGCTTATGTTATTTAATAAGATTAGTGAGCATAACACGATATCCACACATGGCATGAGTCTCTTTTCAGCCAATAGTATTCACAAGGATCAATCTGCCAAAGGAAAGTGCAAACACCAACCTCCTGTTGAATATGCACACCGATATCACTCAGTACAATATTTCCAGATGCATCCTTAGCATTAGTTTTCTCAAGAAAATTCTGCAAATGGGGAAAAAAAAAGTCATCGATTGCTTAAGTCCTTGATTCACAGTCAAAGAATTCATACAATAATCCATCCAAAAACATAACCAACAGAAAATATAAAAAGAAAAGTACAAGAAGCGTTCTTTGACATTTTAGATTTACATCATCTCGTGACTATGTGATTTATCAAATTATATCCATGCTTACAGCCTTCTAGTTAATTGACTACACACATTGTAAACTTTGCACACTCTCCCACAAAATGTATCTGAGAAGCTGGTAATAAAAGTAAGTTTTTAAATGAAAAGGCAAAGTGGCAGTGAATGCATGGAAGAGTAATTTGCTTGAAGTGACATGGCTAGCTCTGAAAAGAAAATATATGATCCTGTAGTGGGCATACCAGATCTATAATGCCACTCAGACGGTCACATCTAGATCAATTAACCTGCATAACACCATTAAACAATGATCTACCACTTTGATTATATTAATGAGCCTACCTGGCCAGCTCCCTCTGCTACACAGACAACAGCTGATCCCTTTGTCTCAATCAAATATTTAAGATGCCTTAAAACACCATGAGGTCCATGCAAGTGAAATGGTACCTAATAAAAGGATTAGTTAGGTGACTAAATAATTAGAAATAAGAAAGTAAGAAACCTCCATGTGCATACCTCTGGAATCAAACATATGTCAATTTGTCCACTGGCAAGAGATGCATGCATGGCTATATAACCACTGCTACGCCCCATCAACTTCACAATGCCAATCCCATGGTACGCACTGTGCGCCTGATAAATGGAGGAGAAGAATGAAGCACTAGCCAATCAATGACATATCAGTACTTCCACACCATCTAAAATAGTTGTTAACATGAAAACCAAGGACAAGAAATATTTCAAATGAAAACCTTCAACTTACCGATATTTATTGCCCAGAAGAGCATATATTCTGTAAGCAATAGTTGAAATGATCACATTCAGTACAAACTGACTGCAAGATAACAATTGCCCTAGCGATGGATAACTTACAGAAAGATTGCACTTTTATGTCTTTCAAAACAACCTTGACTAACTTCAGAGAAATATATAACCTTGCCTATCTTCATAGAGATACATAGAAACGGCCTAAAAGGGGGGAGGGCATCACGTGAATTATTATTGAAAGGAATATACAGGATCTGGAAATGATAACCACTAGGATGCGAATTAAGCATCCCGCTTAATTCGTATACATAGTTAGAGATGAGTCCATAAACTGCCCATGTGCCTTTCATTCTTTCTACTTTCTTCTTGAGAGAGAGAGTCAATATATGTGACTTCAGAATCACAGTTCACAATAATAAAAAATGTTAGCGGCCAAAACCAACACGTACCTCAATGTATGCAGAATTTATAGCACGCTGTGCTTCTTCAACAGCAGTATCAAAACCGAATGTTTTATCCATCAGCAATATATCATTGTCAATAGTTTTTGGGACACCCACAACAGCCACCCTCAAACGTCTTTTGCGGCACTAAAACCAGCAATGTGAGCAAAAAGTAAGAACCGGGAAGATCCATTTTCCGAGACTAAAGTTGAAAAAAGCAAGGACAGTCACATGACTTGGAGTGCATTCGATCACAAAGCATAATTCTATTTCTTCATCTAAGAAAAGGCACATCCAAGCTATTCCAAGCTAATTTAGTTTGAGGAATGAGTTTCCTTTTTTTTCATAATAAATGCACATTCAACCAATGAGAAGGCAGAATTTGAGAGAAAAAGAATGCAATCATCGAAAAGGAGGACCAATTTAGGAGTTCTTTGCATTCATGTGTCTCACATGATCTATGCCAATAAAGTTCGATATTTATGTTGGTCCATCTATGACAATAACAAAATGACTTTGTCAAAACCTTCATTACCATGCCTGGCAGGGTGGATCCTTAACATGGCAAACATTTTGTCAAAAGTGAACATTTTCATTTAATACTAGAAATGAGATAAACCATTCAAAGATTAATGCTGTACCCTGTTTAATTAATGCATCTCAAATGAGTATGCTCAAAAGATATAAAACCTATAAAGTAGATTAGCAATTTGATTTTCTAATCTCTCAAGTTACACTAAAAAATAATTAACTTCTGGCATGTTTACTACTTATAACATGCCCAATCAACACGTGATATATTATTCCCTCAAATTATTACTCATCTAAGAAAGTGCTGTGTCCATCTAACAGAAGCATTCTATCAGCATTATGGACCATAACTAGGCATAAGGTCACATGAGAGGGAGAGGTAAACCAAGAAACGAAAGCAGATTTTAACAATTGAAAAGTATCCCAAACTGACAATTAGTTCGCCAACTTTTTTAAAATTGATTGTCTAAGGACATCCTACAGCACAAAGACATCCTGCACCGTGATAATAGCCAGACTCAGGGCACTGCATGACAAAAATGACAACCAGAACACTTGGCTGCAGATCATTTGGTGCTACTATGCCATTATTTGCCACACTGACACGAGAAACCTCATAGGAATGTGGAGAGGATGAGATACACTCAAACAAATCCGTGTGATGCATTCAAGCATACATTTGCCCAAATCACCCCAGTTAACTAGCCTCAGAAGATATGACAAGCTAATAGATAAAGACAACTATTCATCGTTATCACTAGGTAGTATACAAAGAATGCTTATGTCCGATCACAATTTTGACTTTACTAATTACAAAAAATAACTGGGTTGATCTTACCAAGCATGGAGGTCAAGAGTAACTACCTCATTATGGATAGCATTTGCCCCAGCATGTGTACCATTCCCACCCAAGACAAAAAGCATGTTGATGCCTCTTTGCTGCATCAATAAGCAAATTCATAAACACCAGAACTTTCAACAGCAAGATTACTAACCACACAATGGATAGACCTGCTATTACTGCAACATCTTTTCCACCAAATGAAGGTTACCTCCATAGTGTCCACAATTTCAGGAATACTGGGTCCTCCACGTGAAACTCCTAACAAGCTTCCACCAGATAGATGAACATTCTGAACAACTTTCCTCGACAGCTGATTGTCAACACCATAAATGAAACAGTTGATTCAAAATTGCAAAAACATCAGAGAAGCCGTACATATTCTCCTTAGTTATAGAATTACAGGTTTTAAGGGCTAATTGATGTTTAAGGGTGAAGAAGTTTAAAGCTGCAGGACGCACCGGCATTTCAGTCAATCCTTCATCACCAAAACCACGATAACCAAAAGGTATGCCAACAATCTTTTTCACTCCGTATATTTCTAGAGTGATGACAATCTGCATAAGCATCAAGGTCAACCCATGTCAAATGTAAATCTCAAAAAGAGAAGATCTCACTGAAAGTAAAAGATGAACTTCAGTAGTTTTCTCTTATTATCCTTTCCCAGAATTATATAGTGCCAAAGATATTGCCCAACATCATCCAACACACAAATTATTCTTTTAGTAAGGATATACACTAATGGATGATAGATCTGTGCTTATGAAACAATACGTGGCATTTTAGCATCATAGTCCAACCTGTCTGATGACATCATTTAGACCAGGGCAAAGTCCTCCACAAGTAACAATGGCTGCCTTCACTTCTTCTGGCCTAAAATATATTTCTTCTCGAGGTCCAGCACGATGAACCCTACATTTGAATTATTGATGCATAAGGAAGCCCGTCAATTCAGAACTGCGTGGAACTAGGTAATTTACCAAGTAAAACACAGAAGAACTCAACATCATCTTGACAGACAAACAATCAATCCGCCAAGATATTAAAGGGACATGATTCCAACTATTACGAACTGGCAACATAGTGCCTTCCTATTTAACTTTTTACGAGTGCAACACTAAACAGAGATGTCGAGCTTTAAGCATCAGCTACTCATCGTTTCTATGCATGCATTTTCCCTAGGGTAAGATGCTTAAGAATTGGTAGTTGCTCCTTTCCAAGCCATTCACATTTCCTCCAGGAAGTTGATTTTCTGTCGTGGTGCATTTCTTTACTGTTCTTCTCCAATCTATGCTTTTTGATCAGCTCATCATGGTATGCTGAACACACATATCATGGAACTATGGAACCATCAATCCTTAAGCATGAGCACTAATGGGCACGATACATGACAGTTATAGCATGTTATCTCTAGCTAGGGTGCAAATATTCGCACTACCAACCATATGTGTGAACTTTTTGAGGTCATGGAGTCAAACCATCAGTGATTCAGACATTTGGACCTACCTGTGGTTTTACACAACTTGATAATAACAGCCACAGACATAATTAACGTGATTATCATTCTACAAGATGTTGCCATTATTACTCCAATCTTGCACCATGACTTTCAAAGACAATCTCATAGAAACAAATTTCTAAAGTGTCTTTAAGGCAACATCCTTGCCTGCCAGCAAGAACCAAAATGAAGACGCTAAAAATTGTTTATGACTCCACACCTGAGTTAGTAAATATTTAAAGATACTCCATTTCGAGCTTGGGGAGCATCATGGAAATGTCCTACAAATATTCCAAAAGAATTACTATATAGAAGAAAGCTGTGTTGCAAGCATAAGCATGATTCATCAATTCAATAATGCCCACATAAATGCTAAGAAAAACAACTACCATTGTTCCACCCAAGAACAGTCAGGGTCAATGCACTCTGCGCCAGCAGATGTAGGAGATGAATAATGTATAACCTGTCAAATTAAAAGGTAAACTAGGAATTAGGATTCTCTCATTTGGGATTTACAATACAGAAAGCTGAATTCCTCATTGAGGGGAAGAGTATTTTCATATATAACCAGCATTCAGTTACTTCCTTTCAGAGTTTTCAGGCTTATCATTACACTAACCAGTGAGATCTCCCAAAAGGTCCATTGAACTTAACTTTCTCGTGTTTCCAATTTCCAGGTGAACCACTCTAGCAGACGTTACTATCATGGATGAAGTCAGATACTAGAAGGCCCGTCTGACACAGAATACTACCATCAGGAACACACATATGCGTCTAAACTAGCAATGTATTTGATCAATTCATGACGTTAAAGCATACAATTTCCTCAAAAAGCGAGTGGGGGGAAAAAAACAAATTGACAGAGCCCCTCAAATAGATGGATAAATGGCAGCTTTAGTTGGAAATCCTGGCAGAACATAATTTTAGAAGCAGCAATTTCCTATCTGCTAGATAACTGATTCCTTTTTCAACCAAATGAATCCGGAGATCCTACATTATATGTCGAAAAGGTAGTCCTCTTTACACAGCAAAACCAAGACTAGTGACCCCAAGTTTGCAGTCCTTGCACGCTGCATTACAGGATGGTGCCTTACAACTTCACAGATTTGTAGGTGCCACTGATAACTAGTATAAAATCAAGAAAGGCAGAGAAAGGTGCAATTACCCAATCGCCATTACTCGATAAACTTTGAAAAACAACGAAAGCCAAAGAAAATGCAAAAAAGATCACTAAAAGCCAAAATTTTTAAAAAATAAAAAGGGTTTATCTACCAACAAATTTGAAGAAATAGAATTTCCTCCACGAAAGATGGACACTTCATTTTCCTAAAGTTAGGACCAAGACTAGAAAAAGACACCATTCTTGTCCAGGAGTCGAGACAAAATCAGACTTTTTCTTCACTACAATACCTTAAGAAGAACCCTGTCGCTATTGTTGATGTATCCATGCCACTTCTCATCCGACGGATACCCATCTGCAAATTCCTCAGTCGGCGACCTGTAGCAGCAAACCAGCAAAACATCACCCACCAATCCAAACAAAACCAAAGCGGCGCATGCAATGGCAGCAACTCAAAGAAGTCCCGAAACCGACCTCATCCGGAGGCAGAAGGTGGAGGGTATGGGGACAGCATCGGGGAACACGTCCTTCAAATGGGGGAGGTCGAACCGGCTCTCGAAGTCCCGCTGGAACTTGGGCTTCCAGCCGGGGTCGCTGAAGTCGATCGCCGCGCGGTCCCGTTGACCACCCTGGTTCTTGATCTCGTTCTTGACGACGCCGCCGCGGCGCTGCCCAATTCCGCGGCAGCCCAGGAAAGCTCTGCCGCCGGGTCCCTCGTTCTCGGCGTGACGACGACCAAGGCACGAGAGCCCGCGGCGGCGGCGGGCGGCGGCGGCGGCGGCGGCGGCGAGGGTGACGCAGCGGGGGTTGGTGATCGCGGCGGGAGAGCAGGAGAGCGCGTCCATGGAGCGGAGATTCCTATGGCGAGACGAAGGACGGCAAGAGAGAAGGGTGACGAGGAGCTCTAGAGAGAGAGAGAGAGAGAGAAGGACTGAGACAGAGGAGGAGAGAGAGAGAGAGAGAGAGAGAGAGAGAGAACAGAGGAGTTCTGGTCTGGCGTGGCGTACGACTTTTGCCGGAGTTCGAACAATGAAGAAAAGGGGTTTGGGTGGGGTCGCTTTCGCTTCCCTCGTGAGTCTTCTATGACGTACCGTAGCATGTGTTTGTCTTTACAGCTTTCGGAAAAAATAATAAAAATAAAATAAAAAACAAATTTCGCCTTCACGTGAAATTACGAATTTTTCGTAATTTTTTTAGGGGAAATTTCAAATAGGATCGCCGAGTGCCGTCATTCTTTCAAATAAAGGTCTAAAATGTCTATGCCGTTTAAAAAAAAATTGACTTTCTAGTTGGTTAGAGACATTTCCGTCACTTATCTTTTCTGAATATTTTCTTTCTTTTTCTTCTTTTTTTTCTGGTTGTCTCTATTTTCTTCGTTGGTGGCCGGTCCAAAGCGGTAGCTAGCCATCGATGATGTCGGAGAGGGCTGCTTAAGGGTCGCCCTTGCCCAATCTCGCGAGAGCTGCCCTTGCTAGTCATAAGCAAGGCGTCTCTCGCCTTGGGTGAGATCGCCCTCACCTAGCCATAAATGAAGCCACCCCTAGCAAAATTTAAGTGACCAAAGAAAAAAGAGAAGATAAAATGAAAGATAATTTAAAATTGAAATTATTCTTTTTACTAAAATGCCATTTATCGGGTGGCGACCAACGAGGTCATGTTCTTATTTAAAACTGTCATAACCACTACAGACTCTTACTTGAGAATATAGGGATATTTCATGAATTTATTTGAATTTTTTCGTTTTTTAATAAAATATCATGACACGTATTATTATAACAACTTTGTGACCAATGTAAAATTTGCTCTTTTCTTTATTCGACGGTTGATCCAGAGGATAGGATCAATTTCTCATATTATTTTAAGGCTGATGATTCGCAGCTGTCGCATTATTTTTCTTCATAATACTTTAATGTAGTTCGATTCTCGTTCGTCTCGTCATTCATTAATTTAGAGACGGGGGGATTTGCTGTGGCAATCCCAACTTTGGTTGCATATGGACACACCCCATAAGTATTTTAGATAAAATGAGTAGAAAAGAACGATGGAGAGAGAAAGTGGGTCCGGCAACCCCGTCTAAGTCTCAGCAAGAAAGAGTTTTAGCCCTAGCTCGGCCACCGGCGAGGGCGAGCCTGCCCGAACAAGTGACAGCTCGCTTGTCCTCACTTGATGACAACGTTGTTGTTGAGGCTAGCCCTTGACCAGCAAGTATAAGACCCTCCCATGTCAACATAATAGTTATTCGTCTTGGGGAAAATTATATAAAAATTTCTAAATCTTTTGCACTTTTACCAATTCAATCTTAAACATTTTAATTTTATCAATTGAATCCTAAATATTTTCACGTATTGCCAATTAAATCCATCCGATTGATTTTTGCTGAAAATTATTAACGGAGACACCAACTGCCCTACGTATTAGCCTAACACCTAGCATGGGCAAATTTTATTAAAATTTCTGAATTCTTTTATGTTTTATTTTATTTCATTTTTCCTCTTTTCTCTTTTTTCTCGGACACCAAACCCTCACCACCCATTAGGCGAGGACAATAAAGCCCTCAGTGATTGCCAACGAGGGTCAATGCAACTACCGTGGCTACTGTGGCTGCTTGGGCAAGGGTCCAGTGACCCTCACCAGCCACAACCCAAAAAACCAAAAAAAAAAAAACAAAATTAATAAAAAAGATTCGAAAAAATATGAAAATGTCGTTACAATATGTTCACGTTAACTCCAATCGTCCTATTTAATTATCTCATGTAAGATGGTCAATCTCAACATTAGCGATTTCCAGCTTAGAATCGATAGGATAGACTTAATTGATAAAATTAAAATATTTAGAACTGAATTGGTAAAATGTAATGAATATAAATATTTTTGGACAATTTCTCCAATCGCCTTGCCGAACTCCGAAAAGGCGCTCTAGGCGAGTCGTTGACCGTTGTGCCCGCGATCATGCTGATGGAGTAATATTCTCCGGCCTAATTAGAAATATTCCCTCTGTAATTGTCTAATGCTGACTCCCACTACGTGAGATCAACGGCAACGATTCGCTCGTGCCTCCAAAAAAGTCAAAGATTGAGACTTAAAGAGCGGACGGATGCGCACGCGCAGCGGCTCGTTGGTAGAGTTGTTGCGGCTTTGCTCCTACCAACCACCCTCTCCATGTCCCACAATTTTTCCATTCTTAATTGAGATAAGTATATAAAAAGTCTTATAACTTATTATTATAATAAAATTAACTCCTAAAAATTTTAAAAATATAATAAAATCTTAAAATTTGTTACAAAATTGCAATCAAGTTTTAAAATTTATCAAATCGATCCAATCAAGTCCTTCCATTGATTATACTATTTGAAAATTTTAGGATCATACTTGTGTTTTTATGATAAATTTTAGAATTCAATTACACTTTTTGAAAATTTTAGAATTCGATTGCATTTTTGAATATTTTATGACCCATCTGCATTTTTGTGACGTTTTAAGATTTCTACTACACTTAACCCTTCTTCATTACATGGGCTTGCTCAATGATGCAATATTTGATTTTAATATATACTTTGTGTTGATATTTTCGATTGGGATGTATTTTCTATCTATTTCTTGGTGGAGTGAAATTCTTTTTCCATTATCTTGTGATAAATAGATTGCAAATGTGGCCATCGCACATGCCGAAGGAAAATGTCATCACGGCTCTGGCACTTGTGACTTGATGTGGCACAATTAACAAGTTCAAAACTCAAAAGACATCTGCAAAAACATGAGATAATGCTTTCAGATTACGTTTGGTTGTTCAAATTTCGAACCATGATAAGATTGGATTTGATAGGATATGAAATAAAATTCAAGAATTTTTCTATATCTCAGCCACTGTTTGGTAACTATATTAATAAAATTGGATATATTTACATCGTTTCATATGTAATTTTTGGTATAAACAATATATCAATGTAAATTAACCTAAAAGTAAACAAACAAAGATAGTAAAAGTCTCTCACGATATTATTGCTAAATTTATTTTTATTTTCTTTTTTAATTATTTTCCTTTTCCCCTTTCGTCATTCCATAATAAAATCTTATTAAATAACCTTAAATACAAAAAAAAAAAAAACCTAAAATATGCAATATATAAATGTAAATATATAATTCATATTATAAGATAGAATTAAAGTCGGATATATAATTAAAAATTAAGATTAAATTAAAGAACTCTATTTTTATTTTCTATTAGTTTGAATTTATTATATTATAATTCGTATATTATTTATATTGAAATATAATTTCAACTTTGGTAATTTAATAGGTTGTTATTCAAGAAAGATAATTTATTAAAAATCATATCGACCTTTATTTCATCTTCCCCATGAAATAACTTAATCTAGCCTATATCATTTTTATAATCAACTTTATCCTATCTTGAATAGGTACCAAAATGCAATATATGATAAATTTTATTTTTGTTATGAAATACATGAATGAATATTCATTATATTCATCTTATTTAATGTACCTATTATGATACATTTGTATCATACATTATAAGTACATTTCCCTATATAATGAATGTCCATCTCCCTATCTAATACATGTATTATTTGATATATTGATATTAATGATAGGTACATCTTTGTTTTCTTATAAATAGGAGCTTAGTTTTTTGTCATAAATATAACAATGATACATTGTAAATAAAATTCTCTCATCTTGCTTTCTCTACTATCTTTGGTGTTTACATGCTTTCTCTTCTCAATCTCTTTATTCTCTTTATTATATATTTGCAACGAAATATTTTACAATACATTATCAGCAAGAAGATCTACCAATTGAGTAAGTAATTTTTGCAAGGTATGTATTATTTTTATTAATCAACTTATACTCCATATTCTTCTATCAATTCTTCATTTTTATTTTTCTTGGCCCGAAGCCAAATTTCAAATCTAAAAATATCATTCTACTCCTAAAGTGGCAGTGGATATTTGGAAATTCTTTTAATTAATTTAAGGATTTATTTTTGCAAAAATTATGGCAAATATTGAAAAATCCAAATTCCACATCCTGGAAGTAAGTGGAAAAAATTATCTATCCTAGTGCCTTGACATGGAAATACACCTCTAAGGGTAAGGTCTCACTAATACAATTACAGAGGATGGAACCTTAAATGAAAAGGATAAAACAAATGCGTTAATTTTTATCCACCGTCATTTGCATGAGAGCCTGCAGACTCAATATTTATCCATTCGAGACCCTCAGATCTTGTGGAAATGCACCTCCAATGGCAAGGTCTCGCTAATGCAATTATAGAGGATGGAACCTCAAATGAAAAAGATAAAGTAAATGCGCTGATTTTTATTCACCGTCATTTGCACAAGAGCCTACAGACTCAATATTTATCCATTCAAGACCCTCAGATCTTGTGGAGAAGGTTGAAGGATAGGTATGATCATGCTAAGACTATTATTATCCTCAAGCACAATATGACTAGCAAAATCTTATACCACAAGATTTTAAATCAGTATCTGACTATAATTCCATTTTATTTGATATTGTTTCTGAGCTTGAGTTATGCGGTATCAAACTCGCTAATGCAGAATTATCAAAGAAAACTTTCTCCACCTTCCATGCTTCGAATATTGTATTGCAACAGCAATACCGGCAACGTCAGATTGCTACATACTCTAAATTAATTTCTGTGCTCCTTACTGCCGAGCAAACTAATGAATTGCTGCTCAAAAATTATAATCTTAGACCTACTTGCTCAAAAGTATTGCCTGAAGCACATGCTAACTTTGAGAAAAATACTGGCCATTTTAATGATTATAAGCGCAAGCAAGAACATAATCCTAGAAGAGATGACAGGAAATTTAACCACTCTAGGAATCTAACTTTGGCCCGAATTATGTCAAAGAAAAGAAGCCAAAGAAAATGATTGATGAAAGTATTTGTTATCGCTGTGACATGATTGAGCATTGTCGTATGCCAAAGCACTTTGTTGACCTATATCAGGCATCTTTAAAAAATACGAGCAAGCGTAGTGAATCTCATGCCATTGAAATCAATTCTACTGCCATAACTACTATTGAAGCCAACAATATCTCCGTTGGTGGGACTCCTTTTGCTCCTGAAGTAGCAAATGCATCCCTAGATATCTCTGATTTTTTTGAGGCCCTCTGATTACTTTGATAAGCTATTAGATTAGTGGATGATAATTTGAACTTTGAATTATATGATTCTAATAATTTCTTTTTTAATTATTTTGCTTTAAATGTATTACTTTTTATTGTTCTTTAATATGATTATGAAATGCTTATAAATTTATATAATATTTATTTTGAAATTTTATTTGATTCTATAACTAATATGCAACTTTCATAATACTTGACACCTGAAGTTGTCAATATAAATGGAAATGGAAAATACCAAGAAAAATGAAGATGTTTGTTTGCTTGATAGTGCAACAACACATACCATATTTCGTAGTAGACACTTTTTCTTGAGTATGATATTTCGTAAGACACAAATTCATACAATGTCAGGTTATGTTCCGATTATTGATGGTTTTGGGAATGCCACAATTATTTTGCCAAATGTCACCATCTTGCATATTGAGGATGCGTTTCTAAGCATTAGATAAAAAAGGAATGCTCAATTAAAAAAATGTACGCCGTAATTGGTACCATATTGAGACTATTTATAAGCAAGATAAGGAATATATTAACATTTCTTTATATAATATGGGCCTAAAGACCATCCATGAGAAACTAGAAGCTTCTTATATGGGTTTGTATTGTGTCATGATTAAAAATGTTGAAACCTACGTCATCACATCTTGGAAATTGGTAAACCCTGATCAGTTTGGACTGTGACATGATCGCCTTGGTCACCCTGGCACTTCAATGATACGTAGAATAATTCAAAATACAAAAAGGCACCCTTTAAATGATATAAAGATATTGTTGTCCAAAAATTATAATTGTGAGGCTTGTTCACAAGAAAAGCTTATTATCAAACATTCTATAACAAAGGTTAATCTTTGCCCACACTCTATTATTGAGAATGAATCTCAACGATACAGCATGGGGTCATGCAGTTTTGTATGCAGCAGCTCTAATAAAATTATGCCCCACTGCTAATCTTTTACAATCTCCCATTCAAATGGTTTTTGGTTATGAACCAGATATTTCACATTTACACACCTTTGGTTGTGCAGTACATGTGTTTGTAGCACCGCCAAAAAGAATGAAAATGGGTCACCAACGCCGTTTGGGCATTTATGTTGGGTTTAATTCATCGTCTATCATTAAGTTCTTGGAACCAATTACCGATGATCTTTTTACTACAAGATTTGCAGATTGTCATTTCGATGAAACTAGGTTTCCATCAATTGGGATACCTACAACTTCTATGACTGCAAAACAAAAATCAATTAAGATTTTCTCCTAAATAAGACAAATTTATCTCAATTAGACCCAAAGACTCATGAATGTGAAAACCAGGTACAACACATAATCCATTTACAAACTATGGCTAATAGACTTTCCAACGCTTTTAATGATGCTACTAAGGTAAAAAAAGTCTCATATTCTAGCTGCAAATGCTCAAGTTAAGGTAGTCGTTCCCGAAGGATAAACTAAAATGGATCAAAATCCCCCACACTTAAAGCGTGGTAAACCAATAGGATCAAAAGATATTACTCCTCGAAAACGAATGGGAAAAAATCAGAAATCCGCTCTAGAAGAGCCTGACGTTATGCTTACTCCCAAAGAGCTTATTACCCCTAAAGAGGCGCAAACCCATGGAAGGAACACCAACCCCGGGAATACTGAAAATTCCATTACATATTGTAATGAAATTTGGGATCGAAATGAAATCATCATTGATGATATTTTTGTATCCTCAGTTGCTCATAAAATTATGGATGATAATTGTGAGCTACAATCTATTATTGAATGCTGTCAAATGCAAGATTGGTCTAAGTAGGAGGAAGTAATTAAGGCTGAATTAACTTCTTTAACTAAACAAGATGTTTTTGGATCCGTAACTCGTATCTCCGATAGTGTAAAGCCCATTGGATATAAATAGGTATTTGTCCGAAAACGAAATGAGAAATACGAGGTTGTTAGGTATATAGCCGGATTCGTTACTCAAGGATTCTCCTAGAGACCTAGGACTGATTATAATGAGACATATTCACCTATGATGGATATGATTATATTTTGTTTTCTCATTAACCTAGTAATCTCTAAAAGATTGTAAATGCATCTTATGGACGTTGTGACGGCATATCTATATAACTCATTAGATTATGATATTTATATGAAAATTTCTGAGGGAATCAAAAAGCCTAAAGCATGCACTCCCCACAATTTATTCTCAATAAAATTGCAAAAATCATTGTATGGATTAAAGCAATCCGGTCGCATGTGGTATCAACGCTTAAGTGAGTAATAAGGAAAGGTACAAGAATTATTATATCTGTCCATGCGTGATTTTTTATTGTAGCAATTTATGTTGACGATATAAATTTAATTAGACTCTAAAAGAGTTAGCTAAAACTGTTAAATATTTAAAAAAAAGTTTGAAGTTAAAGATTTGGGTAAAACCAAACTTTGTCTTGGTCTAGAGCTTGAGCATAAAACAAATGGAATAATCGTCCATCAATTAGCATACGTTGAAAGATTGCTTAAACGCTTCAATATGGACAAAGCTCACCCATTGAGCACCTCTATGGTTGTAAGATCTCTAGATTCCCAAAAGGACCCATTTCGTCCTAGAGAATTTGATAAAGAGATACTTGGTCTTGAAGTACAATATCTCAATGCAATTAGGGCTTTGATGTATTTGGCACAATGTACAAGACTAGATATCGTTTTTACGGTAAATTTGTTGGCACGTTATTTTGAGCCAACTCTTTCAAATTCTGCTCAATTTAGACTCATTTTGATCACCCGTTCATTTTTTTGAACCCATTTTTAAAGAACTCAGAAAAAAAATTATAAAATTACAGAAGAACCACAGCAGCCAAAGCACAAAAAACATGAGGGAGGTAGGCAGATCACACTCAAGCTCTTTCAAACTTTGCTTCATTTATATATTATTTTGATCGCATTCAAAACGACCACAACAACTCAAACACAAATAGCCAACAAAAACATGAATATCGCTACACTTTTACAGCAAGCTTACGAGGCGTTTACCGAAACAGAGAGTGCAATGCAAATGGTCCTACGAAGACAAAAGCGCATGTAAGTATTTACAAGATTTTATCCAAATTCTTTATTTGTGTTTTGCTCTAATAGATTTCATTTATGTTTTCAGCTCTAGTGAAGTAAATGTGGCCACAACCATCTGCAATGCCGCTCGAGCAGAATTGGATTGGATAGCTGAAATGATGGACACATTGGTCCTGCATACCATTGGGCAGGCAAGGGTCTTCGTCTGCTTCATTCCAATGTTCAATAATCAAGACAATCTACAACAAGTGGAAATATCGAACAGCATCAGTGAATGCATGTATTGTGGCCTAGTTCATCTTTGACCATACTAGGCATCGTCTAGTTCGCATCATCAGGCTCATCCGGCGCCTCCTCCTCTGGCACCTGTGGAGGCTCCAGTGGCCTATGTAGCACGGACACTCTCCGGAAGCCTTCGTGTCGTGTCCGACACTCCGACATGTGTCCGACACGCTCCGACACGCTCCGACACGTCCCGACACGCTCCGACACGCGGTCAACGAGTGTCGAAAAATCCGACACGTGGTCAACTCTTTCCGACACGCGAGTCTAGAATTCCGACACGCAATTCCAACACGCACGGGGTTAATTTTAAAAATTTCTAATACTTGAGGGGTCAAAATATAAATATACACAAAAGAAGTAATAAAATTGCTATAAATATACACGAACGGGGTCAATTTTTTTTTCAGTTTTTTTTTAGAATTGTTTTAAAAGTCTTTTACTACGAAAGAAGTAATAAAAAATGCTATATATGATAAATAAATAAATTTAAAAATATCATTTCAGCATTTTTCTTTAAACAATGTTTTTTTCCTCTAAGTTTTGTGTATTATTGTAACAAATTAAAATAATGAATGATATTATTTAATATTTTTGTGTAAATTAATTCTAGACTATTATTATTATTATTATTATTATTATTATTATTATTATTATTATTATTATTATTATTATTATTATTATTATTATTTATGTATTTATATAAAAAAAATATATTTAATATATAACGTGTCAGAACGTGTCGAAATTCTTTATTTTTAAGAAATGACATGTCGGCATGTCGTGTCGTATCGTGTCGCGTGTCGCGTGTCCGTGTCGATGCTACATAGCCAGTGGCACTAGTAGCAAGAACAACTAGCCGCCCGCCATGCAGCCCCTATCAAGGAGAACTGTGCATGGCATGCATAGTGCGCTCACTAATATTGTTCGATATTTCCACTTGCTATAGATTGCCTTGATTATTGAACATTGGAATGAAGCAAACGAAGACCCTTGCCTGCCCAATGGTATGCAGGACCAACATGTCCATCATTTCAGCTACCTCATCCAATTATGCTTGAGTGGCATTGTAGATGACTGTGGCTACATTTACTGCTCAAGCGGCATTACAGATGGCTGTGGCCACATTTACTTCACTAAAGTTAAAAACATAAATGAAATCTGTTAGAACAAATCACAAATAAAGAATTTGGATAAAGTCTTGTAAATACGTACATGCGTCTCTATCTTCGCAGAACCATTTGCATTGCACCCTCCGCTTCGACGTATGCCTCATGAGCTTGTTATAAAAGTGCATCGATATTCATGTTGTTGTTGGCCATTTGTGTTTAGGTTATTGTGGTCGTTTTGAATGTGATCAAAAGAACATATAAATAAAGCAGAGTTTGAAAAAGCTTGTTTTAAGTATGATCTGCCTACCTCCCTCATGTTTTTTGTGCTTGGGCTACTGTGGTTCTTCTGTAATTTTATAATTTTTTTTTCTGAGTTCTTTAAAAATGGGTTCAAAAAAATGAACAAGTGATCAAAATAACATCTAAATTGAACAGAGTTTGAAAGAGTTTATTTTGAGTGTGATCTATCTACCTCCCTCATGCTTAAAAAATGTTCATCTAATAATGAATATCCTCTTCCCACAATGAAGATCCTCTTCCCGGATAAATTCCTCTTAGATTCATCAACTTAAAAAATGTGCATATAATCTCCTAATGAACAATGAACATCATGGTCCAATCGAAATTGGCCCATTTAACCTCATATTGATCAATCCATTTTTATGCAATTCAACCCCAACCCAATTCAAACCCAACTGGACCCAACCCAATTCATACCCAACCCTATCCATATTATTAAAATACGATAGTAACTTACACCCACGCATTTGTATTCTTATGTGACTCGCTATAGCAAGTAACAATGTCCAAGGGAATTCCCACGTTAATCCAAGTGCAACGGGATAGCATGATTGGGCCAATGTTTGCACCAAGTGAAGTGCACTATCATTTAAGCACATGACAATATTTGCTTTTGACTAGATTGACTAGACCATGACTAGATAAATACATTCTCCTCCTGCTACCACTTCAATCACCAACAAAAAGGGGGAAACAAGAGAGTTAAGACAAAAGGGAACACAGAAGACTGGGCCACCATTGGGGGGGCGCGTGAAGACAGACTGGACTCGAGCTCCTTTCACCACTTCCTACCGCAACTTTAACGCCAATGCCTGTGCACGGTCAGCTGAGAAGTCCTCCTATGCTTCCACGACCACCACCAGCTCGACCGCTTCTGGCAGCAACACATGGCAAACTCAGGCGCTGGACGCCAGTGGAAGGCAAAAGCTCAAGTGGGTGCAAAAGAACTTCATGATCCATAACTACTGCACCAACTTGAAGCGTCTTCGCTCAGGGCCTCCCTCCCGAATGCAAGCACTAAGAGCTTTGAGAGAACCTAAAAGATTTTCTTGCTCATGTGTTATGATTAATTACCTTCTACATATTGCCAAGTTCTTTTGTTCTTTCTATAAATCGAGCCATGAGAAATAATGAAAACAAATTGTTGGCGGATGATCAGCAAGCCTTGATTTCATTTCTTCTTCCCCATTAATCATTGGCCAAGTTCGAACTCGAACCTAGCGTCGTCAGATTATTGTATATAGCATCCCCACATTTCATTCGCATGAAAATTTCTTTGGTTTATGAAGAAAAATGACAAACAAAGTTTTTCAATGGAAGCCCAAAACAGAAGAAAAATAAAGGAAGTGAAAAAGTTGGGCAATCGCTGGACTCCTACTGGAGACAATCATCTTTGATCGTACTGGACACCGTCTAGTTCGCCTCCTTAGGCTCCTACGGCGCCTCCTCCTCTGGCGCCTGTGGAGGCTCCAATGGCACCGGTAGCAAGAACAACCGGCCGCCCGCCATGCAGCCCCCATCAAGGAGAATTGCGCATGGCCTGCACAATGCGCTCAATGATATTATTCGATATTTCTACTTACTGTAAATTGCCTTAATTATTGAACATTGGAATGAAGCAAACGAAGACCCTTGCTTACCCAATAGTATGCAGGACCAACGTGTCCATCATTTTAGCTACCCCATCCAATTATGCTCAAGCGGCATTGCAGATGGCTATGACCACATTTACTTTACTAAAGCTAAAAACATAAATGAAATATGTTAGAGCAAAACACAAATAAAGAATTTGGATAAAGTATTATGGATACTTACATGCGTCTCTATCTTCGAATGACCATTTGCATTGCACCCTCCACTTCGGCAAACGCCTCGTAAGCTTGCTATAAAAGTGTAGTGATATTCATGTTTTTGTTGACCATTTGTGTTTGGGTTATTGTGGTCGTTTTGAACACAATCAAAAGAACATATAAATAAAACAGAGTTTGAAAGAGCTTGTTTTGAGTGTGATCTGCCTACCTCCCTCATCTTTTTTGTGCTTGGGCTATTGTGGTCCTCTTCTGTAATTTTATAATTTTTTTTTCTGAGTTCTTTAAAATGGGTTCAAAAAAATGAACGGGTGATCAAAATAACGTCTAAAATTGAGTAGAGTTTGAAAGAGTTGGCTCAGAACTAAAACGTGCCAATAAATTTACCGCAAAAGCGATATCTGGTCTCGTACATTGTGCCAAATACATCAAAGCCCCAATTGCATTGAAATATGGTACTTCATCGTGGGAAGAGGATGTTCATTATTAGATGAACATCTTTTAAACATAAGGGAAGTAGATAGATCACACTCAAAACGAATTCTTTCAAATTTTGCTCAATTTAGACGTTATTTTGATCACCCGTTCATTTTTTTGAACCCATTTTTAAAGAACTCAAAAAAAAAATTATAAAATTACAAAAGAACCACAGCAGCCCAAGCACAAAAAACATGAGGAAGTAGGCAGATCACACTCAAAACAAGCTCTTTCGAACTTTACTTTATTTATATGTTCTTTTGATCGAATTCAAAACGACCACAACAACCCAAATGGCCAACAACAACATGAATATCGTTGCACTTTTACAACAATCTTACAAGGCGTTTGCCGAAATGGAGGGTGCAATACAAATGGTCCTGCAAAAACAGAGGCCCATATAAGTATCTATAAGACAAAGGCCTTCCTCATTTATGGTCCTGTGAACAATGAACATCCTCTCCTAATACTTTTGCGGTAAATTTATAGGAACATTTTAGTTCTAAGCCAACTCGGAAACATTGGAATGGAGTTAAACATATTTTTCATTATCTCTGAGAAATCATAGATTTTGGATTATATTATTCCAAGGATTCCACTAACTTTGGTGTAGCTGGATATACTGATACTGGATATAAATCCGATCCACATAAGGCTCGCTCTCAAACCAGGTATTTATTTTGTTATAATGGTACCGCTATTTCTTAGTATTCTACGAAACAATCGCTAGTAGCTAAATCGTCTAACCACTTTGAGATTATTGCTTTATATGAAGCTGGAAGAGAGTGTTTAGTTAAGATCCATTATAACGTATATTCATAATTCTTGTTGTTTAATACCGATTATAAATTCTCTCACTATAATTAATGAAGATAATGCTGCTTATGTTGCACAAGTTAGGGGAGGATATATCAAAGGTGATAGGACTAAGCATATCTCGTCGAAATTTTTCTATACTCATGAACTCCAAGAAAGTCGACAAATTGATATTAAACAAATTCGATCCATAAATAATCTTGTAGATCTTTTTACCAAATCATTGCCATCAACAACTTTTGAGAAATACCACCGCCCGCGGTGGCCGCGTTGGTTTTGACCTTAGTACCCCACCGCCGGGGGAGGAGTTCGAAACTTCGCATGGTCGATGCTTCAATGCAAACGAGCGATTCACCTGTGGCTGGGTCAGTGGTGGGGGCCAAGTTCACCCCAGGGTTTACTCCACCGCGAAGCGGCGCACGGAGATTCCCTAAGTCACCAAAAAAAAAAACAACTTTTGAGAAACTAGTATATGACATTGGTATGCGGCAAATTAACAAAATACAAGATTGATTAGCCCCAGCAATGGCTATATGACTCAATTGAGGGGGAGATATTATGAATTATGCATTGCACTCTTTTTTCTTTCTATCCAGTTTTTTCCATAGGGTTTTTCCGGCTTAAAGTTTTTAACGAGGCAATTAATGCATCCATAAAAAGGAAAGATCATAAAATTTGTGCTCTGCACTCTTTTTCCTTTTTGTCCGGTTTTTGTCCCACTGGATTTTTCCGGCTTAAGATTTTTAATGAGATAATATCATTCGATACACATTCGTAATAAATACAATGAATATTCAAGGGGGAGTGTTATGAAATACATAAATAAATATTCATTATATTTATCTTATATAATGTACTTATTATGATACATTTGTATCATAAATTATAAGTACATTTCCCTATATAATGAACATTCATCTCCAAATCTAATACATTTATTATTCGATATATTGATAATAATGATAAGTACATCATTGTTTTCTTATAAATAAGAGCTTAATTTTTGTTATAAATATAATAATGATACATTGGAAATAAAATTCTTTCATCTTGATTTCTCTACTATATTTAGTATTTACACCGCTTTCTCTTATCAATCTCTTTATTCCATCTATTATATATTTGCAACGCAATATTTTATAACAATTTTTTCTTGAATTCTATTATAACCACCAAACGCAACCTCATAATTTTCAAATTAAATATCTTATACATATTTCAAGCATCGTTTTCAAGGGCTAATATCAAATTTTATCGGATCAACCATTGGCATTAAAAATAATCCATGTTGCCACCATTCAATGAATGATATTTGGATAACTACACTCGCTCGTTTTATCGTTCCAATCAAATTAATTTTAATCAAATCTAGTGAGTTGACATATTTCACGAATCTACCAACACTGACTCGACTGACATTCTCACTCCACGGTCGATTGATCCTCAGATTGTTAAGGAAACCTCTTGGGTCCTGAAAAATTTCCAATTTTCGGCACGAAAATGCTATTTTGTCAAGGGTAAAATTTCCTTTCAAAATCAAAATCGCCAAAAAAATGAAGCTTGTGCCCATCAAAATCTATAGCACGCTTTTCTTTAAACATTCGAAGTTATTGCATCAGCTCGGCCTAACTCGCTCACACTGTATATAAATACATTTGTACCCGTGGACTCAAACTTTAGGACAATCTGCATCCAGTAATGCCACAGTGAAAAGACCACTGAATACACAATCCTAACAAGCGGTAATGAACTCGGCATTTCCCATCAAAAATTAACAAAAATCATCGTTGTCGTCGTTTGTTACCATGGACAAGGGAGTGTGTTTCTCCAACATTTTTTGGCAAACAGATCAAACCATGCATCCCGCCATTGTAGTAGATTTAGACAGCAGATCAGCCATTGTAGGGTAACCTGGAGAAAAGTTCAAGAAAAGTTGGTTCAAGTTTAGTTCAGAAAACAGACCATCTTTTCGCCCCGGGGACAACCGATGAACAAATGGGCTTTACCCCAGCTTAAGGGAAATGTCGGAGCTATCATCCTCCTGAGGAGGACCGCCGCTGGAGCTGCAGATGTTCGTGACCGACTCCGATGAGAGGCCTTCCTCATTGATGATGGTCTCTGAATCGGTGGCAGTGGTTTTCCGGCCCGAGATTTCAGTAACCTGATCCAGACATCCATAATGCCATCCGCGAAGATTGCATGGACAGTTTTTGAGTTCACGAACTACAGGGGACAGTAAACTCTAGGACCAGTTGCATACCTGTTGCTTTAGTCTCTTGTTTTCTTCCATTAGTTTTGCGCCCTGTAACAATGCGAGGTACAGAAAGAGAGATGTAAATATGCATTCTACCAAGCGTTCTCGCAGGCACGTACCACAAACGAATCGCCACAGCAAATTTGGACCTTGAACAATTAAAACGACAGAAGCGAATGACTCCCATCTGACCGTTTATTCGAGTGTCTGGGTAAATTTTTGCGATGACAGTTGATCCTGACCGAGTATTTATCAAGTCCTGTCTTTTCTCTGAAAAAGAACTCTATATTGCACACTTAATGACGTCCTAACAAATCACACACCCCATTAAGTGTCCTCATTTTGATAACCTGTCGAAAGACTACAACAACGGTTGATGTTTGCCGCCACTACACGTACATTACAGAGAAGACTCTCCTCTTGTCCCAACTCCGCTAATGCAAACATTGAACCACCAACTGCTTAGCAGCAGAACATAAATAAGTGCCTCTCCAATCCACCCATTGTTATAAAGAGCAAAAGTGAGTGATTGCAAGAACATATTTCAGGAACCTCACCTTCTGTTGAAGGTCGGTGATCTCTTTCATGATCTTTTCACCCTGAAATAGACCAAGAACACAAAGTTAGAAGCAACGTATATTATGAAGCACATTAAATCGGAGAGAACATTGATGCGTCGGCTAGAAGGTAACATATTTCACAAAGCATATTGGGTTGTGAGCCCAATGATATATCTGCGACTAGGTATGTCATGACCTTCTTTTCTATTACACGATTCAACCCAGCTTCGAGCGATTTCTCTAGCTGCTGCAGTTCATCGATATTTAGTCCTTGGAGCTCTTCCCCTCTCATCTGCCTGCCAAACAGATGGTTTCACATCACGCGTCAACTACACTTAGAAGTGCATAACCTATTGATTTGTACCTCAATTGGTGACCTTTCTCTGCAACTTCCTTGCTTAACCTAGAGTAGTTGCTGTTTTCTACTAACTGCATAAGGAGAAAGAACATAATCAATATGAAAATCCAAAAGCAACACCATAAGAAAATGTTCTAATTCCTTTCCCACTTTTTTTACCAAGAAGAAAGTAGACTGATCTTTACTAAGATGGATGACTGATTAAACAATTCATAATACGGGTTCAGAAACAAATAACAAGGCTTTGAAAATTTGAAGGCTGGCACATGGTCATTTAACTAGTGGGCTTGTAAGCTGAATAGTATGAGTATTCCCTCAAAAATTGAATCTTTGACAAGGACAAGAATTCGTATCCAATGAAACTGATTATATATTGGACCTCTGGAAGAGGGTGAATCATTTCTTTTGCTGAATTGCAGATTCTTGAGCAATTTTTCCCATTATTCTTCAGTCAATTAAAAGAAATTGAATGGATCCATGGAGAGAGAGAGAGAGAGAGAGAGAGAGAGAGAACCTGCAACTCAAGTGATGGTTGATCCAGTTTCCCAAGATTCTCGGAGTGTGAATGATGTCGTTCGAGAATTTCCTTCATGCTACATAATGCAAAAATTTCAACAGGCTGAAACATATCTGGATGAAAGACAAAAGTAGCTAGTTTTCAAGTTACAGATTCTATCAGTGGTTGAGATGATGCACAAAAGTTCAATGCACTGTCCATGTCGGAACTCTAATTCCACAGAACTATGTGGTCGGTCATCATTCTTCGTAAGCATAGCCAAGTTGTACTCTGGCTCATTCTTCCATAACGGGAAGCTAATGTTACTCGGACAAAGATGCAGAAGCAAATACTAGTTATATCACTTCAGTTTTCCACTATGAATGAATATTATCCACAGAGTACTCTATCTTTGATGAAATTGACACGGAAGTAGCACGAAAATATAAAGTGTATACAACATCATCAGTCCAAACTCCATTTACCCAAGACTGCTTACCAACTTCTTCATATGAATATTCATCCCTCCATGTTCTTTCCTCTTTTAAGAAGGACAGTAGATGGGAATAGGGCCAGAACGGAATTGCCGTTCCAATCCCTTTACTGTTCCTCAGTTAAGTGCACTTTACTAGTTACCAAAAGGATATTCCTGATGCAACTCTCATTCCTCTAGCACCGGATTGGGCAACTCCGCCCCTTTTTAACAAAAGCAATAATTATTCATTTCAAGCATATCTTCATTTTTCTATCTCTCAATATTCCTTTCTAAGGGAAATTTTAACATGTAATATTAATCCTTTAAAATTCCCCGGTACTTCTTGGTCACACGTTTCTCTTTCCATTCTTTTTCTCCCTCAGTTCCATTTTCATCTCATACTTCATTTCAGTGTACCAAGCGTATGGTTGAATTGTTGCCCAACAAAGCAAAGATGTAGTCCCTTGAAGGGCCCTTTTCATTGATCAAAGCTGTTAAGGGGTGTCGCCGGAGGCATAACATGTTTGTCCTTTTGGTCTCTGCAATGTACTATACGTTTCTATTGTTGCAGTATGGAAGAGTAGATTTCCCATTTTCCATTCAAGCTGACTTCTCTGCCTTTCCCCAACACAAAACTTGCAATGTCGATATGTCCTGAGTTTCATAATTGCAACTTGCAAGCCCAGAAAGGAGAGGAATTTGGACAAGAACAATTGTGACTGATGTTTAGAACGATGTTGTCACCATTTTTGCTTTCTCCATATCTTGGCAAGCCTATCCAATGGTATGACTTAATTCGACTTTCCACAACATAAGAAGGCAAAAAATGTCCAACATTACTAATATCTAGAACGATATAAAAGTTTCACCAACTAGTTTAGTGGACTACAAATAGCTGTCTCAGGATCATTTGTCTATGTATCATTGAAGACAGATGCTCCAAAAGACTAAATGCCAAAGGAATCATCTTCAAGGCAAAAATTTCAACGAAAAGCACTCCAAAGGAGAACTAAAGTTCCATACCTATGACATAGATCGGTAAGTACAAAGCATAAGTCGATCTTCTCATCTCATGTTCTCCCTAAGCCTAAGCAGCTCATCCAAATCTCAAACTGATTAGCATTGCATTTATATCGGTGGAAAACCTCTCATGTTTCACAATTATCACATCATATCTATGAACCTTCCTTCAGCATCAATAAGCAAATGCAAATGCAAAATTAAATGAGATCAGACACGTCAAGCACATTTGCAAGTTCAATCGCATGACGAGTAATGAATTGCCATGTCAAGTTCAATTTATTTGTGAAAGAGGAGCGTCACTGCAGATTAATTCTATTAGATCGACCAATTTGCTATGACAAGTCCAAGAACCGTGAGACCTAGATGAGATTGCAACAAAGAGATCAAATAAAGCACGCGTTTCCTGCTGTTTAACTTATTCTATTTATCGTATATTGTGACACTTCCACGAAAGTCTACTAATTCCCATCATGGTAAAAAATAGATCATGATCCCAAGTAAATGAATGGCATGAAATGCTAACTAGCAGAGGCATGGAGATCTGATGATTAGAGCACCGGAAATACCAAATAATGGATCCAATAGTTTTCCCATACTTCAGTAAAGATTCGATGGTTTTAGATTCTTATAAACATGAAGTTTAATCCTCACAAGCCGAAAATTCATCTTAATCAGAATTTGCAACCAAACTTTGTTTATCAAGGGCTATCTTAGCTTCCTTTTCATATTTCCATCAAAGTGCAATTATATTGAGATAGATACCTAAACATGTGGACAGTCAATAGTTTCCATTGAATAAAAGCCTTTGGCACTTCGAATAGCAAATCTAAGCATGCATTACCTTCTAGATTTCCCAAGAAAAGAGGCACCTGGCGGAGAATACATTTCCTACTACAGCGCACAGCCTCAATAGGCCAGAAAACAAGTCAAAGATCAAACTCTAAAAACCCACCTCCCAAATAGTTACTAGTGACAAAGTGAATTCTATACAAACTTAATTCTATTCGTTTGGCTCATCTGCTAATTTGCAGGCTCCTGCGTAGAAGGATAAATCAGTCCCTCCCGCCCCTTATTCTCTTTTCCTTTCCCCAACAAAAAAGAAAGGGAAAAAAGAAAATCAGATGGTGATATTTTATATTGTTCTCTCGATATTCTAAGTGGGGTAAGGGTTCATTCAGAATCGAACGCAATGGCATAAAGGTTCGCATAGTCATTGCTGGTACTTTCTTTTTAAGAAGATAAAAGGATAAAATCTTAATTTCTGCAAGTATCTCAAGGATGCCACATATAACTATACTTTTTTTTTTGGTAAGAGCCACATATAACTATACTTCAACGACGCAAATCTCAATTTCTACTTCGATCTTATGAGCTACTTTATTTGACTACATTTTGCTATAGTACCTGATTATATCATATCAAATGTTAAATCATCGCTTATGTTAAGTAATAAACTCATTTTAAAGGTTCTATAAGTCCTTTAATTATTTTCCAATGAGAAAACCCTACCCGTCAGCATATTCTTCATGCTCAAAATAAATTCACATATTTTCCAGAAAAACCCAATGTGCCTCAATAGATAAGCATATAGGAGCCTCGGAAGTAGCCCTCCTCAAGCTTAATTCTTCATTAAACCAAATCTTGTTCATCCAAATCTTCTCTCACATCGTCTATTGTTTTGCCAAGTCCTACACTTCAGCAGTAACGTCATAAAGGAAAAAATTCCACTACACTACTCTTACTTGCATGCTGCAAAATTTTGGTGGGGCCACTGCCAACTATTCTTATTATTTAAATATTCTAATACTCCCTTTAACACATAATCCGATCTTTTTTATAAATACTAAGTGTGGAAATTTAATTGGAAAGGCAAATGGAGTATGGAAAGATTTGAACGCATGACCTCCTGTTCTGAAACCATTTAAAATTTTAATGAGACTACTGCTAACTATTCTAAAAACTTGAATAATTAATTAAATATCAAACCACACCTTCATCTAATAGTTTAAGCTTATAAAATAGTAGACAATAGTATCACAAAAGCTCAACCTTTTAGAATTGGGAAGGTAAGCGAGACCTAAAAAGATTTAAACTCAAGACTTCTAACTCTAATATCATGAAATAAATCGTAATTCACTTCTATTACTGAATGTTCAGTACAAATATTTATACAGCATATACTTATTAGAAAAGAGAAAGAAAAGATCTACCCAATATTTCTAGCTAATTATAAGAGATACATTAAGGACGTATTTGGTAACGATTCTGTTTCCGGAAACAATTTTTTATCAGAAATGATTTTTTCTTATTCTACTCTCGGAAACAATTTCTAAACAAAAGAATGCGCTTAGTAACTGTCTAGAATTTTTATCCCAAGAGAGAAATGCATTTGGTAGAATTCTTAATTTTTTTCTTTTAATTATTTAATACTTTTATTATATTGTTCTTATTTTTCTCTTTTTTTTTTTCTTTTTCTCTTCTTCTTCCTCCTTTGTAGCCAGTCGCCGGTGATCGGCCAAACAAAAGAAGAAGAAAGGGAAAGAGAAGAAGAGGAGAAGAAACGAGGAGACAAAAAAAATAGGAATTAATTTTAGGAATTGTTTCCGGAAACAAGAAATAACATTTTTTCTACTTCCCGATTCTGTTCCAAATTTATTCCCGAAAACAAAAATTTTACCAAACG